>CM064862.1:14169139-15587889 GCA_032719365.1 Prinsepia uniflora | reverse complement strand
GACACTTGCTCAGCTTGGCATACAATTGTTCTTGTCTCAGTCTCTCCAAGACCAACCGTAGATGTTCTTCATGTGCACGGGCACTCCTCGAGTATACCAAAATATCATCGATGAACACAATCACGAACTTATCCAGGTAGGGTCGGAAGACCCGGTTCATCAGATCCATGAATGCTGCTGGAGCATTCGTCAAACCAAATGGCATAACAAGGAACTCGTAGTGCCCGTAACGGGTTCGAAAAGCAGTTTTCGGAATATCCTCCTCCGAAATCCTCAGTTGGTGATACCCAGACCGCAAATCAATTTTCGAGAAGCACTGAGCTCCCCGCAACTGGTCGAAAAGGTCATCGATCCTGGGTAGAGGATACTGGTTCCTCAATGTCACCTTGTTGAGTTGTCGATAATCAATACATAAACGGAGACTTCCTTCCTTCTTCTTCAAGAACAACACCGGTGCTCCCCACGGTGAAGTACTCGGTCGGACATATCCCAAATCTACCAACTCCTGCAATTGAGTCTTGAGTTCTCGTAACTCGGCCGGCGCCATCCGGTATGGTGCCTGGGATATAGGTCGGGTACCCGGGAGTAGTTCAATAGTAAACTCAATCTCCCGCGATGGTGGCAATCCGGGTAAGTCTTCCGGGAATACATCCGGAAACTCACAGACCACCGGTATCTCGTCGATAACCGGAGTATCGGCCCGTTCCGACACGACATGCGCCAGATAACCCTGGCATCCCTTCCATAGAATTTTGGTAGCAGTAAGTGACGAAATCACTTCAGGAGGCGAACCATCACGTTCCCCCTGAAAGATAACCTCCGGCAAACCCGGGCTCCGCAAAATCACTTGCTTGCTACAGCAGTCGATGAGCGATCCGTGCTCCGACAGCCAATCCATCCCTAGGATTATATCGAAGTCGTGGATATCCAGAATAATTAAGTCTGCTGGTAAATCCACATCCTCAATTCTTACCGGGCACCTCCGAATCACCTGATTCACAAGGTACACGGTACCCATCGGGGTGCCGACACCCATTTCGCAATCTAAGGCTGATACCATACAATCAAGCAAACCAGCACAACTCTTCGAAATAAAAGAATGTGCAGCCCCCGCATCCATCAATACACGTACAAGAAAATTAAAGATATGTAGTGTACCTGTGACCACGCCTGGAGCAGTCCTCGCCTGCTGCTGGGTCATTGCAAACACTTGGGCCCTCGGCCCTCCGTTCCGTCCGCGCTCGCGCACGCCACGTCCAGCACCACGGTCACCTCCCTGACCGCGACCTCCATTAGTGTGGGAAGCCGTGCTCTGCACCACACTCGAGCCCCCAGCGTCGTTGTTTTTGGACAACTGCGGACAATCACAGGCATAGTGGCCTTCCTCTCCGCAAGCAAAACAAGTTACTGGCCTTGGCCTGCCCGAATGCCCACCAGATGCACCGCTCCAAGATGAGTGCTGCCCAGAGTTGTGTCCAGATCCTCTGCCCTGAGAGCCTCCACGTCGACCCGACCAGCCACGACCCTTGAAGGATGAGGGTGCTCCCCTGTAGCTCCCTCCCCTGTTGTTCTTACGGCCCGATGGCCCATGATGTGGGCGATCCTGACGTCGCCCCTCCCCCGAAGGTTGTCGTGATTGGTGTGCCGCCAGACTGGCCTCGACACGCACCGCTGCGTCGACCATATCCCTCAGAGAAGCATGAGTGGTAGCAGTTACACTGGCCCGGATCTCCCCTCGGAGTCCAAGCTCAAACCGCTGGCATTTGTCCTCCTTCGTACTTACGAATGAGGCAGCGAACCGGGAAAGTTTCCCGAATGTTTGCTCGTAGTCTGCAACAGACATGTCACCCTGCTCCAGCCGCAGGAATTCCGCCTCCCGCGCCGCGCGAAAGGATCGCGGGTAGTACTGGTCCAGAAACCTGGAACGGAAAGCTTCCCAGGTAGTGGTATGGACAGACCACCCAGACATTTCGAGTTCGTGCCACCACTGGTAGGCTCCTCCCTCCAGTAAGAAGGCCGCCAGAGTCACTCGTTCGCCCGGAGGGCAGTGCATCACCGAGAAGATCCTCTCCCACTTGGTGATCCAGTCGTGAGCATCCTCGGGGTTTGATCCCCCGCAGAAAGGAGTGGCTCCCAAACGTTGAGCCCTTTCGATGCTCGCGCATTCCATCTCTCTTTCTAGATCCTCGTCCGTTCGAGTATGCGGAATTCTCCTAGGAGGCATAACCAACTGTCAAGAGGCATAGATCAGAAAACAATATTCTTAAAAGTCAAAAAGTAACTAGTACTAATCGCTAGTCTAGCATGCAGACCAATACCCTAGTACTGACCACAACCTAGTGCTCTGATACCAAGCTGACAGGACCCGCCCCGATCCCACAGGGACCACAAGGGGACGTGCCCTGCTCCCGTCTGACACCCAATAATTCATACCAATTTTAACCTCCATTACATTTAAAAGCATAAATAACCAAATTAAAGGCATACATCAAATCCGAATTAAACGAATGTCAGACAAGGGATACAATCCAAAATTACAAATTTGCGAGCACGACTCTAAAGTAAACCTGCGGGTACACCGCCCAGCAGGGGTTCAGGTACGCAGAAGTAGATCTATGCCTCAGCCTCTGGTTCCTCCTCTACCTCAGTTTCCCGACCTGGAGGGGTTATCAAAACAGTAAGGGTGAGTGGACCGAAACACAAGTTTATGAAATCGTTTGATAAGTAAAACATATAATTTACCCCTCCGTTTTCCAAACATGCGTGCAACATAATTAAAAATCAATAACCATATAATATGAACCATAAGGCACATAATAAAACCATAACCATAATTTTAGTTGCTGCACTATACACTCCAATCCCGACATCCCTGATGTCTGACGTCCCTGACGTCCAATAAGGTCACAATCACAAGGCTACGCGTGCCACTCGGGTCTCAATTCCGAGTTCAATCCCCGAACCCCGTTCGGGTACAGCATCCCCGATGCTTAGCGTCATAGACGCTGGACGTTCTAGACGTCCGTCACCTCTCCGGGGTACCTCATCCGGAGGAGACAATACAATATGGAAGGATCTATACAGTGCAGTAACAAATACATTTTATTGATATCCACATGCAAACATATATATACATAGGTAGAATCCGAACCAATCATTCCGTTTCATCGGACGGGTCTCAAGCCCAAATACCGTGAAACGTGCCATAATCATATTTTTCATATCATCAAAACCATCATTGTTTTAGCATGTCAATAGGTATAATAAAACCAGAAAACATTTATGCACACAAGGGTTTAAGAAAATGGCCCACTCACAGTACAATCCTGCTAGAAACCGAACGTATACCCTCGTCCTGGTACAAATGTACAATCCCTGTCAAGTCCAAGTATTCGTAAAGGTCAAATTAAACCCCCAACATTCAACCATGAAAGCCTAGGTCGAAACCGACCCGGGAAAGCCGCCCGAACGCGCTTTCCAAGGCAATAAACCTTATTTTGACCAACTTAAGGATCTCCGATCGACCCGAAACCACCGCCATTGGATCCGGATCGTCGAAACCTAAAGAATGGTGGTGTTCCCACCAGAAACACTGTTCATACGCGCCCCCACGCGCCAGTCAACGCGTCGGTCAACGCAGGAACAGTTCCTGCTGACGTCATCGCTGACGTCACTGCTGACGTTAGCATGACGTCATGCTGACGTCATCTGACAGCTGTCAGGTCTGACATGTCAGACTCTGACAGGTGCCACGTGTCAACATCTGATTGGTCCACCCCACTGATCTGTCAGGCCACGTGTCAGATCTGACATGTGCCACGTGTCAGCACGGCACTGGTCCACGTCACTGACATGTCAGTGACACGTGGCAGTCCCTGATTGGGCCACGTCACTGACATGTCAGTACTGACTGTGCACTGACATGTGACACGTGTCGGCTCACGGTTGGACCACGTCATCTGACAGGCTGACAGGGTGCCACGTCACCACCTCTGTCCTCAGACGGGTTGACCCGTATTTCTGCAACTCGGGTCGATCAAACCCGCGATCAAGACCCGGTCACCATTTCACCATTTCTCAATCATTTTCGTTCAGGTTTGTTCCTAACTACTCGTCTTAAAGCCAGAAAGGGTTCTAGCTAATCAAAATTGACAAACACAGACAGGTTCGAAGGCCTACCTCGAAGAACAGAGCCGGTTCCCGTCGCCGTTCAAACTCCGTTCAGGTCACCTCCGGTCACACAAACACGTCCCAAAGTTTCCTACTAATCCAGAGAGTCGATTAGGGACACTAGAACTCGACAACACATGCTGGAAACAAGCTTCCAAATCCTGAGTTTTTAAAACGGTTTCGGGTTTTGAAAAACAGCTCACCTTGCCGCCGTCTGCCGTCGTCCACCGCCGTGCCTCCGTTCTTCCCCGTGAGTCCAGCAACACACAGACACAGGGACAGGGAGTAGTGCGGGTGTGATGGATGAAATGGGCAGTGTGTGTGGGTTCGGGTGAGAATTATATAGAAATGGAGGGAAAGAACGGACGGTCCAGATTGAATCTCAAAATGAGATCAAGGGCTGAGATCAGATCTGGGGTTTTCAATCCAAAGGCTGGAATTTAAAGCTGATTCAAATGTTAATTAATCCAATAGTGGATCTGATCCAATCTAGCCAATGGGTGAGTGACACTTGTCACTCACCAGGTGTCCTCCAATCAGATTTCCTGAATTTAATATTCGACACGAAAACCGAGACACGAACTTCCCGAATTCACGTTTCTGACCATAACTTCCTCGTACGAAGTTCGATTTCGGCGTGCCGCCTGTCTACGGACTCAGGACGTCGAGGCCTACCCAACGGTCCTTGAGTCAACTGAAAATTAGTTGTCAAAAGAAAAGTCAACATTTTCCCCCGAGAGTCCAAATTACGGTAATGCCCCTGAACTTCCGATAGTCATAACTTTTACCCTGATCGTCCGAATTGGACGTGCCACCTGTCTATGAACTCGTGACGTCCCGAACTACGTCACGGTCATAGGTCAAAGTTCATTTAGTTCATCAATCAAAAAGTCAACAATTTGACCATACCATTCACAGGGGTAAAATCGTCAAATCACACATTAAATTACAATATGGAAATCCTCGAATTTCCGGGGTGTTACACAGTTGTATCCAATCTTCAAGCACCTTTTGCCGCCATAGCTTCAGCCAATTACGAAGCACTGTTCATCGCTGCAATTTTAGCAATCGCCAAGCAGCGACATGTGACGGTGCCACAGTTGCATCCAATCGCCAAGAATCTCATCCCTTCATAGCCTATAGTACAATATCTTATCCATCTTTAAGCCTAAACCCTAAACCCTAGATTTCACCCACTCAAAATCTCTCCTCAAAAACTCATCTCAATGGTCTTCCTTGCAATCACCGTTGATGCACCTGTACCTCTGAATGTTGGAATCGACCAACGATTTGCCTCCTCCGGTCATCGATTCATCGGTTAACGTCAAAGATAATCTTCTCAGTTTCGGTCTATTTTGTTCTCTTGCTTATTTCCTGAGTTTATCACTTTCAATTTTTTTCAACTTCATGACATTGTTGTTGACATTAGTTTTGTTTGTTCGTTTTGCAGGTTGGTTCATTGGAAAGACTAAGGAATTAGTTGTTTACATTTGAAAAAAGTTTGAGATAAAATTTTAATTTTTCAAGACAATTTTTTTTGTAATTCTACTATGCGTATATCGATGCCCAACACTACTGATACAGAACTTTGTTACTGGTTTAGTGTGTTTGAACAAAATTGGGTATGAGTTTGGCTATTCATTTGATTTTTTCTTCCCATTAGTTGTTCTTCAATTGTGTAGGTAATAGATTTTATTTTATTTCTCTTCTTAATCCTATTTGATGGCAGGTGCTTCACCTGAAGGTTCCCAGTTTGATGGCAGATGCCAGATTTGATGAAGGCAATCATGTCATCAAATTTCATTTTAAAAACTCGGGCAATCGAATCAGGTCTATCCTCAGTTTTGTATCCAGTTTTATTTTCTTCAAATTTCCTAACAATTTCAGGCCACTTAACATTGCAATTAAATGTTATAAACAAATTAGGATTTTCATACTCTCTGCAAATAGCCATAGCATCTTAATAATTGTTAATCATGTATCTAGGATTGTTTGTAAATGAAGCAGGAAGTATAACTTTTTGACCAAAATTCGGAAAATCATCAAAACACATTTAGAATAATTTATTGAGATCATTGCAATTCAAATCATGGAATAAAACATCTAGAGCATTTAATTATGCATGCATCATAGTTGATAAAACAAATGTATACTCACCGTGCCGTCAAACAATTTTAGTCTGCATTGAACACTGTTCTGAAATTCCCGAGACAAAGTTGTCTGTTTTGCTCTGATACCAAACTGACAGGTCCCTTCCTGAAATCACTTTGACAATTGTGCCAATTCTACTCCTGTCTGACACCTCAATCAATGTAACAAAAATACCCTTAGCACTTTTGCATACAAAACTAGAGAACTTATCAGACAAGGGATGTACACCGATCATGTCAGAATTTTTATCACGGCATACGAACCAAACATAATTCTTTCTCCCGGGGTCACCGTCCACACCAACCTACTAACCGTGATGAATTGTCTTATCTGATATCTCAAGTCAATCTGAGCCCTAATCCCAGCCCTCCTAGCTATTTATGAGCCTCAACCGATATCCAAATTCTTCATGAATCCTATCTCGATACCAATATCTAAGAATTCATATTCGAACCCCCCAAATCCCGAGAGGTCCTTATGATAGGACCCGTCCCTAAGTTTCGTGAAAAAATTGGGTCGGTTCTACTCCCGTCTGACAATTCTTGTCAGAAAAAATATATTACCGATTTTATTCATATCTATATTTTATTAGATTGACCAAATTAAACCACCCTTGCGATGTTACCACTCACGTCCATCCCACTAACCTCGCCAAGCAGAAGAATCTACTAATTCAACCAAAATTTGGTTTTATTTCCGTTATTAAGGTCATTATTATCTGCATTGTCAAACATCTTACCATTTATCATAATTACTATTACAACTTATCAATCCTCAATTATGATATAGTCAATCAGTACAAAAAATATACACAAACAAATATTCACATAATCAACAACAAAAATATTCCTATTTTTTTTGTAATTTCATTATTTCTCATAATTGTCAACAATCTATTAACTTCCAAGTACAACCATATCCTTTGTTTGTTCACCATTTTTCACATATTTCAGCTCACATGTCTTCCACTAATCATCATACTCATCATAAACCTTAGGCTTAATTTCCATAATTTCCTATATTAATTTCCAAATTTAAGTATAAACATATAACATCAAAAATTCAGAAATATACCCAAATAATCTCCAATTACTTCAAAACTTATACCACTACATTTAGTGACAGGATCCACCCCGATTATCGCCTTGATAATCGGGAAGCATCCTGCTCCCGTCTGACAATCGAACATAAAAGACCGGAAAACCAAATAACATTACATCACACCCATTGTCAGACCAGGGAGATTAAGCAAATACAACCGACTGGACATCAAGTCCATAGTTTCATAGAGCATAATATTACAAAACAAGTTAAAGAACAAATCCTATTCTATGAACTAACTACTCTGCAACGGAAAACTTTATGCCTCTGCCTCTGCCTCGGCGGTAGCCCCCGAACTTGTACCACGACCTGGAGGGTAGTTAAAACAACAAAGTGTGAGTGGACCGAAACAAAAGTTTGCAGAAAACAGTTTAAGGAAATCGGGGTTCGCCCTCCAGTTTTATAACACGCATGCATAACCAGATTTTCGAAAACCGCGTATTCAATATTCGAAATCCCTTTTTCCGAAACACGTGTAACAAGTTACAGAAAACCGTCATAAGTCATGTAAAATAATATAATATTAACCAAAATCCAGAAATCGTCATTTTGAAACATCAATTAAACAAATCAAGTAAAAACTGAATCAATAATCACAAATAAGCCGTTGGATCCATCCGAGTCTTTAAACTCAATATCAGGCCTTCCCGGGATATCAACGAGTCTTTAAACTCAAAACATAATCAATAGGCCTCGGGGGTATCATAATAACCGAGTCTTTAAACTCACGAGTCTTTAAACTCAATTCGGGTCTTTAAACCCAATTTTCCGGGCCAGCCCCCGTCATCAATTAACCGGGTCTTTAAACCCAAAACCAGATCCAACAATCAACCGGGTCTTTAAACCCAAAACCATTTATAAAACACAATGAACCAGGATTCATCATGATCCGTTTTCCAAAAATCATTCCGAAATCATATCTTGTCATAATAGGACTTATGTTCGAATTCACATGCAAATTCCAAAACATGCAATTCCCGAAAGTCACTTCACAAATATAATCAAAACATCATAAATACGTAACATGCATAATCATATCAAAATACTTCATCAAAACATCATTCAGGCATAGGAGAAAACTGTAACCTCGAAATGCGTGAAATACGATAATAATCTCGAAAAGCGTGAAATTTCGTAAAACCGAATATCATAATCATCACCATAAATCATATATGAAAACAGTAATCAATGAGTAAAAATGGTCATGCATGCACAATTTGGAAACCAAAAGTCCACTCACAGTTTTTGGACGCGTCAATCGCGCCCCGTGCGCTCCTCAGTAGCTTCGAAAATGTCCGGGCCTGTAAAAACGTACAAGGAGGGTTACAATCATCCCCAAATAACTCGTAAGATTTTCCCTAATTTTTCCGGATTTTTCCGGATTTTTCCGCGTAATTAAACTTAAAGACTAAATCTTCCGAACCCTAGAAATTGTCCCGAACGACTCGAACTCTAAAGATAAAATGTTAATTAGACTGAAAGGATTAAGTTTCATGTTGACCATGATCGGAAAAGACCTCGCACGCGCCTTCACGCGCCGCCCAAAGTGGCTGCGCGTGTAGGCCACCCGCCTGCTACAGTGACACTGCTATAGTGTCACCATCTTCACCCGACTACTGATATTCGGGTCTTCAACTCGCGAGTTCAACCCGTCCAATTAGCCATCAATTCTCACTAAATTGCTTTCGTTTTTTATCCTAACTTATTCTATAACCTTTTAATTTCAGTTCTATGTCGATTATTAACCTCGACTTGGACCTAATCGACCAATCCAAACTCGAACCTCAAATCGGGTCGAAGTCCACAACTCATCCAGATCGAACCCATTCCCAAATTAACTTCACCAGTAGCTTAAGGGAACCTAGACGAACCAAAACATCCAATCAATTGACCCAATACTAACCTGGAAGTCGTCGTCCACAACGCTGGTTTTTCTCTGAAACTAGAACTCAGGTTCCTGGGAAAACCGTGATCATTCCTCTTCAATTCTTGCACGATGATGTTTGTAATGGACCTAGAAGTCTAATCCAACTCACGGTTTGGCTCGACTCACCTCAAAACCCAACCTTCGAATTTTCCCTCCAAATTGGGTTTTCTCCCCGACTCGGTTTCTCTCAAGTCTCAGCTCCCTCAACTGACGCCAAATGATGCAAAAATGAAATCCTCTCTCGCTCCCCTACACGGTTAATCGATCAGATGGCAAACAACCCGTGGGAAACCAACTGAATCTCTCTGGAAAATGTTTCCCGCACACAGAGCCCATGGCCATTTTTAAAACTACACGTGCACTGAAGCTCTGTTCAAGCCACGATGGGATGCTTCCAATACCTCAAATTCCATAAACAATTCCCACTGTTCAGTCCACTACAGTTTAAACAATTGGAACGTGCAAAACCACCACACACGGTGGTGCAACAACTGTCTCCCACGGCTGCTACAGTAACCCGTGGTGAAAAAGACCAAAATTCCCTCGGGGCAATAATGACCAAAATGCCCTCCAACTTTCGTGATCTCTAACTCGGTCACCCGATGTCCGTTTCACGCGTGCCGCCTGTCGTTGTACTCGGGGCTTCGATACGAACCTAACGGTCTTCGAGTCATGTGAAAATCAATTGTATTTCGAAAAGTCAACTTTTTCCCCCATATCGTCCAAATTACGGAAATGCCCCTGAACTTCCGAACGTCATAACTTTCACCTCGAGCGTCCGAATCGGCCGTGCCACCTGTCTATGAACTCGTGACGTCCCGAACTACGTCACGATCATTGGTCAACGTCCATTCGACCCTCCAATAAAAAAGTCAACAAATTGACCACGCCAAACACAGGGGTAAAAACATCATTCTATTCAATATTTTACAATATTACATTTTCCGAATTTCCGGGGCGTTACATTTAGAATTTAAAAAGGAACAATTTTCATGTTGCTCGGGGCCAGAAGAAATTCCCCATGCGCGCTCACATGCCATCACCGTTCCTTGCGACTGGGCCTTACGTACTTGTAGTTGCAGTCGTAGGCTTAGTCGCCTTCCTCCTTAGGCGGGTCTGTAACCCAGGTCATTCGACCCACGACTTTTTCCGACTCCAGAACACCCATTTTACAACCAATTTTTACTTTTTACTAGTTAATATGATCCTACTAGAACCTAGAAACGTCTCTATGATAACAAAACAGAGAGAATCATACCTGATAACTTGGTCTAATCCTTTAACCTTTCGATCATGGCTCCTCGTCCTCTTCGACGGCCTCTTCACCGTCCAACTAATTTCCCTTTTATCCCAAAAAGATTGTAGGGCTCCCTTCAACCTTCTCGAACCCATAGTTTTGCACCAAGAACCATCAAAACAAGTTGATCCTCTATAGCTAAGTCTGAGCCCTCACGGTTAGCTCTCGGGTCTAGATGGAACACCTCTTCCCAGCCCTTTTCTGGTCTACCCCTTTCCCTTTTTCTCTTATTTTCTCTTCATTCTCCATTTTCCTCCTCTCCCTCTGGTTTTTTTTTCCTGTTTTCTCTTCTTGTTCTTGATTTCTTCTTTTTCTTCCCATCCCCACCGAACACCCCTTGCCCACACGCGCGCGCACACATACACATACACACACACACACACACACACACACACACACACACACACACACACACACACACACACACACACACACACACACACACACACACACACACACACACACACACACACACACACACACACACACACACACACACACACACACACACACACACACACACACACACACACACACACACACACACACACACACACACACACTCACTCACACTCACACACACTCACACTCACACTCACGAGTTTATAAAGGGTTATGTCAGTGGAATAAAATGGGAAGGAATAATGGAGACAAATATAGAATACTCTAGATTCTCCATGCAAAATGACCAAAATACTGTTCATGATATAATTACCAAAATTCCCTTGGACATTTTAAGCCCATAATGAATCTATCCGACCTCTATTTTTGGCATATTGGCTGTCTACAGACTCAGGAGTTCGAGACCTTCGTAACAGTATTCATGAAATATCTAGAAAATGTCTAGGTCAAAAAGTCAACCTTTGACCTTAAAGGGCAAAATCGTCATTCTGATTTTTCCCAAATTGGTCGTTACATCATAAGTATTCTAAACTAATATACCATCACTTAGAACATATAGAAAGACCCTTAAATAAAGTCCAATTGATTCAAAAATTATACCACTGGGTTTGTAACATTAAGCAAGTAAATTTTCATGTTAACCGTCATCGAAGGAGAGCGGGCAATGCTTCCCCACGTGCTTGGGCCTGCAATCACTATCCCAGTCGCCTTTTACCTCAGATAGGGGCGACCAAGATCGTTGCAACGGGTCCCGATCCAGATATGGTAACCCAGTTCTATTTCTCGTGAATCTCAACCAAATAGCATGTTCCATTAATCAAAATCTACCTATTCAATTCCAGAAACACATTTATGAAATTAAAAGTAGAAAATATCGCCTGGATTTTCCAGAATTTGAGCTTGAACTTTCGGGTTTTCCTACTTCCTTCAAGCCTCTGGCCATGGCGAAGCCCCTACCTCTAGCAACCACCAGTTGGTACATGAAGAACAAAAGAAGGCCAATTATGTCCTCCAACTAAGTCAACATAACCTTAATGTGGTTTGTGTGAAATTAGCTTTCGGTGCTTCTCCACCGAGTAGAAATAAACCTTCATCTGCTCCTATTTCAACTGTTGGGACCCGACCCTCCTCTGTCAGGACCTAACTCATCTAGCACGATATTGTCCGCTTTGGGCCTCATTACCCTTTCCCTCACGGTTTTGTTTTTGGGAGCTCATGATGCAACTTCCCAGGGGGTCACCCATCATGGAATTGTACCAGCCTCAACTTGCTTAACTTTGGGGTTCCAATCCCCCCCAAAGCCACTTGAGCTCCCAAAAGGCCTCGTGCTAGATAGGTGTGTGCCTACACCTTTAAGGCACACCACCATTCCCTTCCCAGACCATTCCCCCTCGCAGGAATGTGAGATCGTTCACCGTTCCCTCCAGGACACAGGTTTTACATCAACCATTCCCCTCCTCTCTATCAAGTTCTCAAAAACTACCCGAACTGACAATCAAGAGGGAGGGTCGTGTTTTCTTCCTTTGGGTCCCCTCCAAAACCGTGTGGTTTACCCTTTCTTTTGAACACACACACACACACACACACACACACACACACACACACACACACACACACACACACACACACACACACACACACGGCTAACATGATGAGGAGCCTACCCAATCTGCATGCCAAATTACCAAAATGTCCTTGGGTAATTAGACATGTATCTTGCACGTACAATCTTCGATTTTCATGCACCACTTATCTACGAACTTGGGAGTTCAAGATTCAGGCAATAGTCCAATCAAAATGTCGAAGAAAAATCCCAAATTAATATTGACTTTTGGGCCATGAACAAAAATAGGGGTAAGTCCGTCCATTCCTAATGTATTTTCTGAAAATGCCTTGAATTTCCGAGACGTTACAAGATCCATATAAGCTTCTTCTATCAAATCACCATGTAGGAAGGAATTTTTCACATCAAAATGTTGTAAAGGCCAATCCAAGTTCGTTGCTAGTGACAATAGCGCACATTGTATTGATCTTAGCTACATGTGCAAATGTCTCTGTGTAATCAATCCCATATATTTGGGTGTATCCTTTTGCGCCCAATCAAGCCTTAAAATGCTCAATTGTATCATTGCTTTATACTTTATGGTATAAACCCATTGACATCCACCTAGCTTTTTTCTAATGGGAAGATCCATAAGCTCCCATATTTTTCTATAAGGACGAAATCTCTTCATTCATAGCTGCTTTTCACCTCGAATCAGCCAGGGCTTCATGCACACTACTAGGAATAGATACAACATATAATTGATTCATAAATGACTTATTTATGGTTTGGAGATTCTGAGTACAATGTAGTTTAGGGTTTTCAAGGGATTCAAACAAGAGGTAGTATTCTTGTTTTTTTTTTTTAAAGAAAGAAAAGCGACCTTTTTTCTTATGGTTTCAAGGAATTTAACAATATGGCTCTTATACGAAGTTGAAATTCAGAGTATTGAGAATAATTCAGTAGGATTATTCATCTCACGAAGGCCACGTTTGGTATGCCGTATTGTACTGACTATTTCAGTCGGATAGACTAATCTGTCCACCGGATAGACTGACTATTTAGTCGGGTGTTTGGTACTTTGACGGATTAGAATACTGACTGTATTATACTAGCCAAATTATATTATAGTAGTTGATATGAAATAATTATACCTTAAATATTAATTATGTATGTTATTATTATTATTATTATTATTATTATTTATTTTAATAATAATTATTATTATTATTATTTATTACATTTTTATTAATTATTAATTATTATTTTCATCATTATTAATATTTATTAAATTATCATTAATTATTCATTTTTATTTTATTATTATAGAATTTATTAAATTATTATTATTATTATTATTATTACACTTTTCAAGATTACTAGTCATCCGACTATTTAATACGGATAATTTTAAGGGTATTATTTTAGCGTGTCTGGACCGTATAAAGATATTGAATCATATTAATTTATACGGTGACTAATTAATATGACTGGTACCAATCACTGATTTCGTACTATATTATCATATTCAGTCTCTTATACGGCGTACCAAACGTAGCCTAAGACGCTTTATATACGGTTACAAGTAATCACATAAAATCTTTCAAAGGTAAAGAGACCTAACTTCCTAATTACCATAATTATACAAATCTTGCAACACCATATGAGATCCGTTCACAATTAAAGTTCTACTATTTGAACCATCTTAAGCAACCCAGCGTGTATCATGATATCTACTTTTTGTTCCACATATCGGTCCAGCACATGGAGGGAAGCATCCACACATATAAAATATCAATGGTATTTGAAATTATGAACTCGACCTCAGTTCTGACCAACTGCAAGCAAGATTAAATATCATGGAGTATCTAAAATTATCAATGAAAATAAATACAAATAAGTGCTTGTCAAAAACTTCTTCATTGAACAAGAAAACTTGAAAAGACAACCAATTCAATATTTAGGTCATTCCAATCAAAAGAGTATTCATTAAGGGCCAATTAAAGCAACGTCCAATAAATGTTTTTCTTTATAGAATTTTGTTTTTCAAATCTGAAAATAAATTTTAATTAAAACAGATTAAGAAGTTTTTTAATTGAACTTCAAAAAAAGAGTTTTTAATTGAAAAAGGAAATTATTAATTAAAATGTTTTTAACTTGGACATTAATGAGGTTTCATATATATCACTTCTAATCAGAGCCATTGATTGACTTTTAATCCAAAGATCCAAAAAAAAGTATAAACTTAAATGTAAATATAGATGTCCATTGATCTAACCTATATATATATATGTAAACTTTAAAAGTTCAAATATAGTTGTAGATTCTTCGTAAATATGCCAAACAGAAGAGGAAGCAGTGGGGTGGCTGGAAGAGTGAGCGTCGGAGTCAGCACTGAGCACTACGAATGAGGTGGCTCTCCTGGTGTTAGACACATTGATAGAGATCGTGAGGGATATTCTCCATAGTCGAAAACGGACATGAATGGCACGTGGAAGAATCTTGAATATATCGTAAGTGGCACGAAACATTGGGTAATGGCATTTTTTAAGATTAGTGAGTGGGGTTAAGTGGTGATAGTAATTGACAGCTTCATTTGTATGCTTGCTGAGTTTTGATGGAGGTGGTAATTGACATAGAAGCCACTAATTGGTGACTTTCTTTTCATGATTGGCCATACTCTGAGATTGTGGTGATCTAAACCAACACTCTTAGTCGCCTTCATCAGCAAACACGAATCATACAAAATTGAAAGTAACAACTAGCTACAATATCCTGACGGTCATGACAGATAGGGGATCCATTGAGAATGATGCATGTTTGTGGCTTCTTCATTCCTCTAACCTAACACATTACGGAATGTTTGTGGCTGGTTGATTACGGAATTTTTGTTTCCTTGTAACGACACTGACACCAATATTTACGGATTATATTTTATAATTTCTTTTGTTAGAAAATATATATTATATATTTAAAACATATATCACGGAGAACTTATAATAATAAAGAACAATCTCTTATATATCAAGACGTGAAGGATAATATGTACATTTTGCTTTGGTAGTACATTTTCATATCACTATTTTGATTTATCGAATTGTCTTTGTATATATATTATAATCAAAATCGTTCATTCTTTAAATTAACATATCAAGATCATCTCCGTAAAAAAATTAAAAAGACTAGAGGCCGGTTATTTAGAGAATAAACGATTTCGATTATGATATATGTACAAAGGTAATTAGATAAATCGAAATGGTAGTATGAGCAGATACCATTAAGGTGAGAAGCAAATACTTTCCAAACATGAATAATCGGAACATGAGCAAGATTTTAAAAATGAAAAATATACCCAATTTATACAATGGAATATTCATCCCTCCATATGATGATATGAACATGGTCGGCCATGGCCTAGGGCTATAAGGACAACTGCTCTGGGTTAACGAACTAGGAGGACTTAAAAATTTTAAGCTTGACTTATTTTTATGGAAAAAAAATTAAAAAATCTTTAAATTTTACAAAAAATATTTAAATTGATTTTGAAGAAATATTTTATTAAAAAATTGGGCCCTCATTCTTGAAAAGTATTATTAAGAGTTATCCTAATTGATGTATAGTTTTCTAAATTGTCTTGCATAAATATACTATATTATTAAATATATTTTTGACATTTTTTTGTTTTCTTTAAAATATAGAATTACAATATGATTATATTTTCTGCATATGAGTAATGTGTTTAAAATTTAAATTCTTGGTATATTTTTTTCATTGCTAAAAAGATGAAGAAAAAAAATCAAAAATAAAAAATAAATATAAATTATAAGGACATTTTTATAATTTTCGTCATTGGCCTCGAATTTTTTGGACCCATCCCGAAACTGCAAAATTTATCTCATATGTAGAGAACTACTTTTTTATGTGAATTGAACTTAATTAGTCAACCTCCACACGTTATTATTTATAACACGTATGTTGTCAATATCATATGGAGATAAACAGAAGACTTAAAAATCTATGCTTAACTAGCATTACAAAAAGAAGGTTAAAAAAAAAAACAACTTGTTATTGTTTTTATTTTTTAGTCAATATACTCAACACGTCAACATAAAAATTCATACAATATATATTACTTGACAAATTTAATTATAAGTGAACCATCAAATTGACGAAGAATGTAAACGCGTTTTGGAAATCCTAGAGAGTCATTAAGAAATTAAGAAACAGTCTCAAATTTTAGGAGATTAAGTATAATTTCCTTTGAAATAAAATAATACAATTTCACAGAGTGGACAATTTCAATTTGCATCCAATTCTTCCTCTCACACGAGTGAAAACCCAAAAAGAGGCCCTGCAGATGAATTGGATTGAGTGACTCAAGTACTCAACTACAAAGCAAAAATCAAACCAAACTTATCATCAATCACAACAGAACAAATCAAACTAAATAAACAGAAAATAAAAAGAAATATATAAAAATAAAAAGGACGTCGCTATATTATGGCAGTAATTATCCACTGGTTATTATTTTCATCAATATGTTGATGATAACTTTGACTATTATCCATTAAAAATAAGATGTTAAAGTAAGACAAACAATGTGAATTACGTTGAAGAAAAATGGTAAAATTTATGCAATTAATTATAGATTAATGAAATCACTTTCAAAAAAGGCACGTTCTAAGACTTATATAAATAAGATTAACCAAACTACTTTTAAAGAGAGAATCTAAGACGGATAGAAAAATCAGAAAAGAAATGATGAATGTACAGTTTCAATTTGGTTGATTACTTGTAGAATTTCTCAAGACAGAATAGTGTATGTTATATGGAAATGAGAAACTGATGAGAAAATCAATTTCAAATGATCACTTGAAAATATTTAATTTAGAGTATAAAAAATTCCAATATTAAACTAACATTATATTAGAAAACACCAAGTTTTGCTTGACAATGTCATTAAGTAACTCATTAAACATACGTATACAAATAGAAGTGAAACAGAAACTGATGTGTTAATTACTAACACACAATTTAATACCCTGCGAAAATTGTAGTATGTAGTATAGAACAATCAAGGATCATTCTACGCTAAGGATTAGAGGACATGCTAATCAATATGAAGGAAAAAGAAATGAAAACAAAAAGAAAATGATTAAATTAGGGGAGTTGTGAGAATTGGATTCAAACTAGCAAAACT
Organism: Prinsepia uniflora; assembly: GCA_032719365.1. Taxonomy (NCBI): domain Eukaryota; kingdom Viridiplantae; phylum Streptophyta; class Magnoliopsida; order Rosales; family Rosaceae; genus Prinsepia; species Prinsepia uniflora. The sequence goes on along the minus strand of CM064862.1, from coordinate 15,570,098 downwards.
AATGCAAATGTAATAAAAATCAAGATAAGATTGAAATGTGAGGAACTAGCTAAATGTTCAATCTTCACACACCAAACATATGCATATGAATTAATTTTCCAAAAATTTCTTTACAAACTAATAAAGTATAATGTCTAGAATTAACCATGAATTGCACTAATTAATCCTGATATTTTCCCTAAGTTTATTGAATTAAACTTCGAGTTGCTTTCAAATCATTCTCTACACATCATCATCATGAACTGCAAGTCAAATGAATATGTAGAGATCATTAAGTTCTATGAAAAATTTAGACATTATTTAGGTAAAACATAAGTATGAATCGCATCTTAGTTAAACCCAAGTTTTGCTTAACATTACCAACGTCCATTGATAGTAACTACTTGTGAATATAAGATCATAACTATTAGGTGAAATTCTATTATATTCTAGCATCAAATCCTACCATGCTTGCTAAGTTTTCTGTCCTAATAAGCATACAAGAATAAGTTCTCCATCAAACAGTTAAGCAAAACACAATATAATACAAGAAATTCTAAATTTAATTAATCCATTGAACACATATTTGAGGCTTTGAAATCACCTATATAGTAATAACGCTCGAACTACGCATTTAAATAAACATGTAATTCGAGTATATGCAATTTAAACCATTTTTGTGTATATATAGTATTGATAAATAGAGATCGTTCTTAACCAGAGAAATTAGGAAACATTAAATAATGGTTGGTAAAAAGAATAAGAAATAATCAAAGAATAAAATAATAAAGAATAAATTAATTAAAAAATTAAAGAATAAATTAATTAAAGAATTAAAGAATAAATGAATTAAAAAATAAAAAAATAAAAAAAAATAAAAGAATAAAAGAATAAAATTGGGGGATGGGGGGTTGTAATCACCAAAATAAATGTAAAAACAGTTATGAAATTAATTCTACTCTTACTTTAACCTTTGTACAAGGGGACTTTCTTCAAACACAATTTTTACCAACACTCTAACATTATGTTCATATTGAACCAATCACGAAATCCTACCTTCATCATCTCAATTACATGCATATATTTTTCATATTATAAATGACACGACCCATCCCAATCCCCCCTAGATTAACATGGGATGTGTCATGATCCCGTATGACACGAAGTGTCAGACAAGCGATAATTTAAAACCTTTAGCCCGACCGGCTTCTAGAGCGCGCTAGGATTCGGTGGAGGAGTGTGATGTTTCGGTCTCTGCTACAGTCCGCATCCGGGATCAACCTAAAGGGCATTAAAACCAGAAAAGACTGTGAGTGGACGAAAAGCAATAGTTTAATAAAAAATATTTCATAAAAGACTTTTATGCCCTTCACTAAAAAGCATGCATGCATAGGAAAACCATTTATCAAATCACATATGTTTCAATAACCATTAATAGGGTCTCAACCCCAAGTTTCGTAAATTCAAGTCATACGGGCCCCTGCCCAAATCCATTTACACAAATCCACAATCATATCTATCATATAACCAATCCTGTCACGGTTTCTAAAGCTACGTGCATGCTACCCGGGGTCTCAAATCCCAAGTCTCCACAGGGTCTACCCAGGTCAATGTCCGCAGATCATTGACCCTCCCTGAGGTTATAATCCATAATAGCCTTCCTGAAAGTAAGGTACCTATCGGGGGCGACTCCACTCAGTTAGTGCTCCGTGACTAATTTGGGGTCCACCCAGGCCAATGACCCTCCCCGGAGGAGACAATCCATAAACATATAAGGATGGTATATGAAAAACAATTTTGAAATCATTCTCAAAATCTTTCAAAGGTTCATGCCCGGTCCCCATAAACCGTCATGAACCAGAAATCTATTTATGGGTCCCCGACCCGAAATCACAATCGTAAACCATAACTGAGCCCCAAGCCTGAATTCATAAACCAACTGGGCCTAACGCCCGATTTTGTATACCAACTAGGCCTCGTGCATGATTTCGTAAACCAAATGGGCCTCGTGCCCAATTTCTTAACCTAATTAGGCCCTGAGCCCGATTCGTAAATCAACTGGGCCTCGAGCCCGATACACAAATCAACTAGGCCTCCAGCCCGATGCCTTGTTAAATCAAATGGACTTCAAGTCCGAGAGTTCGTAAATCAAATAGGTCTCGTGCCCGATTCCATATTTTCAAATCTGAAATCGATTCAAGAACCAATTGGGCCCCTGGCCTAATAGCGTGACTAAAATGGACTTCGAGTCCGAGGGTTTTAAAAAAAAATGGGTCTCATGCCCGAGTTTACCTTTTCAAATTCCAAAACTTTTCCGTTTAAACCATCATAGAAAACACAACACATATAAGTACCGTATAAAACCGAAAACCTCGAAGTACATGCAAATACGTAAATACTAATACACCACAAACAAATGCACTCATGGTATCACAAAACATGTTCATTAAAGCACATAAAACAGTTATGCATCCATCAATTTAGAAATCAAGGTCCACTTACAAACCGTCCTATGTTGCTGCCTCGATTTGCGTGCTGTAAGCCTCCCCCGGCTAATCACCGTCACCGGGACTCTCAAACCTGTCCAAATCATACCCGAAGGTTACTACTAACCTAAACAAGTCCATAACAAGAACCCTAAAATTTCCCGAAAAAGTCAACGTGTCCCGGACACGATTCCCGAGGTAAAAACCTAGATTTTACCAACCTAACGATCTCCGATCGACCCGAAATCACCCTCATTGGATCTGGATCGTCGAAACCTTTAAAATGACATTGGGACCACCTTGAGTACTATTCACATGCGCCCACACGAGCTGGTCAATGCAAAAATCAACCATGTTGAAAAGTCAACGCTTACATCAGCATTGACAACTTGACAGTGCCACGTGTCAAGCCCCCATTGGCCCCTGGTCTGACATTGTCAGATCTGACAAGCTGAAGTCATCGTGATGACATCATCAGTCGTGTCTGACCTTCGGTCGGGTTGTCCCGAATTCTGCAACCGGGTCACTGTGACCCGCGGCCTGACCCGGCCATTTCTCCTTCGATTCTCGACCAAGCTCGATGGGGTTCATTCCTATGGCTACGTCTAATCCCCATACATGTATCTATCGATTCAAAACTAAGAAAAACGGGGTAAAAACTCACCTCCAACAATGAAAAGTGGCTGCGGCATTCCTCCCCTGTTTCTCGTCATCGCCAGCCACCCATGCCTTCGAAACCAATGCCCACAAGGTCGTACGAACCCTATTCACATGTTAGAATCGACCTTAGCCTTCAACCAACGTCAAAATCTAATTTTCTAATTTTGGGTCGAAACTGGGTTCCGGGTTACCTGGGTTCCAGTTTTCCTCTGCCGTCCACGGCGGTCACGCAGTCTCAGCTGTCCCCCTCCGTCTCATTGTCACTCTCAGTCCCTCACCCATTCTTGGTCTCAGTTGCAGGTGATGGGGGGAAGGGTGAAGGGTATAGGGTGTTACTCGCGGGTTTGAAAGATGTCGAGAAAGGCAGAGAGAGATATTTGAGTTTGATGATGATGATGGTTCAGATGAGAGGGAAAAGAATGGTAAGGATGAGAGGTTTGAGAGGGATGGATGACTGGGATGTGAGATATGAGAGATGAGCTTAACAAAAATAATTAATTAATGGCTAAACGACATAGATCCCCTTTTTAAGGAAAGTGACCAATGGGATGAGTGACACTTGTCACTCATCCAGGGGCCCCACAATTAAATAATCTCCCAATCAGATTTAATTAATATTTTAAACGAATCCCGAGTCATAAATTCCCGATTTTGCTCCCGTGACCATAACTTTCCCATCGAACATTCGATTTCAACGTGCCGCCTGTTTACGGACTTGCGACGTCTCGATCTACGTCACGGTCATCGGTTGTAACAACCCGTACCTTCGGGAAGGGTAAAAACGTAAATTTGTAAAAGTTTTGTAAAAAAAGGACGATTTTGCCCTTGTGAATAGTAGGCCAAAAGTTGACTTTTCGATTTACCAATTGGATGACTGTTGACCCTTGACGGTGACGTAGTTTAGGACATCACGAGTCCGTAGACAGGTGGCATGTTCGATTAAGACAATCGGAGGAAAAGTTATGACGTTCGGAAGATTGAGGGCGTTACTGTAAATTTGATTAATTGAGGAAAATGTTGACTTTTTAGAGGACTTGTGATTTTCACGTAGACCGAGGACCGTTAGATAGGTCTCGACGTCCTGAGTACAACGACAGGCGGCACGCTCTCATCGGACGTCAGACGAAACATTTACGGGTCTGGAAAGTGTGAGGGAAAAATGGTAATTTGTGTATGAGGGGCATTTTGGTCTTTTCCCTCAGCCGAATCAGATAAGGGCAAGTGGCAGGGATATTTTGTGCTGACCAAGGGATGATGGACACGTGCAAGGGGCTGGATGGTTCCAGGGGTTACTAAAGTGTGCACGGCCACACTTTGCATGTTTTCAAACCGTGCATTTATTCGAACACACAGAGAAACAGAGGAGAAGAAACTGGGAGAGATTGATCGATTCAGTGCAAGGGTGAGTGAAGAGTGAATTGAGAGAGTGATAGTGAGACGAGGGTGAGGTGATGATCGTGATTTGGGGGTGAAACTGTGCACGGGGAGACGACGGTGGTACGGAGGAAGTCTGAGAAAACAGGGAAGTCGTGAGACTGTGGCGGTGGCTGTGGCGTGTGGTGGCTCAAACCAAGACTGTGGGAGGCTCATGTGGTTGCAAGGAACCCAACGAGCACCGTGGTACATGGTGGTGCACACGGCGGAGACGGAATCGAAGGGTAAGACTTTTTCCCCTGTTTTTCCCGTGAATTTCAAATTGAAAGTCGTGGAGTTGGGCTTAGAGTCGAGGGATTTGGAGGCCAGGGTGAGACTCCTGGAGGTCCCAGGAGTCGTTTGGTTACGGTGCCGTGCCGGGGGAGGACCTGGGCAACCGGCGGCCAAAACAGGGGTTACGGGCCGTCTGTTTCGAAGCCATGAACGGTGGGTTTTAAGCCGTGATGGTTCGAAGTAGGGACATGGGAAGGTTGCTAGGGACTGGAGGGTGAGAGTAGGATTGGTTTGGACTGGATTGGGGGCTGAACGGAGGAGAACCGGTCACGTCGGTTCAACTGTGTTGAACCGGGTGGCTCGAGGAAGGAGAAGCACTGTAGCAGGCGCGTGAGGTCCACGCGCAGCCACTTTAGACGGCGCGTGGAGGCACGTGGGGAGGATTCCGGCCAAGCTTCCAACATGGTTTTGGTTCTAAATGTCCTAAGGATTTCATTGGTATGGTTTTCGGGTGAATCAGACGATGTTAAGAGGTTGTTCGGGAATCCGGACGGTTTAGGGTCTAGGATTAAAATATTATTAAATTTCCAAAAAATTGGGAAGATTAGGGTTAGGATCCTTGATGTGTTTGTGACCCTATTTGGTGCATATTGACAGGACGGGAGGCACCCGAGACGGTCGAGGAGCGCACGCAGCGCGATTGACTCGTTCCGAGCTGTGAGTGGACTCTTTCTTTTCTTTCGAGCATGCCTAACTGTTTCATTGACGTTGTATGTTATTAAATGTGTTTTTATTCTTCTTAATGATGCTTTTATATGGTTGATATGTTTGCACGTTTTACGAGATATTCCTGGATTTTACACGTTTTACGAGAAAAGCTGATTTTCGAATTTTGATGCCAGATTTGCGATTTTAACCTATAAATGTTTTCTGATGATGATAAATGGGTTATGAAATATGATTTGTGATTTCCTGTGGTTTTTGGTATAATAATGGATTTCCGGATTTGGGTTCGGAATGTCGGTTCTGAACGACGGAAGGGCTTCGAACCGGGGATTTCGAATTCGAGTTTGGCGAGGGATTTCGAAATGGTTTTACACTGAATTGGGATTGGATTTGCTGGATATGGATATGGGTTTAAAGACCCGGATACTGATTTGACGGGGGACGGGCCCGGATTGAGTTTAAAGACTCGGGAGTTTAAAGACTCGGATTTTTATGATATTACCCCCGTAGGCCTATTGAGTTTAAAGACTCGGGAGTTTAAAGACTCAGAATTATATTTGAGGCCTGGTTGAGTTTAAAGACTCGGATAGGTCCAGCAGGTTTGATCGGAAAATGATGGTTTGACGTTCTTGGGTTATGCTATGGTTCCGATATACATACTATGATTTCTATAACTGTTTTTATAGTGTTTCTGTTTCTTATGATGTTTCACGTTATGATTTTCTAATTCTTAGTTGGGCATGCATGTTTTTCAAAACGGAGGGAACTAATATTATGGGTTTTTCTTATCTTTGATTTGATGATAAACTGATTTTAAAACTTTTAGTTATTCTAGTCCACTCACACTTTTGGTTTTCTATTTTCCCTCCAGGTCGTGGTGATAGCGCTGGGGTGAACGTTGAGGCAGATATTGAGGCATAGAGCTTACGACGTTCTTCCGTTGCGAGACTAGCATAGTAGGATTTTGTGCCCATTTTGTAGAACTATGCTCTGATTTACAGTTGTATATATTTACTCCTTCGTCTGATAGTTATGCTTATGGTAGTATTGAGGTTATTTTGGTACTTTAGGTGTGATTGTCAGACGGGAGCAGGGTTCGTCCCGGGTATCGTGGCGATATTTGGGACGGGTCCTGACAATTGGTATCAGAGCATAGGTTTGTCGGTTTGTGTCGGATCTAGGTTGTTTTACTGACTCTATGCCTCTTTTAGCGTACGTTCGATCATGCCTCCGAGACGTGAACCCCCTCCACGACCTGAAGATGAAGCGGCGAGAGGGACTGAGAGCGCTTCGATTGAGAGAGCCCAGCGGCTTGGGGCTACTACGTTCAGCGGCGGGGCAGACCCAGAGGAAGCTCACCGATGGATCACCCGGCTCGAGCGTATTTTCTGGGTGATGCATTGTCCTCCAGAGGATCGGGTCTTGTTGGCTACGTTTCTGTTGGATGGAACAGCGTATGAGTGGTGGTATACGCTGGAGTTGTCCGGCTGGGATGCACATACGGTGACGTGGGAGACGTTCCGGGAGCGGTTTCTAGATCAGTATTATCCCCTCTCTTTCCGGGATGCTAAAGAGGCGGAATTTCTTCAGTTGAAGCAAGGGAACATGACAGTCGCCGAGTATGAGCAGAGATTTCAGATGCTATCCTGATTCGCTTCTGCATTTGTGGCAACCGAGGCTGAGAAGTGCCGCCGGTTTGAGTTGGGTCTTCGAGGAGAGATTAGAGCCATTGTGACAACCGGCTCATTTGCTACATTTCGGGAGTTGTCTGATGCTGCTGTCAGGGTGGAGGCCAGTTTGCCTGCTAGGCCACAGTACTCGGGTAGTGTTCGACGCCGAGAGCATTCATTTCCGGGAGCATCGAGTCAGAGGACCCCGAAGCGAGGTAATTTTGGTGGTTCGTCATCGGCTGGTGGAGCCCGGTATGGCAGACCAGGCAGTTTTCAGGGCTCTGGATTTCGGGGAGCTAGGGCACAGCCGACTCCTCAGGCGAGTGCTACTTCAGTTGCTTCTACTGGGAGGCAGACCGGTGGACCCAGTAGGGATGCTTGCTACTACTGTGGAGAGCGAGGACACTTTCGGAGGGAGTGCCCATTGTTAGCTCAGGTGGGTGGAGCAGGTAGAGGTGCAGCAGAACCTGGGCGGAGTACTGCTTTAGTATCGGGGGCAGCAGGCCCTAGGGGTGGCGGTGGTGCCACGAGCAGTTTTAGAGGGCGCGGTAGGTCATCGGGACCTCAGGCGCGAGTTTTTGCTATGACCCAGCAGGAGGCCAGATCAGCACCAGGAGTGGTGATAGGTACACTCACCATACTTGGTCACACTGTTTTTGCTTTAATAGATCCCGGGGCGACCCATTCTTTTATAGCTCGGAGTTGTAGTTTGGTGACGGAGAGGGAGGTGTCTACCTTGGATTGTGCTTTAGGGGTGAGTACACCTACTGGGGAGGTGTTGGTAGTGACTCAGGAGTTGAGAGAGTGTCCGGTGATGGTAGGTGAGGTTGAATTATTGGCGGATTTGTTACTCTTGGATCTACGGGATTTTGATGTTATCTTGGGTATGGACTGGTTGACGAGACATCATGCTTCTATCGAATGTTTCGATAGGAGAGTGACTTTTCGGAGTCCAGGATTACCAGAGATTACGTTTCAGGGGGATCAGCGTGCTCTTCCTACTGAAGTTATTTCGGCACTTGAGGCAAGCAAGCTGTTGCGTAAGGGGTGTCAGGGTTACATAGCCCATGTGGTGGATACTCGTGCTTCGCCAGTGAGGGCAGAGGATATACCAGTGGTACGGGAGTTTCCCGATGTTTTCCCCGAGGAGTTGCCAGGATTACCACCTCAGCGAGAGATCGAGTTCACGATTGATCTTTTACCAGGTACACAGCCTATCTCACAGACTCCTTATCGCATGGCACCTGCAGAATTGAGGGAACTTAAGGCCCAGTTGCAAGAGTTGGTCGATATAGGATTCATTCGACCGAGCATGTCACCTTGGGGAGCGCCTGTATTGTTTGTGAAAAAAAAGGATGGAGGTTTGAGATTGTGTGTTGATTACAGACAATTGAATAAGGTAACCATTCGGAATAAGTATCCTTTACCCCGGATTGATGATTTGTTTGACTAGTTAAAAGGAGCACAGTACTTTTCGAAGATCGATCTTCGCTCCGGCTACCATCAGTTAAGAGTTAAAGGGGAGGGTGTACCGAAGACAGCTTTTCGGACCAGGTACGGTCATTACGAGTTTGTTGTGATGCCGTTCGGATTGACTAATGCCCCAGCAGCTTTTATGGATCTTATGAACCGAGTGTTCCGGTCGTATTTGGATCGTTTTGTGATTGTCTTCGTTGACGACATTTTGGTGTATTCGAAGAGTGCAAAGGCGCATGAGAAACATCTGCGAATAATGCTTGAGACCTTGAGAGAGCATCAGTTGTACGTGAAGTTGAGTAAGTGCCAGTTCTGGTTGACCAGTGTTGGATTCTTAGGCCATGTGATTTCGGTCGAGGGCATCAGAGTGGATCCTCAGAAGGTTGAGGCAGTAGCAAATTGGGAACAGCCCAAGACGGTGACAGAGATCAGGAGTTTTCTGGGTTTGGCAGGTTATTATCGGCGTTTCATTGAGGGCTTTTCTATTCTTGCAGCCCCGTTGACGAGGTTGACTCGTAAACGAGTTCGATTTGAGTGGGATGAGGAATGTGAACAGAGTTTCCAGGAGCTTAAAAGGCGGTTGACATCTGCTCCTGTGTTAGCCCTTCCAGACGACAGTGGGGAGTTCGAGGTGTATAGTGAGGCTTCTCTACAAGGTTTGGGTTGTGTCTTGATGCAGCACGGGAAAGTGATTGCTTATGCTTCCCGGCAGTTGAAACCCCATGAGATGAACTACCCTACACATGACTTGGAACTGGCAGCGGTGGTTCATGCACTGAAGATTTGACGGCATTACTTGTACGGCTAGAGGTGCAGGATTTTCACGGATCATAAGAGTTTAAAGTATTTGTTCACTCAGAAGGAACTGAATCTGAGACAGCGCCGATGGTTGGAATTGCTCAAGGACTACGACTGTACTATTGAGTATCACCCAGGGAAGGCTAATGTGGTAGCTGATGCTTTGAGCAGGAAGTCAGCTAGTGCTTTGTCGCATTTGAGGACAGTACGATTACCTTTGTTGGTTGAGCTCCGTAGACTTGGAGTAGAGTTGACTGTGGATGATCAGGGATCGATTGAAGACAGCTCAGGACCGACAGAAGAGCTACGCCGACCGTAGGATCAGAGATTTGGAGTTTGCAGTAGGAGACTGGGTTTTCTTGAAGTTATCTCCTTGGTAGGGAATCGTACGGTTTGGCAGACGGGGGAAGTTGAGTCGTCGTTACATTGGACCTTATGAGATCTTAGAGCGGATTGGTCCTGTTGCTTATCGATTGGCCTTACCAGCAGACCTGGCAAAAGTACATAATGTCTTCCATGTTTCTATGCTTCGGAAGTATATACGGGATGATTCACATGTTCTGGAAGCACAACCTGTTGAACTGAGGGAAGACTTGAGTTTTGAAGAACAGCCAGTAGCGATTTTGGATCGGAAGGATAAAGTCTTACGACGGAAGACGGTTCCCTTAGTGAAGGTATTGTGGAGAAATCATCAGGTGGAAGAAGCGACTTGGGAACCCGAGGCCTTGATGCGTGCGCAATACCCTTATTTGTTTCACTGAATTTCGGGGACGAAATTCTTTTTAGGGGGGTAGATTGTAACAACCCGTACCTTCGGGAAGGGTAAAAACGTAAATTTGTAAAAGTTTTGTAAAAAAAAGGACGATTTTGCCCTTGTGAATAGTAGGCCAAAAGTTGACTTTTCGATTTACCAATTGGATGACTGTTGACCCTTGACCGTGACGTAGTTTAGGACGTCACGAGTCCGTAGACAGGTGGCAGGTTCGATTCGGACAATCGGAGGAAACGTTATGACGTTCGGAAGATTGAGGGCGTTACCGTAAATTTGATTAATTGAGGAAAATGTTGACTTTTTGGAGGACTTGTGATTTTCACGTAGACCGAGGACCGTTAGATAGGTCTCGACGTCCTGAGTACAACGACAGGCGGCACGTTGTCATCGGACGTCGGATGAAACATTTACGGGTCTGGAAAGTGTGAGGGTAAAATGGTAATTTGTGTATGAGGGGCATTTTGGACTTTTCCCTCAGCCCAATCAGATAAGGGCAAGTGGCAGGGATATTTTGTGCTGACCAAGGGATGATGGACACGTGCAAGGGGCTGGATGGTTCCAGGGGTTACTAAAGTGTGCACGACCACACTTTGCACGTTTTCAAACCGTGCATTTGTTCGAACACACAGAGAAATAGGGGAGAAGAAACTGGGAGAGATTGATCGATTCAGTGCAAGGGTGAGTGAAGAGTGAATTGAGAGAGTGATAATGAGACGAGGGTGAGGTGTTGATCGTGATTTGGGGGTGAAACCGTGCACGGGGAGACGACGGTGGTACGGCGGAAGTCTGAGAAAACAGGGAAGCTGTGAGACTGTGGCGGTGGCTGTGGCGTGTGGTGGCTCAAACCAAGACTGTGGGAGGCTCAGGTGGTTTCAAGGAACCCAACGAGCACCGTGGTACACGGTGGTGCACACGGTGGAGACGGAATCGAAGGGTAAGACTTTTTCCCCTATTTTTCCCGTGAATTTCAAATTGAAAGTCGTGGAGTTGGGCTTAGAGTCGAGGGATTTGGAGGCCAGGTTGAGACTCCTGGAGGTCCTAGCAGTCGTTTGGTTACGGTGCCGTGCCGGGGGAGGACCTGGGCGGCCGGCGGCCAAAACAGGGGTTACGGGCCGTCTGTTTCGAAGCCGTGAACGGTGGGTTTTAAGCCGTGATGGTTCGAAGTAGGGACATGGGAAGGTTGCTAGGGACTAGACGGTGAGAGTAGGATTGGTTTGGACTAGATTGGTGGCTGAACGGACGAGAACCGGTCACGCCGGTTCAACTGTGTTGAACCGAGTGGCTCGAGGAAGGAGAAGCACTGTAGCAGGCACGTGAGGCCCACACGCAACCACTTTGGGCGGCGCGTGGAGGCGCGTGGGGAGGATTCCGGCCAAGCTTCCAACATGGTTTTGGTTCTAAATTTCCTAAGGAGTTCATTGGTATGGTTTTCGGGTGAATCGGACGATGTTAGGAGGTTGTTCGGGAATCCGGACGGTTTAGGGTCTAGGATTAAAATATTATTAAATTTCCAAAAAATTGGGAAGATTAGGGTTAGGATCCTTGATGTGTTTGTGACCCTATTTGGTGCATATTGACAGGACGGGAGGCACCCGAGACGGTCGAGGAGCGCACGGAGCGCGATTGACTCGTTCCGAGCTGTGAGTGGACTCTTTCTTTTCTTTCGAGCATGCCTAACTGTTTCATTGACGTTGTATGTTATTAAATGTGTTTTTATGCTTCTTAATGATGCTTTAATATGGTTGATATGTTTGCACGTTTTACGAGATATTCCTGGATTTTACACGTTTTACGAGAAAAGCTGATTTTGGGATTTTGATGCCAGATTTGCGATTTTAACCTATAAATGTTTTCTGATGATGATAAATGGGTTATGAAATATGATTTGTGATTTCCTGTGGTTTTTGGTATAATAATGGATTTCCGGATTTGGGTTCGAAATGTCGGTTCTGAACGCCGGAAGGGCTTCAAACCGGGGATTTCGAATTCGAGTTTGGCGAGGGATTTCGAAATGGTTTTACACTGAATTGGGATTGGATTTGCTGGATCTGGATATGGGTTTAAAAACCCGGATACTGATTTGACGGGGGACGGGCCCGGATTGAGTTTAAAGACTCGGGAGTTTAAAGACTCGGATTTTTATGATATTACCCCCGTAGGCCTATTGAGTTTAAAGACTCAGGAGTTTAAAGACTCGGAATTATATTTGAGGCCTAGTTGAGTTTAAAGACTCGGATAGGTCCAGCAGGTTTGATAGGAAAATGATGGTTGGACGTTCTTGGGTTATGCTATGGTTCCGATATACATACTATGATTTCTATAACTGTTTTTATAGTGTTTCTGTTTCTTATGATGTTTCACGTTATGATTTTCTAATTCTTAGTTGGGCATGCATGTTTTTCAAAACGGAGGGAACTAATATTATGGGTTTTTCTTATCTTTGATTTGATGATAAACTGATTTTAAAACTTTTAGTTATTCTAGTCCACTCACACTTTTGGTTTTCTATTTTCCCTCCAGGTCGTGGTGATAGCGCTGGGGTGAACGTTGAGGCAGATATTGAGGCATAGAGCTTACGACGTTCTTCCGTTGCGAGACTAGCATAGTAGGATTTTGTGCCCATTTTGTAGAACTATGCTCTGATTTACAGTTGCCTATATTTACTCCTTCGTCTGATAGTTATGCTTATGGTAGTATTGAGGTTATTTTGGTACTTTAGGTGTGATTGTCAGACGGGAGCAGGGTTCGTCCCGGGTATCGTGGCGATATTTGGGACGGGTCCTGACATCGGTCCTCGTACGTTTGTCTCCCCGAGTAAAAAGTCAACATTTTACCCACGATTAGGGGCAAAACGACCATTTTACACCGTCCGTCCGATTTCACTCAACCAATCACCGATTACTCTCACTAATCCTTTATTAGTCATTAATCTAACCCCGAAATTCGGGACGGGTCGTTACAATAAATGCATCGAACAACAGATTATTACTTACAGTATGATCCATATTAAGTTCGTGATTTAATGCGCCAAACAGCAGTTAATCATTAAATCTCTTCAATTCTATTCTAAGCAAGGATGAAAATATCGATATCGACGGATATATCGCTAGTTAAATTTACGGATATCTAGCCCCAAATATCGATATCGTTTACGGTCAACAAAAATGACGGAAATTCAGTCCAAAAGTTGGAAATTTAGAATGAAACTTTGGAAAAAACTTAAGTACCCAATGATGGTTATATAAGACTAATAAAAACTATGAAATGACTTTGATATAATAAATATATGATGAATCATATGATTGAATATAGGTCTGACGATAACTAACGGTATAAAGCCTTAAAGACAAATAATGGCATATTTCCATGCTGGGTCAATTCGACCAGGTCTTGAGCGGCTTTTACTTGCACTTCCACTAGCCATGTTACGAAGTCTAATTTACTTGAAAAATAATTAGACTTTGATAATGACAAATAATAATAATAATAATAATAATAATAATAATAAAATACAAATAATAAATAATAATAATAATAATAAATTATAATCACGTTATTTAAATTATTTCAATTAAAACATATATTACCAAATATGTGAGTTAAGCCATTTTTTACATTAAACATGTATTCTAAATTAAAAAATATGTTCTAAAATAAAACATATTTTCTAAATTAAAACATATATTACCAAATATATGAGTTAAGCCATATTTTATACTAAAACATATATTAGTAAAATATATTTTACCAAATAATAAATTTGGAATTTTATCAAAAAAAGTTCAAGGCTTAACATTTTTTTTGATATTGGTAATATATGTTTGATATTTACCAAATACTAAAACATATGTTACCAAATAATATATGTTTGATTTTTTTGATATTTGGTAATATATTAGTAAAAAAAAAGGTTAAGGCTTAACAGTTAAGTAAACAAAAAAAATCTTTAAAATTTACTAATATATGTTGTTTAAGCATAATTTGGTACAATATAATTGTATGTTTAAGCATATAAAAAATGGGGTTAAAAAAATAAAAACAAATGAAATAAAACGCTTCGTTTCATTTCATTTGGTTATTTACTTTACTCAACCAACCCAGATCTATTCGATCGATCGTGTTTATGTTTGGAGAGGTGGAATGTTGAGGGGCTGCGGTGGTGAGGGGGCAAGGCGGCGAGACTGAGAGTTCAGTCTGTCTTAGAACTCTCACTTCCTCCCTGGCGAGGAGTGAGGCGGAAGTGGCCGACCGTGAGGGCGAGCCGGCGCAAGCCACAGAAAGGACGAGATAGGTGGAGCGAGCGGCCGTCGAGGGTCGAGGAGGTCGTCGAGGAGGAGGAGAGACACGTGGAGAAACCAGAGGCTCTAGTGGCTGTGCTTCGGCCATCGAAAGATCAGAGTGCTTCGAGGTTTTTTGGAGGTTCGTTCCTTGTTTCAAACTTCAATCGATGGGTTGGGGCTTTTCGGTCCAAAATAGACGATTTCGGTCAATATCGTCGATTATAGCCGATATTTGCTGAAATCATCGATTTTGGGGGAAAATTTTCCTTCACCCCTCTCTTAGGTGCCGGTGGCCAGAAAAGACGATATATCGGCAATACCGTCGATATTTTCATCACTGATTCTAAGAGGAGAAGAACAAATTCAGGAAGTAAAACACATGGAGATTGTATTCATACTTACAAATGTTAGAAAAAAAATACCAACACATAAATTGAATTATAAGTAAAACCAAAACAATAACAAGAGTTTAAGTAGAAAAATATGGGTTTTCACAAGAATCATCGAACAACGGCAAGAAACTTGTGAAGATGGAGGAAGAAATACAAGGAATTCGATCTTTAAAACTCTCGAATTGCCTTAGAAATTACCTTGTCTAAGGTTTTTCTTAAGAAAAGCATACAAATGTGTACAAAGAGAAGTTTAAGAAAATCTAAGAACAAGTAAAGAAAAATGAAACTAAGAAACAAAATGTAAAAGAAAGGAAAAATAAGCTCTCAAAATATATTTACAAACAGAGAATAAGAGGAGGAGAAGAGAGAAAAATGGACTAACTAGGGGCCTAAAAGGGGACCCCTCACAATGAAGATGACATTCCTATTTATAGAAGAAGTGCCCAAAAAATTAGAAAAATAAAAATATAAAAATAAAAAACTAAAATAGTAAAATAATTACATATAACAAATGATGAAAAGGCTGATTTTAGGGCTGGATTGGAGCTGAAAAAACATGCAAAAGGGAGCTGGTGTGGACTGTTGGGAGCAGGGCATGGGATCGGAAGAGAACAGCTGAAAAACAGAACATCATTTCGGTAGGTAGGCACTGACAGGAGGCAGGTGAGTCGGCGGGTTAGGCGCTAAAAAGGGAGACTATGCTTTGGCGTGGCCTTGCAGAGTAGGCCGTACGGCCTTCTCGCATCAGCCACTGACAGTGGGTAGTGGAAATCGGCCCACGCGAGCCGAATCAAAAGGTCGAGGATCGGTAGGCACCTGTCGATGGCATGGTTGGGCTAGGTTCGCTGGGCTTCTGGGCCATATTCGCTGGCTTGGTTTAACTGGGCTAGAGCTTTGGGTTGGGCAGCGGGTTGCACAGAAATGATGAAATAGGCTTTTATTTTTCTTGGGCTATAGTTGGGCTGATTTGGTAGCATCCCACTGAATTTCCAAGAGATTTTCGGTGGCCTCCTTTATTTCAGTCATATCTTCTTTGTTAAAATTCCAATTGGGACGATTCTTTCGCAAAAATGCTAAGAATTCCAAAATTTATTTATTTCTACAAATTTCCCACAAAATATATTATTTTCTCCAACTTTTTGGTATTTTAATATTAAAAGGTAAGTATAAAGGGTATCAAACGATATAAAATAAAGCCTAATTAAAGGCCTATCACCTAGCTATAAGGAAAATTAGCTACACATATTCATTATGTTTGAAACGTAATACATAATCAAATATGAAACTAAAATAAGAAAAATAAAGAAAAGATAGAGAGATGAATCACAAATGACACAATCACAATTGAAATGATGGAAGAGATGGATATGTGGTTGTTGTTGCACCACTACCAAGTAAAAAGGGCGGGCTTGTCTTGCCGCCAACTTAAGGAGAGTGCAGAAAGACTACTCCTTTATTCTTTTACACAGCCAAGAGCCCCCCAAAAAATGGAGAGTTGCTACCTTTTTATTTCCAAGCGAGGTCTAACTTGAGAGTGAAAGCCTAGTATATTTGTGTCAAAACGTCCTCACTAATGACCTAAACTTCCCTCTTTATTTCCTAATAATTTTCCTCATAAATCCTCTTTATTTTCTGCATAATGCCCCCACTTATTCTTCTGTTCCCTTTCATTGTCAAACGTCCATCCAACTCGTGACTGAAATTGCCACCTCCAAAATGAATGAGGAAATTGATGGAACAATAAAAGTGTTTATGCCCAATTAATTATGAGTTGAATACTGAAATTGATGCGGATAGAATGATATACTGAATTGAGGAGAGAGATGAATATTTTCTATTTTCAATGTTGTAAAACGGTTGCCCTTTTTGTATACCCATTGATGAAGTTGTTAAATCCCGAGCAACCTGACCTTACTGCACTAAAACGTCTGTAACGCCTTTTAGAACATTCCAATTAATGAACCGTAAAATTCTCTAGAACCTAGACTTATGTGTCTTTCCAACGATGTATGGTTTATCAGCTAGTTATTCCAGAGAATGTACAATTTATTCCGAGAAGTTGACACATAAGCTGCAGTTTTTTTCAATGTTTCCTCTTTAAACTTCCAAAACAACAAGACATTAACTTCTTGTGTAAAAAGCTTCCAAAAATCCTTAAAAACATAAAAACATGCTAAGTACTACGAAATCATAAGAAAACATGCTAAGAAAAGTATTGAAAAATAAGATAAAACGTCACATAAATATGCTCCTATCAGACACATTCAATATTTAACACTTAAAACTAAACTTTAAACACGGACTCATAACCAAATCAAGATTTTAAACACAGACTCATAACCAAATCAAGTCAATTACATAACAAAGAATTCTATATCAGCATAACTTGCACTTCAATCCAATACTCAAGTAATACGATTCCATAACATAAAGCCAATGTTCAAAATGGCACTAAGCATTTCTAGGGCGGTGAGTAAGGGTCTAGCTTCTAGGCGTTTAGGTGGGGCCTAGCACCTAGGCGTTCAGGTAGGGTCTAGCACCTAGGCATTCGAGCGGGGCCTAACGCCTAGGCATTCGGGCGGGGACTAGCGCATGGGCATTCAGGCGGGGCCTAGTGCCTAGGCATTCAAACGGGGCATTTAGGCTGGCCTAGTGCCTAGGCTATCAGACGGGGCCTAACTCCAAGGTAGTTAGGCGAGACCTAGCGCTTGGGCGGTTATATGGGACCTAGTGCTAAGATGGTTAAACAAAGCCTATGAGTTTTTTTTTTTTAAATTATAATTTTATTATATATAAGTTCATAAATAAATTAAGTTCAAAACACTTTTATCTTTAATTTGAAGGACAAATTCGGATTAAATACCATGAAAACCCTAGCATGATGTACTTATCTTATTTGGTTCTATATGCGTATGTGATTATTGCAATGACAAACTTGAAAAGAATATATTTAATTTTATAATTAATTTGTTGTTTGTTGATAAAGCATATTATTTTATTGATCAATTCACATAGCCCTCATCATTGGGCTGGGTCGGGCAAGCCTGGTCCAAATTTTTTGGGCTTGGGTCGGGCCAGTCTGGGTCTATTTCATAATTTCAAAAGTACCAGGCTGGACCAGGTGTGTTTAGTCATAAATATAAAAGTCCAAGCACTTTGTCGAACTGGATTTTTATCGGGCTTTAAATGTCGGGGCTAATAAGCCCATTCGGGCCAGACTTAATTGAGTTTTTAGAAATAACTAGTTCAACCTATCCAAAAAAAAAACTTGTTCAACAAATTTTGGTGTTAGAAAAAAAAAGTATGAAAGAAAAAATAATATTATGATTTTATCATCAAATTAACTCACTTTCACTTTCAACCACCTCAATCTCGTTATCACTACATCTATCTAGTGCTTATATGTTAGAGAAACCTAAAGCAAATTCTTATTATTACAACCTAAATCAAATCCAATGACTACATCCATCCACTTTTAAAAAATATATTACAATCTCATCATCAAATTCTTGTTCCTTGTAACCTAAGGCAAATTGTGTGTTAAAACAAATCGTGGATGTATGTTCATCTAAAATTGATTATGACTATATGTTGTTTATGTAAATGGATATAATTGTGCAAATATGATTACACAAAAAAAAAACAATGATATCGATCATGTCAAAAATTTGAGGCATAGTTGTATCGTTTTCCTGATTTTAATATCCTAATGCAAATAACAATGCCAATTGTGCCTAAGCTTCAATTGTGTTAGGCTAGGCAAGGTTGAAACAGAAAGAGCCACAGTTATGAGAGAATTCAATACATGAATGCAAAAAACACCCTATACGAGATTTGGATCATAATTATGAAATCCTAAGTTATGGAAAGAGCGAGACTTTACTTCACTTCATTACTCACGGAACAGCTTTATTACAAGCAGGATTAGATTCACACAAAATACATATATTCAACAGTAGCACACATAAACCATAAACAAAAATTAGGAAAGAATCATATATAAAGGAAACACAATAATTCCTACTTAATAATTATTTTATATAATCGGGTTTATGGGCCGGATTTATTTGGGCGAGTCGGGTTGGACTTACCGGGCCTTATCAGGCTCAGCCCTATTGAGCTTATCGAGTTTAAATACACCGAGTCCAAGTCCAGTCTGCTAACTTTCGGGTCCGGCCGGCCCACGTCCCATAGCGGATCAGGTCGGGCTTTTTGTTAACGAGCCTAGCGGGTATCCACAATCCTGGGCTTCTGGGCCAAATGGTGATGGCTAATTTCACACGCAGAATACTTTATTCGTAATAATAGCCTTCGGTTGCATCACACACTAACTTTGCCAATGCCCTAGATATTCATATAATAATATTTCCTAAGTATTATTTCATATGTAACATAATAGATACCTACCATTATTATTTAATTTCTTTTGGTAAATAAATATTGATTGGAATAGGGAAAAAGCAACTGAAAAATCAAGAAACCTTGCAACAAAAGAGCATATGCTACAAGCTAACAGCTACTCAAAAACTAGCCAAAACTAAAACCTAAGAACTAAGCAGGAGGAATAGGAACATTCCACTACAAAGCTACAAGAGAACAAGAAGTTGAATTATTGAAATCTAGAGTACATCAACGACAATAAATCAAATCAACAATATATTGAATTAGAGAAACTGAGTTCCTAGACTTACCAGAGAAAATATAAGCAGCCTACTCTAACCAAATGCAATGCATCGTGGCAGCAAGGGTGATTTTACGGGTGAGCACCAAGAGGGACTCACCTCTCTAATTACCAGCAAACCAACTGATATACAATTAGGCCAAGGTGGAAACATCCAAGGGGACCCACAATGAGCAATGACAACCGACCAAAAACCACAACTTATAGGACATTCAAAGAAAAGACGATTGTATGATTCTAGGGAAAAGTTATGTAGCACACGCATCAAATTATTCTAAGTTATGAAGCAATCCAACTGATCTCTAGTGGCAAGGCAACCTTTGATCGCTAACTAGAGAAAATACGAGCATTCCGTTCTAACCAAATGCAATTCACCGTGGCAGCTAGGGTGATTTTTCAGGTGAACACCGAGATGGATTTACGTCTCCAATTGCCCGCAGCCCAACTAATAAAAGAACGACAAGGCAGAAACATCTAAGGGGACCCACAATGAACGATGACAACCAACCAAACACCACAACTTATACGATATTCAATGAAAAAATGATTGTGCGATTTCGAGGAAGAGTTACATAACACACACGTTGAGTTATTTTGAGGCATGAAGCAACCCAACTGGTCCCTAATGGCAAGACAACATTTGATAGCTAACCAAAGAATGAAGCTAGCTCTAGGAATAGAAGCTGAATGCCACACCAATTGTAATGGCCCGAAAATTTGAGAGAATGAAAAATGACCATTTTGCCCCTATAGGGTCAACAGTTGACTTTTTTAATTTGGTTATTTTTATGACATTCCATAAATATTGTTATGAAGATCTCAATCTCCTAAGTACGTCAGTAGATGGTAGACCAAAAATAAAGTTCGGATGAGCTCGTTATGGGCTTAGAAAGTGCAAGGGCATTTTGGTAATTTTGTTACCAAGGGTATTTTGGTAATTTTACAAGTAAGACCTAGAATATTCTAGAAATCTCTCCAAATTTCCCTCACATTCCCCACCGACCTACCTTTCTTATATATATGTATGCGTGTGTGAATTAAAGGGGTTTGGTAGGTAATGGTTGAGAAAGAAAGAAAGAAGAAAAAGAGATAAAACCCAAATATAGATGAAGGAGAGAATCGGAAAAAGAAAGAAAGAAAGAAAAAAGGAGAGAAAGAAGGAAAGAAGAAGAAGGGAAAAACGAGGGAGAATGACTAGGAGAAAACAATGACCTGAGAACCCAAAGTTTGGGAATGGTTGTCAAGGTGATTTTGGGGACTACTTAGTGCGAAGGTGAGGATTATAACATGCTACATAGGTCCTTTCGATCATGTTTGGGCAGAAATGGGACGTTTTGAACGTGGGAAAGTAAGAATCTAGGTTTAGGAAGCCATGGTTGAAAGTTTGTGAGCTTGAACTGGGAGTTGAAGTAAGTATTCTTCCTTTTTGTACTCTAGATCTCTTCATGGGATAGAACGATGAATATTGATGTTTGGCTCGATGAAAATGGTTGCGAGATGGTCGAGCTATGGCCGGGTTGGAGGACAGAGGCGAGTAGCCTCACAACTGCATTGCAGTCTCGGTGGTGCAGTCAAATGAAAGTTGTTTGTGTCTAAATTATGAATTTATTGGTATAATTATTAGGTTAACTGGATGTCCTTTTGAGACAGTTATGATTATTCAAAGTATTAAGTGTTATTTAATATTTTTTTGTTAAATTCTGAAAAATGGGGAATATTTATACAAAGTTATTTTTTGAGTTAAGGAAACATATAAAGATTATTTTTGGTACTTAAGAATATGGTTAAAGGATTGATATTTTGGTGCATATTCATGGTACTAAATACATTAAATATAGTTAAATTTGAGTATTTATAATAAAGAGATTTATGGAAATAGGAAGGAGATGTTAGCCAAGGATTTGACTATATGGTTATTGTTGTATAAGGCTATACCTTAAATTGCTATATGATTATAACTTATATTATGTAACGTGCAAATTGGATATTATAAGGAATATGTAAAATTGTATTTTATACTTATTGTTGTACTTGGATATTAATAAATTGACACTAATAATGAGGAGTAGTGATAATTTTTAATAATGAAAGTAAGACCTCGATTATGGTTGAATTAGAAATTTCCACCACTTGTTGGGGTTAGTGGGTTGGACATGAGCGGTATCCCCCGCACGAACGGATTTAATTTGGTTAATTTATGAAGTTTTGGACACAGATAAAACTAGTAATATCCCTTGTCTGACAAGAGTTTTCAGAGAGGAGTAGGATTGACCCGATTTTTATGTAATTTTTAGACGGATCCTGTCAACTTGGTATCAGAGCATAGGTATTGATTATATTGTGTATGAGATTTGAGCCTCTAGCCTTTTTTTTTTTTACTACATGATTACATGATAATGGTTTGATTATGAATTTAAAGTGATTTTGAAAATTTTATATGAACCATTTGAAGTACACATTTTACGAATTTTTCCTAAATGATGATATGGAAAAAACCCAGTTGGGAATTTAGCTTGATTTATGTGACAATGAGTTGAATTTGGTTTTCTAATGATAATTTGAGAATTTTAAACGAATCTTGAATATACTTTTACGAGGTTTGTGCAAAATGTGTTTTGGGCGTAGACTCGGATTTCTAAAACAGGGATTTAGTTTATGAAATTGATGTGTATTATAAGTATATTTTCTTGATATTCGTAATGTGTGATGGCTCTGTATAATTTTGATGATATTTGGTTGATTATGATTTTCATACTATTTTTGGCTCAAGGACAAATAATTAGTTTATGCTTTCGCTCAACCTTTTCCATTTCTCAAAACGTATTATATATAAATTATTATTCAAAATCAAATATAACCGACTCCTTAACATCATATCTTTAAAATCCATACCCACCACACCCTTGAATATTCATCCTTTTGATATACATATATAATTTCTATTATTCATAAAAGGTCCGTTACTATCCAAATATTAATATAATTAAGCTACTACCTTCTTTTTTTCATAATCAATATCATCATAGTATCGACATACTTCTAGGTTAATCATACACCATACACCATACACCATACACCATACAAAGAAAATAGGCCTAATTATCCTTTTTAAGAGAAAGTAATTCTACAAACTATTTATTGTGCAACATAGAACCAACATTAAACTCTGAAAATTAGCTTGGTAAGTCACTAATTATTTTAGATTAAATTAACACACTAATCCTTTAATTAACCATAAATTAAATCAATTAAAAATTCATGAACATAACATTTTAGAAACTCATAACTATATCTAAACAATGTCGAATTATTCTAGAAATTATATCACTAAACTCAGTAAATTAAGATAAACAACTTTCGTGTTGACCGAAATACCACGTATACTATAACTGGGTCATGCTCCCGTTTGACAGGTAACTGAAATACCAAGTATACCCTCAAAACCCTGTCAAACAAGGGATATCGATCTACTTATCCATGAGCTCATGCCTCCGCTCCAAAAGTAGCCTCGATTCTTGTTCAGCGGCTCTGGAGGGTTTCAAAACAAAAAAAATGTGTGATTGGATGAAAATAAAGGTTTTAAAAACATAATTCGAAACATATTAATTTCCTTTTGTTTTATAAAATTATGCATGTAGCAAGTTTACCAATAAAACATCAATCTCGAAATACGTGCAGTAATAAGAAAATCCAATGCTTTTATAAACCTATCCAATATAAACTCATATCAAAGTACTAACGCACTTACGTCCAGACCAAAGCATAGACACAAAACACATAGTGAACTAGCCACATCAATATACCAATTGACAAGACCCATCCCGATTATCCCTCGATAACCGTGAAAGATCCTGCTCCCGTCTGACAATAACTTGAAAGTACCAAAAGTAGTTTCACATACATACATATAAAACATAACAAACGATAAACATTGTCAGACAAGGGATAGTTCAGTATTCCGAGACCGTTGACCTAGTCAACAGGTTTACAGAGCATAGGAAATATTTACAAGTAGGGATCAAAATCCTACGCTGCAAAGTGTCTGAGTACGCAACGGTCTGTTTATTCCTCTGCCTCAATATTAGCCTCAGTACCTGTGCACTGGCCTAGAGGGCAAAGAAAACATCAAAGGTGTGAGCGGACAAAAATAAAGTTTAAAAATACATTTATCAAAATATAGTCTTACCCTCCAGTTTTCACAAACATGCATGCATATCATAACTTATAAATCAAATAATTAAGATATGAACATATATCTCAAACATCAATAAAAACACAGGATCCAGGTCCAATATAGAGTCACGTTATCCCTGCAACGCGTGCAAATCAATAGGCTCAAGGACCGCTCAAATCCCGAGCATCCGCCACTGTGAACACATCACCAGCCGGCAATCCAGGTCGTCATGAACATATCACTGACTAACCTCCATATAATCCAGCACATCTTGGTCTGAGTCGAGCCTCCATTGGCTGCATGACAACAGACCGTGCTACGAGACCTCTCCGAGGTAAACACTTCCATCCCGGAGGCGAGCGTTATCTCCAGACGAGCGTTATCTCCAGGGTTCATTTCGGGGGAAACATATTCCACACCGAAAGCCCTAATATATCATCATCATGAAAATCAGTGAAAAACAGTTACATTTAATATCAAAACCATTTATCAACATCCGTAAACCAGTTTCATGCAAATCTGTTCCATCACAATGAAATCATAATCTAAATCCATCACACGCATAATCCGAGTCAAAATCAAGCTCAAACCCCGGGCCTTCGCCCCAAAACAACGATATCAAGGGTTTCTCGAAAATCGTGCCCAAAAGCATATAAAATAATATAATATTCCCAAAATCCGAAAATCATCATATCGAAACATTAATCATACCAAATCATTTCAAATCATATTATAGGGCATTTAAAACATATATGCATGCATTCAGGGTAGAAAACAAAAGTCCACTCACACACCGTCCAGATTGTTCAGTTTCGAGCTGTTCGTGCTCTTCCGACGTCCTGGAAGTATTCGGGCCTGTCAAATAAGTAATATGAGATTACTAACTTGTCACATAAGTCCCTGTACGAATTTCCTAATCGTCGAAATAAAATAATATTATTTTAAACGTAACCTATACGCTTCGGGTATGCAAAACTACTCTAAGTTCATATTCGATTGACCCGAAACCAACGCTAATAGGTCCGTATCATCGAGAGTATCAAAATTGCTGTTGGACCCAAGGTGAGATTCCCGGCCACGCGCCCTCACGCACCGCCGCAAGCGGCTGCGCGTGAAAGACACGCGCCGTGAACAGTGCACTGCTACAGTGCTTCTCCCTCACCCGTTTCTCTGATAAACGGGTCTGCAACCCGCGATCAGACCCGGTGCAATCTTCTTCGATTCAGTCTTAATTTTGTCCCTTCTTTCACTCATTAACATTAGTTCAATCTAACTTACGGTTCTGTAACTTCAATTTAATCAATTAAGCTCTAAAACTCCTCGACTCAAGATGAACACCCGTCGGATCCTAATTCGGGTTCAACCCCAAATCGATATGTTTCCTTCAATTGATCATATCAGAAGTATCCTAGGGCCATTATAAACATAATTATGAAGTCAATTTCACAATTCCTTACCTCCAAGTAATCGAACTCAAGCTCAAAGTTTCAAAGAAGTCGAAGGGTCTGTTCGTCACCAATTCTCCACCAATTTCCTTCCCAATCGATTCGGTTTGATGCGTTTAGCTCCCAGAAAGCTTAATATCACCTCAATTTCACACAAAACTGTCTCAGAAATTAAAATCGAGAATTAAGATTTTGGGTGGTTTTTCGGGTATGTCCAGTATGGGTTTATCTGGGTTTTCTTTGTTCCTCTTTCGATTTTTCTCTCCAATTCACGGTAATTGATCACTCTAATGCACTGATTTTCCTTTTGTTTTGCTGCTAATCGATCACAAGGTTTTGAGGAGGTTTTGTTCTCTGTTTTTTTGTTCTTAGTCGAGTATGGTGCTATGCAACAGTCAACTTGAATTAATTGTATTAATTAGACACCAAGCACCCAAGTGCCACTAAAAGGGTGCTTAAGCTAACATATGTCATTATCTGAATTCAAATGAATTGAATCAGCATTTGAAATCATATCATAGTAATCCTCTTCACCGTCTAATCAAAGTCCATATAAAATTACCATTTTACCCTTGAGGTCACAAATGACCATTTTGCCCCTGAACTTCCCAGACCCATAACTTTGTCATACAAGCTCCGTTTTCGACGTGCCACCTGTCTACGGATTCAACGTCTTGGGACCTACACAACGGTCCTCGAAAAATGTTCAAAAAGTATTCCCAACAAAAAGTCAACTTTTAGCCATATTCCTCCAAGGGTAAAAACGTCATTTTCACATTGTTTTAATATTTTACATATTGTGGATTTTTCGGGGCGTTACAACCTTCCCCCCCTTAGCAAATTTCGTCCCCGAAATTTCACGGAAACAAGTACGGATACTGTTCTCGCATCTGAGCTTCGGGTTCCCAAGTAGCCTCTTCTACCTTCTGATTTCTCCAAAGCACTTTCACTAGGGGAATTGTCTTTCAGCGGAGTACCTTATCCTTCCGATCTAAGATCTGCACAGGTTGTTCCTCAAAGCTTTGGTCTTCTCTGAGCTCAATCGTTTGCTCTTCTAATACATGGGATTCATCATACACATATTTCCGCAGCATTGACACATGGAAGACATTATGGACTCTGGAAAGCTCCGATGGTAATGCTAGTCGGTAAGCAACTCGGCCAATCCGCTCGATAATCTCATAAGGTCCGATGAAACGGGGGCTTAATTTCCCGCGCCTGCCAAATCGTACTATACCTTTCCAAGGGGATAACTTCAGGAAAATCCAATCTCCCACTGCAAATTCAAGATCCCTGATTCGTCGATCCACGTAGTTCTTTTGCCTGTCCTGGGCTACCTTGAGTCTATCCCGGATGAGCTTAACTTTCTCCGTTGTTAGATCAATCAATTCGGACTTAGACAATTTTCTTTCGCCCACTTCTGTCCAACACAAAGGGGTTCTGCACTGGCATCCATATAAGGCTTCATAAGGTGTCATTCCAATACTTGCTTGGTAACTGTTATTATAGGCGAATTCCATCAATGGCAAATGTGACTCCCAAGTACCCTGGAATTGCAGAACACATGCTCTCATCATATATTCCAAGGTCTGGATGGTCCGTTCCGACTGTCCGTCAGTTTGAGGGTGGAACGCTGTACTAAAATGCAATCTCGTCCCAAAAGCTTCCTGTAAACTTTGCCAGAATCTAGATGTAAATCGCGGATCTCGGTCTGAGACAATAGAGGCAGGTGTACCGTGTAACCGAATGATCTCATTAATGAACAAGTTAGCATACTGGGTCATCTGAAAGTCTTCCTTCACAGGAAAGAAATGTGCTGACTTGGTAAGTCTGTCTACAATCACCCAAACTCCATCGTGGCCTCTGGGCGTCCTCGGGAGTTTAAACACAAAATCCATGGTTATATTCTTGATCGCCATCTTGTTTAGTTGCCTGTAGTCCATACACAATCTCAAGCTGCCTTCTTTCTTTTTCACAAACAGTACGGGGGCTCCCCACGGTGACACTCTTGGTCGAATGAATCCCATATCGACTAGATCTTGTAATTGCACCTTTAATTCCCTTAACTCAGCTGGTGATATACGATAAGGAGGCAAGGAAATAGGTCGTGTACCAGGAATCAAATCAATGGTGAACTTCATCTCCCTATGCGATGGTAACCCTGGTAAATCCTCAGGAAACACATCTGGGAACTCACATACGATAGGGATGTCCTCGACCCTAACTGGGATATCTCGTACATCAATCACATGTGCTAGATAACCTTGGCAACCCTTCCGTAACAATCTCTCTACTGTAAGGGCTGATATGACTTTGGCGGGTAACATTCGCCGATCTCCCTGAAATATGACTTCCGGTAATCCTGGACTCCGGAGTATCACCCTCTTATCGAAACATTCGATAGAGGCATGATGGGTTGTCAGCCAATCCATCCCAAGGATAACATAAAAATCATATAAATCTAACAATATGAGGTCAGACACTAGGGTCACACCCCCTATCAAAACAGGATACTCTCGTATCACCTGGTTGACCACATATAAATCACCAGTCGGCGTACCGACTCCCATATCACAACCGATCACAGAAATCTCTATGTCTGCTAATAAGGCATACTTTCGGGATAAAAAAGAATGGGTAGCTCCCGGATCTATTAAGGTACGTGCATGATGACCAAAAATAGGAAGCATACCTGTTACCACTCCTGGGGTAGATCGAGCCTCCTGTTGAGTAACAGCAAATACTCGAGCCTGTGGTCCCGAAGTCTGACCACGTCCTCGTGAGTTACCACGTTCTCGACCAGCTCCTCTCCCCCCCAGTCATCTCAGAAGTTGATGCCGTACTCCGACTCTACTCAGCAGTGCCCCAACCGGTACCACTACCAACCAAACGTGGGCAGTCCTTCTTGAAATGACCCGGTTCTCGACAGTAAAAGCAAACAAGCACATTACCCCGATTGGGCCCTCTGTTCTGTCGGTTGGCTGATCCTACTGATGCTTCGCTAGACTGCACTGTTGCCGAAGATTGAGACCTAAATCTCGGTGTATTCCCACGACCATAACTCGGACGAGTGC
Organism: Prinsepia uniflora; assembly: GCA_032719365.1. Classification (NCBI taxonomy): domain Eukaryota; kingdom Viridiplantae; phylum Streptophyta; class Magnoliopsida; order Rosales; family Rosaceae; genus Prinsepia; species Prinsepia uniflora. The sequence goes on along the minus strand of CM064862.1, from coordinate 15,541,838 downwards.
CACCAGACGATCCAGAACTAGAACCACCCCACTTCGGCCATCTCTGACTCAGTGCTTCCTGATACTGTCGTTCTCGGCGCCGACCGAAGCCTGAAAACTGCTGTTGTACCGACAAAGTCACCTCAACTCTGGCGGCTGCATCGTACAACTCCCTTAGAGAAGCATATGATCCCACGGCCACGGCACCACGGATCTCATTTCTTAATCCCTGCTCAAACCTCCTACACTTGTCTTCCTCAGTAGACACATACAGAGGGGCAAAATTTGCTAGGTTCAAGAACTTTTGCTCATAATCAGCCACAGATAGATCTCCTTGTTTCAGTTGAAGAAACTCCACTTCCTTGGCATTACGGAAAGAACGAGGATAAAACTGATCTAGGAAACGGTGCCTGAAGTCCTCCCAACTCAGGGTACTAGCATCCAATCCTATCAACTGTAAGCCGCGCCACCATCTATACGCCTGACTACTCAGCATAAATGTAGCTAAAGGAACCATGTCTCCTGGTGGACATCGCATGATCTCAAAAATCCTTTCTGGGTAACCCACTTATAGGCCTCGTCTGGGTTAGTCTGACCCGTAAAACTCGTGGTCCCCAAACGTTGAGCACTCTCTACGTCTGGACCCTCCATCTCTTCGCCAGGCTGTGCACGAGGCTCGCGTCGCGGAGGCATATTGAGGTATCTGTACGTAAAACAGATCAGTTAACCAGACATGCACACAATGTGCAAGACTCAGACCGCAACCTAGTGCTCTGATACCAATTTGACAAGACCCATCCCGATTATCCCTCGATAACCGTGAAAGATCATGCTCTCGTCTGACAATAACTCGAAAGTACCAAAAGTAGTTTCACATACATACATATAAAACATAACAAACAATAAACATTGTCAGACAAGGGATAGTTCAGTATTCCGAGACCGTTGACCTAGTCAACAGGTTTACAGAGCATAGGAAATATTTACAAGTAGGGATCAAAATCCTACGCTGTAAAGTGTCTGAGTACGCAACGGTCTGTTTATTCCTCTGCCTCAATATTAGCCTCAGTACCTGTGCACTGGCCTGGAGGGCAAAGAAAACATCAAAGGTGTGAGCGGACAAAAATAAAGTTTAAAAATACATTTATCAAAATATAGTCTTACCCTCCAGTTTTCACAAACATGCATGCATATCATAACTTATAAATCAAATAATTAAGATATGAACATATATCTCAAACATCAATAAAAACACAGGATCCAGGTCCAATATAGAGTCACGTTATCCCTGCAACGCGTGCAAATCAATAGGCTCAAGGACCGCTCAAATCCCGAGCATCCGCCACTGTGAACACATCACCAGCCGGCAATCCAGGTCGTCATGAACATATCACTAACTAACCTCCATATAATCCAGCACATCTTGGTCTGAGTCGAGCCTCCATTGGCTGCACGACAACAGACCGTGCTACGTGACCTCTCCGAGGTAAACACTTCCATCCCGGAGGCGAGCGTTATCTCCAGGCGAGCGTTATCTCCAGGGTTCATTTCGGGTGTCACCCATTGAAACCAGAACCCCGCTTTGGATGTCTGGATATGGATCGATCCCAAGAAAACAGAGCCCGGCTCTAGACGTTTGGGTACTAGTCCGTCTCAGGGAAACAGAGCCTGACTCTGGATGTCTGAGACACAACCAATCCACAACTCAAGCAGGGTCAACCCATCACATTACAAATCATATGTCCGTCAAGAATTCACATCCAGTCACCACACATATCTAGAAATCACACAATCACACATAACTATATCATATATCCAATCCATATCCAGAAACCAAGTTCATAAACTAAAACCAACCCAAAACCCGGGTCTAAGCCCAAGTCACTAGTACATCCAAAGGCCTCGTAAAATGAGCCATTAAAATATTATGAAAAATCATATAAAATTATAAATCCATCAATCACCATCAAAATCATATAAACAAATCAAATCAGGGGTACAATCATTTCCCAAAACTCAATAAGAATCCACTTGACACACCATGACCCGGATAGTCCATTTATGGCACGTATGTCCAAATGACGAAGCCAAAAGAATAAAAATGAAGTCGTTTTACTTTTCGTGAGAACCGTAGTCAGATAAAAGTGGTCGTTATTTTACAAATAACGGAAGCATAGAGCAGGAGCTAACTTGATGATCATACCATTACACTTTACTACTTGATATACCCGATTATTGTCAACTCCATCCCAAGACTCGAGGGAGAGTGTTAGAGCAGCCACTAAGTCTCCTCAGGATGCATGCACGTCAACAGTACCTGAGGGGTTCAAAAATCAAGAGTGAGTCGATCGAGATTCTATTTCAGTGTCAAACCGTATTTAAATAAACAACATATTTTAACCCCTCGTTTTTAAATAAAACTCCCAAAACAGTTCAATCATACTGGCACGTAATACGAGAAATACCATATCATTCATAAAATAATAATATAACCAATATGCACAAATGAGCCATGCAGAAACCATAAATAAGTCATCATATCAACCCATATCATCAATGCTCATGAGTCTCCTCAAGTCTCATACTCATAACATACACTGAGTATCCTTGCTAGTTACCATGACCACGTGAAAACTGAGTGCCTCGTATTGTCACCTCATGTCCCCTAGAGCTCAGGGAATAGTGTCCCACGCGCCACACGTATTGGCTACAGTATCAAGCATGTGCCACACGTACAACCTACATTTGTGGAAAGTTTCTCTATAATATTCCCAGAATATTCCAGAGAATATTCCCGGAATATTCCAGAGATTATTCCCGGAATATTCCAGAGATTATTCCCGGAATATTCCAGAGATTATTCCCGGAATATTCCAGAGATTATTCAGTCATGTTGATTGTCAGGACTGATGTTGACCAACTGTTGACTAACACCAGTCAAATGTTGACCATTGACTCACCGTCGCCGGAGCTTCACTGGAGATGGTGATCAGACCACCGTAGCGCCGTCGTTCACGGTGGCCGGAATCTGGAATTTTTACCAGAACATTTTCTAGAATCCAGCGAGGTCCATTTTCTCCGATTCTAACATGCAATTAGTCCAAACGATTCAACTCAAAGCCATGATTAAAATTTTCTACTTTTCAGAGTTTAAAATTACCTGCTTCGACCATTGCGAGGTTGGGAAGGTCCCTTTTCTGCAAGTCGAGCCGCCGTTTGCTCTGTCGTGGTCCTTACATCAAACCAGCAAGCAATTAGTTCGAAAAAAATGCTCACATCATGCTAGTTACAGTGGTCATAACTAGTGAGTTTGAGATTACATGGAAAACACTCAAGTTCGATCGGGTCACAGTGGGGTCAAGCCAGGTTGAACTCGAGTCATTGTCGTCATCGTCAATCCGCACCTCGAAAGGGATGTGAAACCACATCAGGGCATCATCCTCGTCTAAACAACCAAATTAACATCAAGTTTGGGTCAAGATAATACCTTAATTATTTTTCCCTTAACGGGATGTTTATGGTCCTGAGTTGGGTCGAGGTTCATTGTTCTCAATCGATGGCCATCAAGGAATGGAGGTTCAAAGGATGCTCGTTGTCGCCCCGAGATGTAGCCATGAGTGTGACTTTGATGGCAGGTCAGTCGTGGCAACAAGTAAACAAAGATGGAAAGGTTGTGTGTGTTAAGAGTCCCTGACCGTGAAGAATCGTGGGGATGAAGAATAGTTTGGTGATGGTTGTAGTTCTTGGAGACCATTAATGGTGAGGGAGAAACATGTGAGGCGAGAGGTGGGTTTGAGTCCCTGGAGTTAGTTACTCACAAAGTGTCCACGGTGCTTGTTTTTTTTCTTTGTTCACGTGTGAGAAGTGGTGTGTGTATGGGAGAAATCCACCAAGGAAGAGAAATAGACATATGGGCCATGGCTTTGGGCTTCACACTATTGCGTATCTTTGGGCTTGGTAACTAGCTTATGGGGATGAGCCTTATCAAGTTGTGATAGATGTCTTATGGGCTTAAAAAACAACAAAAAAAGGTCCTAACTAAGTATGAAGTGTCTGCTGGCTACCAAAACTTCAAAGAGAGCTCCCACAAGACTAAGTTAGGCTTACAAGAAGTCGTCTCAACCAACTGCTAAACCAAGTTGGTTAACTGCTAAACCAAGTTGGTTAACTGCTAAACCAAGTTGAACCAAAGGCTTGAGTTCTGGATTCGGGCCCCAAAACAGTGATTCACAAGGCCCTGCCCAATATAACCACAACATCAATATAACCAATTCCTCGTAAAACGTGTAATAAGTAGTTCACCGTAAAATCACCAAAAATCCATAGAAATCACGCTTAAATAATCATCAAGAAATTCATATAATAAATCATGTATAATCATATAAAAATGCATGCACATGGTTTAGGGAAAACGAAAGTCCACTCACATGTATCGTACGCGTGATCGAATTGCATTGCACACTTTCCCATAAAATTTGAGAACCTCACCTCCTCTCAAAAGTCACTTTTAAGGATCACTAACCATCCCAATTGACTCACACATTAATATCGTAATTTTTAGAAAATTTTAAACGTATTAAAATAAGGCCTAAAACCTTCGAACAATCAAAATTACCTCGAGACGATGTCTGATCGCCTAAAAAGTTGTATTTTTGGACTCCTAACATCGAAATGATGAACTTTCGTGTTGAACACTTTTCGAGGTGACGTGGTGGGCACCCCTACACACAGTCCAAAGTGGATGCGCGTGGAAACCACGCGCCATGCACTATTCATCGTCTTCCCTAGGTCATAGACCCGTTTTCCTGCAATCGGGTCATCCGACCTACGAGTCCAACCCAATTCGAATTCGACTATTTCTTCACTATTTTTCATCGCTCAAATGTCTAAATTCATCTAATTGTAATAAGAAGAAGATATATGATAAAAAATGAGGGAAAACTCACCTTGATGACCTGGACTAAAACCTTGAGCTTCAGCCATGGTTTCCAGTTTTGGTCCACAACTTTCCTGCGTGCAAAAATCTAGCCCCTTGAGTTTTACATGATCCTTAGAACTCCAGAAGAACACGGAGACACCCAGGTTCAACGTTCCTATCTAGGCTAAAAACTTGATTTCTATGCTCAAGGGTTGAAGGATTCTTCACCCTGTTTTCTCCCTCTTTCCTCATCGCTTCCACATAGTTTTCTTACCCACTTCTTCTTCTTCTCAACCCACTTCACTCCTCACTTTTCTCCTTCATCTTTTGGTTGTCCCCCTCTCGTCTCTCTGTTTCTCATTTTCAGCCATAGTCCACCGAACCCACAGCACACTCACAAAACCCAAACACAGCCACATCCACCTCAATATATGGTGTGGCAAGTCAGTGAGAGAGGAAAAAATATAAGATGTTTCTAGAGCTTGACACTTGTCACCATTTAATTTTTCCTTGTTATAAAATGACCAAAATGTCTTTTTAGCATAATTACCAAAATACCCCTAAGGGTTCTTGACTCGAATTGACTTCACACAGTCTCCAATTTTGGCATGCCGCTTATCAACGAACTCAAGATTCTGAGACCTTTGTAACGATCTTCTCGGAATTCCCAATATATGTCCTTATCAAAAAGTCAACATTTTGATTTTTCCAAGGGCAAAGTCAACATTTTGATTTTTCCAAGGGAAAAATCATATTTTGACCTACCTTTAACCAAATTGCTTCCCTCAAAGATCTGGGTCGTTACACCACACGCCTACACAGTCGCTTTCTTCCCCAGGCCAGACTTGAATGTCTGGTATTCGAGTCGTTCGACTCGCGATTGAGACCTGGTCGTAACTCAGCCATTTCACATCCATTTTTGACGTTCCAAACATCAAAATTAATCCAACCTAACTAAGGAAAAGATCTATGAAATTAAAAAAGAAAAATGTTTACAAAAACTCACTGGTCGATCCTATCATCCTTCAGCCATGGCTTCCGAGAGTAACTCAACAGCTTCTCCACATTCAAGCTCTAGTTTTCCTGCCTTAGGACGATTATAGGATGTCCATAAATTCACTTAAATTGCTCATTTTTTGGTTCTTAGCTTAAAACCCAAAGACCCGTATCAAGGATACACAAGTTCCTTGATTTCCTCGCAGTGTTCTTCTCTTGCTTTAGTTTACTTCGATCAGCTCTCCACCCTGTCTTCCTATGTTTCTCTTCCCCTTGCTATTTCACCTCATTGTGCTCTCACGGGTGACATCCTTATGATTCATTTTTTTTTCGGTCACCACCCATCGACACCATTCTCACACACAATTCACTAATATATAGAAGAGGTAAGTCAGTGGATAGAAGGGAGGGAAAATAAAGAGAATTCTAGACTATTCTAGGCCCATTGTTGTAAAATTACCAAAAAACCCTTCCAAAGTAAATTACTAAAATGCCCTTGCATATTTTTGACTTAAAACGAACGTATCCGAACTCTGTTTTCAGCATGCATCTTGTCTATGGATTCAAGAGTTCGAGAACTTTATAATGGTTCCCACGATACGTCCATAAGGTTCCCCGATAAAAAAGTCAACATTTTTTTACTTATAGGGCAAAATTGTCATTTTTCATTTCCTCAATTTTTCGGGGCGTTACATGAACGATCAAGTATGGTCGGCCTATACCATTCTGGCCTTATTTTTGTATCAGAAAAGATGGCAAGAGGGTCTTGGCCGAGCAGATGTGGTCAGTTAGCCTTGGTTGGTTAAGCAAGGCTTATATTTGGGCAGCTGAGAGGTTTGTGGGTTGTTAAGGTAGGCTTGCCTGGCCTTTGTTCAGGTCGACCAGTTTAGCTACGAACACACTATATATCCTCCGTCTGATCTTTTCAGTTTTTACAATCTTTGGAGGACTATCTTCCTTTTTGTTCTTCTTATTCGTTGATAGGATTTTTATGATTGCGCATTTGATCATATTAACATTTTCTTTTTCCTTGTATAACAAGTCCATCTAATCAATACTGAATCTTAATAATTGTATCCAATCAATATTGAAAGTTTATATCATATTAATTTTCTAGGACTTCATTATGCAACGAAGCCCGAGATGTCGATAATTTTTGCTTCTTTATCTTATGGCAATTTTCTCATCTTGCTTTTTATTTAGCATTAAGTTCCATAAGTTGAAAATATTCGTTGGTTGTAGAGTGATTCTGCAAGGCATGGTTGCATCAGATTTTTCGATGCTCTTTATAGAATTGTTATCGTAAAACAATGATCATTATAAACTCTTCGGGCCATTTTTTTCACTTGTAATCTTCGCACTTCTTCAGTTTTCATAATAAAATATATAAATCAAAATTGTTTAAAAAGAATAGAAGATTGATATAGAAATTTGAATGGATGGTTTGAAGGATTGTAATTTATAATAGTGGAGGGTGATAAGGACTAAATAATAGAAAATACGTATCATAGTTTGACGAATTTGTCTTATGACTCAAACAAAATTAAAGCTTTTAAATTCCTTAATAATAATAATAATAAAAATAAAAATTTATATGAAAACTCCTAAAAAGTTTCTTTTTAAAATCCGTTGAAACCCAACAGATTTGAAACCTATTAAAATCATCTAAACCCCATCAAAAGCATTCCCAGGATAATGACGAAGCTGTCGTCGTGGAGGCATCACGTCCGAAATGAAACTATCATACACATCTAGTGTACGATCCCACAGAGAACAACACAGTGCTCTAATACCAAATTGATAGTACCATCCCCGTAATCCCCCTCGATTACCGTGAGAGGTTCTGCTCCCATCTAGCACAGACATGAAAAATGACCAAAATACCTTTAACTCGTAGTACATGCATACTCTATGCTAGCCTTAACTCGTAACTCGTAAAACGTGAAAAAATGACCATGTGATGCCTCAGCCTCCCTATAGTCTGTGTCTGCAACCAACTAGGAAGGTACCAAAACCCATAAAAACCGTGAGTAGACAAAAATAAAGATTTTGGAAAATCATTTTCTGAAATATACCTTTAACCCTCTATTTTATAAAACCATGCATGCATGACCGAATAAACCTTGCTTTAGAGAACAACAAATCATTAAAATCCTGGGTAGAACCTAAATCACATAAAACACATAAAAGCCCTTGGCCCACATTTCCTTGAAAATCCCCGGTTCCAAGCCATTTGTAATGTCAGGACCCGTCCCAAATCCCCCTGGGATTAATGCGGTACGCGCCTGATCCCATCTGACATGAAGTGTTAGACAAGGGAAATTTCCGACTTTAGCCCCACCGGGCTTCCAGAGTACACCAGGATCCGGATGAGGAGTGTGATGTCTCAGTCACCCGGTACAGCCCACATCCGCGATCAACCTGAAGGGCATTAAAACCATTTAAAAGCTGTGAGTGGACAAACAACAGTTTATAAAATTCATTTATAAAAAGAAGACATTTATGCCCTTCACTAAAAAGCATGCATGCATTCGAAAACCAGTTATCAAAATGAAACCATTAGGGCTTTAGCCCAAAATCGCAAATAAAACCAATCATACGGGCCAATGCCCAAATCTATAAATCAAACCATATGGGAACTCAGCCCAAATCAAGTACATATGGGACTCAGCCCAAATCACATCACGTGGGTCTCAGCCCAAAACCATTACCAGTGGGACCTAGCCCAAAACTAATCCTCGGCATCCCTGATGCCTGACATCTGAGATGTCACAATCACACCTGTCATGGTTCCAAGCTATGAGTGCTTTCCGGGGTCTCAAATCCCGAGTCTTCCCAGGGTCCACCCAGGTCAATGACCCGCAGATCAATGACCCTCCCTGGGGGGAGGTTTTAACCTCTGGCAGTCCCTGCTCTTGAGTCACTATACGAACTGGTCGCTCTGTGCAATGACCCCTCGCATCTAATCGCCCCATGACTACTCCAGGATACTACGAGACGTCTGAAGGAGACAACCCACCACTCCAGGATACTACGAGATGTCTGGAGGGCATCCGTTCACGAGGATGGTATACGGAAAACCATTTTCATATTCCATTTATAAAACCATTCAAAGGGCCACGCCCGAGTTTTCCATAAACCATCGGAAATCAAAATATGGGTCCCTGATCCGAAATCATCTTTATAAACCAGAACTAGGCCTCATGCCCGATATCATAACCAACTGGGCCTCAAACCCGAATTCGTAAACCAACGGGCCCCCCGGCCCGATAGTATAACTCAAATGGGCCTCCAGCCCGATTTCTTATTAAATCAATTGGACTCCAAGTCCGATAGTTTCCAATAAAATGGGTCTCATGACCGATTCCATATTTTCAAATCCAAAATCCGTTCGTCAAACCATCACAGAAAACATAGCACGTATAAGCACAATACAAACCATAAACCTCGAAAAGAGTGCAAACACGTCAATACTAACTACCACAAACAAATGCATTCATGACATCATAAAACATGTTCTAAAACACTTATAAAACATTTATGCATGCATCAATTTAGAAAGAAATGTCCACTCACAAACCGTCCAAAGCCGCGCCTCGATACGCGTGCCATACGCTCCTTCCGGGTCAATCACCGTCTCCTGGGCTCCCGAACCTGTCCAAATCATAATAGAGGGTTACCAACTACCTTATTAACCTCTCATTGAAGTCCCGTAATTTTCCCAAATTTTTAACTATTTTTAAACACGATCCTAAACCTTCGGATGTCCCGAATAATATCGAGACGGTGTTCGATCGACACGAAACTAGTCCCAAAATGTTTGTTACATCGAATAGATTAATTCACATGTTGAAACCTTCCCCAGAAAGTGGACCACGCACCTGCATGCGCCACCTGAAGTGGCTACGCGTGGGAGCCACGCGCCCTGCGCAGTCTTCTTCTACCTTCAGCCAGACTGGTCCGAACCGGCCCACTTGTAAAACCGGTCCAACTGGACCGACGTGACCGGTCCAGGGACACTCCTTCTTATTTTTTCATCCTTTTTCTTCCTTCTTTCCATCAATCTTCCCTAATCTATCCTAGGAATCATTTTATGCAATCAAAACCAAGAAAACAATCCTAAAATCCCTTGGTTCAGAAACCCATTTTGAACCCAAATGTTCATCCCTTGGTTTGGGTACTTCCACAGGCTAAAACTCAATCCTAAGGGGTCCATTCAACTACTAGGATCCTAAGAAAGAGATTTAAAGCTTGGGTTTGGACATACCTTGCCAAATGAAGATTTCGGCCGGTGGCCACCGAATTCCCCTCACGGTCGTTCCACCGCCGTGCCTGCACCACCGTGGCCACCATCCATCATGTCTCAGCCTCCCCTCTCATTTCTCTGTTCATACCATCAGCAAAGGATGAAGGTTTGTGTGGGTTGGGGTGGATTGTGGTGGTGTGTTTGTGTCTTGGTCCATAAGCACGAAGAAGGTGAATGAAAAAGAGAAGGGGATATTGGTGCATGTATCTGTGTTGGGTGGGCAATGGATGGGTGACACTTGTCACTCATCCATTGGGCCTAATTCAAATATATGGGGCCCACTTGAGGACAAAAGTCCACTTTTTCCTCATAAAACGTGCCGCCGTAAATAGTTCCTCGGAACTTCCGTGAACCGTAACTTTCTCTTCGAACGCCCAATTTCGACGTGGCATTAGGGACGGATCGTCACATGTAAACCTTTGCATATATCACAAATAGTAAAGGCCAAATCTGAACCCGCTGGTCCAACCAGCCTGCTAGTTCAACCAGCCATATGTCAAACCTCGTCATGCTGGTCCAACCAGCCGCTAGTCCAACTAGCATCTCATCTGTACTAAAGGTAAACGAGTACAGGTCCTGTAGGGTCCAACCCCGTCAGCACGTGTCGAGTCCAACTCTTAACACGTCTTAGACCGTCTCTGCGAATCCACGGATTTAAACTCCAGATATAGCGATCCAATCACCTGAGGTTGACTAATCCAGAAAAACAGTGTCTGATACGCAAAAACTAAGCATTAAAGAAAACATAAAGTCATACTCAACACTTAAAAGAAACATATGCAATTAAAAACCCTTTTTTGTAGATGTAGCATTGGTAAATAGGGATCGTTCTTAACTGGGGATTGAGGGTACCTAAGCATGATTACCGTTTAATTGATTAATTAAGGGGGGTACTGACAGGACCCGCCCCGATCCCACAGGGACCACAAGGGGACGTGCCCTGCTCCCGTCTGACACCCAGACATTCATACCAATTTTAACCTCAAAACATCAAATGCATAAATAACCAAATTAAAGTCATACATCAAATTCGAATTAAACGAATGTCAGACAAGGGATGAAATCCAAAATTACAAGTTGCGAGCAAGACACTATAATAAACCTGCGGGTACACCACCCAACAGGGGTTCAGGTACGCAGAAGTAGATCTATGCCTCAGCCTCAGGTTGCTCCTCTACCTCAATATCACGACCTGGAGGGGTTACCAAAAACATTAAGGGTGAGTGGACCGAAACTCAAGTTTATAAAATCATTTGATAAGTAAAACATATAATTTACCCCTCCGTTTTCCAAACATGCATGCATCCGTAATTAAAACCATCAATCATATAATATGAACCATGGGGCATATAATAAAACCATAAGTATAATTTTAGTTGCTGCACCATACACTCCAATCCCGACATCCCTGATGTCTGACGTCCCTGACGTCCAATAAGGTCACAATCACAAGGCTACGCGTGCCACTCGGGTCTCAATTCCGAGTTCAATCCCCGAACCCCGTTCGGGTACAGCATCCCCGATGCTTAGCGTCATAGACGCTGGACGTTCTAGACGTCCATGACCTCTTCGGGGTACCTCATCCGGAGGAGACAGTATCATATGAATGGATCTATACAGTGCAGTACCAAATACATTTTATTGATATCCACATGCAAGCATATATATACATAGATAGAATCTGAACCAATCATTAAGTCTCATCGGACGGGTCTCAAGCCCAAATACCGTGAAACGTGCCATAACCATATTTTTCATATCATCAAAACCATTATTGTTTTTAGCATGTGAATAAGTATAATAAACCAGAAAACATTTATGCACGCAAGGGTTTAAGAAAATGGCCCACTCACAGTACAGTCCTGCTGAAAACCGAGCGTATACCCTCGATCTGGTATAATTATACAATCCCTGTCACATCCAGAGTATATGTAAGGGTCAATACAAACCCCTAACATTCAACTATGAAACCCTAGACCGAAACCGGTCCGGAAAAGCCGCCCGAACGCGCTTTCCAAGCAATAACTCTTATTTTGACCAACTTAATGATCTCCGATCGACCCGAAACCACCGCCATTGGATCCGGATCGTCGAAACCTAAAGAATGGTGGTGGTCCCACCAAAATCACTGTTCACACGTGCCCCCACGCGCCTGGTCAACCCTCTGGTCAACCGTGCTACAATACTGCTGACGTCAGCATGACGTCATCACTGACAGTGTCAGAGGACACGTGTCAGCAGTCCATTGGTCACTGGTCTGACAGTTTCTGACATGATGACATCATCATGACATCACTGCTGACGTCAGCATGATGACGTCATCAGCTACAGTACCGGGTCAGAGAACCGGGTCACCGCAGACCCACGGCTCGACCCGATCACAGATCGCGATTCCGATCACCATTTCAGGTGAGATTTGTTCCTATGGACTCGTCTCAACCTCCACAATGGTTCTGTGCAATTAGAACTAGATTCTAGGTCGAAGAGATTGCCTGAAAATCGACGGGAAGGTTGGCTGCCGGTTCTGGTTATCTTCTCCGGCGAGTCGACGACTTTCCAGTCACGGTCCTGGGTTCAAACTGGTCGTCAAGGTCCCCTGAATGTGTCCTAACAATAAGCAAACAATGTCAACGTCAAAAATAGATGTTTTGAAGCACTCACGGGTTTATCGTCCTATCGCCGCCGTGTCGCCGCCGTACACCGTCCAGATCAGTTCCTCGTCGTCCTGTCGTCACGGTGAACCCAACCGTACGTTGGTTCGAGTCCCAGAGTGAAGGTTTGGATGGTTTGGTGACTTGGGCCGTTCGGGTCTCCTTCTCGGGTCAGAGGGAATGCCGGCCGTGCAGGGTGGCCGTGGAGTGGTGGTCGGCGTCAGGGAGGTGGTTGTTGGTTGCCTGAGGTGTGGGGTTGAGTGGTGAGGGCTGGTGAGTTGGTTCCAAGAGGGAATCGTGCAATCGGGTTGAGAGAATGAAAACATGGGTGTATGATTTCATGCATTTTAATACAGATCAGAAAAATAAATCAAGGGCCAGGATTGAATCTCAGAATGAGATTAAGGGTGAGGATTAGATCTGGAGATTTCAGATCTAAGGGCTGTGATTAAAAGTGGGTTTTAATGGTATTTAAACCCATAGTGGATCTGATCCAATCTACCCAATGGGTGAGTGACACTTGTCACTCACCAGGTGTCCTCCAATATGAATTTTTAGAATAAAATATTCGACACGAAAACCGAGACACGAACCTCCCGATTTCACGTTTCTGACCATAACTTCCTCGTACGAAGTCCGATTTCGGCGTGCCGCCTGTCTACGGACTCAGGACGTCGAGGCCTACCTGACGGTCCTTGAGTCAACTGAAAATTAGTTGCCAAAAGAAAAGTCAACATTTTTCCCTCCCGGAAGTCCAAATTACGATAATGCCCCTGAACTTCCGATAGTCATAACTTTTTCCCTGATCGTCCGAATTGGACGTGCCACCTGTCTATGAACTCGTGACGTCCCGAACTACGTCACGGTCATAGGTCAAAGTCCGTTTAATTCATCAATCAAAAAGTCAATAATTGGCCATACCCATCACAAGGGTAAAAGCGTCAAATCACACATTAAATTACAATACTGAAATCCTCGAATTTCCGGGATGTTACAGGTACTTGATTGTTTCTATTGTCCTACGTGATTAACTAATCTAAACTATTCTAATATATTATTTACATGGTCAACTCATCTTTAACCTAACTCATTCATGAATGTATTAACTTCAACCTACGTAATCTTATAATCTTAATCTTATGAGTTACTTACATATTCTCTTAAGTACGTACCCGAGGCTCACGACGATACTTTCAATGACCTAGACTCAGGGCTCCCTATATCTAGTCAAGTATTAAGCGCGAACACACAAACATAACAAAAACTAGAATCATAGAACGCATAGAATATTGAAGCAATAGAAATCATAAAACTGAGAATATTATTAGAAATCAATTCATATAACCAAAATTCAAACATAAGAAATAACTATGAGGTAAAGAGGTCATGTTACACTTTTCTCTTCGGGGCTCCCTATGGATACGAAGTGATTGAACACTCTTTGGTGAGACAAGCGAGGGCTCCTCAACTTAGTCACGGATGAAGGTGTAGAAGGTGAAGTAGGGTGTAATTATTCTTACACTAAAAATCTTGAATATAATGAAAGGGGAAAATTGGTTGAGTAGAGTTTTGATACAAAGAATGAGTGACCTCTTACAAATAACCTAAGCATCTATTTATAGGAGAAAATCAATCATCAAATAAATAGGAGTTTACAATTTAATTTCTAAAAGGAAAAGGATTAAACTAATTAAATTATGAGCAATTAAATCATAGGTCCTTATTAACATATAAATTTATTAAAAAACTTGCGTATAGAAAAATTAAACTCATAGGTCCTTTGACTAGTCAAATGACTATACAATTGAAAATAAACCATAATTTTTATATAAATTGCAACTAATACCATCCAATTGTAAACTAGTCTAGAAACAATTAAAAAAAACACTTACAAAAACCTATCGTGATTTCAAGTACTTTTTATTTTTATTTTTTTTATTATAAGATTATATTAAGGATTATGAAAACATTACTCCTATTTATATATATATATATATATATTTTTCACTTGCTTGTTTTAAAAGTAATATGAGTATATAATCTAACTTAAAGTAAGATAATTAAAAATAATAATTCTTCTAAAATATTTTTAAAGATAATTAAATAATTAGGTTAATTTCGTATAGTTTAGGGTTTAATTCTTGAATTTTGTGCTAAAATTCAAGAATTAAACCCTATATCGTACAATTTTCCACTATTATCTCTCTCTCTCTCTCTCTCTCTCTCCCCCCCCCCCCCCCAAAAAAAAAAAAATCTATACCCTACCGTTGAACCCCAAGCAAATACGGATTTAATTTTTTATTTTATAGAAAATACTCATTTGTAACTATATACAATATATATGATACATATATAATATTTATTATATGCATAATATAATAAAGGGCCCAAGAGGCCAAAGAAATCAGACACTAAGGGGCACATGAGGCAAAGAGGACAAAAAAAAATAATGTTATTTTTAATTATTTAAAGAAATTCTCAATAATTCACTCATCCTCGTTATTGAGATATAAAAGGGTAGATATGGAATTTATTGCTTACAAAGTCTGTTTAGGGACTTTTGAATAAAAAAAGTTTGTGATAAGGTCTTATTTTGTTTAATATACAAGCATTAAAGGTTTTAAATAAAAGTAAAAGTTGTTAAAGGTGTAACAATGATTTACTCTTAAATTAAAGTCCTAAAGGATAAAGGTAATAAAAATCATAATTAAAAAGGTTTCCTAAATAAAAAGGAAACAAATCCAAGTTTGATTTGGACAAATATCCACAACAAAAAAAGAAAATAGGTGCTGGAATTGAACAGGAGACGGTTCGGTGAAAGCCCACCGAAATTTTGGCTGAAATTCGGTGGTCAACGCATGGTCAATGGCGCAAGGAAGGGCTGGAAGGGTAATCAGTGGGCGTGTGCTGAAATCTTGGAAGCAAGTTCGGTAAGCGGCTGCTGAAATGGGCTTCTACTCGTCAGAAGGCGCGCGCCGAAGGTCGCATCTGGGAATCGGAAAACGCTAGCCGAACCATTTTCTTTGCTGCCATTTCGGATTCGGTAGCTTGATATCGAATTTTCTTGCCTTTTTTGGTGGCTTCCATTCATTCGATCATAACTTCTTCAATATAACTCCGATTGAGGTGATTCTTTAGCCTAAATTCTCGTATTTCCATGCTCTATCTAATTCTGCACATTTCTCACAAAATAGATTATTTTCTACAATTTTTTGGTATTTAAACATTAAAAGATAAGCATAAAGGGTATAAAATGATGTTTAATTCAAGACTTATCAGTGTCCAAAACAAATACATTTTAACTTGGGAACCAGCCCAAAACAGTTTCCACCCGGGGACCAACCTAAAACAGTTATCATATGAGCACCAGCCCAAAACAGTTATCTTACGGGCGCTAGCCCAAAACACGATTTTCTAAAAATCACTATAATTCAATATCCATAAATATAACCATAAATACATTTCAAAACAAAAATTTATCCAGCAATCATAACCACATCCATAATCATGGCAAACCATATCATAAAGTTAGTAAAAACATATAAGTATGCATGCATCAGAGTTATAAAAGAAACTATCCACTCATAGTACCACTACTCGCTCAAAATACAAGTTGTAAGCCAATCCGAAGCCTCCAGGATGTTCGGGCATATCAAAGTCATACCTAAGGATCACTAACAATCCATATAAGTCCATACAAGAAACCCCCAAAACCCAAATGTGTAAAATGCATTCTGAACACTCTTCCTAAGGAGAAAAACCTCCAAAACACCAACCAAATGATCCTAGATCGACCTGAAACTACCATCATTGGATTTAGGATGTCAAAACCTTTTGTACAAGATCAGTTTCACCTCAAAATTCGAGCCCACGTGCCCTAACGCACTACTCAACGTTCACACACACCTGGTCAACATTCACGTCATTACTAACGTCACCTGCTAACATCAGCTCTAGCTGATGTCACCTGCGGACATTAGCCCTAGCTGATGTCACCTAACATCTGACAGCTTTTGATAGCTTGCCACGTGGCATCGCCTAATAGATGCCACGTGGCACCTACTGACATCATGCAAATGTCACCTGCTGAAGTCATGCAAATGTCACCCCTAGCCACGATACCTCTGAAAAAACTCTAACTGCTCACCATATAGTACCAACTAGCCTCTACCATGTGGTCTGACATGATGATGTCACCTGCCACATCATCATCGTCCTCCTCCAGTCGGGTCGACCTGCGACCTTGTAACGGGTCGTTCTACCTATATACCAGACGTGATTCTAACTTCACAATTTCTTGTCCAATCTTTGCCATTGTTTCACAAATAAACTCCTTGCCTACCCATAAATTTTCCTACGATGTTAGAACCAAGAAATCTTACCTTAAAGCTCCTGGCAAAGCTCGATTCCTCACGGCCAAACTTTAACCTTGTGCCTAGGACTGTTCCAACAACCATTATCTTCCATTTTCGTCCCTGGCTACTCGTCTCTCCACGTCTCACTCAGTCTCTCAGCCTCACTTCCTCTCAATTTTCCTCACAACCTGAGCAATGGATGAGGAACGTGATGAAAGGGTGTGGGGGTTTTCGGGTATGTGTGTTTGAATCCCAAAGAGAGAGATGTAAGGTGCATGTATGTAGGGATGTGGACCAATGGGGTGAGTGACAGTTGCCATTCATCATATGGTCTAGACTTAGATATTTTGGGTCCCATTATTAAACCACTAAAAGTCAACTCGAACTACACACATTGTAAAATACTGCGAATACTACCTTGACCTATAAAATTATCGTATGATGTCCAAATTCGACGTCCCATCTGTGTACGTAATCGTAATCCCACGATCTATGCAATAGACCTCGATAAATGTGCCAACAACCTCCAGGGTCAAAAGTCGACACTTTCTCCATTTAGAGGCAAAATCGTCATTTCACCTCAACTAATCTTGAAAATCCCCGATTAATTCTCGATAATCATGAAATTTCGAGTCGGGTTGTTACAATCTACCCCTCTTAAATAATTTCGTCCGTGAAATTCACGGCGACGCTAGTCCAAAACAACAGAAATCCAATACCACCGCTAACTTGAGGCTCCCACATGCACATCCAAAATACATCCATAGTACACACAAGGAACAAACATCACCCAACGTTAACTACAATCCAACGACTAAGGCCCAATCTCGGCTCATCCATAGTGATAGCTCCCGACAAGTGGGTAATCGAACTGCCACTAGAACACCAAACTTAACTCCCCAGCCTCACTCGAAACATTGACACACGTTGATCCCACCTGTCATCCACGCAGGTTTAACTCAGAACCAAGTTTTACCTCCCTGCTCCCATAGAGCAGCAACCAAGTCCTTTGCCACCAGACGGTCTCCAACCTCCAACAAACACCCACGATGAATCGTCGTGACCAATCGGTAACCCATCGGCTCACTCTCTCCGTCTGAGTTCCCTATCGAAACTCGACTCGCACCAGAGCCTTCTTTCAGTACCTCGACTCACCTAGAGACCAACTCTATCATCCTGAATCTTATTGAGTCCCAATCAGACACCTCATTCATCCAGAGTATATCCTGCCCACATTGAGAACTTGCTCTAGTCAAGAAAACCGCAAATCAATATATCTAGGGTTCCTCTTGCCAACAAACCATGGCCACGAGCTCCATGCTCGTACAATAACTAAACCCTCCAAAGTCCCTCTCCTCTAGAGCACAGTATTCGACACCTGGTCCAAGTATTCTAATGAAATGTCAACCCCAAATTCAATCTGATTACCATATTGCATTCATCTTGGATCCAATCTAACTATCATACGGCTACCATGCCATCATGGTCCACAACTGGACCTTATTCATCCAATCCCAGATCTGGAAAAATCGTATACTAAACTCTAAATCATCTCTGGGTCACTCGATCAACACTTGAGACATGTCCAACAAGTACTCCTCGAGAACTCCAGAGAAAAAAAATGAACAATTCATTAACTAAACCAAGCTTCTGGTTGACCTCCAAGGCCAACCGACCTACGTCCACCAAGATGTACCATCTCTGAGTGACAAAACTTTTCGGTCACCTACTTGACCTCCATCTTGACGATGGAAAGAGTCAAATCCTAAATATGTGTTGTAATCCCTCGATCAAGCAATATGAGTCTCACATGAAAACTAGCTAATAAGACTCCATGGTTATCTACCACCAGCACAATCCCCTTCTTCCTGGGTTCCAACATCAAAGGTAGATGAATGGTACGAATACGAGGTAACGAGCCTGCAAACGTTCTACTCAAGGCATCAGCCACTACATTCGCCTTTCCGAATGATACTCAGTAGTACCGTCATGATTTTGGACCAACTCTAGCCAACTCCTCTACCTTAATTTCAACTCCCTCGGAGTAAATCGATACATGAGGCTCGGGTAATCTATAAAGGTCCTACACATCTCCCTAGAAAATAATGAGTTTAACTCTTCTGTGCATGCGCCACCGCGGCAAGCTCCCGGTCATGAGTAGGGTAGTTCATCTCAAGATATCTCAACTGCGTAGCTGCATAAGCAAAAACTGTAACGACCTGTTCTGAAATCAGGATTAGATTAGTTGTTAATGACGGATTAGTGAAGTTAATCGGTGATTAGTTGGAGGCGTTCGGACGGACGGTGCAAAATGACGATTTTGCCCCTAGAATGGGCAAAAATATTGACTTTTCATTCGGCCGGTCAAATGGACTTTGACCTATTACTGTGACGTAGTACGGGACAAAGTTATGACGTTCGGAAGTTCAAGGGAAATTCGGTAATTTGGAGAAAAATGGGCAAATTGTTGACTTTTCATACGACATGGAATTTTCATGCATTCCAAGGACCGTTAGGAAGGTCGCGATGTCCTAAGTACAACAACAGGCGGCACATTATCATCGGACTTCGGATAAATTAGTTATGGGCCTAAAGGTACGAGGGGCAAAATGGTAAATTTCAAGGGTAAGGGCAATTTGGTCTTTTTGGGCTATGACCAGCTATGTTTGGACATGTGGCTGACTGAAAACTTGTGCCCAGTAGAATTGGGACACTTTTCCTTGCTCTAGAGGGCTGTGGAAGATTGGACGACCACCTCGATTGTTTTAAAACAGGGTTGGTTTTTGTGTGTGTACGGTGTAGAACAAAAAACAGGCGAGACTGAGAGGATATGAGAGTAGGAGGCTAGTTCTCTAAATCCTCAACCTGAGATAAGAGTTGTGAGAGTGAAGGGGAGTGACAGAGCAGACGGTGAGGTGGTACTGGTGCCGTCACAAGGGCCACCGTGGGCGATGGTTTTCAAATTTGAGAAACATAGAGGGAAATGTGATTTTAACAATAATCTCCCCCAAGTCTCATCACTTGCAGATGTGTTGTGAAACCAAAATGATAAAGAAGCTGTGAGGAACTCAGCGGGCTTAAAGGCACGGTTCGAGAAGGATGGTAAGGTAAGTTACCCGTGAGTTTGATTTTAAATTAAAACTGGTAAAGTTGGGTCCATGCTTCTTACGGTGTTTGGGGTTTGTGGAATGTCTTTTGGAGATTAAAACCAAGCGAATGAGCTCGAAAGGAGGGAAAATGGTGGTCGAACTCGCAAGAACAGAGAAGAAAAGAAATTGAATTGTTTTTCTCGATTTGGAAGGTAACAAACAGATCCCAAGTTCTTGCTTTTATTATGTAAATGCAGAGGAAAGGGATGGACGAAACTAATATGCTAATTAGGACTTAAAACGGCTTAAAAATTGGACAAAACCGTAAACGCGGGTTCAACAGTTGGACCGGATTTTCAGACAGGTTCAGACCGGTCGACTGAGGAAGACGATGAACACTGCCTAGGCGCGTGGTTCCCACGCGCAGCCCCTTTGGGCGGTGCGTGTGGGCGCGTGGTACGCCTTTTGAGGAAGGTTCCAACACGACTTTTAAGGTATTTGATGTAAAAAAAACATTTTGGCGCTGGTTTCGAGTCAATTGCACATCGTCTCGATATGTTTCGGGATGTCCGAAGGTTTTAGGGCTCGTTTAAAAATAGATAAATATTCGGGAAAATTACGAGGCTCTAGTATGACCCTTATGAAATAGTTAGTGACCTATTTATGGGATTTGGACAGTTTCGGGAAAGCCGCTGATAGTTGATCGGCCAGAAACGGCATAAGTGCGCGCGTATCGAGGCGACGGCGAAATGGTCTGTGAGTGGACTTTTCTTTCTAACTTATGATGCATGCATATATGTTTTTATATGTTTTCTATACGTGATACTATGATTTGATTTATGATCTTTATGGTCTATGGGTTTGCATGGTTTTCGAGATTATGACGTAAGTGCACGTTTTACGAGGTTTTAGTTTATCTTGTGAATTGGTCATGGTTTTAATGATTTGATTTCGGGATTTGGAATATGTTTTGATTGTAATGATTTGAAATGGATTTTGGAAAATTGATTTCGGGCTTGGAGCCCTGTTCATGAGCTTTCAATTTTGAGACTTCGAAAGGAAATCTGGATTTGGGTTCGGGATGATGGTTCCACATACCGGCTTACGGAATCATTGTTGCGAATTCGGATAAGGATTTTCTGTGATTTTTACTGTTGATTGGAAAAATGGTTTTGGGTTTAAAGACCCGGAAAAGAAAAGAAATACCCGCTGGATCTGGTTTTGAGTTTATAGACTCGGATTGATTGACCGGGGGAGGGTCCTGGATTGATATGTTTTGAGTTTAAAGACTCGGTATATGTTTTGAGTTTAAAGACTCGGTTATGATACCCCCCGAGGCCTGTGATTGTGTTTTGAGTTTAAAGACTCGTTGATATCCTGGGAAGGCCTGGTTATTGCGCATGGATTTGAGTTTAAAGACTCAGGCGCACTTGAGATCCAGCAAACTTGTATGATTGATGTTTTTCACTGGTTTCTCGATGGTTTGGGCAATGGCCCGGATGATTTGGATTTGATGAGTTTTGAGAATGAGTTCCCGTATTTGAGATTGCTTTGTGATTTAAGGTTGAGGCCTGGATTTGAATAGCGGATTTGATTCAGGTTTTCGATCATGGTTTTCGTTTATGGTTTTGATATGAAATGGTTTCATAACATGAATTGATATGCATGCATTGGTTTTTGCGTGGAGGGTAAAAATGTAACTGTTTTATTGACCTTTTTTGAACTTATACGTTTTTTTGTCCACTCACAGTCTTTTCATGTTTTCGATACCCTCCAGGTTGTTGTGGTACGGGCTGTTGGTCAAGAGGGAGAGAGACATCACACCCGCATTCCACAATAGTCTCGGCACACTCTAGGAAGTTCGGATACATCGTGGATGGTCGGTTCAATAATCCCTTGTCTGACTTACGTGTTACATGGAGGTTGGACGTCGGTTTAGCCTTCATGTCATGCGTAAGTTAGACGGGAGCAGGATTCAGCCCTTAATCCCGGGGGATTGGGGGTGGGTCCTGTCAATTGGTATCAGAGCGAGGTTTCATGTGTTTTTTGTGTGAGGTTTGGTTCCCAGAGTCGTTGGTTTGTCGACTTGGGTGGTGTGATGCTACTGTGGATGTGATGTCTCAACGCGGAACAACCCGTCAGCAACTTGGATGCGATAGTGATAGTACGTTCATTGTGGTTAGTTAGCAGTGATTGTTAGTGTCAGAATGCTAGTCGCTCGATACGCGGTACGAGGTATGACGTACGTCAGTTTAGGGCCGGAATGGTTAGTGCGTTGGCGCTGGTTTTGCTTGATGGATGGATCATAGGGTCGTAGATACGCTAGCAGGAGTAACTTGAATGGTAGCTGGTGAGCTACGGATGAGTAAGTTGGTCGGCCTGTGGGGCCCGAGAGTAGCCCGTTGAGTTAGTGAGATGTGTAGGCCAAGGAGGCCAGTTGACGGTGGTCAGTTGGGCCGGATGATGTTTGGATGTTGACAGTATGGACTTGTGACCATTTGGTCTGATTGTTCAAGCTTAGACTTGTACAACTACGAGTAACTGAATGCCTTGAGTAGTAGGGTTTTGGAACTATTTTGAGATTCGAGGGATTTCCCCCCTTGCGATGGATACTGGTTGATGTTGGTGAGTAAAGTTACGATATAGGAATTGTCTTGGTCGGGCGTGACGACCCGAGTGGTAAGGTTGTGGTGAACCAGTGACAGTTGCGGGTTATGATAACCCGGACGACGAGGATGATTTGAGAAACCCCGTGGGAGGACTAGGGCTGGATTGTGAGTTCCAGGGCTGGATTGTGAGTTCCTTGGAGAGGAACCCAGAGGAAGTGCATAGTGTCAGACACCTGAGTTGGTGGTTGTGGCTTGGGCCGACTTAAGGCCGGATTAGGATGATGCTGCTAGGCGTAGCCGAGGTAGGGAATGGTTGATGGACGACTCTGGACTAGTCCAGTGTTGGGTACTCAGATTATTGGACTCTGAGGGAGGTTAGTTTCCCCGACCCGAGGGAAGGTTAAGGATTCGGCTTGGTAGGAGCAGAGGTTCGGGACTGATGTACTGGGACCGTTAGTCGAGCCGGGAGATTTGATGACCATTGGTAGGTCATGTATCAGGACGAATGGTTAGGATGTCGTTGGTTGAGCAGAGTATGTCAGGACCCACCCCGGTTTCACCCCGAAACCTGAGGTAAATCCTGCTCCCGTCTGACACCCCGACCAAAAACAGTCAGACGCAGGAGATAGTACTCAATAAATCCCGAAGTTAGAGTTTTACAGAGCATAGTACAACATACACAGAAAAGAAAAACCGATAATAATTACACGCACGCGGAAAGAAAAATTGAAAACACTCTGGGATCCTTCACGTGCCTTCTATGCCTCGGACACTGCCTCGACGTCAAGACCCCGCGCTAGCTCCACAACCTGGAGGGCAAGTTAAAACAAAGGTGTGAGTGGACCATAATAAAAGAAAAGTTCTAAAACCATTTATCGGAAAACCGAGTTTAACCCTCCGTTTTGAAAACCACATGCATAACCCTATTCTAGAAAACAGTTATAAACCAAATTACCATAAGCCACATCAAAAGAAACAGAAACACTATAAAACAGTTAGAAAAACCACAGCATGTGAATCATAAAACCGTATCAGAAACCATAAACATCAAATCATCATTTTCCATTCAAACCTGCTGGACCTATCTGAGTCTTTAAACTCCCGAGTCTTTAAACTCAATTCAGGCCTTAATAATATCCGAGTCTTTAAACTCCCGAGTCTTTAAACTCAACAGGCCTACGGGGGAAAATCAATATATCCGAGTCTTTAAACTCCCAAGTCTTTAAACTCAATCCGGGCCCGTCCCCCGTCAATCATAATATCCGGGTCTTTAAACCCAATAACCAGATCCAGCAAATCCAATCAAAACCATTTGAAAACCATTCCCGAATTCACATCCAAACCCGAATCCGAAATCACTGGTCTGATGCCCTTCCGGCATCCCGAACCGTCATTCCGAACCCAAATCCGGAATCCACTTTTCCACTTGAAAACCAATTTCCATTTCCGAAATCCGTTTCCAAAACCGAAAAGCTTAAATCATCGAAAACCCTTTATAATCGTTGAAAACCATTTATTGTTTGAAATCCCAAAACTATAACATTATAATCAGAAATCAACCTTTCCTCGTAAAACGTGCCAAATACCATATTTCCTCGAGAAAAAAAAACGTGCAATAACGTAAACCCAACCAAAACATATTCGATAAACATAGATTTATGATTAACCATAAAACAATTATAGAAAACAGTTATGCATGCTCGAGTTTAAGGAAAGGGTCCACTCACAGTACCGAGCCCTCAATCGTGTCCCGAACGTCCAGCACGTTCCTCAGCTTCCTCGGGAAGTCCCGATCCTGTTAACAACCACCAAATTACGTCACTAACACGTCTACGAAAGTTCACCTACATGCCCTCTAAATTCCCCGAATCGAAAGCGTAAGAACCCGGGACCCTAAACCTTCACCCTCGCGGAACGAAACTCAAACGATGTCCGCACAACCCGAAACCACTTCCATTGAACTCAACACAACTCCTAGACCAAAAACCATGTTGACCGTTTTCCCCATCTCCGCCGCACGCGCCCCCACGCGCCGCCCAAAGTGGCTGCGTGGCCCTCACGCGCCAGTTACAGTACCACCGTCAACCTCACATCGACCCGGTTCGCACCAGTGCTGCAACCAGGACCGGCGAGACTTGTTCTCTGCCGTCCGGCCACCATTCTCCTCCCTCTCTTCACCAGTCTCATTGTCCAGGCCTACCCTATCGATTCCCCAACGCCTCTAACCTCGACACTGTCCCTAGCCCGTCAACTGAAGCTTGAAACCAGACAACCCAAAAACCCCTGTTTTCCTTCCCGGCCACCCACGGCTTCCCCCTTCATGGTGGCTACACCAACCTCTTCCTAGGACCCTTCTAAGCCTAACCCGACTCACCTTGACCGTCGATTCTCGCCCAAACGTCACGACTAGCCGTTTGAACATCACGGAAAAACAGAGCACACAGGTACTCCCGTCGTGCTAACCTCCGCCGTGTACTCCTCCGTCACGGCTACACACTCAATCGACTCTTGGGACCTCCATGAGTCTCACTCTAACCTCCAATTCCCTCGACTCTCGCCCTAGATCCACGACTCAGCTTCTAAACCCAAACGACAAAACAGAGCAAAGAAACGGGGGTGAGGATTTACCTGTCGTCCTTCCGCCGTCGCGAGCTCAGCCGTGAGGTAGTAGCTCCTCCTGTCTTCCTCCGTCCTCTGAGTACTTCCCTTGACCTCGAGTGATTGATCACGGCTGCACCACCATCCAACTTCTCTGTTTTCCTCCCTGAGCTTCCCCTTGATTTTCCCGTGGCCCGCAGCTCTCACACACACACCCGCTGCGCCCCTCAACCAACTCACCAGCTTCCCTTCGATCTCCCGTCCCTCACTCACTCACCAGAACTCATCAACAGCCACAATCAGCCTTCAATTTTTCCTCACCGCCTCACTCTGTTTCTGTTTCCTTCTGCGTACAATCAAGAACACGGGCACGGTTGCACCCCAATTATTTGGGCCGTGCATACACAGGATTCACCCAGAATCCTCTAGTCCCTCAACACGTGTCACCATCCAATCCATGCACTCCCACATGGTTCAATTCCAGCCGTCCGTTTCCCTTCTCAGTTGCACAAATCCCAATGTGCAGAAAGACCAAACTGCCCCTCCTTTTATCCCAATTTTACGATTTTGCCACTAACTTTCTAGACCCGTAACTCACACCTCGTAAGTCCGATGAATACGTGCCGCCTGTCATCGAACTCAGGACGACAAGATCTATGTAATCATCCTAGGTCAACGTACCAAAACTCGTCCGTACGAAAAGTCAACGTTTCCCCCTACTTTACCCAAAATTACAATAATACCCTTCACCTTCCGAACATCACAACTTCCTCCTCGGATGTCGGAATCGGGCGTGCCACCTACCTATGGATTCGTAACGTCCTAAACTACGTCCTGGTCACTAGTCAAAGTCCATTGAACCATCCGAACTAAAAGTCAATTTTTTGCCTAACTAGGGGTAAAATCGTCATTCTAAGCTAATGACCTTACCGATACCGACTAACCACCGATTAGCCTCGCTAATCCCACCTTAATCACTTTACTAATCCTGGCTCTCGGGACGGGTTGTTACAGAGTAGCGCAGTGGAAGCGCGGTGGACCTAGGCTTCGTGTTGGAGCGGGCTAGGTTTGAATGGTCGGGGTTGACCGCTCGTGAGGTTGGTATAAGTAGACTTTCCCTTGACATGTTGGTATATGTCGGTCGGTGCCGAGGATGACATTGAGTGCGTGGCGACTTCGAGGGTGGTAACTGGGGAGCTCGAGGTCAGTGATTGAGGATTGAGGATGCCGAGTGTTGATGACTTGTATCCTAGCAGGTGCTTGGAGTGGAACCTCGGGAAGGATGTGATGCGATCATCAGAAGGAGTGATGATTGATACCCTTTTTGGATGTGCATACACGGTGTTAACCAACATGTGAGTTGGTTGGTGAGTTGGTTTAGGTACGGACACGTGGTCGTGATCCGTAGAAGTTGAGGATCGCCTAAGGATATTGGAGTTGACGTTTGGACGGTTTGTCCAATGGTGGTATTCGAGTTGCGGATTGAGTTTCATGGTTGGGAAAAAGTGGACATACTTCCAACCTGGTTGGAATCTCGGAATCAGGAGATGTTGGTTCTGAGGTGGTGAATAGGTTGCTGTGTGTAGTGAGTGTCAGGACCGGGTGTTAGATGGGTTATGGTCGTTGTAATGACCCAATTGAGGACCATTATAAGTTCTGTTGTAGGATGACGGAAGGAAGCCGAGAAGGAGTGACCACAATGGATCGATACAAGGTTATTGACGAGAACGCACAATCTAGACGTGTGGTATGCTAGATTGATAGGGACGAGACGTGGGATTCACTTAGGAGCGAGTGGATCGAGACTGGGTCGCTTCTGGCTCAAGGGTGAGTAATTGTGGAACATGAGGGTTCTAGGCGAGACAGAGGTTGGATATGCTGGACGTATGACTGAGGTGGTTTGTGTGCCCTAGAGTTACACTGTGAAGGTACCGGGTACACTCTGATGTTGTTGGTTGGACCTTGAATGATCGGCGTAGTTTCGATATAATGGATTTTAAGAGAGCACGTGGACTGGATCTGGTGATCCAGAGTGATCTGTTGATGATTACTGATTTGAGCTGGATGCTCCGAGCCATGAGTGGCTGGTAGGACCCTGACTTTGAGATGTTGATCACGGTTGAACCGATGTATATTAGGGTCCAGTCATAGAAAGATAAAATGGGATGTGAACGGTATTTTCACATGTTGATTGTGTTAGTGGTTAGTGGAACTATTGGTGAGTTGATTGGCTGAATTAGGGGTTTGGACAAGTATGTTGTGACTCCGGTAAGATCGGCGCGGATTGCTAACGGATGTAGAATAGAACGTTGCATGACTCTTGATGTATAGGAGTACCGAGACCGGTAGATGCCGTCTTGTGAATGGGTGTACTTGAGATTTGTATTGTTAATGGTAGACTCATATGTGTACTGGAACGTTAGTACAAGGTATGCTCGACTCAAAAAGGAGTCGGAAGGGTTGGAATAGGTAGCTGTGGAGTTGTGACGTACCTAGGGTTAGGAAAACCGGGAGTGTCGGCTGGCGAAACGTTAGAGGTACCTTGAATACAAAGTTGGAAAAGTATTGACCCCGAGAAGGATGGAATAATTCGCCAGATGGACTGAAACTTGGTAAATGGTTTGTTTGTCGAGTTGGGTGACAGTTTGGGAACTGTCTGGCTATTTTGGATTGACAGATGATGGACATTGGGTATGAGACCCAGGTGTGGGGCCAGTTAGATCTCCCCGTTAGTTACGGAAATACGAGATTCGGAATTTCAGGGATGAAATTTTTTAAGGGGGGTAGATTGTAACGACCCGTTCTGGAAATCGAGATTAGATTAGTTGTTAATGATGGATTAGTGAAGTTAATCGGTGATTAGTTGGAGGCGTTCGGACGGACGGTGCAAAATGACGATTTTAGCCCTAGAATGGGAAAAAATGTTGACTTTTCATTCGGGCGGTCAAATGGACTTTGACTAATTAATGTGACTTAGTACGAGACGTCACGAGTACATAGACAGGTGGCACGTCCGATTCTAACATTCCAGAAAAAAGTTATGACGTTCGGAAGTTCAAGGGCAATTCAGTAGTTAGGAAAAAAAGGGGCAAATTGTTGACTTTTCATATGACGTGGAATTTTCATGCATTCCGAGGACCGTTAGGAAGGTCGCGATGTCCTGAGTACAACGACAGGCGACACATTATCATCGGACTTCGGATAAATTAGTTATGGGCCTAAAGGTATGAGGGGCAAAATGGTAAATTTCAGGGGTAAGGGCAATTTGGTCTTTTTGGGCTGTGACCAGCTATGTTTGGACGTGTGGCTGACTGAGAACTTGTGCCCAGTAGAATTGGGACACTTGACCTTGCTCTAGAGGGCTGTGGAAGATTCGACGACCGCCTCGATTGTTTTAAAACAGGGCTGGTTTTTGTGTGCTCATGGTGTAGAACAGAAAACAGGGGAGATTGAGAGGAGATGAGAGTAGGAGGCTAGTTCTCTAAATCCTCAACCTGAGATGAGAGTTGTGAGAGTGAAGGGGAGTGACAGAGCAGACGGTGAGGTGGTGCTGGTGCCGTCACAAGGGCCACCATGGGCGGTGGTTTTCAAATTTGAGAAACAGAGAGGGAAATGTGATTTTAACTCCAATCTCCCCCAAGTCTCATCATTTGCACATATGTTGTGAAACCAAAATGATAAAGAAGCTGAGAGGAACTCAGCGGGCTTAAAGGCACGGTTCGAGAAGGATGGTAAGGTAAGTTACCCGTGAGTTTGATTTTAAATTAAAACTGGTAAAGTTGTGTCCATGCTTCTTACGGTGTTTGGGGTTTGTGGAATGTCTTTTGAAGATTAAAACCAAGCGAATGAGCTCGAAATGAGGGAAATGGTGGTCGAACTCGCAAGAACAGAGAAGAAAAGAAATTGAATTGTGTTTCTCGATTTGGAAGGTAACAAACAGATCCCAAGTTCTTGTTTTTATTATGTAAATGCAGAGGAAATGGATGGACGAAACTAATAGGCTAATTAGGACTTAAAACGACTTAAAAATTGGACAAAACCGTGAACGTCGGTTCAACAGTTGGACCGGATTTGCAGACTGGTTCAAACCGGTCGACTGAGGAAGACGATGAACAGTGCCTAGGCGCGTGGCTCCCACGTGCAGCCCCTTTGGGCGGCGCGTGTGGGCGCGTGACATGCCTTTTGAGGAAGGTTCCAACACGACTTTGAAGGTATTTGATGTAAGGAACATTTTGGCGCTGGTTTCGAGTCAATCGAACATCGTCTCGATATGTTTCGGGATGTCCAAAGATTTTAGGGCTCGTTTAAAAATAGTTAAAAATTTGAGAAAATTACGGGGCTCTAGTATGACCCTTATGAAGTAGTTAGTGACCTATTTATGGGATTTGGACAGGTTCGGAAAAGCCGCTGATAGTGGATTGGTCGAAAACGGCATAAGTGTGCGCGTATCGAGGCGACGGCGAAATGGTCTGTGAGTGGACCTTTCTTTCTAACTTATGATGCATGCATATATGTTTTCTATACGTGATACTATGATTTGATTTATGATCTTTATGGTTTACGGTTTTGCACGGTTTTCGAGATTATGACGTAAGTGCACGTTTTACAAGGTTTCGGTTTATCTTGTGAATTGATCATAGTTTTAATTATTTGATTTCGGGATTTGGAATATATTTTGATTGCAATGATTTGAAATGGTTTTTGGAAAAGTGATTCCGGGCTTGGAGCCCTGTTCATGAGCTTTCGGTTTTGAGACTTGGAAAGGAAATCTGGATTTGGGTTCGGGATGATGGTTCTGGATGCCGGCTTACGGAATCATTGTTGCGAATTCGGATAAAGATTTTATGTGGTTTTTACTGTTGATTGGAAAAATGGTTTTGGGTCTAAAGACTCGAAAAAGAAAAGAAAAACCCGTTGGATCTGGTTTTGAGTTTAAAGACTCGGATTGATTGACCGGGGGAGGGCCCTGGATTGATATGTTTTGAGTTTAAAGACTCGGTATATGTTTTAAGTTTAAAGACTCGGTTATGATACCCCCCCGAGGCCTGTGATTGTGTTTTGAGTTTAAATACTCGTTGATATCCCAAAAAGGCCTGGTTATTGCGCATGGTTTTGAGTTTAAAGACTCAGGTGCACTTGAGATCCAGAAAACTTGTATGATTGATGTTTTTCACTGGTTTTCCGATGGTTTGGGCAATGGCCCAGATGATTTGGATTTGATGATTTTTGGGATTGAGTTCCCGTATTTGAGATTGCTTTGTGATTTAAGGCTGGGGCCTGGATTTGAATAGCGGATTTGATTCGGGTTTTCGATCATGGTTTTCGTTTATGGTTTTGATATGAAATGGTTTCATAACATGAATTGATATGCATGCATTGGTTTTTGCATGGAGGGTAAAAATGTAACTGTTTTATTGAACTATTTTGAACTTATACGTTATTTTTCCCACTCACAGTCTTTTCATGTTTTCGGTACCCTCCAGGTTGTTGCGGTACATGCTATTGGTCGAGAGGGACGGAGACATCACACCCGTATTCCACAGTAGTCTCAGCGCACTCTAGGAAGTTCGGATACATCGTGGACGGTCGGTTCGAGAATCCCTTGTCCGACCTACGTGTTACATGGAGGTTGGACGTCGGTTTAGCCTTCGTGTCATGCGTAAGTTAGAAGGGAACATGATTCAGCCCTTAATCCCGGTGGATTGGGGGTGGGTCCTATCAAAAACCTTCACATGCAGCATAAGTACACATCCTAAACCTTTGTAAAGATGCATCATTGTAAATTCCAAAACCCCCACTGTCGTCCTGGAGAGTCAAACTAGAATAGTAGTCAATCGTTTCTTCAATTCCTGAGAACTCTGCACACCTAAATTATCATCTCAAACCAAATTGACTCCTTTATGAGTCAATTGCCTCAACGGGCTG
Organism: Prinsepia uniflora; assembly: GCA_032719365.1. NCBI lineage: Eukaryota > Viridiplantae > Streptophyta > Magnoliopsida > Rosales > Rosaceae > Prinsepia > Prinsepia uniflora. The sequence continues at coordinate 15,510,412 of CM064862.1, read as the reverse complement.
CAATCCCATAGAAACTCTTCACCAAATCTCGGTTACCGTGATTGGTCGACGTCAATCCAAAACAACCTCGGTCATCCGAGTATCCACACTAATCTCTCAACAATAATATCATGACTAGGAGACTAACACTGGTCCACCTAAACTAATACCGCTCAATTAGGCATATCGCTGCTTCTCTAAATGAGTTGAGGGTTCTTTCACTTAGCCCATGATAACACCATCTTGAGGAAGGTTGAAGCTGGCGACATCAAAGTTCATCCGACGTAGGTGTGAATGCAAAACCCAGCTACACCCATCAACGTCTTGTAACACCAAGTACCATTGGTTCCTCAACTTATTCCAATTTGGCTCAGAACCTGAGTTTTAAGCCCCTAAATGACCTTCAAAAATCGAAAGAAGTTGCAACCATGTTGCAAGCATACCCAAAAGTCATTGCCAAAGAAGCTGAAAAATGAGAAGTCTCCTTCATTAACCAATAATGTCTTCTAGTAGCTATTGTAGTGACCCATTCTATTCCTCACAATGAGCTCAATATTTACAAGCTTATACATCCATGAAATTCAGAGGTGACGAGAAAATGAAGAAAGTTCACTAAATCCTGCAGTTTAACTGTAACGACCCGTCCCGGAAAGTAGGGTTAAGACCGTGGTTAAGATGGGATTAGTGAGTTTAAGTAGTACTTAGTTGGGTACTTTTGGACTGATAGTGTAGAATGACGATTTTGGCCCTGGTTCGGGCAAAAGTTGACTTTTAGTTCGGGCGGTCAATTGGACTTTGACCGATGACCAGGACGTAGTTTAAGACGTTATGAATCTGTAGACAGGTGGTAAGCCCGATTCCGATATCCGCAGAGGAAGTTATGATGTTCGGAAGGTTGAGGGCATAATCGTAATTTGGCTAAACTAGGGGGAATAGTTGACTTTTTGTATGATCGGGTTTTGAGATGTTGACCTAGGATGGTTAGGTAGATCTCGTCGTCCTGAGTTCGATGACAGGCGGCACGTATCCATCGAACTTACGATGTGTGAGTTACGGGTCTAGAAAGGTAGTGGCAAAACCGTAATTTTGACTTCAAAGGAAGGGTATTTTGGTCTTTACACATGGGGATTTGTGCAGCAGAGAGGGACAGATGGAGGGCTGAGATTGAGACAGATGTGAGGGAGAGAAGAGGATGGTGACGCGTGGCAAGGGCCTAGTGGCTTCTAGGCGTGTGCACGGTCCCAATTATTTGGGGTGCCCGTGTGTGTGTTCTTCGATCCAGAGAGAAACAGAGGGAGAGAATTGAGAGATTTGGGCGGTGGTGTTGTGTGTGTTGTGTGAATTGGTGAGTGAGGAGTGATCAGAGGGTGGAAGAGTGAACTGGTGAGCGTTTGGGGGAGTGAAATCGTGCAAGAACATGGTGGTCGGGGCAGTCGGTTTTCAGAGAAAACAGAGAAAAAGTGGAAGATCGTTGTGGTGGTGCGGCTGTGATTGATCACTTCAGGACAGTGGAAGTGTCCAGAGGACGGGAGGAGCTACTGCCTCACGGCTGAGCTCACGACGGCGACAGGAGGACATGTAATTCCTCATCCCCATTTCTTTGTTCTGTTTTGTCGTCTGGTTTCAGAAGCTAAGTCGTAGCTTTAGAGGTAGAATCGAGGAGTCCCGTGAGGTCTAGGGAGTTCAGTGGAGTCCTAGGAGTCTTCTGGTGGAGCAGCCGTGACGGGGAGTGCACGGTGGAGGCTAGTGCGACGGAGAGTACCCTGTGTGCTCTGTTTTACCGACGAGTTTCAAATCGAAAGTCGTGGACTTAGGGAGTGATTCGACGGTCTTGGTGAGTTGGGTGAGGTTTAGGATGGTCTTAGGAAGAGGTTGAGACTGCCACCGTGACGGGGGTGATCTGGGTGGCCGGAAAAGGAAACAGGGTAGGTGTTCGGGTTTTGTTCGAGTTTGAGTCGACGAGTTGTAGGTCGAGTCGAGGTGTTTGGAGTAGGGGAATGAGTTCCTTAGGATGGGACGATGAAGATGGTGAAGAAAAGGAAGGAAATGGATACGGGACGGCGGAGAACCGTTCTCGCCGGTTCGATTTACAGGCATTGTGTCGAACCGGGTCTGCTCGAGGTAGTCGATGCACTGTAGCAGGCGCGTGAGGGCCACGCATAGCCACTTTGGGCAGCGCGTGGGGGCGCGTGCGGCGGTAGTTGGGGAAGTTGTCAACATGGTTTTTGGTCTAGGTGTTGTGACGAGTCTTGTGGTGTTGGTTTCGGGTTCATCGGACGCCGAATCGTGGTAGTTTCGCGAGGGTGAAGGCTTAGGGTTCCGATTCGTTACGATTAGGACCCGGGGAATATTCGTGGGAAATTAGGAGAGTCTTCGTAGACGTGTTAGTAACGTATTTTGGCGGTTGTTGACAGGATCGGGAGTTCCCGAGGAAGCTGAGGAACGTACGAGACGTTCGGGACGCGATTGAGGGCTCGGTACTGTGAGTGGACCCCTTCTCTAAACTCGAGCATGCATAACTGTTTTCAATAATTGTTTTATGGTTTTAATTGTGATTCTATGATTATCGAATATGCTTTGTTGGTTTTACATTGTTGCACGTTTTCGAGGAAGTACGGTATTTGGCACGTTTTACGAGAAACGTCGATTTCTGAGTAAAATGCCATGGTTTTGGGGTTTTCAAAGGATAACTGGTTTGAATGCTTATAAAGGGATTTTGAAACATGATTTGGTGATTAAAGGGTTTTCGATTTTGAAATCGGATTTCGGTAACGGGATTTGATTTTTAAGGTTGAAAAGTGGAATTCCGGATTTGGGTTCGGAATGACGGTTCTGGACGCTGGAAGGGCTTCGGTGTAACGACCCGTCCCGAATTCCGGGATTAGTTTAGTGACTAATCTTGATTAGCGAGGTTGAACGGTGGTTAGTAGGGCGGAATCGGACAAAATGTGCAAAATGACCGTTTTGCCCCTGGTCGTGGGCAAAATGTTGACTTTTTGTTCGGGCGGTCAAATGGACTTTGACCGATGACCGTGACGTAGTTCGGGACGTCACGAGTTCAGAGACAGGCGGCACGTTCGATTCCGACATTCGTAGAGAAAGTTATGGTGTTCGGAAGTTGAGGGGTATTTTGGTAATTTGGCTTATTAGGGGCCAAATGTTGACTTTTTGATCGGGAGGTCCGATGGGCGAGGGCCAAGGACCGTTACGTAGGTATCGTCGATACGAATCCAACGACAGGCGGCATGCCGAAATCGGAAGATCCGACGACGACGTTATGGTCAAGGAAACGAACTAACGAACCGAGGCCGGGATTAAAATAATAATATAATAATGAATAGTGACCGTTGACTGTGCACATCCGGATGAGTGACAAGTGTCACCCATCCCTTGTTTCCAGCTCCATGTTTCCCTCCCAACACCATCATTACAACATCATCATTCCTTATCCACCATTATCCTTCCTTTTCCTTTGTTTTTCTTTCAAACCGTGCATGATTTAGGGAGAGTATGAACTGGGAGAATTGGCTCCCTTCTTCTGCTGTTCTTGTGAGAAAATGGGAGACTATGATGATTGAATTAACGGGGAAACACGAGGGGTTGTGAGGGTGTCGAATTTTGGATTTTGGATTTCGGGAAAATTGGGGGGAAAATTCGAATACTGGGAATTGGGCTGTGATGATCGAATTGGAGGTTACAAACATCTTCCTGAGGTTGTGACGAGTCGATCCACATCAAAAACGAGAAGGATTGGTGCCGTTTTGGCTCTGATCGAGCTTGGTGACAGAGGAAGAAATCGAGGCTGAGTCGTGGAGTTTGGGGCTGTGATTGACTCAATTGTTGTGGGGAAATGATTTCTCATGATCCCACGATGCTTCTGGGATCATCAATTGAAGGAAACCGGCTGAGATCGATGAAACTCCATGGTTACACAGTGGACGGTGTTCATACTTGAGTCGTGATCATTTACTGATCAAACGACGAAATTGATGTGGGGGAATTGTTCCTCGTGGTCCACTGATGCTTCTGGTTGAACCAATTTAGGGAAATCAATCGAGATTGAAGGAATCCCATGATTGAACAGTGACCGGGTGTTCTTCGTGGATCATCATCGAATCGTGGGAATCTGGGTAAGGATTTGTGTAATTAAGTTTACAGACTTATAATTGGACTTAAAACGAAGCTAATGGATTGATCAATTGAAGGAATTAGGATCGAATTGACAGGATTGGAACCGGGTTGTGTCGCGGGTGAATTGGACCCGTTTACCAGACAAACGGGTTGGGCTGGTGACACTGTAGCAGGCGCGTGAGTTTCACGCGCAGCCACTCACGGCGGCGCGTGGCGGCGCGTGGACACGAATCTCGAGGTGAGGTCAACATGACTTCTGTCCCATTTAATGTAACGGACATTTTGGAATTGGTTTCGTGTCGATCGGACACCGTCTCGATATTGTTCGGGATGTCCGAAGGTTTTAAATTAAGTTTAAAAATAAGTAAAAATTCGGGAAAATTACGTGACTTTGATAGGATGTTAATGATGAGGTTAGTAACCCTCTAATGTGATTTGGACAGGATTGGGAGTCCCGGTGATAGTGGTGCGGCCCGGCAGGGCCGGTGGCACGCGTATCGAGGCACACGGTTAAAACGGTCTGTGAGTGGACTTTGGTTTTATAAATCCTATGCATGCTTACATGTGTTATATGGTTTATATACATGATTTCTATGATGGTATTTGTGAGTATTGATTTTGGGTATGTTGCACGTATTTCGAGGTGTTTTCCGTATTTCACGTGTATCGGGATTAACGGTTTATTTGTGGTTTTGCATGCTTGTGGTTAAATAAATATTATGATAAAATGGTTTTTATATTGGAAAGATGAACTTGGGCTTGAGGCCCACTTGTTTTGGAAATTTCGGACTTGGAGTCCATTTGAGAATCGGGCCGGGGGCCCAGTTGGTTAATGAAATCGGGCCAGGGGCCCAGTTGGTATAAAATCGGGCCGAGACCCATTTGAGTTATGTTATCGGGCATGGGGCCCAGTTGGATTAAAATGATGATTTCGAGTCTGGGGCCCTATATTTAATAAATGTGGTTTCGGGTCAGGGACCCTAAATGGAAATGTGTTGTTTTATGGAAAATTCGGGCAGGGCCCATTGTGATGTTGTGAAATGAGTTAATAAAACTATTTTTTCCATATACCATCTGTACACATGGATATATGATGGTCTCCTCCAGATGTCTGGGACACTGGGGAAGTCACGGTGCATTGCCTGTGAAGGGTCACCATACGGAGCAGCCGGACCGTATGATGACTCAGGAGCAGGATTGCTATGATTGACGTCTGGGACGTCAGACATCAGGGATGTCGGATATATGGACCCGGAGAGACCCCGGGCAGCACGCGTAGCTTGTGAAACCGTGAGACATGACGTCAGGGACGTCTAGCATCAGGGATGCTGGTGATGGTAATGGTAAAATACGAATTAATGAAATGGCTTTCCGGGTGGATTTATGATTGTGTGATTTTAATGAATTAATGTTCATTTATGGTAGTGGGTGGTGACCCACATGGTCGTATATGTATGGTGGTGGTATTCCACGGTTTTGGGCTGAGTTCCCACACTTGGTTTTTGGTTAACGGTTTTTGGGCTAAGGCCCTAAGGGCTCGGTTGAGCAAACGTTTTGGTTACTGGTTTTTTTGTGGCATGCATACGTTTTTATTGGAGGGCATAAATGTCTTATAAATGTATTTGATGAACTTACTGGTTTTTGTCCACTCACAGCTTTTGGTTTTAATGCCCTTCAGGTTGCTCACGGATGCGATTGCAGCAGAGACTGGGACATTGCACATCTCCTCCATCGATCCTTGCGCACTCTGGATGCCCTGTTTGGGCAGTGGCTCTTGGTCATCCTTTGTCTGACACCCCTTGTTGGACGGGAGCAGGGCACATTCCATGGTAATCCCGGGGGGATTGGGATGGGTCCTGTCATTCGGACCGGTGATTTCGAATTCGGGTTTGGATATGGATTTCGAAATGGTTTTCAAATGGTTTTGGATTGGATTTGCTGGATCTGGTTATTGGGTTTAAAGACCCGGATATTGATTTGACGGGGGACGGGCTCGGATTGGGTTTAAAGACCCGGATTGAGTTTAAAGACTCGGTTATATTGATATTTTCCCCCGTAGGCCTATTGAGTTTAAAGACTCGGGAGTTTAAAGACTCGGATATTATTGAGGCATGGATTGAGTTTAAAGACTCGGGAGTTTAAAGACTCGGATAGGTCCAGCAGGTTTGATTGGAAAAGAATGGTTTGATATTCACGGTTGATGATACGGCTTTATGATGTTTCTGCTATGATTTTTATAACTGTTTTATAGTGTTTCTGTTTTTTATGATGTTTTATGGCGATCGATTTATAACTGTTTTAATAGCTGGGTTATGCATGTGGTTTCAAAACGGAGGGCTAAACCCGGTTTTCTAATAAAATGGTTTTGGAACTTTTATTTTATTTTGGTCCACTCACACCTTCTGTTTTAAATTGCCCTCCAGGTCGTGGAGCTAGCCCGGGGTTTTGACGTCGAGGCAGCGTCTGAGGCATAGGAGTCGCGAGAGGGATCCCGGAGTGTTTTTCTTTCCGCGTGCGTGTAGCTAGTTTATCGGTTTTATTTCCTGTGTATGTGGGACTATGCTCTGTAAACTTTTAACTTCGGGATGTATTGTATAGTTCTCCTGCGTCTAACTGAGTACTTTGGTGGTTACGTGTGAGTTTTACTTTAGTGTTGCGTCGGGGAGTCAGACGGGAGCAGGATTTACCTCGGGTTTCGGGGTGAAACCGGGGTGGGTCCTGACATGAACACTCAACTCTGCTGGTACCTTGCAACATGGTGGTTGCAAAATGGGTTGAGTACCCGAAACCTCCCCCGGAGGTGGACCCCGTACATCCTATGACAATGCATCCGAAAACTCATGCACAACCGATATAACACGTGCTTCGATAAATCCAACTGGACTGGGAGGTTGACTGAAATCTCAATTGACCCTCTGGGGACCTGCTCCGTCCCGCTCATCGACCACTCCGACTCGTACGTCTATTGCTTGAAGAATCTGAGCTAGAGGCGTTTGACTTCAAAGCTCCCCTAGTAAATGAATCCTCTTTATGCCCTCGGTGATAGAACCCATCCCAATTTATCAGAACACCAGCACTGGTCCTGTTCCCGTCCGACAATCCTTGTCGAACAAGGGAAATTTCCTTACTTGTTTTCACTTAATATGTTACCAAATAACCTTCATTCCTTGCGAAGTACCATTCACGTTCAGCCCACTAACTCCGTCATGAAATGGAAGTTATTCAGTTAGTTCCCTTTTTGTCCTTCATTTAGTATTTAACCTTGTTAACCACAATATGTGCCGATGATCCAATATTTTTAGAAATTTAAGTAATTTCCCAACTTTACCAAATAAATTATACAAATTTATAATTCATCTAAAAGGATAAAAAGCTACGAACACCTAAGCAGGCAATTCTTATAGTCGATTATTACTACTCAACCATTAATACTCACCATATCACACATGTATAGAATCATAAAGCATATTATGGAAGTAAATTCACAAACTCAACAATTGGAAATTCACATGGTAACCACACTTTAAAACCTTATATATTCCTTTCATGAATTAAACCTTGTTACTATTATTACCAACTTAACACCATCAACACTAAGTAGCCTTCACATTATCAACTATTGATAAGCTTATGTGCACAATATCCACATTTAGCACTCTTACATAACAATGGAATGACGTATTAATCCTAAACTTATTTCATCTTTAAGCAAACAACATCTCTTTAGTAAAATAATTAAGACTTTGTTCCTTTTTAACCTTCTATTCACTTTTCTCATTCTTGCAAATATAGTTCTTAGGTTTTGAGATTAAAACATGAATTTAGGAAAGTACACAAGCTCTCAAATAATCCATAACCTTAACTTTATCCATGTTCACATTTAACTTCTAATCCCACAACCAAGTCATACTTTAGAATTTTCCTTTTATAAAAATATGTTATTATAAATTACTACATCTTAAGAATCTTGGCCGTAACCTACTTAACTTCTTTAGGTTAATTTCACAATTTATTATATAAGCACAATATGTAAGATATTCAAATTGATGCCATAAACATATCTGATTAAGTTAAAACTTATGCTATTGAACTCAACATAGCAAAGCCAGCAACTTTCATGTTGGCCGTAACACGCGCCAGTAAAGGGATCTGCGCTTGGTGTCAGGACCCGTCCCAAATCCCCCTGGGATTAATGCGGGACGACCCTGATCCCGTCTGACACGAAATGTCAGACAAGGGAAGTTCCAACCTTAGCCCTCTCGGGCTTTCAGAGTACGCCAGGATCCGGAGGAAGTATGTGATATCTCGGTCTCTGCTACAGTCCGCATCTGTTGTCAACCTGAAGGGCAGTCAAAACATTGAAAGTTGTGAGTGGACAAAACAAATAGTTTAATAAAACATTTTCATAAAGACATTTGTACCCTTTACTAAAAAGAATGCATGCATTTAAAAACCATTTAACCAAAAGAACTATATGTGGGAACTAAGCCCAAAACCATAACCGAAAGAATCATAAAGAACCAACCATACGGGTCACTGCCCGAATCCATGTGGGACTCAACCCAAAACCTGTATACATCACACATCATATATCATATATACATATAAATCACACAACCAATCCTGTCACGGTTTCCAAAGTTACGTGCGTGCTACCCGGGGTCTCAAGCCCAAGTCTCTCAGGGTCACCCAGGTCAGTGTCCGTAGACCAATGACCCTCCCTGAGACTATAATCCAAGCGCTCCTGAGAGTAAGGCACCCAACGGGGGCGACCCCACTTAGTTAGTGCTACGTGACAACTCCGGGGTCCATCCAGGCCAACGACCCTCCCCGGAGGAGACAATCCAAGTAAAGGAAGGTGTACGAATATATATATATATATAAAGCATCCTTAAAAACTTTAACGGATTCATGCCCGGTCCCCATAAACCGTCATGAACCATAAAACCTTTCAAGGGTTCATGCCGGTTCCCATAAACCGTCATGAACCTGGAAATCCATTTAGGGTCCCCGACCCGAAATCATAAACGGAAAGATACTGGGTCTCGTGCCCGAACACATGACTCAACTGGGCATCGTGCCCGATATCTCAGGGTCAGTCACGACTTCGATCATAGTGATGCGCGCAACCATCCATCTAGGATCGCCTTCAATCCTAGTATATTGCGGTGAACGAATCAACCGACGCGACCACCGCTAGATTATGGAGCACTCATCACCGATCGATATCCTAAACCGTCAGCACTCCAAAGTCGAGCCTTCATCGGCTACCCGATAACATATCGTGCATCGTGACCTCTCCGGAAGGAACATATCCTAGTCCGGAGGCGAGCGTCGTATTGTCCGTCGCGGTACACATAGCACTCGCTGCGACCACGATTCAGACCCGTAGGCCATCAATAGGGTCATATGCCCGAGACAAAACCAAATGGGTCTCATGCCCGAGTTTATCCTTTTTAAATCCAAACCCATTTCATTGAAACCACTGTAGAAGTATAAACCCGTATAGGCACCGTATAAGGACGAAACCTCGAAATACGTGCCAATACGTAACCACACACAAATGCACTCATGCAATCACAAAAAAAGTATTAAAACATATAATAAACATTTATGCATGCACCAATTTAGAAAACAAGGTCCACTCACAGACCGTCCGAGCTGCCGCCTCGATACGTGTGCCATACGGCTCTCCTAGGCCAATCGTCATCACCGGGACTCCCAAACCTGTCCAAATTATAATATAGGGTTACTAACTACTTAAATAACCCCTCACTAAAGCCCCATAATTTTCTGGAATTTTTAACTATTTTTAATCCCTACCCTAAACCTTCAGACACCCTGAAACCTATCGAAACGATGTTCGATCGACACGAAACCAGTCCCAAAATATTCATTACATCGAATATATGATTTCATATGTTGAAACCTTCCCCAAAATATGGGCCACGCGTCCTCACGCGCCCCAAGAAGCTTCTGCGCGTGGGCCTCACGCACCAAGACACTATTGCACTGTCTTCAACCTTTGGCTGGTCTGAACCGGGCGGTTCTGTACAGTCCGGTCCAGCCAAACCGGCGTGGCCGGTTCAGACCAGTTCTTCCCTCATTTTCGGTCCAATATTCTCCTTTTTTTCCCATTCTTCTCATTTCAACATTTCCTATCTATTCTAATTATCAAAACCAAGTAAAACCATATAAAACCCATCCAAGTAAAAAGGACCTCACGACCCCCTATTTTCCCGGCTACCTCCTAGGGCTAAACAACCACCATTCACCACCACAATCAATCCTAAACTCTTCTACAAACCCTCTAAACATCATCCTACCGTCCAAAACGATCCATAAAATATCCTTAAACTTCCGAACGTCATAATCCATAACATCGAATGTCGGAAACGAACGTGCCACCTGTCTATGAACTCGTGACGTCCCGAATTACACTACAACCATCGTTCAAAGTCCATTTGACCACCAGAATGAAAAGTCAACATTTTTCCCACGACCAGGGGTAAAACGGTCATTTTGCATCGTTCGTCCGATTTCGCCCAACTAATCACCGATTAACCTCACTAATCATAATTAGTCACTAATCTAATCTTGGAATTCGGGACGGGTCGTTACATTTGGTGCTCATGCACATGCGCAGAGTCACCTCAACCTTCAGCCAGGTCGGCCCGTGTGTCTGTGCGTAGGACCCAACCTAGCATTCTGACTTGGTTTAAAACTCACCATTTTTTACGCAATTTCCACCATTTTAAACGTTGGGAAACTTCTAATCCATCCCTTAATCAGTTCTATAAGATCCAAAGGCTCGGAAACTTACCTCAAACACCTTCTAAAGCTTCCATCCTTCGGCCATGGTTTCTGGACCATGGCGATGAACTCTCCAACATCTATTTTGTTCTTTCTTGACCCAAAAACAATCCTAGGAACTCACAAAGGACATAGGAAAACTCGTTCAAAAGCTTCCTGCCCTAAAACTAGAAATCCCGAATGGGAACCTTCGAGTTCCACATTTTTACCTCATTGATTTCTCCTTTCCTCACCATTTTCCATCACTTTTTCTCCCTTTCCTCCCTCTTCTTCTTTCTCTCCTTTATCTCTTCTTTTCCCTATCTTCTTTTTCTCTTGTTTCCTTATTTCTAGCTCTCGGGTGGAACAGTGTACATGGTTTTGACCATGTTCCATCGAACACCTTTTCCTCAATTATACCTTATATATATAAGGGTGGCATGTCGATGAGAGAAAGTGGGGGAATTTTACAGAATCTTCTAGAGAGTGGGGAAATTTTACAGAATCTTCTACGAAATTGCCCTTTAAGCCATAATTACCATAATGACCTAACTTATTCCTAACCCGAAACATACTTATCCAAACTCCGACTTTAGTGTGCTGCTTGTCTATGTACTAAGAGGTCGAGACCTCCGTAACGGTTTTCTCAGAATTTTCGAAGGATGTCCAGATCAAAAAAATCAACCTTTTGACTTTTCCAAGGGCAAAATCATCATTTTCCTAGTTTTTACTTTTTCTCGTGATCTGTGCTGTTACACTCGGCGCTGTCCAAAACCACTCGATCGCTGCTAGGATTCTGAAAGACTCATCTCCACTCGAGATGCCACATCTGACAAAGTCCAGAGTGTGGTGAATCCTCAAACTAGTACCATCACTCGAGTCTCATTCCGAAGACCTGACACAAACTGAGAAATCCTCATCATCTCGGTTGCCACAGTACCCTGTGTGAACCGAGCCAAATCCAGAAATCTCCGCTAATACATAACAACCATCAAGTTCCCCTGCTCTAGACGTAGGAACTCCACCTATCAGTATTTCGATAATACTAGGGGAGAAAATAATGTAAGAAACGTTCCTTGAATGTCGCCCAAGTCTCGGTAGTCACATCCAATCCTGTAGATAGAAATGTCTACCACCAACCCTGTGCAGACCAATCCAAGAAGAACACTGCTATCGGAACCATACATTTAGGAGGGGAACCCAGCGCCCGTACAATCCCCAGAATTTGATTGGAACCATACGCTTAGGAGGTGAACCATACACTGATTGGTCCCCCAGAATTTGATCCATTAGTAAATGTTCATGATTATCTTGTTCAATCGTTCTCGAACAAGGGTCATCAACTACCCCTGCTGCTCCCAGCAACACATCCGCCCTGATCAACCATCGGTCACTAACTCTGAATAGTCACCATCTTGGGATCCAATCAACCAGTAACTCCACATCTCCAAGCCATTGGGCCTACATGAAAAACGACCCTTCTCGGGGTCCAACCTCGCTAAACACGACATCTAACGCCTAACAAAACCAACCCAAGGTCATTTCCCGTTTGAATTTTCTATTCTTATCCTCGTTACTAGGCTGATGACGGGCTGTCATCGTGGAGGCATCACGTCCGAAATGAAACTATCATGCACATCCAGTGTGTGATCCCATAGAGAGAAACCCAGTGCTCTGATACCAAATTGACAGGACCCTCCCCATAACTCGTAGTAAATGCATACTCTGTTCCAGATAAGGGATACTTACCACATCCTAACAGGATAATCAGAGTACGCTAACCCACGTGATGCCTCAGCCTCCTTACAGCCTGCGTCCGCAACCAACCTGGAGGGTACCAAAAATCATAAAAATTGTGAGTGGACAAAAATAAAGATTTGGAAAACCATTTTCCGAAATATACCTTTAACCCACTATTTTATAAAACCATGCATGCATGACCGAATAAACCTAGCTTTAGAGAAAACAACAAATCATTAAAACCCTGGGTCCAACCCATATCACATAAAACACATAAAAGACCTTGGCCCATATTTCCTTGAAAATCCCCGGGTCCAAGCCATTTGCGAACCGTTGCATATATCACAAATAGTAAAGGCCAAACCTAATCTCGCTGGTCCAACCAGCTGCTAGTCCAACTAGCTATGTGTCAAACCTCGTCATGTTGGTTCAACCAACTAATAGTCTAACTAGCATCCCATCTTTACTCCTGGTAGGCGAGTACAGGTCCTACATGGTCCAACCCTATTAGCATGTGTCGAGTCTAACTCTAACCACGTACGAGCCTGTCTTTGGGAAACCACGGAGTCTAACTCCAGATATAGCGATCCAATTAATTGAGATTAACCAATCCATAAAACAGTATCCAGAACAAATACATTTTAACTCGGGCACCAGCCCAAAACAGTTATTATACGGGCACCAGCCCAAAACACGGTTTTCCAAAAACCACCATAATTTAATATATAGAAATATAACCACAAATACATATAAGTATGCATGCATAAGAGTTATGAAAGAAACTATCCACTCACAGTACCGTCGCTCGCTCAAAATACGAGCTGTAAGGCAATCTGAAGCCTATGGGACATCTAGGCTTGCCAAAATCATACTCGAGGGTCACTAGCAATCCATACAACTCCATACAAGAAACCCCCAAAAATCCCGAAATTGAAAATGCGTCCCAAACACGCTTCCCAATGAGAAAAACCTCAAAAATGGTAACCAAAAGATCTCCGATCGACCTGAAACCACGACCATTGGTTTTAAGATGTCAAAACCTTTCAAACATAACTGAATTTACCTTAAAATTTGAGCCCACACGCACCGGTCAAAGTTCACACGCTCCTGGTCAACGCTTACGTCATTGTTGATGTCAGCTACTGACATCAACCTTCGCTAACATCACTTGGCATCTGACAGCTTCTGACAGCCTACCACTTTGTACCCCCTAACAGGTGCCACATGGCACCTGTTGATGTCATGCTAATGTCACCCCATGCCACGTCACCTCTAATAGACCTCTAACAACTCGCCACATGGCACTAACATCCTTTCCCACGTGGCCTGATATGATGATGTCACTTGCCATGTCATCATTGTTTTCCTCCAGTCGGGTCGACCCGCGACCCGTATACCAGACCCGGTTCTAACTTCACCATTTCTAGTCCAATCTTCGCCATTCTTTAACCAACAGACTCCTAGCTTATCCATAAATTATCCTACGATGTTAAAACCAAGAAATATTACCTGAAACCTCCTGGCAAGGCTCGAATCCTCACGGCCAAACTTCAACCTCGTCTCCAGGACTGTTCCAGCAACCATTTTCTTCAATTTTCGTCCCTACATCGTCGCATAAGCTCGAGGAACACGTCCATAGCATTATTTCTGAGTTCTAAATGTAACGACTCGACCCAAATTTCAAGATTAGATTAGTGACTAATCAAGAGTTAGTGAGGTTAATCGGTGATTAGTGGGGGTACTTTCGAACGGACGGTGCAAAATGACGATTTTGCCCCTAGAATAGGTAAAATGTTGACTTTTCATTCTGGAGGTCAAATGTACTTTGGCTGATGGTTGTAGCGTAGTTCGGGAAATCACGAGTTCATAGACAGGTGGCACGTCCGATTCCGACATTCGAGGAAGAAGTTGTGACGTTCGGAAGTTCATGGGTATTTTGGTAATTTGGTTAAAAGGGGTAAATAGTTGAATTTTGACCTGGGAGGTCCAATGGCCAAGGGTCGAGGGCCGTTACGTAGATCGGGTCGATACGAATCCCTAGACAGGTGGCACACCAAAATCGAACTTCGAACGGGAAAGTTATAGGTCACGGAAGTACGATTTCACTATGCACATATTACGAGGCGATGATTAGGTGGAAAAATCTGATTTGTTGACTTTTTAAGTGGGACCCATGGATGAGTGACAAGTGTCAATTGATCTACGGACATTGACCTAGGTGGACCTTGGGGAGACTTGGGCTTTGAGACCCCGGGAAGCACGCGCATAGCTCTAGATACTGTGACAGGTTTGGTTATATGATATTGATGAACATGATTTCAATTGGTGGCGAAATTGTGTTTTATGACTGATAAATGGATTTGGACTGAGATCCCACATATGTTTATTATGTTCTTGATTTCTATAAATGGTTTTGGACAGGGGCCCGTATGATTATGGTTGTCTAAACATATGTGATTGGATAAATGGTTTTACTATGCATGCATGCTTTTTAGTGAAGGGCATAAAGGTCTTTTATGAAATATGTTTTATCAACTCTTTTATTTTTTTGTCCACTCACAGTCTTTTTGTTTTCAATGCCCTTCAGGTTGAATATGGTACGAACTGTAGTAGAGACCGAGACATCACATACCTCCTCCAGATCCTGGCGTACGCTGGAAGCCGGAAAGCTAAAGGTTTTAATTTTCCGTAGTCTGACACTCCTTGTTAGACGGGATCAGGAGCGTTCTTGGTTAATCCCGGTGGGATTGGGACGGGTACTGACAAGTGGTATCAAAGCAAGGTTTGTGTGCTCTGAACCCGAGTTATCAAAGGGTACCCTAATGACTGCTTTGATACTGACAAGTGGTATCAGAGCGGGGTTATCTCTATTCGAGCAACCGAGTAGCTCTTGGAGTGTCGCACAGGTCGAGGATGTGATGTCTCAGTGAACTGCAGTTCGTTATCAACCTGATAGTTAGGATGCCGATACAACAGTAGGATTGAATCGTGAATCATCTTGGTTCGGCATTTGATGCCGCGGTTGCCATAGTTCTGTCGTGGATGACAGTGTGGGACCCTACGGAGGGATGAACATAATAGTACTTTAGAGTTTTGATCGTGAGACGGTTAGTTGGGATTATTTCTCACGATGTTGTAGGATCGGTTATGATGACTGGTTAGGAGTTGTGACCATTAGATGGTCGGATCTTGTTGAGTTAGATGGATATGCTGTTGGGAGCAGCCGGGTTCGAGGAACTCTAGTTGAACTGACAGTAGGATTGGATTGACGTCCATACGATGTCGGGACCATGAGGTCGGTCAAATTGTGGATTATATTGCCTTCTGCAGTTGGGTTCAGAGGAACCCTAGGTAGTGATCGTAGAACCCTAAGGAAGGGTGTATGGTTCGGAAAGGTGAGTTGGCGAGTAGTTTGACTTTGATAACTTTTCGGAGTGGATACCGTCGGTCGGTCTAGTCATGTCAGCTTTAGTGATGGGACTACACTCTGCAGTCGAGGTTGTACTTATTGGTTAGACCTAGTTGGTTATCGTACTACTTTAGTTGTGATGGATTGTTGGTGCAACTAAGGTCATGGACGACCTCGTAGACGGCATTGGTTGAGTCGAGTTACGACTGGGTAGAGATTGGTTGGACATGTTATCAGGGTTGGTACTTGTCGATGGAATCCCGGAGTGGGGATACATAGTAGTTAGTACGAGCGGTTGATTCCAGTGGATGCGGAGCCTCGATAGCGAGGTCTGGTAGTTAGGTCTGCACGAGCCTGTGGCAGGCACTACTATCGAGGGTGGTTGTAGTTACCGTTGTTGGGAATTGGGTACGTTCGGGAAACGTTTCCTTTTCTCTTATGAGTTTTCAGGGCGACTATACCCAGAGTTGTTGGGTACGGGGGAGGCAGAGTTCCTCCAATCTGAGCAGAGGTACGGGGTCATCGCTCGGTATGAGCGGAGATCCAGCATTATCTGATTTGCACACGGTGTGCTGTTGTTAGTGATGGTGCTGGTACTAGTGCTGGTGTTGGTGCCGGTGATTGTGATGACGATGAGTCACGAGTCGGGATGTGACTCTGTCGATATGGGCAAGTGTTCGTTATCTGTGGTCTGGTGGTGAATCATGGATAGAGTTAGACTAGTTATGGACATGTGGTTTATGTCTGAGTATGTTGTTTCCAATCTGGTTGGAACTTCGGAATCGAGAGAGGTTATGTTTGAGGTGACGAGAGGTATGTGGGTTTTCCGCATTGGTAATGGGTATTTTGAAGTCATTCGAGATGACTTCTCAGGTTCTACCATGGTAGATGATGGTTATGTCACCAGTACATTAGTCGTGTATTGGTTGGTGGACCTGGGATTTGTCTTGGGTCATCAGGAGGAGTTGGATATTTCAGAGTTAGGTGGTTGAGATTTCTCATTTTCTGCTTGGTGGCAGATGATGTTAGTTTACATGACGTGGTGAGTGCAGTGAGTGTTGTTTGCATTCACGTAGAATGAATGTTGATGTCATCGTTTTGGATCATCCTTGTTTTTTCCTAGGTGGAATGACAAGGATCGATACGAGGTAATCGGAGAGGACCCACAGTCTCGACGTGTCTCATCGTTGACTGATCTGTTTAGATGTGGGAATTGGTTGAGGAGTGATGTGACTAACGAATGACTCAAAGAGGGTGTAAGACCTTATGATTAGATTTCAGGTGGATTGTTAGCCGAGTGAGCTTGTGTGGATCCTAGGTTGATCTGGATTGTGATGTTGAGGACTTTGGGTATTGTGATGGATCTGGATCGTGATCTTGATGATCCAGATAGGTGGAGAGTTTATCACTCTTACTTGGATATTTGAGTTGAGGATGATGGGACTGAACTTCTTTTCGAGGTAAATCCTGTATGGTGTATTACTCGAGCGAGTAGGTTTCCGAAGGGGACGGATTTGGTCGGCCTGGATGTGTGAATGATGGGATTGGTTTCCCTATGAAGTCAATTGAATGCATTGAGGTAATCGATTGAGCAGATAACTGATAGGTTTAGAATTGGTGCGTCTCGGTATATGTGAGTGAGTTTTGATGCCAGTTGACATGAGTGGGCACGCCTTGGTAGGCGTGAGTCGGATTGGTGCGTATTGGATTACGTGATTAGGCGTAGACGTTTTGGTTACTCGTCGGGTGACCATGGGACTCGAAATAGATGATGGGTTGGAGTTTCGATCTGGCTGGTGCTGGATTGGACAGATGGACTCCAGAATTGAAACGTGATTGGCTACAACCTAGGTCGTCGTTGTTGTTGTAGGCCTGTTGATGGATGGACGTATGTACCCTGTACGTTGTTCGGGGTACGATACTGGGCAGACTTGTGGTGCTTGGTGACGGTATATAGGATATACCAAGGGTACGTTGGTGAGCGTGTTAGTTATCGGCATAGTTCCGATACCATTGGATTAGTTGAGGACGTGGACTGGACATTAGATACCGTGCACTCGGTCATGGTAATTCTGATGGATCCAGTTACACACAGGTCGAGTGAGATGTTGGTAAGTTATTACTCAAGTTGAGTAAGTGGGTGGTTAGTGTAACCACAAGCAAGTTTAATGATAGTTTTCAATTGGCGACTGTCAAGTGGTGACAGTTTGTCGAATGTGTCAGTGTGGATCAATGGGTGAGGTCTATTGACTCCCAGTGGGAGCAAATGACAGGACCCGCCCCGATCCCACAGGGACCACAAGGGGACGTGCCCTGCTCCCGTCTAACACCCAATAATTCATACCAATTTTAACCTCAAACATCAATGCATAAATAACCAATTTAAAGTTATACATCAAATCCGAATTAAACAGATGTCAGACAAGGGATGAAATCCAAAATTACAAATTTGCGAGCACGACTCTAAAGTAAACCTGCGGGTACACCACCCAACAGGGGTTCAGGTACGCAGAAGTAGATCTATGCTTCAGCCTCAGGTTCCTCCTCTACCTCAGTATCACGACCTGGAGGGGTTACCAAAAACATTAAGGGTGAGTGGACCGAAACTCAAGTTTATAAACTCATTTGATAAGTAAAACATATAATTTACCCCTCCGTTTTCCAAACATGCATGCATCCGTAATTAAAACCATCAATCATATAATATGAACCATAAGGCATATAATAAAACCATAAGTATAATTTTAGTTGCTGCACTACACACTCCAATCCCGACATCACCTGATGTTTGACGTTCTTGACGCCTAATAAGGTCACAATAATAATAAGGCTACGCGTGCCACTCGGGTCTCAATTTCCGAGCTAAATCCTCGAATCCTGTTCGGGTACAGCATCACCTGATGCAGCATCACCTGATGCTTAGCGTCACAGACGCTGGACGTACTAGACGTCCGTGACCTCTCCGGGGTACCTCGCTGGAGGAGACAATATAATATGAAAGGATCTATACAGTGCAGTACCAAATACATTTTATTGATATCCACATGCAAAGCATATATATACATAGATAAAATCCGAACCAATCATTAAGTTTTCATCAGACGGGTCTCAAGCCCAAATACCGTGAAACGTGCCATAACCATATTTTCCATATCATCAAAACCATTTTTGTTTTAGCATGTGAATAAGTATAATAAACCAGAAAACATTTATGCACGCAAGGGTTTAAGAAAATGGCCCACTCACAGTACAATCCTGCTGAAAACCGAACGTATACCCTCGTTCTGGTACGCTTATACAATCCCTGTCATATCCAAAGTATACGTAAGGGTCCATGCAAACCCCAAACATTTAACCATGAAACCCTAGACCGAAACCGGCCCGGGAAAGCCGTCCGAACGCGCTTCCAAATGCAATAAACCTCATTTTGACCAACTTAATGATCTCCGATCGACCCGAAACCACCGCCATTGGATCCGGATCGTCGAAACCTAAAGAATGGTGGTGGTCCCACCAAAATTACTGTTCACACGCGCCCCCACGCGCCGGTCAACACGTCGGTCAACGCAGGAACAGTTCCTACTGACGTCATCACTGACGTCACTACTGACGTCAGCATGACGTCATGCTGACAGCTGTCAGGTCTGACGTGTCAGACTCTGACAGGTGCCACGTGTCAACATCCGATTGGTCCACCTCACTGATCTGTCAAGCCACGTGTCAGATCTGACATGTGCCACGTGTCAGCACGGCACTGGTCCACGTCACTGACTGGTCCACGTCACTGACATGCTGACTGTGCACTGACATGTGACACGTGTTGGCTCACGGTTGGTCCACGTCACCTGACAGTCTGACAGGGTGCCACGTCATCACCTCTGTCCTCAGACGGGTTGACCCGTATCTCTGCAACTTGGGTCGATCAGACCCGCGATCATGACCCGGTCACCATTTCACCATTTCTCAATCATTTCAGTCCTAGTTTGTTCCTAGATGCTCGTCTTAATCCCAGAAAGGGTTCTATGGAATCAAAATCGACAAATACAGACGGGATCGAAGGCTTACCTCGATGAACAGAGCTGGTTTCCCGTCGCCGTTTAGCCACCGTCCTGATCACCTCCGGTCGCGAACTCAAGCCCAGAAGGTTCCTATAAGTCCCTAGAGTCGATTAGGATTAATAGGAAACAAAACTAAACGTGGGAATTCGAGTTACCAAAATCTGAGTTTTAGAAACCGTTTCGGGTTTTCCGGTTTTCCCACCTCGCCGCCGTCCACCGCCGTGCCTCAGTCCTTCCCCGTGGGTCCAACAACACACAGACGCAGAGACAAAGTGTAGTGCGCAAGGGTTGGATCAAAGAGCGATGAGTGAGGGTGTCGGGTGAGAATTATATAAAAATGGAGGGAAATGATGGACGGCCCAGATTGAATCTCAGAAATGAGATCAAGGGCTGAGATGCAATCTGAGGGTTTTGAGATGAAGGGCTGAGATCAAAAGCAGATTAAATCCTATTTAAATGCTTAGTGGAGCTTGATCCAATCCAGCCAATGGGTGAGTGACACTTGTCACTCCCCAGGTGTCCTCCAATCAGAAATTTAAGAATAAAATATTCGACACGAAAACCGAGACACAACCCTCCCGATTTCACGTTTCTGACCATAACTTCCTCGTACGAAGTCCGATTTCGGTGTGCCGCCTGTCAATGGACTCAGGACGTCGAGACCTACCCAACGGTCCTTGAGTCAACTGAAAATTAGTTATTAGATGAAAAGTCAACATTTTCGCCCCTAAATGTCCAAATTACGGTAATACCCCTGAACTTCCGATAGTCATAACTTTCACCTCGAATGTCGGAATCGAACGTGTCGCCTGCCTATGAACTCGTGACGTCCCGAACTACGTCGCGGTCATCGGTCAAAGTCCGTTTGACCGCCCGATCAAAAGTCAACGTTTTGCCCACGAACCAGGGGCAAAACGGTCATTTTGCACACTTTGTCCGATTTCGACCAACTAATCACCGATCAATCCCACTAATCATGATTAATCACTAATCAAATCCCGAAATTCAGGACGGGTCGTTACAGCAAACGTCAGGATAAATTGGTGTTTGAGAAAGGAACCGTCGATTTGTTCGTGTTAGAAAAATAGTAGATTTGACAAGTGGTATCAAAGCGTTAGTGGAAGAGGTCGAAGAGGTCTGTTGACTCACAGTCACGTCATGTTGATTGTGTCAGTAAAATGGTAGAATTGTCGGGTGGTATCAACTCGGAACGTGTGATCACTTTCACTCGAAGAGTTCGAGTGTGGACGATGCGACGTGAGCGTTAGTGGAACGTCTGGGTGCCAATAGGTATTGTTCTGGTTAGTTGGTGTACGAGTGTACATATGAGGTGAGATCGAATTTGCTTTCCACGAGGTGGATACGGAATTGGCATAGTTAGAATTTCGAGGATGAAATTAATTAAGGAGGGAAGGTTGTAATGACCCGTCCCGAATTCCAGGATTAGATTAGTGACTAATCAAGGGTTAGTATGGTTAATCGGTGATTAGTGGGGGTACTTTCGGAAGGACGGTGCAAAATGACGATTTTACCCCTAGAATGGGTAAAATGTTGACTTTTTGTTTTGGCAGTCAAGTGGACTTTGGCCGATGGCTGGGACATAGTTTGGGACGTCACGAGTTCATAGACAGGTGGCACGTCCGATTCCGACATTCGAGGAAGAAGTTGTGACGTTCGGAAGTTCATGGGTATTTTGGTAATTTGATTAAAAGGGGCAAATAGTTGAATTTTGATAGGAGGTCCAATGGCCGAGGGTCGAGGACCGTTACGTAGATCTGGTCAATACGAATCCGTAGACAGGTGACACGCCGAAATCGGACTTCGAAAGGGAAATTATGGGTCACGGAAGTTCAATTTCACTATGCACGTATTACGAGACGAGGATTAGGTGGCAAAATCTGATTTGTTGAATTTTTAAGTTGGAGCTATGGATGAGTGACAAATGTCACTCATCCCATTGGTCCTTAACCCTAAAATGTGGATCTAATTCTTGATTGGTGGATTGTGGGATTAAAATAATAATATTATTATTATTTTATAATTTCCACTTCTCTCATTCCTTAATCCCAACTGTTCATCTTATCTTCCCCTATCTTATCCACCGTCCATTTCTCCCTTCTTCATTAGACTTCATCATTTTCTTCTTCTTCAAACCAGATCACCTATTTCCTTGCCACCCTCTAAACGCACAACACAAACATACCACCCCACACCTCAACCATTTATGTGCTGATAGAGGGAGACTGAGAGAGAGGTCAAGAGTGAGACAGTGACGGCAGGAGGATGGACATACCGCTTGGGACGGCGGAGGAACAGTGAACCCGCGCGGGAACCATTTCAAAAGCAAATTTGAAGTTCTGTTAGGGCACTGTGGGAACCATTTCTGGCGAGTGGGTGATGGTTGTGAGGCTCCTGTGATTCGAAGGGGATCAAAAACAAAGGGTTTCGACGGCGGAGCAACGCAGACCGACGGCGGGAAAACTGGGTGAAGTTCTTCTATTTAAAGGTACTGACTTTGGCCCGTTTTATTGATTTTAAAATGGTAGAAAGGTAGGAAATGAGAGTAGGAAGAGATTAGGATGAAAATGGGATGAAATGAATCGAAAATACGAAGGTTAAAACGTTGAACCGGTCTAGACTGGTCCGGTCTGGTTCAAACGAGCGAACCCAGTCTGTCGCAAGGTAGAAGACGAAGAGTGTTTAGCGCGTGGCTTTCACGCGCAGCCCCTTTGGGCGGCGCGTGAGGGCGCGTGGTGGGTCCTATGGGGAATTGTTCAACATGTGAAATACTCTATTCGATGTAACAAACATTTTGGGACTGGTTTCGTATCGATCGGACACCGTCTCGATAATGTTCGAGACATCCGAAGGTTTAGGATCGAGTTTTAAAATAGTTAAAAATTTGGGAAAATTGCGGGGCTTCAATGAGAGGTTAATAAGGTAGTTATTAACCCTCTAGATTGATTTGGACAGGTTTGGGAGTCCTGGTGATGACGATTAGCCAGGTGAAGCTTACGGCACGCAAATCGAGGTGACAACTTAGGACGGTCTGTGAGTGGACCTTGATTCCTAAACTGTGATGCATGCATAAATATTTTACATGCTTTATAGATATGATTCTATGATGTTGATTTGGATGGTTGTGATTTATATGATTTCACGTATTTCGAGGCGATTTACGTGCTTACACGTAAATCGAGATTTACAGTTTTACACTGATTTTCCGTACTTATAGTTTTGGAAATGATTTCATGAAATGGTTTTAGATTTGAAAAGGTAAACTCGGGTTCGAGACCCATTTGTTTTGGAAACCCTCGGACTCGAAGTCCTTTTGGTGATATTCTCGAGCTAGAGGCCCAATTGGTTCTTGAATCGATTTCAGATTTGGAAATATGGACCGGCTATGAGACCCCTTTGATTTACGAACTCTCGGACTTGCAGTCGATTTGGTTTACGAGATCGGGCACGAGGCCCAGTTGGTTTATGATTCGGGTCGGAGGCCCAGTTTGTATGTGGATTCGAGCTTAGGGCCCAGTTATATTTTATTGTGATTTCGGGTCAGGGACCCATAAATGGATTTCTGGTTCATGACGGTTTATGGGGACCGACATGAACCCTTGAAAGGTTTTTATTGGTTCATGACGGCTTATGGGGGCCGAGCATGAACCCTTGAAAGGTTTTTCATATACCATCCTTTATATATGAATTGTCTCCTCCAGGAAGGGTCGTTGGCCTAGGTGGACCCTGGAGTAGTCACGGAGCACTGACTGAGTGGAGTCGCCCTCGTTGGGTTCCTTATTCTTAGAAAGGCTATGAATTATAACCCCTAGGGAGGGTCATTGATCTACGGACATTGACCTAGGTGGACCTTGGGTAGACTTGGGCTTTGAGACCCCAGGTAGCACACGCGTAGCTCTAGATACCGTGATAGGTTTGGTTATATGATATTGATGAACATGATTTCAATTGGTGGCGAAATTGTGTTTTATGACTGATAAATGGATTTGGGCTGAGATCCCACATATGTTTATTATGTTCTTGATTTCTGTAAATGGTTTTGGGCAGGGGCCCGTATGATTATGGTTGTCTAAACATATGTGATTGGATAAATGGTTTTACTATGCATGCATGCTTTTTAGTGAAGGACATAAAGGTCTTTTATGAAATATGTTTTATCAACTCTTTTATTTTTTTTGTCCACTCAAAGTGACAGGACCGCCCCCGAGAGGGGCATCGATAACCGTGCCCGGTCCTGCTCCCATCTGGCAAGGTGACTGAAAACCCCAAGTTACCCTCAGTACTTGCCAAACCAGGGATAGCCACACGTACTTACTCATGCCTCCGCCCCTCGTACAGCCTCGAACAACGTGCCATGACCTGGAGGGTCAATAAAAACCAAAAGGTGTGAGTGGACAAAAGAATTCAGTTTGCAAAACAGTTACGGAAAGATGTTTCTGCCCTCCAAGTAAAAACCAATGCATGCATACAAAAAATCATTTCGCATTCCGTTACATTTTCAACGTAAGAAATCCATATATGAAAGATCAGAAACATATTCCTTTTTTTTAACCTTCGGGTCATAGCCCGCAATCATGAACACAGGGCCACAGCCCAAAACCATGAATCAAACCAAATGCACACATGATCCAAACCAACAACCATGTACCAGGCCACTGTCCAACTCAACTGAAACATCAGAAATCATCAATAAATCACAAGTCAATCATTTTGCTGGATATCAAGTGCGCCCGAGTCTTTAAACTCAAAACCATGCGCATCATCAGGCCTTCCCGGGATTTCAACGAGTCTTTAAACTCAGAACAAAATCAATAGGCCTCGGGGGTATCACAATAACCGAGTCTTTAAACTCACGAGTCTTTAAACTCAATAAGGGCCCTCCCCCGTCATCAATTAACCGAGTCTTTAAACTCAAAACGTGCTCCAGCAATAGCACCGGGTTTTTAAACCCAAAACAGTTTTCAAACACGACAACGTGGGATCCATCCCAAAATCACATTTTTCACAACAGGACCCATGGTCCGAAATTCCACATTCATTTTCCCCAAATCATACTTTACAAACATAATCAAATCATCATGAAACACGGGGCATGCAAAAACAGACCAAATCACTTTATTAAATCCTTTTTCATTCCCGAATTCGAATTCGCAATAATGATTCCGTAAGCCGGCATCCGGAAGCATCATCCCGAACCCAAACCAAGAATCCACTTTAAATTCCGAAAACTGAAAACTCGTTAATCCAAGTTACTTTTCTGCCCTAAGCACCAAACCAGAAATCATCTTATTCAAAAGCCTTTTTAATTCCTTGAAATCACTTCATTTCTCAAATCACATTATCCGGGCATCAAAACCACGACCATAATCACTAAAATCCCGGTCTAGTCAAGCATACTCAAAATCCAATTTAAAATCGGAGTCGCAAACCTCAATTCACATTCCAAATCCAAACGTCAAACGGTGATCAAATCACAATAAACTCAAATCTCGTAAAACGTGCAAAACTGCAAAAACCTCGAAAACCGTGTCCACACCGTAAATCGTACTCACAATCATAAACAACTTTCTTAAATCATCATACACCCATTTCATATAAACTCTTTTATTAAACCATTATTAAGCACAAAAGTAACCATAGTCTCGAAATACGTGTAATTTCACATATATAGTAAAAATATGCATAAATACGGAAATCGAATACGGATAAATACGGGAATCGAAATCAATCACAACTTATAATCATAATCATAAAAATCATAGAAATAAATTATGCATGCATTAAATTTTGAAAGAAACGTCCACTCACACACCGTCCATTAGGGCTCGGTTTCGCGCCGCACGCGGTTCCGTAATTTCCGATAATTTCCAGAAATTCCAAATCCTGTCCGAGAACATTCTTTAGTGTCACTAAGGGCTTACATAACAGCATACTAATTTCCCATAATTTTCCGGGAATTAATCATTAATTACAAACGTAATAGAAATCTTCGGACCCTCGAAATCACACCGAAACGGTGTCCGATAAGTTCGAAACCAACGTTAAAATATTCGTTACATTGTATAGGGTAAAAGCCGTGTTGAACTCACCTTGAAAATCGGTCCCACGCGCCGTCGTGCGTGGCTGCGCGTGAGTCCACGCGCTTGCTACAGTAGTAGCTACAGTCGTCGTCCCAACCCGACTAGCCTCCAACCGGGTTGTTCGACCCGCGACAAGACCCGTTAAATCTCCTTCCGTTCCAGCTTGATTTCTGTAATTCAACTATCTATTAGTCTCGCTATGGGTCTGATTAAGGTTCTGTGGAATCGATTACTTCCAAACTTACCTCAAATCGGTCGACTCAATTCGACAATTCGAAGAACACCGACTAATGATCAACACTTGATTTTATCGATTCCCCGCGTTTCCTTTAAATTGGCTCACTCAGAAGTTTTACAGGATCACCAGAAACCATTCTTCGACCTCAATTGCAAGCTCTAATCCCTCAACCCCCACTGACTCAACCGGGATTTCCAGTACAGAACCTCGAAGTCTCCTGGGCTCCTCACTGCACCATTCTCACCACTTCCAATCCCGTTCGACTCGTCAGAATGTTTGGAAGCTCAACCTCACCCCTAATTCCATCAATTGGCCGTCCCATTTCAAAGTTTGATTTCAAGTTGAAAAAATGAAGTTTTCGGGCGGGTTCAGTGTTCCTGGGTTTCCCTTCCCCGATTCTTCTTTCTCTCCCACTCCAAATCCTCCCTAACATCATTTTCAGTTCGCATTGTCTCCCAATTTCGTATGGGGAAGATCGATCACGCCCACTGTGTGCTGGTCTCTGTTTTCCTTTTTCAAAACACCCACCAGTATTCAAATCCAACTCTCCGTCCTCGCACCAGTTCCAAGCACGCTGCCTCACACCGTGCACTACCACTTCCCACTCTGTTCTCTCACTCAACTAAATAATTCAATTCAAGCCACACGGTGCTCTGTCCTCCAGACTACACCCACGCTTTCTCTCCCACCAGCACAGTAATGTGCGCCTGCGTCCTGCCCAAAACCCCCAATTGCATAAACAACTCTTAACACTCAGCCCAAGTGTGCGATTCCTAAACACCCGTGCTCCAATCCTTGCAACAACCCATGCCACCGTGCTCCCCACACCACAAAATCCATAAACAATTCCCTTACTCTGTTCAAAGACCCTCCATTCACGGCTCAAACAGGTCCCGCAACAACAATTACCATTTTGCCCTCACTTGGCAAATTACCAAAATGACCCTCACCATCCGTGACCCGTAACTTGGCCATTCGATGTCCGTTTGACGCGTGCCGCTTGTCGTTGTACTCAGGGCATCGAGATCTACCTAACGATCCTGGGCCCTCGGCCATCGGGCCCCCCGATCAAAAAGTCAACATTTCCCCTCATTTCGTCCAAATTACGATAATGCCCTTGGGCTTCCGAACGCCATAACTTTCACCTCGATCGTCGGAATCGAACATGCCACCTGTCTATGAACTCGTGACGTCCCAAACTACGTCACGGTCATCGGTCAAAGTCCATTTGACTGCCCGAATTAAAAGTCAACGTTTTCCCCAGGATCAGGGGAAAAACGGTCATTTGGCATCGTTCGTCCGATTTCGCCCAACTAATCACCGATTAGCCCCGCTAATCGAGATTAGGTAGTAATCTAATCCCGAATTCTGGGATGGGTCGTTACAATCTTCCCCCCTTAATGAATTTCGCCCCCGAAATTCCAACCTACCAAGGCTCAACCGATCATCCCTCTAAGACCAGTTTCGTTCTTGAAATCCCGATTACGCTCATTCCACATCCACCACGTGGAAAACATTGGGCCCCACAACACGTGTACACCCGTACACCAGCTAAACTCATCCGTACTCAGAGGCCCCATCAAAGTCTCATGTCGTACTGACCACACTCGACCACCTCGAGTGAAGATGATCACTTAATGACTGCTCCCACTGGGAGTCACCAAATCTCACTTGTCAGTCCGTGCTGACGCTGCCCGCCAAACAGTCACCCCTAAGCTTCACCTCCTTGCCAAGGCACCAACCATCAGCCAATCGGTGATAACACCTCATCCTGCTACCCGCTCAAGTTGCGTAAGATCAACCACGTGATCTCATCTCACAGGGCAACCCAATCCTGCGACCTATATTCAACTCAAGTCCATAACTGTCAATTCCCTCAGCGCACCACAACGCTGGAATCAGTTCGGTGTGATAACATCACGCAAGGCCACACGTAGTGACGCAGTCACCAACTCACTCATCCTGAGTGTACGTATACCGTCATCATACTCAATCAGGTGGCGTAACTGACACACATTGAATACCAGCCCATCGGTGTTCGCCCAACTCCACACTGGGGTTCACTTGCCATCCGTGGCAAAGAGCGCATGCTCATGAATTCACTGAACCCAACAAAATTAACTCTGCCCAGTGCATAGTATTCAATGTCCAGTTCACACCCACCACCAAATCCAATGGTGTCGGAACTAAGCCGACCATCAACACGTATAACCATACGCCACTGGTACCTCACATGTGCGGTCACCATGCACCACACGGCCAGTCCAAAACTGATCCTCGTACACCGTGCAAGATACATACATCCATTCCCCAATAAATCGACTGCATGGCCCGCAGTCAATCATGATTCGATACTGGGGTTCTCCTGACCAATCTCATACTAGGCAAATCGATCATTCCGTTCATCATCCATTCTGGATCCCATGGTCACCCGACCAGTAACACAACATCAACCCCCAAACACGTCATCCAAGACGTACCAACCCAGGCACGTTCACCAAGGCGTGTACAGTCATGCCGAATGGGAGTATGATCACATTCGCAAATACCGAGGCACACCCACTCAGAATCTATCGGATACCCGCTCAAACGGTTACCACATTACCTCCGATTGACTTCGAAAAGAAGCCAATCCCAATCGCACATATCTATAACTGACCAATTAGACCCTGTTGGGTATCCACTCATCCGCAAGTCAAGCCTCGAGTTCAACTCATAATCGTCCCCACTCGCTCGAGCACGAATTAACTTCGAAAAGAAGTTCAATGTAATAATCCTCATATCTAAGCATTTACAACAGAGCGATAAGCTCTTCACCTAGCCTGATCAAGGCGATCACAATTCGAGTCCATTACCGCGTCACCCGACTGGTAACACTACGATCCTGGGTCGTCACCACGCCCAAGGCCCACAACCTCATAATCCAGATCCACCTAGGATCCACCCATGCTCACAGCTGGCAATCCACCTGGAACCCGATAATAAGGTCTCACACCCCCTAGATTCCTTGTCAATCACCCAACACCTCAACTATTTTCTCCCCCAATCAATCACTCAACAACGTAACACATCCACTCTATGGATCCCCTCCATTTACCTCATATCGATCCCTGCCACTCCACCTAGGAGAGACCAAGGATGATCCACAATGATGTCAAGTCCAACCGCCGGACTTCCTACATCCGTAACTCACTTGGACAACCACGCGTCCACCATCAGCCCAATACCCAGACCTCACGTCAATTAATGACTAACTATGCACAAACATTGATTCCGACAGGGAATTACTCAACTTTTGTCACCTCGTCACTGTTGGGACTTATCCCAACGCCTTACCATCTCCGTTGGACTCCATCCAGTCCATGACTCAACCCCTACTGAATCTCAGGTACCAACGTACGTCGATCAAGACTGAGTCATCCCCCAACTCGTGACCCAACACATTCTCCATCACTGATACCAGCACCAGCGCTAGTACCAGTACCATCCTACCACATCCACTCAACCCCCAGGTGTAGGGTTGATGGCCCTGGATCTCCGCTCATAACGAGCGACGATCCCGCGTCACTACTCGTACTCCGCAACTAGGGGTACCACCATTATGGCAATCCACCCAGTGGACGTTCCCTGAACGCCCCTGAATTCTCAACTACCACCACTACACCAAGTATCCACGACACTCAGCAATTTCCACAAGATCCATCCCGAATTCCTAACTCACTCAATACCTGACCAATAACCGGTCCTTGGCATCCTAAGCGCCAATCATTCCATCAGCCTTTCCGGCTCATCTCGAGTCTTGGTACCTTACCATGACTCAACTCACGTTCCTAACCCAAAATCCTGACTCCTCGTGAGTCCAATCTCATACCAAACCAACCATGTCATCACTGACATATCCCGTCCCCGAGCAATTCCCTATGCTCAACCACATTCTATACAACCAATAGGGCCTAAGAGATAGTACAAGTAGCCCAATTATGCGGCGTTCCAGCCGCCGGTCACGTCCGTTCCTGCAACCCACACAATTCTATGTCTAGCAAGTCACGCAAACCACAGTTCACATGGTACACTACCCGACATCTGACCCTCAAACCAGGGTCAATCTCATCCGGGATTTGACACGAGGTCCCAAACGCCCTCGCCTACTCGTCTCACTATCAGGTCGCGCACGAGGCTTACGCTTTGGAGGCATGATGTGGCAACAGAATCAGCAACCTAGCGCTCTGATACCAAATTGACAGGACCGCCCCCGAGAGGGGCATCGATAACCGTGCCCGGTCCTGCTCCCGTCTGGCAAGGTGACTGAAAACCCCAAGTTACCCTCAGTACTTGCCAAACCAGGGATAGCCACACGTACTTACTCATGCCTCCGCCCCTCGTACAGCCTCGAACAACGCGCCATGACCTGGAGGGTCAATAAAAACCAAAAGGTGTGAGTGGACAAAAGAATTCAGTTTGCAAAACAGTTACGGAAAGATGTTTCTGCCCTCCAAGTAAAAACCAATGCATGCATACAAAAAATCATTTCGCATTCCGTTACATTTTCAACGTAAGAAATCCATATATGAAAGATCAGAAACATATTCCTTTTTTTTAACCTTCGGGTCATAGCCCGCAATCATGAACACAGGGCCACAGCCCAAAACCATGAATCAAACCAAATGCACACATGATCCAAACCAACAACCTTGTACCAGGCCACTGCCCAACTCAACTGAAACATCAGAAATCATCTTATTCAAAAGCCTTTTTAATTCCTTGAAATCACTTCATTTCTCAAATCACATTATCCGGGCATCAAAAATCCAATTTAAAATCCTCGGAGTCGCAAACCTCAATTCACATTCCAAATCCAAACGTCAAACGGTGATCAAATCACAATAAACTCAAATCTCGTAAAACGTGCAAAACCGCAAAAACCTCGAAAACTGTGTCCACACCGTAAATCGCACTCACAATCATAAACAACTTTCTTAAATCATCATACACCCATTTCATATAAACTCTTTTATTAAACCATTATTAAGCACAAAAGTAACCATAGTCTCGAAATACGTGTAATTTCACATATATAGTAAAAATATGCATAAATACAGAAATCGAATACGGATAAATACGGGAATCGAAATCAATCACAACTTATAATCATAATAATAAAAATCATAGAAATAAATTATGCATGCATTAAATTTTGAAAGAAACGTCCACTCACACACCGTCCATTAGGGCTCGGTTTCGCGCCGCACGCGGTTCCGTAATTTCCGATAATTTCCAGAAATTCCAAATCCTGTCCGAGAACATTCTTTAGTGTCACTAAGGGCTTACATAACAGCATACTAATTTCCCATAATTTTCCGGGAATTAATCATTAATTACAAACGTAATAGAAATCTTCGGACCCTCGGAACCACACCGAAACGGTGTCCGATAAGTTCGAAACCAACGTTAAAATATTCGTTACATTGTATAGGGTAAAAGCCGTGTTGAACTCACCTTGAAAATCGGTCCCACGCGCCGTCGTGAGTGGCTGCGCGTGAGTCCACGCGCTTGCTACAGTAGTAGCTACAGTCGTCGTCCCAACCTGACTAGCCTCCAACCGGGTTGTTCGACCCGCGACAAGACCCGTTAAATCTCCTTCCGTTCCAGCTTGATTTCTGTAATTCAACTATCTATTAGTCTCGCTATGGGTCTGATTAAGGTTCTGTGGAATCGATTACTTCCAAACTTACCTCAAATCGGTCGACTCAATTCGACAATTCGAAGAACACCGACTAATGATCAACACTTGATTTTATCGATTCCCCGCGTTTCCTTTAAATTGGCTCACTCAGAAGTTTTACAGGATCACCAGAAACCATTCTTCGACCTCAATTGCAAGCTCTAATCCCTCAACCCCCACTGACTCAACCAGGATTTTCAGCACAGAACCTCGAAGTCTCCTGGGCTCCTCACTGCACCATTCTCACCACTTCCAATCCCGTTCGACTCGTCAGAATGTCTAGAAGCTCAACCTCACCCCTAATTCCATCAATTGGCCGTCCCATTTCAAAGATTGATTTCAAGTTGAAAAAATGAAGTTTTCGGGCGGGTTCAGTGTTCCTGGGTTTCCCTTCCCCGATTCTTCTTTCTCTCCCACTCCAAATCCTCCCTAACATCCTTTTCAGTTCGCATTGTCTCCCAATTTCGTATGGGGAAGATCGATCACGCCCACTGTGTGCTGGTCTCTGTTTTCCTTTTTCAAAACACCCACCAGTATTCAAATCCAACTCTCCGTCCGCGCACCAGTTCCAAGCACGCTGCCTCACACCGTGCACTACCACTTCCCACTCTGTTCTCTCACTCAACTAAATAATTCAATTCAAGCCACACGGTGCTCTGTCCTCCAGACAACACCCACGCTTTCTCTCCCACCAGCACAGTAATGTGCGCCTGCGTCCTGCCCAAAACCCCCAATTGCATAAACAACTCTTAACACTCAGCCCAAGTGTGCGATTCCTAAACACCCGTGCTCCAATCCTTGCAACAACCCATGCCACCGTGCTCCCCACACCACAAAATCCATAAACAATTCCCTTACTCTGTTCAAAGACCCTCCATTCACGGCTCAAACAGGTCCCGCAACAACAATTACCATTTTGCCCTCACTTGGCAAATTACCAAAATGACCATCACCATCCGTGACCCGTAACTTGGCCATTCGATGTCCGTTTGATGCGTGCCGCCTGTCGTTGTACTCAGGGCATCGAGATCTACCTAACGGTCCTGGGCCCTCGGCCATCGGGCCCCCCGATCAAAAAGTCAACATTTCCCCTCATTTCGTCCAAATTATGATAATGCCCTTGGGCTTCCGAACGCCATAACTTTCACCTCGATCGTCGGAATCGAACGTGCCACCTGTCTATGAACTCGTGACGTCCCAAACTACGTCACGGTCATCGGTCAAAGTCCATTTGACCGCCCGAATTAAAAGTCAACGTTTTCCCCACGATCAGGGGCAAAACGGTCATTTGGCATCGTTCGTCCGATTTCGCCCAACTAATCACCGATTAGCCCCGCTAATCGAGATTAGGTAGTAATCTAATCCCGAATTCCGGGATGGGTCGTTACACAAAGTCTTTCTGTTTTCATTTCCCTTCAGGTTGAATATGGTGCGGACTGTAGCAAAGACCAAGACATCACATACCTCATCCGGATCCTGACGTACTCTGGAAGCCGGAAGGCTAAAGGTTTTAATTTTTCCTGGTCTGACACTCCGTGTCAGACGGGATCAGGAGCGTTCCTCGTTAATCCCGGGGGGATTGGGACGGGTCCTAACACCAAACCTCCAAACCAAAAACACCATGTATGGCTTAAGCGTTTTACCCTTTTTTTTTCTTCTAGGTTTTCCATCCAACCTCCATGGCTACTCGTCTCTCACATCTCGCTCAGTCTCTCTTTGGGGTGGGGCTTTTCAAGTGTGTGTGTGTGTGTGTGTGTGTGGGGCTTGTCACTCATCCCATGGTCTAGACTTAGATATTTTGGGTCTCATAATGAAACCACTAAAAGTCAACTTTCTCGAACTATGTGCACTGTAAAATTCGATTTCTTTGACCCGTAAAATTATCGTACGATGTCCAAATTCATCGTGTTTCCTATCTACGTAATGTAATCCAGCGATCTATGCAATGGACCTTGGTAAACGTGTAACAACCTCCTGGGTCAAAAGTCAACACTTTTCCCGTCTAGGGGAAAAATCATCATTTCAACTAGTAATAATGAATTTCAAATTCTCAGCGACCAAGTAATAATGAATTTCAAATTCTCAGCGACCAAGCAGGGCATTAACCAATCATTTATACTCCTATATAGAAATAAGACTCTGGAACTTGATTAGCTGTATGACAAATAGTTCAACTTGGTTGTAAACTCCTGAAAGCTATCATTAATCCTAAATCTTAGAAACTTAAATTTGATCTCCAAATCTTCTGCGTGCTAGTTATCTTTGCTAAATTCTTTAACTTTCTAACCTAAGAATTCTATTCAAAATTAGGTTGGAATTTTTGTTTAGATTGCTTTATTTTTACTTGGGATTGGTTAAATGCTTTGATACGGTTTCACGTTTTGTTTAGCTTGGTGTTTTTTGGGTTAAGGAATTAAATGGGACTAAATTTGAGCTGAAAAATATTTGTGTAAGATTTGACTTTATGTTTATGCTTGAATCAATTTTGAATATTAATTGAAGCAATTTTGGCCCGATTGTTTATCAATCTTCATATTAGATTTATAGTGGTTGGGAGAGTAACGGCCCAAAAATTCGAAAAATGTAATTTCGAGAATTTAAAAAAGGAATTGCCGATTTTTGCCCTTGTACTTCAAAAGTTGACTTTTTGGTCAGAATAATTTCTGGAATTTTCGTGAGAACCATTATATAGGTCTTAGAGTCCCAAGTTCCTAGATATACATCATGTTGGAATCAGAGTTCAGACGAGATTGTAACGAGTCTAAAATACACAAGGGTATTTTGGTAATTTGGAGTATGGGGTAATTTCGTAATTTGACATTTGAGGTTTTATTGTAGTCCTTTGAGTTGGTGACAAGTGGCATTATCCCTGAAGGGGTTGGTGGTATCACCCCTCTACATTTAAGTATTGGTGTGTGTATGTGTGTGTGTGGGGTATTGGAATTCAAAAAAAAAAGTCATAAGGCTTTCGATCATGGAAACCGAGAGGAAGAATAGAGAGATTCTGACAGGAAAGAAGGAAGAGGAAATAAGGAGAGAAAAAGAAAAAAAGAGAAGAAGAAAAAAAAGAGAAAAGAAACACCCAGACTCGTAACCCGAAATGGATACCCATGTACTCTTGAGTTTGAATTTCAATTTTGAGACCTGGAAGCTTGGAACTAAGGACATTAGTGGACTTCTAAGATCCGTGCGAGTTAACTCGGTACAAGTTTGAGGTTGTTAAACGTTGGAAACACCCAAAACTCAAGCTCAAGCCCAGACTGAAGCTTCCTTTAGAATATACATGAAATCGAGGCCAGAAAACTCTCGGGACTTCGGAGAAGCGTATAGCTCGGAATTAAGCTGCTTAGACAGTATGTGAATGGGCCTTTGTTTTATAAACTACGATGCATGCATAGTTAACTATTTTAAATTTTTTATTGCATGTTTTGAGTTGGAATGATTGGAAAAGTAAATTGTCTGACGAATTTTCTTATTTACCGATTGATTTTTGAATACAGATTATACCACTGTTTTGTGGAAACAGTGTTTTGGGGTCAGGCCCAATTCGAAAATGTTTTGACTTGGTTTCGAGTCATGGGATAATCGTATTGATTGCCTCGCAAGCCCTGTCTCTCAATCAGCCTCAATCTTCATGTAACTGCTGGAGGGTCATCAAAATAATTGAAAGTGTGAGTGGACAAAAATAAAATTTAAAACACATTTGGAGAAAAATAAACTTTCACCCTCCAATTATAAAACATGCATGCATAACATAAAATATAAACAACCGAATCTCAAATTGAATCATAAATCATGAGACCCATAAATCATAGTATGTATCAAAAGCCCGTGGCCCACATTTCCCAAAATCCATGTATATCAACTCATGTTAAAACATCTAGACACAAGCGTCATAATCAGAAACAACAAATCCTCAAACTCAAGTATCAGTCACGATAAACAATAACACTATGCATAGGAAAACTCGGGAACTGCACTCACGCAACATCCGAGTCACGTCCGGGGACTGCAGTCATGCACCATCCAGACTGTACTAATATCCCGGGGAACTGCACTCACGTATCATCTGGGTCACTTCTGGGAACTTCATTCACGCATTATCCAGACTGTACTAGTATCATACAAGGATGACTACTGTGAAAAATAGTTCACAAAACCAAGCAAAACATGCTTTACATAAATTCTTGATAAGGAAAAACAAGTCAAAATATTTCAATCGGGGCCTAAGCCCAAAACACTATTTCCACAAACAATCATAACACACGTGTTTAGAAATCAGTCCATAAATTTTCAGAAAATCATCAGATAATCAATTCAAATAATCTCGAGTCATATATAGCAAAAAACATGGAAAATAGTTTAAATTCATGCATCATAAGTAATAAAATAATGTCCACTTATAGACTGTCCAAGTAGCTCAACTACGAGATGTGCGCTTATCAGAAGTCCCGGGAGTTCTCTAGCCTGTCAAAAGCCATAACCGAGGGTCATTAACATTCATAATCATTTCACATTAAAATCCCCTAATTTATGGGATTAAATATAGATTGAAAACCTATGTAATATCACTCCCAACACGTGAAACTACCACCAATCGATATACGATCGACTCAAAATCTGCCCCAAAATATCCGTAACATTGATTAAAACAAAACTCATGTTGACTGGACATCGAGGAACCACCACACGCACTGCCACGTGTCGGCCAACCTCCCTGCGATTGGGCTAGACGCGCAAGCAGCCACAATCGCAAGGCTACTCGCCTCGGTCGATCTGCGGGTCTACAACTTGGACTCGACTCAGGCGACTCCAACCCGATCCAAAATCATCATTTTCACGTTTGTTTCTTACCCTTTAATCGTCCAATGCAATCTAGTTATACCCAGAAAAGGTTTTATGACTTTAAAACACAAGAAACTCTTCTTAATTTCAAGACCTGGTTCTTTGACTTTCAGCCGATCTTTGACCTTGTCTTCCAAGCTTTTCCCGTGTCCAAGCCTTCAAGTTTCTGACTCAAAATGATCATTGGGACTCAACTAAGAGCTTAGAAAGCTTGGTTGCAAGCTTGCAAGCATCAAACGTCCTCGGTCCAGTTTTTTCGATTTTTTGAACTTCCAAGTTTTTTGGGTTTTTCGTTCCTCCTCCATTCATCTTCCTTTCTCCGGTTCTCTCTCTCTCTCTCTCTCTCTCTCTCTCTCTCTCTCTCGTTCTCTCGTCTTCCCTTTTTTTTTCTTTCCTCTTCACCAGTTTTTTTCCTCTCGGTTTTGGTTGAATACACAAATATAACACACACAGCCATATAGTCGGTGCAACAAAGGAGATAAGGGGGAGGAGGAGATAAGGATGGGCCACTTGTCACCATTTTAAAAGGCCAACAAAAAATATCTCCATTTTCCAAATTACAAAAATACCCTTAATGTCAAAATTACCAAAATGCACTTAGTCAATTCAGACCCAAAACGAACTCATCTGAACTCTGATTCCAATGTGCTGCTTGTCTATGGACTCCAGACTCCGAGACTTACGTAACAGTCTTCACAAAGGGTCCAAAAAGTGCAGAGCATAATGTCAACTTTTAACTTACAGGGTCAAAATCGTCAATTCCCTTTTAAATTCCTGAAATTACCTTTGACAAATTAATTAAAATTGATCATATGACTTACTTTGTTAATTAACAAAAAAAAAGTGACTAAAATTACAAAATTAAAACCACAGTAATTAAAATTAATATGAGCAAATTACGGTGATCAAAAAAGTATTTTACACGAATGGCAACGGCCACGCACAGAGAACAAGAAGCCCCAAATCATCGATAAGAGACTAGAGACTGCCACGCACAACTCAGTCCCAACGAGAATGGCAACGGCCTTCTCGTTTGCACAGACCATTCTCTTCTCCAAGACCTCTCTTTGTCTCCGCACGAATGGCCTACGAAGCCTCACTTTCTGCCTACCTTTCTCATCTTCATCTTCTGCAGCTCTTTCATCTGATAAGCTTCACAGCAAGAAATGGAGACAGCCAGTAATAGCTTCAGTTCTGGAGCTTGGTGGCGTCAAGATTGCTAAAGATGGTAACTTCCACTATTTCCCCTTACGGGTTGCTTTTAGTTTTGAGCTTTTTTTTGTTAATTTAGGCTGGATCTGTCGTGGTAGTGAAATTTTTGTAGTTACTTGAATTTCTACAACCTTAGTTGACCCAAAGCTTGAGTTTTGAGTTTTTTTTTTTTTTTTTCTGTTAATCAATGTGTTGTGGTATTCTGTGAAATTGTAAGAAATTAACTGGCTTGATTAACTTACAAGCCGGGTCGGTCCATGGTTTATTGTTATTGATTAACCTCTTCATTGTACTTTGTTCTTTATGCAATTTGGTTGGTTGAAAAGTTTAGCAATTGTTTGGCATACTTTGTTGGGTATTAGGTGAATAATCTAATCAATGATCATGGCGTGGGAGCATTGGAGCTTTTTCATAGCTTAGACATCGAATATTGGATACTGGTTTCTGAGGAGTAATCAAAATCATTGAATTACTTAGCGGGGAAAATAGTTACCAACAACAGTGTTCTGAAAGCTTGGAACATAAACCTGAAATTTTATTGCCATGCCCATTCCTGTTGCACGGAGAGAGTTTCCTATTTTGGGGTTTTCAGTTGCCTAAATGATAGAGGTAGAGAGACAGACTAAGAAAAATTGTTTGTGTTACAACTTCTTAGAGATTTGTCTCACTTCAATTCAAAGCATTCCGGGGTATACTCTTTTTGGTTTAGTGCATTCCAATTCAGTGTCCCCTTCATGGCCTAAGCCTAACAACATCTTGAAGCATGGCTGCCATATATATATATATATATATATATATACATATGTATAACTTGTAAGTTACAGACATACTTTTCTGAAAAATTGTTAGTGGCTTAATATATTTGGATTATGGATTTGCAGATGTGTTGAGGGATGATCCCACAAACAATGTTCCAGATACCATTTTTGCAAAGCTTGGGATGCAACTCCATAGAAGAGATCAGCACCCACTTGGGATTTTGAAGAATGCAATATATGAGTATTTTGACACCAACTACTCAAGAAAGTTCGATAAGTTTGATGATCTTTGCCCACTTGTTACCACGAAAGAGGTGTGACCTCTTTTTTATTCCACAACGGTTATGAAATACCCAATTATGATGAACATTTCTCATTAGGTAGTCCAGAAATATCTATATCTGTGCCAATTTTTTATACATGTTCTATATTTGCTAGTCTATGTTACTTAGATCTTTATTCAAATTTTGGTGCCCAAGTGTGTGTATATATATATATATTTGCATTTCACGGGGATATACCAGTAGAGACAATGCATCCACACCCCAATCAACTGAATTATGAATATACGTTCTCCCCCTGGGTACCCCTAGTAAGCCCCATACTTTTATACCCTAAACAAGGGAACAAAAATCTTTTGCTTCTAGTGTTTATTATATTCATTTTTTCTGTGCTGGCTTCCAGATTGCTAACTCATTAAATAAGTTATGCATTTTCCCTAAAGTAGAATTGTATACATATGCTGTTGCAAATTTGTAATGCTCTTTTATCCTTGTAATATTCTGAAAACCCTGTTTCAATTTCAGAATTTTGATGATGTATTGGTTCCTGCTGATCATGTAAGCCGAAGTTATAATGATACATACTATGTAGACTCTCAAACTGTTTTGAGGTGCCACACAAGTGCTCATCAGGCTGAATTATTGAGAAGAGGACATACTCATTTTCTTGTAACAGGGGATGTGTATCGTAGGGATTCCATTGACTCAACTCATTACCCTGTTTTTCATCAGGTTTCTTATCTTTAACGCTTACACAAAGACTTTTATGCTGATTAGCTTCTTGGGACTCTGCCTTATGTAACGATCGTATGTCCTGCCCATATAGATGGAAGGTGTTAGTGCTTTTTCTCCACAAGATTGGAAGACATCTGGGATAGATGGCACATCTTATGTAGCTGAGGATTTAAAGAAATGTCTTGAGGGTTTGGCACACCACTTATTTGGTAAAATATCAGTGACTCCTATCTTGATCCATTGTCATCACTATCTCCTGCACATATCTTAACATAGCTATTAAGGTGATGAAGCTGATAACATTCTTCATGTGTTTTCTTTGTCATTTTTTGCACTGATTATCGTATGTTACAGTTATTTTTAAACCTTTATGTTGGTTAAAATGAAATTTACAGGTGCTGTTGAGATGCGTTGGGTTGATACATATTTCCCATTTACCAACCCGTCATTTGAACTTGAGATCTTTTTTCAGGTATGTTATTGATTCTAATCATTTAGAAAAGAACAAAAAATTTAACGGCATCTCTGATTTATTTGTGGATTGCGGAAATGCTCGTTCTACTTTGAAATTATATACATACATATATCTATATAAATACTTTGAATTATGGACCTCTGCTTCATTCTGTCTCTTGCTTGGTGTGTCATTCGCGTAGAGATTCTTTTTGTTCCATTGACAGGCAACTATGATTTATACATTATGCAGAAGCGTGTCTTATTTCCTTACTGCAAACAAGTAAAAATGTACACTATCGGTACATAATCATGGAAGAAAAGATTTTTGAAATAGCAACTTCATGATATTATTAGTTACCTGTATTAGTAAGTTCTCTTATCTTCTGGCTGTTATATTTAGGAATGCTAGTGTGGTCTTCAAAAATTAGTTGGTTAAACCAGTGAACTGTATACCTCTAAACTACAAGTAGCGAACACCTCTGAGACCCATAGAAACCAAATAAAATAGCATTAAATCCATGTGAATAAGAAGTTTAAAACTTACCAAAATGACAGCTCAGCAATACTCGGAGATTTCTTTCTATTTTGACTCTTTCTGTTTTTCATTCGTACTGTTCATATTCAACTAGTTCTTTTGACTTGCTTTGAACTGGGACACTATTTGATAATCATATCTCATATTGAAATTGTGACTGTTGATATAAATGTTGCTAGTTAATAAGTTTTTCTGGCAAGTTTTGTTTATGTTAAATTTTATTTTTTGAAACCCCTGGTGATTTTTTCGATTGATTATATGCGTGCATGTTTGGATTTTGTTAGCATAAGTCAAAATTTATCTGCTGATGTTGAATGCAATATCAGGAAAAGTGGTTGGAAGTTTTGGGTTGTGGGGTGACAGAACAAGAAATATTAACAAGAAGTGGAAAAACAGACAATGTTGCCTGGGCTTTTGGACTTGGATTGGAACGGCTTGCAATGGTTTTATTTGACATCCCTGATATTCGGCTTTTTTGGTCGAATGATGAAAGGTTCACCTCTCAGGTAGTTCTTCTTTCTTTTATATTCCTTTTTTTCCCAATTTAATGTCTTGGAAAAGTTAAATCATCAAGTATTAAAATCCTTAATAATTTTGTAATCAGTATATCAAATTATCTTATTTGAATTTTTGGATATAGTTTTCAAGTGGTCAGCTAGGAATCAAATTCAAGCCATTTTCCAAGGTAATGTTGCAACGCAGAGGAAATTAGTATGTTTTTGTAGTGCGAGTGTGTATATTCTTCCAGTGATGCTTGAAATTTGAAGTTTTTCATACAATTGTCTAAGTTTTCTTGTCACTCATTATTATGTGTTACATCAAGATAAATTTTAGTTAGAGTTTTTTTCTCTCTTCCTTCCTCCTGTATGAGAGTGGCTGTGGATATTTATGGGAACTGGTCCTGAAGTTGTGCTTACCTTTTGTTGTATTTGGTTCATTTCTATCGAAAGATAGAAAGCAACATGTGATTGGAAATATTTGATTGTCTTATTGAATGGCTTCTTAACGTTATGTTACTTTTGGATTTAATAACTAGTTCTACTAGCTGGTTTCAGGCCTCATAACTGCTTGCACTTTCTTATAAAGCTACTTTCTTTTATTTTCTTCCAGTTTCCCCCTTGTTACAAAGATGTTAGTTTTTGGATCAATGAGTCTTTCACCGAAAACAATTTATGTGAAGTTGTTAGAGAAGTTGCTGGAGATCTTGCTGAGGAGGTATATTCTTTTATGTATGTTTTCTGGAAGTTTAGACATTGGAAATTGATTTCAGGGTTACCGAAGTTTATTGGAAATGGAAAATCTTGGTGTTCACTGGGAATAAAAACAGCTCTAAGTTGATGCGCTTAAATGCAGCTGAGTTTCTGAAATGATTATCTCCTAAAGTGGCTTAAAATCGGAGGATTTGAATTAACATATTTAGTAACCATCAACTTTGCTCATTGGATATCTTGCTCCAAGTAACTAAATTGGTTCTTGTGGAATACCTTTTCTGTGACTGGCAGGTGCAATTGATAGACAATTTCACAAACAAGAAAGGTATGACCAGTCACTGTTACAGGATCGCATATCGATCCATGGAACGTTCGCTCACAGATGACGAGATTAATAAGTTGCAGGTAACTCGTAACCTCCAATACTGTTTGAATTGTTTGAATTGTGTATGCAGTGGAATTGTGATCAATTCTTTTTTACATAAAGGATACTCGTAACCTCCAATACTGTTTGAATTGTGTATGCAGTGGAATGTAAGGGAATTGGTGCAGAGCAAGTTGAACGTCGTGCTAAGATGAGAAGTTCCAGTGATGTGGCATATTACTGTAAAATTGTACTATTTATGTTTTTTGTTTTTTGTTTTTGTTTCCCTATTGTTGGCTGGGTGTGAATACAGTCTTAAGCCTAGGTTGAAAAAAGATTAGAAATCAACCCTCCAAGAGTTTAAGAGGGAAGACGTTGCAAATGAAAATAAGTCTATTTAGTGGGAAAAAATTAAGAGAAAACAAAAGAGGGTAGGATAAAGTGTTTTAATTCATCATTCATGGCTGGTTTTTTGGGAAGCCTCCTTCATATGATTTTTTTTTTTTTTTTTTTTTTTATAAAATGTGTTTTTTGAGGGGATTTAATTCTATTTCTTGTTTCAAAACTTGAATTTTAGGGTCCAAAAATGGCTATATGCATAAGGCATCATCACAGCCTTTTTTGCATGTTATCCAAATGGACAACGTACTTGAATTTTGAACCCATGGCCATTAACCTGTTTGCGTCCTCCACTGATTGGGCCACCAAATATGAACCCAAACTTGAATTTTGATATGCTTCACAACAATACAATTTTCTTGTCTTGACTCTTGACTCTTAGATATATTGGTAGCTGTGAATCTTTTGATTGGAATGCAATTTGACACGGAAGTTCCATTTTTCCAATTATGTGAAAACTGGAATGTGCGGCTTTACATCCTCTTATCACACGAAGTAGAAACGCCAAGAAAATGTTCATTCAAATTATTACAACATTTACGTCAAGGATGCCGATTTGAACTTAAATGAAACGAAGGAAAATAAATGAATTTCAAAAAATCTTATGCATATATATATATATATATATATTGTTAAATATGTTTCATTATCCTATAACACATTCAATCCCATCTGACTAATCTGACTAAGTAATCAAATCCAAAGCAATATATCTAGTAAAGCTCTTGTAAGTAAATAGATGATGCTGTTGAATGTTGGTGTTCCAATGGAAACAAAAGCTAGATTATATTTGGTGGTAATGTTTGGGGACAAGAGATTCAGATAAGCAGGAGGGCTAGGAGGAGCAGGATAGCGTGTGTATATATATATATGTATAGAATAGGCATTGGTACGTGTTGTGCCTTGGTACCCAAGACGTCTTGGATGCGCCCATGTGTTGAAAACATCACAGGAAAGCAAGCAACAATTTTTGAAATTTTCCCCAGATATCCAGGTCATCTTCGGAGAAGGCACAGCGCCTACATCAGCAGAGGAGGAAGAATCAACGGGGGCTTTTGCTTTCTGGACTTTCTTGGGTGCCATGTATCTCAGTAGGGTTTCGAAAGCAAAAAGGTTTTGCAAGAAATCGGAAG
Source organism: Prinsepia uniflora (assembly GCA_032719365.1). NCBI lineage: Eukaryota > Viridiplantae > Streptophyta > Magnoliopsida > Rosales > Rosaceae > Prinsepia > Prinsepia uniflora. Next base: position 15,466,316 of record CM064862.1, on the reverse strand, counting down.
AGAAATTTAGCGACTTCTTCGAAGAGGGGAAGTGCAAATGAATTAAACCGCCAAAAAACACGAGTTAGGTGCGACATGAATGAAGAGAAGGGCAAAGGATGTGATCGTGTGAATTTAAAATACTTTATAACCAAAGTATTTCAAATTCAGGGGGAAATGTTTGCACCTGAAAAAATCTCCTATGGGCCCAAGACATTGGCTCACGAAATTTAAAGCCCAAAGACACACAAGCCCAGCCCAGCGAGCTCGAACGTGGAGAGGAAGTAAGTTTGGGCGATGCTGTCAGAGGAAATGAAGAAAATGAGGAAAGAGGGAGTGTTCCAACAGGATAAACGGAAAAGAGAGACCCATTGGGAAACCCTAATCTGCAAATGGCAAGCTCCTTCACCACCTATAAATAGAGAGCAACTCAGCTTCTCAAAGGACAACAAAACAACTAATCAACCTCAGCAAATTGATCTCCATCAATTTCTGAACCTATGAACACTTTTAACCAAGGTTGAGGTTTAAAAACAGTTGGCCCTTGTGGCAAAAACTGCTCTTTCAAACTAGGAAATCAGGATGCAGCTTCTCTTCTCACCCATTCGAGGCATTTTACTTGCGCAACCGTCTTTCTAACTATACAGTGTTATAATGGTGGGCTTCTCATCCCTGCACAAACTTTCTTTCTGACCACTTGAGTGTCATAAGGGTCGCCCTCTTTATGACTGACTAGTTCTTGGACTTTCGACTGAAGTTCGCGGAAGATCAACCTTCTTTCTGGCCACTCAGTGTCTTAAGGGTTGATATTATCGACTACCGGATAATAGACAATTATTCCAACTACCGGCTCACAAATAGTTTCTGGCCATCGATCACACGGATAGTCATCCAGACTACCAACATATGGACAGTCATCCCGACCACCGGCTCACGGACAATCATTCTGATTATCTGTTCACGAACAGTCTCTAGTCACCGTCTCACGGATAGCCATCCCAACTACCGACATACGAACAGTCATCATGAATACCGAAATATAGAAGGTCATCGAGGAATTCAAACCTCCCTTTTCGACATCTCGCCATCACATTTGAGTGCTTTACCATCTCATGGTATGATTTCCAACTGATAGTCATCTCAGTTGAAGATTTACCAAATTTTCTGCTCCTTACGAGCTTGAAATGTTAAGTAAATAATTTATTGTTTCTACACTTGTAATTTCAGTTGTTATTCAATTCCAGTACTTTTACATTCTTGTTGGTGCTAAGAATGTTGGATTCTCAGGTGTCCTTATTGCAGATGGATTTGCTCTTCTAGATCTAAAAACCTAATTAAGGTCATCCATCATCCTAATAGGGCAACCTAGAGTCTATATGTTATTCTCGCCAATGTCAATGTGCTTCTTAACTCATTTCGATCGAGTTTCTTCAAGCATATCCTTTGGGAGGCCAATTTTGTTGCATATGCCCTAACAAATATGGAACACTCCATCAATTCCATCTCGGAATGGAGTAGGTCCTTGCCTCACTATGCTATTTTGGCTTGGAAATTTGACTTATTATATGAGGATTTCGTAAAGGTTTTGACCTCTATCTTTGTATTTTCTTTCGTGGAAAACAATAGAAAACGAAAACTTGATTTTTTTTTTGTAATGGAATCTTCATTTCCCCAAACAAAGTATTGTCCTCATGTCATCCGTTCGATCTATCTAATTGTTATTATACATATATCATGATCAAAACTATTCATTTTTTAAATCATTACATCAAAATCTTCTCCGTAAAAAAACAATAAGATTGGAGGTTGATTAGCCATTCATATTAAGATCCTCATGAAAAACCGTTTATTTAGTTGATATATATGAATTACTAAATGATCTCCAATTTTATTGAATTTTTGCATAAATTATCGTGAAATGATAATTTAGGAGTTAAATGGTATCAATTATGATATATGTATAATGACAATTAGAAAAATCGAAAGGGCAGTATGAAGAGGTACCATCAGGGTGAGATGAATGTATTGTCTTTTTTTTTTTTTTAATAACAACAATGCTAGAGAACGAGAGTTTTTTTACAGGTATTTATAATTGTTTTGCACAATACTTGCATCTCATTCCCATAATACCTCCACATGCCAAGATCATCTCCGAAAAAAATCAACAAGATTGGAGGTCGTTTAGTCATTCATATGTGCCAAATAAATTAATGGTTTTGATAAAAATTAAAATTTTCATGGTGAACCGTTTATTTAATAAATATATATATATATATATATTAATGACTAAATGACCTCCAATCTTGTTGATTTTTTTCAGAGATGATCTTGAGATGATGATTTAGAGAATGAACAGTTTTGATTGTGACATATGGACAAAGACAATTCGATAAATCGAAAGAGTGGTATATAAGGTACTACCAAGATAGGATGCAAGTATTATCCAATTGGTTTTCCATATATAATGAGAATCCCATAACTTTCCAAATACGTTTAGGGTAAAAACCCCTACATGCTTACCAATGGTTTGTTATGTTTATGATCTTATAACAGATAGTGAAGAATGGAATCAGCCCCTAGTTCGGCATGCAGTTTGGCCATCCAAAGCTGAAGCGATCCTTGGCATCCGATTGCACTCTCACGGCTCTTCTCCTGCAAATAGAATTCTCTAGCACTTTGAGCGTAATGATTGCTATATTAATGTCATGAGTTGACAGGGCCCATCCCAACTGGACTTTGATAATCGTGTCTGGTCCTGCTCCTGTCTGACAAATCAACTAGAGTCCTGAAACTACCCTTCAGCACCTTTCAGACCAGGGATAACTGCACTGATTTCCGCTCATGCCTCCACCTCTCGGTTAGCCCCGAACGTCTTACCACGGCCTGCAGGGTCATCAAAAACAAAGGTGTGAGTGGACAAAAATAATATCATTTAAAACACATTTCAAAATATATCATTTACCCTCCAGTTTATCAAACCATGCATGCATAGGGTAAAACATATGTATAACAATCACCGGCTTTCCAGCCAAATCACATAACAAGTATCAAATCCCAGTTCTCCATCCAACACATGAAAACATAATCACCTGGCCACAAAGACCAAAACCCGTACTCAATACCAGTACGCAATCACGATCAACATCAAACAGCACTACTCACAAGTGCACAATCAATCAATCAATCAATCCGCACTATTCATAAGTGCACAAACAATCACGCAGTCACATCCGCACTACGCGTAGGCCAACCTCGGGAACTGCACTCAGGCACCATCCGAGTCATATCCGTCATGTCTAGGAACTGCACACGCACCATCTAGATGTACCACATACTCGGGAATCCGATTCACGTCTAGGAACTACACTCGCACCATTCAGAACATGATCCAGTATCCAGTATCCACAATCACAAACACAATCCATACCACAACACATATCAATCATATCTATGACTTCAAACCAAGTCAAAAGAATTCCCGATAGGGTCTCAAGCCCAAATGTCATTTACACGTAAATCCGTAAAATATCATTTTCAAACAATAAAATAATCCAAAAATCCTCATTGACTCACCAATTAAGTCAAAACATCCTTTTAGAAACCTTTTTGAATCCGGGCCTAGCTCAAAATATCATTCGTACATTTCTCGTAAAACGTGCCCGAAAGACCGATTAAAATAATCATTAAATCACAAATAATCACGCCAAATCACCATGAAATCATTGCAATACAAATCATGCAATCAATCATGTAAAACATTTAACTATGCATGCATAATGGTTTATAAAACAAACGTCCACCCACACACCGTCCAAACCGCTCGCTTTCCGAGCTGCACGCGTTTCCGTAATTTCCGGTACTTTCCAGGAATCTTGAATCCTGTCCAAAATCATTACTCAGGGTCACTAATGACTTAATTAACATCATATTAATTTCCCATAATTTTCTGGGAATTAATTATTAATTAAAAACGTAACATAAACCTTCGGACCCTCGGAACAATATCAAAACGGTGTCCGATTAACTCGAAACCAACGTCAAAATGTTCGTTACATTGCATGGAACAAAAGTCATGTTGAACTCACCTCGGGAATAGGGCCCACACACCCTCACGCGCCTCCGTGAGTGGCTGCGCGTGAAACTCACGCGCCTGCTACAGTGTTCTTCCTCGCCCATTTCACTATTAAACGAATCCTACAACCCGCGAGATGACCCGGTTGAATCTCCCTTAATTCTTGCTCGATTTCTAGAATTAAGCTGTCCATTAGCATCGTTATGGATCCAATTAAGGTTCTGTGAACTTAATTACATGAAACCTTACCTTAAGCCAATCGAATTGAACTCGAATTCGAAGAACACCGAACACTGTTCATCGTCCAATCTCCATAAATTCTCATTGTTTTCCTTCAATTGATGCATCAGGGAGCTTCGTGGGATTCTAATAAAGATATTTCCAAGTCCAATTTCATCGTTCCATGTCTCCAATCCACTCTACTCAAGCTCAAAAATTCCCGAGTTCCACCCTATCTGTTCTAGCCCAAAACGGCCCCAATTCCTTTCAAATTTAATTGGGTTCGACTAGCCTCAATCACAGAAAGCTGAAATCAAGGCCAATTACACTCATGGACGTCCAACAATTCAAATTCGATCCTTAGGTTCATCAAAGGTTTCGGATTTCTAAGTTTAGTTTCAGCTGCGTTCAAGGTTCATAACTCACCGTTTAATTCTCTTTCTTTTCCTCTCTGGACATCCCATCCACTCTCTGTCCCTGGTGTGAATTCAATCCATATGTGGTGATCATCCCTCAAACAACAAAATGTTTTGTTGTTATCGTTTTTAAATATTCAAACCATACTTTACACTAATTGTTGTTTGCACAGTGACATGTGTCACTTGATCAAATAAGTGACTCACCCACACATTGAATCAGCCAATTTAACCGCCTAAATTACGCTGCTTCCCTAAATTATCATTTTGCCCTTCCTTGGCTAATTACCAAAATACCTCTCATAATTCTAGACTCGTAATTTTCACGTCCGAACTCCGATTGACGCATGCCGCTTGTCTACGGATTCAGCGTCCCGAGACCTATCCAACGGTCCTCCCGGAAAGTCTAAACAAGGTCCCGATCAAAAAGTCAACTTTCAGCCCTTATAACCAAGGGCAAAATCGTCATTTCCTTAAAATTTTCCAAACTTTCCTTTTTCGAATTTTCGGGTCGTTACATGAGTGGCTACTAGTTAGCAAACTCAATTTGAGATCTGTTTGAAGGCAACGCTGGCTCTTCCACTTTGGGAGGTGTCAATCTCTAAGTTAGACTGCGGAAACTAAGAGTGGCTCTTAAGGTAAAACTTTTCTTATGGAGATGCATGAAAGACAATGTTCCTTGTTTATTAAAACTGCATTCAAGGAAAATATGCCAAAACCCAGTGTGTGACAGATGTTTCCAAGGTGTTGAAAGTATTTTTCATGTTGCTTGGAGTTTGAGGGAGGCAAAAAAAGTTTGGAAAGGGTTTGTGCTTAATCGTATATGGATGAAATGGTCTCATGGCTCCTTCATAGATTTATGATGTTATGTTTTGGCTATGTTATTGTTTACACCAGAAAAAATCCCCTCTGGCCCAAAATGTGATGACCCGAAAGTTTGAAAAAGGAAAAACTGGAAAATTTTGAAGGAAATGACAATTTTGCCCCTAGTTAAAAGGCCGAAAGTTGATTTTTTGTTTAGCGTACTTTTTGCACATTTTACGAAGACCGTTGTATATGTCTCGAGACACTAAATCCGTAAACAGGTGGTACGCAGAAATTGGAGTTCGTACGGATTAGTTATGGATCTAGAACGGCTAGGGGCATTATGGTAATTTTATGAAGAAAAGGTAAAACAGTAAATTGGTTGGACGGATGTACCTTGGATGATTCACCCACATGGATGATTCACTTGGGTCCTACAGTGACATCTGTCACTTTGTAAATGCTAATTAGTGGCATTAGCATGAGGTGGGGTGGGATTGAGTTAAAGATAACAACCGTGTGTGTGTGCTCCTCGCAAGAAACAGGGCATGAACACAAACCATAATTGATTTCAGAACAATAACCAAATTCCTCCAGGCTGAAAATATGAGAACCTGAGCGGATTGAGAGGGTGAATTCGTGAGAGGAAAGAAAGGAGAGGGAATATAAGAGAAAACTGGAAAACACCCCCAAGAACCTGAAAATGTGTTTTTGAAATTGAGAATTGAAATTTGAGTTTGAGACGTTAATTGGACAAACTAAGCTTGAATTAAGCTTCTAGAGGAAGGAACGAGTCGATCCATTATTGAATTCGAAGGAAATTTATAAGCAAACGCCAAGAACACACCTTGCACATCTTCGAATTGTGGAGGTTGAGTTCATGTAATTGGAGGTAAGAAATCTTGAAATTGGTTTCGAATTAATGTTTATAATGACCTTAAGACACTTTCTGGTTGATTAGATTCCCGAATTGAACTGAAATTCGATACAATTGGACTTATAAGCAATCAGGCATCGACTTGGAAATCGACCCGTTTAAGATGTTAATTCGTGAAAGTAAGAAGACAGATCTCTAATTAAGTTAGATTAGATGAAAATCGATGAAAGAAATAAAGTAATTGTGGTCGAATTGACTGAGAATAATTGGGTTGTATCGCGGGTTAACGAGTCTATTCTACAGGAAAACGGGTTGGGACGATGAACAGTATGGGGTACTGTTCACCGGCGCGTGGGTTCGCGCACAACCCAAGTAATCGGCGCGTGAGGGCACGTGGTTGACCTTCTGGGGAAGTATTCAACACACTTTTTAATGTATTCGACGATACGGACCTATTGGTACAGGTTTCGAGTCAATCGGACACCATCTCGGGGTATTTTTAGGTGTCCGAAGTTTGTATTTCATGTTTGACTTTTATTGAACGATCCCTGGGCTTAGGGGATTGTTATATAAGGTTATGTAATAACTCAGTGGATCTTATTTATCGTATTTGACAGGTCAGACGATTCAGGAAACCTCGGAGGAATGTACAACTCGGGATTGAATAGTTTGGACGGTGTGTGAGTGGACGTTTGTTTTATAAACTGTTATGCATACATAGTTAAATGTTTTATATGATTGATTGTATGATTTGGTTTGCAATGATGTCATGGTGATTTGGCATGATTATTTGTGATTTAATGATTATTTTAATCGGTCTTTCGAACACGTTTCACCAGAAAAGTGAAATGATGATTTTAGGCTAGGCCTAGGGTTTTAAAATGATGCTTTGACTTGGACTTTGAGTCAAGAACCTTGTGAAAGCCTGGTGGTTGGCTTTGTGAGTTATTTTTACGGTAAGTCAAATTCTCGGATGCGACTGAGCCTGAATATACCGCTCGGATGCGTGTGATCCTGGGGATGTGTTCGCCTAGATGTGACTGATCCCGAGGGTTGAGCTCAGATGTGTCTGATCCCGAGAATGTGGCTGGATGGTTTCCTACGCATAGTGCGGATGTGATTGTGTGATTGATTGTGCACTTGTGAGTAGTGATATTTGATGTTGATTTTATTTTGATTCTTTGCGTATTGGTAATGAGTACGGGTTTTGGTCATTGTGGCTAGGTTAGTGTTTTCATGTGATTTGTTTGAAAAACCCGATGATTGTTATTCATATGTTTGACTCTATGCATGCATGGTTTGATAAATTGGAGGGGAAAATGGTCTATTTGAAATGTATTTTCAAATGATATTATTTTTGTCCACTCACACCTTTTCTGTTTTGATGACCCTCCAAGCCGTGGCATGACGTTCGGGGCTGATCGAGAGACGGAGGCATAAGCGGAAATCAGTGCAGTTATCCCTTGTTTGACAAGTGCTGAGGGGTAGTTTCGGGACTTTAGTTGACTTTTCAGACGGGAGCAGGACCAGACACGGTTATCAAAGTCCAGTTGGGACGGGTCCTGTCAAATTGGTATCCGAGTATTTGGTTACTGATTCCTGCTGTTACGTCATGCCTCCGAGACGTGCGCCCTGTGCACTGCCTGAAAATGAAAGGGACGAGGACAAGGTTAGGGAAGGCCTGGATATTGAGAGAGCTCAGCGGTTAGGAGCCACTGTGTTTCGTGGTGAGTCAGGCCCGGATAGTGCCGATGATTGGATCACTCTTTTGGAAAGGATTTTTGAAGTCATGAGATGTCCCCCGGAGGACATGATGTTATTAGCCACTTTTCTTTTGGATAGCTATGCATATAGGTGGTGGCATGGTTTACAGTTGACTGGATGGGATGCCCGTACGTTGGCATGGGAAACATTCCGAGAGCGATTTTTGGATCAGTTTTACCCTCGCTCATACCATGATGCAAAAAAAAATTAATTCCTTTGATTACAACAGGAGGATATGATAGTGGCAGAATATGAACAACAATTTCTGGATCTGGCTCGTTTTGCCCCAATGTTTATAGCTACAGAGGTTGATAAGTGCAAACGTTTTGAACTTGGATTACGAGATGACATTCGAGCCACTGTGACTGTGGGATCATATTCCACCCTCCGAGAACTATCAGATGCTGATATCTGAGTGGAGGCTAGTTTACCTGTTCGAGAACACTCTTTGAGCTCTGAACAACGCCGAGAGCGTCAGAATACTGAATTGATAAGTCAGGAAACATCAAGGAGAGTTAGTCTTCACTCCCTTATATCGCAACCCCAGTCATTAGTTCAATCAAGTGGGGTTTCAATCCATTCGATTGGTAAGCGGTGTGGTGGAGCTAATCGACTCAACACTGCCCTCTGTCATTTTTGTAGGGAACTTGGGAATTTGCAAAGGAACTGCCCATATCGACTTGGAAGTAGTCAATGAATGTCGATGAGGTAAATCGGAGTCGCAGGGCACCATCAACTCCTAGTGCAGGAAGAAACCAAACTTCTACTGGTAGAGTCAGCAGGGTTGGGGGTGGACCGTGATGAAGTGGTCTGGCTTCGGGTCCACAGGCTCGAGTAATTGCCCCTTGCCCATTAGGAAGCATACAAAGGACCAAAGGGTGGTTCAGAGTAATTGTGATGTTACATGATTTCACGGTACTTTGTAAATATTCTATGTTATACACTTGTGTTGTAAGATGCTCTTTACGTTTGGTTGTTGAGAGAATATATTTGAATTTCGGGGACGAAATTCCTTAAAGGGGAAGGTTGTGACGACCCGAAAATTTGAAAAAGGAAAAACTGGAAAATTTTGAAGGAAATGACAATTTTGCCCCTAGTTAAAAGGCCGAAAGTTGATTTTTTGTTTAGCGTACTTTTTGCACATTTTACGAAGACCGTTGTATATGTCTCGAGACACTAAATCCGTAAACAGGTGGTACGCAGAAATTGGAGTTCGTACGGATTAGTTATGGATCTAGAACGGCTAGGGGCATTATGGTAATTTTATGAAGAAAAGGTAAAACAGTAAATTGGTTGGACGGATGTACCTTGGATGATTCACCCACATGGATGATTCACTTGGGTCCTACAGTGACATCTGTCACTTTGTAAATGCTAATTAGTGGCATTAGCATGAGGTGGGGTGGGATTGAGTTAAAGATAACAACCGTGTGTGTGTGCTCCTCGCAAGAAACAGGGCATGAACACAAACCATAATTGATTTCAGAACAATAACCAAATTCCTCCAGGCTGAAAACATGAGAACCTGAGCGGATTGAGAGGGTGAATTCGTGAGAGGAAAGAAAGGAGAGGGAATATAAGAGAAAACTGGAAAACACCCCCAAGAACCTGAAAATGTGTTTTTGAAATTGAGAATTGAAATTTGAGTTTGAGACGTTAATTGGACAAACTAAGCTTGAATTAAGCTTCTAGAGGAAGGAACGAGTCGATCCATTATTGAATTCGAAGGAAATTTATAAGCAAACGCCAAGAACACACCTTGCACATCTTCGAATTATGGAGGTTGAGTTCATGTAATTGGAGGTAAGAAATCTTGAAATTGGTTTCGAATTAATGTTTATAATGACCTTAAGACACTTTCTAGTTGATTAGATTCCCGAATTGAACTGAAATTCGATACAATTGGACTTATAAGCAATCAGGCATCGACTTGGAAATCGACCCGTTTAAGATGTTAATTCGTGAAAGTAAGAAGACATATCTCTAATTAAGTTAGATTAGATGAAAATCAATGAAAGAAACAAAGTAATTGACGTCGAATTGACTGAGAACTAATCGGGTTGTATCGCAGGTTAACTGGTCTGTTTTACAGGAAAATGGGTTGGGACGATGAACAGTATGGGATACTATTCACCAGCGGGTGGGTTCACTCGCAGCCCATGTAATCGGCGCATGAGGGCGCATGGTTGACCTTCTGGGGAAGTGTTCAACGCATTTTTAATGTATTCGACGATACGGACCTATTGGTACAGGTTTCGAGTCGATCGGACACCATCTCGGGGTATTTTTGGGTGTCCGAAGTTTGTATTTCATGTTTAATTTGTATTTGTCAATCCTGGGGCTTAGGGGATTGTTATATAAAGTTATGTAATAACTCATTGAATCTTATTTATCGTATTTGATAGGCCAGACGATGCTCGAAACCTTAGAGGAACATACAACTCGGGATTGAACAGCTTGGACGTTGTGTGAATGGACGTTTGTTTTATAAACTATTATGTATGCATAGTTAAATGTTTTATATGATTGATTGCATGATTTGGTTTTCAATGATGTCATGGTGATTTGGCATGATTATTTGTGATTTAATGATTATTTTAATCGGTCTTTCGAGCACATTTTACGAGTAAAGTGAAATGATGATTTTGGGTTAGGCCCGGGGTTTTAAAATGATGCTTTGACTTAGATTTTGAGTCAAGAACCTTGTGAAAGCCTGGTGGTTGGCTTTGTGAGTTGTTTTTACGGTAAGCCAGCTTCTCGGATGCGACTGAGCCTGGATATACTGCTCGGATGCATCTGATCATTGGGATGTGTTCACCCAGATGTGACTGATCCTGAGGGTTGAGCCCGGATGTGTCTGATCCCGAGAATGTGGCTGGATGGTTGCCTACACGTAGTGCGGATGTGATTGTGTGATTGATTGTGCACTTGTGAGTAGTGCTGTTTGATGTTGATTTTATTTTGATTCTTTGCGTACTGGTAATGAGTACGGGTTTTGGTCTTTGTGGCCAGGTTAGTGTTTTCATGTGATTTGGCTGGAAAGCCGGTGATTGTTATTCATATGTTTGACCCTATGCATGCATGGTTTGATTAACTGGAGGGGAAAATGGTCTATTTGAAATGTATTTTCAAATGATATTATTTTTGTCCACTCACACCTTTTCTGTTTTGATGACCCTCCAGGTCGTGGCACGACATTCGGAGTTGATCGAGAGGCGGAGGCATAAGCGGAAATCAGTGCAGTTATCCTTGTCTGACAGGTGCTGAGGGGTAGTTTCGGGACTTCAATTGACTTGTTGGACGGGAGTAGGACCGGGCACATTTATCAAAGTCCAGTTGGGATGAGTCCTGTCACAAAACATCGGCTCACGAAATTAAAAGTCCAAAGACACACAAGCACAGCCCAACGAGCTTGAACGTGGAGAGGAAGTAAGCTTGGTCAGTGCTAACAGAGAAAGCAAAAAATAAAAAGGCAAGGGGGAGTGTTCCAACAGTATAAACGGAAAAGCGAAACCCACTGGAAAACCCTAATTTGCACGTGGCAAACTCCTTCACCGCTTATAAATAGAGAGCAACCCAGCTTCTCAAAGGACAGCAAAACAACTAACCTTAGCAAATTGATCTCCATTAATTCTGAACCTATGAACACCTTTAACCAAGGTTCCATGGTTTAAAAATAATTCGCCTTTGGAAAAAACTGCTCATTCGAACTAGGAAATCGGGACGCAGCTTCTCTTCTCACCCCTTCGAGGAATTTATGTGTTTTCCTAACCGTCTTTCTAACCAAACAATGTCATAATGGTAGGCTTCTTATCCCTGCATAGACCTTCTTTCTGACCGCTCAAGTGTCATAAAGGTCGGCCTTTTCCCGACTGACCATTTCTTGGACGTTTAGCTGTGGTTCGTGTAAGATCAACCTTCTTTTTGACCAGTTAGTGTCATAAGGGTTGATATTATCGACTACCGACTCACGGACAGTCATTCTGACTACCGGCTTGCGGACAGTCTCTAACTACCGTCTCACAAATAGCCATCTTAACTACCGACATATGGATAGTCATCCCAACTACCGACATAGGGAAAACTCAAACCTCCATTTTTTATGTCTCTCTACGGCATTTGAGTGCTCTGCCATCTTATGGCATGATTTCGAATTGATATTCATTTCAATTGAAGATTTATCGAATTTCCTCCTCTTTATGGGCTTGAAATGTTAAGGAAAAAATTTACTGTTTCTGCATTTGTAATTTCAGTTGTTTTTCAATTCTAATACTCTTACATTTCTGTGCTTGTACTTTCATTTCCATTTCAATACAACCAGAGTTTTTTAAGTAGCGATTGGTGCTCGGAATGTACCATCCAACTGTGGTTCACAACACACCAAGTCGGGGATACCATCTTTGTGCATTGGTCCGACTACTTTGATTTTGACTTGAGGTAACCTAGCACCATCTCCCACTTAATTGCTGAAATAACATCGCCATATTTGAATATCATGGGTGAAAACTTCTAATTTGGGCATCGCTGGAAAGAAAATATTTGAAATCCTTTAAAAAGGCATAGAAAATAACAGCACGGGGAATTCTTGTCTACCTGCCTCACAATCGCATTGATCAATAGGAAAGTTTTCGGGTAAAAAACGGAATCCAATTATATTGTTTAGTAGCAGTTTCTCTATTGATGGCACGTCTGCATCTGAGTTAAAATACCTACTTGCTTCCTGGTCCGCCCATCTAAGGATCGACCATAGCTCAAGGTCCATCTCGCTCAGCCCATCCAGCATCTCCATATTGCATTGAAGCAAAAGAGATCTCACGAACAGTCTGCCTTCCTCGCTCCGCAGAAAAAAGGTTCCGAGCGGAGGTCTAGCTAGGGTTGTATCGGGGCGTCTCGCCTCCTAAATCGAGTAAAAATTTCGGGCAGGAAAAATTATCAGAGGATAAGCTGTGTTATTTTGCTTATATTTTTTGGGGTTTGTGGAACCATAGAAACTCGATGGTCTTCAAAAGCATTAGAGAAGACGATGTGTCTTTGTTGCCTACTTGGATGCACGTTGTCGATGACTTCATTAATAGAAAACGGGGTAATGTTAGTAGGGGATCTGTCGTGCATCACTCTGGAAAATGGGAGAAACCAGAGGGAGTTTGCTGCAAGATCAATGTTGATGGGGCTGTCTGTAATGCAGATTTGAAGCGTGGGATTGGTGTGATCATTCGTGACAAAGCAGAGGGGCTCCTGGTTCTTGCGTCTATGCCTCTAAAAGGTAATTTTAGTTCTGCAATCGTGGAACTTTATGCCATAAGTCGAGGGTTGCATGTGGCACTAGATTCTGGATGTTATATTACTGTCACTGAATCCGATTGCATGGCCGATATCTGTTAATGGGAGTGATACTGGATTCAGTGTGGAAAGGCTGTTGTGACCGACATCCGGCAAATTGTAGTCCTCTTTGGTCGAGTCTCCTGCCAATTTCGTCCAAGACAGTCTAATCGGGTAGCACATCAACAGTTCAACTTGCCCAGGAGGCTATACACATGGCAGAGGCGTGGTTTTGGGTAGAAGAAGGTCCTCCATTGCTTCATTTTCTTATCGACATGGACATCTCTTCTAGTTATTTTTTTTTTTAAATTTCTTTTTCTACTGCTGCTAGCTTTCAAGTTTTATGTGTAAAATATCTAGGCCCAAATTTCAAATATATCTACAAAATGTTATTTGAAGCATTAATGAAGTAAGTGGTTGTAGGTAAGTGGGATCCAAAATGTAGTAGGTGGTTGTAGGTAAGTGGGATCCAAAATGTAGTAGGTGGTTGTAGGTAAGTGGGATCCAAAATGAAGTAAGTGGGTGGGTGAAGCATTAATGAAAGCATTTAGATGGTTCCTCCTTGGCCTATATAAGGAGAGGTCATTTGCTCATTCCATCAATCTCATCCAAGAGAAACATTTTCCTCCAAGTAGAGAGTGAAGAGTGCCCACTCTAAGTTGAGAGTGTTGAGTGTTGTAGTGTTGGTAGCAAAACAAGTGTGAGAGAGAGAGTTTCCTTCAAGTAGTGTTCTTGAAGTTGTGCATCTCTTTGTATCCCTAATTTCATTAGTGGAGGTTCTTGTTGTTGTTGCCCCGTGGACGTAGGCATATTGCCGAACCATGTTATATCCGGTGTTCTCTATTCTTTGCTCTTTTATTTCCTTGCATATTTTTCCTTTTTTGTGGGTTGAGTTATTATTTCCATTCTACTATTTTCCGCAACAGTGGTATCAGAGCTCTAGGTTCGTTGAGAATGGAAGGCTCAAGGAGTACCATGGTTCGACTCAACCACTCCAATTGGATTACATGGAAGCCGAGAATGGAGGACATTCTCTATTGCAAGGATCTACATGAGCCCATAGAAGGAGAGGAAGGCAAGCCTGAGAATATGGGAGATGCTGAATGGAAGAAGTTGAATCGCAAGGCTATTGGCCATATTCGTGAATGGGTGGATGATAGTGTGTTCCACCATGTGTCCAACGAGACTAACGTCCATGCTCTTTGGTTGAAGTTAGAGTCATTGTTCGAACAAAAGTCCGCATCGAAGAAAGCGTTTCTCATCAAGGAGCTTGTCAACATGAAGTATAAGGAGGGCATAAGGGTGACTGAGCACCTCAACAACTTCCAAAGCACTGTCAATCAATTGGCCACAATGGACATGAAGATCGCGGATGAGCTTCAAGCGTTATTGCTTCTTGGATCTTTGCCCGACAGCTGGGAGACCTTTGTCATTACTGTAAGTAACTCTGCTCCCAATGGTGTGTTATCTATGGATAATGTTAAAGACAACATGTTCAATGAAGAGACTAGGAGAAAGTCATTTAGTTCCGATAATAGTCAAGTCTTTGTGACGGAGAATAGAGGAAGGAGCAAGAGTAAAGGTCCCAGTCGAGATCGCGGAAGAAGTGCAAGCCGTTCGAGGACACGATTCAATGGAAGGTGTCATAATTGCAATCTCTATGGCCACATGATGAAGAATTGCAACAAACTAAAGAATAACAAGAAGGATGGGAAAGATGGCTCAACCTACCAAAAGAAGGAGGACACAACCAATACTGCAGCTACCGCTACTGTGTCCAGTCAAGCATGTGAGTTGTTGTCTCTTGACAATGATTGCCTACATGCTGATGAAGATAAAAACATTTCTTGGGTAGTTGATTCTGGAGCATCTTTCCATGCCACGGCGCACTCGGAGTTCTTCACCACATACAAAGCCGGAGACTTTGGGGAAGTGAAGATGGGCAATGATAGCTATTCCAAGATATCCGGAATAGGTGATGTTTTGTTCGAGACTGATTTGGGCAACAAGCTGTTATTGAAAGATGTGAGACATGTTCCTGGTTTACGTCTCAATCTAATGTCAACCGGTGTGCTTGATAAACAAGGGTTCCATCATCATGGGGGGGATCAAAAGTGGAGGCTTACCAAGGGATCGCTAGTCATCGCTAGAGGGAAGTTGTGCTGCACCCTTTACAAGACATATGGGAAGGTTTGCAAAGGAGAGTTGAATGTCGCGGACGATTCTCATCCAAATATATGGCACAAAAGATTAGGCCACATGAGTGAGAAGGGATTGCAAGTTTTGGCAAAGAAGTCTCTCATTCCCTTTGCCAAAGGTACCTCACTCGACTCTTGTGATTATTGTTTATATGGCAAACAAAATCAAGTCAGTTTTTCTGGTACCTTCACAAGAAAAGAAAAAATATTAGACCTAGTACATTCTGATGTTTGTGGCCCTATGGAAGTTGAATCACTAGGTGGTAATAGATATTTTGTTACCTTTATTGATGATGTTTCACGAAAGGTTTGGGTATATTTGTTGAAATCAAAAGGTCAGGTATTCCAAACCTTCAAGCAATTTCATGTCATGGTGGAGAGGGAGACTGGGAGAGCCCTCAAATGTATCCGCAGCGACAATGGAGGAGAGTACACTTCGAACGAGTTCAGAGATTATTGTTCGAAGTATGGCATTAGGCATGAAAAGACAATTCCTGGCACCCCACAACATAATGGTGTAGCTGAAAGGATGAACCGCACCATTCTGGAGAAGGTCAGGTGCATGCTGAAGACAGCCAATCTATCAAAGCGTTTTTGGGCTGAAGCAGTGTCAGCCGCTTGTTACCTTATCAACCGATCACCAAGTGTACCATTGAACTTTGAGACTCCCGAATGCGTATGGACCGGTAGAAGCGTTTCATATTCACACTTGAAAGTGTTTGGGTGCAAAGCATTTGCACGTGTATCTGACGAGAAAAGATTGAAGATAGATGACAAAGGCACACCGTGCATCTTTCTCGGGTACGGCAATGAAGAAATGGGCTACCGCATGTGGGATCCAAAGACCAACAAGCTATTCAGAAGCAGAAATGTACACTTTTTTGAAGATCAGACCGTGGCAGATCTTGATAAGGAGACAGTTAAAAATACAGGCCAACTCACCTATGATTCATCACCGCTGCAACAAGAACCCAGTGGCAGAGCTCAAGAGGTTATACATGAAGACGTTCCTGACATGGCTGAAGCAGAAGGTGCTGAGATAGTGTCTGAACCTGAAGACGATGATCAGGACGATCAAATTCAGGGGGAGCCAAGCCAGGAGGAGCAACCGGAGATTTCCCAAGTACCAGTTCGTAAATCAAACAGAGTGCCGAAGCCGAATACTAAGTATCCTTCTTCACAGTATATTCTCACGACCAGTGATGGGGATGACCCGCATTCCAGATACATTCTGTTGACTGGTGATGGAGAGCCTGAAAATTTTGAGGAGGCAAAGACTCATGCAGACAATGACAAATGGATGTTGGCAATGAAGTCTGAGATGGAGTCTTTATTGAAGAATGACACCTATGAGTTGGTGGAGCTTCCTAAAGGCAGAAAAGCACTCAAAAATAAGTGGGTGTTCAAGTTGAAGAGGGACGAGAATGAGCAGTTGACAAAGTTCAAGGCTCGCTTGGTTGTCAAGGGTTTTGGGCAGAAGGAAGGAGTCGATTTCGACGAGATATTCTCACCAGTGGTTAAGATGACTTCTATCCGAGTTATTCTGGGCATGGCAGCTAGCATGGATCTTGAGGTGGAGCAGTTGGATGTGAAGACAGCATTTCTGCATGGTGATTTGGAAGAGGAAATTTACATGGAGCAACCAAAAGGTTTTGAAGTTGAGAGAAAAGGACACATGGTTTGTAAGTTGAAGAAAAGCTTGTACGGGCTAAAGCAGGCACCGAGGCAATGGTACAAGAAGTTTGACTCATTCATGTTGGGTCATGGGTACAAGAGAACAGATGTTGATCCATGTGTGTATATCCGGCAGTTCACCGGAGGTAACTTCATCATTTTATTGCTCTATGTTGATGATATGTTGATTGTGGGGCACGATGTTGCTATGATTCACAAGTTGAAGTCAGATTTGTCAAAATCATTTGATATGAAAGACTTAGGTCCAGCTAAGCAGATTTTGGGCATGGAGATCACTCGTGACAGGAAGGCGAAGAAGCTATGGTTGTCACAGGAAAGGTACGTTGAACGAGTGCTTGAGAGGTTCAACATGAAAGAAGCTAAGCCAGTGAACTCACCTCTAGGTAATCAATTCAAGTTAAGCAGAAGTTTATGCCCAACTACACAAGAGGATATGGACAAGATGGCAGGTATTCCCTACTCATCAGCTGTTGGTAGTCTTATGTATGCTATGGTTTGTACTCGACCAGATATAGCACATGCAGTTGGTGTTGTTAGTAGGTATCTCTCTAACCCTGGCAGAGAGCATTGGGAATCAGTCAAGTGGATACTCAGATATTTGAGAGGCACTTCAAAGTTGTGCTTGTGCTTTGGTGGATCGAAACCGATGTTAGAAGGTTTCACGGATGCAGACTTGGCAGGAGACCTTGATGCTAGAAAATCCACTTCTGGATACTTATTCACCTTTTCAGGGGGAGCTGTTTCATGGAAGTCTAAGTTACAAAAATGTGTTGCCTTATCCACCACTGAAGCTGAGTATATTGCTGCAAATGAAGCAGGCAAGGAGATGATTTGGCTGCAGAGGTTCATTCAAGAATTGGGTGTGAAGCAAGAAAGTTATGTGGTACATTGTGATAGTCAGAGTGCTATTCATTTAAGTAAAAATTCAGTGTACCATCCTCGCACGAAGCACATTGATCTCCGTTATCATTGGATTCGAGATGCAGTATCAAAGAAGCTTTTCCAGTTGAGGAAAATTCACACCAACAAGAACACTTCAGATATGTTGACAAAAGTTGTTACACAACAGAAGTTGGAGTATTGCAGCAAATCCGCTGGAGTGGACTTCAAATAGAAGTCACGTCGTTTTGACCTAGTTGGCCTAGAGGGGGAGATTGTAAAATATCTAGGCCCAAATTTCAAATATATCTACAAAATGTTATTTGAAGCATTAATGAAGTAAGTGGTTGTAGGTAAGTGGGATCCAAAATGTAGTAGGTGGTTGTAGGTAAGTGGGATCCAAAATGTAGTAGGTGGTTGTAGGTAAGTGGGATCCAAAATGAAGTAAGTGGGTGGGTGAAGCATTAATGAAAGCATTTAGATGGTTCCTCCTTGGCCTATATAAGGAGAGGTCATTTGCTCATTCCATCAATCTCATCCAAGAGAAACATCTTCCTCCAAGTAGAGAGTGAAGAGTGCCCACTCTAAGTTGAGAGTGTTGAGTGTTGTAGTGTTGGTAGCAAAACAAGTGTGAGAGAGAGAGTTTCCTTCAAGTAGTGTTCTTGAAGTTGTGCATCTCTTTGTATCCCTAATTTCATTAGTGGAGGTTCTTGTTGTTGTTGCCCCGTGGACGTAGGCATATTGCCGAACCACGTTATATCCGGTGTTCTCTATTCTTTGCTCTTTTATTTCCTTGCATATTTTTCCTTTTTTGTGGGTTGAGTTATTATTTCCATTCTACTATTTTCCGCAACATTATGTTCATGCTGTTAAATTACCAAGTTATTTGGTTATCCGTGGTGCGTGGCACTATTTTTTAGCTGGATTGATATTCCCGACAAGGTTTCAACGAAACTATCTCATGCACTCAATGTAATTCTATTTCAATCAATAAAAATTTGCCTTTTACTCTAAATAAAAATAAAAAGTAAAAAAACTTACCTATTTGGTTATCCATGGCTTCATTCTCTTCTAGTTAGTTTTTTTTTTTTTTTTAAATTTCTTTTTCTACTGGTGCTAGCTTTCAAGTTTTATGTTCATGCTATTAAATTACCAAGTTATTTGATTATCCGTAGTGCATGACACTATTTTTTAGCTGGATTGATATTGGATTGATATTTCCGACAAGATTTTAACAAAACTATCTCATGCACCCAATGTAATTCTATTTCAATCAATAAAAATTTGCCTTTTACCCTAAATAAAAATAAAAATGTAAAAAAACTTACCTATTTGCCTTTTACCCTAAAATTATTTGGTTATCCGTGGTACGTTTGTTAGACATACTTATTTGACTTCAAATTTTCTTCAACGTATCATCTATTTCAAGGACGTCTTATCTTTTCACCAATGTTTCGTTCCGCACTGTGATACAATTGAGGTGTTCCATTGTTTGTTGTCTTTCTTCATTGTTTCAGTGTTTTTTGTCTTTCCTTATTGTTTCTCATCAGTATTTACTTGTCAATTGCATTTATTTAGAAGAATTGAGATTTTTCTGGTTTACTAGTGAATCAGTGATTGATCTTTGATGAGTGGTTGATTCCATGATTGTTGCCTTTGACAGAGTGGTCGCTACGATTATACAGATAAGTAGTAGTTGGAAGCAGTTTTTGGCAGTTTGGTTTCTCCTCAATCATGTCGGGTACTATCAAGCTCTTCATATTATATTAAGCGCCCTGCATTTTTTTTTTCTTTTTTTTACCTTCGTTTTTCTTTCACTAGATTTTTCCGAAAAGATTTTTAGCAAGGTTATCAACATTTAACAAGTTAAAATTGGAGGTAGCTTACTGAAGATCACCTGCTGTAATTCCATGATCTATAACTACTTTACCAAATATCTGCAGAAATCAAACTCAAGTAATGAGACTGCAAAAGTTAACAATAAAAATCTGCGAAAAGAAAATTGATCACATCACTATTACAGCTATGAAAGCTGCCATGATGTAATTGATAAATCCATCTTACATCCTATTTAATTAATCACAATAACATCTTTATTATTGCCAATATCCTCATAGGCTATAATTTTCTCCTCCGACCCAAGCTTCTTAGCAGAACCACCGGAAACCCCAAACGCCTTCTTCAACCCCTTCATCAACCGCTCACCGATTTTCTTGGTTGATTTCGGAGTCCCCTTACAAGAAGAAGACCAAGTACCACCGCTTCCCTCCGTCGATCCTTTCCTAGTAATAATTCGAAAACTAGCCGATGAAGCAGAGCCTTTGTCACCCTTTGTCAGCTTATTGTTATTATTCTCACTGTTCGTGCCATAATGGAAGCTTGCCGACCTACGTGCGGGCCCCACTAATATGCTTCTCTCCTTCTCGTCACATTCCTCTAAGAGCTTCTTCATGCCATTGAGCTCCTCCTCCAAGCTCCGTATCCGCGAGCTCGTGGCCGCCATTGTGGCCTTGATCTGCGTGGATTGGTGGAGCACTGTGTCACGTTGGAGGAGTGAGCCTAGGCTCGTGGGCTCGCCGGAATCTATTACTAAATTGGTGATGTTATGATGATTGCTGCGGTGATGACTGTGGTGGTTTTGGATTTGCGTGTGATGATCAGCTGCGACTGCGGTGGCGGCGGAGATAATGGTGCGGCGAGTATTGAGCTGCTCGATCAGCATGGCTCGGACCACGAATCGGAGGGGCATTATGGGGTTTTGGACCGCTTCGAGGAGGAGCTGGGGTGAGAGCTTGCTGCAGTCAATACAGCTACATATTTGAGTTTTCTCGTCCTCCGTAATTTTTCCAGTGTATCTCTGTGACAATAAGAAATCTCTTAAGAATTTGTTGCTTTAAATCGATCTGCAATTTTTCATATATGAACAATTGATTTCCGATTATCGTGGGTTGTTATGGGATTTTTTATCATCAAGAATTTTAAGTTACAATGTTAAGAATTGCACTATAAATAATCGAAGAATTTAGGTTAAACTATTAAGAATTACGCTATAAAATAATGGCACAGTTTAGCGTATACATGGTTAAGAATTTAAGTCAAACCGTTAAGATAAAGGCTAAATTGAATTTAACATAATCTTAAACCAATAGTTTATTTTACTTACTAAGTTCTGCTTAGGTGGCTAAATTGACACTGGAAAGTTGCAAAGGACAAAGAAAAAGAATTCGTATACCATTGACTAACAAGTTTTTGTTTAGGTTGTGTTTGTTTTTTTTCAAAATAAAGAGATGATGGCTTACCATGAGATAAAGATCAACGAGCTTATAAACGACGTCGTGGTTCCCAAAACTGCGCTGAATGGCCTCGGCGACTATTTGAAAA
This sequence comes from Prinsepia uniflora, assembly GCA_032719365.1. Taxonomy (NCBI): domain Eukaryota; kingdom Viridiplantae; phylum Streptophyta; class Magnoliopsida; order Rosales; family Rosaceae; genus Prinsepia; species Prinsepia uniflora. The sequence continues at coordinate 15,444,713 of CM064862.1, read as the reverse complement.
TCGTCAGGACGCACCGTTATAACGTCGTTCAACCAATCAGCACCCCCATCATAATTATTTGACAAAGCCAACGCCTCAATGCACCCGCTCACAAGGAACGCAGCCGTTTCCGCTTCGGGAAGCAAAGACAAGCACGAACGGAAGACAACGGATGCGTGATCTCTATTAACGGCAACTATTTGACGGAAGTACGTATCCGTTAAGTGGAGCAAGTTGTCATCGCCGTCACTGTTAATCTCCGTCATCTCAAGCAACTCGGCGGCTGTCCTTAGAGCAGCGACGTTAAACAACGTTATGACGACGTAGGCACCGTAACAGAATTCGGCTACGAGAGTGAACGTTTCCGCCGAAATGTTTAGAGGAAGAGTGAAATCCGATACGTGATCCGTTAGTTGACGTTTTAAATAAGTGCTTCTTGATGTCAGGGGATCCTATGAATGAACAGAAAATGAGAAATTTAATTAATAGACCAAATATATATTTTTAAAAATTAATTAAAAAGCCCCAAATTAATTAATACATAGTTCCTATTTTATAGGATTAGTATCCTCTACGGATTTAAAATGATCTCCATCATAAGGGTTATTGTATTCCGACCGTTCATTTAAATTTAGCGATCAGAAATTGATTTGAATTATTCTCTCATTTTCAATGTAGTCAATGTATCCGATCAAGATATCTTGATTCTAATCTTATCAAATCCCTCGATGATTCTAATCCTATTTTATAATAGTCAAATTCAAAATTTCCAACATTCAAGCTGATACTTCTATCTAATTTTTTAAATTCTATCTAGTTTCATTCAGCATTTCTATCCATAACAAGAAACAAGTACAATAATTCTAATTTTCATTTTGGCTAGCTAGTGAAAGAGAATAATCAAAAGTCGGGTTACGATAACGTAGGTAAAAAATTCGATCCATAACTAAAATAATTCAGCTCTGGCTGGCCCTCAAATGTTACTAAAACATAATGAAAACAAAATCCAATAATCCCAATTCCAGCTGCTATTCGTTCAAGTAGAAATGTACGGAAAACTTTTCCTTTCAACGTGAAATTATTGTCAGATTATAAATAATAATTCATCATTTTCTAATTTTTCTCCCAAATGGCATCCAATTTCTCATCCTGTTTCCACCATATATCTAACAGACTAGGACCCAGAATCTCAACGTAAAATCAGAAATCGAAGCATATATATATTCTCACCGATACTTAAGACTGTTAGACTTCAAAGTTCAAGATGAGATTCTAGGTCGTGTGTGTCAATTTCTCCCTCAAAAAATAAACCCAGGTTACGCCATCTATATAATTGACAAAAATTAAGTAATTAATTAAAAATGAGAGAAGTTATACAGACCTTGTGCAGATAGAAACATTTTCCCTGAACTCGAATATTTACTTCTGCTTTGTGCCCTGTTGCCCGATACCTAAAAAATCAGAATTACAAACACACACACAACAAGAACACATCAAATTTTGATAAATACACAGTATATATGAAATCAGATCTTCATTTATTTATTTTGAAAAAAGATAACAGATCGAAGAAATTAAGATGAAATAATATTACCATGATTTTACTCTAGAGTGAAGAGGAGAAATAATATTACCACGATTTTACTCTAGAGTGAAGAGGAGTTGAAGGAGAAGAGAGAGGTGGGGAGAGAGAAGGAGATGCAGAGGAAGATTCACAGTCTTCTTCTTCATAGATGGTCTCAACAGCCCCCAGATTTTTCCAACCTCCCTTCATTACCTTCTTCTATCTCTCTCTCTCTCTCTCTTGAGAAGCACAAACACAGTTTTGATTTTTGAACCCCCTTTTTTTTTTAATTGATGGAGCCTTAAATGTGCCATTAGGGTTTTTATTTGGGGGTTCGAAAGGGCGAGGAATTGTCTACAGCTTTGGCTAGGGTTGTGAATTTATGACGTGCATGTGATCGCTCATAAATGCAGGCCAAGCAGGAGGCATTCACGTCCCTGCCTTTAATGCTATTTTATTCTGTTTTATTTTTTTGCGGTTTCAAAACGAATTACGATTCTCTTATTTGGTAGACCGTATGATTTCGGGAATATTTGGATAGTTATATTTATTTTCTTTTTTTAAAGATGGGATTTTAGGGGATTTGAATTTAAACATTTTTAATTAGGAGAAAGAGAATTATCGTTAATCATCCGATCAATATGTGTAACGTGATTATGTGTGTAAATATGGTCATTGTTAAAGATCAATGTGTAACGTCTTTCATTAATAAAAACGTGAAATAAAATAATGGAGTTGGTACTTGGTGTCTTGGTGATATGATATGGATTTTATGTACACCGTCACTAGCTGCATATCTGACACATGGCATGACACTAAAGAAAGTCTGCAAAAATGGAACTCCTGAGTCTTAACTGTGGGCAATTGAATAAATTTTCCAAAGGAAGGAACTCAAATGGGCAGAAGAATTATAAGATTGCTAAAACATCAAGAATCCCAAGTTTTCAGAGAATCAATCGAAAAACGGAGGAAATATTAATCGACCGCGGGATGCGCTGGCTGCTATCATGTTAACGGTAATTTTTTGTATTCATTTATAAAGATAGGAATTAGAAATTTAATTTTGGACAATTTTTTTTTTTTTTGTGTTTTTTGTTGAAGATAGGAATTAGGAATTTTATTTTTTAAAAAAAATTAAAATTTTTTTAGGGGGTAAATTAAGTATATTGAAACAAAAGCCCACCAAAATTAGGAGCCAGTAGTTAGGAAACCACTACAAATATCTTAGTCTCTCCCCTCTCTTCTCTCTCTCTCTCACCGTGACTTGAAATTATTTTTCCTCCCAAATCTTGTTATTTAGGTCAACTCATCATCTTCATTTCATTCTCATCTTCTCATGCCCCTCATTTTTCATTCCTCTCATTCATTATCAGTCATAACCATAAATTTGAACTAGTCATCCTTCATCCTTCTATATCTCTAATTTTTTTTCTTAATCCTTATTTTGGATGTTTTATGCTTGTTGAATTTGTTTAATTATGTATAGATCATTAAACAAATTAAAGGAAATAACCAGGGAATAAGCAAGTTGAATTTGCAAATGTGAGGTTGAGAAGATGTTAATGGGTTGAAGGTCATAGAAACCATTTTTGAATATATATATATGATCTGAAATTAGATCTGATTTAGGTTGAAGGACACTATCAGACGATATGGACACTAACAGACTATGGAGATAGAAAACAACATTAATTGATGAAAATTTCGAAATTGACTATGAGAACACTACCTGACTATAAGGACACTATCTGACGATAATGACACTATCAGATTATTGGGACATTATCAGACTATGGGGATACGAATGCAATTTCAAAATTTTCATCAACTAAGGCTGCTTGATGTCTTCATATGCTGATAGTGTTCATATAGTCTGATAATGTCCGCATAGTCTGATAATGTCCTCCAACCCAAATCAGATCTGTAGATTCAAAAATACTTTCTATGACCTTCAACCGAGCATCATATTCTCAACATCACATATGAAAATTCTTCTTGCTCACTCCCCAATTGGTTATTTTCTTTAATTTTCTTAATGCCCAACACATAATTAAACAAATTCAACAAGCAAAAAACACTCAAAATAAAGATTAAGAAAAAATTAGAGGCATAGAAAGATGAAGGATGATTGGTTCAGATTCATGGTTGTGGCTGATGATGAATGAGATTGATGAGAAGATGAAAGCGATGAGATGATGAGAATGATGAGAAAATGAGAGGCGTGAAAAGATGAGAGAGAAATGAAGACGATGTAAGACCCGTGTCTTGGGAAGAATAGTAAAAAATCCCACATCGCCGAGGAGGGAAAGGTGAAGTGCCTTATATGTGTGGGCACGCATCTTCCAAGCATAAGGCCTTTTGGGAGCTCACTGGCTTTGGGTTTGGTTGGAATTCCAAAGTTAAGCGAGATTGTAATGGAGCAATCTTAGGATAGGTGACCCATTGGGAAGTTGCGTGTGAATTCCAAGAAGAAAAGCCTTGAGGGCTAGGCCCAAAGTAGACAATATCGTGTTAGGGGAGTCAGGTCGTGACATAATGGTATCAGAGCTGGACCCCGACCAGAAGTGTGCCAATAAGGACGATGGGCCCCAAGGGGGGTAAGACTCGTGTCTTGAGAAGAACGGTGAACAATCCTACATCGCTCGGGGAGGGAAATGTGAAGTGTCTTATATGTGTGGGCACGTATCTTCCAAGCACAAGGCCTTTTGGGAGCTCACTGCTTTGGGTTTGGTTGGAATTCCAAAGTTAAGCAAGATTGGACTGGAGAAATCTTAGGATAGGTAACCCACTGGGAAGTTGCGCATGAGTTCCCAGAAATAAAGCCTTGAGGGTTGGGCCCGCTTCTTTAACGACCCCTCATCTGCCAACGTCCTCTTTCGCGTCTTCGTTGTCCTCTCACATGTATGCCCTTCCTCTTATACCATCTAAATCCATGTTGTTCTACATATCCACGTCCATACTCCTCCGCTGCAAGTATTTATCTGCCCTTCAATCTCAACTTTACCATTACCATTGTGTTGACGACTTGACCTTTTCCTTGTCACCTCAGAGGTCTTCTTCGAAGAAATAAAAGTTCTTATCGTTTCTTTGAAGCCATCCCATGGATCGAAGATGAAGACATACAAGTTCTTGGGTTCATCCCTCATTTGAGCTAGGACAAAGAAAAAGATCTCATCGCTAGGGTTAATAGGAATTCAATTGAGGCTAGAGATTTTCTAGGTTGGATGCCAAAAAATTTCCACCATTGGCTACTTTTAAGCTTCTTTTAATGAGTTTTCTTGGTTTATTTTGCTGGGTGATGATTGGGTCTTTTAATACCTAAGTTGATGATTATGGGTTTCAATATGGGGAAGGATTTCAATTTGGGGAGGGATTTCAATATTGAGATGATGAGAATGATGAAGAAGATGATGAGAATGATGAAGAAGATGATGATGCTGGATGAAGATTATGAGGAAAATTAAGATGAGAAAATTTTGTGACAAAATTTCCCTTCTATTTTTTATCAAATCATGAGCTAACTTGACCGGATCCGTTCTTAAAATTACTTTGATAATCGTTCTAGTCCTTATTCATGTCTGATAATAAAATCAAATTTTACAACACTTAACCTAAATTCGTGCCGGACAAGAGATTTCTCGATTTTACCCGTTTTTATGTCTGATAGATTAACCAACTAGACTCTGTCATTTACGAGGTACTACCCACATCCAACTCACTAACCTAGTTAATGACAGGACCCACCCCGATTATCGCCTCGATAATCGGGAAGCATCCTGCTCCCGTCTGACAATCGAACCCAAAAGACCGGAAAACTAGTTAAAATTACAACACACCCATTGTCAGACCAGGGAGATTAAACAAATACATCCGACTGGACGTCAAGTCCACAGTTTCACAGAGCAATATTACACAACAAGTTAAAGAAACAAGTCCTACTCTGTGAACTAACTACTCCGCAACGGAAAACTTTATGCCTCCGCCTCTGCCTCGGCGCTTGCCCCCACGCTTGTACCACGACCTGGAGGGAATTTAAAACAACAAAGTGTGAGTGGACCGAAACATAAGCTTTATAGGGAAAACAGTTTTTCTGAAATCGGGTTCGCCCTCCAGTTTTGTAACACGCATGCATAACCAAAAATTCAAATTTTGCATATTGCACTTTTGAAAACTCTTTTTCCGAAACACATGGAAAACGTTACAAAGGATCACCATAATTCATGTAAAAAAACCATTTAATTATTCCAGGTTTCAGAAACCGTCATTTTGAACGTTAATTGCACAAATCAAGTAAAACGTGAATCATTAACCACAATTATGCCGTTGGATCCATCCGAGTCTTTAAACTCAACATTAGGCCTTCCCGGGATATCAACGAGTCTTTAAACTCAAAACATGATTAATAGGCCTCGGGGGGTATCATAGTAATCAAGTCTTTAAACTCACGAGTCTTTAAACTCAATTCGGGTCTTTAAACCCAATTTTCGGGCCCGCCCCCGTCATCAACGTACTGGGTCTTTAAACCCAAAACCAGATCCAACCATTAACCGGGTCTTTAAACCCAAAACCGTTTTTACACATAATAAATCAGGATTCATCACAAGTCTTTTTCCAACATTATTCCAAAACATTTCTCATCGTAACAGGACTCATGTCCGAATTCACATGCAAATTCCAACACATGCAATTTCCAGAAATTACTTCACAATGTGATCAAACATCATAAATCCGAAACATGCACATTCATATCCAGGTACTTTATCAAAATCATCACGCATGCATAAGCGAAAAATCGTAACCTCGAAATGCGTGAAATACGGTAAATATCTCGAAAAACGTGAAAACACGTAAAACCGATATAACATATCACCATCATAAAATCATATGTAAAACCATGAGATAAATAAGCAAAATAGTCATGCATGCCCAATTTAGGAAATCAAAAAGTCCACTCACGGTTTTAGGACGCGTCAATCGCGTCCCGCGCGCTCCTCCGTAGCTTCTGAAGTGTCCGGGCCTGTAAAAATGTACAAGAAGGGTTACAAACATCCTCAAATAGCTCGTAAGATTTTTCCCTAATTTCTAGGATTTTTCGGCAAAATAAACCTTAAGGACCTAAACTTCCGAGCTCCCGAGCTTATCCCGAACGACTCCCGAACAACTCGAATCCAAAAGGGAAATTGTTAATTAGACTGAAAGGATTATTTCTCATGTTGACCGTGATCGGAGTTGATGTCACACGCGCCGTCACGTGCCGCCCAAAGTGGCTGCGCGTGAAGGCCACGCGCCAAGCTACAGTGTCTTCTCCCTTACCCGAACAGCCTGCTAAACGGGTCTGATACCCGCGACTCAACCCGATCAGTTAGCCCTCAATTCTCACTCAATTCTTCCCGTTTTCAATCCTATTATCTTCTCTAACCCATTTATTTTAGGTCTGCATCATTGGTTAACCTCGACTTATACTAAATCGACCCATCTCAAGCTCACACAGTCGAACAAGTCGACCTCTGAAACTTACCCAAACTGACTCCATACTCAAATTAATTTCACCAGTAGCTTAAGGAAACTTATACGAACATACTGGTACAATCAATTGGGCTCACCGTTACCTGGAAGTCGTCGACCTCAAGCTCAAAAATACTCAGAACCAGGGAACTCCGTTCTTGGCCAATTCGTGCGTGACGTCCCTCGAAATCGACGTGGTTGGTTTCCTCTTGCTCCCAGAAGACTAGAATGGCCCCCAGTTTAGCTCGAAAGTCCCCACAATTTGATCTTCCATTTTTCCCTCCACTGGTTTTTCCTTCAAACTGGGACTTGGGTTCCTGGGCAAAACGGGCTCCAAACTCAACAACTCCAGCACTGTCGTGATTCTGTCACTCCCAGAAGGCTCCCTATGTGTTTAGTTTCACCTCAAAGCCCGTAGGAATTGAACTCTGAGTTTCCCCGCAAAAACCCGAAACTGTTTTCTCACCGTCTCTCTCAACCTCAGCCCTCACACTGATGCCCAAATGACCCAACTGAGTCCCCTCTTCACTCTCTTACTCTGTCAAACGATTCAAATAGCCAGCACCCGTGGGAGACCAACTGAGGTTCTCTGAAGCTTGCTTCCCACAAACACAGAAACCATGGCCATATTAAACTCAATCTCGTGCCTGCAACCTGCTCACGCCACTCAGTCATGCTCCCACTACCTTAATTCACATAAACAAAGCATCTGATCAATCCACTAGGGCTATAAACAATTTAAACGCACAAAACACCACGGCACGGCCGTGTGCTCTGTTTTTCACGGTGGTGCTACAGTAACCGCCGTGAAAATGACCAAAATGCCCCTCTGTGCAATAATTACCAAATTGCCCTCCAGCTTCCGTGACCCATAACTCGGTCATCCGATGTCCGTTTCAAGCGTGCCGCCTGTCGTTGTACTCAGGGCGTCGAGACGAACACAACGGTCCTCGAGTCAATTGCAAAACAATAGTCAAGCAAAAAGTCAACTTTTCCCCCTAATAACGCCCAATTACGGTAATGCCCCTGAACTTCCGAATATCATAACTTTCACCCTGTTCGTCCGAATCGAACGTGCCACCTGTCTATGAACTCGTGACGTCCCGAACTACGTCACGGTCATCACTCCACGTCCGTTCGACCTCCCAATCAAAAGGTCAACAAATTGACCACACAAATCACAGGGTAAAAACGTCATTTTATTCAATATTTTACAATATTACATTTTCAGAACGTCCGAGGCGTTACAGTTAAGGAGAGGAATCTGCCAACCAAAAACTCTTTGTGAACCTCATTTGTTAAGTAAGTTATTAAATATTATGTTTAATCAATTATGGCAAATGAAACCAAGTAATAACAATGATAAGAAGTAAGATAACTTGCATATTAACTTCAAAAAGCCTTCTCACATATACAATACTCGTAGCCAAATCCTTCTTTTATTTTAGTACATTCATAAATTTACCATTTGTCATAACTATCATTATTAATTTATTAATATCCAAATATGATCGTAGTCAAGTCCTTTAATTTTCCTAATTTAATTTTGAATTTCATGTATAAATACATTATATTGAACCATTGAAACTACACTCAATCGAAATCCAATTAACTTGAAAATTGTACCATTGAACTCAGAATCTCGAAATCACAAGCTTTCATGTTGGCAGTGAATCGAGGAGCTGTTGCACGCACCCTCACGCGCCTGTGAAAGGTTACTTTGCGTAGTGCCCATGCGCCTTCACAGGGTCACCTTCAACCTCCAGCGGGTCAGACATGTTTTCCTAGTTTTGAGTCGCCCGACTTGCAAGCACGAACCGATCGTATCTTGGTCATTTCACATCCAAATTGGGCATTCTAATAGTCCAACTGCATCTACTCAATCTAAGGAATAGCTCTGTGATGTTCAAATGGGCAAAAACGTACCTGGAAACATGTTCTAATTGGTTGAACATTCAGCCATGGTTGTCTAACCATCTAACGTCTTTCCCCGCTTCCAACCTCTCATCTTCCTGTCTCAGAATGATCATAAGATCTCTAGGGAGATATTTCCTTGCCAGTTCCAAATTTTCATAGCCCAAAGCTTGAAACTCAAGACAGGAACTTATGGGTTCCTTATTTTTCTCACTGTTTCCCCTTTTTTCCTTCACTATCTTCATCAGTTCTCTTCCTTTCTCCCTTTCTTTCTTCACTTCTCTCCCCACCCTCTTCTCTTTTCCTTTCTTTTTCTTGTCCTTCTTTTCCTCTCAGGTGGCTTCCCTGATACCTTTTTTTTTTCGGCCCCATCCTACCACCCCACTGAACCTCCGTACTCACACACCAACACACATTTATATATTAGCCTAAGTCGGTGGAACAAAGGGATCAGAGGGAAAATAAAGGACTTTCTAGACAACCCTAGATTCCTCTATAAAATTACCTAAATACCATTATGTCCAAAATTACCAAAATACCCCTAGTCACTTTTGACACGTATCGAACCCGTTGGATTTCTACTTTTAACATACTGTCTGTCTATAGACTTCGGAGTCCGCGACCCTCGTAACGGTCTTCGCAGAACATCCAAAGAATGTCCAGTTCAAAAAGTTAACTTTTGACCTTACAGGGCAAAATCATCATTTTTATTTTTAATTTTCTAGATTCACTTTTCTAGAATTTCTAGGTCGTTACATGACTAGACCAAAGTGATAGGACCCACCCCGATCCCCCCTGGGACCACATGGGGACGTGCCCTGCTCCCGTCTGACACCCAAAATAAAGTTCCAATTTTAACCTCAAAAGTTCAAATGAATAAATAACCAAATAAAGTTATACATCAAATCCGAAATAAACCGATGTCGGACAAGGGATAAAGTTCCAAATTACAAATTGCGAGCACGACTCTAAAATAAACCTGCGGACAAACCACCCAACAGGAGATCAGGTACGCGGAAGTAGATCTATGCCTCAGCCTCAGGATCCTCCTCTACCTCAGTAGCACAGCTTGGAGGGGTTACCAAAACATTAAGGGTGAGTGGGCCGAAACTCAAGTTTATAAAACCGTTTAATAAGTAAAACATATAATTTACCCCTCCGTTTTCTAAACATGCATGCATCAGAATTTTAAACCATAAATTATATAATATGAATCATAAGGCATGTAATAAAACCATAAACATAATTTTAACCACTGCACTATACACTCCAATCCTGACATCCCCGATGTCTGACGTCCCTGACGTCCAATAAGGTCACAGTCTCAAGGCTACGCGTGCCACTCGGGGTCTCAATCCCGAATCCAATCCCCGAACCCTGTTCGAGTACGGCATCTCAAATGCCTAGCGTCCTAGACGCTCGACGTCCCTGACGTCAAATTATAGCAATCCTGCTCCTGAGTCATTTTACGGTCCGGTTCCTCCGTAGAATGACCCCTCGCAGGCAATGCGCCGTGACCGCTCCGGGGTACCACATCCGGAGGAGACAGTATCACAAGAATGGATCTATACAGTGCAGTACCAAATACATTTCATCGATATCCACATGTAAAACATATATATATATATATATAGATGAAATCCAAAACTAATCTTTAAGTTTCATCAGACGGGTCTCAAACCCAAATACTGTGAAACGTGCCATAGCCATAATTTCAATATCATCAAAACCGTTTCTTGATTCCAGCATGTGAATATATAAGTAAATCATAAAACATTTAAGCATGCAAGGGTTTAATGAAATCGGGCCCACTCACAGTACGATCCCACGGTGAATCTGCGCGTACGGACCTGTACCGGGATTATCGTACAATTCCTATCAGTCCAAATCACACGTAAGGGTCACTACAAGTCTTAAACATTTATCCAAAAAGTCCGAAACAGAAACCGGCTCGGGGAAACCGTCCAACACGTTTCCCGAGACAACCGGCCCTAAACTGACCCATCAAAACTATCTCAGATCAACATGGTTAATTCACCAAAAATGTTCAGAATGATGAGAGGAATAAAAGTCATGTTGATCGTGATCAGAGATGAGGCTCAACGCGCCCTCACGCGCCGCCCAAAGTGGCTGCGCGTGAAAGTCACGCGCCTGACACTGTAGCTACAATGTCACCACCTTCACCCGATCATGCTACAGTACCTGATGACGTCATCGCTGACAGCTGTCAGGTCTGACAGTGTCAACACGGGAATGGTCCACGTTGCTAACATGTCAGTGCCAAATGTTAGGCTCTCATAGGTGCCACATGTCAGCACGTCACTGACATGTCAGTGACACGTGGCATCCCCTGATTGGGCCACGTCACTAACATGTCAATGCTAACTGTGCACTGACATGTGACACGTGTCGGATGTTGACTGGGCCACGTGTCTGACAGGTCTGACATGATGACGTCAGCATGATGATGTCATTATCCCCTACCTCGCGACGGGTTGACCCGAACTTCTACAACTGGGTCGTACAGACCCGCGACTTGACTCGGCCACCATTCGTTCATTTCGCAACCATTTTACCTCAAATTTGTCCCTAAATGATCGTCTAATTCCCAGTAAGGGTTCTAGCTACCTAAAAACATAAAAAATAGACTAGATCTGACCTTCTACCTAGATGAACAGTGCCCTTGATTTTCAGTCGCCGTTGTCTCTCAGCTCCAGCCACCTCCTGCTTCGAAACTTAGTCCTACGTGCTCGTCTTAGTGCCTAGAAGCCATTAGAGTCCATAGAAACCGTAATCAAACGTGGGAATCACAAGTTCCATTTTGGTTCAAAACGACGGTTTCGGGTTTCGAACGTTCTTACCTCTCCGCCGTGGTTCCGTCGTGATTCTGCCTCCCAATGGCGTCGCCTGCTCGTCCTGATAAGTTCCTCAGTCTCTCTCTCTCTGCCGATCATGGTGGACGATGCAGGGTGGTCGGGTTTGGGGTGGTGCAGTCACGGGTGTGTGTATTTTTAATTAGACAGACAAGTGTGGGTGTGTTTGTGAGTGACGGCCATTGAGGGAAGGAGTGAGAGTTTGAAATGTTTAAATAATGGCCAATCAACAGCTCCCATGTGAAACCCTAATAAATTGTCACTCATCCAAGTGCCTTTTATTACTTTTTCAACAAATCTGGTATTATTTTATTCGCATGGTTTTCGAGGCGTAAAATTGCCCGATTTCGCTCCCGAGACCATAACTTTCTTGTACGAAGTCTGATTTCGATGTGCCGCCTGCCTACAGACTCATGAGGTCCCGATCTACGTCACGGTCATGCTTCAAAGTCCAAAATAGTTCCCGAGTCAAATGTCAACTTTTTCCCCCACTAAGAGCAAAATGGTCATTTCACAATAAAATATTATTTACCAAAGTTCGGGTTGTTACAAAACCATCTTAAGGTTCCTTCATTCAAGCATTCACAAATCTATAGAATCAACATTCCATGCTTTCCAACCAAATGTTCTTCAAACATTTCAACCAAAATATAAAAGGCACAATAACATTAGAAATGAAACTAACAAAACACGGTAAAACTTGAGGTTTTTAAAACTAACGAAACACAACAACGTTTACCAAAATTGCTTCAACCATTTCAACCAAAATATAAAAACACAACAACATTATAAATGAAACTAACAAAACACATCAATTAAGGTATACTTATGTATGTGAGGTTATATGATAGAATTAAAAATTAATAAAAGTAATATATTCTTTAATAGTTCGGTTTAAATTTATCGATTTTTCAAAAATCAAACTATTACTAACGGAGCGGTTTGTATTTTCAAATCATTTCACTTTTATCCAGTAAAAACCAAACCTTTTGATAAATAGTGTGTTTCACAAAATGTTCCAACTTAAGATTACGTCTTTTGTAATCACCAGGTATTACGTATCCTTCTCTCGAACTTGTAGACTAGGGAGGGTAAGGGGTCGTCCGTTACGAATAGGCACTGGTGTGGTGCCGGCCTCAAACTCTCCGACGATCAAGTAAGTAAGTTTATTGAGAGAAGCACAATAAATAGTAATTTTGACAAAATAATAGTGAATAGTAGTTATCTTTATTGGAAAATGTACACTCTTTTTGTATGGGTGGTTGGGATAGCTTTAATAAAAAATTTCAATGTGGGATAAATGCACTTCTATTTTGGTGTCGACACGTGTTACGTAGTGGTGAAGATATGTCCACATGTCATCCCATGTTTGTTTCATTGGTAGGGTTGTTAGGTTGTGTGGGCTTGACCCATGAAGCCTTTTTAGTTGTGTGGTTGTTTTGGGCTTTTGACTCTTCTTTGGTATTCAGACTTCAGACATATGCCCTAGTGAATCTGATCCAATATGATATCAACATAATGGTTTGGAGCGGTTCAATTAATGGTTTCAACGGATTTATACCCACCTCTAAGGGGTGGCAATTTTTGACACGACTCGAAGCCCGCACGAAATTTATCCGAGTCAACCCGCACAATTAAAATTTCGGGTCATTTTTGGGTCAACCCGTTATGACCCGTTTATTAAACGGGTGGGTTTCGGGTTAACCTGTTAACCCGTATAATGACCTGTTAACCCGTTTAATAAACGGGTAGATTTCGGGTTAACAACTTAACCCGTATATTTATTTATATATTGACCCATTTAATAAACGTGTCATTACTAATACATATATCTACCCATTTACCTATCTAAATATCTATTAAATATTATAATTCAAAATATATTAAATATGTTAAACGGGTCATAGGTTAATTGAGTTTTGAGTATGACCTGTTTATTAAATGGATTAAACTGGTTACACGGGTCACACGGGTCATTAATAGGTCGGGTTCGGGTTGAACATTCTTGACACGATTATTAAATGGGTCGGATTCGGGTTGGGCATAAATGGGTAAAACAAAATTCATGACACAACACGAACCCGACACTACACAACCCATTGCCACCCCTACCCACCTCTACGCAAGACGTTCTTAAGTAGAAAATTAAGTTTACGTTTGCAAGATAGAACAATACACGACAAATAGAAAGACAATAATGTCACAACCTACATACTTTGGGATACCTTTCCTCGTTTGGTAGATCAACAACTTGGACGGCTAGAACTATTTCAAATTAAATTATATTAGTACTTTTTTTATTAGTAAAATATAAAAAATGTTGTGGTATCAAACTTATGAAAGTAAATTCAATTACAAAACCGAAGGTTAATATAACATTTCGTGTCTCTACAAGTTTCATCTAAATTCGTAAGAACTAATTTGTGTCAACAAACAAAACCACAATTCGCATGTCACATCCCCAAGTAACGTGAACTGTTGATCCCAATTTAAAAACGTCTCAAAGCCACCCAAACCCTCGGATCAGCATGTTCACCCGCCCCCTATAAATAGGCTACCCATCCAACTTGTTAACTGCTAAGATGTCTGGCCAAGGAAAGGGAGGCAAGGGCCTGGGCAAAGGCGGAGCCAAACGACACCATAAGGTCCTGATGAACAACATCCAGGTTATCACCAAGCCTGCAATCCGAATATTATCGTACCTGAAGAAACAACATCCAGGGATCTTGGGATAATATAATCTTTGGAGGCCAATTGTCATACCTGAAGAAACAACATCTGAAATCCAATAGAGGGAGACTTATACTTTGGCTTCAGCAACACTGTACAAATTTCGTGTTGCTTCGGATTCCGTTGACGATGAGCCACAAATTGGGTGTGACTCCGTCATGATGAACATATGTTCGGTCTTTGAGATTCGGTAGTGGTTGAGTGATGGACTGGATGGGATCCAGTTAAGATTGTGCTGTGTTGGGATAAGCCCCAATAATGGTGAGATAACCAGTAAGGAGTGGATTAAAAAGGGTATAATTGAGACTTGAGTAATCTTGGGATGACGTCCCCTACGTCATGATAATTGGTGGATTTGGGGGAGTTGTTGGCAACTCCAAAATTTGTGCGATTTTATGTTTTTAAATATCCCTAAAATGTACATGGAAATGATTAAAACTGGAAAAGACGAGGAAAACCATTAGTGGTATAAAGGTAGGAATTTGTAATTGAGAACTTGGGAAACCGAGTGTTGAACCTGTAAAGGTCGGGATGTGCGAACGGAACAATAACGGATTGATTGTGGACACGGGGTTGTCCAAGTGAATTGAGGAGGTAGGAAGTCTAGTGGTTAGACTTGACGTCTTGTTGGGAGCATGTCTGTTTCCAACATGGTTGGAACCTTAGTGTCGAGGAGAGTTGTGATTGGGGAACGAGAGTGGTGCTCGTTTTTGGTGATTGGTATTCCGAAGTCATTGGGGTTGACTTCTTGCTTTCTGCCCTGGCAGACGTTGAGTGTAGTTACCAGTACGTTGAGCGTGTATTGGTTGGTGGGCCCAGGTGTAATTGCGGGTCATTAGGAGGAGCTACGTATTCGAAATTAGGTAAACGAGATTTCTCATTTTCTGCTTGGTGGCAGACGATGTGGTGTCACATGGCGTGGTGAGTGCAGTGAGTTTTGTTGCATCCACGTAGGATGAGTTTAGGCGTTATTATTTTGGATCATCCTTGGTTTTTCCTAGGTGGAATGACAAGGATCGATACGAACTTGGGTATGTGAGTCGAAATGACGGGATTGAACTTCTTTTCGAAGTGGGGCCCGTAGGGTATTCTACTCGGGTGAGTAGGTTTTAAGGTAGTTGAATTTTTTCAACCTTAGACGTGTGGAGGTTGGATTGGCTTCCCTATGAAGTCAATTGGAGGTATCAAACGGGTAACCGATAGGTTCGGTTTTAGTGTGTCTTGGTAAATGTGAACGAGATTTCGGGATTTGGAATCGAATATCTGGGTGACGATTCAGGATTCGATTTTGGAACTTGAAAGTATATTTCTGGATTTGGGTACGGAATGGTTATTCCAAATGCTAGCTTACGGAATAATGATTTCGGATTCGGATTTGGAAATGAGTTAAACTGTGATGTCTGGGTTTGGATCCGGGATTTCTTACGAAATTGCGGATTTGGATTCGGAATTGGAACTAGATGTTGGGTGGAGTTTCGTTTTGTCTCATGCTGGATTGGGCAAACGTACTCCATTGTTGGAACGCGTTCGGCTATGACCTAGGCGGTTGTAGTCTGGTTATTAGGTAGATGTGTGTACTTCGTACATGGTTC
This sequence comes from Prinsepia uniflora, assembly GCA_032719365.1. Classification (NCBI taxonomy): domain Eukaryota; kingdom Viridiplantae; phylum Streptophyta; class Magnoliopsida; order Rosales; family Rosaceae; genus Prinsepia; species Prinsepia uniflora. The sequence continues at coordinate 15,428,556 of CM064862.1, read as the reverse complement.
GAGGTACAATACCTTGTAGACTTGTGATGTCTAGTTACGGTATACGGGATATACCCGAGGTGTGTTGGTGAACGTGTTGGTAGTCGGATTGGTTCCGATACCATGGGATTGGTTGTGGACCGGACATTACTATGCAATGGGTCATGGTAATTCCGATGTGTTTAATTACACACAGGTCGTTTGAAAGGTCGGTAATCGTTTACTAAGTTAAGTACGTTGGTGGCATGTGTAGCCACGAGTGAGTCTAGTGTCAGTTTTCGACTGACAACAACTGTGTGGTGACAGTTTGTCAGGATGTGTCAACGTAGATTGTTGAGTGGGGTCAGCTGACTCCTAGTGGGAGTGGGAAAGGAACCGTCGAGTTGTTGCGTCAACGAGACGGTTGATTTGACAAGTGGTGTCAAATTCGAAACAAGTAGTTTCAGTCATTCGACGGGGTCGAATGTAGTCGTTGCGTTTTGAGTACCAGTGATACGTTTGAGTGCAGACAAGTTTTGCCTGGTTAGTTGGTGTACGGATGTACACGTGTTGTGTGGTCGATTCCACTTTCCACGGGGTGTTTGTGGAATCAGGGTAATCGAGTTTCGAGAGCGAAACTTTTTAAGGAGGGAAGTACGTTGAGTTTAGATCGGTTGGAATTTCGAGGACGAAATTTATTAAGGAGGGAAGATTGTAACGACCCGTCCCGAATTCCGGGATTAGTTTAGTGACTAATCTTGATTAGCGAGGTTGAACGGTGGTTAGTAGGGCGGAATCGGACAAAATGTGCAAAATGACCGTTTTGCCCCTGGTCGTGGGCAAAATGTTGACTTTTTGTTCGGGCGGTCAAATGGACTTTGACCGATGACCGTGACGTAGTTCGGGACGTCACGAGTTCATAGACAGGTGGCACGTTCGATTCCGACATTCGTAGAGAAAGTTATGGTGTTCGGAAGTTGAGGGGTATTTTGGTAATTTGGCTTATTAGGGGCCAAATGTTGACTTTCTGATCGGGAGGTCCGATGGACGAGGGCCAAGGACTGTTACGTAGGTATCGTCGATACGAATCCAACGACAGGCGGCATGTCGAAATCGGAGATCCGACGACAACGTTATGGTCAAGGAAACGAACTAACGAACCGAGGCCGGGATTAAAATAATAATATAATAATGAATAGTGACCGTTGACCCTACACATCTGGATGAGTGACAAGTGTCACCCATCCCTTGTTTCCAGCTCCTTGTTTCCCTCCAAACATCATCATTACTACATCATCATCATCTAATCCACCAATTCCCCTAATTTCCTCTTCTTTGTTCCTAAACCGTGCACAAAATTGGGGGAATCAGATTGAGAGAATTGGCTCCCTCTCTCTGCCGTTCCTGAGAGAAAAATGGGAGACTAAGATGAGGGAATTAACTGGGAAACACGAGGGTTTGAGTGTGGGTTGAATTTTGGATTTCGGATTTCGGGAAAATGAGAGGGAAAATTCGAATTGAAGGAATTGGGCTGTGATGATCGAATTGGAGGTTACAAACATCTTCCTGAGGTTGTGACGAGTCGATCCACATCAAAAACGAGAAGGAATGGTGCCGTTTTGGCTCTGATCGAGCTTGGTGACAGAGGAAGAAATCGAGGCTGAGTCGTGGAGTTTGGGGCTGTGATTGACTCAATTGTTATGGGGAAATGATTTCTCATGATCCCACGATGCTTCTGGGATCATCAATTGAAGGAAACCGGCTGAGATCGATGAAACTCCATGGTTGCACAGTGGACGGTGTTCGTACTTGTGTCGTGATCATTTACTGATCAAACGACGGAATTGATGTGGGGGAATTGTTCCTCGTGGTCCACTAATGCTTCTGGTTGAACCAATTTGGGGAAATCAATCGAGATTGAAGGAATCCCATGATTGAACAGTGACCGGAGTGTTCTTCGTGTTCATCGTGGAATCGATGGAAATTGGGTAAGTTATCGTGTAATTGATGTTACAGACTTATAATTGGACTTAAAACGAAGCTATTGGAATGATCAATTGAAGGAATTAGGATCGAATTGACAGGATTGGAACCGGGTTGTGTCGCGGGTGAATTGGACCCGTTTACCAGACAAACGGGTTGGGCTGGTGACACTGTAGCAGGCGCGTGGGTTTCACGCGCAGCCACTCACGGCGGCGCGTGGCGGCGCGTGGGCACGGATCTCGAGGTGAGGTCAACATGACTTCTGTCCTATTTAATGTAACGAACATTTTGGGATTGGTTTCGGGTCGATCGGACACCGTCTCGATAGTGTTCGGGATGTCCGAAGGTTTTAAATTAAGTTTAAAAATAAGTAAAAATGCGGGAAAATTACGGGACTTTGATAGGATGTTAATGATGAGGTTAGTGACCCTCTAATGTGATTTGGACAGGATTGGGAGTCCCGGTGATAGTGGTGTGGCCCAGGAGGGCCGGTGGCACGCGTATCGAGGCACACGGTTAAAACGGTCTGTGAGTGGACTTTGGTTTTATAAATCTATGCATGCTTAAATGTGTTATATGGTTTATATACATGATTTCTATGATGGTATTTGTGAGTATTGATTTTGGGTATGTTGCACGTATTTCGAGGTATTTTCCGTATTTCACGTGTATCGGGATTAACGGTTTATTTGTGGTTTTGCATGCTTGTGGTTAAATGAATATTATGATAAAATGGTTTTTATATTGGAAAGATGAACTCGGGCTTGAGGCCCACTTGTTTTGGAAATTTCGGACTTGGAGTCCATTTGAGAATCGGGCCGGGGGCCCAGTTGGTTAATGAAATCGGGCCAGGGGCCCAGTTGGTATGAAATCGGGCTGAGACCCATTTGAGTTATATTATCGGGCCAGGGGCCCAGTTGATTTGTGAATTCGGGCCGTGGGCCCAGTGGGTTTATAAGTCGGGCTGCGGGCCCAGTTGGTTTACAAATCGGGCCGTGGGCCCAGTGGTTTATAAAATCGGGCATGAGGCCCAGTTGGATAATAAATGTGATTTCGGGTCAGGGACCCTATATTTTATAATGGTGATTTTGGGTCAAGGACCCTAAATGGAATTATGTGGTTTTATGGAAATTTCGGGCATGGCCCAATGGTAATAATGTGATAAAAGGATTTAATAAAACTGTTTTCCATATACCATCTGGATACAAGGTTATATGATGGTCTCCTCCAGATGTCTGGGACACTGGGGAAGTCACGGTGCATTGCCTGCGAGGGGTCATTATACGGAGCAGCCGGACCGTATGATGACTCAGGAGCAGGATTGCTATGATTGACGTCAGGGACGTCAGACATCAGGGATGTCAGATATATGGACCCGGAGAGACCCCGGGCAGCACGCGTAGCTTATGAAACCGTGAGATATGACGTCAGGGACGTCTAGCGTCTGGGACGCTAAGCATCTGGGATGCTGGTGATGGTAATGGTAAAATATGGTTTAATGAATAAAATGGCTTATTGGTTGGATATGTGTTATGTGGTAAAAATGGATTATTGGTTATGAAATGGTATGTCGGGTCAGGGACCCTAAATGGTTTCGGATTTTAAATTGATGTTCAATTATGGTCGTGGGTGGTGACCCACATGGTTTTATTATGTATGGTGGTGGTATTCCACGGTTTTGGGCTGAGTTCCCACACTTGGTTTTTGGTTAACGGTTTTTGGGCTAAGGCCCTAATGGCTCGGTTGAGCAAACGTTTTGGTTACTGGTTTTTGGTGGCATGCATACGTTTTTATTGGAGGGCATAAATGTCTTATAAATGTATTTGGTAAACTTATTGGTTTTTGTCCACTCACAGCTTTTGGTTTTAATGCCCTTCAGGTTGATTACGGATGCGATTGCAGCAGAGACTGGGACATTGCACACCTCCTCCATCGGTCCTTGCGCACTCTGGATGGCCCGTTTGGGCAGTAGCTCGTGGTTATCCCTTGTCTGACACCCCTTGTTGGACGGGAGCAGGGCACATTCCACGGTAATCCCGGGGGGATTGGGATGAGTCCTGTCAATGTATATATGTACTGTCGGTTTTTTAATTAGTGTATATATTCATGGTTCTTCAAAGATTAAAACTGATAACAGCGGTTACCCAGCACTAAAGGTGACAATTTTTGACACGACTCGAAACCCGCACGAAATTTATCCTGGTCAACCAGCACGATTAAAATTTCGGGTCATTTTCGGGTCAACCCGTTATGACCCGTTTATTAAACGGGTGGGTTTCGAGTCAACCTGTTAACCCATATAATGACCTATTAACCCGTTTAATAAATGAGTAGATTTCGAGTTAACAGGTTAACCTATATATTAACTTATATATTGACCCATTTAATAAATGTGTCATTACTAACTCATATATTTACCCATTTAACAACTTAAATATCTATTAAATTTTATAATTTAAATAGGTTAAAAATGTTAAACGGATCAATCGGGTCATAGTTTAATTGAGTTTTGAGTATAACTTGTTTATTAAATGGGTTAAACGGGTTACACAGATCATTAACAGGTCGGATTCGAGTTGGACATTCTTGACACGATTATTAAACGGGTCGGATTTGGGTTGGGCATAAATGGGTAAAATATAATTCATAACACGACACGAACCCGACACGACACGATTCATTATCGTTCCTACCCACCACCCTACCATTCCTTAACCTATCTACATAATTCAACGTGGAATAACAAAGCTTTTGACAAAAAAAAAACATCAGATTTAAAAAAACAATGCTTTTGAAATTTACTTAACCTATCTGATAAAAAAAATCAATGCTTGACAGAAAAAAAAAATATCAACGTGGGATGACAATGCTTTTGACAAAAAAAAAGCATCAAATAAAAAAACAAAAAAACATCAGATAAAAAAACAATGCTTTTGAAATTTACTTAACCTATTCGATAGAAAAAACAATGCTTTTGACAAAACTAAAATAAAATTAACGTGGAGTTAATGTAAGAGTGGTATTTATTTTGATTTTTTATTTAATAATATTTTTTGTTTTCTTTGTTTAGTAATTCTCTCTTATTTACTCCTCACGTTGTGTTTTTCATGTCTTAGTGAAATCTTCATGGTATATATATAATTTTTTTGATCGAAATGGTATATATATAATTAACTGTTAAATTTTTGGTTTTTTATCCAAAATGCACCATGTACCACCTTATTAGTCTCAAAATGCAACATGAATTTAAATTCTTGTTCCAATTTGATCTGTTTCCTTTAGAAAGGTTAAAATTAGGGTTAAAATCGTCAATTTGTACACCTAACCATCTAAAAATTCATGGAAAAAACATTTACTCCAAATAATAGCTGAAACTTACCTGTGTTCGTGGCCCTCGTCAAAATCCCTCGAGAAGAGAAACCCAGGCTGTAGAGAAAACCAGCGTGACGGAACGACCCAGGCTCCCCGTGAGCGACTCCGGCCTGACAACGTGACCCAGGCTCCCCGAGCTCCCCGTCTCCCTCCCCGACCCTCGCCTCATCCTGAAGAGCAGAGGTCATCCTGCCCAAACTTCCGGTGACCGCTGCTAAAACTAACCCCCTTCAGTCTCGAATGACCCCAAAAGTCCAAAACCACCTTGTTTCTCTGTCTCAAAGAAACTCCCATCGAAATTACACTTAAACCATCCATGGCGAGGCTTCTTCTAGGTTGCTTGCTGCTTCACGAGCAGGTGGACCAGCCTTCCGCGGATGATTATGGTGAACGAAGCAAGAAATTTTTCAGCGTTTCGAGGGATTTCTTGGAGTGGCACATGAGAGCCCTTCCACACCAAGTTATTCATTCCTCCCTTGCCAAATACTCAACAAAATCATGATAGATAATTTGAACTTTTGGTTGGGCAGGATCGGGCCATATTAATGACCCAGGTCAACATTGAAGAGCTCAAGCCTAGCCTTAAAGAAATGCCCAGCGAGCAGGTAAATCGTATTCCTCTTGTTGCAGGGCAATCCCTCAACACATGGATATCAGTTTCGGGGCCAGTACCACAGAAATTGCAATATATTATCAGTGGAAAACTTTTTTTTTTTGCAGGTTGTATTTCATGGGTAAGATGCCTCTGTAGGCTCACAACAGAAGTTCTTGACTTTACTTGGTATGCAGACACCCCAGATCTTTTTCTACAGAGACCGGCCCTCATTGTTATCTCCTGAAGGCATCGCTGAACCAGATTCACAGTCAAAATGAGTCATAGCAATTTTATATGCATTTTTAATAGAGAATAAACAAGATCATTCCCTTTTCCATATCATACGTTCCTCAGTTGTTCGTACACTAAGTAGTGAGAAACAAGCTAAATTTGTAAAAACGGCCCTGGGTCGCGGAGGGAGACTGGGAGCCTGGGTAACGCCGTCACGCCGGAGTCGCTCACGGGAGCCTGGATCGCGCCGTCACGTTGGTTTTCTTTGCAGGGTAAATGTTTTTTCCATGAATTTTTAGATACTTAAGTGTACAAATTGACGATTTTAACCCTGATTTTAACCTCTCTAACGGAAACAGACTAAATTGAAACGAAAATGTAGATTCAAGGTGCATTTTGACACAAAATGGTTTTTGAGACTAATAATGTGATATATGGTGCATTTTGGGTAAAAAGCCTAAATTATTTGCGCTCATTTTAACTGTAAGTAACTATTAGGGAGTTCGGGTGATATGAGTTAGTTGTCTCCACTTTTGTCTCTTTTTAACTATTAAACATATTTTTTTGTTTTTGTTTAAAATTTCTAAATATATATGATTTTTTTTTGCAAAAAAATTATATTATTTATTGTTCCTTACGTTATATTTATACTAGCCTTACTGCAGGCGGCTTCGCACATGCGTGAGGCTTTTTGATGCGTTCCGCACGTCATCTTGCGTTATCCAATATTGCGTTATTTAATACTAACCTCATTGCAGACGACTCCGCGCCTGCGTGAGACTCTTCGACACGCTCCGTGCTCCCTTTTGTGTAACTCGAGATTATATTGTTTATTATTTATAATTTTTGAATATAAAAAAATCAAATCATATATTATACAATTGACTAACGACTCGATTCCGTCCTTGCGTATGACTTTTTGGCAAGCTCTGCACGCCATTTTGCATTACCTAATTTTTTGGGCTAAAAAGATTTTGAAGTTTCCTTTACATCCAAAAATGACTACATGGAAACAAAAAATTCAAAATCACTCTAGCCCGAAAAATTCAAGTAATGCAAAATGGCGTGCGGAGCTTGCCAAAAAATCCTACACAAGGATGGAATCGAGTCGGCAGTCAATTGTATGATATATACTTTTATTTTTTTTATATTCGAAAATTATAAATAATAAATAATAAATAATATAATTTCAAGTTGTGCATGAGGGCACGCGGAGCGCGCCGAAGAGCCTCACGCAGGTGCGGAATTAACTGCAGTGAGGCTAGTATTAAATAACGTAATATTGGATAACACAAGATGGCGTGCGGAGCGCGCCGAAAAGCCTCACGCATGCGCAGAACCACCTGCAGTGAGGCTAGTATTATTATAAAATCAAGATGTTCAAAAGGTTTCACCTAAGAAATTATGACAAAAATACTTTTTAAATTATTTAATAATTAAAGATATATTAGTAAAATTATATATCAAATTCATAAATTTAAAAAATAATAAAGGTTAATGACAGGCCCGTCCCAACTGGACGTTAAAAACCGTACACGGTCCTGCTCCCGTCTGACAAGTCAACTGAAAGTCCGAAACTACCCTTCAATACCTGCCAGACAAGGGAATTTTTGCGCCTGTGCCTGCACATACCTCCACCTCTAGAATAGCCTCGATCGACGCGCCACGACCTGAAGGGTTAACAAAACAGAAAAGGTGTGAGTGGACAAAAATGACCTCTTAGAAAAACATTTACCAAAATATATTCTTACCCTCCAGTTTTCACAAACTTGCATGCATAACGTAAAACATGAGTAATAGTATGAAATCATTCAAGTATGAACAGTGGACCGATAAAATCAAAACATATTTTCCCATGGTCCACAAAAACTCATGTTCACCAAATCAGTTTAACAACTCAAAAAGTTCACAGTTTCTTTAAATCATTTTAACCGCTAAACCACGGTTTCCTCAAAATCATTTTCCATAAACCACGGGACTTATTTCCATATCCTGTTGCTTAGAGTCACGTTTATCCCTGCAACGCGTGCATATCAATAGGCTCAAGGACCGCTCAAAATCCGAGCATCCGCTGCTGTGAACACATCATCAGTCAGCAATCCGTCGCTGGGAAAAACCTCACCAGCCGACGATCCGGATCTTGTGAACATATCACTTACCGATCCATATAATCCAGCACATCTGATCTGAGTCAAGCCTCCCCTAGGCTGCAAGACAAAGATCGTGCTACGTGACCTCTTCGGGGTAAACACTTCCATCCCGAAGGCGAGCGTTATCTCCAGGGTGCACTCCGGGGAAAAACATATTTTCTCCCGAAAGCCCTAAATATCCGCAACATATCACCATCACAAAAACCAGTGAAAAACAGTTGCATTAAAAACCAAATCATATATCAATACAGGGTCTCAGCCCCAAGTCCCGATTTACTTTATAAATCCGAAAATCATTAATATCATCATGTCATCACATGGAAATACAATTCCAACCAAAATCACAATTCCATTGGGTCTCAAGCCCTAAATATCAATATCACGTAAATCCGTGCAACTGTAAACCCGAGTTGCCACGATCACGTAAATCCATGAAATCAATCACTGACTCATAATCCGAGTCCAAATATCATTTTCAATTTCCTGACTCATAACCCAAGTCAAAACATCGTTTTCAATCCGGGCCTAGCCCAAAACATCATTTGCACGTTCCTCGTAAAACGTGCCCGAAAGACTGATTAAAATAATCACAAAATCACGAGAATACTAAAAATCCTCAAATTCACATGTAACTCCAAATCCGAGTCAAAATCATTATTTACTTGGGTTCTCACGCCCACAATATCATTTTTAACCAATTTCATGATTTCTCGAAAATCGTGCCAGAATATAATAATATAATAATCACAAAACGAGAAATCACCGAATTGAAATACCAATCATGCCAAAGCATATCAAATCATATAATAAAGCATTTTAAATCATATATGCATGCATCACAGTTAGAAAACCAAAAGTCCACTCACACACACCGTTCAAAACGGTTCGTTTCCGAGCTGCACGTTTTTCCGTAAAATCTGGAAATCACAACTCCTGCCCAAAATCATTATAGAGGGTTACTAACATCTCAAAATACTCCATATAATTTTTCCCCAATTTTTCCGGAATTTAAATACGTATTTAACTTGTAAAACAAAACTTCGGATACGCAGAACATTATCGAAACAATATCCGATTTCACCGAAATCAACGTCAAAATGTTCGTTACACTGAGAGGATCAAAAGTCATGTTGACCTCACCTTGAGACTAGGCCGGACGCGCCCTCACGCGCCGCCGTGAGTGGCTGCGCGTGAAATCCACGCGCCAGCTACAGTGTCATCGTTCATGCCCGTTTGTCTGGTAAACGGGTCGTTTAACCCGCGATCAGACCCGGCTGGTTTTCAGTCAATTCCACACTGTTTTCATCAATTGAGCATTCAGTGAGTTCCGTTATAAGTTCAATTAGGGTTCTGTAACATCAATTACTTGAAACATTACCTCAATCCTCACGATCAAGGATGAACAATCGAAGGGCCTCCGGCCACTGTTCATCAGTCGAATTACCTCAATTCCACAAGATTTCCCCAAATTGATTCATCAAGAAGCTTCATTGATCTCAAGTAAACCTTTTCCCCAACTCAATTGCATCAATCCATTGCTCAATCTTCACGACTCAAACTCGAACATCCGTGCACTGTGCAACCATGGAGTTCAGCCAATCACAACCGTTTTCTTTCAATTGATCCTTCCAGAAGCATCGTGGGATCCTCAGGAACGTAATCCCCAGCTCAATTTCATCCATCGAAGCCTCCAATTCCTCGACACAATCTCGAATTTCCTCCTCTGTCACCAAGTGTGTTCAGAGCCAAAACGTTGCTAATTCTTCGTGTTTTCGATGTGGATCGACTCGTACTGATCTCAGGAAGCTAACTCGAGCTTCAATTCCACTCCTCACGGCTCAATTCGCAACAATTGAATTTTCCCCCCAAAATTTCTAAAATTCGAAACCCAGAATTCCTCACACTCACAACCCCTCGTGTTTCCCTTGTTAGTCCAGTCATTCCAACTCTCATTTTTCTCACAAAAACGGCAGAGAAAGGGAGCCAATTCTCCCAGTTCAATCTCTCCCCAAAATGTGCACGGTTTGAAGAAATTTCAAAGAAAATAAAGGAAAATGGTGGAGAACATGATGATTAGGGGTGATGATGGTGTTTGGAGGGAAACATGGAGCTGGAAACAAGGGATGGGTGACACTTGTCACTCATCCGGATGTGCACAGTCACCGGGTACTGTTCACATTAAAATATTATTTTAATCCCGGTTCGTTCGGTTAATCGAGCCCGATTCCGTGACCATAACTTCGTCGTCGAATCTCCGATTTCGGCATGCCGCCTGTCGTTGGATTCGCATCGACGAGACCTACGTAACGGTCCTTGGCCCTCGTCCGTTGGACTTCCCGGCCAAAAAGTCAACATTTGGCCCCTACTATGCCAAATTACCAAAATACCCCTTAACTTCCGAACATCATAACTTTCTCTACGAATGTCGGAATTGAACGTGCCACCTGTCTATGAACTCGTGACGTCCCGAACTACGTCACAGTCATCGGTCAAAGTCCATTTGACCGCCCGAACTAAAAGTCAACATTTTGCCCACGCTAGGGGCAAAACGGTCATTTTGCACGTTTCGTCCGATTTCACTCAACTAATCCCCGATTAGTCATTCTATTTCATAATTAATTAATATTCAATCCCGATATTCGGGACGGGTCCTTACAACCTTCCCTCCTCAAAGAATTTCGTCCCCGAAATTCCAACTATCCGTATTCCACAACTACCTCGTGGAAAACAAATGGTCACACGTCACGTGTACACCTGTACACCCACTAGCCAACACAGAACTCGTCTGCACTCAGACGTCACATCACAGATGCACGTCGTACTGACTACACTTGACCACCTCGAATAAAATTGATTACCAGAAATTGGCAATGTCACCGTTAAGCTAACTCCTTCAGCTTGACAGCCCCACATACTCACTAATGTGCCCTGATCTTCGCTCTCATAGAGAGTCACCAAAACTCACTAGTCAGTCCAAGCCGACACCACAAGCCAAACTGTCACTACCAAGCTTTACTACCCTAGTAAAGCGCCAATCAGTAATAAATCAGTGACAACACATCATACTACAACGTCCGTCAATGTAGCATATGATCATCAACATGATCTACCCCTCGCAGGGCAAACTCAATCCTGCGACAAATACCTACAGTAGTTACCACAATTGTCACCCCCTCAGCGATCCCAGATGCTGGTAAGGTCACGACAAGGTAACATCTCGCCGCAAAGCAACTTGCGGTCACACCAACCACCATCTCACTCAACCTGAGTATACATATACCGTCATCACCCTCAATCAGACGGTGCATCTGGAACACGTTGAACACAAGCCTATCAGTAATCACACAACTCAACACTAGAGTTATACTTGCCAACCTTGGCTAAGAGCACCTGCTCAAACAATCACTGTAATCGTCAGAATCACTCTGCCCAGTGCATCGTGTTCAATGTCCAGTTCACGTTCACATCCACAACCAATGGTAGTGGAACTAAGCCAAACACCAACACGTTTATCGACACAACACTGGTACATCCCATGTACCGTCACTAGGTATCAAGTACCCTCGTCCATACGATACCGTACATCGCACACCAAGCAAGATCCTACAGCTGGACCCCAGTACTCGACCCATAGACCTATATGGTCGATCCCAAACCAGGTAAGGCAAAAGTATAAAGCCTGAGGGTTTTGCTAACATCGACAATCCTTATCCTTTGCTACCCAAAAACACCTCGCCAAATGACAACACTCAAAATGACACATCAACGTGTCCACAGGGAAGAACGCCTAGTTCTCCCGGGATTCATATCAACCCCGGCCACCACAAATCTGCAAAATATCGTACCCCCAAACCACGTACAAGGTACGTACATCTGTCCCTTGACCAGACTACAACCACCTAGGTCATAGCCAAACACGTTCCAATAATGAAGTCCATTTGCCCAAACCAGCAAGAGATAAATCGAAACTCCACCAATCAGCTAGTTTCAATACCAAATCCGAATCCGCAATTTCGTAAGAAATCCCGAATCCAAATCCATACATCACAGTTTTTAATTCATGTCCAAATCCGAATCCGAAATCATTATTCCGTAAGCTAGCATTTGGAATAATCATTCCGCACCCAAATCCAGTATTCCACTTTCAAGTTCCTGAATCGAATCCTGAATCGTCACCCAGAAATTCGATTCCAAAACCCGAAATCTGGTTCACGTCCACTCGGACACACCAAAACCGAACCTATCGGTTACCAGTTCAAGCGAGTAACACATTACATCCGATGGACTTCATAAGGAAGCCAATCCCATCCGTCACAACTCTAAGGCTGACCAAATTCGACCCCGTCGAAAACCTACTCGCTCGAGTAACATACCATAAGGGGCTCCACTTCGAAAAGAAGTTCAGTCCCGTCATTTATGACTCACATACCGACGTAAGAGTGATAAACTCTCACCCAATCTGGATCATCGAAATCACGACCCAGATCCATTACGACGTCAGCCGACTGTGAACATCACGATCCTAGATCGTCACAATGCCCAAAGTCCACGACATTACTAACCCGATCCACACAGTCAACAACTAGGAACCACAAGGTCTTACACCCTTACTGATTACCTCGTATCTATCCTTGCCATCCCACCTAGGGAAAACCAAGGATGATCCAAAACAATGACACCAATATTCATCCTACGTGGATGCAAACAAAATTCACTGCACTCCCCACGCCATGTAACCCAACATTATCTGCCACCAAGCAGAAAATAAGAAGTCACCCCTGATGACTTCAGAATACCTAATCCCCATGCGGAAAACCCGCAATCCTCTTCAAACACAACCTCTCATGATTCCGTAGGTCTAACCATGTTGGAACCATCGGACTCGGACACCAACCACGTGTCCCCTTTTGGACTGGTTACTGACACATACCCAACTCGACGAAGTCACAACCCGACTCGTGACCCATCGTTAGCACAACACCGGCACCAACACCAGCATACAGACAACAATATCAGTATGAGCACACCGTGTGCAAAACTGACAACCCTGGATCTCCGCTCATAACAAGCGACGACCCCGTACCTCTGCTCGAATAGGAGAAACTCTGCCTCCTTCGTACCTAACAACTCTGGGTACAGTCACCCTGACAACTCGTGTGAGAAAAAAAGAAACGTCCCCTGATGTCCCCCCGATTCTCAACAACCACTCTCGGTAGTAGTGCCTGCCACAGACTTGTGCAGACCCAACCACCAGACATCACTATCGAGACTCCACATCCAATGGAATCAAGTACTCGTACGACTACCCTGTATCCCCACTTTGGGATTCCTTCGACAAGTACCAACCCCGACTGTGGATTGCAGTTCCACCACTAAAGCTGACATGATTAGACCTGACACAATCGTCACTCGGTCTTGACTTCAAAAAGTCATTAAGAGTCAAACCACCCGCCAGCACACATTTCCGAACCAAACATCCCACCTTAGGTTCCGCGATTACTACCTAGGGTCCCTCAAAACCCGACAGCTCCTGAGACTTAAGATATTACCATGACTCATCTCGAGTCCTAACCGAATTCTTGATTCATTCCTCTATGCCATCCCTGGCATACCCGGTCACCCAGCAAATTACCGCTGGTGAACCACATCAATACTACATTCCAAACCTAGGAATCCCCCAACACACTCTAGACGTTGGGAACTCATATTTCGTACAAGGAATTACTGAGAATAATCTCATCCTGGGTCCAACCTACCCAATTGTGCTACCTTCCAAGCCTCTGGATCCAACAAATCCTAAGACCCACAAGAATACTGATTCGACAATTAGTAAGCCGTAGCTACACAAATTAATATCTGACCCACAAACCAAGGTCAATTACATTCCGAGATTCATCACAAGGTCTCAAATACCCTAATATACCCATCTCACTACCAGGTCGCGCACGAGGCTCACGTTCCGGAGGTATGGCATGGCAACAGCATCAGCAACCTAGTGCTCTGATACCAACTTGACAGGACCCGTCCCAACTGGACGTTAAAAACCGTACACGGTCCTGCTCCCGTCTGACAAGTCAACTGAAAGTCCGAAACTACCCTTCAATACCTGCCAGACAAGGGAATTTTTGCGCCTGTGCCTGCACATACCTCCACCTCTAGAATAGCCTCGATCGACGCGCCACGACCTGAAGGGTTAACAAAACAGAAAAGGTGTGAGTGGACAAAAATGACCTCTTAGAAAAACATTTACCAAAATATATTCTTACCCTCCAGTTTTCACAAACTTGCATGCATAACGTAAAACATGAGTAATAGTATGAAATCATTCAAGTATGAACAGTGGACCGATAAAATCAAAACATATTTTCCCATGGTCCACAAAAACTCATGTTCACCAAATCAGTTTAACAACTCAAAAAGTTCACAGTTTCTTTAAATCATTTTAACCGCTAAACCACGGTTTCCTCAAAATCATTTTCCATAAACCACGGGACTTATTTCCATATCCTGTTGCTTAGAGTCACGTTTATCCCTGCAACGCGTGCATATCAATAGGCTCAAGGACCGCTCAAAATCCGAGCATCCGCTGCTGTGAACACATCATCAGTCAGCAATCCGTCGCTGGGAAAAACCTCACCAGCCGACGATCCGGATCTCGTGAACATATCACTTACCGATCCATATAATCCAGCACATCTGATCTGAGTCAAGCCTCCCCTGGGCTGCAAGACAAAGATCGTGCTACGTGACCTCTTCGGGGTAAACACTTCCATCCCGAAGGCGAGCGTTATCTCCAGGGTGCACTCCGGGGAAAAACATATTTTCTCCCGAAAGCCCTAAATATCCGCAACATATCACCATCACAAAAACCAGTGAAAAACAGTTGCATTAAAAACCAAATCATATATCAATACAGGGTCTCAGCCCCAAGTCCCGATTTACTTTATAAATCCGAAAATCATTAATATCATCATGTCATCACATGGAAATACAATTCCAACCAAAATCACAATTCCATTGGGTCTCAAGCCCAAAATATTAATATCACGTAAATCCGTGCAACTGTAAACCCGAGTTGCTACGATCACGTAAATCCATGAAATCAATCACTGACTCATAATCCGAGTCCAAATATCATTTTCAATTTCCTGACTCATAACCCAAGTCAAAACATCGTTTTCAATCCGGGCCTAGCCCAAAACATCATTTGCACGTTCCTCGTAAAACGTGCCCGAAAGACTGATTAAAATAATCACAAAATCACGAGAATACTAGAAATCCTCAAATTCACATGTAACTCCAAATCCGAGTCAAAATCATTATTTACTTGGGTTCTCACGCCCACAATATCATTTTTAACCAATTTCATGATTTCTCGAAAATCGTGCCAGAATATAATAATATAATAATCACAAAACCGAGAAATCACCGAATTGAAATACCAATCATGCCAAAGCATATCAAATCATATAATAAAGCATTTTAAATCATATATGCATGCATCACAGTTAGAAAACCAAAAGTCCACTCACACACACCGTTCAAAACGGTTCGTTTCCGAGCTGCACGTTTTTCCGTAAAATCTGGAAATCACAACTCCTGCCCAAAATCATTATAGAGGGTTACTAACATCTCAAAATACTCCATATAATTTTTCCCCAATTTTTCTGGAATTTAAATACGTATTTAACTCGTAAAACAAAACTTCGGATACGCGGAACATTATCGAAACAATATCCGATTTCACCGAAATCAACGTCAAAATGTTCGTTACACTGAGAGGATCAAAAGTCATGTTGACCTCACCTTGAGACTAGGCCGGACGCGCCCTCACGCGCCGCCGTGAGTGGCTGCGCGTGAAATCCACGCGCCAGCTACAGTGTCATCGTTCATGCCCGTTTGTCTGGTAAACGGGTCGTTTAACCCGCGATCAGACCCGGCTGGTTTTCAGTCAATTCCACACTGTTTTCATCAATTGAGCATTCAGTGAGTTCTGTTATAAGTTCAATTAGGGTTCTATAACATCAATTACTTGAAACATTACCTCAATCCTCACGATCAAGGATGAACAATCGAAGGGCCTCCGGCCACTGTTCATCAGTCGAATTACCTCAATTCCACAAGATTTCCCCAAATTGATTCATCAAGAAGCTTCATTGATCTCAGGTAAACCTTTCCCCCAACTCAATTGCATCAATCCATTGCTCAATCTTCACGACTCAAACTCGAACATCCGTGCACTGTGCAACCATGGAGTTCAGCCAATCACAACCGTTTTCTTTCAATTGATCCTTCCAGAAGCATCGTGGGATCCTCAGGAACGTAATCCCCAGCTCAATTTCATCCATCGAAGCCTCCAATTCCTCGACACAATCTCGAATTTCCTCCTCTGTCACCAAGTGTGTTCAGAGCCAAAACGTTGCCAATTCTTCGTGTTTTCGATGTGGATCGACTCGTACTGATCTCAGGAAGCTAACTCGAGCTTCAATTCCACTCCTCACGGCTCAATTCGCAACAATTGAATTTTCCCCCCAAAATTTCTAAAATTCGAAACCCAGAATTCCTCACACTCACAACCCCTCGTGTTTCCCTTGTTAGTCCAGTCATTCCAACTCTCATTTTTCTCACAAAAACGGCAGAGAAAGGCAGCCAATTCTCCCAGTTCAATCCCTCCCCAAAATGTGCACGGTTTGAATAAATTTCAAAGAAAATAAAGGAAAATGGTGGAGAACATGATGATTAGGGGTGATGATGGTGTTTGGAGGGAAACATGGAGCTGGAAACAAGGGATGGGTGACACTTGTCACTCATCCGGATGTGCACAGTCACCGGGTACTGTTCACATTAAAATATTATTTTAATCCCGGTTCGTTCGGTTAATCGAGCCCGATTCCGTGACCATAACTTCGTCGTCGAATCTCCGATTTCGGCATGCCGCCTGTCGTTGGATTCGCATCGACGAGACCTACGTAACAGTCCTTGGCCCTCGTCCGTTGGACTTCCCGGCCAAAAAGTCAATATTTGGCCCCTACTATGCCAAATTACCAAAATACCCCTTAACTTCCGAACATCATAACTTTCTCTACGAATGTCGGAATTGAACGTGCCACCTGTCTATGAACTCGTGACGTCCCGAACTACGTCACAGTCATCGGTCAAAGTCCATTTGACCGCCCGAACTAAAAGTCAACATTTTGCCCACACCAGGGGCAAAACGGTCATTTTGCACGTTTCGTCTGATTTCTCTCAACTAATCCCCGATTAGTCATTCTATTTCATAATTAATTAATATTCAATCCCGATATTCGGGACGGGTCCTTACAGTTAATGTAAGGAGTGGGCGTAAAGAAAATAAAGCAGCGGGTAACTGGAGTCTGTGTATATATATGGTTTTTTGGTCTCATCACACCGTAACTAATCTCACGACTCACAGATGTGTATCTGCTGTCGTATGCAAACCTAAATATCACTTCTCTCTCTCTCTTTTTTTATCTGAAAATATCAGTTCTCTAGGTAGGTTTTATTGGGATTGAGCTAGGAGAAAGGCAAGAATTAGGACCCTATAATGTCTTTGATAATTGTTAAATTCATCAAACCAGCTTGAAAATATACGAAACAAGTAAAAGTTACTCCCAACCAACTCCGCCCTCTGCAACAATTGGCAGAGATTCCTCACTGGCATCATCTATATAGTGTATACTCCATACTCCCAACCACGATGGTGAGTTTCTCATTCTCCTTCTGTTTCACAATGTAAGTTGGTGTCGAGGTTACTAATTGACAGGAATAAAGTTAACTCAATTTTTTATGAGTAAATCATTGTTACATCCTTAACAATTTTTATTTTTATTTAAAATTTTTAATGCTTGTATATTAAACAAAATAAAATCTTATTTCAAACTTTTTTTATTCAAAAGTCCCTAAACAGAATTTATAAGTAATAAATTCCACATATACCATTTTATATCTCAATAAACAGAATGAGTGAGTTATTGATAATTCTTTTAAACAATTAAAAATAATAGTTTTTTTTTGTTCTATTTGCCCCATGTGCCCCTTAGTGTTTGATTTTTTTGGCCTCTTGGGCCCTTTATTATATTATGTATATAATAAATATGATATATATATTGTATATAGTTACAATTAGATTTTTTCTATATAATAAAAAATGAAATCCGTATTGTCTGGAGTTCAACGATAGGGTATAGATTTTTGTTTGGGGTGGGGGGTTGAGATGGTGGCGGAAAAATTATTTTTGAAGAATTATTGCTTTTAATTATCTTACTTTAAGTTAGATTAGATATTTATATTACTTTTAAAGTGAGCAAGTGAAAAAAAATATATAAATAGGAGTAATGTTTTCATAATTCTCAATATAATCTTATAATAATAATAAAAAAGTAATGTTGAAATCATGATAAATTTTGGTAAGTGTTTTTTAGATTGGTATTGGATTAGTTTACAATGGAATGATATTAGTTGTAAATTATATAAAACTATAGTCTATTTTAAATTGTATAGTCATTTGACTAGTCAAATAACCTATAAGTTTAATTTTTCTATATGCAAATTTTTGAATAAACTTATACATTAGTAAGGATATATGAGTTAATTGCTATTTTTTATTGAATTTATCATACAATTTAAACCGATTGATAATTTGATGATTTTTGCATGGACCCCAGTCCCTTGGATCCTCATATAGAAGGACCCGCTGCGAGCTAGCCATATTCAGTCTTATTCATCTCTACTATCGTGTTGGGCCCTAGTTAGGCTTTTCTATATTCCATAGGCCCATAACCAGTTAATTATACATCTATTGACACAAAAGCCCACAATCAAAGGTGGATCTCATATCCAATGGGCCCAAACTCCAATCATATCCATCAGATAGAACCCTAACTCGCGCCGTTGGAATCCACAGTTCCGCTTTATAATGTAAGCAAGAAAAAAAAAAACCCTAGCCAAATCCTTTTTTGATCAGGTCCTAGCCAAATCCTTAGGAGAGCGAAGATGAAGTACAATCCCCGCGTCACCAGCTCTCGTCGGAAAAACCGCAAGGCCCACTTTACCGCGCCGTCCAGCGTGCGCCGGGTGCTGATGAGCGCGCCTCTCTCCTCAGACCTCCGCTCCAAGTACAATGTCCGATCCATGCCGGTGCGCAAGGACGACGAGGTCCAGGTGGTGCGCGGTACCTACAAGGGCCGTGAGGGCAAGGTTGTGCAGGTTTACCGCCGCAAGTGGGTCATCCACATCGAGCGAATCACCCGCGAGAAGGTTAATGGATCCACCGTCAACGTCGGCATCAACCCCTCCAAGGTGCTCATCACCAAGCTCAGGCTCGACAAGGATCGCAAGTCGCTGCTCGACCGTAAGGCCAAGGGTCGCGCCGCTGCTGACAAGGACAAGGGCACCAAGTTCACAGCTGAGGACATCATGCAGAACGTTGATTGATTCCATATGAGGGTTTGTGTTTTGGTTAGTGAAAGTAGCGACGGTCTAATGAGCTGTAATTGTAAGCACTTAAATTTCAACTATGCATTGATGGATTTGGCGTTTAATGCTTTTTTTAGGCTTCAATTTGTTGGGTCTTCAAATTGAGACATGGATTTTGCTCTATTTCTAATTATATGGTATTTCTGGAACGAGTTATTTATTTATTTATATATATAACTATTTATTCTGTTTTTATTTCTCTCATTTTTATTTTTAATTATGGTGCTTCGTGATTTTTCTGCTGATAATTGTCTACAGGTTGAGGATTCATATTGGGATCAACAGAAATGTTGTGTGCTTTCTGTGTGTGATAGGTATGAGTTTGGAGTATAGGAACTGGTGGCAATGCAACATAACCATTGTTAATAGAACTTGGTTGGCTAGGGATTTTGACACTGATTCTTGTGCCATTTTTATTGGTTTTTCTTGTTCCTCTACAACTAATGTTGGAACACTGGTCTCGTTAGTATAAACATATTGATGTTTTGACTCTGATTTGCTATACCTTTGTTTCTCTTGTAGTGGTGACATTATCTGATTTGTTGTGGTTTATTTGCACTTTAGTATGATATTGAGTCTCTATTATTTGGATAGTGATGGGTTTAATCCGGTAGTGATGGTGCACACTCACTAAAACATAAGGAATGTGAAGTTGTTTTAACTTTGAACATGTCTTGGGATTGTTAATTGTCAGACGAGGGATATCTTATGATTCATTTGGAGGCACGAGGCCTCGGATTTCACATTCATACTAGGTAGTACACATTCTCAGTAGTCCCATGAATTCTCTATATCTTAGTTTGCCCTATAATTGAAGTGTGAAAAACTTTCAAATCGTGTTTATTTTTGTATCACTCGTTGAATTTCAGTCTTAGGACTCAAGGCTAACAATCATCGTTGAATTCGTTGCTTGGTTTGGAGCACTGAGTTTGCTCTTGCCACACAAAGGAGGCCCTTGTGCTTTATCAACGCTCAACTTGTCTGTTCTTCAGTTATCTTTCATCGTAGCCATTTGTCCGTGTAGTCGGTTAGTTGCTTCACATATTTTGTTGGACGAATTGTATGATTGTAAAGTGAAGCCGCTGATCCTACCAACTATTTTCTTTCAACCCTCACTCTTGAAATTGTAGTCAGTCACCAATGCATGATGATTCACGTGGTAAGGAACTTGTTCCCTTTAAACAAGGTGTTGAGACCTAGCATTGTCAATGGAAAAGCCATCGTTGGGAGAGCTTGCCCCCCAAATGGGATCAGACCCAGCTATTAGTTGGGGCCCTTGTTACCTTCGGAAACTGCATGGTTATAACCCAAAAAAAGAGATTGTAGTCAGTCGGGCACCAGCTGCAACACCTTCTTGCTGTGTCCTGCAGCTGATCCGACTGTTGTCCATCAATGAAGCACCGAAACTCCACGTTTTGAATAGTTTGAAAGATAAAACTCCTTGATATAGGTTTCGGAAAAAAAGTAAAAATTCCAAAACATTTCTCAACTGATTTTATAATTATATAATTTTTTTTTTCAGAAAATTGGTGTGAACTTTCATATTTTTAAGTTTTTGAGTTATTTTATAATAAAAATGAAGTTGAGTTTGATGCATATGATTCTATTTATATAGCAAATGTTAGTTTATTTAAGATTATAAATCCAACTCTAGAAAAAGGAGGAAAATTGGAGATTTTGATGATAAAAGAAGAGAGATGATAAGATATGGTTTTGTCATAGTATGGTTCATGTGAGATCTGACAAATGAGATTTTAAATGACAGGATCTGCCCCGAAATCATTTTGATAACGGTACCAGATCTAACTCCCGTCTGACAACTAATCCAAAGTTCCA
The DNA here is from genome assembly GCA_032719365.1 of Prinsepia uniflora. Classification (NCBI taxonomy): domain Eukaryota; kingdom Viridiplantae; phylum Streptophyta; class Magnoliopsida; order Rosales; family Rosaceae; genus Prinsepia; species Prinsepia uniflora. Next base: position 15,406,935 of record CM064862.1, on the reverse strand, counting down.
AACGTACCCTTAGGACCTTTAATCCTAATACGAGAATCAGTCTGACAAGGGATGTGTATCCCAACGAGAATCGTCCTTTAAAAGTCGTCGTCCACACCAACTCACCAACCTTGGAGGCAAGGTAAATCCCGACTCGATAACTACGACCTCAGTCGTAACACATGACATAACCAATATCTCAAATTATCCGTAAACTTCGTCGGCTATAAACCATAAACCAGTCAGTACTCAATCAGCTCTCAGTCATGAACTAGCCAATAAGTGCATCGACTCCCTTGACTCCTCCCTAGTCCCTAATCGATAACTTGAATCGTCTAAAATCCCAATCCGGTGTCCCGACTCATCTAGAGTCTCCATTCGATATCCCAACTCATCTAGAGTTCTAACTCGGTATCCAGACTCATCTAAGGTCCTAATTTGGTATCCCAACTTATCTAGAGTCGTACTCTGGTATCCTGATTGATAACAAAATATCTCGGCTCCTCGGTTCTTCCTATGCACTAATCAAATCTCCCAGCTTTCCCGACTCTTCCTGAGCGATAAACCGATGTCCGAGCTCTCCCGATTTCCCCGAGTCCTAATCTGATCTCCCCCTAACCTCGGGAGTTCACACACACCCTAAGCATAGATATCGTCTTTTTAAATGCCAAGAAATACGATTAAATGATGCTTGATTAACCTAAAATCGGCTCCATTAGATCCATATAATCCAAAGCTCGGAAGCAAGCACTACCGTGAGCAGTGGGACGGTCTTCGTGCCGCCACGAGCTAGTGAAAGGCTGGCGGTCGCCCCCAAGCGCTGGAGAATATTCCTTCATGACAGAATATTTAGTCAGGGAATATTTTGTCATGGAATATTCTGTTAACTTGAAGAGAATAATACCGTCATTGGAGGAAAATTTTGTCACCAGAGGAATATTCTGTGACTAGAGGAATATTTCGTCACCGAAGAATAAACCATCGCTGGAGGAAGATTTCGTCGAAGGATTTTCAACTGGAGAAGACGACTGGCACCGCCGCTGCCGTCGCCGTATGGCTCGAAGGAAAACTCTATTTTGGCATAAACTTCAAACCTTTCTAACTTCCACATTTCTTAACTTTTTTCGATGGTCTACAAATGTAAATTCATCCACTCTTCGTGAGTAATCCAAATCTATGCTCAGATATGAGAGAACGTACCTAGTTTGGCCATAATCTGGCCATGGAGTTTCACCCAACTTCTCCTCGTCGATCCGCCATCCACGTTAGCCCTCCCACCTTAAAACCACCACCAATAAACTCACGGCAGTGAACGGAACACGATGCTAGCCTCATATTCCATCAACTCGACCCCAAACTGGGCCAAATGTGAAAGGAAGGTGCAGTGATCGCACGAATGAGAGAGAATTAGAGTGAGAGAATCTGGCCAATCTCGTGATGAGTGAGAGTATTGACCATATTTATACCCTGAAATTTTTCAAAATTACCATTATGCCCTTATCGATCCAAATCTGTAACTTTCGTATCGGGACTCTGATTTCACGTGTCGTCTCTCTACAAACTTGTGAGTTGGAGGCCTACACAATGGCCATTGGAAAACGTTGAAAAGCACCTCCAAAAATCGAGGGTAAAATCACCCTTTTCCAACTAAGTTCACAAATTGACCTTAATTTTCTAATCGTGGTCATTACATTAATTGTTTTTTTTTATATATTTATTCAACTTTGGAAAGTGGAAATATGAGGCATAAGTGAAATCTAACATTTGAATGGTTGATAATGCAATTAAAGAATGAATTATGACTTTTAACTGTTTTGAGTTTGGTTTTACCATAAGGTTAATGCGAGCTATCAAAATAAGATTTAGGTTCCCTAGTTCAAATATTATTTCTTTCCAAAATTTCAAGTTTAGGTTTTGGAATTATAAGATTTATATTAACTCTAGCGTTTGATATTATAGAATGAAGAAAGAATTTTAATTTTTTTTTTCATTTTAGTTTTATTTATCTATATTGGAATTTATGTGAACTCCCATAATATGAGAGTGGAGTTTCAAAGTTCAATTTTATTTTTTCAAAACTTTCATATTAGATGAGCTATAGCGTTTGATATTATAGGTTTGAGAAATCTTTTTGAAGTTTTTGCATTTTGAGTTTGATTTTTCTATGTTAAAATTGATGTGAACTATATTAAAATTGATGTGAACTCTCACAATATGTGATTGGGTTTCGAAGTTCAATTCTTATTTTGAAAAAAGTTTGGAAATTTGAATTATAAGATTCATATAAAACTCTAGCATTTAATGTGACAACCCGGATTTCGAGGAAACTTAAAATTGTAAAATTTAAGGAGAAAAATGATGATTTTGCCCATAAGTCAAGAGTTGACTTTTTGGTCAAAGTCAAAAGTTGACTTTTGGTCAAAGTAAAAAGTTAACTTTTTCACCTGGACGATTTTTGGCGATTCTGAAAATTCCATTAGGACGGTCTCGATCTCCTGAATACGTTGACATGCAGCATGTTGAAAACGGAGATCAGATGTAACGGCCCGTCCCAAATTCCTAGATTAGATTAGTGACTAATCACGATTAGTGAGGCTAATCCGTGATTAGTAGGGCGAAATCGGACGAACGATGCAAAATGACCGTTTTGCCCCTAGTGGTGGCAAAACGTTGACTTTTCGTTCGGGCGGTCAAATGGACTTTGACCGATGACCGTGACGTAGTTCGTGACGTCACGAGTTCATAGACAGGTGGCACGTTCAATTCCGACGTTCGAGGAGGAAGTTATGACGTTCGGAAGTTTAGGGGAATTTTGGTAATTATGGTTAAAAAGGGGCAAATGTTGACTTTTTGACCGGGAGGACCGATGGCCGAGGGCCGAGGACTATTACGTAGATCGGGAGGATACGAATCCATAGACAGACGGCACGCTGAAATCGGACTTCGAACGGGGAAGTTATAGGTCACGGAAGTTCGATTTCACTATGCACGTACTTCGAGACGGGACGATTTGGCAAAATCTGATTGGGCAGATATTTTTAGTGGGTCCCATGGATGAGTGACAAGTGTCACTCATCCCATTGGCTAGTCCTAAAAAGGTGGATCTATGCTAATTAAATAGTATTAATTGTATTATTTTATAATTAATCTATCCTACAACTAATCCTATCCATCCATTTCAATTCCATCTTTAAATCCTCACCCTCCATCTCTCATTCTCTCATCTGATCATCACTTCATCCTCTCCATTTCCTTTCCCTCAAACCCGAAACCCACCCCCCATATCCATGTCATTTTCTTCCTTTTTCCTTCACAAACCCGAAACACCCACACACACACACCATCACCATTCCACTTGTGACCCATGAGTGAGTGTGAAGAATGAGGAAGGTCTGGATGATGAAGGATAGGGACTGAGGGTGGTGGCTCACGGTGGTGGACGGCGGAGCTCGGCCGTGAGGTAAGAAAACTTTGAAAATTCGAATTTGAGTTTTAATGGTTTTTACTCCATTTCGTTTATTGGGTAAGGTTTCTGGGGACCCTAGGAGTAGAATAGGATTATTTTTGGGGCTTGGGATGGCGGGAAATGGCCGTGAACGGCCGGAGAAAATGCGGCCACCATTGATGGCGGATGGAAGCTCGGTTTCGGGTGGTTTTTCTTAGTTTTAGGGATTGAGTTAGATATGAAATGAAGAAATAGGAATTTAGGGATTAAAATGGGACCAAACGGACCCCGAATCAGTCCGAAAACCCGAGAAAACCGTGCGGTGAACAGTGCTCGTGAATAGTAACTGGTTCAGTTCTGAGGAGGATGACGATGAACAGTGTTTTCGACTTTCTAGGGGCTCGTGAGGGCCCGTGGGCCATAATTTGGGAAAGTGCTCAACACGGAAAATCTTCTATTCGATGTAACGAAGATTTTGGTACTAGTCTCGTGTCAATCGGACATCGTTTCGATAGTTTTCGGGGTGTCGGAAGGTTTAGGATTGGTTTAAAAATAGTTAAAAGTTCGGGAAAATTACGGGGCTTTGGTAGGAGGTTAATTAAGTAGTTAGTAACCTTCTATTAAAATTTGGACAGGTTTGGGAGTCCCGGTAATGGTGATCGGCTCGGGGAGCCGTATGGCACGCAAATCGAGGCGGCAGCTCGGACGGTCTGTGAGTGGACCTTGTTTTCTAAATTGGTGCATGCATAAATGTTTATTATATGTTTTATTACTTGTTTGATGATGCCATGGGTGCATTTGTATGTGGTTACGTATAAGCACGTATTTCGAGGTTTCGACCTTATACGGTGCTTATACGGGTCTGTATTTGTTTATTGGTTTTAATGAAATGGTTTTGGATTTCTAAAAGGATAAACTCGGGTATGAGACCCATTTGGTTTTGTCTCGAGCATATGACCTCAGATATCAGGCACGGTGCCCAGCTGATGTCCTATGTTCGGGTACGAGACCCAGGTTACTTTACGGTTTTGATTTCAGGTCAGGGAACCTTAAATGGATTTCCCGATTTATGACGGTTTATGGGAACCGGCATGAACCCTTGTTATGGTATCGTGGTTCATGACGGTTTATTGGAACCGGCATGAACCCTTGTTGGTTATTACGGTACATGAAGGTTTATGGGAACTGGCATGTTACCTTGGTTATGGATATTATGGATCATGACGGTTCAGGGGAACCGGGCATGGATATTATGTTATGTATATATATGTTCATCTACCTTCCTTTACTTCTATTATCTCCTCCGGGGAGGGTCGTTGGCCTGGGTGGACCCCGGAGTAGTCACGGAGCACCGACTGAGTGGAGTCACCCCACAGTTGGGTTCCTTACTCTCAGGAAGACTATGATTACTATTACCTCGGGTAGGGTCAGTGGTCTGCGGACATTGATCTTGACTTTGAGAAGACTCGGATTGAGACCTGAGTAGCACGCGCGTAGCTTTGGAAACCGTGATAGGATTGGTTGTGTGAATTATATGTGTATATGATATAAATATGATATATGATATGTGATGTGTGGTTACACAGGATTTGGGCAGTGGCCCGTACAGTTGTTTTCATTATGGTTTTGGGCTTAGTTCCCACATATGGTTCTTTCGGTTAAATGGTTTTCGAATGCATGCATTCTTTTTAGTGAAGGGTACAAATGTCTTATAAAATATTTTTATAAACTCTTGGTTTTGTCCACTCACAGCTTTTAATGTTTTGACTGCCCTTCAGGTTGACATCAGATGTGGACTGTAGCAGAGACTGAGATATCACATACCTCCTCCGGATCCTGGCGTACTCTGATAGCCCGGGAGGGCAAAGGTCGGAAATATCCCTTGTCTGACACTTCGTGTCAGACGGGAGCAGGGTCATCCCGCACTAATTACGGGGGATTGGGATGGGTCCTGTCAACGTGGTATCAGAGCATAGGATTGCTCGTAGGATGCTTATCAGAGCGGGGTTGTCTCTATTCGAGCAACCGTGCAGCTCTTGGAGTATGTACACAGGTCGAGGATGTGATATCTCATTGGGCTACAATCCTGATGTTGGGATGCTGATATTATAGTTAGTAGGATTGAATCGTGGATGTCTTGGTTCGGTACTTGATGCCGGGGTTGCCATAGTTCTGTCAAGGTTGACAGTGTGGGACCCTATGGAAGGATTAATGTATTCGTACTTGAGAGTTTTGGTCGTGAGACAGTTAGTTGGGATCGTCTTTCACGATGACGTAGGATCGGTTCCGACGACTGGTAGGTTGTTGTGACCATCCGATGACCGGATTGGTTGAGTTAGATGAGTTTACTGCAGTTAGCGGTTAGCAGTCGAGTTCTTGGAACTCTAGTTGAACTTGTGGCAGTTGCAGCCAGATTCGGGGAATCCTAGTTGGATTGACGTCTTTACGGTGTCAAGATCGCAGGGTCAGTTAGATTGTGGAATATACTGCCTTATGCAGTTGGGTTCAGGGAGACCCTAGAGTCTAATCATGGAATCCTACCTTAGGTGTATGGTTCGGAAATGTGAGTTGACGAGTGGTTTGACTTGGACGACTATTCAGATTTGGATTCGTTACTCGGTCTAGTCATGTCAGCTTGTGTTGGACTGGACTTCGCAGTCGAGGTTGTACTTATTGGTTAGACCTAGTTGGCTGTCATACTACTTAGTTGCGATGGGTTGTTGGTGCAACTAAGGTCATGGATAACCTGGTAGACGACATTGGGTTAGTCGGGTTATGACTGGTAGAGTTTGATTTGGACAAGTTACCAGGGTTGGTACTTGTCGATGGAATCCCTGAGTGAGATCCGGAGTGGTTAATACGGGCGGTTGATTCCGTTGGATGCGAATCTCGATAGCAATGTCTGGTAGTTAGGTCTACACGAGTGTGTGGCAGGTGCTACTTCCAAGAGCGGTTGTAGTTGTGGTTTTTGGGAATCGGGGACGTTCGGGGAACGTTTCCTTTTCTCGTTTGAGTTGTCAGGGTGATTGTACCCAGAGGTGTTGGGTGCGAGGGAGGCAGAGTTTCTCATATTCGAGCAGAGGTACGGGGTCGTCACTCGGTATGAGCGGAGATCCAGGGTTGTCAGTTTTGCACATGGTGTGCCGATACTGATACTGGTGTTGGTGTGCTGATACTAGTGCAGGTGATAGTGCGTTGGTGCTGGTATTGGTGATTGTGATGATGTTGAGTCACATCCGTCGAGATATGCATATGTTCGGTGTCTGTGGTTCCAGAGTGGATCTCAGATAGAATTAAATTGGTTAGGGGACACGTGGTTGATGTCCGGGTACGTTGTTTCCAATCTTGTTGGAACTTTGGAATCGTGAGAGGTTGCGATTGAGGTGACGAGAGGAATGCGGGTTTTCCGCATTGGTAGTGGGTATTTCGAAGTCCTTAGGGTGACTTCTCAGGTTCTGCCATGGTAGATGACGGTTGATGATGGTTTTGTCACCATTACATTGATCGTGTATTGGTTGGTAAACCTGTGATTTGTCTTGGGTCATCAGGTGGAGTGAGTATATCGAAGTTAGGTGACTGAGATTCCTCATTCTCTACTTGGTGGCAGACGATGTCAGGTTACATGACGTGGTGAGTGTATCGAGTGTTGTTTGCATTCACGTAGGATGGATTTTGTTGTCATTATCTAGGATCATCCTTGGTTTTTCCTAGGTGGAATGACAAGGATCGATATGAGGTAATCAGTGAGAACCCACAATCTCGGCGTGTCTCGTCGTTGACTGATCTGTTCAGATACTGGGTATAGTGATGGATCTGGATCGTGATCTTGATGATCCAGATAGGTGGAGAGTTTATTACTCTTACTTGGATGTTGAGTTGTGGATGATGGGACTGAACTTCTTTTCAAAGTGAATCTCGTATGGTATATTACTCAGGTGAGTAAGTGTCCGATGAGGTCGGATATGGTCAGCCTTAGGGACGTGCGGATATTGTGATTGGCTTCCCTATGATGTCAATCGATGGTATTGGAGTAATCGTTTGAACAGGTATCCGATAGGTTCGGATATAGTGCATCTCGGTAGACGAGAACGAGATTTCGAGTTTTGGAATCAGATTGCTGGATGATGATTGAGGATTTGATTTTGGAACTTGAAAGAGAATTTCTGGATTTGGGTTTTGGAATCGGATTTTGGGTGACGATTCAGGATTTGATTCTAGAGCTTGACTGTGGATTTTCTTTTATGGATTTGGGTTCGGAATGGTTATTCCAAATGCTAGCTTACGGAATGATGATTTCGGATTCGAATTTGGACATAGTTATGTATATGAGTTCTGGGTTTGGATTCGGGATTTCTTACGAAATTGCGGATTCGGATTCGGATTTGGAAACAGATGATGGGTTGGAGTTTCGATTTGTCTGATACTGGATTGGACAAGTGAACTCCATAATTGAAACGTGATTGACTACGACCTGGATGGTTGTACGCTGATCGATGGGTAGATGTACATACTTTGTACGTTGTTCAAGGTACGATACTAGGTGTACTTGTCGTGCCTGGTGACGGTATATAGGTTATACCATTTGTAGGATGGTGAGCGTGTTGGTAGTCAGATTGGTTCTGATACCATTGGATTAGTTGAGGTCGTGAACTGGACGTTGGATATTGTGCACTGGGTCACGGTATTTCTGATGGGTCTAGTTACACACAGGTCGGGTGAACTGTTGGTTAGTGTATACTCAGGTTGAGTAAGTTGGAGGTTAGTGTAACCACGAGTGTATAGTGTCAGTTTTTGACTGGCGACTGTCAAGTGGTGACAATTTGTCGGAGGTGTCATCGTGGATCGATTAGTGAGATTTGGTGACTCCTAGTAGGAGCAGACGTCAGGATAATTAGAGATTGAGTAACGAACCGTCGAGTTGGTTGTGTCGACGAGTTGGTGGATTCGACAAATGGTGTCAATTCGAAACGTGTAATTACTGTCTCTCGACGTGGTCGAGTGTAGTCGATGCGACGTGAGTGTTAGTGGTACGCTTGGGTACAAGTAAGTATAGTTTTGGTTAGTGGGTGTATGAGTGTACACGTGTTTCGAGGTCGGATTTTCTTTCCACGAGTTGGATGTGGAATCAGGATAGTTGGAGTTTCGAGAACGAAACTAATTAAGGAGGGAAGAACGGCTAGAATTAGGTCGGTTGGAATTTCGAGGACGAAATTAATTAAGGAGGGAAGGTTGTAACGGCCCGTCCCAAATTCCTAGATTAGATTAGTGACTAATCACGATTAGTGAGGCTAATTCGTGATTAGTAGGGCGAAATCGGACGAGCGATGCGAAATGACCGTTTTGCCCCTAGTCGTGGCAAACCGTTGACTTTTCGTTCGGGCGGTCAAATGGACTTTGACCGATGACCGTGACGTAGTTCGTGACGTCACGAGTTCATAGACAGGTGGCACGTTCAATTCCGACGTTCGAGGAGGAAGTTATGACGTTTGGAAGTTTAGGGGCATTTTGGTAATTATGGTTAAAAAGGGGCAAATGTTGACTTTTTGACTGGGAGGACCGATGGCCGAGGGCCAAGGACTATTACGTAGATCGGGACGATACGAATCCATAGACAGGCGACACGCTAAAATCGGACTTCGAACGAGGAAGTTATAGGTCACGGAAGTTCGATTTCACTATGCACGTACTTCGAGACGGGACGATTTGGCAAAATCTGATTGGGCAGATATTTTTAGTGAGTCCCATGGATGAGTGACAAGTGTCACTCATCCCATTGGCTAGTCCTAAAAAGGTGGATCTATGCTAATTAAATAGTATTAATTGTATTATTTTATAATTAATCTATCCTACAACTAATCCTATCCATCCATTTCAATTCCATCTTTAAATCCTCACCCTCCATCTCTCATTCTCTCATCTGATCATCACTTCATCCTCTCCATTTCCTTTCCCTCAAACCCGAAACCCACCCCCCATATCCATGTCATTTTCTTCCTTTTTCCTTCACAAACCCGAAACACCCACACACACACACCATCACCATTCCACTTGTGACCCATGAGTGAGTGTGAAGAATGAGGAAGGTCTGGATGATGAAGGACTGGGACTGAGGGTGGTGGCTCACGGTGGTGGACGGCGGAGCTTGGCCGTGAGGTAAGAAAACTTTGAAAATTCGAATTTGAGTTTTAATGGTTTTTACTCCATTTCGTTTATTGGGTAAGGTTTCTGGGGACCCTAGGAGTAGAATAGGATTATTTTTGGGGCTTGGGATGGCGGGAAATGGCCGTGAACGGCCGGAGAAAATGCGGCCACCATTGATGGCGGATGGAAGCTCGGTTTCGGGTGGTTTTTCTTAGTTTTAGGGATTGAGTTAGATAGGAAATGAAGAAATAGGAATTTAGGGATTAAAATGGGACCAAACGGACCCCGAATCAGTCCAAAAACCCGAGAAAACCGTGCGGTGAACAGTGCCCGTGAATAGTAACTAGTTCAGTTCTGAGGAGGATGACGATGAACAGTATTTTCGACTTTCTAGGGGCTCGTGAGGGCCCGTGGGCCATAATTTGGGAAAGTGTTCAACACGGGAAATCTTCTATTCGATGTAACGAAGATTTTGGGACTGGTCTTGTGTCAATCGGACATAGTTTCGATATTTTTCGGGGTGTCAAAGGTTTAGGATCGGTTTAAAAATAGTTAAAAGTTCGGGAAAATTACGGGGCTTTGGTAGGAGGTTAATTAAGTAGTTAGTAACCTTCTATTAAAATTTGGACAGGTTTGGGAGTCCCGGTGATGGTGATCGGCTCGGGGAGCCGTATGGCACGCAAATCGAGGCGGCAGCTCGGACGGTCTGTGAGTGGACTTTGTTTTCTAAATTGGTGCATGCATAAATTTTTATTATATGTTTTATTACTTGTTTGATGATGCTATGGGTGCATTTGTATGTGGTTACGTATAAGCACGTATTTCGAGGTTTCGGCCTTATACGGTGCTTATACGGGTCTGTATTTGTTTATTGGTTTTAATGAAATGATTTTGGATTTCTAAAAGGATAAAATCGGGTATGAGACCCATTTGGTTTTGTCTCGGGCATATGACCTCAGATATCAGGCACGGTGCCCAGCTGATGTCCTATGTTCGGGCACGAGACCCAGGTTACTTTACGGTTTTGATTTCAGGTCAGGGAACCTTAAATGGATTTCCCGGTTTATGACGGTTTATGGGAACCGGCATGAACCCTTGTTATGGTATCGTGGTTCATGACGGTTTATGGGAACCGGCATGAACCCTTGTTGGTTATTACGGTACATGAAGGTTTATGGGAACTGGAATGTTACCTTGGTTATGGATATTATGGATCATGACGGTTCAGGGGAACCGGGCATGGATATTATGTTATGTATATATATGTTCATCTACCTTCCTTTACTTCTATTATCTCCTCCGGGGAGGGTCGTTGGCCTGGGTGGACCCCGGAGTAGTCACGGAGCACCGACTGAGTGGAGTCACCCCCCAGTTGGGTTCCTTACTCTCAGGAAGGCTATGATTACTATTACCTCAGGTAGGGTCAGTGGTCTGCGGACATTGATCTTGACTTTGAGAAGACTCGGATTGAGACCTGAGTAGCACGCGCGTAGCTTTGGAAACCGTGACATGATTGGTTGTGTGAATTATATGTGTATATGATATAAATATGATATATGATATGTGATGTGTGGTTACACAGGATTTGGGCAGTGGCCCGTACAGTCGTTTTCATTATGGTTTTGGGCTTAGTTCCCACATATGGTTCTTTCGGTTAAATGGTTTTCGAATGCATGCATGCTTTTTAGTGACGGGTACACATGTCTTATAAAATATTTTTATAAACTCTTGGTTTTGTCCACTCACAGCTTTTAATGTTTTGACTGCCCTTCAGGTTGACATCAGATGTGGACTGTAGCAGAGACCGATCACATACCTCCTCCGGATCCTGGCGTACTCTGATAGCCCGGGAGGGCAAAGGTCGGAAATATCCCTTGTCTGACACTTCGTGTCAGACGGGAGCAGGGTCATCCCGCACTAATCCCGGGGGGATTGGGATGGGTCCTGTCATCAGACGGTTACGTTTCGAGTCTAAACCACATAGGGTTAATATGGTAAATTTGCAAGGAAGGGGTATTTTAGTCTTTTCCTTTGTGAGATATTTTTGTGGGCTGAATAGGAGCATGACAAGTGTCCTTATCTCTTAAATCTTGGTGCCACCGTTCTTTTGTGTGTGTGTGTGTGTGTGTGTGTGTGTGTGTGTGTGTGTGTGTGTGTGTGTGTGTGTGTGTGTGTGTGTGTGTGTGTGTGTGTGTGTGTGTGTGTGTGTGTGTGTGTGTGTGTGTGTGTGTGTGTGTGTGTGTGTGTGTGTGTGTGTGTGTGTGTGTGTGTGTGTGTGTGTGTGTGTGTGTGTGTGTGTGTGTGTGTGTGTGTGTGTGTGTGTGTGTGTGTGTGTGTGTGTGTTTGTGTTTTAAGACGTGAATGGCGTTTGTGTGTTTTTTTTGGGTGGATCGGTTGAGAAAGTGAATTAGAGGAAACGAAGAAGAAAAACACAGAGGAGGAAGAGAGAGACGAGAGGGAAAGTCAGGGGAAAGGAAGGAAATGAGGAAAAGAGGAAATGAAGAGAGTTGAGATGAAACCCGAGAGGAAAAGAACGTGGGTTCGAAAAAGAGGAAATGAAGAGAGTTGAGATGAAACCCGAGAGGAAAAGAACGTGGGTTGGAACACCCAGCTGGTGTTTTTTATGATGAATCTTGAAACTGAGCATACTGGTCGATTATGTGGAGCCAGAAGACTTCAACAAGCAAAATTTTTAGGGGTTTTGTCGTGAGAACAAGCTGGAAATCAAACCGGAGTTCAAGCCGTGAGGTTAAGCTCGAGCATCACAATTTTGAGATTCCCAGATTTCCAGAAATTACAAAAATGCGTACAACCGGGATTCGGTTATATGCACAGTGTGTGAGTGGACTTTATTTCCCTGAATTATTATGCATGCATACTTATATGATTTAAATGTGTTTCTATGTGATTTTGATTATGTTGGGTGATTATGTGTGAATTATGTGGTAATGTTGATTATGGATTGATTGTGTGTTACTATTGTGCTTTGTGATGAGTAACCTTCCTCGAGATGTGTGTTGACGGTTTGGTAGTCTCGAACATCAAACTGGGCTCTGGTTCTCGAGTGAATTGTGGTTTGACGTTGGATGTTGTGAGTCGAGGAAGGGTTAACTATGATATGTGTGGATCTATGACAGGACCCTGTCCCAACTGGACGTAAAAAACCGTACCCGGTCCTGCTCCCGTCTGACAAGTCAACTGAAAGTCCGAAACTACCCTTCAGTACCTGCCAGACAAGGGAATTTTTGCGCCTGTGCCTGCACATACCTCCACCTCTGGAATAGCCTCGATCAACGCGCCACGACCTGAAGGGTTAAAAAAAACAGAAAAGGTGTGAGTGGACAAAAATGACCTCTTATAAAAACATTTATCAAAATACATTCTTACCCTCCAGTTTTCACAAACTTGCATGCATATCGTAAAACATGAGTGACCGATAAAACCAAAACATATTTTCCCATGGTCCATAAAACTCATGTTCACCAAATCAGTTTATGTTATAAAACATCAAATCCCGGCTCTCAGGCCAAAACATGTGAAAACATAATCACCTGGCCACAAAGACCAAAAACCCGTACTCAATACCGGTACGTCATCACAGACGACATCAATCAGCACTATTCACAAGTGCACAGTCAATCAATCAATCCAATCAATCCGCACTACTCACAAGTGCACAAACTATCACAATCACATCTGCACTACTCACAAGTGCACAATCAATCAAACTGCACTACTCACAAGTGCTGCACTACGCGTAGGCCAATATCCAGTCACTCTCTCGGGAATAAACACCTCTGGGCTCAACCTCCTCGGGCTCAGTCACCTCTGGGCGAACACATCCCCAGGATCAGACACCTCCGAGTGGTACATCCAGGCTCAGTATCATCCGAGAAGCTGACTACCATAGGATCAACTCCCGATCCTACAATCACATCCCCCAAGCTCCGGTCGCCTGGGTAATCCCCCCAAGCACCGACCGTCTGGGAATTTCACAATTTCACAAATGCCTCCAATTCCGAGTCAAAATCACTATTCATTTGGGTTCTCATGCCCAAAATAACATTATCACGCAAATCCATGCGTTGCAACCTCCGTTGCCATTTTCACGTAAATCCACGAAATTGACCCTCGACTCATTCCCGAGTCACCACATCATTTTTCAATCCATGACTCAATAATCCGAGTCCAAACATTATTTTCAATCAATTTCAACCCCGGACTCATAAGCCAAGTCCAAACATCATTTTTACCAAATTTCGTAATTTCTCGAAAATCGCCCAAAATAATAATATAATAATCATAAAACCGAGAAATTACCGGATTGAAACACAAATCATGCCCAAGCATATAAAATCATATAATAAGGCATTAGAAATCATATATGCATGCATCACGGTTAGAAAACAAAGTCCACTCACACACACCGTTCAAAACGGTTCGTTTCCGAGCTGCACGTTTTTCCGTAAAATCTGGAAATCACAACTCCTGCCCAAAATCAATATAGAGGGTTACTAACATCTCAAAATACTTCATATAATTTTCCCCAATTTTTCCGGAATTTAAATACGTATTTTAAACGTAAAACAAAACTTCGGATACGCGGAACATTATCGAAACAATATCCGATTTCATCGAAATCAACGTCAAAATGTTCGTTACACTGAGAGGATCAAAAGTCATGTTGACCTCACCTTGAGACTAGGCCGGACGCGCCCTCACGCGCCGCCGTGAGTGGCTGCGCGTGAAACCCACGCGCCAGCTACAGTGTCACCAGCCTAACCCGTTTGTCTGATAAACGGGTCCTTTAGCCCGCGATCAGACCCGGTTCCAATCCTGTCAATTCGACATTAATTCCTTCAATTGAACATTCAATTAGTTTCGTTATAAGTTCAATTAGGGTTCTGTATCATCAATTACTTGAAACATTACCTAAATCCTCACGATCAAGGATGAACAATCGAAGGACCTCCGGCCACTGTTCATCATTCGAACTCCCCCAATTCCACACGATTTCCCCAAATTGATTCATCAAGAAGCTTCATTGATCTCAGGTAAACCTTTCCCCCAACTCAATTGGATCAATACATTGCTCAATCTTCACGACTCAAACTCGAACATCCGAACACTGTGCAACCATGGAGTTTCCACCTTGGCCACTGATTCCTCCCAATTGATGAACCCAGAAGCATCAATGGACCATGAGGAATTGTTTCCCCACCTCAATTTCGTCGTTTGACCGCTCCAAGATCACGACACAAACTCGATATCTCTCACTGTTACCAAACCCGTTCAGAGCCAATTGGGCATGAATTCCTCTCGTTTTTGATTTGAAACTACTCGTCTCAATCTCAGGAAGCTATTTCCAATCTCCAATTCGATCATCACAGCTCAATTCGTCCAATTCGATTTTCCCTCCCAAAACTCAAAATCCGAAATTCCAGTTCGATAGTTACCCTCAATCCCTCGTGTTTTCCTCACTCAATTAGTCTCTGCATTCTCTCCAATTTCCGTTCATAAGTTTAGTGGATAGGGAGGAGATTAAGGGTGGAAGGATTTTGAATTTTGGTGGTGCACGGGTTAAGAAATCACAGAAGAGAAAATAGAGGTTTAATGGATTTTTAATTAATTAATCATCACAAAAACACAATAATTAGGTCTCCCCCAAAATCATGGATCCATGTTTTGTTCCTGATTTTAAGGGATGAGTGACACTTGTCACTCATCCAAGTGTGCTCAGTCACCAGGTACTGTTCATTATTAAAATATTATTTTATTCCCGGCTCGTTCGGTTAATCGAGCCCGATTCCGTGACCATAACTTCGTCGTCGAATCTCCGATTTCGGCATGCCGCCTGTCGTTGGATTCGTATCGACGAGACCTACGTAACGGTCCTTGGCCCTCGTCCATCGGACCTCCCGATAAAAAAGTCAACATTTGGCCCCTAATATGCCAAATTACCAAAATACCCCTCAAATTCCGAACATCATAACTTTCTCTACGTATGTCGGAATTGAACGTGCCACCTGTCTATGAACTCGTGACGTCCCGAACTACGTCACTGTCATCGGTCAAAGTCCATTTGACCGCCCGAACTAAAAGTCAACATTTTGCCCACGCTAGGGGCAAAACGGTCATTTTGCACGTTTCGTCCGATTTCACTCAACTAATCCCCGATTAGTCATTCTAATTCATAATTAATTAATATTCACTCCCGATATTCGGGACGGGTCCTTACAATCTATGTGGCAGTGGATATGATTCAGTTATGTGGTATGGATGTGACTGATTAAGGTGTTTATGACTTGTTGGTATTTCATATTTGAGTTAATCTGATGATTAATGGTTGTTTTCTGGTTAAATACTTATGATTGTTCATATATTCTGAGGTTGTGATTACCTGGTATTCCACTAAGTTTTATTGCTCGTATGCATGTCATGGTTTTGGAAAATGGAAGGTAAAGAGGGATGTTTTCAAATTATATTTTTAAAACGTTTCTTTTTGCCCACTCACGCATTTTCTTGATTTTGTGACCCTGTCGTTGTATAGAAATCGAGGCTCGAGAAGCGGAGGCATGAACTACTAGGATTTGTATTTATCGCTTGTTTAATAAGGTTTGAGTCAAACAGGAGTAGGGCTCTGGTGTAATATTCTATTGTATTCGAGTAGGGTTCTATCATTTAATATTATGGACTGGAAGTGTTTTTTTTTTTTTTGAATTTATTCAATTTTGAGTTTTGTTAATCTATGATAAGATTGATGTAAGCCCTCACAATATGAAATGAGGATTTCAAAGTTTAATTTTATTTTTTCAAAATTTCGATGTTCGATTTTAGAATTATAAATGTCATATGAACTCTAGCATTATGAGTTCGAAGAAAGAAAGAATTTTTAATTTTCTCTATTTTTTTGTTTAGTTTTCCATGGTAAGGTTGATGCGAACTCTCGTAATATGAGATTGGAGTTTCAAAGTTCCCTTTTTTTTCCCAAAATCTTAAGTATGAATTTTGTAGTTATAAGGTTCATATGAACTCTAAGTTTTTGAAACTATGAGTCAGAGAATTTTTTTGGATTTTTCTCCCCCTTCGGTTTGATTTTTTTATAGTAAAGTTGATGTGAGTTCACATCAACCTTACTATATAAAAACCAAACACAAAAGAGAGAAATTCAAAACTCTTTCTACAACCCATAATATCAAATGTTAGTGTTTTTATAAACCTTATAATTTCAAAATCAAACCTTGAAATTTTGAAGGAAGAAAAAATTGAACTTCGAAACATTAATCTTGTCACGACCCGACCTTCTCCAAAAAGATATTGCTCGCTTTGGGCCAAGCCCTCACGGTTTTGTTCCCGGTAGCTCACGTTCAACTTCCCAGTGAGTTACCCATCTTGAGATTGCACCAGCCCTTACTCGCTTAACTTTGGAGTTCCAACCAAACTCAAAAACAGTGAGCTCCCAAAAGGCCTTATGCTAGATAGGTAGGTGCCCACACATATAAGGCACTTCACATTTCCCTCCATGAGCAATGTTTGATTGTTCATCGTTCTTTCCAAGACACGGGTCATACAATCCACCCCCCTTGGGGCTCAGCGTCCTCACTAGAACACTTCCAGTCGGGCCCAGCTCTGATACCAAATTGTCACGACCTGACCTTCTCCAACAGGATATTACCCGCTTTGGGCCAAGCCCTCACGGTTTTGTTCCCGGGAGTTCATGTTCAACTTCCCAGTGGGTCACCCATCCTGAGATTGCACCAGCCCCTACTCGCTTAACTTTGGAGTTCCAATCAAACTCAACGCCAATGAGCTCCCAAAAGGCCTCCTACTAGATAGATATGTGCCCACACATATAAGGCACTTCACCATTCCCTCCCTGAGTGATGTGTGATTGTTCACCGTTCTTTCCAAGACACGGGTTTCACAATCCCCCCCCCTTGGGGCTCAGCGTCCTCGCTAGCACACTTCCAGTCGGGTCCAGCTCTGATAACAAATTGTCACGATCCGACCTTCTACAATAGGATATTGTCCGCTTTGGGCTAAGCCCTCATGGTTTTGTTCTTGAGAGCTCACGTTCAACTTCACAGTGGGTCAAACATCTTGGGATTGCACTAGCCCCTACTCGCTTAACTTTGAAGTTCCAACCAAACTCAAAGCTAGTGAGCTCCCAAAAGGCCTCTTATTAGATAGATACATGCCCACACATATAAGACACTTCACCTTTCCCACCTCGAGAGATGTGGGATTATTCACCGTTCTTTCCAAGACACGGGTCTTACAAATCTCATATTGTGAGAGTTCACATCAATCTTGATATCGAAAAACCAAACTCAAGACAGAGAATATTCAAACAATTTCTCTACTCATAATAACAAACGCTAGAGTTCATATAAACCATATAACTCCAAGTCTTATTACTTAAAATGCACCAGAAGTACGCCAGCGAGTCTCAAAATACACCAACAATCGCAATTCGTTTCATTATGCACTAGGAGCTGGTGTAACGTTAAGATGCTTGCATGGCATGGGTATTTCGGTCCTTCTACTGTAACTTACTAAAAATAAAGCCCAAAAAGAGGAAGAAGTTGATAATGAACTAGGTCATTCTAAAAAAAAAACACAACACCAGAAATTCCACTAGAATCAGAACCTTTCTTCATTATCATCAACCTACATTTCTCCTCCATTTTTTTCTCCCTTATTCACCTCCATGTACTTGGATGGATATCAACACAACCCAAGCACCACAACCACCTGCAGCCAATTTTTCAAGTTTTTCAAGTCATATTTCTCAATTCAAAATTCACAAAATTGACTACTGGAATTGAAGTTTGAAATATGATGGAACAATAATAAGACAAAATGGAGGTTTCAATTCAATAATGTATTGAAGGTAATTAAGGACGAACAAGTTTGCAATCTCATCTAGGATTTTTCCAGAAAATTGGTTACTTGCCAGATTAAGCTTGTGGAGCTTTTTCCAAGATTGGATCCCACTTAGGAGCACACTAGAAAGTTCGTTGTTGTGAAGGTCTAGATTCCTAAGATACTTAAGTATTGTTATGCTCTAGTAACCCAAAATACCGAATCAGCCTTCAATACTTGTTAGACAAGGGATACTTGTATTGCTTTACCGCTCATACATCGACCTCTCGATCAGCTCTGAATTTATGTGCACTAGCCTGTAGGGTCAATAAAACCATTAAAAAATGTGAGTGGATAAAAATAAACATTTGAAAACACATTTTCCAAGAAAAATAAACATTTACCCTCTAGTTTCTAAAACATGCATGCATATAAAAAAAACAGTGCAAACAACCCATAAACCGTGGGGCCACAACAATCATGAAATACAAGTAAACACATTGCGGCCACATTTCCGTGAAATCTCCTTTTATCAAATCATGTGAAAATATTTGGACACAATCTCAAAAATTAAACATATCCATTCCTTAATATTCAAACACCAGCCATGATATCATATTCGCTCTATGCATATGCAAACTCAGGAACTACACTTAGAACCATCTGTCACTTTCAGGAACTCCACTCATGCACCATCTGGACACATCTGGGAATTGAGCTTATGCGCCATCCAAACTGTAATAGTATCCCCAGGAACTGCACTTACGCATCATCTGGGTCAAGTCTCACGCACTATTGAGACATGTATTAGTATCATACGAGGATAACTACTGCGGATAAACAGTACACAAACCAAGTAAACTCATTTAGCACAAATCCTTGACTTAATACCAAGCCAAAATACATTCAAAACCAAGCTTGAGCCTAAAATACCATTTCCACATAATATTGTAAAATAACTATATCCAGAACCAATCAATAAATCCAGAAAATCATCCCATAATAATTTCTAAATCATAATCAAATCATTGAAACATAAATCATGTAATAAAGTAATTAAAATATTTAACAATGCGTGCATCATAATTTATAAAAATAAAGTCCATTCACACACCGTCTTTGTAGATCAATCTCGAACCGAGCGTTCCTCCGTAATAGCAGGAGTTGTACAGCCTATCATAAATCACCATCAAAGGTCTCTAACTTCCCAAATAATCTTACATTTAAATTCCCTAATTTTCGGGATTGAATACAAATTAAAAACTAAAAAATAACAATTCAGACACTTAAAACTACCCTGAGACGATGTCTGATCGACTCAAAATCTACACTAAAATGCCTGCAACGTCGAATAGAACAATAATCATGTTGAGCAAAAATCGAGATAGTGAGGCACGTACCCCCACACGCCGCCCACTCTCTCTGCCAGTGGGCCTCACGCGACCTAGTACTGTTCATCATGTTCTACCTCCCGCGGGTCTAAACAATCCAACTTGCCCCGGGTGACATGTCTTAAAACCATCATTTCACATCCATTTTTCATGTTCCAATAGCCAAACTTCATCTAATCTATCCTAAGAAGAGTTCTATCATGTCTAAACACGATGAACTCACCACAATTTTCCAGGAAAAAATACTTTGACAAGTTCGGCCAATCTTCAAGCTTGTCTTCCAAGCTTTCCCCGCGTCCAACCTTCAGTATTTTTGTCCAAAAACAATCTCAGAAACTCAACCAAGAGCTTGGACAACTTGGTTGCAAGTTTGGAAGCTACAAACGATTCGAACGACGGATTTCTGACTTTCCAGTTTTTGAGCTTTTAGGTTTCGGGTTTGGGTCTTCCTTCCTAGTTCTTCTCTCCCTCTCTTCTTTTTTCTTTCTTATTTTTCTCTCCTGTTTTTTCTTCTTTCCACCCCGTTCATGGTTTGGTCTCTGGTTTTGGGTTTTTTTAATATAAACATACACAACACAAAACCATACACACATATATAACACACGCACATACATTATGTCGGTGCACACAAACACACACACACACACACACACACACACACACACACACACAGAGGATAAGGGAGGGATATGGATAAGGATGGAAACTTGTCATCATCACAAAATATCTCTACTTGTGAAATTACAAAAATACTCATTTAATTTCAAACCTGTAAAAAATCGGTCCAATCTCTGATTCTGACATACCACCTCTTTATATACTCAGAATGTTGAGGCCTACGTAACGGTTCTTGCGAAAAAATCCAAAAAATACTCGGAGCCAAAAAGTTAACTTTTGACCTTCAAAGGAAAAAATTGTCAATTTCTTTTTTAAAATTTCCGGAATTATCCTTTCTGAATTTTTGTTTGTTACATCTGGGAAAAGGCCCACTAAAGCCATTGTCACCATCAAAAAACCCAATGGGACTCTAAACGAGCTGATCTCCTTGGGTGAAGGACTAGTGAACTTTGTTTTACTATGATTAAATAGGAGTGGTTTTTAGCTTTAATAATGGTCTTTGTGATTGACCCAGAGAACTAATTGTCGACCAACTTCATCAAATACACATAAGGTGATATGACCCATGCCAAAAATTTCGACCCTAAGTAGTGGAATTACCATTTTACCCCTATATGTTCTAGTAAGATCCGAGTTGGGCTTGTGTTGGTTATTTTTTTTTCTTATGGACTCGGCCTTGTAAATTACTATGTTGTGGGCCCAAAATTCATAACTCAAAACTTGTACATCTAAGTTGGCCTTGCTACCCCTTAGTTGAGCCCAAACCCAAGGCCCGAAAACTTGAAGCACACACTTAGACCCTTGCTACATCTATTCACATAACCAACAAGCCAGGCCCAACTTGAGAGCCCAAAACTCATCAAATAACACAGACCCTTGTTAAGACCCAATGACTTTGAACCAAGCCCAAGACCCAGCTGCTACCAACTGCTCACTGTCTTCGTCATTTGTAGAACTTCCCAGAGAGTTTGATGCTCTTTGGTGAACACCCAAGCAACTACCCAAAACACACCTGTGCCAAACCCACGACCTCAAATCACTATACTCGACTACACTGGAGGTTTTGATGCCAACTAACTGAAGCCCACACTGATCGTGAGGGTAGGAACCGCGATAAGCCGTAATCTCAATCGAGGACCACCAACGAGCATGCAAACTACCCCACCACCGTAGACCTTGATGAACCTCATCACCACCATCGTTGTGCTCGCAGCAGCCTCGCGAGCACCATAGCCTCATCCATGAAGCTCGAAAATCACGGAGACAAGATAAGGGAAGCCTTCGATGACGAACACCAGAAGCTTCTCACCGGAATTCAGGGTTGTCTAGGTAATTTTGTACCCTCCTGACACTACCATTAGCTTTCTCGTACTGAGGTCTACCTAATGGACTTGTTGCATGTCCTTTTCCAGTTGAGGGCGTAGCGGAGACCACGACGGTGGAGTTGTAGGACTATGATGGCCACTGCACTTGCCACCTCCGACCTTCGAAACAGGACGCCCAGTTGCACTCAGCTTCAACGCCTCGATCCTGCAAACCCACTAGAAATGTCCACTAGCCACGACGACCACCAGAGCACGAACACTAGACTGACCCGACTTCAAACCGACTCAAACCAGTCTCTAATCGAAAACTTCACGGCTAGTTCTATGTCAGGACCCAACCCTCCTCGGTCAGGACCCAACCCTCCTCGGTCAGGACCCGACTCATCTAGCTCGATATTGTCCGCTTTGGGCCTCCTTGCCTTTACCCTCACGGTTTTATTTTCGGGAGTTCACGGTGCAACTTCCCAGGGGGTCACCCATCATGGAATTACACCAGCCTCAACTCACTTAACTTTGGGGTTCCAATCCCCCCCAAAGCCACTTGAGCTCCCAAAAGACCTCGTTTAGATCAGAGTTGTGCAGCGGCCCACTCTATCTAACACGATATTGTCCCATCTGGGCAGGGCGCACCATCACACCCGCAGGGTTTTGTTCCCAGGAGCTCACGGTGCAACTTCACAGTGAGCTCTAATACCATTCTGTCAAGGATGGTGCAATTCCATGATGGGTGACCCCCTGGGAAGTTGCACTGTGAGCTCCCGAAAACAAAACCATGAGGACGAGGGCAAGGAGGCCCAAAGCGGATAATATCGTGCAAGATGAGTCGGGTCCTAATCAAGGAGGGTCGGGTCCTGATATTCTAGGTAAGAATGAACTCTTAGAACAAAAATTTTTATGTTAGACACATCCTGTAACGACCCGTCCCGAATTCCAGGATTAGATTAGTGACTAATCATGATTAGTGAGGTTAATCAGTGATTAGTTGGGCGAAATTGGACAAACGATGCAAAATGACCGTTTTACCCCTAGGTGTGGGCAAAACATTGACTTTTCATTCTAGCGGTCAAATGGACTTTGACCAATGAGTGTGACGTAGTTCGGGACGTCACGAGTACATAGACAAGTGGCACGTTCAATTCCGACATTCGAGGAAGAAGTTATGACGTTCGGAAGTTTAAGGACATTTTGGTAATTTTGGTTAAAACGGGGCAAATAGTTGACTTTTGGACCGGGAGGTACGATGGCTGAGGGCCAAGGACTGTTACATAGATCAGGAATATACAAATCCATAGACAGGCGGCATGCTGAAATTGGACTTCGAACGAGAGAGTTATGGGCCACAGAAGTTCAATTTCACTATGCACGTACTTCGAGACGATGATGATTTGGAAATATCTGATTGGGCAGATATTTTAAGTGGGACCCCTGGATGAGTGACAAGTGTCACTCATCCCATTGGTTAATCCCCAAAAAAATGGATCTAGTTTAATTAAATAATAATATATTGGATTATTTTATAATTAATCCTACCCTACACTAAATCCTAACCATCCATTTCAATTAATCTCTCAAATCCTCACCCTTCATCTATTTTCCCTCTCCCATCAGATATTATCATCTTCCTTGTTTTCTCACAAAAAAAAACACGAACACCCCATTTATTCATTTTCCATTTTCAAACAAAACACACAATCTCCATATCATGTGTTTGTGTGAGAAGCCTTAGGCATGACTGAGAGAGTGAGAGGTGTTGCTGAGGGAGACGTTGATGGTGGCGGCGACGACGAGAGCCGACACGCACGGTGGCCGAAGAACCGAGGAGGTAGGTTTTAGTTTAAATTTCGAAACTCGGTTTTTGTTGGGGTTTGATCGAAACTAATGGTTGGGTTATACTTCTGGGGGTATGGTGAGGTGAATGGAATCAATTTCGAGGCGTTGGATGGCTAGGAACGACGGTGAATGGCGGAGGAACCCGCCACCGCCATGGTCGATCTTGAAGGTACGGTTTTGTAACGACCCGTCTTGGAAGTCGGGATTAGATTAGTGGTTAATGATGGATTAGCGAAGATAATCGGTATTTAGTTGGATACTTTTGGACGGACGGCGCAGAATGACGATTTTACCCCTAGAATGGGCAAAATGTTGACTTTTAGTTCGGGCGGTCAAATGGACGTTGACCAATGACCGTGACGTAGTTCGGGACGTCACGAGTTCATAGACAGGTGGCACGTTCGATTCCGACATCCGAGGAGGAAGTTATGATGTTCGGAAGGTTGAGGGCATTTTCGTAATTTGGTTAAAAGGGGGAATTTGTTGACTTTTTGCACGACAGGTTTTCTTCATGCAAATCTAGGACCGTTAGGTAAGTCTCAACGTCCGGGGTACAACGACAGGCGGCACGCCGTCATCCGACATCGAACGGATAAGATATGGGTCTAGAAAGTGAAGGGTAAAATGATAATATTGACATTTAGGGGCAAATTAGTCTTTTAAGTACCTTGGGATTTGTGCAATCAGATAAGGACACATGGGCTGAGTTTATTGGATATTTTGTGAGAGTGGACCACGGGTTGGAGGACACCTGGCCTCGTCTAGTGGCTTCCAGCCTTCTCACGGTTAAACCAACATTTTAAAATGTTTGGTTAGTCGTGCAACTGAGAAACAGAGAGACTGAGACAAGGAAAAATTGATCAGTTCTCGGGGTGTGTGAGTCTTTGAGTTCGAGTGTGTGTGATCAGAGAGAAGCTGAGAGTTTAGTGAGTGCATTGGGGTGTTGGGAGTGAGGAAAAGGATTATGAGAATGTGTGAGAAACCCAGGAAAACAAAGAGGCCACCGTGCAAGGCTGAGTGTCCGATTGATCAAACCAGTCTAGTCTGGGCTTGTGGTGGTGATCAGAGACCTGAGGAGAGACTCTAGGACGGGCAGGGCCACGACGGAGCTCACGGCGGTGAGCAGAAACAGGTATAGTCTTTGGGCCCCCTGTTTTTCCCGAAATGTTCCAAATCAAAGTCGTGGGTTTTAGAGATTGGTTGCGTGTTTTTTTGACACTAACAACTGAAGGAATTCACTGCCCAGGTTAGGAACTCGAAACCGTGATGGGAGGAGTGACTGGTGGCCGGAATCCGAAGGTCGATTTTTCTGCGTTTTTGGTTCGAGTTTGGAAGGTAAGAAATAGGACTTAGTAAGTAAATCAATCACACATTCAAGGACGAAGCTTAAGGTTTAGAAAGGATTGAAAACGGATTGAAAACGAGTGAAAACCGGCCTCTCCAGCTCGGTTGTACTGGATCGATCCGGACCGGCCTGAATCGGGTTGGCTGGAGGTTGACGATGAAACTGTAGCAGGCGCGTGGCTCCCACGCGCAGCCTCTTTGGGTGGCGCGTGAGGGCGCATGGGGCTACATTTGGGGAAACGTTCAACACGGTTTTCACTCTAATCGATGTAACGAACATTTTAGGACAAGTTTCGAGTCGATCGGACACCGTATCGAAGTAGTCTTGAGTGTTCGAAGGTTTAGGGGTTCGTTTAATTACGTTTAAAAATCCGAAAAAATTGGGGAAATTAGGGTAAGCTTAAATGAAGTGTTTGTGACCCGGATTGGTGACTTTTGATAGGTCGGGATATTGCTGAGACAGCCGAGGAGCGTACGAGACGCAAGTGACACGTTCGGACCTTGTGAGTGGACTGTTTGTTTTCTAACCGAGCATGCATAACTGTTTCTACTTATTTCTTTACGTTTCGATATATGATTTTATGTTTTCGATATATGATTTTATGCCTATGATTTCTATATGCTTGTTTTACTTGATTGCACGTTTTTCAATACGATTTATCGGTTTTGCACGTACTTCGAGAATATGATTTCTATTGTGGCTTTGAATATGGTTTCGGATGAATGATTTATGTTTATACGCCAACTGTTTTATTAAAGATTTGTGGATTTGATTTGAGATTTGGAAGGGAAATTCGGGCGGAAGTCCCATTTCGATAAACGTGATTTATGTTTTCGAAGCTTTCCAGTTTGGCTTTGGTTTTCAGATTTCGATGCATTTTCTTACGCTTGAAAAATTGTTTTGGGTTTAAAGACCCGGAAAAAGAGAAAAACCCACTGGATCTGGTTTTGAGTTTAAAGACTCGGATTGATTGACGGGGGGAGGGCCCTGGATTGAGACGTTTTGAGTTTAAAGACTCGGTATGGTTTTGAGTTTAAAGACTCGGTTATTGTGATACCCCCCGAGGCCTGTAATTGTGTTTTGAGTTTAAAGACTCGTTGATTTCCCGAGAAGGCCTGGTTATTTGCACATGGTTTTGAGTTTAAAGACTGGGGCGCACTTGAGATCCAATAAACTTGTATGATTGGTATTTTCACTAGTTTTTCACTTGTTTTCAAATGTTTTGGGATGTGACCCGAATAACTTGATTCTTATGGATTTAGGGTCGAGTGCCCGAACTTTGGTTTTGATTGCCGATGATTTCCGCACTTATTTTCATATAGTACATATGGTTATTTTAAGATACTTGGTTATGCATGCAATGTTTTCAAACGGAGGGTGAACCCTGGTTTGTTTCGTAAATGGTTTTATAACTCTTATTTTATTTTTAGTCCACTCACACTTTTAATGTTTTTAACACCCTCCATGTCGTGGTGCTAGTGCTGTGGCTAACGTTGAGGCAGAGGCGGAGGCATAGAATTTTCCCGTTGCGCGTGTAGCCAACTTTTAGTAGGATTCTCGTCTTATCTTGTACTGTACTATGCTCTGTGCTACTGTGGACTTGTTGTATTATAAATTCTCTCTGGTCTAACAATATTTTACTTGTGGGTTTTTGTGAGGTTGTTTTGGTCTTTTGTGTTGGATTGTCAGACGGGAGCAGGGTTCGTCCCGGTTATCAGGGTGATAATCAGGGTGAGTCCTGTCAGATTTCCTTCGATTTTTGATGTTCTTTAACGACTAAAATGATAGGAAATAATATTAGGAAGGTATTAGGATTAAAATGGGTTGAAATGGACCAAAAATGGACCAGTTATGGCCTTGAACTGGTCCAAACCGGTTCGGCCCTGTCCAGTTGTAGTGAACCGGTTCGACGTGTGAAGAAGAAGATGAATAGTGCCCGACGCATGGGCTCACACGCAGGGACTTCCTTGGGCGCGTGGGGGTGCGTGAGGGACAATTTGGGAATGCTTTCAACACGTGAAATCTTCTATTCGATGTAACGAACATTTTGAGACTGGTTTCGTGTCGATCGGACACCGTCTCGATAATATTTGGGGCATTGGAAGGTTTAGGATAGGGATTAAAAATAGTTAAAAATTCTGAAAAATTACGGGGCTTTAGTGGGTGGTTAATTAAGTATGTAGTAACCTTCTATTACGATTTGGACAGGTTTGGGAGTCCCAGTGACGGCGATTGGCTCGGGAGAGCCGTATGACATGCGTATCGAGGCGGTAGCTTGGACGGTCTGTGAGTGGACCTTATTTTCTAAATTGGTGCATGCATAAATATTTATTATATGTTTTAATACTTTTTTGGTGATGCCATGAGTGCATTTGAGTGTGGTTACGTATTGGCATGTATTTCGAGGTTTCGGGCCTATACGGTGCCAATACGGGTTTGTATTCCTTTATTGGTTTAAATGAAATGGATTTTTGGATTTCCAAAAGGATAAACTCGGGTATGAGACCCATTTGGTTTTGTCTCGGGCATATGACGCTATTTACGACCTACGGGTCTGAATCGTGGTCACGGCAAGTGCTATGTGCACAGCGACCGATGATACAACGCTCGCCTCCGGATTAGGATATGTTCCATCTGGAGAGGTCACGATGCACGATCTGTGGTCGGGCAGCCGACGGAGGCTTGACTTTGGAGTGCTGACGGTTTAGGATATCGATCAGTGATGAGTGCACCATGATCTTGTGGTGGTCGCGTCGGTTGATTCGTTCACGGTGACATTCCAGGATTGAGGGCAGTCCTGGATGGATGGTTGCACGCATCACTACGATCGGAGTCGTGACTGACCCTGAGATATCGGGCACGATGCCCAGTGAGTCATGTGTTCGCGCACGAGACCCAGTTTTACTTTACGGTTATGATTTCGAGTCGGGGACCCTAATGGATTTCCAGGTTCAAGACGGTTTATGGGAACTGGCATGAACCCTTGGAAGTTTTTCATGATTCATGACGGTTTATGGGAACCGAGCATGAATCCGTTGAAAGGTTTTAAGGATGAGTTCGTTATATATATATATATATATGTATATTCATATACCTTCCTCAACTTGTACTATCTCCTCCGGGGAGGGTCGTTGGCCTGGGTGGACCCCGAAGTAGTCACGGAGCACCGACTGAGTGGAGTCGCCCCCCAGTTGGGTTCCTTACTCTCAGGAAGGCTTGTATCATAACCTCAGGGCGGGTCATTGGTCTACGGACATTGACCTTGGACTGAAAGACTTGGGTTGAGACCTCGGGTAGCACGCGCGTAGCTTTGGAAACCATGACAGGATTTGTTGTGTGATTATATGTATATATGATATATGATCTACGATATACGATATGTGATGTATACTGGTGTTGGGCTGAGTTCCGTATGGTATTGGGCAGTGGCCCGTATGTTTGGTATCTTTATGGATTTGGGCAGTGGCCGTGTATTCGGTTTCATTTACGATTTTGGGCTAAGGCCCTAATGAACGGTTTGATAAATGGTTTTCGAATGCATGCATGCTTTTTAGTGAAGGGTACAATTGTCTTCGTTAAATTTTTTTTATAAACTCTTGTTTTGTCCACTCACAGCTTTTAATGTTTTGACTACAATTCAGGTTGACAGCGGATGTGGACTGTAGCAGAGACCGAGATATCACATACCTCCTCAAGATCCTGGCGTACTCTGATAGCCCGAGAGGGCTAAGGTTGGGAATTTTCCTTGTCTGACACTTCGTGTCAGACGGGAGCAGGGTCGTCCCGCGTTAATCCCGGGGGGATTGGGATGGGTCCTGTCACATCCAGAGTTTTAATTACACTTTTCTGCTTGTTTTGTTTCTGGTGCGAGGACTATCGACGAAGGAGGTCGTCGGAATTATAGAACCACAGTCCTTCCTGACGGCGTCCTGAGCTAGGCATGTATAATCTCAACCTAAGAACATGATTTTCGTAATCCCCACGTTGAGAAGAATAGGTTTGGTAGGTTGCATGTTCAATTTGGTTGTGAAATCGAAAAATTCAGGCTTCATCAGAATCTGGAATTTTTCCGGCGAAATTTCAGATTCTGGCCATCGTCAACAACAGTGGTTCAGTCGTTGTCTCCGGCGAAACTCCGGCGACGGTGGTTGTCAACGATCAACGTCGTTAGTCAACAGATAACCTTAATGGTCAACTAACGACTTAGCTAACAAAATATTCCAGTGAATATTCCTGCACGTGCGAGCCACACGCGTGGAACAGTGACACGTCTGTCAGCAGCGCGTGTCGGTACGTAAGCCCGCGTGGGGGTGTGTAGGGGAAATTGCCGGTGTGTGGCGACCCGTGGGCCATTTTCCTTAGCCCAGGTCAGCGCGTGGGACGTTTTCTGGCCCACAGCTTTGCGTGGGCACTGTTTTAGATTGTTTTAGGTTGTTTTGGATGGTTTTCCAGCCATAAAAAGGCATGTGGAGTCTTTTTTCCAAGCTCGACAGTGTATGGTTGCTATTTCTAGGGTCCCGGGCATTCTCAAACATGTTTAGGTCATTGTTGAGTATTTCTAAGAACCATTTTGGACTATCCTTAAAGGGTTTCACCTATAGAATAAATTTTGAAGTGGTTTTAACCCGTGTGAATGGTCTCCTTAGGGGTGGACCGGGTTTGGAGCTTGTGGACTGCTTGATTTGTCGGGTGATCCATCTCCCCTACTAGTGTGAGTCCCCTTTCCTTAAAATTGATTTTATATTATTTATACTCGCACGTTTTAGGATGTTTACATACTTGATACTTGTTGACCATGCATATCTTGCTATATATTATTTGTGGTATATGATTGTAATGTATGATTTACTATGCTTATCTGGCCATACTGATATACTGTAATACGATACGGTGAGTATGCATAGTTGTATATAGCGAGTCACATATTGCATTGCATGAGAGTCCCCGGAGCATTGATGAGATTGAGATGATTAGAACCCACTTAGGATTCGCTGGTATCTAGTACCCTTCTGAAGGCCACAGGCGAGTCCTCCATGTGATCGTTCACCCACACTACTCGTTATACTAGTTAAAAAGCGCCAGTCTTGTCCCCGAAATCTAGGGGACTCGTGGTGACGGTGCATTGCAGCCAGTCCTTCATGTGGTCGTGGTACGCAAGCAGGATACCTAGTTTATGTTCCGAGTATGAGACTCGAGGCGACTCATGAGCATTTACGATGTGGGTTGATATTGTTACATATTTGTGGTTTCTGCATGCCTCATATGATTGCATTGTTTAAATTATTATTAAGTGATTGATATTATAATTCTCATATTACGTGCAAGTATGTTATAACTGTTTTGGGTTTATACTAAAACAAGGGGTTATGTGTTTACTAAAAGTGGTTTTACACTAAAATAACAACTAGGTCCACTCACCCTTTGTATTTTAAACCCCTCAGGTTCTGTGGTGCACACGTACTTCGAGGAGTTTGGATGCTACTCGGACACTCACTCTTGGGCGCGGAGTAATGCTAACGGAATGATCGGGTATCGACAGGTAAAGTTTTTTTGTGTGTGATCATCAAATAATTACATCCATGCTCTAAGTTTCTACCATCGAGTGAAACGTAATTGGTTTTCACCAGTTAGGTCTCACCTGACTCTCCAAAACACGTCATTTTAACTTAAATGGCTTCATCATTTAGACTTCATCGTCCAGTTGTCAGCCAGCACACTTCGACCTTCGTGCATAATTTGTATTTACCATGGGGTTTGTCATAAGGAAGCCCCCCAGAAGCTGGAATCAGACCTTTTTATATTTTTGATTGACAGGTCCAAGTTATCAAGCTTTTTAAGCGAGTTAAGTGAGCTCAGAATCTCGTTGATCTTGTCAATTCCAAAACGACGACAATCTTTCCATCTGCAAGAAGCTTAACTCCACCGTGCCCCTCAATTTCCTACTTGTCGTGGCGACGTTCACGAGGTTGAGGACCTCCTCAATCAAGGCATCGATGTCAACAACATCAATTTGGATGGTTGTACGGCTCCACATATGGCCCCCCTGAAGGTCACATTGAGGTTGCTAGGATGCGTTGGTGCTCTTTGTAGGTGAGCTGTGTTGATGTCCTTTTGGAGGAGAGTCGAGAAGAAGAAGAGCCTAGAAGAAAAAGAGTTAGATTATTAGATTAGTTATTAATAAGTTGAAGCAAAATGTCCAAAATACTCCTGTCACATAAGTATCTTAACGGCATAAGTGATTATGTCATTGAATTGGTGCAATGTTACACCAGTTTCTAGTGCATAGTGCGGAAAACTGTGGCTCTTAGTGCATTTGGAGATTCTTAGGCATGTTCCTAGTGCATTTTAAAGAATAAACCTAACTCCAAAATGCAAACTCGCAATACTAAAGGAAAAAAAAAATGAACTCTGAAATCTCGATCTCATATTGAGAGAGATCACATCACCTTAGACATAAAAAAACCAAACTCAAAACAGAGTAATCTTAAAATTTCAACCTACCTGTAATATTAAACATTAGACTACATATGAACTTAATAATTTCAAAATCAAACCTCAAAATGAAAAAAACAAAATTGAATTTCGAAACTCTAATCTCATATTATAAGTGTTTATACTGCCTTACCACTTTTCAAAATTCTTTATTCAGTCTGTGATATCAAGTGGCAAAGTTAATTTGAACCTTATAACTCCAAAATACAAATTTAAAATTTCAAAAAAAAAAAAACTTTGAAACTCGAATCTCATATTGTAAATCAACCTTGCTATTGAAATGCCAAACTAATATTGGAAAAAAAAAATTCAAAATTCACTCTTCATTTTACAATATCAAACATTAGAGTTCATATGAAACACATAATTCCAATATCCAAATTCAAAATTTTGGAAAGAAAAAGAAATAAATTTCGAAATCCAAATCTAATTTTATTTATTATGGTTCATATTAACCCTACTATAGTAGAACCAAATTAAAAAGTTTAAAATTATAACTCATTGATCAATCGGCAAGATCAAACATTAGAGATCATGTGAACCTTATACTTCTAAAATCAGAACTTGAAATTAGGGTGAAAAAAGTTTAAATTTGAGACTTCAATATCAATTGTAACTAAAATATATTTTGTTCGAGAAGTTTTTCACTTGGTTAATTTTTGTTAATTCCTAATCCTACATAAAACATACTACATAAAAGGTAAAGGTACGATGGAATTTCAAAATTCTGAATTTTGACTAAATCCTACATTTTCCCCCGTCATATAATAATGAATCTTTAAAGTTGCAGAAGGATGGCCATGGACGCTTGTGCGACGTGGCGGCTGAGTTGGTCTCCATGTTGTTGGCAACGTTTTTTCCATTTACAATTGCAATTAGAAGATTTCACAGAAAAGGTTGGAGGCAAACGAACAAATGGTAAGGGCGACAGTTGAAATGGCGAGATTTTAAAGAATCAAATAGTATGCATGCTTGCATAGTGAGTTGAGGATAAGAAATGGCAAGTTTTCACATGAAATATGCCTAATGCCAATTTGATTGTCATTACCTGAGTTTCAACCACATGAAATATCCAATGCAACTGAGTTGAGGATAGGAAAGGTTTCAAGAGAAACTAAATAGAAACAGATAACAACTAGTTTGGGCAGCATCAAAGTTGCATTTATAAACTCCATTGGCGACTTCGGAGTTGCTCCAAGGCAGCATGAAATATCCAATGCAACTGAGTTGAGGAAAGGAAAGGTTTCAAGAGAAACTAAATAGAAACAGATAACTACTAGTTTGGGCAGCATCAAAGTCGCTTTTATAAACTCCATTGGCAGCTTCGGAGTTGCTCTCCAAGGCTGCATTTTCATTCAAGAAGACAAATAGCATGTCACTTGGCACAACATATAGTAAACAAATTCTCTACCAATCAGAATTCTAAGCTCCTCCGTATAAGGGGAGACTAGAATGTGCAAACGCCTCAGCGACCTACAGTTATAAACCAAAAGAATATAGAGGGAAAAGAAATGAAGACCACGGGAGAGCCCGGCAATCAAACAATCCACCCAGTCATCAAGGACTAAGAAAAACATGTTTCTGTGGAACTAATTATTGAGCGCTCCTCTCCAAGAGCCAGCCAAAAAAATTGAACCAGTTATAGCAGACCAACAAAGAGCAACAATACCAGAACTCAAGGCTTGAGAGCAATGGCCACTCCAAACCTGGGATTTTTGTCCAAGGCCTTGGTGTCAATCTCCCCAGATATTGTCAGCAACGACTTTGGTACAACTTCATGCTGCAGGAGGGCTCCAAGCTTTCCATGATTGTTGAGCTTAGCTTTCACTACAGTAAGAAGATCAATAGCATATTGCCCTCCCACTGTGAAGGTGTTCTCGTTTGTGGAAAATTTTCTAGTGATCTCCCCAACAGCAGCGCTCCTCTTCAACAGATCCAGATAATGCACATAAGATGCTCTTATACTGTCTCCCTTGTCACCCCTGAGACAATAGCAGAATACTTCAGACAAACTTATAGAAAACAAAGCTAAACCTACCATCCTTTACTATGGTTATGGGTCAAAGGCATACAAAATTATTGAAGCAGACTGATCCGGTTTTGTCACGCTGATTCCAGCAGTGTACTTTGTAAAGTTCCCAGAAGTGGTGTCATAACCCCCTTCTGCACCGAATGCAATGGTTGGGGTACCAATGGTAGCTGAAAAATCAATGGCTGGGGAGTGATTCAAGGCAAGGGCTGTAGTGAAGGTTGCATGGTCATGAAAGTACTGAACCTCCAACTACATAGTAAATAGAAAAAACTAAGTTAAGCATTATTACTACTATGAATATCAGTATCTCCTTAACACACAAATCCAAGATTTTATATACCTTTCCAGAGTTGAAATCAGACACTTTGAATGAAGCAATAGCCTTTGTGGATGGGACAATCTCATTGATTGTGAAGGTTGTCGAGATCTGCAAAATCAGAAGGAAAAGTCGACATGCTTAAGAGAACGAGATTGCTTGGTATTACATTCAACAGACAATGCAACCTACATTTGATTCTGTGTCGACTTTGACATCAACCACTGTGTTTTTGTACTTGTATTGTGTCAAGATGTCCCCGGTGGAAAGTCCCCCTTTCTTCACTGCTGTTGATGTGAGAGCCTAAAGGAGCAAAACCAAAAAACATTGAATAAGAAACAACAATAAAGTTAATGGTTAAACCATAGGGAACTAACTCACTACAAGTTCGAGGAAAATGCAATAAAATACAACACCAACATAAACTGAAAATGCCATTACCAATGAAAAAAATCTGAGATATAAGCATCAGTTCAAATAACAACTGTAATATTAATAATTACAAATGATGAAAACAACTGTACACGAGAAATATAAGAGACGATGTGTCCACTTCGTGACCAATTAATAAAGTAAAGAAGGTATTACCAAGATATCACTACTGTGCACAGTAGAAGAATTCTCAAGGCTTACTAGATCTTAAAGTAGTTGTACTTAAAATATTAATTAAACAAAAATACTATACAGCCAACTGCTTCAGTTCTACAAAACATGCTAAGCTCGACTTTGGAAGCTGATATTACTTGAGATTAAATCAAGATGAAATCTAACACGTACCTGTGAGTGAAAATACTGAGTTATAAACATAAAATTTCCAATAGTAACCATAACCATAATGAATTGAAAATGATGCACAGAAAACAACCTAAAAGCTAAGGTGCTCCCTCCAGCTTAGAATGCAAGAACCATAAGAGATGACATTTAGATGATTTTGACAGATATTTTTTAGTTTACTTTTTGAATAACTTACAATTAGGTATTGATTGTATTACCAACACTCTTCTTATATGTCATTATAAGATACCGTGCATATAAAAGTCTAGAACTGTAATAACATGTGAGAAAGAAAATGCTGCACAGAAAGTAACCAAAAAAAGATTAACATCTTTAAATTGGACATGTAACACACTGCAAATTCAAAGACGGACAAGAAGAAAATTGAGGCATGAGGTAAATACATCAGACGAAATTGTCATAATAGTAGGTACTAAGCCCAAGAGACAAGTACTTCAAGAACAAAAACCTTGAGATTTTGAAAACTCCATTTGTCGTCTACTCCCATTTTTCAGGAAAATTGGAGATAAGAACGTA
Organism: Prinsepia uniflora; assembly: GCA_032719365.1. Lineage (NCBI taxonomy): Eukaryota > Viridiplantae > Streptophyta > Magnoliopsida > Rosales > Rosaceae > Prinsepia > Prinsepia uniflora. Next base: position 15,371,845 of record CM064862.1, on the reverse strand, counting down.
CATATATGTTCAGCAGCAAAAAAGACATGATTCAACCCAGCGTTTAGAACTCCAACCACAAAAATGCTTTTCTATACGCACAAGAAAAAACAATCTAACTAAGTGAAAGAAGACATAGCAAGAAATAATATTCCAAGTTCCTTGGACAGTCCCAGTAGACAGCTAAAAAAGACAAAATGATTAGATTATCAAATAATCAAATCTCCATTTCCAAACGGATTATAAAAAGACCATGCGATTCGGACTATAATCTAAGCAAAAACAGCGACATAGCAGAACGGCATCGATCCAAATCCTAATTGACGATCCAAACCTATGTGTCCTAATTATTCAATTACATATGCACATTTTCTGAGGCAGTGACACTAAATATAAATGTCAAATTAGAGCTCATAGTGCATACCACGCCGGCATCGCTGTAGGTAGAGACAGTGAATTTCTGATCGGAGCTATAGTCCCTGGTCAAAAGATCTGCAACAACAGCCAAAACGGAGGCGTTTAGGTGCAAAATACGTGATCGAAACAGCGCAAAATAGTACAATTAACAAATCATCAAAGAGAAGAGGAGTGTTCGGCTTCAGCAACGATTCTCAACCTTTGGCTTTTTTGCCGATGTCGGAGAAAAGTCCAGGTCCCTTGCTCATCGTTACACAGACGGACACAGAGAGGAAGGAAGGGAGCCTGTGAAATTTTGAGTGAGAGAGAGAGAGATGAGGAGGCGAAAACGAAAGTGGCGAAAGGGCTTGATTTGTTTGCTTTCGTGGTGGCAAGTTTGTGCTCCTGATCAACGGTTACCATTGTCTTGTGCTGACACGTCCATTGCCAACCGTTGATTTCAAGACTCAAAACCACAGGGAGTATTTTCGTGTGGACGCTTCGGCTTACTCTATTCTCTTCTTGATTTGATTTGGGGAATTAATTAGTCATTTATGGATTATGGTCAGGAGGAAGCATCAATGATTCACAAGCATCAATGATTCACTAAGGGGGTGTGTTTGGACGAATCATTTTTAATTTAATGAAAATTTATAAAATTTTATAATATGCAATTTCATATTTATAATTTGTAAATTCTAACGTTTGGATATCAATGTTAAAAATTATGGAAATTAAAATTTCATTTGTTTCAATTCATCATTTGGAAAATTCTGTCTCTTGAGACATCATTTCAACTCATCATTTGCAACATCCAAATTCTTTGTTTCTATTTTTTTGGAATTTGTAAATTCCAATTTTTATTATCCAAACAAAGAAATTGATGCCTAGGAATTATAAAATTCTAACTTTTTATCAAATCCCTTGTTATTTTCCTTTATCCAAACACACTCTAAGGGTATATTCAATTAGAATTTTAAAAGATTTTTTTTAAGCCATAAAAGTCTAGTGGTATTCAATTATAATTTTTAAGTAATCAATAAAAATCTGATTGTATTCAATTAAGATTTTAAAATCATCAATGTAAGTCTAGTGGTATTCAATTAGAACTTTCAAAAAATTAGAAAAAATACGGTGGTATTAAAAAACTTACCGATTTTGAGGTATTTCATTAAATAATGTATTTTGTGAGACTTTTCAATAAGTGATATAAATATCAAACCCCATAAAAATAAAATCACACATTATTACATCTAATTCTTTTTAGAAGAAGATGAACAGACTTGAGAAGTGAGCAAGGTTTTGTAGCGCGCAACCCATCTTCCTCTCTCTTCTTGTTGCGTGGCAAACCAAGTAGCTCCTATGTGCTTTCTCTTTGCTTTTTTTTTTAATACTCACCGTGCCTTCCAAGTGGTGGTGAGCGCATGATTTATTGGGAGCCTGTGCCTTTGTCAATTTGTGTGCTGCTTCGATAGGAGACTTGGTTACACTTGGTTTACTACTTGTCATAGTTAATACTGTTTTCAACAAATGTTCTGATTTCGTCTCCCTAGAATACTTTCTTCCTTTTGGGTTTTCTCCACCAGAATTTTTTCCTTCAGTGCTCACCACAACACCCATAAGTATATATATGAGAAGTTATTGCTCAGAACCCTCAGAACTCTCATCAATGCCTTTAGAACCCTCAACGCCACCTACCAAGTATTAAATTTCTGAAATCTTCATAATCAACTATGTATATAATTGATTAATTGTACATGTCTGTCTACAAAACAAGAGCAAGTATATTATTATTTGTCCGCCATTGTTTTTTTATATTATTATAAATAATCGAAAGTTTTCCATAATATTATAATATTTGATTGTAAGGATCAACTAAGGATAGAATTACATAATTAATGTCTTCCCTAAACTCTAAATTTAGGATCATATTTAAATTTGAGTTTTTCTTGCTAAAGTTTTGAACTTTGCTTGCTCTATATGGCAAATACGATGTGATCCCTTTTGTTAGATAATTTTTAGGTTGAGCCTAATATGTTGTTTAACATTTTTGTTGAAGTCTTCTACTTGTAAGTGTATTCTGACTTTGCGATCCATCAGTTACACTTTGGAACTATTCTCTCAATGCAAGTACTAAAATAATGAATTGCTTATGATTAGGCAGTTGGTTTCGAAAATGGATAGTGATTTTCAAGGTGCAATATTAAAGAGTACATGCTTGTTCTCATATATGCTATCATTGTTATTTGAGGTAAAATTGCGAAAATTATGTGTGATATATGATATAATAGTAAAAGAAGTTTCTTTTACATGTATGATGTAGTAAAATGAAGGATTCACAACAAGGAAAGGACAAAAGAAAAGGCAAAAGTTCAGATAATTATGAACTTTGGACTAAGGAAGAAAGCAATTTCTTGTTAGAGCTATTGGTTGATGATATCGGTTGAGAATGGTGTGATACTAATGGGTCAATAAGTAAGCAAACAATAGAAAAAAGAGTACTTCCTCACCTAAATGAGAAAATCGTGTCTCCTAAAACATATAACAATTATGTGAGCCGAATGAGATGGTATAAGAAGCAAAATAGATCCGAGTATGAAGGGAGTTTTAACTCAATTGGTTCCACATATCAAGCCAAAGTTCTTGAAGCCATATCCACCAATTTTGAGAAAATCTATGCTCTAATGGAGAAAAGAGAAAGAGATAGAGAGAATAGTATTCGGGATGCTATGAAGGATGTACCAAACTTGGATTACAATGTTTGATTCAAGGCGGTTGAATTGCTTAATACTAAAGTAAAACAAGACATGTTTTTGAAGATGTCACTCGAAGAGCGCTCATCTTGGTTATCCTTCAAATTGGGATGAATTGTTATTGAGATCACCTTAGTTTTTGGTTGAGAATTGTTTACTTTGAATTGTTGAACTATGGTTGTGTTATTTTTGGTATTTTTGTTGAAATATGTATTTTGGTTGTGTTATTTTGGTTGAACTAGTATTTGGTTTAATTTTTTGTGTTTTGATTGAACTTTTTCCTATTTTTGTTTAACTACGTATTTTGGTTGAACTATGTATTTGGTTTAATTTGTTATATTTTAATTTCTGTGAATATGCTATTTTTTTCACATAATATATTTTAACATCTACATACAATGCCATACCCGAGCATATATGAAGATCATGACAGAGAGGAAGAAGAAATCAATAATGAAGAAATTTGTGAACAAGAAATAGATGAAGATTTGGACGAAGAATTTGATGAAGACATTAAGATTTTACTTATGGAAACTCAAACATTAATACATGTGCTACATCAGTTTGAAGGAGGTGAAGGACATATTGAGCGCCCGCTGACTCGACAACAAATTACTACCGTTAGATATGATTATATACATCAGGCATTGAACGATGATCCCACAATTTTCCGACAGGTTTATAGGATGTATCCTGATGTGTTTCAAAAGTTATGCACTATCATTCGAGAAAAAACACTCTTAAAGGAGACAAGATATATTTGTGTTGAAGAAATGCTAGCAGCTTTTTTGCAAATTGTCAGTCAGAATTCTCAATATTGTGTCATTCGTAAAACATTTGGGATATCACAATTTTCCACAAGTGAAAATTTTCACGAAGTTTTGAGGGCTTTGAACACAATAGCATCTGAGTTGATGGGTAAACCATGATCCAGAGTGTCAGCTAAAATAAGAGAAAGTACAAGGTTTTATCCTTATTTCAAGATAAGTGACAACCGTTCCATAATATTATTATTAATGATACTATCATATTATTATTATTATTATCATTATTATTATTATTGTTGTTGTTGTTGTTGTTATTATTATTATTATTATTATTATTATTATTATTATTATTATTATTATTATTATTATTATTATACCATTACATTTTTCAATTATTGCGGGATTGCATTGGAGCTATTGATGGAACACATTTTCCAACAATAGTGAGGGGACGCAATGTCAGCAACTATCCTAATCGACATGGAAATATATTCCAAAATACATTAGTAGCTTGCAATTTTGATATGGAATTCATGTATGTCCTTGGCGGATGGGAGGGTTCGGCTCATAATTCAAAAGTGTTAAGTGATGCTCTATTAAGGAGAGATGGTCTTAAAGTTCCTCAAGGTAAATACTTATCTTTTTGGTTGGAAATATGTTTTTATTTCTATGTTGCATACTAATACATATACATATATATATATATATGTACTATATAATTAGGTAAATATTTCTTAGTGTATTGTGGATTTGCCAACCGACGCCAATTTTTAGCTCCGTTTTGAGGTGTGCGATACCATCTCCAAGATTTTGCAGGTCATGGTCGTGATCCTGAAAATAAAAAAAAAGAGTTGTTCAACCTTCGCCATGCATCCTTAAGGAATGTGATCAAGAGGATATTTGGTATTTTTAAATCGCGATTCACAATTTTTAAGTCTTCTCCTCCATTTTTATTTAAAACACAAGCATAGCTAGTGTTGGCATGTATAGCGTTACATAACTTTTTTCGCAAGGAGTGTCGTTCTGATAAATTTCCTATTGAGCCAACTGATGAATCTTCATCATCTTCATCCTCGTCAATACCAATTGATGAAGAGAACAATTTTGAGCAGATTTATCAAATCCAAGACCAACAAAGAGAGGATGCTAATACATGGAGAGCTAGTATAGCTTCAACTATGTGGAGAGATGCTATCTAGGTCATATGAGGAGATGAAACTCCAACAAATGTTTATTACGTCTTGAATAACTTTTGTTTTCTTAAGCCATGTCTAGTTCTTACATGACGTTATTATTATTACTTTTATCATTTGGTTATTTATTCATATCACATCATTAATCCATGTTATTATATAATTTTTATTTAATATGAAATCCAAAAACAAATCTTTTGATTCTTTAGAGAATACAAAAAAAAAACCAGTGAATCATAAGAGAATCATGTAATTACAATCTATTAAAATCATAAGTAAAATCTTATAATTGCAAATCATGCTGAAATCCATTACATTAAAATCATGTGATTACATTCTATTAAAATCTTAATTGAATACATCCCCCTTAGTTGATTGAGTTTGCATATTAATGTTGTTGGTTTTTTTCTTTAATCGTCCTATTATAAGAGATTTTATACTCGATTATCATAAATAGTTAATTCGTTGTTTGGTTATAATTCGGTTTTTATTTATTGATACAAGGGGAAGGAAATTACATTATATATAATAGATATTAATCATATTTTATAAGAGTCAAATCCAAAGACCTCTAATATAATATATATATATATAGAGAAATATTATTAGATTGTAGTAGTAAAGGCCCATTTGATATTACTTTTTTCTTCAAAGACTTTTTTATTTAAAAGTCAAGCAATATAAAAGTGTTTGGTAAAAATGAAAATCTTGCATATTTAAAAAGTAATGATTTTTTTACAACAACTTTTATGTTGCTTTTGAACTACTTGCACAAAAATCCTACGAGAATTTTGATTGCTTCTTTCTCTGCCAACAGTTATAGTAAAAGCACTGACTGAACTTGCACTTAGTTACGTAGTCATTCGGCCTGTTATGACAAATTATCTTGAGGGGATGTGGGCCGAGGTGTTCGTGTATGACACATTTCACATTGGGGCCCACGACTCGAGTTCCTTTATCGCCGATCCATGTTGTGATCCCCTTGTGTTTGAATTTTACATGGTGTGTCATGAAGCAGGTGGTAGAATATGAATTTTCTTAGACGTTTCTTCCATGAAGCTCATCCAAGAATCTTCGAAATCTTCATTGGTAGGAGGTAGAATATGAATTTTCTTAGACGTTTCTTCCATGAATCGCTTGTCTTCTTGGTGGAAGGGAGGGGGGGAGGGGGGGTTTGTGTGGGTGAATATCTTAGGTGTTCATTCAAGTTCACAATATGTGCTATCCTCCAGTCTGAGCTACAGAGGTAGATGCAATGGCTTCAAATGAACAAATGGATCATGGTGTTCTTATCATGATGAGGTGATGATGACCAACAAAATTATGAGTCACGTGGCAGCTCCATAATTTTTGGATAATTTATGATTCCACACACACACACACACATATATATATATATATATATATACTTTGAGGGTACAGCATGATAAGCATTTATTTCATCATCATATTATGTCATTTCATACTCTGTATACTTGTCTTTTGACGTTATTATTACCAACAATAGGAGAAAATGATGCTTTTTGTGAGACTTGTGTGGAATTTGTAATAGGAGTCAAAATAAAGAACATTGCAAAAAGAATGACTCAAATCGGAGATGGAACAAAGAAATGAGCCTAAAATGAAGTTTTGGTCCCAAACCGATGTCGCTATACCCATATCCTTGGTCGTGTGCCTGCCGTTGTGCTGACCCGTGTGCCAGTTTCTTGGCCCATGTGCTCCCCCCATGTGCAATTTCCTGGCTCCTGTGCCTGGTTTTCAAGGTCTTGTGCCAATGGTTCCTGATTTTGGCCTTCTTGTTCTGATGGGCAAACGACTAGCTCTGGCCACGATTTGCACATAGTATGACCTATTTTTAGTCCTCTATCTAATGGTGCATTCATGGCCAACTTTTAAGAACATTCCATTTGAGGTTATTTTAAGGCCATTTTGAGCAAATTCAAGGGCCTTGGCCTTGTTCTAGAATTTTTCCATGTCTTGGGTGTGATCAGACCACCTAGATCATCTCTAGGTGTCATTTCCACGTCATTGATTATGTTAAAACATTCAAGATTGACCAAGAAGCTTTCTCCCTCCTTCTTGGCCAAATTACACTTGTGTTCACACTTGGAACCAATCATAATCAAGCTTCGATTGTGCCCAGTTGTTCAATTCCGAGATTCCAGGGTCTGATCAACTCATCGCTCCTTAATTTCAGCCTTTGGATTCATAGGATAAGGTAGTGTCCTTACCAGACTCCTTACACAACAAGGAATTATGAAGAACCTTCTAGAATTATAGTTTACTTATCAAATCAAAGAAGGACAGCTGGGACTTCGTTTTTAGTTAGATTGATCTCCTAGATTCCAGAAGAAAGAAGGCTTGTATTAAAAGAAAACCAGGGGGCATGGCCTAAGGTTGGAACTTTTGGAAAGAAAACTCCTTAGTGTTTTGGGGGATTGGGACATGAACTTTGGAGATTTGGACGTGGCTTCTCACCTTGTTCTTCAATTGGGTCATTGTGTAACTCTTATTTCAATATTTTTACTATGTTTTCCTTCATTATGTGTAACTGAATTAGGGGCTACTTTGAGGCCCTAATTATGTATTCAAGTTAATTATCCTGATTCCTAATTTTGATGTTATGCATGTGAATGGTTGAATGGATTTAGTTTAATATAGCTCTTGTGTATGTGCATGCTATGGTTCGAAACATATTGTTTGGATGTACAAGTGTAGCTAGGACATAGGATTAATTCATATGGCATGTGTTATCCACTATGTTCCATAAGTAGCAAGAACTTTCAAAGTTCAATCCATTCAACTTGAGTTATGATTTGTTGGCTATTCCATAATCTGATTAGCTCCAATATCAGCCAATTTAGATTCTAGGTCCGTTTTGGGCCTATCGATTTTAGGTGTTGTGTCGTCGGGGATTGAAAAATCACTTGTTCCATGCAATTTTGTGTTTTGTTTTTAGATTTTACTTCTATTTTTCCTTTTTTGTTTGAGTCACTCACTGGTGTTTTTTTGTTTGTCTAGGTACATGCACACTAGACGCAAGCCTCAAGGTAACTTAACACCTTTTCATCCTGAAATTGAAAGGTCGTTTCGAGCTTTGAGACAAACAGACAAGGTGTCAAGTCCATCAAGGAACCAAGATCGTGAGTTTCATCTTAAGAGTGGTTCAGGTTCTAACTCTGATTCTGGACCACCATTACCAAGAATAGAAATGGTTGACTTCCGATCCATATGTGACCTCTCTTCCTTGGTTGTAGCAGAGGGTGTGTCACGACCCGGCCCATCTAACACAATATTGTCCGCTTTGGGCCCAGCCCTCACGGTTTTGTTTTCAGGAGCTCACGTGCAACTTCCCAGGGGGTCACCCATCATGGAATTGCACCAGCCTCAACTCGCTTAACTTTGGGGTTCCAATCCCCCCCAAAGCCACTGAGCTCCCAAAAGGCCTTGTGCTAGATAGATACGTGCCCACACATATAAGGCACTTCACCTTTCCCTCCCCGAGCGATGTGGGATCGTTCACCGATCTTACCTTTCCAAGCTCACGGGTCTTGCTCACCGTTCTTGCTTCCAAGACCGGGTCTTACAATTCACCCCCCCTTGCGGCCCAGCGTCCTCGCTGGCACACTTCCGGTCGGGGTCCAGCTCTGATACCATTCTGTCACGACCCGGCCCATCTAACACAATATTGTCCGCTTTGGGCCCAGCCCTCACGGTTTTGTTTTCAGGAGCTCACGTGCAACTTCCCAGGGGGTCACCCATCATGGAATTGCACCAGCCTCAACTCGCTTAACTTTGGGGTTCCAATCCCCCCCAAAGCCACTGAGCTCCCAAAAGGCCTTGTGCTAGATAGATACGTGCCCACACATATAAGGCACTTCACCTTTCCCTCCCCGAGTGATGTGGGATCGTTCACCGATCTTACCTTTCCAAGCTCACGGGTCTTGCTCACCGTTCTTGCTTCTTCAAGCTCACGGGTCTTGCTCACCGTTCTTGCTTCCAAGACCGGGTCTTACAGGGTGCTCCATTGTGCATTCAATATCCTACTCCTGCCGTAGGTAAGTCTGCTGACTTGGAACTTAAATCAAGTTTGCTAAATAGGATTCCAATTTTTCATGGGTTCTTAACCGAGGACCACAATATGTAGCTAATGGAATTTCAGTTTGTGTGCACAAGTATGGTCCCTACAAGGGTGGATGAAGATATATTGAAACTAAAGGCTTTTCCCTTCTCTCTCACGAATAGAGAAAATGATTGGCTCTAGAATAGGATGTTGAAGGTGTTCTTGGAGAAGTATTTCCCTACTTCTCATGTGATCGCCTTTAGGAAGCAAATCACGGGGATCACCCAAGCTCAGGATGAGTCCTACTCCCAGTACTATGAGAGGTTCTAAACTTTCCTTGCTCAATGTCCTCAACATCAGTTCAAGGACGAGAATCTGCTTCAATTCTTCTATGAAGGATTGTTGCCCCTGAAACGTCAAATGCTTGATGCTGTGAATGGGGGATCTTTTGTGGACAAGACACCCGCTTGCAAATCGTGCCAACAATGCTTAGCAATACGTGGGCATAAAATCCAACTTCCGTCAAGTGAATGAGGTAAGTTCTACTGATGATTTAAAAGAACAAATATCTAAACTTACTTCAGTTTTATCATAGGTACTAGCACCAAAAGAGGTTGGAATGGCACAAGTTTGTGGGATGTGTTCTATGCAAGGGCACCACACATATCAATGCCCACAAATAGCAGAGACCCAAACTTAGGAGAGTGCAAATGCTGTGGGTTTTCAAAGGGGCCAAGGTTATCAAGGGGGACCCAATCGACCAAGGAATGACCCTTATTCAACCATGTATAACGAGGGATGAAGGAACCATCCAAATTTCAGGTGAAGGAAGAATGAAAACAACCCTAATGCCCCACACAACAGAAACTCCTTCAACCGTCCTCCCTCGGGCTTCTATCCGAAGCCCTAGGTTCCCTTAAACTCTAACCTTTCTAATAATCCTTCGAGTTCAAATTCTAATGCCAATTATGATAAGATATTTGAAGCTATTATTGCATCCACTAAGGCTTTGGTGCAGACTCATCAAGCTCAAGGGCAGGACATTCAGGTCCTTAAGAAACAAGTGGGGGATGTGGTAAGTATGCAGAACCAAATTCGTGAGCAAGGAAAGCTTCCCGGAGGAACAATCCCTAATCCATGCTTTGAGCATGCCAAGGCAGTCACCACAAAAAGTGGAGCCGTGCTATGAGAGTTCCCCATCGAGGCAAATATAGACACCAAAGTGGAAACCCCACGAGTACATGAGGAAGAAGATCATGATACTAACGAACCCACTATCTCGGTTCCAGGAAAAAAAAACACCATATGGTAAGCTTCAAAACCCTTTAAGTTCCAATTATGCTGATATTATTCCACGTGTGCCTTTCCCAAACAGGTTTACCAAGTCCAAGAAGGAAGAAAGTGAGAGGGCCATTCTTGAGACATTCAAAAAGTTACAAGTCAACCTGCCTCTTTTGGATGCAATCAAACAAATCCCTTTGTATGCAAAGTTCTTGAAGAAGCTATGCACCACTAGAAGGCAGAACGGTGAGAAAGAGGTGGTCAAAGTCAGTAGGAATGTGTCTGTTGTACTTCAAAGGAAACTTCCACTCAAATGAAAAGATCCCAGAAGTTTCACCATCCTGTGCATCATTGGGAAATCCAAGTTTGAAAGTGCCATGCTAGTCTTAGGTGCTTCCATAAATGTAATGCCTTATTCTGTGTATGCATCTCTAGGTTTAGTAACTCAGATAATGTGATTATACAACTAGCTGATTTATCTAATGCATATCTGAGGGGATTGTTGGAGGATGTACTTGTGCAGGTGAACAATCTGATTTTTCCTGCTGATTTTTATGTACTGGAAATGGAAAAAGGTAATCTAAACCCAACCGTCTATTTCTTGGACGACCCTTCATGAGGACAGCGAGGACAAAGATTGACGTGTACTCCTGAGCCCTAACCATGGAATTCAATGGGGAAGTGATTGGCTTCAATATCTTCAAGACTTTAAGGTACCCTTTAGAGAACCATTCATGTTTTTCTATTGATATCATTGATTCACTTGCGCAACATGTCTTTGAGGCCATGAATGAGGACACCCTTGACATCACCATATCCAAGGGACTTGGAATTTTCTGCAAAGGAATCTTGGTTCCCTTGTAAGAGCTTGATACTTCTGAAGAGGACAGTTTGGTTAAGACTATCGCCATGCTCGAGTCTTTGCCGAGATTTGATGGTAAGACCCCTCTTGTTCCTGTTCCTCTATCCACTAATAAACCCTTACCTTCAATTGTGTAAGCACCTTCACTTGAGCTTAAGCCTTTATCTGAGCCCTTGAAATATGTGTTCTTGGGTGAGCATGACACTTTGTTGGTCATCATTTCCTCATCATTGACTGAGGTAGAAGAACAACAGTTGGTACATGTTCTAAGAGAGTACAAGACTGCTCTGGGCTAGACTTTAGCGGACATTAAAGGTATTAGCCCCATAACTTGTGTTCATAGGATTCTTCTTGAGGAGGGGGCCAAGCCAACCTGAGAGGCACAACGTCGTCTCAACCCTCCTATGATAGAAGTTGTGAAAAAGGAGATCATTAAGCTGCTAGACTGTGGGGTCATCTACCCAATCTCATATTCAAGGTGGGTTTCTCTAGTGCAAATAGTTCATAAGAAGTTTGGAGTGATAGTAGTGATGAATGCCGAGAATGAGCTCGTTCCTCAAAGAACCATCACGGGCCACCGAGTGTGCATTGATTACAGGAAACTAAATGCTACAACAAAGAAGGACCACTTCCCTCTTCCCTTTCAATAAAATGTTGGAAAGGTTAGTAGGTCATTCTTTTTATTGTTTTCTTGATGGTTCTTCTAGATATAATCAAATTGATATAGCTCAAGAGGACCAAGAGAAGACAACCTTCACTTGCCCTTTTGGCACGTTTGCATATCGAAGGATGCCTTTTGCATTATGCAATGTTCCTGGTACCTTTCTAAGGTGTATGGTTAGTATATTTTCTTATTATATTGAGAAAATTATTGAAGTGTTCATGAATGACTTTAGTGTTTTCAGAACAAACTTTAGTGACTGCTTAGATAACCTAAGTCTGATACAAAAATGATGTGTTGAAACAAACCTTGTGCTAAATTGGGAGAAATGTCACTTTGTGGTTAAATAAGAAATTGTGTTAGGCCATATTGTGTCTTCTAAGGCAATTGAAGTAGATAAGGCTAAGGCTGATTTGATATGGTATTTACCATACCCTACATCCGTGAGGGAAGTTCGATCTTTTCTAGGGCATGCAAGTTTCTATAGACGATTTATTCAAGATTTCTCAAAAATCGCAAGGCCTTTGACCATGCTACTACAAAAGGATGTCCCCTTTGAGTTCAAAGACGAGTGCAAGGCTGATTTTGCCCAACTCAAAACCTTATTGACCACGGTCCCGATCATTCAACCCCCATATTGGTCCTTACCTTTTGAGTTGATGTGCGATGCCTCAGACTTTGCAATTGGTGTTGTGCTCGGCCAACGCAAGGACAAGAATCCCTATGATGTTTATTATGCCTCTCGCACCCTTAATGATGAACAACTCAATTACTCTACCATTGAAAACGAATTGCTTGTTGTTGTGTTTACTTTAGAAAAATTTAGATCTTGTTTTCTTGGCACTAAAGTCATCATTTACACTGATCATGTAGCTCTGAAATACTTACTTGCTAAGAAGGAAGCAAAGCCTAGACTTGTCCATTGGATCCTACTCCTTCAAGATTTTGACGTGGAGATCAAGGAAAAAAAGGTGATAATGTCGTGGCTGACCACCTGAGTTGCATGGTGCATGAAGAGGACCCAATCTCTTTGGTTGAAACATTCCCAGATGAAACAACTCTTTGGAGTCGAGGTAAGTGAGCCTTGGTATGTTGATATTGTGAACTACATTGTTTCTAAAAAGATTCCTGAAACTTTCACTCGTGCTGGTAAAGATAAACTCAAGAAAATTACTTGTCAATATGTTTGGGATGATACTTATTTCTGGAAACATTATGTTGATCAATTGATTAGACCTTGTGTGACTGAAACTGAATTTCAATCCATCCTTAATTTTTGTCATTCTTATTCTTGTGGGGGACACTTTGGCACTAAACACACAGCTTTAAAGGTTTTAGAATATGGGTTCTATTGGCCAACAATATTAAAAAATGCACATACATTATGTATAACATGTGATAGATGTCAACGAATTAGAAATAATGGAACTAGGGATCAAATGCCTTTAAATCCGATTCAAACTGTAGAACTCTTTGCTGTTTGGAGCATCGATTTCATGGAGCCATTTCCCTCATCTCAAGGTTTTCTCTATATCCTTTTGGCAATTGATTATGTTTCGAAATGGGTGGAAGTAAAGGCCACCCAGACTAACGATTCTAGGGTTGTTACAGATTTTATCCGTTCTTATATTTTTACCAGGTTTGGGATGCCTAGAGTTATCATCAGTGATGAAGGGTCTCGCTTCTGTAACCGCACCATAGAAGCTTTGCTGAAAAAGTACAATGTCATGCATAAGGTGTCTACACCTTTCCATCCCCAAACAAGTGGGCAAGCTGAGGTTTCCAATCAGGAAATCAAGAGGATCTTGGAAAAATCATGACCCCAAGCCACAAAGATTGGAGTCAACGTCTTGATGATGCATTATGGGCATACAAGACTGCCTACAAGACCCCTATAGGAAAGTCCCCTTTTCACATAGTTTATGGAAAGCCATACCACTTGCAGTGGAGCTAGAACACAAGGCCCATTGGGCAATCAAGACCTTCAATATGAACATTGATGAGGCGGGCCTCGATAGGAAACTCCAAATTCACGAGCTTGAGGAGATAAGGAATGATGCATATGAAAGTGCGCGGATTTATAAAGCGAAAACTAAGGAGTTCCATGATCGGATGATTCAAGGCAAGACCTTTGAGATTGTTCAGAAAGTTCTTCTTTACCAATCCGCTTCCGCCTCTTTCTAGGTAAGCTATGTTCTCATTTGGTGGGCCCTTTTATTATTACTAATGTGTTTTCACATGGTGTCATCCGGATTCAAAGTTTAAGGACAGGAGCCGAGTTCAAGGTTAACAGGCATAAAATGAAGCCTTACTATGCGCCTTTCGAAGAGCAGACGATGGAGGAAGTATCGCTCCAAGACATGTCACTTCCTTCAACATAATTGAGGTACACATCTTGACAGGACCCGTCCCAACTGGACGTCAAAAACCGTGCCCGGTCCTGCTCCCGTCTGACAAGTCAACTAAAGGTCCGAAACTCCCCTTCAGTGCTTGCCAGACAAGGGATGTTCGCGCGGATTTCTGCTGCTGTCACTGCCTCACGATCAGTCCCGAGCGTCGTACCACGGCCTGGAGGGTCACAAAACAGAAAAGGTGTGAGTGGACAAAAATGACCTCTTATAAAAACATATTTCAAAATACAATCTTACCCTCCAGTTTTCACAATCTTGCATGCATAACGTAAAACATGAGTGACCGATAAAATCAAAACATATTTTCCCATGGTCCATAAAACTCATGTTCACCAAATCAGTTTATGTTATAAAACATCAAATCCCGGCTCTCAGGCCAAAACATGTGAAAACATAATCACCTGGCCACAAAAACCAAAAACCCGTACTCAAAACCAGTACATCATCACAATCAATACCAATCAGCATTACTTACCAGTGCACAATAAATATATGAATCCAATCAATCCGCACTACTCACGAGTGCATAAAATATCACCAATCACATCCGCACTACTCACCAGTGCACAATCAATCAAACTGTACTACTCACAAGTGCTGCACTACGCGTAGGCCAATATCCAGTCACTCTCTCGGGAATAAACACCTCTGGGCTCAACCTCCTCGGGCTCAGTCACCTCTGGGCGAACACATCCCCAGGATCAGACACCTCCGAGTGGTACATCCAGGCTCAGTATCATCCGAGAAGCTGACTACCATAGGATCAACTCCCGATCCTACAATCACATCCCCTAAGCTCTGGTCGTCTGGGTAATCCCCCCAAGCACCGACCGTCTGGGAATATCACAATCACAATGAAAACCATCCCGGGAATTACATCCCAAAACATTTCAATCAAATCTTGACTTCATACCAAGTCAAGGTCATTCTCAACTGGGTCTCAAGCCCAAAATACCTTTTACACATAAACCGTTAAAATCACATTTAAATCCATAGAATAATCCGAAAATCATCATTGACTCACCAACCAAGTCAAAACATCATTTTAGAAATCATTTAGACTCCGGGCCTAGCCCAAAACATCATTTGCACGTACCTCGTAAAACGTGCCCGAAAGACTGATTAAAAGAATCATAAAATCACAAAAATCATTAATTTCATCAAATTCACAAGTGACTCCAAAACCGAGTCAAAATCACTATTCACTTGGGTTATCATGCCCAAAATAACATTATCACGCAAATCCATGCGTTGCAACCTCCGTTGCCATTTTCACGTAAATCCACAAAATTGCCCCTTGACTCATTCCCGAGTCATCACATCATTTTTCGATCCATGACTCAATAATCCGAGTCCAACCATTATTTTCAATCAATTCCAACCAATTATAATCCCGGACTCACAAACCAAGTCCAAACATCATTTTTACCAAATTTCGTAATTTCTCGAAAATCACCCAAAATAATAATATAATAATCATAAAACCGAGAAATTACCGGAATGAAACACAAATCATGCCCAAGCATATAAAATCATATAATAAGGCATTTAAATCATATATGCATGCATCACGGTTAGAAAACAAAGTCCACTCACACACACCGTCCAAAACGGTCCGTTTCCGAGCTGCACGTTTTTCCGTAAAATCTGGAAATCACAACTCCTGTCCAAAATCATTATAGAGGGTTACTAACATCTCAAAATACAACATATAATTTTCCCCAATTTTTCCGGGATTTAAATACGTATTTTTAACGTAATACAAAACTTCGGATACGCGGAACATTATCGAAACAATATCCGATTTCACCGAAATCAACGTCAAAATGTTCGTTACACTGAGAGGATCAAAAGTCATGTTAACCTCACCTTGAGACTAGGCCGGACGCGCCCCCACGCGCCGCCGTGAGTGGCTGCGCGTGAAATCCACGCGCCTGCTACAGTGTCACCGTCCCAACCCGTTTGTCTGTAAAACGGGCCATTTAACCCGCGAGGCGACCCGGTTTGTTTTCTGTCAATTCGACATTGATTCCACCAATTGAACATTCAGTCAGTTTCGATTCAAGTCTAATTAGAGTTCTGTGGACTTAATTACAAGCAACATTACCTCTAACCTCACGATCACAGATGATCAATCGAAGAACATCCGGCCACTGTTCATCCTTCGAAAACCATCAAACCTTCTTGATTTCGTCCAATTGATTCAACCAGAAGCATTAGTGGACTCCGTTAAACATTTCCCCCAACTCAATTGCATCAATCCAATGCTCAATCTTCACGACTCAAACTCGAACATCCGTACACTGTGCATCCATGGAGCTTCATCAATCTCCAGTGTTTTCCTTCAATTGATGAACCCAGAAGCATCGTGGGATCCTCAGGAACACAATCCCCACATCAATTTCGTCAATCAAAGCCTCAATTCCCTCGACTCAACCTCGAGATTTCTGAAAGTTTCCTTCCTCAGTTCTACCTCAATTCGACCTCAATTCCACTTAGTTCCTTCTACAAAATGGATCGTAGTAATCCCAGAAGACAGAAACTGAACCCAATTTCGATCAACAAGGCTCAATTCATCCAATTTGATTTTTCCTCCCAAAAACCCAATTTCGAATTCCTAGTTTTCAGCCACTCTCAACCTCCCGTGTTTACCCAGTTGAGTTAGTCTCAACAAACACTCGATTTTGCCCTCAAAACCAGTTAGAAATGGCAGCAAACACTCTCCAATTCTGCTGCTCAATGCTCACGGGTAAGAAGAACAAAGAAGGAGAAAATTAAGGAGAAAATGGAGGAAATGATGAAGGATAAATGATGATGTTGTAATGATGGTGTTGGGAGGGAAACATGGACCAGATTTCAGGGGATGGGTGACACTTGTCACTCATCCGAATGTGCACAGTCACCGGGTACTGTTCATATTAAAATATTATTTTAATCCCGGTTCGTTCGGTTAATCGACCCCGATTCTGTGACCATAACTTCGTCGTCGAATCTCCGATTTCGGCATGCCGCCTGCCGTTGGATTCGTATCGACGAGACCTACGTAACGGTCCTTGGCCCTCGTCCATCGGACCTCCCGATCAAAAAGTCAACATTTGGCCCCTACTATGCCAAATTACCAAAATACCCCTCATCTTCCGATCATCATAACTTTCACTACGAATGTCGGAATCGAACGTGCCACCTGTCTAAGAACTCGTGACATCCCGAACTACGTCACAGTCATCGGTCAAAGTCCATTTGACCGCCCGAACTAAAAGTCAACATTTTGCCCACACCAGGGGCAAAACGGTCATTTTGCACGTTTCATCCGATTTCACTCAACTAATCCCCGATTAGTCATTCTATATCATGATTAATTAATATTCAATCCCGATATTCGGGACGGGTCATTACACATCTTGCCTAGACGTTAAATAAAGCACTCCTAGGAGGTAACCTGGCCAAGGTATGTACCCTTAGTCCCTATGTTTCTGTTTTCAATTTCTCAAGTTTCTGTTTTTATTCGAGCATCTTTCCCATTTTTCTGTCCATGCTTTAGATTTATAACATTGAGGATAATATATGATTTAGGTTTGGGGGTGAGGATTGAACATTGTATGTGATAACAAACAGGTTTGGGGGTACACGACCTAACTTTTTAAAATTTTGTTTAGTTGTCCTTAGGATACTATTTATAGTTTGTTAGCTTGATAATGAGGATTTATATGAATGGAAACTATCTCTGCTTTACTAAATGTTCATGTCGTGGCCATGTTGTTCATACTATGCACCTGACAATGCCATGTTTAAATAAACGAGTGAATAAAGCAACTGAAATTGAGTAGACCGGGAAAATTAGTGGAGACTACCTTGAGAGATCTTTGAGCCTAATTGCCATTTATTCTGAATGATCTATTTTTTTTTTCTACTCTTTAAACTAACTCTCACCATTTGGCTCAGAAGCCCATGGACTTGTGGGTACCCGCTAGGCTCGTTAACAAAAAGCCCGATCTGGCCCGCTACGGGCTATGGCCTGACTCGACTCGAAAGTTGATAGGCTGGAGTTGGGCTTAGGTTGTTTAAACCCGATAGGACTGATAGACTCGAGCCTGATAAGGTTCGGTAAACCCAGCCCACCCGTATAAAATCGGCCCATAAGCCCGAATATATTAAATAATTATAGATTGAGTGATTCTATGCTCATGAGGTCATAGATGAGAAATGAATATATGTTATATGTAGGTTTAGGTAGGATGATATATATATATATCATATTAATATATATATATATATATATATATATATATATATATATATATTTGTTTCCAAAGGATGAAACAGTAGGGAATCAAATTTAGAAGCATTCATAGTGCAATTTACATCATTGTCAAACTAAAACTAACTAATTAATTAAATTTGACATGATTAAACACAACATAAGTAGAGATTTTCTGTTTATTAATTAACGTATTTTCCTAATATTAGGATTGAGCATTACTTTTTGACATACATATATATAATTTTCGATGAACGATATTGTAACTAATTTGCCCTATCAAGTCCACCAAACAGTGATAGAAGCTCAGTCCAAACCCGGCCCGATAAAGTGTACTGACTTTCATATTTGTAATCAAGCCCGCATGGCCCGACCTATTTTGTTTCAAATTATGAGATAGGCCCGACCCTACCCAAACCCAACAAATTTGGGTCGGGCTTGCCCGACCCGGCCCAATGACGAGGGCTACTTTAAACACTCATCACTTTTGTTCATAGTTATTGATCTCATATCATCAATTTTGCATTGGAATTTAAAGAACTATATCAAATGGATGCTGTTTATCTGGTGTGTGGTTTGACATAAGAAGTGATGTAGGTTATGTGTGGTATTCCCACCCGATTGCATGCCCTCGAAGCCAATTTTGAAGGCAAACACTTAGCTTTTCTTTCATCACCCATATTATATCCTAACTAATTACTCATACATTCAATAAGGCCATACCCTATAGCTTGAGTTTATGTTAAGGTTGTGTCAAATGAGGATCATGGTGAGAATGGAAAAGGTGAATGTTGGTGCTACCCTAATAAAAAGCATTGGCTTGAAAAGTTTGCAAATACAATGAGTGGAAGGTCATTTGGAAAGTGAGGAAATTCATGTATGATCTTGGTTATGTTCAAAGAAAAAAATTCGTTAATAAAAAAAAAGAAAAAAAAAAGTGAAAATCAAAACAATTTGAACCAAGTGAGCCAAAAACCTCAACCTATTCATCGAAGAAGCACAATGTCGTGGGCCTCAAGTAAGGATTCATTCCACGTGGACCAGTGAGGTGGTGCCACATTGTCACGACTCGGCCCATCTAACACAATATTGTCCGCTTTGGGCCTACCCCTCATGGTTTTATTTTCGGGAGCTCACGTGCAACTTTCCAATAGGTCACCCATCCTGGGATTGCACCAGTCTCAACTCGCTTAACTTTGGAGTTCCCAAGGAATCCAAAGCCAGTGAGCTCCCAAAAGGCCTTGTGGTAGATAGATACGTGCCTACACATATAAGACACTTCACCTTTCCTTCCCCAAGCGATGTGAGATTGTTCACCAATCTTGTTTTTCCAAGCTCACGGGTCTTGCTCACCGTTCTTACTTCTCAAGCTCACAGGTGCTCACCGTTCTTGCTTCCGAGATCGGGTCTTACAATCCACCCCCCTTGGGGCCCAGCGTCCTTGCTGACACACTTCCAGTCTTTGATACCATTCTGTCACGACCCGCCCAATCTAACACAATATTTTTCGCTTTGGGCTCAGCCCTCATAGTTTTGTTTTCGGGAGCTCACGTGCAACTTCCCAGTAGGTGACCTGTAACGACCCGGAAATTCGAAAAAGGAACATTTGGAAAATGTGAAGGAAATGACAATTTTGCCCCTGGTTATAAGGACCGAAAGTTGACTTTTTGATCGAAACACTTTTTGGACTTTCTGAAGAAACTGTTGAGTAGGTCTCGGGACACTGAATCCGCAGACAGGCGGCATGCGTCAATCGGAGGTCGGGTGTGACAGTTACGGATCTGCGAAGGTGAGGGTCATTTTGATAATTTTGAAAGGTAAGGGCAAAATGTGTCTTTTGATTCGGACGATCAAACGGACCTTGGCCAATGACTGTGACATAGTTCGGGACGTCACGAGTCTGTAGACAAGCGGCACGTCAAAATCGAACGTCGAACGGAAAAGTTGTGGTCACGGAAGTAAAATTGATTAACCGAACGAACCGAGATTTCGATTAAAATAATATTAAAATAGTGAACAGTGACCAATGATTGTGGACACCTGGTTGAGTGACAAGTGTCACCCATCCCTTGTTTTAAGGACCCTAAATTATGGTCCATGTTTCATGTGAAACATCATCATCATGTCTTGTCATCTTTAATCATTCCTCATTATTCTTAATCATCATTGTCCACTTTCATCATCTTTCACCTTATTTGTTTTCTCCTTTGAACTGTGAACAAGCAAAAACAGAGGGGTGGGAGTTTGAATTTCTGTCCATCATTAATCTCCTTCCACAACTGATCTTGAGGGGAAAATTGAGAGAATGAGGAGACTAAGTTAGAGAGAATAACACGAGGGACAGAGAGGAAAACTGTAGCTCATAATCGAAATTTGGAAAAATATAGTTAATTTTCGAATTCAAGGTTGTGAGCGTTGGGGATCAAAATTGAAGCTGGAATTAGCTTCCTGGGATTGAGACGAGTCGAACCCAATGCAAATTGAGGTGAATTGGGGTCGATTTGAGGAAGAACAAAGGGAATGAAGTCTGTGGATTTTCGACCTTGAGTCGAGGAATTTGAGTCATGGAATGATGAAATTGGACTGGGGAATATGTTCATTAAGATCCCACGATGCTTTTGTATGCATCAATTAAATGAAAACAATGGGAAATTGTGGAGATTGGACGATGAACAGTGATTTGATATTCTTCGAAGATTGAGTTCAATTCGATTGGATTAAGGTAAGGTTTTATGTAATTGAATTCACAGAACTTTAATTGGGTCCATAACGATGATGTTAGATGATTGAATTGAAAGAAATGATGTAGGATTGATGGACAATGAATCGGGTTAATACGCGGGTCGCAGGATCCGTTTACCAGAGAAACGGGTTGGGACGACGACTGTGCAGGTTACTGTAGCAGGCGCGTGGACTCACGAGTAGCCGCTTGTGGCGGCGCGTGGGGGCGCGTGAGTGAGAATCCCAAGGTGAGTTCAACATGACCTTTGTTTCATTTAATGTAACGAACATTTTGACACTGGTTTCGAGAAAATCGGATATCGTTACGATAGTGTTCTGAGTATTCGAAGTTTTAATATACGTTTAAAATACATATTTAAATTCCAGAAAAATTGGGGAAAATTATATAAGATATATTGAAGTGTTAGTGACCCTCGATAATGATTTTGGATAAGAATTGCAATTTCTATAAATTTACGAAAAAACGTGCAGCTCGGAAGCGGGCCGTATGGACGGTGTGTGTGAGTGGACTTTTGTTTTCTAACCGTGATGCATGCATATATGATTTAAATGCTTTATTATATGATTTGATATGTTTTGGCATGATTGATGTTTCAATCCGGTGATTTCTCAATTTTTTGGATTATTATATTATGTTTTGCCCGATTTTCGAAAAATTATGAAATTGATGTTTTGGGCGTGGGCCCGGGATTGAAAATGATGTTTTGACTCAGGTTATGAGTCAGGGATTCAAAATGATATTTGACTCGGGTTATGAGTCAAGGATTGATTTCATGGATTCATATGAAAACGGCAACTGAGGTTGCGATCACACGGATTTTCGTAAAAATGATATTTTGGGCTTGAGACCCAATTGGATAGTGATTTTGACTGGATTTGGAGTCACATGTTGACAGGACCCGTCCCAACTGGACGTCAAAAACCGTACCCGGTCCTGCTCCCGTCTGACAAGTCAACTGAAAGTCCGAAACTACCCTTTAGTACCTGCCAGACAAGGGAATTTTTGCGCTTGTGCCCGCACATACCTCCACCTCTGGAATAGCCTCGATCAACGCGCCACGACCTGAAGGGTTAACAAAACAGAAAAGGTGTGAGTGGACAAAAATGACCTCTTATGAAAACATTTATCAAAATGCATTCTTACCCTCCAGTTTTCACAAACTTGCATGCATATCGTAAAACATGAGTAATAGTATGAAATCATTCAAGTATGAACAGTGGACCGATAAAATCAAAACATATTTTCCCATGGTCCACAAAAACTCATGTTCACCAAATCAGTTTAACATCTCAAAAAGTTCACAGTTTCTTTAAATCATTTTAACCGCTAAACCACGGTTTCCTCAAAATCATTTTCCATAATCCACGGGACTTATTTCCAGATCCTGTTGCTTAGAGTCACGTTTATCCCTGCAACGCGTGCATATCAATAGGCTCAAGGACCGCTCAAAATCCGAGCATCCGCTGCTGTGAACACATCATCAGTCAGCAATCCGTCGCTGGGAAAAACCTCACCAGCCGACGATCCGGATCTCGTGAACACATCACTTACCGATCCATATAATCCAGCACATCTGATCTGAGTCAAGCCTCCCCTGGGCTGCAAGACAAAGATCGTGCTACGTGACCTCTTCGGGGTAAACACTTCCATCCCGAAGGCGAGCGTTATCTCCAGGGTGCACTCCGGGGAAAAACATATTTTCTCCCGAAAGCCCTAAATATCCGCAACATATCACCATCACAAAAACCAGTGAAAAACAGTTGCATTAAAAACCAAATCATATATCAACACAGGGTCTCAGCCCCAAGTCCCGATAAATCACAATTCCATTGGGTCTCAAGCCCAAAATATCAATATCACGTAAATCCGTGCAACCGTAAACCCGAGTTGCCACGATCACGTAAATCCATAAAATCAATCATTGACTCATAATCCGAGTCCAAATATCATTTTCAATCCGGGCCTAGCCCAAAACATCATTTGCACGTTCCTCGTAAAACGTGCCCGAAAGACTGAGTAAAATAATCATAAAATCCCAATAAATCATTAATTTCACAATTTCACAAATGACTCCAATTCCGAGTCAAAATCACTATTCACTTGGGTTCTCATGCCCAAAATAACATTATCACGCAAATCCATGTGTTGCAACCTCCGTTGCCATTTTCACGTAAATCCACGAAATTGACCCTCGACTCATTCCCGAGTCACCACATCATCTTTCAATCCATGACTCAATAATCCGAGTCCAGACATTATTTTTACCAAATTTCGTAATTTCTCGAAAATCGCCCAAGATAATAATATAATAATCATAAAACCGATAAATTACCGGATTGAAACACAAATCATGCCCAAGCATATAAAATCATATAATAAGGCATTAGAAATCATATATGCATGCATCACGGTTAGAAAACAAAGTCCACTCACACACACCGTTCAAAACGGTTCGTTTTCGAGCTGCACGTTTTTCCGTAAATTCTGAAAATCACATCTCCTGCCCAAAATCATTATAGAGGGTTACTAACATCTCAAATACTTCATATAATTTCCCCCAAATTTTTCCGGAATTTAAATACGTATTTTAAACGTAAAACAAAACTTCGGATACGCGGAACATTATCGAAACAATATCCGATTTCATCGAAATCAATGTCAAAATGTTCGTTACACTGAGAGTATCAAAAGTCATGTTGACCTCACCTTGAGACTAGGCTGGACGCGCCCTCACGCGCCGCCGTGAGTGGCTGCGCGTGAAACCCACGCGCCAGCTACAGTGCTGTCGTCTCAACCCGTTTGTCTGGTAAACGGGTCCTTTAACCCGCGACACGATCCGGTTCCAATCCTATCAATTCGACACTGATTACATCAATTGATCATCCAGTTAGTTTCTTTTTGAGTTAAATTAAAGGTCTGCAATCAGAATTACACGATTACCTGCATCAAACCTCACGATCGAAGTTGAACACTCGAAGAACACTCCGAACACTGTTCATCATTCGAACACCTTCAATCTCAATCGATTTCCTTCAATTGATGCAACCAGAAGCATCAATGGACCCCGTTAAACATTTTCCCCAACTCAATTGCATCAATCCATTGCTCAATCTTCACGACTCAAACTCGAACATCCGTACACTGTGCAACCATGGAGTTTCCACCTTGGCCACTGATTCCTCCCAATTGATGAACCCAGAAGCATCAATGGACCATGAGGAATTGTTTCCCCACCTCAATTTCGTCGTTTGATCACACATTGATCACGACTCAAGCTCGATATCTCTCACTGTTACCAAACCCGTTCAGAGCCAATTGGGCATGAATTCCTCTCGTTTTTTATTTGAAACAACTCGTCTCAACCTCAGGAAGCTATTTCCAAGCTCCAATTCGATCATCCCAGCTCAATTCGTCCAATTTGATTTTCCCTCCAAATTTTCTAAAACCCGAAATCCCAGTCCTCAGCTCTCAGTTAATCCCTCGTTTTTCCCAGTTCAATTCACTCTCAAATGCTCACACTTTGGTTCAGAAATGGAAGAGAATTGGAGGTTGGGAGAAAACTGATTTGTGGGTTGTACACAGTTGAAGAAAATATGGGAGATTAATGGAAATTAGGATTAATTAATTAATTTAATATAATAAAACATAATAATTAGGTCTCCCCCAAAATCATGGATCCATGTTTTGTGCCTGATTTTAAGGGATGAGTGACACTTGTCACTCATCGAAGTGTGTTCAGTCACCGGTTACTGTTCATATTAAAATATTATTTTATTCTCGGTTCGTTCGGTTAATCGAGCCCGATTCCGTGACCATAACTTCGTCGTCGAATCTCCGATTTTGGCATGCCGCCTGTCATTGGATTCGCATCGACGAGACCTACGTAAGGGTTCTTGGCCCTCGTCCATCGGACCTCCCGATCAAAAAGTCAACATTTGGCCCCTAATATGCCAAATTACCAAAATACCCCTCAACTTCCGAACATCATAACTTTCTCTACGAATGTCGGAATTGAACATGCCACCTGTCTATGAACTCGTGACGTCCCGAACTACGTCACAGTCATCGGTCAAAGTCCATTTGACCGCCCGAACTAAAAGTCAACATTTTTCCCACGCTAGGGGCAAAACGGTCATTTTGCACGTTTCGTCCGATTTCACTCAACTAATCCCCGATTAGTCATTCTAATTCATAATTAATTAATATTCAATCCCGATATTCGGGACGGGTCATTACACATGTGAATATAATTAAATTGATGATTTTGATTTATAAAGTGAATTCTGGACACTGTTTTATGATGGATTTGTGGAACTTGCTTTGTGAAAGCTATGTCTCGGGCATAGGCCCTGTTGAAATGTTTTTTATTTGATTTGAGACATAAATGATTTTCAAATGAGATTACTGGATTTGGTGACTGTTCCACATATACCATCCTCTGTGATTTGATAGTCTCCTCCAGACGTCGTAGATCCTGGAGTAGTCACGATCCACTGCCTGGAGATGAGTAGCTCCGAGGGAGGCTCACTCTTAAGAGCGTGGGATTATGATGATATCCTCCAGACGTCGTTGATCCTGGAGTTGATATCACCCCAGACGTCGTAGATCCTGGGGGATGTACTTGGACGTGAGACACCGAGTTTGCATGCGTTGCATTGATATCGTGACGGTTATTTGGATATTGAGATTGGATATTGAGGATTGGTGGTATTGTGATTTATTGATATTTGTGTCCAAATGACACGACCCATCCCAATCCCCCCCGGGATTACCATGGAATGTGACGTGCTCCCGTCTGACAAGAGGCGTCAGACAAGGGATAACCGATTGCCATTGCCCAAACGGGCTTCCAGAGTGCGTAAGGATCGATGGAGGAGGTGTGTGATGCTCAAGTCTCTGCTGCAGTCGTATCCGGAATCAACCTGAAGGGCATTAAAAACAAAAGTTGTGAGTGGACGAAAATAAACAAGTCTGTTAAAAACATTTATAAGACATTTATGCCCCTCAGTAAAATCATATGCATGCGCCAAAAACCAATGATCACACATTTATTTAGAAATAACCATTAGGGCCTTAGCCCGGAAACCAAAGCATAGTTTCAATTTCCAAAAGTTAATCCAAGAGTTATTTCATAAATCCAGTAATATGAACCATAACCATAATTTTAGTTGCTGCACTATACACTCCAATCCGACATCCCTGATGTCTGACGTCCCTGACGTCAATAAGGTCACAATCACAAGGCTACGCGTGCCACTCGGGTCTCAATTTCCGAGTTCAATCCCCGAACCCCGTTCGGGTACAGCATCCCCGATACTTAGCGTCATAGACGCTGGACATACTAGACGTCCGTGACCTCTCCGGGGTACCTCATCCGGAGGAGACAATATAATATGGAAGGATCTATACAGTGCAGTACCAAATACATTTTATTGATATCCACATGCAAGGCATATATATACCTAGATAAAATCCGAATCAATCATTAAGTTTCATCAAACGGGTCTCATGCCCAAATACCGTGAAACGTGCCATAACCGAAATATCATCAAAACCATTTATTGATTCCAGCATGTGAACATATATAAAATGTAAACTAGAAAACATTTATTCAATTCCATTTTAGGGTCCCCGACCCGCAATCACATGTAGAAATCAACTGGGCCCCTGGCCCGATTCCACAAGTTAACTGGGCCCCTGGCCCGATTTTACTTTATTCAAGTTCGTAACCGTTTCATGAAATCATATTCAACCACATTTATGGAAATCGGTGAAAATCCAGAAAATCTCGGTTTATGTGCAAATACGTAATTCACCTCGAAATACGTGAAATCATTTTAAATTCACCGACATCCAAAGTAAATCATTTAATCATTATAACAATCATAAAACAGTTATGCATGCATCGAATTTATGAAACCAATGTCCACTCACAGACCGTTTAACCGAGCGCCTCGATACGCGTGCCATAGGCCTTCCCGGGCCACACCACTATCACCGGGACTCCCAATCCTGTTCAAATCACATTAGAGGATTACTAACCTCATCATTAACATCCTATTCAAGTCCCGTAATTTTCCCGAATTTTTAAGTATTTTTAAACTGGATTTAAAACCTTCGGACATCCCGAACAATAACGAAACGGTGTCCGATCGACACGAAACCAATTCCAAAATGTTCGTTACATTAAATAGGACAGAAGTCATGTTGACCTCACCTCGAAATTCGTGCCCACGCGCCGTCACGCGCCGCCGTGAGTGGCTGCGCGTGAAAGCCACGCGCCTGCTACAGTGTCACCAGCCTAACCTGACACGACCCATCCCAATCCCTCCGGGATTACCATGGAATGTGACGTGCTCCCGTCTGACAAGAGGCGTCAGACAAGGGATAACCGATTGCCATTGCCCAAACGGGCTTCCAGAGTGCGTAAGGATCGATGGAGGAGGTGTGCGATGCTCAAGTCTCTGCTGCAGTCGTATCCGGAATCAACCTGAAGGGCATTGAAAACAAAAGCTGTGAGTGGACGAAAATAAACAAGTCTGTTTATAACATTTATAAGACTTTTATGCCCCTCAGTAAAATCATATGCATGCACCAAAACCAATAATCCCATATTTATTTAGAAATAACCATTAGGGCCTTAGCCCGGAAACCAAAGCATAGTTTCAATTTCCAAAAGTAAATCCAAGAGTTATTTCATAAATCCAGTAATATGAACCATAAGGCATATAATATAAACCATAACCATTATTTTAGCCACTGCACTATACACTCCAATCCGACATCCCTGATGTCTGACGTCCCTGACGTCAATAAGGTCACAATCACAAGGCTACGCGTGCCACTCGGGTCTCAATTTTCCGAGTTAAATCCCCGAACCCCGTTCGGGTACAGCATCACCTGATGCTTAGCGTCATAGACGCTGGACGTACTAGACGCCCGTGACCTCTCCGGGGTACCTCGCCGGAGGAGACAATATAATATGGAAGGATCTATACAGTGCAGTAACAAATACATTTTATAGATATCCACATGCAAAACATATAGGTATACATAGGTAAAATCCGAACCATTCGTTACGTTTCATCAAACGGGTCTCATGCCCAAATACCGTGAAACGTGCCATAACCGAAATATCATCAAAACCATTTATTGATTCTAGCATGTGAACATATATAAAATGTAAACCAGAAAACATTTATTCAATTCCAATTTAGGGTCCCCGACCCGCAATCACATGTAGAAATCAACTGGGCCCCTGGCCCGATTTCATAAGTTAACTGGGCCCCTGGCCCGATCCACATGTTAACTGGGCCCCTGGCCCGATTTCATAGTTCAACTGGGCCCCTGGCCCGATTTTACTTTATTCAAGTTCGTAACTGTTTCATGAAATCATATCCAACCACATTTATGGAAATCGGTGCAAATCCAGAAAACCTCAGTTTACGTGAAAATACGTAAATCGCCTCGAAATGCGTGAAATCATTTAAATTCACCGATATACAAAGTAAATCATTTAATCATAACCATAACAATCATAAAACAGTTATGCATGCATCGAATTTATAAAACCAATGTCCACTCACAGACCGTTTAACCGAGCGCCTCGATACGCGTGCCATAGGCCTTCCCGGGCCACATCACTATCACCGGGACTCCCAATCCTGTTCAAATCAATTTAGAGGATCACTAACCTCATCATTAACATCCTATTCAAGTCCCGTAATTTTCCCGAATTTTTAAGTATTTTTAAACTGGATTTAAAACCTTCGGACATCCCGAACAATAACGAAACGGGATCCGATCGACACGAAACCAACGCTAAAATGTTCGTTACATTGTATAGGAAAAAAGTCATGTTGGAAGTTTCCCAAAATTACCTCACACGCGCCCCCACGCGCCGGTTGAACTCCCTGCGCGTGAAACCCACGCGCTGGGTACTGTTCACCGTCGTTCAACCCGAACGACTGGTAAACGGGTCGCCGTGACCCGCGGGCCAACCCGATCGGTTCTCCGCCGTTCCTTGATCATTTTCGACATGGTTTCCTCCTACAAGATCGTCTGAGTTAAACTAGGAGCTCTGTGGAAACAAAAACAAGGAACAACGTCAAGATCCTTACCTCTCCGATCGAGAAGCTCACGGCCAACTCCACCGTCGACTGCACTCAGCTCCGACCACCATTCTCGATGAAAACGGTCCCAATAGACTCGTCTCATCCTCTGAGTCATCCTCCCGTTTACTAGATCGATTAAAACGTCGAAAATCCTAAGCTGCCATTTTAGGCCCGAGGACGAACTTGCGGGTTTAGGCCCACATCGCCGTCGTGGTCACCACCGTGGCCACCCAAAACGCCTGGACTGATCACAGGAACCTCCACCACCCATCAGCACGATCAAAAACAGTCTACAACGACAATCCCAATTTTGAGTTTTTCGGCCTCCCCTGTTCTTCCTTCCGCCGTCATCTCCGCCGGCTCCCGCCGTTGTCCTGCCGCCTCCCACCGTCCCTCATACTTCCTCAGTCACCCACACATGTGCACAGAGGAGATGTGTGAAGGTTTTGGGTGCACGGTTCGAATGGTTGTGCAGGTAAGCAAATATAATATGGGAAGGGAGATGATAAGGAAAAATGGATGGTCCAGATTCAATCTCACCTTTGAGATTAAGGGTCCAGATCAAAAGATGCAATAAGTGGGAATACTTTATATTTTTTTAATCCAATAATTTAATCAATCTGACCAATCCAGATCTGATCCCAATAATTAAAGGTTAGTGGTCCACGTGTCCCACTCAGAATCCCAGGCCAATCAGAAAACGCCACGTGTCCACGCCTCGTAATGCGTGCATAACGAAACCAAACTTCCGTGACCCATAACTTCGTCGTCGAATCTCCGATTTCGGCGTGCCGCCTGTCGTTGGATTCGCATCGACGAAACCTACGTAACGGTCCTTGGCCCTCGGCCATCGGACATCCTGGTCAAAAAGTCAACATTTGCCCCTATTTCGTCCAAATTACGAAAACGCCCCTAGACTTCCGTACATCATAACTTTCACCACGAACGTCGAAATCGAACGTGCCACCTGTCTATGAACTCGTGACGTCCCGAACTACGTCACGGTCATCGGTCAAAGTCCATTTGACCATCCGAATTAAAAGTCAACGTTTTGCCCACGCCCAGGGGCAAAACGGTCATTTTGCACAATTCGTCCGAAACGCTCAACTAATCCCAGATTAGTAAATCACAATTAAATATCATTAAATCCCGATATTCGGGACGGGTCGTTACATAACCCGTATGTCTGGTAAACGGGTCCAAACAGCCCGCGAGATGACCCGGTTCAAAGTCCATCAATTCAACCCTAAATCTTCCAATTGCTCATTCAGTTAGTTTCGTTTTAAATTCAATTTAAGTTCTGTAAACTCAATTACACAATTCCTTACCTACAATTCCACGATTCGATGATGAACGCCAAGAACACTCCGGTTACTGTTCGTTCATGGAATTCCTTCAATTCCAATTGATTTCCTTAAATTTATTCAACCAGAAGCTTCCATGGACTCCGTTAAGCATTTCCCCCAACTCAATTGCTTCAATCCCGCGCTCAATCATCACAACTCAAGCACGAACACCGTCACTATTCAACCATGGAGTTCTGTCAACCACAGCCGTTTTCTTTCAATTGACGAACCCAGAAGCATCGTGGGATCATGAGAAGTAGTTTCCCCACTTCAATTCCGTCGTCTAAACACTCCACGATCACGACTCAACCTCGATTTTCTTCCTCTGTCACCAAGCTCGATCAGAGCCAAAACGGCACCAATTCATCTCGTTTCTTCGACAATTATGATCGTTGTGATCCTAGGAAGCTGAATGTGAGCTCAATTGCGATCCTCACGGCCTAATTCTCCCAATTCGAATTTCCCTCCCAAAAATCAAATTTCCGAATTCCAGTTCTACGGTCCCCCTCAATCCCTCGTGTTTCCCTCACTAAATCCGTCTCTGAATTGTCTCCAATTTGCACACTCAAGATCAGCTGATGGAGAGGAGATTAAGGGTGGAATGAATTGTGGTTTTGGGTAGTACACGGTTAGGAAATTAGAAGAGGTTTAATGGAAATTAAACAATAATTAAACATAATTAATTAATAAAACATAATCATAATGTTCCCTCAAAACATGGATCCTGGTCTTATGCCTGAAATTAAGGGATGAGTGACACTTGTCACTCATCCAAGTGTGTTCAGTCACTGGTTACTGTTCATTATTATATTATTATTTTAATCAGAGCCTCGGTTCGTAAATTCGTTTCCTTGACCATAACTTCGTCGTCGAATCTCCGATTTCGGCATGCCACCTGTCGTTGGATTCGTATCGACGATACCTACGTAACGGTCCTTGGCCCTCGTCCATCGGACCTCCCGGTCAAAAAGTCAACATTTGGCCCCTAATATGCCAAATTATGAAAATGCCCTTGCACTTCCGTACATCATAACTTTCACCACGAACGTCGGAATCGAACGTGCCGCCTGTCTATGAACTCGTGATGTCCCGAACTACGTCACGGTCATCGGTCAAAGTCCATTTGACCATCCGAAATAAAAGTCAACGTTTTGCCCACGCCTAGGGGCAAAATGGTCATTTTGCACAATTCGTCCGAAATCACCCAACTAATCCCAGATTAGTAAATCATAATTAAATATTATTAAATCCCGATATTCGAGACGGGTCGTTACATCAAATGCTTTATAACAGATGCTTTATATCATGAACTGATTTGATGAACATGAGTTTTACGGACCATGGGAAAACATGTTTTGAATTTATCGGTCAACTGTTCATACTTGATTAATTTCACACTATTACTCATGTTTTATGATATGCATGCAAGTTTGTGAAAACTGGAGGGTAAGAATGTGTTTCGGTAAATGTATTTTTAAAGGTTTGTTTTGTCCACTCACACCTTTTTTGTTTTATTGACCCTTCAGGTCGTGGCCCGATGATCGAGGCTATTCGAGAGGTGGAGGTATGGGTGGGCACAGGTGCAGTTATCCCTTGTTTGGCAAGTCTTGAAGGGTATTTTCGGAACTTCAATTGACTTGTCAGACAAGAGCAGGACCGGGCACGGTTATCTATGTCCCTCGGGGACGGGTCCTGTCATCACCCATCTTGGGATTGTAACAGCCTCAACTCGCTTGACTTTGGAGTTCCCGGGGAATCCAAAGCCAGTGAGCTCCCAAAAGGCCTTGTGTTAGATAGATACGTGCCCACACATATAAGGCATTTCACCTTTCCCTCTCCGAGCGATGTGAGATTGTTCACCGATCTTGCCTTTCCAAGCTCACGGATCTTGCTCACCGTTCTTGCTTCCAAGATCGGGTCTTACAATCCACCCTTCTTGGGGCCCAGCATCCTCGCTGGCACACTTCCGGTCGGGGTCTGGCTTTGATACCATTATGTCACGACCCGGCCCATCTAACACAATATTGTCCACTTTGGGCTCAGCTTTCACGATTTACCGTTCTTACTTCTCAAGCTCACGGGTCTTGCTCACCCTTCTTACTTCCAAGACCGGGTCTTACAATCCACACCCCTTGGGGCCCAGCGTCCTCGCTAGCACACTTTCGGTCTGGGTTCGGCTTTGATACCATTATGTCACTACCCAGCCCATCTAACACAATATTGTCCGCTTTGGGCTCAGCCCTCACGGTTTTGTTTTCGGGAGCTTACGTGTAACTTCCTAGTTAGTCACTCATCTTAGGATTGCACCAGCCTCAACTCGTTTAACTTTGGAGTTCCCAAGGAATCCAAAGCAGTGAGCTCCCAAAAGGCCTTGGGTTAGATAGATACGTGTCCACACATATAAGACACTTCACATTTCCCTCCCCGAGCGATATGGGATTGTTCATCGATCTTGTATTTCCAAGTTCACGGGTCTTGCTGACACGACCCATCCCAGTCCCCCCGGGATTACCATGGAATGTGTCATGCTCCCGTCTGACAAGAGGTGTCAGACAAGGGATAACCGATTGCCATTGCCCAGACGGGCTTTCAGAGTGCGTAAGGATCGATGGAGGGGGTGTGCGATGCTCAAGTCTCTGCTGCAGTCGTATCCGGAATCAACCTGAAGGGCATTGAAAACAAAAGCTGTGAATGGACGAAAATAAACAAGTCTGTTAAAAACATTTATAAGACATTTATGCCCCTCAGTAAAAATCATATGCATGCACCAAAAACCAATAATCCCATATTTATTTAGAAATAACCATTAGGGCCTTAGCCCGGAAACCAAAGCATAGTTTCAAATTCCAAAAGTCAATCCAAGAGTTATTTCATCAATCCAGTAATATTCATTTATTATTTTTCCATCTCCGGCATCCCCGATGCCTAGCGTCCTAGACGCTTGACGTTCCAGACGTCATATCTCACGGTATTAAGCAACGCGTGCTGCCCGGGGTCTCACCGGGTCCATATCTCTGACATCCCCGATGTCTGACGTCCATGACGTCCACCAATCCTGCTCCTGGATCACTATACGGTCCGGTAGCTCCGTACAATGAGCCCTCGCAGGCAATGCACCGTGACTTCTCCAGTGTCCCCGACACTTAGAGGAGACCAGGATATAAATATCCTCATATCGAGATGGTTTTATGGAACACATTTTTATTATTCATTTCCAAAATATCACAAGGGCCCTGCCCCGAATTTCCATAAAACCGTCATAAGTCCAAATAGTTGAATCAAATCCGAAATAGTTTATTCAATTCCATTTTAGGGTCCCCGACCCGAAATCACATATATAAGTCAACTGGGCCCCTGGCCCGATTTCATAAGTCAACTGGGCCCCTGGCCCGATTTCATAATTCAATTGGGCCCCTGGCCCGATTAACAAGTTAACTGGGCCCCTGGCCCGATTTCATAATTCAATTGGGCCCCTGGCCCGATTTTACTTTATCAAATCCGTAACCGTTTCATGAAATCATATCCATCCATATTTATGGAAATCAGTGCAAATCCAGAAAACCTCGATTCACGTGCAAACACGTAAATCGCCTCGAAATGCGTGAAAACATATAAATTCACTGATATCCAAAATAAATCATATAATCCCAATTATAACAATCATAAAACAGTTATGCATGCATCGAATTTATAAAACCAATGTCCACTCACAAACCGTTTAACCGAGCGCCTCGATACGCGTGCCATAGGCCTTCCCGGGCCACACCACTATCACCGGGACTCCCAATCCTGTTCAAATCACATTAGAGGATTACTAACCTCGTCATTAACATCCCATTCAAGTCCCATAATTTTCTCGAATTTTTAAATATTTTTAAACTGGATTTAAAACCTTCGGACATCCCGAACAATATCGAGACGGTGTCCGATCGACACGAAACCAATCCCAAAATGTTCATTACATTGTATAGGATAAAAGTCATGTTGACCTCACCTCGAGATTCGTGCCCACGCACCGTCACGCGCCGCCGTGAGTGGCTGCGCGTGAAAGCCACGCGCCTGCTACAGTGACTGCTACAGTCACCACCTTCACCCGTTTGTCTGGTAAACGGGTCTGATTACCCGCGATAGGATCCGGTTCAATCACACCCAATTCGACATCAATTCAATCCGTTCTTGATCCTACAACAATCATTAACCAACCAATTTCAGTTCTGTGTCAATGATCAACATCAACCATCGATTAATCGTGTCAACAACCCGTGATCACCCAAAACGGGTCAACCACCAAAACTCCATCAATCCTCAACCATTGTCAAATTAACTTCATATGAAGCATATAAGGATTAACACGAACCAATTAGCATGATTAATTGAACACGACATTACCTCAATCACCACAACTCAAGCTCGAGTTTTCCGGCCGTCCACCTCGTCCGTCCACGGCCCTAGGAGCCCCAAAGCTTGCTCCATTTGATCTGGTTCGACTCGTTGAAGTTCCAGGAAGCTCAATCCATCATCAATTAGGCTTGGGCTGGCCTAAAACTGGAAGTTTGAATTTGATTTTCCCAGAAACCAGTTTCGGGTTTTTGAGCATTTCTCCACCATTCTCACTTCATTCCTCTCATTCTCAATCTCAGAGTCATCCTCTCGACTCACTCTCCATTCTATCGATCTAAATCAACCATTAAAAGCATCCTAAAGTGCCCTTCAGTCCACTGTGTAAAATCCCTGCACTGACCCGAAAACATGATAAAACAGTGCCCATGTCCATGTGATTGATTGCCAGCACCATCATATGTGCGATTCCACCTCAAACTGACCCAATTAACTCAATTAAATTGATAAACAATCACGGGATCGATCGCACAAAGCATCCACCTTCACGGCTGTTCAATTAAACAGTACCCCCCGTGTGAAATTACAATTCTGCCCTTGTGCAGAAAATTACCAAAATGCCCCTCACGCATCCTGGCCCGTAACTCGGTCATACGGACTCCGATTGATGCGTGCCGCCTGTCTACGAACTCACGGCATCGAGACCTTCCTAACGGTCCTCGGTCCTCGGCCATCAGACCACCCGATCAAAAAGTCAACATTTCCCCCTTATTATGTTTAAATTACGAAAATGCCCATGAACTTCCGTACATCATAACTTTCACCACGAACGTCGGAATCGAACGTGCCACCTGTCTATGAACTCGTGACGTCCCGAACTACGTCACGATCATCGATCAAAGTCCATTTGACCATCCGAATTAAAGTCGACGTTTTACCCACGCCCAGGGGCAAAACGGTCATTTTGCACAATTCGTCCGAAATCGCCCAACTAATCCCAGATTAGTAAATCACAATTAAATATTATCGGGACGGGTCGTTACAACCTTCCCTCCTTAAAGAATTTTGTCCTCGAAATTACCAACAACCTTATTCCACAAACACCTTGTGGAAAACAATTCGATCACACATCTGTGTACCCTTGTACACCCACATACTGGGACAACACCAGCCTCGTTTGTACCCAGACATCCCATCACAGTCATACGTCACAATCAACAACACTCGACCACCTCGAGTGGACATAATCACCTGATTCGCGATAAAATCGCTTAACCATTTAGCTGACTCCTTCAGCTAGACGGTTCCCTTCCATTCCCAATAAATCCTTACATTTGCTCCCATTGGGAGTCACCAACTCTCATTTGTCAGTCCATGCTGACACCATCAGTCAAACTGTCACCACAAAGCTTTACCACCCTAGTAAAGCCCCAACCATCTTATCCGTCTGTGACAACACCACGTACATCATCACCCTCGATGTAGCGTAAGATCAACCACATGATCTCAATTCGCAGGGCAAGCCTAATCCTGCGACACAAAATAATCTCAATATCCATAATCACCGACTCCCTCAGCGAACCAAAACGCTGGGAAATCACGGTGTGATAAAATCACACAAGGCTACTCGTGGTTACTCAGACCACATATTCACTCATCCTGATTGTACGTATACCGTCAACTTACACAATCAAGTGGTGTAACTGGAACACATTGAATACCAGCCCAGCAGTGATCACACATCTCAATACCAGGGTTCCACTAGCCAACCATGGCCAAGAGCACCTGCTCATACAATCACTGAACCCGACAAAATCAAACTGCACAGCGCACGGTATCCAATGTCCAGTCCACGATCACAACCAAACAAATGATGTCGGAACCAAGCCGATCACCATCACGTTTGATCACACACCACAGGTACATCCCATGTACCGCCATTAGGCACCAATCAGCCTAACCAGTAACAATCCTCGTATAACGTACCCTGTACGTACATCAATCCATCAATCTGCCTATAACCACCCAGGTCATAGCCAAACACGTTCTAGTAACGGGGTACATTTGCCCAACCAACATGAGACAAAACGAACTCCACCCGTCATCTAGTTCCAATTCCGAATCCGAATTCGCAATTTCGTAAGAAATCCCGAATCCGAACCCAGACATCATGTTTTTAATCCATGTCCAAATCCGAATCCGAAATCATTATTCCGTAAGCTAGCATTGGAATAATCATTCCGAACCCAAATCCAGTAATCCATTTTCGAGCTTCGCAATCGAATCCTGAATCGTCACCCAGAAATTCGATTCCAAAACCCAAAATCTCGTTTACGTCCATCAAGACGTAACATAACCGAATCTATCGGTTGCCTGTCCAAAACACTCGATTGACTTCATAGGGAAGCCAATCCCAATATTCCCACGTCAAAGCTTGACAAAATCCGACCACATCGGAAACCTACTCAACCAAGTCACAAACCATATGGACTCACTCCGAAAAGAAGTTCAGTCCCATTATTTACGACTCATACCAAGGTAAGAGTGATAAACTCTCACCCAATCTGGATCATCAAGATCACATTCCAGATCCATCGCTACGTCATCCGACAAGTAACATCACGATCCTAGATCGTCACATCGTCCAAAGTCAACAACATCACAAATCAGATCCACCTAGGATCTACACATGCTCACATAGCTAACAATCCATCTGAAAGCTGATCGTAGGGTCTTACACCCTCATTGAATCATTCGCCAATTTCCCTTGGTGGAAAGATGGCCACGCATATCACCACCAAATCCAAAATCACACACAACTTCTTGTGTCCAATGACCCAAGGCCAAATATGGGTCCACCTACCAATACACGCTCAACGTATTGGTAACAACAATCATCATCTGCCACGGCAGAAAATAAGAAGTCAACCCCAAAGACTTCAGGATACCAATCACCGATGCGGAAACGAGCACTCCTCTCGTTCCCCCAATCCCAACTCTCCCCGGATCGGGAGTTCCAACCATGTTGGAAACAGACATGCTCCCAATGAGATGTCAAGTCCAACCACTGGACTGCCCACGTCCATACCTCACTTGGACCACCACGTGTCCGAAATCAATTCATTACTCGGACCTCACGTCCGTCAATAATCATGTATGCACACACCCCGAATCCGAACGGATATTTCCTCAACTCTGCCTGGATGTGCATACCATACTGCCATGTCTCACATCTCAACCTTTACAGGTTCAATCCTCAGATTCCAAGTGATTCACAATCACAAAATCACACCTCAATACCACAAATGGTTTCCCGACTTTTCCAATTTCAATACTTCCTTGTACTTCCTGGGGATATAAGCAGTACACAAACTTACCAATCTCGGAGCTGACCACAACTCCCCAAATCCACCAATACACATGACATAGGGAACATCGTCCCTAGATTCCTCAAGTCTCAAACATACTTTTTTATCCATTCATCACTTGTCATCATATATCTGTTAGGACTTATCCCAACACGACACAACTTCCTCTGGAACCCATCCAGTCCAAGACTCAACCACCACTGAGTCGCAGATACCAATCATCTGTTCATCATGATAGAGTCACACCCCAACTGGTGGCTCATCGTCATCACAATTACTGTCACCAGCACCAGCGCTATCACCATACCAACATACATACATAGCACACGAACACCCATGCTAGCACACTGTGTGCTAAGTTGTTACCCTGGATCTCCGTTCATTACGAACGACGATCCCGTAACAGCACTCGTACCCCACGACTATGGGTACCTCCAATTTGACCACTGGCACATCAGGATAATGGACGTTCCCTGAACATCCCCTGATCCCCAAGTGTGGAAGCCACACCAAATACCCTCGATAGCCAGTCATCTCGACACAACTGTCGACCAACAATCATCGTTGTCAAG
The DNA here is from genome assembly GCA_032719365.1 of Prinsepia uniflora. Taxonomy (NCBI): domain Eukaryota; kingdom Viridiplantae; phylum Streptophyta; class Magnoliopsida; order Rosales; family Rosaceae; genus Prinsepia; species Prinsepia uniflora. The sequence continues at coordinate 15,332,740 of CM064862.1, read as the reverse complement.
ATCCGTATCCACACATCACACTAATATTCGATCCAACACGGGATTTCATATTTCCTCATAACCGCATCCGTGGATCGAAACCCATAAGACTCACTAGAGTCATCCACATGGTCATCCATGACCTCAGCCGCTCGTCGCAGCACAATTTCTTATTTAAAATTCACCTTTCCTGCCCATCAATTAAAAATTAGGGTTCCAAAATCACACCCTAGGGTTCCACCGAACCCAACTGCCTTCTGCAGTAAAATCCATAACCTGACCGACCCCGCGGTCCTGACATCGTATAGACGTCCAATCCAATCCAATCATCAACTCAACGTGGGTTCCATCGTGGATTCCACCACGAAGGTCATCGGCTAACTCCGATGCACCAACACCCCGTTCACTAGCCAACACTACCAGGGTCCAAAACATAGACCAATACTCAACTGAGTTTCGCATTTCCATATCATTATTCCAATGGGGTTCCCTGAACCTAGCTGTGCCCAGTGGCACAACAATCCATCATCACATGACCGAACCGACGGTCCCACATTACCAGTTAATCGAATACAACCCCACCTGGGTTGAATCGCATCAATGCACGGCGTATCGGGCCAAACACACCCAATTCACCATACAAACCCAAAACTATTTATCAGGTTGACAACGGAACTGCAGCCCAAAGAGACATCACACCCTCGTCCTTCGCGCACCAAAGAGCAAAACCTGCTCTGATACCACTTGACACGACCCATCCCAATCCCCCCGGGATTACCATGGAATGTGTCATGCTCCCGTCTGACAAGAGGTGTTAGACAAGGGATAACCGATTGCCATTGCCCAGACGGGCTTCCAGAGTGCGTAAGGATCGATGGAGGGGGTGTGCGATGCTCAAGTCTCTGCTGCAGTCGTATCCGGAATCAACCTGAAGGGCATTGAAAACAAAAGCTGTGAGTGGACGAAAATAAACAAGTCTGTTAAAAACATTTATAAGACATTTATGCCCCTCAGTAAAAATCATATGCATGCACCAAAAACCAATAATCCCATATTTATTTAGAAATAACCATTAGGGCCTTAGCCCGGAAACCAAAGCATAGTTTCAAATTCCAAAAGTCAATCCAAGAGTTATTTCATCAATCCAGTAATATTCATTTATTATTTTTCCATCTCCGGCATCCCCGATGCCTAGCGTCCTAGACGCTTGACGTTCCAGACGTCATATCTCACGGTATTAAGCAACGCGTGCTGCCCGGGGTCTCACCGGGTCCATATCTCTGACATCCCCCATGTCTGACGTCCATGACGTCCACCAATCCTGCTCCTGGATCACTATACGGTCTGGTAGCTCCGTACAATGAGCCCTCGCAGGCAATGCACCGTGACTTCTCCAGTGTCCCCGACACTTGGAGGAGACCAGGATATAAATATCCTCATATCGAGATGGTTTTATGGAACACATTTTTATTATTCATTTCCAAAATATCACAAGGGCCCTGCCCCGAATTTCCATAAAACCGTCATAAGTCCAAATAGTTGAATCAAATCCGAAATAGTTTATTCAATTCCATTTTAGGGTCCCCGACCCGAAATCACATATATAAGTCAACTGGGCCCCTGGCCCGATTTCATAAGTCAACTGGGCCCCTGGCCCGATTTCATAATTCAATTGGGCCCCTGGCCCGATTAACAAGTTAACTGGGCCCCTGGCCCGATTTCATAATTCAATTGGGCCCCTGGCCCGATTTTACTTTATCAAATCCGTAACCGTTTCATGAAATCATATCCATCCATATTTATGGAAATCAGTGCAAATCCAGAAAACCTCGATTCACGTGCAAACACGTAAATCGCCTCGAAATGCGTGAAAACATATAAATTCACTGATATCCAAAATAAATCATATAATCCCAATTATAACAATCATAAAACAGTTATGCATGCATCGAATTTATAAAACCAATGTCCACTCACAAACCGTTTAACCGAGCGCCTCGATACGCGTGCCATAGGCCTTCCCGGGCCACACCACTATCACCGGGACTCCCAATCCTGTTCAAATCACATTAGAGGATTACTAACCTCGTCATTAACATCCCATTCAAGTCCCATAATTTTCTCGAATTTTTAAATATTTTTAAACTGGATTTAAAACCTTCGGACATCCCGAACAATATCGAGACGGTGTCCGATCGACACGAAACCAATCCCAAAATGTTCATTACATTGTATAGGATAAAAGTCATGTTGACCTCACCTCGAGATTCGTGCCCACGCACCGTCACGCGCCGCCGTGAGTGGCTGCGCGTGAAAGCCACGCGCCTGCTACAGTGACTGCTACAGTCACCACCTTCACCCGTTTGTCTGGTAAACGGGTCTGATTACCCGCGATAGGATCCGGTTCAATCACACCCAATTCGACATCAATTCAATCCGTTCTTGATCCTACAACAATCATTAACCAACCAATTTCAGTTCTGTGTCAATGATCAACATCAACCATCGATTAATCGTGTCAACAACCCGTGATCACCCAAAACGGGTCAACCACCAAAACTCCATCAATCCTCAACCATTGTCAAATTAACTTCATATGAAGCATATAAGGATTAACACGAACCAATTAGCATGATTAATTGAACACGACATTACCTCAATCACCACAACTCAAGCTCGAGTTTTCCGGCCGTCCACCTCGTCCGTCCACGGCCCTAGGAGCCCCAAAGCTTGCTCCATTTGATCTGGTTCGACTCGTTGAAGTTCCAGGAAGCTCAATCCATCATCAATTAGGCTTGGGCTGGCCTAAAACTGGAAGTTTGAATTTGATTTTCCCAGAAACCAGTTTCGGGTTTTTGAGCATTTCTCCACCATTCTCACTTCATTCCTCTCATTCTCAATCTCAGAGTCATCCTCTCGACTCACTCTCCATTCTATCGATCTAAATCAACCATTAAAAGCATCCTAAAGTGCCCTTCAGTCCACTGTGTAAAATCCCTGCACTGACCCGAAAACATGATAAAACAGTGCCCATGTCCATGTGATTGATTGCCAGCACCATCATATGTGCGATTCCACCTCAAACTGACCCAATTAACTCAATTAAATTGATAAACAATCACGGGATCGATCGCACAAAGCATCCACCTTCACAGCTGTTCAATTAAACAGTACCCCCCGTGTGAAATTACAATTCTGCCCTTGTGCAGAAAATTACCAAAATGCCCCTCACGCATCCTGGCCCGTAACTCGGTCATACGGACTCCGATTGATGCGTGCCGCCTGTCTACGAACTCACGGCATCGAGACCTTCCTAACGGTCCTCGGTCCTCGGCCATCGGACCACCCGATCAAAAAGTCAACATTTCCCCCTTATTATGTTTAAATTACGAAAATGCCCATGAACTTCCGTACATCATAACTTTCACCACGAACGTCGGAATCGAACGTGCCACCTGTCTATGAACTCGTGACGTCCCGAACTACGTCACGGTCATCGATCAAAGTCCATTTGACCATCCGAATTAAAGTCGACGTTTTACCCACGCCCAGGGGCAAAACGGTCATTTTGCACAATTCGTCCGAAATCGCCCAACTAATCCCAGATTAGTAAATCACAATTAAATATTATCGGGACGGGTCGTTACAACCTTCCCTCCTTAAAGAATTTTTTCCTCGAAATTACCAACAACCTTATTCCACAAACACCTTGTGGAAAACAATTCGATCACACATCTGTGTACCCTTGTACACCCACATACTGGGACAACACCAGCCTCGTTTGTACCCAGACATCCCATCACAGTCATACGTCACAATCAACAACACTCGACCACCTCGAGTGGACATAATCACCTGATTCGCGATAAAATCGCTTAACCATTTAGCTGACTCCTTCAGCTAGACGGTTCCCTTCCATTCCCAATAAATCCTTACATTTGCTCCCATTGGGAGTCACCAACTCTCATTTGTCAGTCCATGCTGACACCATCAGTCAAACTGTCACCACAAAGCTTTACCACCCTAGTAAAGCCCCAACCATCTTATCCGTCCGTGACAACACCACGTACATCATCACCCTCGATGTAGCGTAAGATCAACCACATGATCTCAATTCGCAGGGCAAGCCTAATCCTGCGACACAAAATAATCTCAATATCCATAATCACCGACTCCCTCAGCGAACCAAAACGCTGGGAAATCACGGTGTGATAAAATCACACAAGGCTACTCGTGGTTACTCAGACCACATATTCACTCATCCTGATTGTACGTATACCGTCAACTTACACAATCAAGTGGTGTAACTGGAACACATTGAATACCAGCCCAGCAGTGATCACACATCTCAATACCAGGGTTCCACTAGCCAACCATGGCCAAGAGCACCTGCTCATACAATCACTGAACCCGACAAAATCAAACTGCACAGCGCACGGTATCCAATGTCCAGTCCACGATCACAACCAAACAAATGATGTCGGAACCAAGCCGATCACCATCACGTTTGATCACACACCACAGGTACATCCCATGTACCGCCATTAGGCACCAATCAGCCTAACCAGTAACAATCCTCGTATAACGTACCCTGTACGTACATCAATCCATCAATCTGCCTATAACCACCCAGGTCATAGCCAAACACGTTCTAGTAACGGGGTACATTTGCCCAACCAACATGAGACAAAATGAACTCCACCCGTCATCTAGTTCCAATTCCGAATCCGAATTCGCAATTTCGTAAGAAATCCCGAATCCGAACCCAGACATCATGTTTTTAATCCATGTCCAAATCCGAATCCGAAATCATTATTCCGTAAGCTAGCATTGGAATAATCATTCCGAACCCAAATCCAGTAATCCATTTTCGAGCTTCGCAATCGAATCCTGAATCGTCACCCAGAAATTCGATTCCAAAACCCAAAATCTCGTTTACGTCCATCAAGACGTAACATAACCGAATCTATCGGTTGCCTGTCCAAAACACTCGATTGACTTCATAGGGAAGCCAATCCCAATATTCCCACGTCAAAGCTTGACAAAATCCGACCACATCGGAAACCTACTCAACCAAGTCACAAACCATATGGACTCACTCCGAAAAGAAGTTCAGTCCCGTTATTTACGACTCATACCAAGGTAAGAGTGATAAACTCTCACCCAATCTGGATCATCAAGATCACATTCCAGATCCATCGCTACGTCATCCGACAAGTAACATCACGATCCTAGATCGTCACATCGTCCAAAGTCAACAACATCACAAATCAGATCCACCTAGGATCTACACATGCTCACATAGCTAACAATCCATCTGAAAGCTGATCGTAGGGTCTTACACCCTCATTGAATCATTCGCCAATTTCCCTTGGTGGAAAGATGGCCACGCATATCACCACCAAATCCAAAATCACACACAACTTCTTGTGTCCAATGACCCAAGGCCAAACATGGGTCCACCTACCAATACACGCTCAACGTATTGGTAACAACAATCATCATCTGCCACGGCAGAAAATAAGAAGTCAACCCCAAAGACTTCAGGATACCAATCACCGATGCGGAAACGAGCACTCCTCTCGTTCCCCCAATCCCAACTCTCCCCGGATCGGGAGTTCCAACCATGTTGGAAACAGACATGCTCCCAATGAGATGTCAAGTCCAACCACTGGACTGCCCACGTCCATACCTCACTTGGACCACCACGTGTCCGAAATCAATTCATTACTCGGACCTCACGTCCGTCAATAATCATGTATGCACACACCCCGAATCCGAACGGATATTTCCTCAACTCTGCCTGGATGTGCATACCATACTGCCATGTCTCACATCTCAACCTTTACAGGTTCAATCCTCAGATTCCAAGTGATTCACAATCACAAAATCACACCTCAATACCACAAATGGTTTCCCGACTTTTCCAATTTCAATACTTCCTTGTACTTCCTGGGGATATAAGCAGTACACAAACTTACCAATCTCGGAGCTGACCACAACTCCCCAAATCCACCAATACACATGACATAGGGAACATCGTCCCTAGATTCCTCAAGTCTCAAACATACTTTTTTATCCATTCATCACTTGTCATCATATATCTGTTAGGACTTATCCCAACACGACACAACTTCCTCTGGAACCCATCCAGTCCAAGACTCAACCACCACTGAGTCGCAGATACCAATCATCTGTTCATCATGATAGAGTCACACCCCAACTGGTGGCTCATCGTCATCACAATTACTGTCACCAGCACCAGCGCTATCACCATACCAACATACATACATAGCACACGAACACCCATGCTAGCACACTGTGTGCTAAGTTGTTACCCTGGATCTCCGTTCATTACGAACGACGATCCCGTAACAGCACTCGTACCCCACGACTATGGGTACCTCCAATTTGACCACTGGCACATCAGGATAATGGACGTTCCCTGAACATCCCCTGATCCCCAAGTGTGGAAGCCACACCAAATACCCTCGATAGCCAGTCATCTCGACACAACTGTCGACCAACAATCATCGTTGTCAAGATCCGTATCCACACATCACACTAATATTCGATCCAACACGGGATTTCATATTTCCTCATAACCGCATCCGTGGATCGAAACCCATAAGACTCACTAGAGTCATCCACATGGTCATCCATGACCTCAGCCGCTCGTCGCAGCACAATTTCTTATTTAAAATTCACCTTTCCTGCCCATCAATTAAAAATTAGGGTTCCAAAATCACACCCTAGGGTTCCACCGAACCCAACTGCCTTCTGCAGTAAAATCCATAACCTGACCGACCCCGCGGTCCTGACATCGTATAGACGTCCAATCCAATCCAATCATCAACTCAACGTGGGTTCCATCGTGGATTCCACCACGAAGGTCATCGGCTAACTCCGATGCACCAACACCCCGTTCACTAGCCAACACTACCAGGGTCCAAAACATAGACCAATACTCAACTGAGTTTCGCATTTCCATATCATTATTCCAATGGGGTTCCCTGAACCTAGCTGTGCCCAGTGGCACAACAATCCATCATCACATGACCGAACCGACGGTCCCACATTACCAGTTAATCGAATACAACCCCACCTGGGTTGAATCGCATCAATGCACGGCGTATCGGGCCAAACACACCCAATTCACCATACAAACCCAAAACTATTTATCAGGTTGACAACGGAACTGCAGCCCAAAGAGACATCACACCCTCGTCCTTCGCGCACCAAAGAGCAAAACCTGCTCTGATACCACTTGACACGACCCATCCCAATCCCCCCGGGATTACCATGGAATGTGTCATGCTCCCGTCTGACAAGAGGTGTTAGACAAGGGATAACCGATTGCCATTGCCCAGACGGGCTTCCAGAGTGCGTAAGGATCGATGGAGGGGGTGTGCGATGCTCAAGTCTCTGCTGCAGTCGTATCCGGAATCAACCTGAAGGGCATTGAAAACAAAAGCTGTGAGTGGACGAAAATAAACAAGTCTGTTAAAAACATTTATAAGACATTTATGCCCCTCAGTAAAAATCATATGCATGCACCAAAAACCAATAATCCCATATTTATTTAGAAATAACCATTAGGGCCTTAGCCCGGAAACCAAAGCATAGTTTCAAATTCCAAAAGTCAATCCAAGAGTTATTTCATCAATCCAGTAATATTCATTTATTATTTTTCCATCTCCGGCATCCCCGATGCCTAGCGTCCTAGACGCTTGACGTTCCAGACGTCATATCTCACGGTATTAAGCAACGCGTGCTGCCCGGGGTCTCACCGGGTCCATATCTCTGACATCCCCCATGTCTGACGTCCATGACGTCCACCAATCCTGCTCCTGGATCACTATACGGTCTGGTAGCTCCGTACAATGAGCCCTCGCAGGCAATGCACCGTGACTTCTCCAGTGTCCCCGACACTTGGAGGAGACCAGGATATAAATATCCTCATATCGAGATGGTTTTATGGAACACATTTTTATTATTCATTTCCAAAATATCACAAGGGCCCTGCCCCGAATTTCCATAAAACCGTCATAAGTCCAAATAGTTGAATCAAATCCGAAATAGTTTATTCAATTCCATTTTAGGGTCCCCGACCCGAAATCACATATATAAGTCAACTGGGCCCCTGGCCCGATTTCATAAGTCAACTGGGCCCCTGGCCCGATTTCATAATTCAATTGGGCCCCTGACCCGATTAACAAGTTAACTGGGCCCCTGGCCCGATTTCATAATTCAATTGGGCCCCTGGCCCGATTTTACTTTATCAAATCCGTAACCGTTTCATGAAATCATATCCATCCATATTTATGGAAATCAGTGCAAATCCAGAAAACCTCGATTCACGTGCAAACACGTAAATCGCCTCGAAATGCGTGAAAACATATAAATTCACTGATATCCAAAATAAATCATATAATCCCAATTATAACAATCATAAAACAGTTATGCATGCATCGAATTTATAAAACCAATGTCCACTCACAAACCGTTTAACCGAGCGCCTCGATACGCGTGCCATAGGCCTTCCCGGGCCACACCACTATCACCGGGACTCCCAATCCTGTTCAAATCACATTAGAGGATTACTAACCTCATCATTAACATCCCATTCAAGTCCCATAATTTTCTCGAATTTTTAAATATTTTTAAACTGGATTTAAAACCTTCGGACATCCCGAACAATATCGAGACGGTGTCCGATCGACACGAAACCAATCCCAAAATGTTCATTACATTGTATAGGATAAAAGTCATGTTGACCTCACCTCGAGATTCGTGCCCACGCACCGTCACGCGCCGCCGTGAGTGGCTGCGCGTGAAAGCCACGCGCCTGCTACAGTGACTGCTACAGTCACCACCTTCACCCGTTTGCCTGGTAAACGGGTCTGATTACCCGCGATAGGATCCGGTTCAATCACACCCAATTCGACATCAATTCAATCCGTTCTTGATCCTACAACAATCATTAACCAACCAATTTCAGTTCTGTGTCAATGATCAACATCAACCATCGATTAATCGTGTCAACAACCCGTGATCACCCAAAACGGGTCAACCACCAAAACTCCATCAATCCTCAACCATTGTCAAATTAACTTCATATGAAGCATATAAGGATTAACACGAACCAATTAGCATGATTAATTGAACACGACATTACCTCAATCACCACAACTCAAGCTCGAGTTTTCCGGCCGTCCACCTCGTCCGTCCACGGCCCTAGGAGCCCCAAAGCTTGCTCCATTTGATCTGGTTCGACTCGTTGAAGTTCCAGGAAGCTCAATCCATCATCAATTAGGCTTGGGCTGGCCTAAAACTGGAAGTTTGAATTTGATTTTCCCAGAAACCAGTTTCGGGTTTTTGAGCATTCCTCCACCATTCTCACTTCATTCCTCTCATTCTCAATCTCAGAGTCATCCTCTCGACTCACTCTCCATTCTATCGATCTAAATCAACCATTAAAAGCATCCTAAAGTGCCCCTCAGTCCACTGTGTAAAATCCCTGCACTGACCCGAAAACATGATAAAACAGTGCCCATGTCCATGTGATTGATTGCCAGCACCATCATATGTGCGATTCCACCTCAAACTGACCCAATTAACTCAATTAAATTGATAAACAATCACGGGATCGATCGCACAAAGCATCCACCTTCACGGCTGTTCAATTAAACAGTACCCCCCGTGTGAAATTACAATTCTGCCCTTGTGCAGAAAATTACCAAAATGCCCCTCACGCATCCTGGCCCGTAACTCGGTCATACGGACTCCGATTGATGCGTGCCGCCTGTCTACGAACTCACGGCATCGAGGCCTTCCTAACGGTCCTCGGTCCTCGGCCATCGGACCACCCGATCAAAAAGTCAACATTTCCCCCTTATTATGTTTAAATTACGAAAACGCCCATGAACTTCCGTACATCATAACTTTCACCACGAACGTCGGAATCGAACGTGCCACCTGTCTATGAACTCGTGACGTCCCGAACTACGTCACGGTCATCGATCAAAGTCCATTTGACCATCCGAATTAAAGTCAACGTTTTACCCACGCCCAGGGGCAAAACGGTCATTTTGCACAATTCGTCCGAAATCGCCCAACTAATCCCAGATTAGTAAATCACAATTAAATATTATCGGGACGGGTCGTTACACTTGCTCACCGTTCTTGATTCTCAAGCTCACGAATCTTGCTCACCGTTCTTGCTTCCAAAACTGGATCTTACATACGTGGCAGAATGTTAGAGAGTGCATGTTAACGTGTCAGGTGACGTGGCAGATGATGTGGCAGGGCTTACATCAGCATGACGTCATTATGTGCCACGTGTCACTTGTTAGAGGGTGATACGTGGCACCAATCAGGGGGTGGCGAGCTGTCAGAGCTGTCAGGTGTCAGAGTTGTCAAGCTGACGTCAGCAACTGACGCCAGCATTGACCAGCGTGATGTCAGCATTGATTGTCGTTGACTTTTGTTGACCAGACTTTGACCAGCACGTGTGGGCGTGTTCGGGACGCATTCTAGGTTCCGGGATTTTTGGGGGTTTTACTTATGGACTTATATAGGTTGATAGTGACCTTTGGGTATGATTTGGATAGGCCCGGACGTCCTGAAGACTTTGGATTAGCTTAAGATAGGCTTATGGGGCGGGTTATGAGCGTGCAACATGGACAGTCAGTGAGTGGACATTGTTTTATAAATATGATGCATGCATAAATGCTTTATGATCATGGTTTGAAATGTAATGATTTGAATGATGATTTGATTTTCAGTTTTGGAAACATTTTACAGATTTGCGTGAAATGGCATTTTGGGCTTGAGACCCAGTTGGATATGCATTTTGACATAGATTTCAGTCAAATGTGTTTTCGAATGATGATTTGATTATCTAAATGATATTTCGGACTTGTGACCCTGTTTCAGATTTATGATATGATTCGATGAATCCTGGATTTATGAAATGTTGTTGGACACTGTTTTTATGATGGTTTTGTGGAAGGTGATTTGATGAAACTATATTTCGGGCGTAGGCCCTATTGATATACCTTGAGAAGATTTGAGATACAAATGTTTGTGAACTGTTTTCCACACTACCATCCTCTATGATGTGATTGTTCTCTTCGAACGTCGTAGATCCCTGAGTGGTATCCTCCAGACGCCGTAGATCCTGGGAATGTCACCACCCTGAAGTCGTAGATCCTGGTTGTATACTCGGACGTGTTAATCCCGAGTCGCACACGTTGCATTGATATCGTGGCTATCGTATGAATGTTGGATATTGGATATTGAAGATTGGTTGCTCATGTTTTGATTACTAATACTATGTCCAGATATTTGCTTTATGATTTAATTTTAAGAAAGCATTTGATTTCGTGTTTTCTGATGCATGCATGCTTTTAATTGAAAGGTAAAAATGTTGATTTCGCAAATTTGTTTTCCAATTGTTTAATTTTGTCCACTCACAGTTTTAATGGTTTTTGATACCCTTCAGGTTGATCGCGGATGCGGGCTATGGTAGGGATCGAGACATCACATGAAACTGCGTACTCTGGAAAACCCTGTTTGGGTCACAGTATTATCCCTGGTCTGACATGTGGTGTCAGACGGGATCAGGATATCCCATGTAAATTCGTAGGGATTAGCGATGGGTTCTATCAGCTTGGTATCAGAGCACTGGGTTGCTCTTGTGGTGTCACGCACTGAGGGTGCACGATAGTTTTGCTTTAGATGTGATGTCTCTACGACAACATCCCCGTCATCAACCTGAGAGTGAGGATAAGAATAGGAAACCCAGTGGTTTGATTAGGCATTAGATGCCGAGTTGTAGGGGTTTGGACCCATGAGCAGGGCCGAGTTTCTAGTGGGCCTAACGGTTACTGGTTGATTGGATCCCAGTATGGTGACTTTTTCAGAGTTGCGACTAATGATTGGTCTAATTGGATGTGCTGCTTCTAGTAGCCGAGGTCGTTGATGACCCTTATTTGAGGACGGTTGAACAAGTTACCAAGGAAGTGGTACTTGTGGATCAAATCACGAGGTGGACCAATCAGCGGATCTCATGCTTTGAGCAGATTGTACGGACAATGGGTTGCCCGCATGTGTGCATGATCTCGATAGCAATGAGCTTCTTAGATTAGTCTACACGAGGTTCATGGCAGTTATTGCTATTCACGAACGTGGATGAGACTATTGAGAGTTTGGCAACGTTTGAGGAAACATTCTTACACTATTTTTGCAGGAGATTCGACGGTTTCTCGGAATGAGTAGAGATTTCTGGTTTTGGTTCGGTTTGCACTGAGTGTAGTGACGAATTAGACAGTAAGGCTTCGTCGATTTGTGTCGGGCCTTGGGAGTAAGACTCGAGTGATAGTGTGGCATCTCAGGTGGAAATGAGCGTGTCAGATACCTCACAATAGGTCGGACGATTCCGGTTGACGCTGAGTGCGTCTAGAGGATGTATTTGCCCAGAATCTTAGACGAGGGACGCTTCTAGCTTCGTATCGTGTGAGTTATAGTGATCGACGGGAGGGATAGAGAGGATCCCGAGAGGACCAGTTGAGATTACAATTACCTTTCGAGTTCAGTTGGACTATTGGAGACACGTCCTACACCTGGAGCAGAGATAGGTGTTTGGTCTTAGCTTGGAGAGTATGAACGAGTGTTGGTGGAATACAGACCCGCACACCTTATCTCCTGAAGTTTGTATAGGATTAGATCCCACCGAGTTGGGACAGTGGTATTAGTACTCCAACTAGTACTATGATTGGATCACCTACTTGGCTAGAGCAGAAGGTTTTGACAAGGAGATGAATTATATATCCCTAGATATTTGTGATTTGGATGTGATCCTAGGGATGGATTGGTGGGCTACCTATTACTCCTCTGTTAAACATTGAGAAACTAATGGTATTTGGTAGTCCTGAGTTGTCATGATTGGTCTTTGGTGGGACTAGAGGAGATCACTAAGGAAGAGTATTCAGCTTTTTATAAGAGTCTTACTAATGACTAGCCAGAGGATACTTATTTTGGGAGTCACGGCTTGGAGGCCAGGAAAGTACTATAGAATGACTGTTCGAGATATGGGACACATGTTGTGAAGTCCCCAGATGGCTCAGTAAGCTTAAGGATAATGTCGGTTATGTCAACATTTCTGGTTGTGTTCCTCGTAGGATTTACCGGGGTTGCTACCTCAGAGGGAGGTTGAGTTACGATTGAGTTTTTTCTGGGTACTCAACCTATTTTGTAGCCACCGATAGACTTGAGGGTGTAGCACAGATACCCTGTTTGAATTGGTTTTGACTTGGGTCGAAGTCAAGAATTTGGTTGAAATACATTCTTTGGATGCATGTATTGTATGCTCCGACGTGTGATTCCTGAATTGACTTCAAAAGTGAAATTTGCTGAGATGGCTTACGACTAATAGTGTGGTGACAGTTGGCCATCGTGAGTTGGCAACGAAATATTAATGGTGATTTTTTTACTGTACACCAAGGATTCATACTGGTTGAGATGAAAATGGATTTCGGGAAATGTGGACCAGTGTTGGTTTCCTAATCATGATTTTATTGTTGCGAGATTAGTGTGGATCCTACTATTGTGTGATGTGATCCAGATTGTGTAATCTGATTGACGATGAGTGTTATCGACTTGTAGGTGGAGGTTTTCCTCTGAGATTGTAACCTGTTGACGGGATGGACTCGAAAGGGAATCAACCTGGTGTTAGATAATGTTTGAGTGAGCAGAATGTTGACTACTGCTCTAGTTTGACTATTCCGAACATTAGTGGGAGTTTACCGCGGTGACACATGTACATAAGAGTTGGATTGATCATAGACAGTTGAACGAGGAAATCGTGCGGAACTAGTACTCCTTATCGTGGAAGTTCTTAGTGAACTATCTTCATCACCTCTGGAATTCATGGATGTATAAGCTTGTAAAAGTTGAGCTGATTTGAGGAGTGATGCGATCGTGGGAGGATCGCTACAATAACTATCAATAGATATTATTGGTTGGTGAAGGAGACTTCTTATTTTCTACTTCTTTGATAAGGACTTCTAGGTATGCTTGCAACATGGTTACAATTTCTCTTGGTTTCAAAGGTTGTCTAAGAACTTGACACCCAGGTTGTGGGCCAAATTTGAATGAGTTGAGGAGTGGAAGGTTCTTGGTGCCAGCACCTTCCATTAATGAGTTAAGTTTGGATTTGTATTCACACTCGCATCGGATGAACTCTAATGTCATCATCTTTGACTTTCTTCATACAGGATATTTTCATGGGTTAAGTGGAGGAAATCCGTAATTCGTATATTAAGTGGTGACAAGTTCAATTGCTTACAATTTAATTTTCTTCTGCTATTTCTTGGCGTGCCAGAGAAGTGTGAAGGCACATGAGGGATACCGAAGCCTAGTTTTGATTACCCTTAAGTGGTGTAGCGATATACCAAGCAGAATAAGTATCAGTTTGGTGGACCCGTGTTGGTGTTATAGGTCATATTCTTACTATTGAGAGGATTGCTGGAAGTAGATGACTGTGGAGCGTTGTTGGGCAGTGTTCACATGAGACCCATATTTCTGGATTAGGAGTTTACAACACAGCTTCAGGATCCGGCCCTTCACAGCATTAGGAAAAGGATCGAGGTTTGGATTGGTACATCTTGGTAGGCGTAAGTCAATTGACCTTCAGAGTTAACCAAGAAATGGGATTGGTTAGTGAATTAGACGGTTTGTCTTGGGAATTCTTGAAGAGTACGTGATGGACATGTCTCAAGTGTGGTCGAGTGACTAGGAAAACTCCGAGAAGATTTGAGCTAGTATGCGATTTATCCAGGTCTGGGATCGGACGGACATGGTCTAGTGTTGGGCCTTGATTGGCATGTCAACCAGATGATGATCGGATTGGATCCGCGATTGACGTGGTCCGATAGATGAATTAGATCCGAGATTGTTGTGGACTCAATTGTGGATATTGGTACGTGTCCAGATGGTGCGTGTGCAGTCCCCGGACGTTGCTCAGATGTTGCGTGAGTGCAGTCCTTGAGCAGGCCTATGAGTAGTGTCGATGTGATTATGCGATGTGTGTGCACCTGTGAGTAGTGCACGTTTGACAGCGTGATTGTTGAGTGTTGATCATTCTGATTGATGAGGTACGATCATCAGATTACGTTGGTAGGGACCGAGACATCACATGAAGTTGCGTACTCTAGAAAACCCTGTTTGGGTCACGGTATTATCTCTGGTCTAGCACGTGGTGTCAGACGGGAGCAGGATATCCCGCGTAAATCTTGAGAGATTAGGGAAGGATCCTGTCACAAGAGACACGACCTAAGGTTGGAACTTTTGGAAAGAAAACTCCTTAGCCGCAAAAACCTTGTTTTGGGGGATTTGGATGTGAGCTTTGGAGACTTGGATGTGGCCTCTCACCTTGTTCTTCAATTGGTTCATTGTGTAACTCGTAATTCAATGTTTTGTACTATGTTTTTCTTCATTATGTGTAACTAAACTCCTATCAGTTATGGGCTGTTTTGAGGCCCTAATTATATATTCAAGTTGATTATCCTTATTCCTAATTTTGATGTTATGCATGTGAATGGTTGAATGGATTTGGTTTAATATAATTCTTGTGTATATGCATGCTATGGTTTGAAACATATTGTGTAGATGTACAAGTGTAGCTAGGACGTAGGATTAATTCATATGGCATGTGTTATCCCCTTTGTTCCATAAGTAGCAAGAACTTTCAAAGTTCAATCCATTCAACTTGAGTTATGATTTGTTGGCTATTCCATAATCTGATTAGTTCCATTATCAGCCAAACTTTCTAAGAACTTAATGACCTTGTACATGATCGGAATGAACTTGATGTTCTCGTTTTGAGATAACTTGTTTAGGAAATCTTTAGTTTCAGTGTGCTACCAAACTAAAGGGCTTTAGGAAAGTAATAAGAACCTATATGTGCGCTACAATTTGTTCTTAGTTGGTGGCTCTCACGACATAATAAAGAAATTAGGGACGGTAATTGGTTTGGCATGTAATTAGTGGTGGAAAGACACGCCCTTAACTAGTCTGTCTCATTCATATAATTTTTCGTTCAATTATTCTCTTGCAAACAAAATTAATGAACTCCCCTTCTATTTTAATTAAGTTACTCGTACTTTAGTTTTGCTTGTGTGGAATTGTGTACCATCAATCCTTAGCGTTTGAATGATACCTTGCTTATTCTATATTACTACGATTGCAACGTGCATGGTTTAGATTATAAGTCCTTTTGGACCTGTCACCGCACAGCATAAAAATTACCACAATTAAGCATATATTTTTTAATTATAAAAATTGATATCATTGTACATCATAAAAACAATTGTGCAATCATACCATCGAAATTAAGTTAGGACAGTAGATCCACAAGCTAATATGACAACATTCACGCGGATAAAGCCATATTAACAACTAACAACCCACATCATTGAAATTATGAAAAATTACAATGAAGCCCGCAAAGTCTTGAAGAACCAAAACCTTAATGGCACCAATAATCTTAAACAAACTTCCTTCACTAAAAGAAATAGCCACTGCCGTCAAATCCATCACATATGACCTTGAAAAACTTGAAATAACATGGCGGATCTGAGGAAGATTTGATCTTCTATGATCCAATTATGCATAAAAGCGAATAAAGGAGAAAAAAAACTAATCTAATTAGTGTGACTAAAACTAATGGGAGATATTGCGGTAAACTTCTTCGACAACAAGGTAAAATTAGACTTGGAGAAAATAAAATTTTAAAGGAAAATTTTGGGTAAAGGGATAAATTGAAAGAATAGAAAAGTAATATGATGAGTAACTCAAATCTAAGTATGGCTCAGATCTTTCAGCCACCACAAAGAACCCTTATTACTAACCCAAAAGAAAAAGAGGAAAAATGGTTGATGGGAGGTGGGGAGGAGGGAAGAATATGGTCTTCTCCCTCCTCCCCCTTAATTTTATTTTTCTTTGGGATGAGGAAGAGAGAAAATTGAGGCTTATCACAACTCAATATAAAAATTTTTAAAATGTTAAATATGGAATTAGGAGAGGATGGGCAACTTTAGACCAAAGTGTAGCTCCTCCTTTGGACATTAAATTAAAAAAATTTATGCCACTGTAATAATGGATGAGATATTATTAATTAATGTAATTAGAAAAATAATACTTGAAAAAGATGGAAAGATTAAAATTAAAAATATAAATCAATTAATAAATATCAAATTTTATAAAAGTATTATAATTAAGGATGATTGAAATATGAGAATCGCTCGAAATCCATTTATTGAATCATTAAATTAGAATAGATATAACTCGAAATGCCCTATTAGACCTGCAATTGAGGCAGAAATTTGGGCTCTGTTTGAGGGAGTGAAGCTGGCAGTGAATGAAGGTTATCATGATCTTATTTTTTAGTCAGATTCTAAAGAACTCATTGATGCAATTAGGGGTGATATTCGACATGGTAGATGGGAGATTTACTCAATTTTGTCTCGAGTCAGGGTGATTCAGTTTGATTATGCCGACATTGTCTCGGCTCAAAGATCTTCTAAAATGGCAGCTGATGTCTTTACTTGAGGTTTAGATTAACCACCCTCCATCATCCCTAGTGCACGTGCTTTCTCGGGATGGTTTGTCTTGCCTTCTGACATATGTTTTTCCTACTTCGGTTGAGGCAGGACCGATCCAATAAATTGGAGGCCTAGGGTAGAAATATAAAAATGCCGCCATCATCTATATTTACACACACAAAATAGTTCTTTTTTAAAATTTTTAAATTTTTTTCATCTTCCGAGCAATATACTAAAAAAATTTAAGAATTTAAGCACATCAATTGTACATAAAAAAATAGTCGTCTTACAATATTATATTTTTAAGAAAATGGTGAAATTTTATTAAAAAATTTAGCGTTAAACTCTTAATGACTTTATAAGATAAACTAGATAACTATATATTAATTAGAATAACTCTTATAATATTTCAAAATAAACTTAAATAATCTTTCATTATAAAACCTTGTGGTCCTTGGTCATATTATTTTTCTTCCCTTTGTTTCTGTTTTTGCTTGATTGAGCATTGATTTAAAAAAATATTAAAAAAATTAACTATGAATGGCATCGCTTGAAAGACTTTCGGGGACATGCTTTTGGTCTTTTCAATTTTTTGCCTTTTTTCCGTCTCTAAGTCTTGGTCCTCTTGTAAAGTGGTAATAGTATACACGTACCCAACGCGGCGTAGTAGTCAGCTTTCTTTTAAATCGTTGTCTTTCAACGTGATTCTTCGCATTCTTTTATCACATCATGGGACTTGCTACTGCATCAACAATAGCCAAATATTATTTCTTAAAAAAATAAAGAAACAATAGCCAAAGATTATTATATTATAAACATGGACTTGCATTAGGAAAGAGATTATGTTATTCGATTTTGAATTTTGAAGATTAATCCAGTTGAATTTTTCTAAAATTTGTATGAAAACTTCATAATAATATTGTGATTTAGTAGTATTACTCTCAATTATAATGAGGTGTATCAATTTCGACAATCATAATTTGATACCAAATAATTAATCTATTATTTGATTTAATATGAATTTCCTCTTTAATATCATTATATTCATAAAAAAAAAAGTTTATTTAATTAGAATTGAGGAAGCCACAAATAAGAAGAGACATATTCAGCTCCCTTATATCAAATTCGCATGTGTTAGTCTTTCATGTATTATGAATAAAAGCTGATATGAAACAAATTATTTTGGTGTAAAGTGTCTATCTTGGTTTTTTTCCCATTTCTTTTTAATGGAAGAATCTTTTTGGGTCTTTATTTAATTATTTTTAAGAATGAATCGCTCGAAATCGAAGTGTCTATTTAAACATCCAAAACTTTGGAATTTGAGTGTAAAGTGTTCGTTTGACCGGAGCGATTGCTCCAAAATACAAGGAAAGAGCAAGAATTCAGCGCTCGCCATTGGCTCCCAAGCCAAGTAAAATCCACCAAATTTCGGATCCTTCTCCTTTGTTCTTCCTCCTCCACTCACCAAATGCACGCAGATCAACAAAAAGAACACAAAACAGAGCGACCCCAATTTCATTTTCTCAGGTCTCATCCCTCTTTACTCTCTCTCATGATCTTTTTCAAAAAGTCCCACAAATGATAAGGTTCCCAGAAATGTTACTGAAGCTTCCTCTTGTAAAAGAAACTGCTTTTTCCACGCGGTTTAACTTGGAAGCGAA
This sequence comes from Prinsepia uniflora, assembly GCA_032719365.1. Classification (NCBI taxonomy): domain Eukaryota; kingdom Viridiplantae; phylum Streptophyta; class Magnoliopsida; order Rosales; family Rosaceae; genus Prinsepia; species Prinsepia uniflora. The sequence goes on along the minus strand of CM064862.1, from coordinate 15,313,494 downwards.
TTAAGATCGTTGTTATATATATGGTTGTGTGGAGTTTATCTGGAAGGGATTGTAATAATAAATTGAATTAATTAGTTGTGAAGAAAATAAGTGAAAGAAATTGGTGTTGATGGAGAGCTATTTGCAAAACTTTGGGGAAGTGAAGGCAAAGGGTTCGTCTGAAGAGACGTTGCAGAAATGGAGGAACCTTTGCAGCGTTGTCAAGAACCCCAAACGGAGGTTTCGCTTCACTGCCAATCTCAGCAAGCGTTTCGAGGCGGCTGCTATGCGCCGTACCAATCAGGTCTCAAATTTATCCCAATCTCAGCTCTGCCAAATGAAAATGCTTCATGTGTCACTGCATTATATTGATAATATAATATATAGAACATGCAAACTCTGCATTCATGATTTCTGCAATATTCTTGATGGATACAATCAACCCAATTTTTATAATGTGCAAAAAGAAAAGGGTAGTTGGTGGAGTTGGCATTTGATCAGTCAGATTGTTTGCACCTCAAGTATGTCAAATTGTCAACTTTGAAGTTTGAACCCTCTCTGTGCCACCATTTCAGAAGTTTATAATATGATACTTACCTTTGGTTATGGTAATATATAGAGTTTTCAATTGTGGACTATTAACAAGTTCTACCTCCAAGATTTTAATCAACCTTAATCATTATCTGGAGTTCGGTTCGTTTCATGCAATCATTTGTTATTCGAAACTATTGTCGGTGTCTCGCCTAGTTGTAGAAATTCTCTAATTTCACAGGAAGGGAAGAAAGTATTGCAAATAATTTCCAAATAATATCGGTTTTCCCCTTTTTTGCCAATACTAATGTCCTTGTTAATATGAAAGTGATTAATGTTCTTGCACTTAAACTGATCCGAAATCTGATGGAAAAAAATTACCTTTTATGTCAATTCATTCAGTAATCCTTTTCCTGACAAGGATCAATTCATTCAGTAATCCTTTTCCTGACTAGGACTGACTTTTTGACAAATTGATTGCTGATGGAATGCCATATTTTTGTGCTAAATGCTAACATGGTGTGTGTTTTTTCTTTTTTTTTTTAATCTGATGCTAACATGATGTTGAGTTGAACTTATTTGGGATAGTTTTGGTCAGGCCCGGCCCAAGCCCAAAGCAGACAATGCTTGTGTCTTGGGTCACATTTTGAAAAAATATCTCAATTTTATCCAATTCATTATATATATATATATGATATAGTTATAAAAATTATCAAAAAATAACTTTTATATAAGCTGTGTAGATGTTTGAGGCCTAAAAAAAATTTGAACTTTTATAATGGACTTGAGATGATGGAGGCCTCAAAAAAAAGTTAATTTTTCTTTCATTTCCTTCCATTTTTATCCATATATTGTATGCCTAGATTTTATTTTCCTTATCAATTTTTATATTCTAAATTTTTAATAGTGTATTTTAAATCTCACTTTCCAAATTTCATTCTCTAATTTTTATAATTTATTCTACATAAAAGAAAGTTTCAATCTAAACTTGAGATTTTCTCAAATTATTTTGTAGTTATAATTATTGAGAAAAAGTATAATGACGCATTTGATTTTTGTTGGTTCGTTTTACTCTATTTTTTATTTTCTTCTCAAAGCTGTTATTTGATTTCTTTAAAATAATTGACATTCTTCCAAAATTAACAAGCAAACAACTGAAGTGAAATATTAACAGGCAATTTTACATTTTAAAAGTAAATTTTATGAATAATATTTTAAACTAAATTAATTTAAAAAATATTATTTATTTATATTTAAACATTAAACTAAAAAACTTCATTTGTAATTTTGCCTTAGGCCTCCATTTGGCTTGGGACGGCCCTGGTTTTGGTGCTAGGGCAAAATCAAATAAATTGAGCCATGTGGAAGCTTAGAATTGTTTTACTTGATTGTTCATTATTTTCTGGATTAAATTGTACAGGAGAAATTAAGGATTGCTGTTTTGGTTTCTAAAGCCGCATTTCAATTTATTCAAGGTGAGTCTCTTTGACATTAAAAGTGAACTTCATCATAATGATCATCATATGACAAGGTGGTTTCATGCTTATTCTAATTTCTGACATCTGCAGGCGTGCAACCAAGCGACTACGTTGTACCTGAGGAGGTCATAGCCGCAGGTTTTCAGATTTGTGCTGATGAATTGGGATCCATTGTTGAAGGCCATGATGTGAAGAAGCTAAAATTTCATGGTGGGGTAGGTGGTATAGCAGAAAAGCTTACAACATCAGTAAACGATGGGCTTAATGTTGAATCTGACTTACATACTCGTAGACAAGAGATTTATGGAATTAATATGTTTACGGAGAGTGAACAACGGGGTTTCTTTGTATTTGTTTGGGAAGCCCTTCAAGATATGACTCTTATGATCCTCGGAGTATGTGCTTTCGTGTCTCTGATCGTTGGGATAGCAATGGAAGGATGGCCAATTGGAGCTCATGATGGACTTGGAATCGTTGCAAGTATCTTGTTGGTTGTTCTTGTCACAGCAACAAGTGATTACCGCCAATCGTTGCAGTTTAAGGACTTGGACAAGGAGAAAAAGAAGATTGTTATTCAAGTAACCAGAAATGGATACAGGCAGAAGATGTCAATTTATGATTTACTACCTGGTGATATTGTGCACCTTTCAATTGGAGACCAAGTGCCTGCAGATGGTCTATTTGTTTCAGGATTTTCGGTGTTGATTGATGAATCAAGTTTAACTGGTGAGAGTGAGCCTATAATGGTAACTCCTGAGAATCCCTTTCTTCTTTCTGGAACCAAGGTTCAAGATGGATCATGCAAGATGATGGTTACAACAGTTGGGATGAGAACCCAATGGGGAAAATTGATGGCAACTCTGAGTGAAGGTGGAGATGATGAAACACCATTGCAGGTGAAATTGAATGGAGTGGCAACCATTATTGGGAAGATAGGTCTTTTCTTCGCGGTTGTGACTTTTGCAGTAATGGTGCAAGGATTGTTTAGTCGAAAACTGGCTGAAGGGACACATTGGAGCTGGAATGGAGATGATGCAATGAAAATGTTGGAATTTTTCGCGGTTGCAGTTACAATTGTTGTTGTAGCTGTCCCAGAAGGTCTGCCACTGGCTGTGACACTGAGTCTTGCCTTTGCCATGAAGAAGATGATGAATGACAAAGCGCTTGTTCGCCATCTGGCAGCGTGTGAGACAATGGGATCGGCCACAAATATTTGCAGTGACAAAACCGGAACACTTACAACCAACCGCATGACAGTTGTAAAATCATGCATTTGCAATAATGTCAAGGAGGTAAGCAGACGTGACGACGCCTCTAGCTTGTTCTCTGATCTCCCAGACACTGCTAAGAAACTTTTGCTACAATCAATATTCAACAACACTGGAGGAGAAGTTGTGATCAACAAAGCTGGAAAGCATGAGATATTGGGAACACCCACAGACGCTGCTTTGTTGCAGTTTGGCTTGTCACTTGGTGGGAATTTCACAACAGAGAGACAAGCTTCGAAACTGGTTAAAGTTGAGCCATTCAACTCTACCAAGAAAAGAATGGGGGTGATCCTGGAGCTTCCCAAAGGAGGATTGCGAGCACACACCAAAGGTGCTTCAGAGATAGTTTTGGCCAGCTGTGACAAGGTGATCAACTCAAACGGAAACATTGTCCCCCTTGATGAAGCATCCATCAACCATCTCAAGACCACTATTGAGCAATTTGCTTGTGAGGCTCTTCGAACTCTATGCCTTGCCTATATGGAACTGGAAACCGGATTTGTTCCTGAGAATGCTATCCCAGTTTCTGGTTATACTTGTATAGGAATTGTGGGGATTAAAGATCCTGTTCGGCCCGGTGTCAAGGAGTCTGTTGCAGTTTGCCGTTCAGCTGGTATCACAGTGAGAATGGTCACAGGAGACAATATAAATACTGCAAAGGCGATAGCAAGGGAATGTGGGATTCTCACTGATGATGGCTTAGCCATTGAAGGTCCCGAGTTCAGGGAGAAGAATCAAGAAGAATTGCTTTCACTCATTCCTAAGATTCAGGTGCATAACATTAACCAGTGGATTTTGCTTCTGAGTATGGTTACTCTGTGAATCTGTGACATCGAAATTTGAATGCCTATGTAGGTGATGGCTCGATCCTCGCCTCTTGACAAGCATACACTGGTGAAGCACTTAAGAACTACATTTGATGAAGTTGTAGCTGTAACTGGAGACGGCACAAATGATGCCCCTGCACTTCATGAGGCAGACATTGGACTAGCCATGGGCATTGCTGGAACTGAGGTGAGAATTATCCTCTGCAATTGCAAAATTATATGCTGATTTGTAAATTTTGTATGGTTCTGATCAGATTTTTCCTGCTTCAGGTGGCTAAAGAGAGTGCTGATGTTATAATTTTGGATGATAATTTCTCCACAATCGTGACAGTGGCAAAATGGGGACGTTCGGTTTACATAAACATTCAAAAATTTGTGCAGTTCCAGCTGACAGTTAATATAGTTGCATTGATTGTTAACTTCTCATCAGCCTGTTTGACAGGTTAGATCATAGCTCATATTTGATTTTCTGTCCACTTCTATTATGACTTCACCTCCGATTTCGGGCTTAGGGTTGGTCTTCATCATTCAAAATCATTTTCATCATGCTTGTGTTTTTTGCAAACAAATATGTTCTTCAGGAAGTGCTCCCCTCACGGCTGTTCAGCTATTGTGGGTGAATATGATCATGGACACATTAGGAGCACTTGCCCTTGCAACTGAGCCTCCAAACAATGAATTGATGAAGCGTTCACCAGTCGGGAAGAGACAGAATTTCATCAGCAATGTAATGTGGAGAAACATTTTAGGACAGTCTTTATATCAGTTTATAGTGATATGGATTCTTCAGGCTAAAGGAACAACCATCTTTGGTCTTGATGGACCAAATACTAACGCGGTCCTCAACACTCTCATTTTCAACACATTTGTCTTTTGTCAGGTAATCTTTTCTAAATGCTCTCATGTCAAGCTACTCATATTTCAAAATTTTTCCCTCATTATGTGGCCTGATTCTGTTTTTTCAGGTCTTTAATGAGATCAGCTCGCGTGAAATGGAGGAAATTGATGTTTTCAAGGGGATATTGGATAACTACGTGTTCGTTGGAGTGCTTAGTTCCACAGTTTTCTTCCAAATCATTATCATTGAGTTCCTGGGAACATTTGCAAGCACATCACCTCTCACATTGACTCAATGGTTTGTCACTGTATTCACTGGTTTCTTAGGGATGCCAGTTGCGGCTGCTTTAAAGAAGTTTCCTGTTTGAGCTTTATGAAACTAGAAATTAGATCCCTATGTTCCTTTTTTTTTTGGAAAAAAAAAATTAGGGAGTTTAGAAGCCTAAATTTGGAAAAAAGATGCCTTCAAATTGCCCATCCTGCAAAGGTGCATGAAATGATCAACATTATTGGTCCGGTTGGTTGTCTTGTCTATAAGCTCATGAATAGAATTAGCCTAAGTCTCCTGTTTAACTTGAAAACAAGATTTCAACTTTTTAGGCATCTTTGCGAATCCTGTAATTCCTCCTCAATTGTAATTTTCCTATCTTTATGCATCTAGATTTCTATTCTTGCAAGTTTTCTTTGAATGACGGTTATAATTTGTGGAATGGCTATAACACAACGTCGCACTAAGTATATCATGTTTTTTCAATATGATATAAATATAGAAAAATGTCTCCTTATTTTTTAGCCATTGGATTTTAGTTTAGGAGAATCTAACGATCTGCATTCCGCACCGCACTTAATACGGTGTGGTGTTGTAGAAATTACATATAATTTAGGATGCAACTTGGATTGGGTCAACTTAAATATGTCTATCCTCTACTCGACTTTTAAAGTTTTAATCAATCGGATAAATTTAAATTAAGAATATAAACATGTTTGAATTCGGCCCAAATTCAACTAGAATATTTTTTAAATTAGGTTGGGTTAAATTCCTAACCCGCCCAAACTCTGCGATCTAACCCGACTTCTATCTAACCTAAGTCCACTTATTTGAGATCGTGGTTTTATTTATATATACATGTAATTCTGTTGTCATGAATTTTGCATGTCTTAACCAAATACATTAGTACCATGGAAAAAATGCATAAAAATGTAATATTCGAGCTTCAAAACAGTAAGGTGATAATGAATTTTTTTTTGTATAATTGAATGAAATATTATGAAGTTTTAAGTTGAAATAAAATCAACCTGAACTTAATCTGAAATTTATAGAATTATGAATTAACTCTTAACCATTATAAATCCAAATTATGAAAGTCTGAGTTAGAATTGAGTTCACCTTCGGACCCCGCTATAGTTGCACCGCCAGTAGTTATAATAGGAGCCTATTAGTAAAGTCTAGACAAATAATTGTGTTAAAATTGCACCAAGGTGGAGAGTCGAGAACACAACACCAGAGCCATCATTGACCAAACAAAAAACACCCCCAGAGCCATCACTGTCCTGCTAAATGGTTAGTTACCTAAGATTACAGATCCATCAGTCAATTTGAAAAACAACAAAACCACTATCAACCTGATAAACATAAAGGGGTAGTAATGGCATTTTCCCAAATTAAGGTACAGCAATAAACAGAGTTTTTTTCTAGTCTATTTCTCAAGTCTCATGATTGCATGGCAGCCGTCGTATCATCTTCCTCAACTTCCTCACTGAACATGTACTGACTCTGATACTCCATCAAGTACTGCGTCGATCTCTTGACGTCCAAAAACAGATGGTATACTCGATTAATATCCTCCATCTCCACGACACTTCCCTTTCGCTTCTGGCAAGCCAAAGCAGAAGCCGTTATGAGATGGATGGCATATCTCAACGATGTATCGACGCCAATCTTGGTCAGCAAATGCTTTGCCTCCTCAGACATCTCAATTTCTTCTTCTTGGCACCTGATGTTCAGAATCTTACGGATTTCATCCTCTGTATATGGCTGCGTGGTGATTATGAGCAGACGATCAAGAAGGTCAATAGGAATCCCGTGGGGGGATTTGTAATTTGTGCCTCTGATTGTAGTGATGCCTCTGTTGGTAGCAACAACTAATATTGGAGCCATCTCATTTTCCAGAGCACGATTCAAAAATGAAAAGCACTCGATATCAAGCATATGAACCTCATCGATAAAGAGAACACCTGGTACAATCTCTGCCTTCCCTTCCTCCCTCCACTCTGCTACCTTTGTGTCAATTTGTTCTCTCACTTCCGAACGGATTTCACCTGTGTCACCAGTAAAGAGAGCTAGAAATCCCTGTGTTCTGGAAGAGAAAGATAATATAATCAGATAATAAAAATGTCATATGAATCCACAGAAAATACTGAGTCTATAATAAAGAAAATTCAAAAGCAGAAGAAACAGAATAAAGGCCATTGATAAAGGGTAGGCACCAATAGAAGCAAACAGCCAGAGTCAAAGCAGGCATGCCTGAAAGGTCGCCCAATGAAAATGTTGATATTAGAGAAGGTCATCTAGGAAAGGCTAAATCCTATGCCATTCTCCTCTTCTCCCCTTCTCCTATGATTCATTAATACTCCAAATATTAAAGATCGCCATAACTTCAACGAAAGAAATGAGAGAAGCATGGTAAGCAGATCTGTAGACGGAGAAAAAATCCACAAAGGCTGGCCAGTAAACTTCTCAATTATTCAAATTTTCTAGTCACTTAGGCAATTCAAGATTAAGAGCACTCATCTCTATTTCAAACCCTCCTCTTGATACATGTAACCTCATACAACCCCAGTGTAGTGTATATAATATTCCAGTAACAGAAAATATAAAGGTGAAAATTGCAACAAATGCAATTTATAGGAAAATCGAACACTACATATTTTAAAGTAAAGTAATAAGGACTCGAGAAGGTGCAATTATTACGATCATAATTATAAAACCAATTCAAAACTTAAAAAATCTTATAGATTCCATAAAACATTTTTGTAGACTTTTATATGCATGTGTGTCCATGAAAGAAGGCATTCCACACGGTTCACAGCAAACCTTAATCACCTGAAAAACTAATAGTATGATAATACAATAATCTATTACACCTAAAATATGTGACTTAAACACACTTCTCACTTATAGTTCTTGCGAATGCTAAGATGCAGAATAGACAGTTCTGTTTTTCCTACGGTTGCTGCATAAATAAACAATAACCAAATAAACAAAATCCCTATATAGAGTGTAGGCACCAGCAGACGCAAACAGCTGGGGAGTCAAAGCAGGTTTACCGGAAGGTGACCAAATGAAAACGTTGATGTTAGAGAAGGTCCTCTTGAAAAGGCTAAATCCTATACCAACCCCTTCTCTCCCCTTTCATGTAATCCATTAATACACAAAATATGATATATCATCATTTTTAATTAAAGAAATGCAAGAAACTCGGTAAGCAGATCCGTCAACAGCGAGAAATCTCACAACGGCCGGCCAGTAAACTTCTTAATTATTCAATTTGGCTACAGCCACTAAGACAATCCAAGATCAAGGGCACTAATTTTATTTTAAACCCTCCTCTTGGTACGTGTAGCCTCTTACAACCCTATGCGTACGCATATTTATTGCAAAAACAGAAAGAAAGAAAAAAAGGTGAAAGTTTATTATGATATTAATCATAAAAACGATCCAAAAATCAAACAAGCCTATAAATTGATAATATCGTGAAATTCTTAAAACATTATGTAAATTTTTACGTGCATGTGTCTATGAAAAAGGCATTCCACAAACAATCCGAAAAACTAATAGTTTGATATTTCAATTTCTATAACATCTAAAACTTGTACCTTAAACCCACTTCTTCCCTCTGATGAATTGTAAGATGCAGAATTAACACAGTTTTGTTTTGCCTTAGGGTGCTTGTTTAAAAACAAAGCACTCAGAAACCATTTATTAGATGTAGGCACAAACAGACATAAACAACTGAGGAGTCAAAGCGCCTCGAAGGTGACCCGATGAAAACGTTCATGTTAGAGAAGTCCTCTTGGAAAGGCTAATCCTACGCCATCCCCTTGTCTCCGCTTCTCATATGATTCATTAATACACCAAATATAAAAGACCATTTTTAAATTAAAGAAATGTGGGAAGCTCGGTAAGTAGATCCGTCGACAGAGAGAAATCTCACAACTACCGGCCAGTAAACTTCTCAATTATTCAATTTGACTACAGAAACTCACGCAATTCAAGAAAAAGGGCATTAATTTTTATTTCACACACGTAGCCTTACAACCCACATTTGTGAGTATTTAACACTAAATGTGTGTGTAGATACAGCCCTGCGTGTGTATACATATGCAACCCAGAATAAAGGTAAAAGCTGCAATGAATACAATTTCTAGAAAAATGTTATCATGATCACAATTATAACAACCATCAAAATGAAGCAAGCCTATCGATTAGGAGACAAGTTGCAAGTTAGAAAACATCTCCAAGATGCAAAATACACCAAAGAGTTAAAAGTTAGAAACAAAATTATGAACAACAGAAGCTGAGACTTTGATTACCTGCTGTTGATGACATCAATTTCATGAAGTGTGACACAATGGACTACCTCCTTGCGCTTCTGCAACTCCCCATCAGGGCACTGCAGGAACTTGACGTGCGGTCCCATGGCATCATAGTCCCTCGACCTTGAGAACGACCTACCAAGCTTTGTAATCTTCCCGGAAGCTTTATCAATAGCAATCACATCACCACTCTGCACTTTCTCCTTCTGCAAAGCCTCAATCATCTTCGCCCCCATGTCATAAACAGTCTCCATCTCCGTCGTCTTAAGAGTCAGCTTTCCGGTCTTGGAAGCCGCCCCAGTCACCGCAGGCCGGTCAATTTGAACCTCCACTACCTCACCTTCGATGACTTCCGTTTCTTCCTTGATTCTAACTCCGATGGCCTTCCTAAAAGCTTGCATTAGGGCTTCGGTCTTGGACATCTCAAGAGAAAACAGCTCGCTCCCGGCCATCATGGCAAACGGGGTTTCGAGACCGAGCGACTTGGCCATGCCCATGGCGATAGCTGTCTTGCCAGTTCCGGGTTGACCCGCAAGCAATACGGCCCGACCCGCAATTTTTCCTTCCTTGATCATCTGGAGAATTACTCCGGCGGCTTTTCTGGCAGAGGTCTGGCCCACCATGCCTTCGGAAACGTCACGGGCTTCTAGGGCAGAGTCGAGGCCGAGTCCTCGGATGTGGGAGTGCGCTCCTATGCGTTCTATTCGAGTAAGGTCTCGACTCTCTGAGAGCTTGAGTTCCGCCATGGCGGAGGAGTCTCAGAGTAACGAGAACTGAGAAGCGAAAAGAGAAATGGTAGTGATGTTGATGGCGGCGAGCTGCGTTTGAAGAGTGAAGGAAAAAAAGTGTTTTTCTAGGCTAATTTTGTGTATGTTCGTTCCTCTGTATTGTTGTGTTCTTATTTGTTTGTGGGCTGTATTCTCTTTTGTGGTGGTTAGCCATTCTTGGGCTTAATTAGGCCCAAGTACAGTGATCCAAAGTTGCTTTCTTTCACAATCCATTTTTAGGCATATCCGAATTTGCCGTGTGTACTCTACAAATTTAACTTTTAGTTAAATTTAACTTTTAATCAAATCTAAAATTGAGCATATAATCAAATTTAACTTTTACACAAATTTAATCAAAAATTTATTTAATAGTATTAAAATTGACATATAGTAGACTAAGTAAATTTAACCTAAAATTTAACTATTTTATTAGAATTAACCACTAGTAGTTAGTTGTCTCCCGCTAATTATTTCTTTATCTCCTTTCTCACTTCTCTCTCTGTCATCCTCTTCATCCTCTAGTCTACATAAGCTCGCTTCTCATCATTTTTTGCATTCACAAGTTTTTTTTTTTGGGATTATCAAAAAATTCAAAAAAAAAATGAATTTCCAATTTTTTTTTTTAATTTCTGGGTCGTTAATGAACTTGAACTTTTCATATAGAGTTGTAAAAATTTTGATTTTTTTTGGAACGGATCTCCCCTCGGAGTCCAAGCTCAAACCTTTGGCATTTGTCCTCCTCCGTGCTCACGAATGATGCAGCGAACCGGGACAGCTTCCCGAAAGTTTGCTCGTAGTCCGCAACGGACATATCACCCTGCTCCAGCTGCAGGAACTCAGCCTCCCGTGCCGAGCGAAATGATCGCGGGTAGTACTGGTCCAGAAATCTGGAACGGAAAGCTTCCCAAGTAGTGGTATGGACAGACCACCCAGACATTTCGAGGACGTGTCACCACTGGTAGGCTCCTCCTTCCAGCAAGAAGGGCGCCAAAATTACCCGTTCGCCCGGAGGGCAGTGCATCACCGAGAAGATCCTCTCCCACTTGGTGATCCAATCATGAGCATCTTCGGGGTTTGATCCCCCGCAGAAAGGAGTGGCTCCCAAACGTTGAGCCCTTTCAATGCTCGCGCATTCCATTTCCCTTTCCAGATCCTCGTCAGTTCGTGTATGAGGAATTCTCCTAGGAGGCATAACCAACTGTCAAGAGGCATAGATCAGATAACAATTTTCTTAAAAGTCGAAAAGTAACTAGTACTAATCGCTAGTCTAGCATGCTGACCATAACCTAGTACTGACCACAACCTAGTGCTCTGATACCAAGCTGACAGGACCCGCCCCGATCCCACAGGGACAACAAGGGGACGTGCCCTGCTCCCGTCTGACAGCCAATAATTCATACAAATTTTAACCTCAAAATATCAAATGCATAAATAACCAAATTAAAGTTATACATCAAATCCGAATTAAACAGATGTCAGACAAGGGATGAAATCCAAAATTACAAGTTGCGAGCACGACTCTAAAATAAACCTGCGGGCAAACCTGACACGACCCATCCCAATCCCTCCGGGATTACCACAGGATGTGACGTGCTCCCGTCTGACACGAAGTGTCAGACAAGGGATAATCCAACGCCACTGCCCCTACGGGCATCCAGAGTGCGCAAGGATCGGTGGATGAGGCATGCAATGTCCCGGTCCCCTGCTGCAGTCGCATCCGCGCTCAACCTGAAGGGCGTTAAAAAAAATCAAAAGCTGTGAGTGGACGAAAATAAACAAGTTCAAAAAATACTTATAAGACATTTTCGCCCCTCAGTCAACAAAACATATGCATGCATCAAAAACCAATAATCAAATATTTATTTGAATTAACCCTTAGGGCCTTCGCCCGAAAACCGCAAACATAGTTTCAATCCAAAATCAATCCAAAAGTTATTCATAAATCCAGTGGCACATGTTTATTACTTTACCATCTCCGGCATCCCAGATGCCTAGCGTCCCAGACGCTTGACGTCCCGGACGTCATATCTCACGGTATTAAGCAACGCGTGCTGCCCGGGGTCTCACCGGGTCCATATCTCTGACATCCCAGATGTCTGACGTCCCAGACGTCTAATCATAGCAATCCTGCTCCTGAGTCACTATACGGTCCGGCCGCTCCGTACAATGACCCCTCGCAGGCAATGCACCGTGACTTCCCCAGTGTCCCAGACACCTGGAGGAGACCAATATATATCCTCGTATCGAGATGGTTTTATGGAACACATTTTATTATTCGTTTTCAAAATATCACAAGGGCCCTGCCCCGAATTTCCATAAAACCGTCATAAGTCCAATTATTTGATTATTAAATCCGAAATCATTTATTCAATTCCATTTGAGGGTCCCTGACCCGAAATCACATATATAAATTAACTGGGCCCCTGGCCCGATTTCTTAAATCAACTGGGCCCCTGGCCCGAATTTACTTTATCAAATCCGTAACTGTTTCATAAAATCATATTCGAACCACAATCATGGAAATCAGTGCAAATTCGGAAAATCTCGATTTACGCGCAAAACCGTAAATCGCCTCGAAATGCATGAAACCACATAAATTCACCGATATTCAAATCAAAGCATATAAAAGCAAATACCACAATCACGAAACAGTTATGCATGCATAGAATTTATCAAAACCAATGTCCACTCACAGACCATTTAACCGAGCGCCTCGATACGCGTGCCACCGGCCTTCCCGGGCCTCATCACTAACACCGGGACTCCCAAACCTGTTCACATCACACTAGAGGGTTACTAACCTCTCCAATAACATCCTATTCAAGTCCCGCAATTTTCCCGATTTTTTAAGTATTTTTAAACCCGACTTAAAACCTTCGGACATCCCGAACAACATCCGAACGGGATCCGAATGACACGAAACCAACGCCAAAATGTTCGTTATAATGTATAAGACAAAATTCGTGTTGACCGTACCTCGGGATTCGTGCCCACGCGCCGCCGTGAGTGGCTGCGCGTGAAAGCCACGCGCCTGCTACAGTGACTGCTACAGTCACCGTCCTCGCCCGTTTCTCTGTAATTCGGGTCTGATACCCGCGATTCCAACCCGATTAGATAGTCATCAATTCGACCTCAATTCCTTCCATTTTTTATTCTAAAACATTCTTCAACTATCTAATCGAAGTTCCATGTCCCTGATTCACCAAGAAAGTCCCAAAATTAGACCCACGACCCGTGATCACCCAAACGGGTCGATCACCCAAACTCTGTGTTTTCTCAATCAAACTCAAATTAACTTCACAGTAAGGATTCTAGGCCTAAAAGGAACTAAAATGCAAGATCAATTGGACACGACATTACCTGGAAGTGATCGTCCACAGCTCTGCGATTTTCCAGAATCTGGAACCTCAGTTCCAGTCCAACCCGCGTCGGTTTTCCTTAGAAGTTGATGGGATTCAGTTCCAATTCCTCCCAGAAGCCTCAAGCCGTCCATGGTTTGGTCCAATTCCTCTCAGAAATTAAACTGAGAATTTTCCCTCCAATTTCCATTTTTCCTCCGAACTCGATTTCCTCTCAACAACACTCTGCCCTCACTTCGAACTCGACCTAGAATGGTCCTAACCCTCACCAGGCACCCAACTAACGGCTCACAATCGACAGCAACCCGTGGGAGACACCCTCGGTCCCACTGGGAATTGTTTCCCGTGAACAGACCTCCATCCATGGTTTTAACCGCCTCCTCGCCGTCCCACACGGCCATGTCTCCCACACACAGTCCAATTAGCAATTAAATAACCATTTAGCCCATAATCAGTTCCAATTTCAAGCATAAACAAATCACCCGTGCACTGATCGTGTTTCCCCATTCACCGTGCTACAGTGCCCGTGCAGCAGCCCCCGTGAAATTACCCTTCTGCCCTTTATGCAGAAAATTACCAAAATGCCCCTCACGCATCCATGCCCGTAACTCGGTCATTCGGACTCCGATTGATGCGTGCCGCCTGTCTACGAACTCAGGGCATCGAGACCTTCCTAACGGTCCTCGGTCCTCGGCCATCGGACCACCCGATCAAAAAGTCAACATTTCCCCTTATTTCGACCAAATTACGAAAGTGCCCTTGAACTTCCGTACATCATAACTTCCACCATGAACGTCGGAATCGAACGTGCCACCTGTCTACGAACTCGTGACGTCCCAACCTACGTCACGGGCATTGGTCAAAGTCCATTTGACTGTCCGAATAAAAGTCAACGTTTTGCCCACGACCAAGGCCAAACGGTCATTTTGCACCGTTCGTCCGAGTTCGCCCAACCAATCACCGATTAACCCTACTAATCATGATTAGTCCGTAATCTAATCCCAAATTCCGGGATAGGTCGTTACAACCTTCCCCCCTTAAATAATTTCGTCCTCGAAATTACCAAATATCCTTATTCCAAATCCAGCTCGTGGAAAACATTTCGATCTCACACCTGTGTACACTTGTACACCCACCAAACTTGTCTGTACTCAGACGTCCCATCACGGTTTCTCACCGTACCGACCACACTCGACCGCCGCGAGTGAAATAGGTCACCTGATCCCTGTGAATATTGCTTGTCAAAATCACCTTTTAGCTGACTCCTTCAGCTAGTCGGTTCATCCCCAATCATTAATATATCTGACATCTGCTCCCCCTGGGAGTCACCAAAACACACCTGTCAGTCCATGCTGACGCGACCAGTCAAACAGTCACCACTAAGCTTTACCACTCTGATAACGCTCAAACCATCAGCCAATCGGTGACAACACCTCATACTGCCACTCGCTCAAGTAGCGTAAGATCAACCATATGATCTCATCTCGCAGGGCAACCCAATCCTGCGACATATATCCATCTCAAGTCCATAACTGTCAATTCCCTCAGTGGATCATAACGCTGGAATTATCTCGGCATGATAACATCACGCAAGGCCACACGTAGTGACGCAGTCACCAACTCACTCATCCTGAGTGTACGTATACCGTCATCATACTCAACCGGGTGGTGTAACTGACACACATTGAATACTAGCCAATTAGTGATCGCACATCTCCACACTGGGGTTCACTAGCCATCCGTGGCTAAGAGCGCCTGCTCATAAAATTACCGAAACCAACCAAAAATAACTCTGCCCAGTGCATAGTATTCAATGTCCAGTTCACACCCACCACCAAATCCAATGGTGTCGGAACTAAGCCGGCCACCACACGTATAACCACACACCACTGGTACCTCACATGTACCGTCACCAGATGCCATTCGGTCCGTCCAGTACCGATCCTCGTACACCGTATATGATACGTACGTCCATCCGCCAATAAGCCCACTACATGGCCCACAGTCAGTTCGAATCCACAATTTCATAAGAAATCCCGAATCCAAACCCAACCATCATACCTTAACCCATTTCCGAATCCGAATCCTAAATCATTATTCCGTAAGCTAGCATCTGGAATAATCATTCCGTACCCAAATCCAGAAATCCAGTTTCAAGTTCCGAAATCGAATCCTGAATCGTCACCCAGAAATCCGATTCCAAAACCCGAAATCTCA
Organism: Prinsepia uniflora; assembly: GCA_032719365.1. NCBI lineage: Eukaryota > Viridiplantae > Streptophyta > Magnoliopsida > Rosales > Rosaceae > Prinsepia > Prinsepia uniflora. The sequence continues at coordinate 15,297,635 of CM064862.1, read as the reverse complement.
ACCACGTCTACCCAGACGCACAAAGACCGAACCTATCGGTTACCCGTTCAATCCACTCGATTGACTCCATAAGGAAGCCAATCCCAACATCCACATATCTCAAAACTGACCAACTAGACCTCGTGGAAAAACCACACACTCACAGGTCGAATCCTCGAGTCAATGCGTAAGCATTCCAACACACTCGAGTACTGATTAACTTCGAGAAGAAGTTCAGTCCAAATATTCCCGTAACCAAACATGTGACAGAGCGATAAGCTCTTCACCTAACCTTACCCAAACGGTCACAATTCCAATCCATCACCACGTCCCCAGACGGGTACCATTACGATCCCAGATCGTCACCATGTCCAATGTCCATTACAATCCAGATCCGTCTAGGATCCACACACGCTCACGTGGCTAGGAATCCACCTGGAATCCGATCGTAGGGTCCTACACCCTCAAGAGTCCTTGTCCACCACACAACACTTCTCCAATTTTTTTTTTAATTTTTTTTCCACATACAATCATGCATTTACCATGGGACACAACAACATTGTGGGTCACATCCAATTACTTCGTCTCGATCCTTGTCGTTCCACCTAGGAAGATCAAGGATAGTCCAAAAACATGGAATCATCATCCGTCCTATGTGAGTGCAAACAAAACTCACAGCACTCACCATGCCAAGTGGTCCAACATCGTCTACTACCATGCGGAACATGAGAAATCTCATTTACCCAACTTCGAATTATGCAACTCCTCCTGGTGACCCAAACCACACATGGGTCCACCAACCCATACACACTCAACATACCGATAGCCAAAACAGCGTCTGCCAGGGCAGAAAATAAGAAGTCAAACCTAATGACTTCAAAGTACCTATCACCAATGCGAAAACGAGCACTCCTCTCGTCCGCAATCACAACTCTTCTCGAAACTAACGTTCCAACCCTGTTGGGAACAGACATACTCCCAATGAGATGTCAAGTCCAACCACTGGACCTACAACGTCCTCAACTCACTCTGACAACCACGTGTCCGCAATCAATCCAATACTCAGACCTCACGTCCGACAATAACCACTTATGCACACATCCCGATTCCGAACGGGAATTACTCCACTCTTTTGAACGTGCATACAATACTGCCTTCACCTCACATCCATACCACCAATGGTTTTCCTCGTCTTTTCCAATTCCAGTCATTTCCTTGTACTTCCTGAGGATATCAACAACACCCAAACATACCAATCTCGGAGTCGACAACAACCCCCCCCCCCCCCCCACCAAATCCACCAATTCTCAATCACCAACACCAGCACCAATGCTAGTATCATCAACACTTGCCTCAGCAAACAGGCATCCTAACATCCACACTCACACACGAACACCCACACCAGTAAAGATGTGCAAAGTTGATACCCTGGATCTCCGTTCATACCGAACGACGATCCCGTATCAACACTCGTACCTCCCAACTATGGGTACCCCCAATTTGACCATCCGCACATCAGTAAAATGAACGTTCCCTGAACGTCCCCCGATCCTCAAGTGTTAAAACCACACTAAACACCCTCGATAGCTAGTCATCTCGACACAACTGTCGACCAACAGTCATCGCTTGTCGAGATCCGTATCCACACCTCACACTAGTATTCGATCCAACACGCAATTCCACATCTTATCCCGTAACCGTACCCGTGGATCGAATCCCAAAATCCCGACTAGACTCATTAAAGTCATCCACATGGTCATCCATGACCTCAGCCGCTCATCGCAACACAAGTTCTCATTTAAAGTTCCCCCTTTCAAGTCCATCAATTATAACTAGGGTTTCACAGTCACTCCCTAGGGTTCCACCGAACCCAACTGCCTTTTGCAGTAAAATCCACAACATGACCGACCTCGCGGTCCCGACATCGTATAGACGTCAAATCCAACCCAATCGTCAATTCATCGTGGGTTCCACCACGAAGGTCATCGGCCAATTCCGATGCACCAACACCCTATACACTAGCCAAAACTACCAGGGTCCATAATTTAGACCATTACTTAACCGAGTTTCGCATTTCCCAAAATTACCACTCAAATGGGGTTTCTCGAACCCAGTTATGCCCAGCAGCACCACAATACATTACCACATGACCGAACCTACGGTCCCACATTACGAGTTCATCGTACACAACCCCGCTTGGGTTGAATCGCATTAACGCACAGCGTATAAGGCCAATCGCACACTATCCACTGACCGGGATCCAATCCCGCCAACCATCCATCCGACTATCCTAACTATCAGGTTGATGACGAACTACACCCAACAAGGGACACCACATCCTCGACCTGCGCGCACAAAAGAGCAACCCTGCTCTGATACCAAGCTGACACGACCCATCCCAACCCCCCCGGGATTATCACAGGATGTGACGTGCTCCCTTCTGACACGAAGTGTCAGACAAGGGATAATCCAACGCCGCTGCCCCTACGGGCATCCAGAGTGCGCAAGGATCGGTGGAGGAGGCATGCAATGTCCCGGTCCCCTGCTGCAGTCGCATCCGCGCTCAACCTGAAGGGCGTTAAAAAAAACCAAAACCTGTGAGTGGACGAAAATATACAAGTTCGAAAAATACATTTTATAAGACATTTTCGCCCCTCAGTCAACAAAACATATGCATGCATCAAAAACCAATAATCAAATATTTATTTGAATTAACCCTTAGGGTCTTGGCCCGAAAACCGCAAACATAGTTTCAATCCAAAATCAATCCAAAAGTTATTCATAAATCCAGTGGCACATGTTTATTACTTTACCATCTCCGGCATCCCAGATGCCTAGCGTCCCAGACGCTTGACGTCCCGGAAGTCATATCTCACGGTATTAAGCAACGCGTGCTGCCCGGGGTCTCACCGGGTCCATATCTCTGACATCCCAGATGTCTGACGTCCCAGACGTCTAATCATAGCAATCCTACTCCTGAGTCACTATACGGTCCGGCCACTCCGGACAATGACCCCTCGCAGGCAATGCACCGTGACTTCCCGAGTGTCCAAGACACCTGGAGGAGACCAATATATATCCTCGTATCGAGATGGTTTTATGGAACACATTTTATTATTCGTTTTCAAAATATCACAAGGGCCCTGCCCCGAATTTCCATAAAACCGTCATAAGTCCAATTATTTGATTATTAAATCCGAAATCATTTATTCAATTCCATTTGAGGGTCCCTGACCCGAAATCACATATATAAATTAACTGGGCCCCTGGCCCGATTTCTTAAATCAACTGGGCCCCTGGCCCGAATTTACTTTATCAAATCCGTAACTGTTTCATAAAATCATATTCGAACCACAATCATGGAAATCAGTGCAAATTCGGAAAATCTCGATTTACGCGCAAAACCGTAAATCGCCTCGAAATGCATGAAACCACATAAATTCACCGATATTCAAATCAAAGCATATAAAAGCAAATACCACAATCACGAAACAGTTATGCATGCATAGAATTTATCAAAACCAATGTCCACTCACAGACCATTTAACCGAGCGCCTCGATACGCGTGCCACCAGCTTTCCCGGGCCTCGTCACTAACACCGGGACTCCCAAACCTGTTCACATCACACTAGAGGGTTACTAACCTCTCCAATAACATCCTATTCAAGTCCCGCAATTTTCCCGATTTTTTAAGTATTTTTAAACCCGACTTAAAACCTTCGGACATCCCGAACAACATCCGAACGGGATCCGAATGACACGGAACCAACGCCAAAATGTTCGTTATAATGTATAAGACAAAATTCGTGTTGACCGTACCTCGGGATTCGTGCCCACGCGCCGCCGTGAGTGGCTGCGCGTGAAAGCCACGCGCCTGCTACAGTGACTGCTACAGTCACCGTCCTCGCCCGTTTCTCTGTAATTCGGGTCTGATACCCGCGATTCCAACCCGATTAGATAGTCATCAATTCGACCTCGATTCCTTCCATTTTTTATTCTAAAACATTCTTCAACTATCTAATCGAAGTTCCATGTCCCTGATTCACCAAGAAAGTCCCAAAATTAGACCCACGACCCTTGATCACCCAAACAGGTCGATCACCCAAACTCTGTGTTTTCTCAATCAAACTCAAATTAACTTCACAGTAAGGATTCTAGGCCTAAAAGGAACTAAAATGCAAGATCAATTGGACACGACATTACCTGGAAGTGATCGTCCACAGCTCTGCGATTTTCCAGAATCTGGAACCTCAGTTCCAGTCCAACCCGCGTCGGTTTTCCTTCGAAGTTGATGGGATTCAGTTCCAATTCTTCCCAGAAGCCTCAAGCCGTCCATGGTTTGGTCCAATTCCTCTCGGAAATTAAACTGAGAATTTTCCCTCCAATTTCCATTTTTCCTCCGAACTCGATTTCCTCTCAACAACACTCTGCCCTCACTTCGAACTCGACCCAGAATGGTCCTAACCCTCACCAGGCACCCAACTAACGGCTCACAATCGACAGCAACCCGTGGGAGACACCCTTGGTCCCACTGGGAATTGTTTCCCGTGAACAGACCTTCATCCATCGTTTTAACCGCCTCATCACCGTCCCACACGGCCATGTCTCCCACACACAGTCCAATTAGCAATTAAATAACCATTTAGCCCATAATCAGTTCCAATTTCAAGCATAAACAAATCACCCGTGCACTGATCGTGTTTCCCCATTCACCATGCTACAGTGCCCGTGCAGCAGCCCCCGTGAAATTACCCTTCTGCCTTGTGCAGAAAATTACCAAAATGCCCCTCACGTATCCATGCCCGTAACTCGGTCATTCGGACTCCGATTGATGCGTGCCGCCTGTCTACGAACTCAGGGCATCGAGACCTTCCTAACGGTCCTCGGTCCTCGGCCATCGGACCACCCCGATCAAAAAGTCAACATTTCCCCTTATTTCGACCAAATTACGAAAGTGCCCTTGAACTTCCGTACATCATAACTTCCACCACGAACGTCGGAATCGAACGTGCCACCTGTCTACGAACTCGTGACGTCCCAACCTACGTCACGGGCATTGGTCAAAGTCCATTTGACCGTCCGAATAAAAGTCAACGTTTTGCCCACGACCAAGGGCAAAACGGTCAAATTGCACCGTTCGTCCGAGTTCGCCCAACCAATCACCGATTAACCCTGCTAATCATGATTAGTCCGTAATCTAATCCCGAATTCCGGGATGGGTCGTTACAAAACCACCCAATAGGGGTTCAGGTACGCAGAAGTAGATCTATGCCTCAGCCTCAGGTTCCTCCTCTACCTCAGTATCATGACCTGGAGGGGTTACCAAAACATTAAGGGTGAGTGGACCGAAACTCAAGTTTATAAAATCATTTGATAAGTAAAACATATAATTTACCCCTCCGTTTTCCAAACATGCATGCAACCGAATTTAAAACCAATTATCATATAATATAAACCATAAGGCATATAGTAAAACCGTAAACATAATTTTAGCCACTGCACTATACACTCCAATCCGACATCCCTGATGTCTGACGTCCCTGAAGTCCAATAAGGTCACAATTACAAGGCTACGCGTGCCACTCGGGTCTCAATTCCGAGTTCAATCCCCGAACCCTGTTCGGTTACAGCATCCCCGATGCTTAGCGTCATAGACGCTGGACGTTCTAGACGTCCGTGACCACTCCGGGGTACCTCGTCCGGAGGAGACAGTATCATAAGAATGGATCTATACAGTGCAGTACCAAATACATTTTATTGATATCCACATGCAAAACATATATGTATACATAGGTAAAATCCGAACCGATCGTTACGTTTCATCAAACGGGTCTCATGCCCAAATACAGTGAAACGTGCCATAACTGAAATTTCAATATCATCAAAACCATTTATTGATTCCAGCATGTGAACATATAAGTAAATCAGAAAACATTTATGCACGCAAGGGTTTAAGGAAAACGGCCCACTCACAGTACAATCCTGCTAGGAACCGAACGTATACCCTCGTCCTGGTACAAATGTACAATCCCTGTGAAGTCCAAAGTATTCGTAAAGGTCAATTTAAACCCCTAACATTCAACCATGAAACCCTAGACTGAAACTGGCCCGGAAAAGCCGCCCGAACGCGCTTCCCAAGGCAATAAACCTCATTTTGACCAACTTAATGATCTCCGATCGACCCGAAACCACCGCCATTGGATCCGGATCGTCGAAACCTAAAGAATGGTGGTGGTCCCACCAAAAGTACTATTCACACGCGCCCCCACGCGCCTGGTCAAGCCTCTGGTCAACTATGCTACAGTACTACTGACGTCAGCATGACGTCATCACTGACAGTGTCAGAGGACACGTGTCGGCAGTCCATTGGTCCCTGGTCTGACAGTTTCTAATATGATGACGTCATCATGACGTCACTGCTAACGTCAGCATGATGACATCATCAGCTACAGTAACCGGGTCAGAGAACCGGGTCACCGCAGACCCACGGCTCGACCCGATCACAGATCATGATTCCGACCACCATTTCAGGTGGGATTTGTTCCTATGGACTCGTCTCTACCTCATCAATGGTTCTGTGCAAAGAAACTAGATTTTAGGTTTGAACAAACTACCTGAAAATCGACGGGAAGGTTGGCTGCCGGTTGTGGTTATCTTCTCCAGCGAGCCGTCGAGTTTCCAGCCACGGTCCTTGGTTCAAACTGGTCGTCAAGGTCCCCTAAATGTGTCATAACAACAAACAAACAATTCCAACGTCAAAAACGGATGTTTCGAAGTAGGGAAGGAAATCGGGCACTCACGGGTTTTTCGTCCTATCGCCGCCGTGTCGCCGCCGTACGCCGCCTAGTCTAGTTCCTGGTCGTCTTATCGTCACAGAGAACCCCACCGTACGTTGGTTCGAATCCAGGTGTGAAGGTTTGGATGGTTTGGGTGGTTTGGGTGGTTCGGGTTTCTTCTCGGGTCTGGGGGAAATCCGGCCTTGCAGGGTGGCCGTGGAGTGGTGGCCGGCGTCCGGGGGTGGCTGTTGGCTGTCTGGGGGTGTGAGGTTGAGTGGCGAGGGCTGGTGAGTTGGTTCCAAGAGGTAATCGTGCTAATCGGGTTGAGAGAATGAAAACATAGATGTATGGTCTCATGGATTTTAATACAGATCATGCATAAGGAATCAAGGGCCAAGATTGAATCTCAAAAATGAGATCAATGGTGAGGATTAGATCTGGAGATTTTCAGATCAAGTGCTGTGATTAAAAGGGGATTTAAATCTTAAATAATGCTTAGTGGAGCTTGATCCAATCTAACCAATGGGTGAGTGACACTTGTCACTCACCAGGTGTCCTCTAATCAGATTTCCAGAATAAAATATTTGACACGAAAACTAAGACACGAACCTCCTAATTTCACGTTTCTGACCATAACTTCCTCGTACGAAGTCCGATTTCGGCGTGCCGCCTGTCTACGGACTCAGGACGTCGAGACCTACCTAACGGTCCTTGAGTCGCGTGAAAATTAGTTGTCAAACAAAAAGTCAACATTTTCACCCCTAACGTCCAAATTACGGTAATGCCCCTGAACTTCCGATAGTCTTAACTTTTTCCCTGATCGTCCGAAATGGACGTGCCACCTGTCTATGAACTCGTGACATCCCGAACTACGTCACGGTCATAGGTCAAAGTCCATTTAACCCACCAATCAAAAAGTCAACAATTTGGCCACACCAATCACAAGGGTAAAAGCGTCAATTCACACATTAAATTACAATATTAAAATCCTCGAATTTCCGGGGTGTTACAACCTTCCCCCATTAAGAAATTTCGTCCCGAAATTTCAAACAATCAAATAAGGAAATTGTTCTCGCATCTGAGCCTCAGGCTCCCATGTGGCTTCTTCCACATTCTGGTTTCTCTAGAGAATCTTCACGAGAGGGATCGTCTTCCGACGTAGTACCTTGTCCTTCTGATCCAAGATCTGTACTGGTTGTTCTTTGAAGCTCAAATCCTCCCGTAGTTCGACAGGTTGTTCCCCAAGTACATGAGAAACATCATGTACGTACTTCCGTAGCATCGATATGTGGAAAACATCGTGAACTCTAGATAGTTCTGGAGGTAGTGCCAATCTGTATGCAACTCTGCCAATTCTCTCCATGATCTCATATGGTCCGATAAAACGCGGACTCAGTTTCCCCCGTCGGCCAAAACGGATAATCCCCTTCCACGGTGATAACTTCAGGAAGACAAAGTCTCCCACTTCAAATTCCAAGTCTCGAATCCGTCGATCGGCATAACTCTTCTGGCGATCCTGCGCCGCCTTCAATCTCTCCTTGATAACACGAACAGTTTTCATGGTTAAGTCCATCAATTCCGACCCTGCAGCCGCTCGCTCTCCTACCTCCGTCCAGCAGATAGGTGTCCTGCACTGTCGACCATACAGTGCCTCATAAGGTGCCATCCCGATGCTTGCCTGATAGCTGTTGTTGTAAGCGAATTCCATCAATGGCAAATGAGTATCCCAAGAGTCCTGAAACTGTAGTACACATGACCTCATCATGTCCTCCAGGGTCTGAATGGTTCTTTCAGACTGTCCATCAGTCTGAGGATGGAAAGCAGTACTGAAACGTAGGGTTGTTCCTAGAGTAGCTTGTAAACTCCGCCAGAACCTGGAAGTGAAATGCAGATCACGATCGATTCCGGCATACCATGCAATCGTATGATTTCCTTCACAAACAACTGAGCCAGTCGGTTAGGTTTATAGGTCTCCTGAACTGGCAGAAAATGGGCTGATTTGGTTAGCCGGTCCACGATCACCCATACTCCGTCAACTCCACTCTGAGTCCTTGGAAACTTAAAGTCGAAGTCCATGGTGATGTGATCCCACTTGCACTCGGGAATCGGAAGTGGCTGCATAGCCCCATACGGTCTCTGCCGTTCCGCCTTAACCTGCTGACAGGTTAAGCATTTGCTCACGAACTCAGCAATATCCTTCTTCATTCCTGGCCACCAATAATGGTTCCGGAGGGTACGGTACATCTTTGTACCTCCCGGATGCATAGCATAGGCCGAACTGTGGGCCTCCTCAAGAATCTCGGCTCGTAACTCCGCCACTGCAGGTACACATAAACGGCCCATCTTCACAAGTGCTCCATCATCCCGAATAGTAAAATCCGGTCTCCCATCCGCATCGACCTCAATCCTGTAAATGCAGAGTATCAGATCCTGAAGTTGTGCCTCGATGATCCGATCAATCAATACAGGTCGTACATGGAAGCTGGTCAACAAAGCTTCATGCTCATCCGTACCCAAAATAACTCCCGCCTTCCGGAGTTCCACCAGCAAAGGAAGGTACACCATCCCCAGGTGTGCAATTGATCTCGCTGATTTCCTGCTGAGTGCATCTGCCACCACATTGCCTTACCCGGATGGTACTCAATTGTACAGTCATAATCCTTCAGTAGCTCCAACCATCTCCGCTGTCTCATGTTAAGCTCCTTCTGAGTGAATAGGTATTTAAGACTCTGGTGGTCGGTGTATATCCGACACGTTGCGCCGAACAGATAATGTCTCCAGATTTTTAGAGCATAAACCACCGCCGCCAACTCTAAATCATGGGTAGGGTAGTTCAACTCATGAGTCTTTAGCTGCCGGGATGCATAGGCGATAACCTTGCCAGTTTGCATCAACACGCAGCCCAAACCTTGCAGCGATGCATCACTCGAGACCACAAACTCTTCACTGTCATCCGGCAATGCAAGGACAGGTGCAGTGGTCAATCGATCTTTCAACTCTTGAAAACTCCGATCGCACTGCTCGTCCCAGATAAACTTCACTCCCTTCCGAGTCAAACGAGTTAATGGTGCAGCAATTTTGGAGAAACTCTCCACGAATCTCCGGTAGTAACCTGCTAATCCGACAAAACTCCGCACCTCGGTCACTGTTCTCGGTCTAGCCCAGTTGGTCACCGCTTCTATTTTCTGGGGATCCACGCAAATCCCATCCGTAGATATTACGTGTCCCAGAAAACCAATACTGCTCAGCCAAAACTGACACTTGCTCAGCTTGGCGTACAACTGTTCTTGTCTCAGCCTCTCCAAGACCAACCGTAGATGTTCCTCATGTGCACGGGCACTCCTTGAATATACCAAGATGTCATCGATGAACACAATCACGAACTTATCTAGGTAGGATCGGAAGACCTGGTTCATCAGATCCATGAATGCTGCTGGAGCATTCGTCAAACCAAATGTCATAACTAGGAACTCGTAGTGTCCGTAACGGGTTCGAAAAGAAGTTTTCGGAATATCCTCCTCCGAAATCCTCAGTCGGTGATACCCAGACCGCAAATCAATTTTCGAGAAGCACTGAGCTCCCCGCAACTGGTCAAAAAGGTCATCGATCCTGGGTAGAGGATACTGGTTCCTCAGTGTCACCTTGTTGAGTTGTCGATAGTCAATACACAAACGGAGACTTCCCTCCTTCTTCTTTACGAACAACACCGGTGCTCCCCACGGTGAAGTACTTGGTCGGACATATCCCAAATCCACCAACTCCTGCAATTGAGTCTTGAGTTCTCGTAACTCGGCCGGCGCCATCCGGTATGGTGCCTGGGATATAGGTCGGGTACCAGGGAGTAGTTCAATTGTAAACTCGATCTCCCGCGATGGTGGCAACCCAGGTAAGTCTTCCGGGAATACATCCGGAAACTCACATACCACCGGTATCTCGTCGATACCCGGAGTATCAACCTGTTCTGACACAACATGCGCTAGATAACCCTGGCATCCCTTCCATAGAAGTTTGGTAGCAGTAAGTGACGAAATCACTTCAGGAGGCGAACCATCACGTTCCCCCTGAAAGATAACTTCCGGCAAACCCGGGCTCCGCAGAATCAATTGCTTGCTACAGCAATTGATGAGCGATCCATGCTCTGACAGCCAATCCATCCCTAGGATTATATCGAAGTCGTGGATATCCAGAAGAATTAAGTCTGCTGGTAACTCCACATCCTCAATTCTTACCGGGCACCTCCGAATCACCTGATTCACAAGGTACACGATGCCCATCGGGGTGCCAACACCCATCTCACAATCTAAGGCTGATACCACACAATCAAGCATACCAGCACAACTCTTCGAAATAAAAGAATGTGTAGCCCCCGCATCCATCAATACACGTACAAGAAGGTTTAAGATATGTAGTGTACCTGTGACCACGCCTGGGGCAGTCCTCGCCTGCTGCTGGGTCATTGCAAATACTTGGGCCCTCGGCCCTCCGTTCCGTCCGCGCCCGCGCGCGCCACGCCCAGCACCACGGTCACCTCCCGGACCGCTACCTCCATTAGTGTGGGAAGCCGTGCTCTGCACCACGCTAGAGCCCCCAGCGTAGTTGTTCTTGGACAACTGCGGGCAATCACAGGCATAGTGGCCCTCCTCTCCGCAAGCAAAACAAGTTACTGGCCTTGGCCTGTCCGAATGTCCACCAGAAGCACCGCTCCAAGATGAGCGCTGCCCAGAGTTGTATCCTGATCCTCTGCCCTGAGAGCCTCCGCGTCGACCTGACCAGCCACGACCCTTGAAGGATGAGGGTGCTCCCCTGTAGCCTCCTCCCTTGTTGTTCTTCTGGCCCGATGGCCCACGATGTGGGCTATCCTGACGTCGCCCCTCGCCCGAAGGCTGTCGCGTCTGGTGTGCCTCCAGAATGGCCTCGACACGCACCGCAGCATCGACCAAATCTTTCAGAGAAGCATGAGTAGCAGCAGTCACACTTGCCTGGATCTCCCCTCGGAGTCCAAGCTCAAACCTTTGGCATTTGTCCTCCTCCGTGCTCACGAATGATGCAGCGAACCGGGACAGTTTCCCGAAAGTTTGCTCGTAGTCCGCAACGGACATATCACCCTGCTCCAGCCGCAGGAACTCAGCCTCCCGTGCCGCGCGAAATGATCACGGGTAGTACTGGTCCAGAAATCTGGAACGGAAAGCTTCCCAAGTAGTGGTATGGACAGACCACCCAGACATTTCGAGGCCGTGCCACCACTGATAGGCTCCTCCTTCCAGCAAGAAGGCCGCCAAAGTTACCCGTTCGCCCGGAGGGCAGTGCATCACCGAGAAGATCCTCTCCCACTTGGTGATCCAATCATGAGCATCCTCGGGGTTTGATCCCCCGCAGAAAGGAGTGGCTCCCAAACGTTGAGCCCTTTCAATGCTCGCGCATTCCATTTCCTTTCCAGATCCTCGTCAGTTCGTGTATGAGGAATTCTCCTAGGTGGCATAACCAACTGTCAAGAGGCATAGATCAGATAACAATATTCTTAAAAGTCGAAAAGTAACTAGTACTAATCGCTAGTCTAGCATGCTGACCATAACCTAGTATTGACCACAACCTAGTGCTCTGATACCAAGCTGACGAGACCCGCCCCGATCCCACAGGGACCACAAGGGGACGTGCCCTACTCCCGTCTGACAGCCAATAATTCATACAAATTTTAACCTCAAAACATCAAATGCATAAATAACCAAATTAAAGTTATACATCAAATCCGAATTAAACAGATGTCAGACAAGGGATGAAATCCAAAATTACAAGTTGCGAGCACGACTCTAAAATAAACCTGCGGGCAAACCACCCAACAGGGGTTCAGGTACGCAGAAGTAGATTTATGCCTCAGCCTCAGGTTCCTCCTCTACCTCAGTATCATGACCTGGAGGGGTTACCAAAACATTAAGGGTGAGTGGACCGAAACTCAAGTTTATAAAATCATTTGATAAGTAAAACATATAATTTACCCATCCGTTTTCCAAACATGCATGCAACCGAATTTAAAACCATGAATCATATAATATAAACCATAAGGCATATAGTAAAACCGTAAACATAATTTTAGCCACTGCACTATACACTCCAATCCGACATCCCTGATGTCTGACGTCCCTGACGTCCAATAAGGTCACAATCACAAGGCTACGCGTGCCACTCGAGTCTCAATTCCGAGTTCAATCCCCGAACCCTGTTTGGTTACAGCATCCCCGATGCTTAGCGTCATTGACGCTGGACGTTCTAGACGTCCGTGACCACTCCGGGGTACCTCGTTCGGAGGAGACAGTATCATAAGAATGGATCTATACATTGCAGTACCAAATACAATTTATTGATATCCACATGCAAAACATATATGTATACATAGGTAAAATCCGAACCGATCGTTACGTTTCATCAAACAGGTCTCATGCCCAAATACCGTGAAACGTGCCATAACCGAAATTTCAATATCATCAAAACCATTTATTGATTCCAGCATGTGAACATATAAGTAAATCAGAAAACATTTATGCACGCAAGGGTTTAAGGAAAACGGCCCACTCACAGTACAATCCTGCTAGAAACCGAACGTATACCCTCGTCTAGGTACAAATATACAATCCCTGTCAAGTCCAAAGTATTCGTAAAGGTCAATTTAAACCCCTAACATTCAACCATGAAACCCTAGACTGAAACTGGCCCGGAAAAGCCGCCCGAACGCGCTTCCCAAGGCAATAAACCTCATTTTGACCAACTTAATGATCTCCGATCGACCCGAAACCACCGCCATTGGATCCGGATTGTCGAAACCTAAAGAATGGTGGTGGTCCCACCAAAAGTACTGTTCACACCCGCCCCCACGCGCCTGGTCAACCCTCTGGTCAACTGTGCTACAGTACTGCTGACGTCAGCATGACGTCATCACTGACAGTGTCAGAGGACACGTGTCGGCAGTTCATTGGTCCCTGGTCTGACAGTTTCTGATATGATGACGTCATCATGACGTCACTGCTAACGTCAGCATGATGACGTCATCAGCTACAGTAACCGGGTCAGAGAACCGGGTCACCGCATACCCACGGCTCGACCCGATCACAGATCGTGATTCCGACCACCATTTCAGGTGGGATTTGTTCCTATGGACTCGTCTCTACCTCATCAATGGTTCTGTGCAAAGAAACTAGATTTTAGGTTTGAACAAACTACCTGAAAATCGACGGGAAGGTTGGCTGCCGGTTCTGGTTATCTTCTCCGGCGAGTCGTCGAGTTTCCAGCCACGGTACTTGGTTCAAACTGGTCGTCAAGGTCCCCTAAATGTGTCATAACAACAAACAAACAATTCCAACGTCAAAAACGGACGTTTCGAAGTAGGGAAGGAAATCGGGCACTCACGAGTTTTTCGTCCTATCGCCGTCGTGTCGCCGCCGTACGTCGCCTAGTCTAGTTCCTGGTCGTCCTGTCGTCACAGAGAACCCCACCGTACGTTGGTTCGAATCCAGGTGTGAAGGTTTGGATGGTTTGGGTGGTTTGGGTGGTTCGGGTTTCTTCTCGGGTCTGGGGGAAATCCGGCCGTGCAGGGTGGCCGTGGAGTGGTGGCCGGCGTCCGGGGGTGGCTGTTGGCTGCCTGGGGGTGTGAGGTTGAGTGGCGAGGGCTGGTGAGTTGGTTCCAAGAGGTAATCGTTCTAATCGGGTTGAGAGAATGAAAACATAGATGTATGGTCTCATGGATTTTAATACAGATCATGCATAAGGAATCAAGGGCCAAGATTGAATCTCAGAAATGAGATCAATGGTGAGGATTAGATCTGGAGATTTTTCAGATCAAGGGCTGTGATTAAAAGGGGATTTAAATCTTAAATAATGCTTAGTGGAGCTTGATCCAATCTAACCAATGGGTGAGTGACACTTGTCACTCACCAGGTGTCCTCTAATCAGATTTCCAGAATAAAATATTTGACACGAAAACCGAGACACGAACCTCCCGATTTCACGTTTCTGACCATAACTTCCTCGTACGAAGTCCGATTTCGGCGTGCCGCCTGTCTACGGACTCAGGACGTCGAGACCTACCTAACGGTCCTTGAGTCGCGTGAAAATTAGTTGTCAAACGAAAAGTCAACATTTTTGCCCTTAACGTCCAAATTACGGTAATGCCCCTGAACTCTGATAGTCGTAACTTTTTCCCTGATCGTCCGAAATGGACGTGCCACCTGTCTATGAACTCGTGACATCATGAACTACATCACGGTCATAGGTCAAAGTCCATTTAACCCACCAATCAAAAAGTCAACAATTTGGCCACACCAATCACAAGGGTAAAAGCGTCAATTCACACATTAAATTACAATATTAAAATCCTCGAATTTCCGGGGTGTTACACCCGTCGTTGCACACCGCTGCATAGTGCTGCCGTCACTACCTACCGCTACCCGCAACAGCTGAACAACAAAAAGAAGGGTTAAAGAAAGAGTGGGTAGAAAGACGGGGAGGTGAGTAAGTACTAAAATTGCCCCAATTTGTAGAGGATGAAGAGGTGAGTATGTACTAAAATTGCCCAATTTCTCCTTTGAATGATGAATTTTTTAATTTTGTTGAAGAAATCAAGCGAGTGAACTGTAAAGGCTGTGCAATTTTTGTTTTTCCTCTCAATGTGTATGTCGGTGCTATCGACCACTATCGACGACATTCGCCGATTTCCGACGATAGTCTCGATTTTCCTGGAAGTTTAAGCTTACCCCCTTTCTTACATGCCGGTGACCGAATTTACCGAAATTTCGGCGATATATCACCGAAATTCAGCGACATTTTCATCAATGGAAAATATAGTGTGATTTTGGTAACTGTAAAAACTGGTTAGTTATTAATAATTTTAGGATCATCTTAAGTTAATTCATCCGAAAATTCAGCTAATCTGATGTAGATGCTCTACATATCTTGTTATCAATCCAAATTATAAAGAAATAATATTTGGGTCTTTACTAATATGCCCTACTTTTTTTGAATTAATAACATTGCATAATTTCTAATTTTTTAAATCAAATTACTTGTTACATATATTTAATTATAATATTTATTACAATAAATGGACACATGTCATCAATTAAATGGAGGTAAAATTGAGGTTAATCCTTCCTAATTTGCACCTAAGCATTGTCCAATTATCAATTGTGTGATAGGAACATCATGCGTCATAGGTTTTGTTATAACCATGGTTGATAATATCGGTGACATCGCCATTATATCGACCAATATGTCGGAAATGTGAGGGGACGACATCTAAATTGGACGGAAAGAAATTTCTTCCCCCACTATCAAACATTTCGCCCAACATCGGAAAAACACGCCAATATCGCACGATATCCAACGAAATCAAAATACCAAAAGCTAAAATTTTTTGAAAGTTAAAATTTTTTTTCCCCAAATTTCATCAATCATCCCTTACGGATGAACATAAGCAGAGTAAAACACCAATTTGAGAGGAAAAAACAAAAAATGCATAACCTTTACATTCCAACAAAATTGAAAATTCATCATTCAAAGTGGAAAATGGCAATTTCAGTACCCATTTACCTCTTTATCCTCTACAAATTGAGGCGATTTCTTCTAATCTAGACATCAAGATTCAATCATGAATTGATGTCGGTGAGGCTGTAATGACCCAAAAATTAAAAAAAAAAATGTAATTTTGGAAATTTAAAAAGGAATTGACCATTTTTCCCTTGAAGGTCAAAATTTGACTTTTTTGCCTCAAGTACTTTTTGGATTTTCGTGAAAACCATTACGTAGGCCTTAGAATCCTGAGTCCATAAATAGGCAGTATGTTGGAATTGGAGATTGGACTGATTTGTTACAGGTTTAGAATCATCAAGGGTATTTTGGCAATTTTGATACTAGGGGCATTGTAGTAATTTCACAAGTGAAGATATGTTGTTAATTTCATGAGATGGTGACAAGTGTCCTTATCTCTTCCCCCTCCCCTATATGGTGTGTGGGCACCGATAATGTGTGTGTGTGTGTGGGTGGGTGGTGTGTATTTGGGTGTTGAATAACCCAAACCCATGAGAAAAACTCAACCGTGAAGGAGGAAGGAGAGGAGACCAGAAAAGGAGAGAAAGAAAGAAGAGAGGAGATAAGAGATAAGAGAAGCAAGAAAACTAGGAAGAGGAAGGAGAAGATGAGGCCCAACACAAACTTGAAAACTCGAAGCCCGATATGTCGAAAAACTGTAAATTGATCGTGTGAATCATTGAAGCTTCCAAACTTGTAACTCAGGTTTCCAAGCTCTTGGTCTAGGTTTTGAGATTGGTTTGAGTCAAAAATACTGAACGTTTGGACATGGGAAGCCTGAAATAAAGAGCATGAAGTTAGCCAAAAGTTCATGGAATTAGGCCGTGTTATTGAGGTGAGTTCTTTGTGTTTTGACATCGTAGAAATCTTCCTATTGTAGATCAGATGAATTTTGATTATTTAAACATGAAAAATGGTTGAGAAATGAGGAAGATATGGTCGGGTCAACTCGGGAGGGTTGGGTTGGACTGTGCAAACACGCTGGAGGGAAGGGATGATGAATAGGGCAGGCACGCGTGGTCACGCGTGTGTGGTCAACTCGTGAGGGTCGGGTTGGACTGTGCAAACATGATTTTTGATGTACTCAACAATATGAACATTTTGGCTCAATTTTCGAGTTGATATGATATCATCTCGGGGCAGTTTTGGGAGTCCGAATTATTATGATAGGGTTTAAGTTCGTATTTAATCAGAGAAATTAGGCGATTTAAATGTAAGATTATTTGGGACATTAGTGAACCTTGATGGTGATTTATGGCAAGAGATATAGTTCCCCGGAATTACGAAGGAACACACATCTTGGAATCAAACTGCGAAGAAAGTGTGTGAGTGGAAGTTGTGTTTTGGGCTTAGCCCAGATTTTGGATGTGTTTTGGCTTGGTATTAAGTCAAGTATTTATGTCAAATGAGGTTTGCTTGGTTTTAGGCACTTTTATTTTACGGTATTTTTTGGAAACTATGTTTTGGGTTCAAGCCCAGTTTAGAATAACATTTTGACTTAGAATGTGAGTCAAAGGTTTGGGTTGAAAGTAAAGTGTGTGATTTAATCCATGGATTGTACCCATTATTGTTGTGATGAGTTTTCCAGACGACCGTAGCTCGGGTTGAATGTGTTGTGATTGTTTCCCAAGCAACCGAAGCTAGGGGTATTCCCAGATAGCTAATGTTCAGGGATTACTATTGTTATTGTGATTAATTCTAGGCAATCAAAACTCGAGGTGTTTCCCAGACGGCTGATGCTCGAGGTATTTGATGATTGGTTGTATTTGGTTATGATACTTGTGTCCAAATGTCTTTGTAAGAGCTGATGAACATGGATTTTGGGAAATGTAGGCCACTAGAGGTTTACTAGTATTTTATGATTTGTGGATCCTATGGTAGATGTGATATTTTTATTGAAATTCGATGTTTATGTTTTATTATATGCATGAATGTTTTAGAAACTAGGGGATAAATGTTGTTTTCCTCAATAAATGTATTTTAAATGATTATTTTTTTCCACTCATGTAATGACCCGTCCCGAATATCGGGATTGAATATTAATTAATCATGATTTAGAATGACTAATCGGGGATTAGTTGAGTGAAATCGGACGAAACGTGCAAAATGACCGTTTTGCCCCTAGCGTGGGCAAAATGTTGACTTTTAGTTCGGGCGGTCAAACGGACTTTGACCGATGACTATGACGTAGTTCGGGACGTCACGAGTTCATAGACAGGTGGCACGTTCGATTCCGACATTCGTAGAGAAAGTTATGATGTTCAGAAGTTGAGGGGCATTTTGGTAATTTGGCATATTAGGGGCCAAATGTTGACTTTTTGATCGGGAGGTCCGATGGGCGAGGGCCAAGGACCGTTACGTAGGTCTCGTCGATACGAATCCAACGACAGGCGGCATGCCGAAATCGGAGATTCGACGACGAAGTTATGATCACGGAATCAGGCTCGATTAACCGAACGAACCGGGAATAAAATAATATTTTAATAAGAACAGTAGTCGGTGACTGGACACACTTGGATGAGTGACAAGTGTCACTCATCCCTTAAAATCAGGCACAAAACATGGATCCATGATTTTGGGGAGACCAAATAATTATGTTTTATTATTTTTAATTAATTAATTATCCTCTAATTTCCATTATTTCTCTTCTATTTTCTTACCCGTGTGCAAGCAAACACAGAGAATGAGAGAGTCTGAAATTGTCCACCATTTCCTTCCATTTCTGAACCAAAGTGTGAGTAATTGAGAGGGTGTTGAGATTTAATTAGCAAGGATTAACGAGGGACTGAGTGAGGGCTTGAATTTCGAATTTCGAATTTTCGAATTTTGAGGGGGGAAATTCGAATTGGAAGTTTGGAGCCGTGTTGATCGAAATTGAATTCATTTCTAGTCTTCTGGGATTACCACGACCTGTTTCATCGAAAGAACGAAGGCAATTGAGGTCCAATTGAGGTAGAACAGAAGCACTGTAGTCGCAGAGAGTTCGAGCTTGAGTCGTGGAGTTTGAGCTGTGATTGGATGCAATTGAGTTGGGGAAAATGCTTACCTGAGTCCCTTGATGCTGCTGGATTAATCAATTTGGGGAAATCATGTGACGGTGAAGGTTTTGGAATGTTGAACAATGGCCGGTGGACCTTCGATTGATCATCTGTGATCGTGGGGTTATAGGTAATGTTGTCTGTAATTGAGTCCACAGATCTTTAATTGAACTTAATTCGAAACTGACTGAATGTTCAATTGATGGAAACAACGTCGAATTGGTAGGAAATTAACCGGGTCGCCTCGCGGGTTAAATGGCCCGTTTTACAGACAAACGGGTGAGGACGAGGGTACTGTAGCAGGCGCGTGGATTTCACGCGCAGCCACTCACGGCGGCGCGTGAGGGCGCGTCCAGCCTAGTCTCAAGGTGAGGTCAATATGACTTTTGATCCTCTCAGTGTAACGAACATTTTGACGTTGATTTCGGTGAAATCGGATATTGTTTCGATAATGTTCCGCGTATCCGAAGTTTTGTTTTACGTTTAAAATACGTATTTAAATTCCGGAAAAATTGGGGAAAATTATATGAAGTATTTTGAGATGTTAGTAACCCTCTATAATGATTTTGGACAGGAGTTGTGATTTCCAGAATTTACGGAAAAACGTGCAGCTCGGAAACGAACCGTTTTGAACGGTGTGTGTGAGTGGACTTTGTTTTCTAACAGTCATGCATGCATATATGATTTAAATGCCTTATTATATGATTTTATATGCTTGGGCATGATTTATGTTTCAATCCGGTAATTTCTCGGTTTTATGATTATTATATTATTATTTTGGGCGATTTTCGAGAAATTACGAAATTTGGTAAAAATGATGTTCGGACTTGGTTTGTGAGTCCGGGATTAAAATTGGTTGGAATTGATTGAAAATAATGGTTGGACTCGGATTATTGAGTCATGGATCGAAAAATGATGTGATGACTCGGGAATGAGTCAAGGGTCAATTTTGTGGATTTACGTGAAAATGGCAACGGAGGTTGCAACGCATGGATTTGCGTGATAATGTTATTTTGGGCATGAGAACCCAAGTGAATGGTGATTTTGACTCGGAATTGGAGTCATTTGTGAAATTGTGAAATTAATGATTTATTGGGATTTATGATTATTTTAATCAGTCTTTCGGGCACGCTTTACGAGGTACGTGCAAATGATGTTTTGGGCTAGGCCCGGAGTCTAAATGATTTCTAAAATGGGATTTTGACTTAGTTGGTAAGTCAATGATGATTTCTGGATTATTCTATTGATTTAAATGTGATTTTAACGGTTTATGTGTAAAAGGTATTTTGGGCTTGAGACCCAGTTGAGAATGATCTTGACTTGGTATGAAGTCAAGATTTGATTGAAATGTTTTGGGATGTAATTCCCGGGATGGTTTTCATTGTGATTGTGATATTCCCAGACGATCGGTGCTGGGGGGGATTACCCAGACGACCGGAGCTTGGGAGATGTGATTGTAGGATCGGGAGTTGATCCTATGGTAGTCAGCTTCTCGGATGATACTGAGCCTGGATGTACCACTCGGAGGTGTCTGATCCTGGGGATGTGTTCGCCCAGAGGTGACTGAGCCCGAGGAGGTTGAGCCCAGAGGTGTTTATTCCCGAGAGAGTGACTGGATATTGGCCTACGCGTAGTGCAGCACTTGTGAGTAGTGCAGTTTGATTGATTATGCACTTGTGAGTAGTGCGGATTGATTGGATTGATATATTTCTTGTGCACTGGTGATTAGTGCTGATTGGTATTGATTGTGATGATTTACTGGTATTGAGTACGGGTTTTTGGTCTTTGTGGCCAGTGATTATGTTTTCACATGGTTTGGCCTGAGAGCCGGGATTTGATGTTTTACAACATGAACTGATTTGGTGAACATGAGTTTTATGGACCATGGGAAAATATGTTTTGATTCTATCGGTCACTCATGTTTTACGATATGCATGCAAGTTTGTGAAAACTGGAGGGTAAGATTGTATTTTGATAAATGTTTTTATAAGAGGTCATTTTTGTCCACTCACACCTTTTCTGTTTTGTGACCCTCCAGGCCGTGGTACGACGCTCGGGACTGATCGTGAGGCAGTGACAGCAGCAGAAATCCGCGCAAACATCCCTTGTCTGGTAAGTACTGAAGGGGAGTTTCGGACCTTTAGTTGACTTGTCAGACGGGAGCAGGACCGGGCACGGTTTTTGACGTCCAGTTGGGACGGGTCCTGTCAACTCACATTTTTCTTGGTTTAATTGACCCTTCAGGTCGTTGCATGAAGATTGGGGCTGATCGAGAAGTAGAGGCATGTGCAATGACACAGTTTGAGTGTCCCTTGTCTGACAAGTGTTAAAGGTAGTTTCAATATTTTAGATTGTTTATCAGATAGGAGCAGGATTGGTGAGAGGACCCTCCCCGCAATCCCCCTCAGTTAGTGTGGGAGAACCTGCTCCCGTCTGACATGTCCACATGTCTTTAACTCCACTGTTGACCTCAGCATCAGCAGTGACGTCAATAGACACGTGGACGTGTCAAACGGAAGCAAGTCCTCCCATGCAAATCGAGGGGAATTACGAGGAGGGTCCTGTCAACCGGGCGCGATTATCAAAGTATTCTAGGAGCGGGACCTGCCAACTTTTGTATCAGAGTAAGATTGGTGCTGAATTGTGTTTTCCAATGTCATACCCCCAAGATGCAAGCCCTGTGCATGGTCTAGTAAGGATACGAGTATACGAACTCAAGATAGACTTAGGACTAGAACGGACCCCCGATTATTGGGTCGAATATTGGATAACTTCACTAGTTACTAGTATATGAGGATTTTTGTGGGTCTGGATATTGATCGAGCCCAAAGGCTATGGCCATAGCATTTATGGGCAAGTTAGACCCGGATAAGAGAGATGAATGAGTTCCTTGGTTCGAGTGAGTATTTGAGGTTTGAGATGATGAAAGATCCTTGTAGGATATGATACAATTACCGATATATCTTCTTGGTAAGTAGGCATGCAGGTAGTGGCATGGATTGCGAATGTCGATTTAGGACTCAGACAGAGTCAGAATATATGATTAGGACTCGGAAAGACTGGAATTGGGAACTAGGGCTCAGGAGGAGCCGAAATGTAGAATGACAAGACTCGCTCCAAAAATATTTTATAATCGTACTCGGTCCACTCTTATATGAAAAACAATCCAACATACTCAAACTACCCACGACACTTGTCAAACAAGGGATACTCATATTGGTTTAATACTCGTGCCTCCGTTTCTCGATTTACCTCGATTTTCGTGCCACGACCTGGAGGGCCATAAAAACATGAAAAGTGAGAGTGGAAAAAAAAATAAACATTTTAAAACATGCTTTGAAAACTAAACTTTTACCCTCCAGTTTCTAAAACATGCATGCATATAATAAAACGTAAACAATCAAACAATTAGATTTCAAATCCAAAAAACATAGGCCGTGGCAACACAAAATCACGAAATACCAGTAAATCACTCGTGGCCCACATTTCTTAAAATCCATGTTCATAAAGTTATATTAAATCATCTGAACACAAATATCTAAATTGGACCAATGTGAAAACAACTCAACATAAGCATCAATTATCAAACACAACCAACCAATCATCGATACTTGAATACCAATCTCGATAAGCAGACCATATAGGTAACCCCAGGAACTACACTAAGCATCATCTGAATCAAAACCATGAGCTAGTCACAACAGAAATAAACATAATCTATGGATTAAATCGCACACGCCTCATAACCAAGCACAACGAGTTCTCAAACTTAAGTACTAGTCACAATGAACAACAGCACCACGAGTCGGATACATCGGGAGCTGCACGAAGCATCATCCATATCAAATTCCAGGAACTGTACAAACGCACCATCCAGACACATATGGAAACTGCACCTAGTACCATCCAAACTATAACAATATCTCTGGGAACTGTGTGTAGCACCATCTGAGCCATGTCTGTGAATTGTACTCACGTACCATCTGAACACGTATAAGAACTAATCAATTCTCCAGTCTTAGGAAAACAGAGTCGCGCTCTGGAGGTCTGAGCGCTGACCATATCCAAGGATGGTTGACCGTGGATAACAGTCCACAAAATTCAAGACAAACTCATTTAACAAAAATTACAGATTTAAAACCAAGTCAAACACTTTCAAAACCTGGGCCTAAGCCCAACGCACAGTTTCCACAAATAACCGTAAAATTCGTTTCCAATAATCAATCAATAAATCCAGAAAATAATCAAATAATCATTTAGAAATCATATGTAAATCATTGCCACATAAATCATATAATAAAGCAATTAAAATAGTTAACTATGCATGCTCAATCTCGAACTGAGCATTCGTCAGTAATTCCGGGAGTTGTACTGCTTGTCATAAATCACCATCAAGGGTCACTAGCTTTCCAAATAATCTTACATTTAAATCTCCTAATTTTTGGGATTAAATACGAATTTAAAACCTAACATAATACTTTGGACACCCAAACTATCCCAAGACAATGTCCGATCAACTCGAAACCTGCACCAAAATGCTCGTAACATTGATTACATAAAAAATATTTTGACCACATTTTAAGGAAGGTTGGAATGTGCGCCTATGCACATGTACCCTCTCTGTGCGTGGACCCTACGCGCTCTACTGTACATCGTCTTCAACCCTTGGTGGGTTGACTCGTTTTTCTGCACTTTCAACCTAACTCGGCGAGGTTGACTTGGTTAGAAATCAGCTGTTTCTTGCCCATTTTTCATGTTTTAATAATCAAAACTCATCTACTATATATATATGGACTCAAAACACGGAAAACTTACCTCAAAGCACTATCCAACTCTCCAAGCTTTCGACCAAAACCAAGCCTTGTGTTTTTGTGTCTCCCAAGTCTAAATCTTCAATATTTGCGTCTCATATCCATCCCAGAAACTCAACTAGAGCATTAGTGAGTGTAGTTGCAGGCTACGAAGCTTCAAACAGCTCAAACAACCGATTTTCAGTTTTTTGATTTTAAGATTTTTCATATTTTCTTTCTCCCCTCGCTCTCGAATTCTCTCGTCTCCCCTGGTTTTCCTTTTTCTTCTTCTCCTCTCTTTTCCTCTCTTTCTTTCTGGTTTTCCTCTTCTCCCTCTTCTTTTCTAGTCCCTCCACGGTTTTTCTTCACAGGTTAGCTAACACACAAAAATACACACATGCACCGCCATACCCGTGGTGCATATGAGGAGATAAGGACACTTGTCAACATCACAAAATGTCCCCCTTTGTGAAATTACTAAAATTCCCCTAGTATCAAACTTACCAAAATACCCTAGGTAATATTAGGATCATAACAAATCGGTCCAATCTTCGATTACGACATACCTCATGTCTACAAACTCGGGACTTTGAGGCCTAAGTAACGGTCCTAACGAAGAATTCAAAAAGTGCCTGAGGTAAAAAAGTCAACTTTGACCTTCAAGAAAAAAATCGTCAATTCTCTTTTAGAATTTCCAAAATTACCTTTTTTGAATTTTGGGGTCGTTACAATCTAGCTTACTCAAATAATTTCTTCATCGAAATTCAAATTTATTTGTCCAATAACTGGAATTACCGGGCTCGTAATAGGTCTCGAGCTCCTACCTGAACCCTCATTTAATATTCAGAACAGTAACTAATATTTCCACATTTGGGCTACTCCCGAGCCCTAGTTCCTAATTCTGATTCCTTTCGAGTCTTAGTCTAATATCCTGACTTCATCCGAGTCCTAATTCGACATTCACAATCCATGCCATTACCTCGAACCTCAAATACTCACCTAGGAACTCATTCATCTATCTTATCTGGGTCCAACTTTCCCATAAATGCTATGGCCTTAGCCTCCTGGCTTGCTCATTATCCAGACCCACACAAATCCTCCTATACTGAAGCACAATTATCCAATATCTAACCCAATAATCCAGGGTCCCCGTTTTAGCCCTAAGTCTATTTTAGGCTCATATGCTCGTCTTCATACAAGGGTCTTGCGTCTCGGAGGCATGACATTGGAAAACAAAATTCAATACTAACCTGACTCTAATAACAAGTTGACAGGACCCGCTCCAAAAGTACTTTGATAATCGCATCCATTCTTGCTCCAGTCTGACAAATGATCCAAAATACCAAAACTACCCTCAGCACTATCCACACAAGGATACTCATACCAATTTACCTCGTGCCCCTGTCTCTTGATCCGCCCTAATTTTCGTGCCATAGCCTCAAGGGTCATCAAAAACATGAAAAATGTAGTGGACAAAAATAAATAATTTAAAACACTTTTTGAAAGTAAATTTTTACCCTCCAGTTTCTAAAACATGCATGCATAGAATAAAATGTAAACAATCGAACAATTAGATTTCAAATTGAACAAATCATAGATCGTAGGACCAAAAAAGCATGAAATACCAGTAAACCGCCCTTCTCCCACATTTCTCAAAATTTATTTTCATAAAATCATATAAAATCACCTGAACACAAATATTAGTAAATCAGACCAATGTGAAAACATCAAAACACAAGCATCAATAATCAAACAAAAATCAATAATCAAACACAACCAACCAATCCTCGATACTTGAATACTAATCTCGATAATCAAACCAAATAGACAACTTCGGAAACTGCATTAAGTACCATCCGAGTCAAATCTAGGAACTTGTCACAACAACAATAAACATAATCCATGGATAAAGTCACACAAGACTCATAACCAAGCACAACCAATTCTCAAACTCAAGAACCAGTCACAATGAACAACAACACTACACGTAGGCTAACTCGAGAATGCACGAAGTACCGTCCGAGTCAAGTCCATGAACTGCACTAACGCATCATCCGGACATGTCTGGGAACTACTTGTACCATCATCTAGACTATAATAATATCCCCAAAAATTGTTCGTAGCACCATTCGGGTCATGTTCGACAACTATACTCATGCACCATCTAGACATGTCTAAGAACTAATCAATTCTCCAACCTTAGGAAAGAGAGACGTGCTCTGAATATCTGAACGATGACCATCTCCGGGGATGGTTGGCTATGGATAACAGTCCACAAAATCCTTAACACAAATTACTTACTCAAAATCAACTCAAACACTTTCAAAACCTGGGCCTAAGCCCAAAGTATAATTTTCACAAAACAACCATAAATTTTTTGTCTGGTAGTCAATCGATAAATCCAGAAAATCATCAAATAATCATTTAGAAATCATATGAAAATCATTGCCACATAAATCATGCAATAAAGCAATTAAAATAATTAACTATGCATGCATCACAATTTATAAAAACATAGTCCATTCACACACTGTCCACGCATCTCAATCTTGAATTGAACTTTCTTCTGTAATTCCAAGAGTTGTACCGCAGGTCATAAATCACCATCAAGGGTCACTAACGTCCCAAATAATATTACATTTAAATCCCATAATTTCCAAGATTAAATACAAATTTACAACCTATCATAATACTTCGTACTCCTAAAACTACCTTAAGACGATGTCCGATCGCCTCAAAACATGCGCCAAAATGTCCATGACATCGATTACATCAAAACACTTGTTGACCATATTTCGAGGTAGGTTAGCATGTGCCCCCACGCGACCTGTAACCTCTCTATGCATGGGCCTTACGCACATTATAGTTCATTGTATTCAATCCTTGGCGGGTTTACCCATTTTTCTGCACATCCAACCCGACCCAGTGAAGTTGACCTAACTAGAACTCAGCAATTTCATGTCCATTTTTCATGTTTCAACAATCAAAACTCATCTTCTCTATCCTAGGAAGATATCTATGGGCTCAAAATAGTGAAAACTTACCTCAAAATCACTGTCCAACTCTCCCAAGATTTCTGCCAAAACCAAGCCTTGTGTTTCCATTTCTCCCACGTCCAAACCTTCAATATTTTCATCTCAAATCTATTCTAGGAACTCAACTAGAGCATTATTAGTGAGTGTAGTTGTTGGCTAGGAAGCTTCAAACGGCTCAAACAACTGATTTTCAATTTTCCAATTTACAGTTTTTCGGATTTCCTTTCTCCCCTCCCCCTAGGATTCTCTCTCCCCTAGTTTTCATTTTTCTTCTTCGCCTCTATTTTCCTCTCTTTCTTTCTGGTTTTCCTCTTCTCCCTCTTCTTTTCTCATCCCGCCATAGTTTTCTTCATGGGTTGGCTAACACACAAAAATATACACATGCATCGCCATACAGTGGTGCATACGAGGAGATAAGGGGAAAGGAAAAAGATATGGGCACTTGTCAACATAACAAATATTTCCCCTTGTGAAATTACCAAAACACCCCTAGTATCCAAATTACCAAAATACCCTCAGTAATCTTAGAGTCGTAACAAATTGGTCCAATCTCTAATTCCAACATATCATCTGTCTACGGACTCAGGACTCTGAAGCCTATGTAATGGTCCTCATGAAATATCCAAAGAGTACCCAAGGTAAAAAGTCAATTTTTGACCTTCAAGGGCAAATCGTCAATTCCCTTTTAAAATTTCCAAAATCGCCTTTTTCGAATTTTCGGGTCGTTGTAGGGAAATAATAGTTACTGTTCCGAATATCGAATGAGAGTTCGGGAACGAACCTGAGACTTGTTACAAGCCCAGTAATTCCAGTTGTTTGACAGATAAGTTTGAATTTCGAGGAAGAAATTCGTTAAGGAAGGTAGATTGTAATGACCCAAAAATTCGGAAAAGTTAAATTTTGAAATTTAAATAGGAATTAACAATTTTTCCCTTGAAGTTCAAAATTTGACTTTTTTTCCTCAAGTAGTTTTTGGATTTTTAGTGAGGACTATTACGTAGACCTCAGAATCCTGAGCTTATAGATAAGCAGTATATTCGAATCGGAAATTGGATCGATTTTTTACGAGTCTAAAATCATCAAGGGTATTTTGGTAATTTCACAAGTGAAGATATTTTGTTGATTTCATGAGATGGTGAAAAGTGTCCTTATCTCTTCCCTCCTTCCTTATTCGGTGTGTGGGCACCGACATAGTGGTAACGCTCAAACTACGTATTAAATTAAAACACGTAATTCGAGTATTATGCAATTTAAACCTTTTTTTGTGTAGATGTAGTATTGGTAAATATGGATTGTTCTTAACCGGAGAAATTAGGGAACATTAATAATGTGTTAGTGAGGAAGAATAATGAATAAATAAATAATGAATTAAAGAATTAAAGAATTAAAAAATTAAAGAATGAATGAATTAAATAATTAAAGAATTAATGAATTAAAGAATTAAAGAATAAATAATAAAGAATTAAAGAATTAAAGAATGAAATGGGGGGTTTTAGGAATATTGTAATCTAAACTACATTTTTAACTAAACTAAGAATTAAAATGCAAATGCTCATGCTAATTAGAACTTACAAACCATAGAGTAGTTTCATAGACAAAACCGACACGTTTACATAAGTAATTTCAAATTAACAATCACATTATTTAAACTACTCCTAAAAATAGATTTCCTTCAAATACAAATTTTACCAACACTCTAAAAGTTTGCTCATAACAAACCTATCACGAAATCCTACCTTCATCATCTCAAATACTTGCATATATCTTTCAATATTATAAATGCATCAACCATTAATGTGCGTCAAACATCAATATGCTTCAAACGTTTACAAGATGATTCACCTTAAGTTTATAATTAAATGCGCCGATAGTGATCAATATTTAATCTCTTCAATTCTAATCTAAATGTACCGAACAATGGATAAAACATATAACATCAAATTGAAGTTTAAGCACTAAGATACATGAAGTAAAAGAAATTCAGAAAGTAAAACACATGGAGATTGCATTCAAACTTACCAAAATTTAGAAAGAAAATACCATCACATGTATTGAATTATTAATAAACCGAAACAATAATAAAAATTTAAGTAAAGGGAATAAAGTTATACTTTCGGAACTTAAGACCAGCTTGTGATCCCAAAAGTGGATGGAAACAATGAAATATTATTCATAAAATTTTCTGAACAACATAAAGAACCTTATGAAGATGGAGGTTAAAACATAAGAATTCGGACTTAAATTCTAAAATTATTTCAGAAATACTCGGCGTCGGATTTTCTTAAGGAAAACATAAAAAAACAAATTAGAAGAAAAGTTTACAAAGAAAATCTAAGAATTAAAATTAGAAGAAAATGAAACTTAAGAAATGAATCTAAAAACAAATTATAAAAACAAAACTAGAAACAAGAATTAAAAGAGAGATAATTAATAAGAAAATCTATAAGAAGTTATAAATGGTCCCAAAAATAAAGAACAAAATAGAAATAAGAAAAACTAAGAGAGAAACTAGAGAGATAAATTACACAAAAGGGGGACCTTTCTACAAGTGAAATGACCTCTTTATTTATAGAGGGAATGCCAAAATTCAAATGAAAAAATACAAAAATAAAATAAAATGAAATGATGAACAATAATGATTTTGGGCTGATTTTAAGGGAAACAATATTAAAAAAACTAGAAAAAAAAACGTGCAGATGGAGCAGGTCAAGGTGCAGTGTTTTTGGTGGAAGGCTGTTGATGGGTTGGTGGATTTCAGCTTCTGCCACGCTGAAAAACGTCCCATTGGTTCGGTAGGGGTGCAGGCGTGAGAGGTGCTAGGCTCTGGGCATATTGGACTGGACACTGGAGTAGGTGGGCTGATGCAGGCGCAGTGATGGAGCAGAGTAATTGGGCTGGAGGCATGCAGGTGGACAGGTCATGAGTGCAAGGGCCAGGCGGAATGGATGGGCTAGGCGCACATGGGCTGCCAACACGAATTGGGGTTGGGCAGGCATGCGGGTTGCGGAAGCGGGCGGGTCGTGCAAGTGGATCTCGCGCGGGTCTGGGCTTTGCTAGAATTGGGTCAGCGTTTTCACGCAGTCTGAACTGAGTGTACTTCTAGGCTGCGAGTTTTGGGCTCAGTCTTTTGAGCTTTTGGGCCGTGATGGGCTGGATCTTGGCTGGGCTGATTCTGGTCCTTACACAAATGGGCTGGATTAATTCATGGATTTGGGATACTTCTTGGATTGGGCTGCAAAATAATAGATTTTCAATTTAATATAAATCCACCGAAATTCGTCCATAATTTCTTCGTTATAATTTCAATCGGGACGATTCTTTCGCCAAAACACTCCAAATTCTGAGCTTTATTTTAATTATACAGAAATATCACAAAATATTATTTTCTCCAATTATTTATTATTTTAATATTAAAAGTCAAGTATAAAGGGTATAAAATAATATAAAATCATGCTTAATTAACGACCTATCACATTGTGTGTGTGTGTGTGTGTGTGTGTGTGTGTGTGTGTGTGTGTGTGTGTGTGTGTGTGTGTGTGTGTGTGTTATATGTGTGATTGTGTATTTAGGTGTTGAATAACCCAAACCCGTGAGCAAAACTCAACTGTGAGGGAAGAAGGAGAAGAAACAAGAGAATGAGAGAAAGAGAGAAGAAAGGAGAGAAGATAATAGAAGAAAGAAAACTAGGAAGATGAAGGAGAAGAAGAGACCTAACACAAACCCGAAAAATCGAAGCCCAAAAAACTGGAGGGGTAAACTATGATTTCGGAAAATGAGTTTATAACTTATTTATTTTTGTCCACTCATACTTTTGATGTTTTACTAACCCTCCAGGTCGGTTGCGTAGGTGTTGGGACTAGTCTACTGAGAGGGGCATATCGTATTCGCTGCCATTTACTCTTGTTTTATCAGAGTAAGTTCGTTTTGTTATTGTGACATATTGTACAGTCATGACTGCTCTGTATTTACTGTTAATTGGTTGGATTGGTTTAATTACAGTATGTATGTTTCTTTATCCCTAATCTGGTATATTGTCGTGTACTTGTTAGACGGAAGCAGGACCTGCACGATTACCAAAGGGTAGTCGGGACAAGTCATGTTAGCGTGGTATTAGAGCAAATGGTTGTATGTCATACACTGTACAATTTTTGTATGATTGTCGTACTAATCTGTATTTCTTACATCAAATCGCGATATGCCTTCGAGACGTGAGCCCCTACATGGCCTGCCGATGAGTTTGAGGGCCCTAATATCGAGAGAACCTAGAGGTTGGGAGCAACAGTGTTTTTCAGACAGACCATGCCCGACGAGGCTTACGAGTAGATCACTAGGCTACAGAAAATTTTAGCAGTTATGAGGTGGTCTGAACTACAGATAGCCAGATTGGATACTAATACCCTGATCTGGGAGGCTTACTACAGTCGTTTCATGGATCAGTTCTACTCTCGTTCCTACCGGGTGGAAAGGGAGGTTAAGTTCTTGCAGCTACAACAGGGAACCAAGACAGTACCCGAGTACGAGCAGGCATTCCTTGCTTTATCCCGCTTTGCCCTATGGTATGTGTCAACCGAGAAGATGAGTGCCGCCATTTTGAGCTTGGTTTAAGGAACGAGGTGCAGGCAATAGTGAAGGTCAGATCCTATGATACCCTTCGAGAGTTAGCAGATGCTGCGACTAGAGTCGAGGCCAGTTTTTCGATACAGCAGTAGTATACAGACCTTGGGCGCCACAGAGACCGTTAGTTCACTGGACCGTTGAGCCAGAGAGTTTCGAGGAGGGGCGGTTCTCATTCGGGGTCTTCTAGAGGAGGCCATTTTGGGTATAGTGCTGGTAGAGGTGATCAGAGCCTGGGAGTTAGACATACTGAGTCGGCTCGGTTTAGATGGACATCATCTAGCTCCAGTGTGAGACAGAGCATTGGGTCCAGTCAGATGGGCATGGTGGTGTGTTATTTCTACGGAGGGAGGGGACATATCTAGAGACGTTGCCTTTATTTACCAGCCAGTAGCTGTACGAGACGAGGTACTACGGAGCAGGAGCCGAGTGCGGCCTCGAGCTTCAGCACAATAGGTGCCAGTGGAGCAGGACGGGGCTACAATGGACCACGAGGACGGGACCGAGCACCAAGAGCACATACTCGTGTGTTTGCAGTGACTCAGCAGAAGGCCTGAGCAACATCCGATGTGGTGACAGGTATACTCCTTATTTTTGGTCATGATGTACATGTCTTGATAGATCCCGGGGCTACACATTCGTTCATTTCTCGGGGTTTTCCGTCGTTAGCAGATAGAGAGGTTTCTCTGTTGGATTGTGATATGGGAGTTAGTACACCCATTGGGGAGGTTTATGTGGTAAATCTCGTAATTAGAGATTATCCAGTAATGATATAGGGTGTCAGCCTAACGGTAGATCTAGTACTCCTAGACTTGCATGATTTCAATGTCATACTTGGGATGGACTGGTTGTCGGTACCTCATGCCTTTATCGACTGTTTCAATAAAAGGGTGAGAATCCAGAGTCCAGGTTTACTTGAGGTGATTTTCCAGGGAGATTAGAGAGTGTTGCCATCTGGAGTGATTTTAACCTTTACAACAGACAGTTTACTGAGGAAAGGCTGTCAAGGCTACTTGGCTCATGTAATGGATGGGCAAGCTACACTAGAGAGAGCAGAGGAAATACCAGTGGTGTGGGAATTCTCAGATGTATTCCCAGAGGACTTACCAGGACTACCGCCGCACAGATAGATTGAGTTCACCATCGAGCTTCTCCCAAGTATGCGACCTATATCTCAGACACCATATCGTATGGCACCAGTTGAGGTAAGGGAACTAAAGGTTTAGTGGCAAGATTTGGTAGACATGGGGTTTATTCACCCAAGTGCATCGCCTTGGGGAGCTCCGGTGTTGTTCGTACGGAAAAAGGATGGTAGCTTATGATCGTGTATAGATTATCGGCAACCCAACAAAGTAACATTGAGGAATAAGTATCCTCTACCCCGAATTAATGATTTGTTCGACTAGTTAAGCGAGGCCAAGTATATTCGAAGATTGAACTTCCGTGTCTAGATACCATTAGTTGAGGATAACTGAGGGAAATATTCCAAAGACTACTTTCCGAACAAGTAATGGCCATTATGAGTTTCTGGTGATGCCATTCGGGTTAAAAAATTCACCAGCTGCATTCATGGACTTGATGAATCAGGTATTTCAATCATACTTGGATCGGTTTATGAATGTGTTTATCGATGGCATCCTGGTATATTCGAAGAATGCCAAGGCACAAGAGAAACATTTGAGGTTGGTGTTGAACTGATTAAGAAAGAACCAACTGTATGCAAAGTTGAGTAAATGTAAATTTTGGTTGAACAGTATAGGCTTCTTGGGACATGTGATTTATGCTAAGGGGTTTAGTGTGGACCCCTAGAAGA
The DNA here is from genome assembly GCA_032719365.1 of Prinsepia uniflora. Lineage (NCBI taxonomy): Eukaryota > Viridiplantae > Streptophyta > Magnoliopsida > Rosales > Rosaceae > Prinsepia > Prinsepia uniflora. The sequence continues at coordinate 15,264,017 of CM064862.1, read as the reverse complement.
CAGAAGCCCTAACCAATTAGGTGCAATCGAAGACTATTTTTGAGGTCTGGAGTTTCGTATACCACGCTGTCAGGACCCGTCCCCAATCCCCCCGGGATTAACGCGGGACGACCTTGATCCCATCTGACACGAAGTGTCAGACAAGGGAATTTCCAACTTTAGCCCTCTCGGGCCATCAGAGTACGCCAGGATCCGGAGGAGGTATGTGATATCTCGGTCTCTGCTACAGTTCACATCCGCTGTCAAAGTGAAGGGCAATCAAAACATTTAAAAGCTGTGAGTGGACGAAACAAAGAGTTATAAAAACATTTTCATAAAGACATTTGTACCCTTCACTAAAAAGCATGCATGCATTCAAAAAGCATTTATCAAACCATTCATTAGGGCCTTAGCCCAAAATCGTAAATGAAACCGAATACACGGGCCACTACCCAAATCCATAACCGAAAGAACCATAAAGAACCAGCCATACGGACCATTGCCCAAATCCATACGGGACTCAGCCCAAAATTTGTACACATCACATATCATATATCATATATACATATAAATCACACAACCAATCCTGTCACGGTTTCCAAAGCTACGCGCGTGCTACCCGGGGTCTCAAGCCCAAGTCTCTCAGGGTCCAAGGTCAATGTTCGTAGACCAATGACCCTCCCTGAGGTTATAATACAAGTCCTCCTGAGCGTAAGGAACCCAACGGGGGCAACTCCACTCAGTCAGTGCTCCGTGACTACTCCGGGGTCCACCCAGGACAACGACCCTCCCCGGAGGAGACATACAAGTAAAGAAAGGTATATGAATATATATATATATATATATATACATATAAATATAGAAAACATCCTTAAAACCTTTCAAAGGATTCATGCCATTCTTATACATATAGAAAACATCCTTAGAATCTTTCAAGGGTTCATGCCCGATTCCAATAAACCGTCATGAACCTGGAAATCCATTTAGGGTCCCCGACCCGGAATCATCAATGTAAAGTAACTAGGTCTATTGCCCGAACACATGACTCAACTGGGCATCGTGCCCGATATCTCAGGGTCAGTCACGACTCCCATCGTAGTGATGCGTGCAACCATCCATCCATGACCGCTCTCAATCCCGGTATGTCGACATGAACGTATCAACTGACGCGACCACCGCTAGATCATGGAGCACTCATCACTGATCGATATCCTGAACCATCAGCACTCTGAAGTCAAGCCTCGATCGGCTGCCCAACAACAGATCATGCGTCGTGACCTCTCCGGAAGGAACATATCATAGTCCGGAGGCGAGCGTCGTATCATCGGTCGCCGTGCACATAGCACTCGTCGCGACCATGATTCAGACCCGTAAGCCATCAATAGCATCATATACCCGAGAAAAAACCAAATGGGTTTCATACCCGAGTTTATCCTTTTGGAAATCCATTTCATTTAAACCAATAAGGAAATACAAACCAGTATCGGCACCGTATAGGGCTGAAACTTTGAAATACGTGCCAATACGTAACTACATCTAAATGCACTCATGGCATCACAAACAAGTATTTTAAACATATAATAAATATTTATGCATGCACCAATTTAGAAAACAAAGTCCACTCACACACTGTCCGAGTTGTCGCCTCGATATGTGTGTCATACAGCTCTCCTGAGCCAATCACCGTCATCGGGACTCCCAAACCTATCCAAATCATAATAGAAGGTTACTAACTACCTTATTAACATCTCATTGAAGCCCCGTAATTTTCCCGAATTTTTAAGTATTTTAAATCTCGAATCTAAACCTTCTGATGCCCCGAACATTATCGAGACGGTGTCTGATCGACACGAAACCAATCCTAAAATGTTCGTTACATCGAATAGAAGATTTCACGTGTTGAAAGTTTCCCCATGGGAACCACCACGCGCCGTCGCAAGCGGCTGCGTGTGAAGCCCACATGCAGTGAACAGTGTCACCAGCAACCTCCCGTCAACTGGGTTCGCTGGTTCAAATAGGACCGGACCGGCCCGACAAGTTCATTCATTCCAACCTTCGTATTTTCGATTTGTTTCATCTCATTTTCATCAGTGCTACAGTACCACAATTCAACCGTGTGGGCGCGTGACCAACATTTGGGAAATGTGATCAACATGTGAAATCATCTATTCGATGTAATGAACATTTTGGGACTAGTTTTGTGTCAATCAGACATCATTTCGATAGGTTTCGGGGTGTCCGAAGGTTTAGGATCGGGATTAAAAATAGTTAAAAATTCTAGAAAATTGTGGGGCTTTAGTGAGGGGTTATTTAAGTAGTTAGTAACCTTCTATTACGATTTGGACAGGTTTGGGAGTCTCGGTGACTGTGATTGGATCGGGAGAGCCGTATGGCGCGCATATCAAGGCGGCAGCTCGGACGGTCTGTGAGTGGACCTTGTTTTCTAAATTGGTGCATGCATAAATGTTTATTATATGTTTTAATACATGTTTTGTGATGCCATGAGTGCATTTTTGTGTGATTAGGTATTGGCACGTATTTCGAGGTTTCGGCCCTATACGGTGCCGATACGGGTTTGTACTTTCTTTGTTGGGTTCTATGAAATGGTTTTGGAGTTCAAAAGGATAAACTCGGGTATGAGACCCATTTGGTTTTGTCTCGGGCATATGACGCTATTGATGGCTTACGGGTTTGAATCGTGGTCGCGGTGAGTGCTATGTGCACGGCGACAGACGATACGACGCTCGCCTCCGGACTGGGATATGTTCCTTTCGGAGAGGTCACGATGCATGATCTGTTGTCGGACAGCCGATGAAGGCTCAACTTCGGAGTGCTGACGGTTCAGGATATCGATCGGTGATGAGTGCTTCATAATCTAACGGTGGTCGCGTCGATTGATTCGTTCACGGCGACAAACCAGGATTGAGGGGGGTCCTGGATGGATGGTTGCACACATCACTACGATCGAAGTCGTGACTGACCTTGAGATATCGTGCACGATGCCTAACTGAGTCATATGTTCGGGCATGAGACCCAGTTACTTTACATTGATGATTCCGGGTCGGGGACCCTAAATGGATTTCCAGGTTCATGATGGTTTATGGGAACCGGCATGAACCCTTGAAAGGATTTTATGGATCATGACGGTTTATGGGAACTGAGCATGAACCCTTGAAAGATTTTAAGGATGTTTTTTATATTGATGTATATATATATATATATATATTCATATACCTTTCTTTACTTGGAATGTCTCATCCGGGGAGGGTCGTTGGCCTGGGTGGACCCCAGAGTAGTCACGGAGCACTGACTGAGTGGAGTTGCCCCCGTTGGGTTCCTTACTCTTAGGAAGGCTTGTATCATAACCTCAGGGAGGGTCATTGGTCTACGGACATTGACCTTGGACCCTGAGAGACTTGGGCTTGAGACCCCGGGTAGCACGCGTGTAGCTTTGAAAACCGTGACAAGATTGGTTGTGTGATTATATGTATATATGATATATGATGTGTGATGTATACAGGTTTTGGGCTGAGTCCCACATGGATTTGGGCATTGTCCCATATGGTTTCGCCGTAGCACGTTCATCGGCTGCAGGATGACCCGGATTCTGAACCGGATTTTGAACATATCACATATCATATATCATATATACATATAATTTACACAACCAATCCTGTCACGATTTCCAAAGCTAGGCGCGTGCTACCCGGGGTATCAAGCTAATGTCTCTCAGGATCCAAGGTCAATATCTGTAGACTAATGACCCTCCCTGAGGTTATGATACAAGCCTTCTTGAGAATAAGGAACCCAATGAGGGCAACTCCACTCAGTCAGTGCTCCGTGACTACTCCGGGGTCCACCCAGGCCAACGACCCTCCCCGGAGGAGACATACAAGTAAAAAAAGGTATATGAATATATATATATATATACATATAAATATAGAAAACATCCTTAAAACCTTTCAAAGGATTCATGCCATTCATATACATATAGAAAACTTCCTTAGAATCTTTCAAGGGTTCATGCTTGGTTCCCATAAACCGTCATGAACCTAGAAATCCATTTAGGGTCCCCAACCCGAAATCATAAACGTAAAGTAACTGGGTCTTGTGCCCAAACACATGACTCAACTGGGCATCGTGCTCGATATCTCAGGGTCAGTCACGACTCCAATCGTAGTGATGCGTGCAACCATCCATCCAGGACCGCCCTCAATCCTGGTATGTCGCCGTGAACGAATCAACCGACGTGACCAACGCTAGATTATGGAGCACTCATCACTGATCGATATCCTGAACCGTCAGCACTGCGAAGTCGAACCTCTATCGGCTGCCCGACAACAGATCGTGCATCGTGACCTCTCCGGAAGGAACATATCCTAGTCAGGAGGCGAGTGTCGTATCGTCTGTCGCCGTGCACATAAAACTCACCGCGACTACGATTCAGACCTGTAGATCATAAATAGAGCCACATGTCCGAGAAAAAACCAAATGGGTCTCATACCCGAGTTTATCCTTTTGGAAATCCAAATCCATTTCATTTAAACCAATAAGGAAATACAAACCCGTATCGGCACTGTATAGGGCCGAAACCTCAAAATATGTGCCAATATGTAACCACACACAAATGCACTCATGGCATCACAAAACATGTATTAAAACATATAATAAACATTTATGCATGCACCAATTTAGAAAACAAGGTCCACTCACAGACCGTCCGAGCTGCCGCCTCGATATGTATGCCATACGGCTATCCCTAGCCAATCACAGTCACCGAGACTCACAAACCCATCCAAATCGTAATAGAAGGTTACTAACTACTTAAATAACCTCCCACTAAAGCCTCGTAATTTTCTGAAATTTTTAACTATTTTTAATTTCGATCCTAATCCTTCTGACACCCCAAAATCTATCGAAACGATGTCCGATCGATACGAAATCAGTCCCAAAATATTCGTTACATCGAAAGAATGATTTCACATGTTGAACACATTCCAAAAATGTCCCTCATGCACCCCCATACCCCCAAGGAAGCTCCTGCGCGTGAGCTCACGCGCCGCACTATTCATCTTCTTCCCAAACGACTGAACCGGGTCTGACTGGTTCTGAACCGGCCGAACCGGTCTGGATCGGTTCAAGGCCAAAACTCATCCATTTCTAATCCATTTCTTCCCTTTTTCATTTCTAAGTTTCCTAATCTCAAACCCTATCATCCTAGCTATTAAACACACTTGAAAACCAAGGAAAACATACCTTCCAAGATCGACCATGGCGGTGGTGACCTCCTCCGCCGTCCACCGCCACTCCAGGTCATCCAAGCTTCCACTTTTGATTCCAAATGGCTCCTACAACCTCCAGAAGCCCATTTCCATTAATGAAATCCCCTAAGGCTCCCTAAACTCATACTTGAATTTTCAAACACTTACCTAAGGTTTCGGGTTTTCCCCCGCCGTGGCCACCGTCGTGGCTCTATGTCACCGTCCTTCTCCTCACTCTCTGACGGTCACACACACGAGCACTTAGCATGATTATGGTGGTGAGGTGTGGTGAGTCGTGTGTTTGCTCATTCGTCCTTCCCCGTCGTTGCTCATGTTACTTTGAATTCCAGAACGTGGTTGTCGATGCGCACCACAAGAGCAATGCACAGGTCGAGGATGTGATGTCTCAACGGGCTACAGTTCGTTATCAAACTGATAGTTAGGATGACAATACGATATTTAGTAGGTTTGAATTGTGGTTCGTTTTGGTTCGGCACTCGATGCCGGGGTTGCCATAGTTCTGTCAAGGGTGGCAGTGTAGGACCCTACGAAAGGATTAACATAACAGTACTTTGGAGTTTTGATCGTGAGGCGGTTAGTTGGGATCATCTCCCACGATACTGTAGGATCGGTTATGATGATTGGTTAGGTGTTGTGACCATTCGATGGTCAGATCTTGTTGAGTTGGTGGCTATACTGCTAGGAGCAGCCGGGTTCGAGTAACTCTAGTTGGATTGACGGTAGGATTGGATTGACGTCTTCATGATGTCGAGACCGCGTGGTCGGTCAGATTGTGGATTATACTACTTTATGCAGTTGGGTTCAAGGAACCCTAGGTAGTGATCGTGGAACCCTAAGGTAGGGTGTATGGTTCGGAAAGGTGAGTTGGTGAGTGGTCACGACTCCGATGAGATCGTTGGTCGGTCTAGTCATGTCATCTTAAGTTATGGGACTACACTCTGCAGTCAGGGTTGTACTTATCGGTTAGACCTAGTTGATTGTCAGGCTACTTTAGTTGTGATGGATAGTTGGTACAACTAAGGTCATGGGCGACCTGGTAGACGACATTGGTTGAGTCGAGTTACGACTGGTTAGAGATGGGTTAGACAGGTTACTAGGGTTGGTACTTGTCGATGGAATCCCGGAGTGGGGATACAGAGTAGTTGGTACGAGCGGTTGATTCTGTTGGATGCGGAGTCTCGATTGTGATGTCTGGAGGTTAGGTCTGCACGAGTCTGTGGCAGGCACTAATACCGAGAGTGGTTGTAGTTACGGTTGTTGGGAATCGGGGACGTTCAGGGGACATTTCCTTCTCTCGTATGAGTTGTCAGGGTGACTGTACCCAGAATTGTTGGGTACGGAGGCAGAGTTTCTCCAATACGAGTAGAGGTACGGGATCATCATTCGGTCTGAGTGGAGATCCAGGGTTGTCTGTTTCACACACTGGATGCAGATGCTAATGCTGATGCTTGTGTGCTAGTGATAGTGCTGGTATTAGTGCTGGTGCTAGTGTCAGTGACTGTGATGACGATGAGTCATACGTCGGGATGTAACTCCATCGAGATGGGCATATGTTCGGTATCTGTGGTCTGGGAGCGAGTCACGGATAGTGATGGACTGGATAGGATCAAGCAGTAGTTGAGACGTGAGGACCGAGTAGTAATGGCCCACATCCTTTTGGATGTGCATACACGGTGTAAACCGATAGGCGAACTTGGTAGTGAGTTAGACTGGTCTCGAACACATGGATGGTGTTCGGATGAGCTGAGGACTTGAGAGTCCATTTCAGATTAGTTATGGTTGAATGCGGTTGACCATACCTCCTGAGCTTCGAGTAGGCTTGTTTGTGGAGAAATTTGATTGTAAGCAATATAATGGGTCATTATAGTAGTTACCGACAATCGTTGTTTGTCGGAAAGGTCAGAGAAAGAGAACTTCTAGCTCAGGAATAGAAACAGTTAAGTTAGTTCCAATCTGGTTGGAACTTCGGAATCGAAAGAGGTTGTGATTGAGGTGAAGAGAGGAGTGCGGGTTTTCCACATTAGTAATGAGTATTTCGAAGTCATTAGGGTGACTTCTCAAGTTCTACCATGATTGATGAGGGTTGTGTCACCAGTACATTGGTCGTGTATTGGTTGGTGGACCCGAGATTTGTCGTGGGTCATCAGGAGGAGTTGGGTATATCGAAGTTAGGTGAATGAGATTTCTCATTTTCTGCTTGGTGGCAGACGATGTTGGGTTACGTGGCGTGGTGAGTGCAGCGAGTTTTGTTTGCATTCACGTAGGATGGATTTTGATGTCATCTTGTTGGATCATCCTTGGTTTTTCCTAGGTGGAATGACAAGGATCGATACGAGGTATTTGGAGAGAACCCACAGTCTCGACGTGTCTCGTCGTTGACTGATCTGTCTAAATGTGGGAATTGGTTGACGAACGATGTGTTAGTATGCAAATTCATTGAGGGTGTAAGACCCTATGGTTTGGAATCTGGTAGTTAACTGTGTGGATCCTAGGTGGATCCAGATCGTGGTGTTGAGGATATAGGGTATTGTGATGATCTAGGATCGCGATATGGATCGGGATTTTGATATTGAGGACTTTGGACGTCGTGACGATCGAGGATCGTGACGTTTATGGTCGGGTGACATGGTGATGGATCTGGATCGTGATCTTGGTTGTCCAGATAGGTGCAGAGTTTATCGCTCTTACTTGGATGTTTGAGTTGAGGATGTTGGGACTGAACTTCTTTTCGAGGTAAATCCCGTATAGTACATTACTCGAGCGAGTAGGTATCCAACGAGGTCGGATTCGGTCAACCTTAATTGTACAGATGTTGGGATTGGCTTCCCTATAAAGTCAATCAATTTTATTGAGGTAATCATTTGAGCAGGTAACCAAAAGGTTTGGAATTGGTGCGTTTCAGTAGACTAGAACGAGATTTCAGGTTTTGGAATCGGATTTCAGGATGACGATTCAGGATTCGATTTCGGAACTTGAAAGTGGATTTTTGGAATTGGGTTCGGAATGGTTATTCCAGGTGCTAGCTTATGAAATGATGATTTCGGATTTGAATTTGGAAATGGATGTTGAGTGGGAGTTGTGATCTGTCTGGTCCAGGATTGGACAGATGGACTCCATAATTGAAACGTGATTGGCTATGACCTAGGTGGTTGTAGTATGATTGATGGATAGATGTATGTACCTTGTACGTAGTTCGAGGTACGATACCAGGCAGACTTGTGGAGCCTAGTGACGGTATATAGGTTATACCAGTGGTACGTTGGTGAACGTGTTGGTAGTCGGCTTAGTTCCGATACCATTAGATTAGTTGAGGTCGTGAACTGGACATTAGATACTGTGCACTGGGTCATAGTGTTTTTGATGGGTCTAGTCACACACAGGTTGAATACTCTGTTGGTATACGTATACTCAGGTTGAGTGAGTTGGTGGTCAGTCTAATCACGAGTAAGTATAGTGTCAGTTTTCGACTGGCGACTGTCAAGTGGTGGCAGTTTTTCGGATGTTTTGTGGATCGGTTAGTGTGGTCTGATGACTCCCAGTGGGAGCAGACATCAGAATAAATTTGGGATTGAGCAAGGAACCGTCGAGTTGTTCGTGTCAACAAAATGGTAGATTTAACAAGTGGTATCGATTCAGAACATATAGCTACTGTCATTCGACATGGTCGAATGTAGTCGATACGAAGTGAGTGTTAGTGGAACGTCTGGATGAGAATAAGTACTCTTCTGGTTAGTGGGTGTACTAGTGTACACATGTGTAAGATCGGATTTGCTTTCCACGAGTTGGATGTGGAATCAGGATAGTTGGAATTTCGAGAACGAAACTAATTAAGGAGGGAAGAACGGTTGGAATTAGGTCAGTTGGAATTTCGAGGACAAAATTAATTAAGGAGGGAAGGTTATAACGACCCGTCCCGAATTCCTGGATTAGATTCGTAATTAATCGTGATTAGTGAGGTTAATCCATGATTAGTTGGCCGAAATCGGACGAACGGAACTTAAATTTTTATGGTGTTAGTGGGTGATTAGGGGGTGGTTACTGGGTCTTGTGAACACCTAGGAAGGGTGGTTGACGGCAGGGAAACGGCTGAGCCACCCTGGGAATAAATGGAAGAAAACTGGACCGTAGGCAAGCTTCGAACCCACTGGTTTTAAGGGGTGTTTCTCATTTTGTTTTATAAGGTTAGGACCCTAGAATTTAGGAAGGAAGATTAGGAATGATTAGGGATTGAATCGGACCAAAATAGGGGAGGAAAACCATTGGACCGATCACGCCGGTCTGGTTTGGTTCGAACCAGGTGGACCGGCCAGTTCACCTGAGGAAGAAGAAAACTGTGCTGGGCGCGTGAGGCCCACACACAGTGGCTTCCCTGGGCGCGTGTGGACGCGCGACCAATTTTTTGGGAATGTCTTCAACATGTGAAATCATCTATTCGATGTAACGAACATTTTGGGACTGGTTTTGTGTCGATCAGACATCGTTTCGATAGGTTTCGGGGTGTCAGAAGGTTTAGGATAGAGATTAAAAATAGTTAAAAATTCCAGAAAATTACGGGGCATTAGTGAGGGGTTATTTAAGTAGTTAGTAACCCTCTATTACAATTTGGGAGTCCCGGTGATGATGATTGGCTCGGGAGAGCCTTATGGCACGCATATCGAGGCGGTAGCTCGGACGGTCTGTGAGTGGATCTTATTTTCTAAATTGGTGCATGCATAAATGTTTATTATATGTTTAAAATACTTGTTTGTGATGCCATGAGTGCATTTGGATGTAATTACGTATTGTTACGTATTTCAATGTTTCGGCCCTATACGGTACCGATACGGGTTTGTATTTCCTTATTGGTTTAAATGAAATGGATTTGGATTTCCAAAAGGATAAACTCGAGTATGAGACCCATTTGGTTTTGTCTCGGGCATGTGGCTCTATTTATGACCTACGAGTCTGAATCGTGGTCGCGGCGAGTGCTATGTGCATGGCGAACGACGATACAACGCTCGCCTCCGGACTAGGATATGTTCCTTCCGGAAAGGTCACGATGCACGATCTGTGGTTGGGCAGCCGATGGAGGCTCGACTTCTGAGTTCTGACGGTTCAAGATATCGATCAGTGATGAGTTCTCCATAATCTAGCGGTGGTCGCATCGGTTGATTCGTTCACGGCGACATACCAAGATTGAGGGCGGTCCTGGATGGATGGTTGCACACATCACTACGATTGGAGTCGTGACTGACCCTGAGATATCGGGCACGATGCCTAGCTGAGTCATATGTTCGGGCACGAGACCCAGTTACTTTACATTGATGATTCAGGGACGGGGACCCTAAATGGATTTCCAGGTTCATGACGGTTTATGGGAACCGGGCATGAACCCTTGAAAGATTCTAAGGATGTTTTCTATATGTATAAGAATGGCATGAATCCTTTGAAAGGTTTTAAGGATGTTTTCTATATTTATATGTATATATATATATATATATATATTCATATACCTTTCTTTACTTGTATGTCTCCTCCGGGGAGGGTCATTGGCTTGGATTGATCCCGGAGTAGTCACAGAGCACTGACTGAGTGGAGTTCCCCCAGTTGGGTATCTTACTCTCAGGAGGGCTTGGATCATAACCTCAGGGAGGGTCATTGGTCTACGGACACTGGCCTGGTTGACCCTGAGGGACTTGAGCTTGAGACCCCGGGTAGCACGCGCGTAGCTTTGGAAACCGTAACAGGATTGGTTGTGTGATTATATGTATATATGATATATGATATGTGATGTGTACACGTTTTGGTCTGAGTCCCACATGGATTTGGGTAGTGGCCTGTATGGTTGGTATCTTTATGGATTTGCGCAATGGCCCGTATGGTTGGTTCTTTATGATTCTTTCAGTTATGGTCTTGGGCTTAGTTCCCACCTATGGTTCTTTTGGATAAATGGTTTTCCAATGCATGCATGCTTTTTAGTGAAGGGTACAAATGTCTTTCTTACGAAATGTTTTTATAAACTCTTTGTCTTGTCCACTCACAGCTTTTAAATATTTTGACTGCCCTTTAGGTTGACAGCGGATGTGGATTGTAGCAGAGATCGAGATATCACATACCTCATCCGGATCCTGGCGTACTCTGATGGCCCCAGAGGGCAAAGGTTGAAAATTCCCTTGTCTGGCACTTTGTATCAAACGGGATCAGGGTCGTCCCGCGTTAATCCCGGGGGGATTAGGACGGGTCCTGACAGGTTTTCTGGGTACTACAGACACTTTGTAGAGGGTTCCTCTACTATAGCTACTCCATTAACCTGTTTGACTAGGAAAAGGGTTAAGCTTGTTTGGAATGAACACTGTGAATGGAGTTTTTAGGAATTGAAGAGATGGCTGACTTCCATGCTAGTTTTAGCCCTTCCAGATGACAATGGGGAGTACGAGGTATATAATGATGAATCGTTGTAAGGATTAGGTTGCGTGTTGATGCAACACGAGAGAGTCATTGCCTATGCCTCTCGATAGTTAAAGCCACATGAGTCAAACTACCCTACCCATGATTTAGAGCTGGCGACAGTAGTACATGCTCTAAAGATTTGGAGACATTACTTGTACGAAAAGGCATGTAGGATTTTCACTGATCATCAGAGTTTGAAGCACTTTTTTAATCAGAAAAAATTGGCAAACGTAGTAGCAGACGCCTTGAGCATGAAGTCTGTGGGTTCTGTAGCTCATCCGAGGTTGGTTTATTTGTCCTTCTTAGTGGAACTCCGAAGAGCTGGAGTTATACTCAGATTGGATGATGAGGGAGCTTTGTTGGTCAGTTTCCATGTAAGACTTATCTTGATTGACCGGATTATTGAGGCTCAACTTCAAGATCCCACTTTGTGTGTTCTGAGGATAGAAGTTGTAGCAGGTAACCAAAATGATTTTACTATCAGAAGTGATGGAGCTTTACTGAAACAAAGTCGTTTGTGTGTGCTTGCAAATGCAGAATTGAGGATAGAGATTCTTGAGGGGGCCCATAGCTCAGCATATACTGTAACACCCCGGAAATTCGAGGATTTTAATATTGTAATTTAATGTGTGAATTGACGCTTTTACCCTTGTGATTGGCATGGCCAAATTGTTGACTTTTTGATTGGTGGATTGAATGGACTTTGACCTATGACCGTGACGTAGTTCGGGACGTCACGGGTTCATAGACAGGTGGCACGTCCATTTCGGACGATTAGGGGAAAAGTTATGACTATCGGAAGTTCAGGGGCATTACCGTAAGTTGGACTTCACGGGCGAAAATGTTGACTTTTCGTTTGACAACTAATTTTCACATGAACCAAGGACCGTTAGGTAGGTCTCGATATCCTGAGTCCGTAGACAGGCGGCACGCCAAAATCGGACTTCGTATGGCTGAGTTACGGGTCTAGGAAGTGAGGGGCAGTTTGGTAATTATTTGAACCAGGGGCATTTTGGTCTTTTTGCCCTGGTTACTGTAGCAGACCGCGGGGGACATGGGCGGCACCACCATGTGCTGTGGTTCAATCGTGAAATTGGTTGTGCAAGTGTGTGCTGGAAAGTAAGGAGTGTCTGATGCTTAGAACGTGGTCTGAAGCATCCACCTTGCACGACGCTCATTGTTAATTCAAGTCGAAGCTCTTTTTCGGGGAACAAAATTCAGTGGACAATTGGACTTCCACGAGCCTCTGGGACGGCTGAGGTTATTTAAAACTAATTAGAACGGGGGAGAGCATCACTCTGATGCTGAGATAACTGAGAACGAGTGAGGGAAACCAGTGAAGCCATTTCTGGAAAAATTGGAGGGAAAATCAAAGTTTAATTTCTACGGTGTGTTGGACCAATCTAATCGCAGAGTAAGCTTTCTGGGAGTGTTTAAAACACAACCATATCAAAATCGAAGGCAACCAGCCACGGGTGGGCTGGGACGGTGACTGCCGTGTTCAGAAGAATTTCAGAGGTTTGGACGACTACTTCCAGGTGAGTGTTGGTTCAATTGAGTGTGTTTTCCAGTTCGTTTTGATACTATGATGCTTCATGTAAGGTTAATTTGATTTTGGTTTAGAAACCAGTGAGTTGGGGTGATCAACCCGTTTGGATGATCACGGGTCGAAGGGCCATTTAAGGATTCTATTTGGCTAATTAATAACTCAGAACTTAAATTAGATGTTTAAATAACATGTTAGGATCAAATTGGATTGAAATCAAGTAGGAATTGATAGGTAATTAACCGGGTCAAGCTGCGGGTGGCAGGCCCGAATTACAGACAAACGGGTGAAGGTGCTCACACTGTAGCTACAGTGTCAGGCGCGTGACTTTCATGCGCAGCCACTTTGAGCGGTGTCAGGACCCACCCCGGTTTCACCCCGAAACCCGAGGTAAATCCCGCTCCCGTCTGACTCCCCGACACAAAACTCAAGTAAAACTCACTCAAACCCAGTCAGACGCAGGAGTAATTAAACAAAAGATCCCGAAGTTGTCGTTTACAGAGCCTAGTACAAAAATACAAAGAAACAAAATCCGACAATAGATACACACACGCGGAGGAAAACTTAAGCAATCGAAAATCCCGCTCGTCACTTCGATGCCTCAGACACTGCCTCGACGTTAAGACCCCGCGCTAGCTCCACAACCTGGAGGGCAATTTAAAACAAAAGTGTGAGTGGACCAGAAAGTACAAAAAGTTCAAAACCACTTTATATGAAAACCGAGTTTAACCCTCCGTTTTGAAACCACATGCATAACCAATAGTTATGAACACAGTTATACAATAATCATTATAAAACATCATAAGAAACAGAAACACTATAAAATATCATAAAAACCATAACATGCGTATCAGAAACCATATCAAATCCTCATTTCCCGATCGAACCTGCTGGACCTATCCGAGTCTTTAAACTCCCGATTCTTTAAACTCAATCCAGGCCTTAATCATATCCGAGTCTTTAAACTCCCGAGTCTTTAAACTCAAGGCCTACGGGGGAAATCAATATATCCGAGTCTTTAAACTCCCGAGTCTTTAAACTCAATCCGGGTCTTTAAACCCAATATCCAGATCCAGCAAATCCAATCTCAAAACCATTTGAAAACCATTTACCAATCCACATCCAAACCCGAATTCGAAATCACTGGTCCGATGCCCTTCCGGCAGCCAGAACCGTCATTTCGAACCCAAATCCGGAAGCTACTTTTCAACTTTAAAACCAAATCTCGTTTTCCGAAATCCGATTCTAAAATCGAAAACCTTGATTATCAAAATCATAGTCCAAAATCCATTTATAATCATTAGAAATCACTTATCAATTGAAATCCCAAAACTAGAGCATCAATTTCAGAAGTCAACCACTTCCTCGTAAAACGTGCTAAAAACCGGACTTCCTCGAAAACCGTGCACATGTAAAATCGACCAGGTATATCCGATAAACATAAAATCATAATTAAAACCATAAAACAATTATAGAAAACAGTTATGCATGTTCGAGTTTAAAGAAAGGGTCCACTCACAGTACTGAGCCCTACTCGCGTCCCGACCGTCCAGCCCGTTCCTCGGCTTCCTCGGGAAATCCCGATCCTGTCAAACACCGTCAAATTATGTCACTAATACGTCTACGACACAACTACCTAATTTCCTTAAAATTCCCCGAACCAAAGACTTAAAACCCGGGACCCTAAACATGCACACTCGCGGAACTAAACTCAAACGACTTCCGATTGACCCGAAACCAACTCTATTGAACTCACGATAGCTCCTAGACCAAAATCCATGTTGATCACTTTTCCATCCGCCGCCGCACGCGCCCCCACGCGCCGCCCAAAGTGGCTGCGCGTGGCACTCACGCGCCAGCTACAGTGCCATCTTCAACCTCCCGCACTGTACTGAACCAGCCGCCGTAGCTTGAACCGGCGAGAAGCATTCTCCACCGTCCGGCCACCATTTCAGCCCCTTCTTTCACCTGCAGCTTCGTCCTGACCAACCCTATCGATTCCCCAACTCCGTTCACCTCGACACTGTCCCTAGCCCGTCGACTAAACTCAAAACCAGACGGCCAATGTCCCCCTGTTTCACGACTCCTCTACTCCGGTCACCTCCCGTCACAGTGGTGACACCAGACAGTCCCTAAGACCTCACTATACCTAGACCAAACCTCCGTTACCCTCGACTCACCCCTAAACTCGTCGACTCACCGTTTGAACTTCACGGCCAAACAGAGCATCAGAGTGCTCATCATCGCCCGAGCTCCGCCGTGGACACCCCCGTCACGGCGACCATCCTAGTCGACACCTAGGACCTCCCTGAACACTATCCCGACCTCCAATCCTCTCCACTCTCAGCCCAGACCCACGACTTTCCAAATGAAAATCACGGGAAAAACAGAGCAGGAAGACTTACCCTTCGATTGCGGCTCCGCCGTGCGCACCGCCACGTACCACGGTGGTCGTTGGCCTCCCTGCAGTCTCCTACGGCTTCCCCCGCCTTGGTTTGCCTCACCTCACGGCGTAGCCACCACCTCGAACTCACAGGCTCCCTGTTTCCCCAAAACTTCTCCGCACCACCGCCGTGTCGCCGTGCACGATCACAGCTCCAATTCACCACCACCAGCTCACACTGACCTCCCTGTCTCTCTCTCACTCATCCGCACTCAACACCAGCCAAGATCCTTCCTCAATTCTCCCTCACAAACTCACTCTGTTTCTCTGTGCTTGTCGAAGAACCACACACGCACACACGGGTTCACCCAAGTATTTAGGACCGCACACACACACAGAAGAACCCCCCAGAACCCACTACACAAATGCCATGTGTCACAATCCAGTCCATCCTTATCCCACCTGCTTAAACCCCAGCCGTCCATCTTGCTTCTCTCTGCACAAATCCCCAAAAGCCAAAAAGACCAAAATACCCTCTTGTTTTACACATTTTTACGGTTTACCGAAACTTCCTAGACCCGTAACTCTCACCTCGTAAGTCCGATGAGTACGTGCCGCCTGTCATCAAACTCAGGACGACGAAATCTATCTAACCATCCTAGGTCAACCTACCAAAACTCGATTATTCAAAAAGTCAACTTTTCCCCCTAATTTACCCAAATTACGGTTATGCCCTCGACCTTCCGAACATCACAACTTCCTCCTCGGATGTCGGAATCGAACGTGTCACCTGCCTATGGATTCGTGACGTCCTAAACTACGTCCTAGTCACCGGTCAACACTCAATCGACCTCCCAACTAAAGGTCAACTATTTGCCCGAACTAGGGGCAAAATCGTCATTCTACGCTCATGGACCCATCGGGACCACCTACCCACTGCTTAACCTCAATAATCTCACCTTATTCACTCTACTAATCCCAGCTCTCGGGACGGGTTGTTACAATCTACCCACCTAAATAGAATTTCGTCCCCGAAATTCCACAGCTAGTTCCCAACACCTAGGGTCTCCTACCCGGTAAAGAACAACCTCTCCTAGGTTTCCTGTCTATCATCTCCACCTTGGGTATTTCACACCAGCTCCAACTACGGTTACCTAGTGTACGCAAGGGAAACTCTATGAACAGCAAACAAAGGTATTTTACAATACCTCATGTGGAGTACCCGATAGAAGTCATAGAGTACATCCTCGTATACAACCACCCTACCTTCCCAAACCAACTCGACTACTAACCCAAACAATCGTCCACCCATCTCCCTCGGATGCTATTCCGGCCACGGTCGGAATAACTCTACAAAGTCCTAAAGGCAAACTCTAGCTTGTGGGTTCTCTCCTTCAATAGTCTCAGATCGATCAGTTATAGTCACTCCTTTCCTATACTTCCCGTCAACCTGCTACGGAACTTACTGTACACTCCAAGTCCTCTAGGCGAACTCCTAGACTCTACCCTAGGATCCAACAACCAAACCGACAGAACAACCAAAAGTAAAACAAGTACCTGTCCCCACATCTGGTATCGCCTGATCCTCCTACTGAGTCATCGAGAACACCCGGGCCTGAGATCCCGACGCTCTACCACGTCCTCTCGAACCACTCGTGGTACCAACTCCTCTCGTGCCAGCTGTCCCTGACGCTGTACTCTGTCCAGACTCCGCTGCTCCCCTGCCTACACCACCTTCCTGTGGCAACAGTGGACACTCACGTCGAAAATGACCTCGCTCCCCACAGTAGAAACACACATTCCAGCCTGGTCTACTGCTCGGTCTCCCTGTAGATGCTACCGACGTCGCACTCGCTTGCGGAGTCGGCGGTGCTCGGTAACCCCAAAATCCTGAACTCTGGGCACTGCCAGGCCTACCAAAACGATCATCGCCCGACGAGGACGATCCACCGAAGTTACCTCTTTTCGGTGTCCGCTGGCTCGAAGCTCCAGGAATCGATGGTTCCCGGCGTCGCACCGGCAAACTAGCCTCAACTCGCACCGCAGCATCCGACAAGTCTCGGAGGGTAACAAAAGATCCAGCCGTCACTACGGCTCGAATCTCACCTCGCAAACCCAACTCAAACCTACGGCATTTCTCGGCTTCAGTGGCCACAAAAACAGGAGCAAACCGAGACAACATCTGGAACTTCCGTTCATACTCTGCCACTGTCATATTCCCTTGCTGGAGCTGCAGAAACTCCGCCTCCTTGGCATCCCGGAAAGAACGAGGATAATACTGCTCCAGAAACCGTTCCCTGAACGTCTCCCAGGTCACACTATGGGCATCCCAACCGGACAACTCGAGGGTATACCACCACTCGTACGCTGCACCATCCAGTAGAAAGGTAGCCAACAATACTCGCTCCTCCAGCGGACAATGCATCACCGCAAAAATCCGCTCAAGTCTGGTAATCCACCTCTGGGCTTCCTCAGGATCAGCCCCACCACTGAACGTAGTAGCCCCGAGCCGCTGGGCTCGCTCTATCGTGGCACTCTCCGTCTCTCTTACTACTTCTTCAGGTTGTGGAGAGGGTCTACGTCTCGGAGGCATCGTCAACCGCACGCTGAAAGAGGCATAGAAGTAGTTAAGCAACTAAAACACAACCGCACAAACCAACAAACCCCACAAACCCGACAAACCTATGCTCTGATACCAATTGTCAGGACCCACCCCGGTTTCACCCCGAAACCCGAGGTAAATCCCGCTCCCGTCTGACTCCCCGACACAAAACTCAAGTAAAACTCACTCAAACCCAGTCAGACACAGGAGTAATTAAACAAAAGATCCCGAAGTTGTCGTTTACAGAGCCTAGTACAAAAATACAAAGAAACAAAATCCGACAATAGATACACACACGCGGAGGAAAACTTAAGCAATCGAAAATCCCGCTCGTCACTTCGATGCCTCAGACACTGCCTCGACGTTAAGACCCCGCGCTAGCTCCACAACCTGGAGGGCAATTTAAAACAAAAGTGTGAGTGGACCAGAAAGTACAAAAAGTTCAAAACCACTTTATATGAAAACCGAGTTTAACCCTCCGTTTTGAAACCACATGCATAACCAATAGTTATGAACACAGTTATACAATAATCATTATAAAACATCATAAGAAACAGAAACACTATAAAATATCATAAAAACCATAACATGCGTATCAGAAACCGTATCAAATCCTCATTTCCCGATCGAACCTGCTGGACCTATCCGAGTCTTTAAACTCCCGAGTCTTTAAACTCAATCCAGGCCTTAATCATATCCGAGTCTTTAAACTCCCGAGTCTTTAAACTCAAGGCCTACGGGGGAAATCAATATATCCGAGTTTTTAAACTCCCGAGTCTTTAAACTCAATCCGGGTCTTTAAACCCAATATCCAGATCCAGCAAATCCAATCTCAAAACCATTTGAAAACCATTTACCAATCCACATCCAAACCCGAATTCGAAATCACTGGTCCGATGCCCTTCCGGCAGCCAGAACCGTCATTTCGAACCCAAATCCGGAAGCTACTTTTCAACTTTAAAACCAAATCTCGTTTTCCGAAATCCGATTCTAAAATCGAAAACCTTGATTATCAAAATCATAGTCCAAAATCCATTTATAATCATTAGAAATCACTTATCAATTGAAATCCCGAAACTAGAGCATCAATTTCAGAAGTCAACCACTTCCTCGTAAAACGTGCTAAAAACCGGACTTCCTCGAAAACCGTGCACATGTAAAATCGACCAGGTATATCCGATAAACATAAAATCATAATTAACACCATAAAACAATTATAGAAAACAGTTATGCATGTTCGAGTTTAAAGAAAGGGTCCACTCACAGTACTGAGCCCTACTCGCGTCCCGACCGTCCAGCCCGTTCCTCGGCTTCCTCGGGAAATCCCGATCCTGTCAAACACCGTCAAATTATGTCACTAATACGTCTACGACACAACTACCTAATTTCCTTAAAATTCCCCGAACCAAAGACTTAAAACCCGGGACCCTAAACATGCACCCTCGCGGAACTAAACTCAAACGACTTCCGATTGACCCGAAACCAACTCTATTGAACTCACGATAGCTCCTAGACCAAAATCCATGTTGATCACTTTTCCATCCGCCGCCGCACGCGCCCCTACGCGCCGCCCAAAGTGGCTGCACGTGGCACTCACGCGCCAGCTACAGTGCCATCTTCAACCTCCCGCACTGTACTGAACCGGCCGCCGTAGCTTGAACCGGCGAGAAGCATTCTCCACCGTCCGGCCACCATTTCAGCCCCTTCTTTCACCTGCAGCTTCGTCCTGACCAACCCTATCGATTCCCCAACTCCGTTCACCTTGACACTGTCCCTAGCCCGTCGACTAAACTCAAAACCAGACGGCCAATGTCCCCCTGTTTCACGACTCCTCTACTCCGGTCACCTCCCGTCACAGTGGTGACACCAGACGGTCCCTAAGACCTCACTATACCTAGACCAAACCTCCGTTACCCTCGACTCACCCCCAAACTCGTCGACTCACCGTTTGAACTTCACGGCCAAACAGAGCATCAGAGTGCTCATCATCGCCCGAGCTCCGCCGTGGACACCCCCGTCACGGCGACCATCCTAGTCGACACCTAGGACCTCCCTGAACACTATCCCGACCTCTAATCCTCTCGACTCTCAGCCCAGACCCACGACTTTCCAAATGAAAATCACGGGAAAAACAGAGCAGGAAGACTTACCCTTCGATTGCGGCTCCGCCGTGCGCACCGCCACGTACCACGGTGGTCGTTGGCCTCCCTGCAGTCTCCTACGGCTTCCCTCGCCTTGGTTTGCCTCACCTCACGGCGTAGCCACCACCTCGAACTCACAGGCTCCCTGTTTCCCCAAAACTTCTCCGCACCACCGCCGTGTCGCCGTGCACGATCACAGCTCCAATTCACCACTATCAGCTCACACTGACCTCCCTGTCTCTCTCTCACTCACCCGCACTCAACACCAGCCAAGATCCTTCCTCAATTCTCCCTCACAAACTCACTCTGTTTCTCTGTGCTTGTCGAAGAACCAGACACGCACACATGGGTTCACCCAAGTATTTAGGACCGCACACACACACAGAAGAACCCCCCAAAACCCACTACACAAATGCCATGTGTCACAATCCAGTCCATCCTTATCCCACCTGCTTAAACCCCAGCCGTCCATCTTGCTTCTCTCTGCACAAATCCCCAAAAGCCAAAAAGACCAAAATACCCTCTTGTTTTACACATTTTTACGGTTTACCGAAACTTCCTAGACCCGTAACTCTCACCTCGTAAGTCCGATGAGTACGTGCCGCCTGTCATCAAACTCAGGACGACGAAATCTATCTAACCATCCTAGGTCAACCTACCAAAACTCGATTATTCAAAAAGTCAACTTTTCCCCCTAATTTACCCAAATTACGGTTATGCCCTCGACCTTCCGAACATCACAACTTCCTCCTCGGATGTCGGAATCGAACGTGTCACCTGCCTATGGATTCGTGACGTCCTAAACTACGTCCTAGTCACCGGTCAACACTCAATCAACCTCCCAACTAAAGGTCAACTATTTGCCCAAACTAGGGGCAAAATCGTCATTCTACGCTCATGGACCCATCGGGACCACCTACCCACTGCTTAACCTCAATAATCACACCTTATTCACTCTACTAATCCCGGCTCTCGGGACGGGTTGTTACAGGCGGCGCGTGAGGGCGCGTTGGGGCTTATCTCCGATCACGATCAACATGACTTTTATTCCTCTCATCATTCTGAACATTTTTGGTGAATTAACCATGTTGATCTGAGATAGTTTGAAGGGTCAGTTTAGGGCCGGTTGCCTCGGGAAACGTGTCGACGGTTTCCCCGAACCGGTTTCTGTTTCGAACTTTCTTTTGAATAAATATTAAGGACTTGTAGTGACCCTTACGTGTGAATTGAACTGACAGGAATTGTACGATAATCTCGGTACGGGTCCGTACGCGCAGATTCGCAGCGGAATCGTACAGTGAGTGGGCCCGTTTTCATTAAACCCTTGCATGCTTAAATGTTTTTTGATTTACTTATATGTTCACATGCTGGAATAGATAAATGGGTTTGATGATATTGAAATTTCGGTTATGGCACGTTTCACGGTATTTGGGCATGAGACCCGTCTGATGAAACGTAACGATCGGTTCAGATTTTACCTATGTATACATATATGCTTTGCATTTGGATATCAATAAAATGTATTTGGTACTGCACTGTATAGATCCTTCCATATTATATTGTCTCCTCCGGATGAGGTACCCCAGAGAGGTCACGGACGTCTAGAACGTCCAGCGTCTACGACGCTAAGCATCGGGGATGCTGTAACCGAACAGGGTTCGGGGATGGAACTCAGAATTGAGACCCGAGTGGCATGCGTAGCCTTGTGATTGTGACCTTATTGGACGTCAGGGACGTCAGACATCAGGGATGTCGGGATTGGAGTGTATAGTGCAGTGGCTAAAATTATGGTTATGGTTTTATTACATGCCTTATGATTCATATTATATTATTTATGATTTTAAATGATGCTGCATGCATGTTTGGAAAACGGAGGGGTAAATTATATGTTTTACTTATCAAATGATTTTATAAACTTGAGTTCGGTTCACTCACCCTTAATGTTTTTGGTAACCCCTTCAGGTCGTGATACTGAGGTAGAGGAGGAACCTGAGGCTGAGGCATAGATCTACTTCTGCGTACCTGAACCCCTGCTGGGTGGTTTACCCGCAGGTTTATGTTAGAGTCGTGCTCGCAACTTGTAATTTTGGATTTCATCCCTTGTCTGACATATGTTTAATTCGGATTTGTTGTATGACTTAAATTTGGTTATTTATGCATTTGATGTTTTGAGGTTAAAATTGGTATGAATTATTGGGTGTCAGACGGGAGCAGGGCACGCCCCCTTGTGGTCCCTGTGGGATCGGGGCGGGTCCTGTCATATACGATGCATCCAGGATGAATAAAGATGTATCACATGCTTAAGGAGTATTACTGGTGCGTAGGAATGAAAAGAGAGATTTCAGAGTACGTTGGTAAATGTTTGACTTGCCAATTGGTAAAGGCTGAATGACAGAGACCATATGGAGCTTTATAGCCACTTCTGATCCCTGAGTGGAAATGGGATCACATAACCATGGACTTCGTATTCAAATTGCCTAGGACACATAGTGGTTTTGATGGGGCCTGGGTGATTGTAGACAAACTTACGAAGTCATCTCATTTCTTGTCAGTGCACAAAAGCTTCAAACTGGAATGGTTTGCCCATCTGTTCATTGCCGAGATCATCATATTGCATGGGATGCCAGAATCAATAGTTTCGGATCGAAATCCGCAGTTTACATCGATATTTTGGTGGAGTTTTCAGAAAGCCCTCGGTACAAGGTTACAGTTTAGCACTAAATTTCATCCTCAGACAGATGGACAGTTAGAGAGAACTATTCAGATTTTGGAGGATATGATGAGAACGTGTGAACTACAGTTTCAAGTTACTTGGGACACACTCCTAACATTGATGGAATTTTCCTACAACCACAGCTATCAGTCGAGTATTAGAATGGCTCCATTTGAAGCCTTGTATGGATGATAGTGCATGACGTTGATATATTGGACCGAGGTAGGCGAGAGGGCTGTACTGACACCCGATATCATGAATATGACCTTGAAAAAGGTTCAGATTATCAAAGAAAGGTTGAAGACGGCACAGGATCATTAGAAAGCTATGTCGACCGGCGGATCATAGCCCTAGAGCTTGCAGTGGGAAACTGGGTTTTTTCTGAAGTTATCCCTTTGGAAAGATATTCTACGATTTGGAAAACGTGGGAAGTTGAGTCCTGTTACATTGGATCGTACACGATTACAGAGAGAATTGGCACTGTTGCGTACAGATTAGCTTTGCCCCCAGAGCTTTCGAGAGTACATGATGTGTTCCATGTTTTGATGCTTCAGAAGTACATACTTGAGGAATCACATGTTCTGGAAGAACGGCCGTTGGAACTCAGAACTTATATGAGTTTTGAGGAACAGCCGGTACATATTATAGACTTGAAGGAGAAAATATTACAGAATAAGACTATTCCTCTGGTGAAAGTGTTGTGGAGGAATTACGACGTGGAAAAGGCCACGTGGGAGCCCGAAGCCCTAATGCGGTCAGAGTATCCACATTTGTTTGAATGAATTTTGGGAACGAAATTTTTATAAGGGGTAGATTGTAACAACCCAGATTTTCAAGGAAATGTAAAATCGGAAATTCGGTAGTAAAATTACCATTTTGCCCTTGTAAAGGGAAAACGTTGACTTTTGACCCGAGAGGTTATTTGAAATTTGACCAAGACCCATTACGTAGATCGGGAGTTCGTGATTACGTAGACAGACGGCATGCCGAATTTGGATAATGTACTGAGGTTTTACGGGTCTATAAGTTTTTTCCGAAAAATCGAGTTTAACTTGGCTAGATTTAATTGGGCCTTGAAATATATCAAGCAGAACCAATGGGTGAGTGACACTTGTCACTCATCCCATTGGCCCAACTTTCCACATTTCATGCACTGAAATGCATTCCCCTTTCCCCATTTCCTTCCATTCAACCGAACAACCATTTTCCCCATTCTCGATCCCCTTTGCTGCTGTATGAGTGAAAGAGAGAGTGAATGAGAAAGGAAAAGAGTCTTAAGGTGAGAAGGAAGGAAGAGACAGAAGGGACATCTGTGTACGTCGGCCTGAAAACACGAAAAAGGTAAGCCGTGAAACCTTGGATTTTGGATTTTGAGATTTAAGGTTTGGTGACACAAACTGAGGACAGGGTTTTTGGTACTCGTATGAGTCTGTAGGGACAAAAAGGAAAGGAAAAGGACCACTGGACAGGCGACATGGCTGGTTCGAAGTTCAGTCGCATAGGATCAAGCTTGAAAAGTGAGATTCACGTCATTTTCCTGGGTTTTAATGTTGTAGATCTCCTTCTGGGTTAATTACGAGTATGTGGGTGAAAGAATGAAGTGAAAATGTTGAGTTTTGATGGAGATATGGCTGGGTCAAGGTCGCGGGTCGGTTGACCCATTTCAGGGTCGCAGGTCGACCCGTCTAAAGGTAAGAGACAATGGCATGGCATGCCACGTCATCGCTGTCAATCCACGTGACAAATCAGGTAGTGCCACGTAGCAACTTGACACGCCCAATCAGCATCGACGTGGTAGTGCCACCTCAACACTGTCATACCACGTGGACCAATGAGGTGGTGTCACGTGGCAACGTGTCAGGAAATTGTCAGAGATATCAAATGACGTGGCAGCTGACGTGTCATGATGACGTTAGTAGATGATCTCATCATGTACATGTGTCAATGCCAGAAGGTGACATGTGGCACCAGTCAGGGAGTGCCACATGGCAGGTTATTAGAAGCTGTCAGATTATGAGTAGGGCTGACGTCAGCATTGACCGGCATTGATCGTCATTAACCACCATTGACCAGCGACGACCAGTTCTGACTAAACTTTGACTGGCACAGGGACACGAATTATGAGGTTAAATCGGTCTTATTCAAAAGGTTTCGACGATCTGAATCCAATGGTGGTGGTTTCAGGTCAATCAGAGGTCGTTTGAGTGGTGTTTGGACTGGTTTTAGTCTCTGGTTGTGGGTTCAGGTTGCGTTTACTGTTCCGGTGGTTAGGGTTTTCTATCCTAAGGTATTGCACAGGTCTAGTGACCATTACTTATTGTGTTTGACAGGTAGAAACGATCCCGAGATTTCTAAGGGATGTCCAACTCAAGGTTGTGCTAGCGGCTTGGACCGTGTATGAGTGGACTTTAACTTTTGAAATGATGCATGCATAAATGTTTTATTGGTCGCTAACTAGTTCACGACGACATGAACGTTGGTCGTTGGGTATTCACGACGACGTGCTCGGACGTGAACTGTCCTAGAGCTTGTTGGCACGCGTGCACGGATATCATGATAGGTTATGTTGTGAGATTGAGACTTGAATTTGGCATGAGAATAAGTCGCAAATGCTTTTAAATATTGCTTGTGTCCAGGAGTTTCTTATATGTTGTTTTACTTAAAAGAAATTATTTTACTGATTATGCACACTTTACTTAAAACGGAGGGGTAAACTATTGATTTCAGAAGATGAGTTTATAACTTATTTATTTTTGTCCACTCACGCTTTTGATGTTTTACTGACCCTCCAGGCCGGTTGCATAGGTTGTGGGACTAGTCTACGGAGAGGGGCATATCATAGCCGCTGTCATGTACTCCTGTTTTATCATAGTAGGTCATTTTTGTTATTGAAACATATTGTACAGTCATGGCTGCTCTGTATTTACTATTAATTGGTTGGACTGGTTCAATTACAGTATGTATGTTTCTTTATCTCTGGTCTGGTATATTTTCATGTACTTGTCAGACGGAAGCAGGACCTGCACGATTACCAAAGGATAGTCGAGACGGGTCATGTCAGAGAAGCGGAGGCATGCATAGTGAAACAATTCGAGTATCCCTTGTCTGACAAGTATTTAGGGTAGCTTCGATTTTTCGAATCTTTTGTTAGATGGGAACAGGACTGGACACGGTTATCAAAGTATTTTAGGAACGAGTCCTGTAAGAGGCTTTCTGGGTTCTTGGTTCCAATTCCTCCTTGATAATTCTCGGTAGCAATGGAGATTATGGATGAGATCGTCGCAACTTTAAGAAGGATTTGGGTTTTAAGAAGGATTTGGGTTGTGGTGGGTAGAATTGGGCACGGTGGATGGTGGGCGGCAAGGGCAGATAGCGTCTGGGTTTTTCCCCTGGAATTAGTCGTGTGGTCATAGACTCGTAGCAAGGTCCCTTTTTCCTTTGTTTCTTTTTTTCTCCACAGGGGCGGTAAAAAGGCCTCTTCTACTTCTATGTTGTTGCTTTTTCAGTAAAGCAAGGCTTGTCAAATAATTAAATGAATGAAAAAAAAAAACAGCTACAAAGCATAACCATAGACATATTTTATTATTATTATTATTATTATTATCTTAATTCATGCTTTCACTTATTTATTTATAATTTCTAATTTATTACCAACAAAAAAAATAACCCTTGCATTTATATATCAATTATAAATCGTTGTTTAATACTAATTATTCAATAAATATTTTCTTAAATATATTATAAATTATTATCAATTAATACATGCTCTATTAATTTATCCAGAAGCAGAATGTGCACTTGACTAAAAATAATATACATTAAATTTAATTTATTACTATGTTGCTTATCTTCTAATATTAACATTCAAGTATAAACAAATATTGTTATCTTTAACTATGTTAACATTTAACTATATTAATTTTTGTTTATAATTTTTATTAGTCTTGTATAATCATTATTAGATTATTAAGTTGTCCCTAAGTTTCATTAAAAAATTTCAATTTTTGGATTACATTTTTACCATTTTTGTTAAGTGTAAACGATATCGATGTCGATGTCGATATATCCATTGATATGTCCGTAAATTTAATTGTTGATATTTTCGTCGATATCAATATTATCATTCTTAGTTATAACTATATATCATGGACTATCCAATATTCATTAATTAGTCATTGATAATATCAATAATTATTCAAAAGTTCACTAACTATACTTTTAAAATTCTCCAAACCTAACCAACATAATAATTACGCAAACATGCTTTAAAGTTTTTAATCATTATTTAGTAGTTTTTTTACTTTCTATTATATGAAACATTACTCCAACTTATAATGTTTTTTTT
Source organism: Prinsepia uniflora (assembly GCA_032719365.1). Taxonomy (NCBI): domain Eukaryota; kingdom Viridiplantae; phylum Streptophyta; class Magnoliopsida; order Rosales; family Rosaceae; genus Prinsepia; species Prinsepia uniflora. The sequence goes on along the minus strand of CM064862.1, from coordinate 15,236,597 downwards.
CTTTTCACATGTTTATTTGAGGAATGATGTCAGGACAATCCAACTTAGAACAAATCAATTAAGAGTAAAATTCTTCAAAAATATTTTTAAAACTTTAAATTTGAAAAATCTTTATTATCTGATATTAAAATATCAGATTAATCGCTTATGAGTTATGATTTAGTTCTTAGATTTTAGGCACTCTAAACCCTAAGTCATAAACTCTTCCACAACCACCCATACCTAAACACCCGCCCCTCTCTAAAACATTGTATAACGTACCGTTAAATCCAAACAATATGGATTTCTTTATTAATTTCAAAGAAAAAAAGTTAAATTGCAATATATAAGTTTAATTATAAAAATGGGCTCTAAACTTAGTATAATTTCTTGTTTGCTTCAATTTTTTCCCTTCTTTTCCCATTCGTTTTTTATATATGCTTAAGACTCTCCCGCGCATCAAGCAACTAGTGGAGTCTTAGGAAACTAGTTTAACTCCAAGATTTATAATTGATATGAGATGCGCATGCCCTCATACAAATCATACCCTGCCAGCAAATCGCAGGGTTTGCAAGTGATATTCATATGAACCACCAAATTTTAATTTGGCTTCTACTTCAAACATCCTACGAAAATTTACAGCATTTACTTCAAACGCCCCATGAAACTTGACACCAAAGCTCACCGAACACCACAATGTAGTGCTTGCTTTGACCCACAAGTCATCTTGTTGTGTTGGATGTGTTGTCGGCAGCTCAACTTCTAATCCAAGTTCTAAACTTGGCTAGCCAATTTGTCATTTTAATCATTTTCTTCTATCTAGCCCATCATTTTCTTCAATCTAGTCCAATAAAGCTAATCATTTTATTATTTTTCTTCAATCTAGTCATTCAAGTTCGAAACTTGGCTAGTCATTTTATTATTTTTAGCATTTTATTCAATTTAGTCACCCTAAATTTACGATTATAACCTCATATTTAACGGTTCTTGGTGGAAAAAAATGGAAATGTAATTGAGTGGAACAAGTAGTTGATTTTATGGGGCTTTTAGTCTTAAAAATTTTTAATTTGAGAGTGAAGTGAGATTATTTTTAGGTTCAGGGGATATTTGAAGTAACAACTTTTCCATTTTCTCATTTTAACATCAAAGAACTTTGGATAGAAATAAACACCCCCTAGGCTTCAGTACTATATATCATTCAATGGTATGGCTACTGAAGCCATTGATCTCCCCCCCTCCTGTTTTGGTGCCATTTTGCTGCACCCTTGGATGGCCATTCCATTGAATGGTCCATCCCACTGAAGCCTGAAGCCATTGATCTCAACCACCCCCTCCTATTTTGGTGTCATTTTGCAACCCTTGGAGGGCCATTCCATTGAAAGCCAGGGCGAATAAACACACCAATTAACTAGAGCAAATTATAAACCTAAAGGAAGGTGAAAAGTGTAAAAATTAAAACGGTAGTTTTCTATTTTAAAAAGTAGAAAGAAAAAAATTAGATGTCAAATGCGCCCTTTTAAAAAAGACGGTCAAAATTTAATTGCTTCCAAAAAAAAAAAAAACACATGCTGTAGCATGCATCATGCAAATGGAATTTGAATTCTAGAATAACCATTTTGAGAAACACAATCTAAACAAAAACGTTTTCGATTTATATATGCATGGGTAAACCACTCATAGTCTATGCAACAAACTCCCAATCTACTCCTCCATAGAAACCTTCCCAGTTTCATACATATGATGCATCCAAATTGGTTCCAGTAATTCTTTCGCATTTCGCAGATTTTCAGTTCCATCTTCTTCTCCGTTTTCTTCCTCTATTTCTCCCTCAATTCGAGGGTAGAGTTCTTGAAGAGAAGCCAGCATCATGTCACCCCACTCTCTCTCATCTTCCCTGAACACCTTCTGGCATACAAACCGTACAAGCCCCAAAACCAGCCCGAAATCCTTCTTATCCAGCCCAACCATCGCACTCATCAATATAATCACCCCGAACACATCTCTTATGCTCAGAATTCCGTTCAACAATGGGACCATCATTTTCAGAAGTTTCTTAAAAGCTGGAAACTCCTCTGCTGGTTCAGAATCTCCATCTCCTTCTGACCCAGCTTCATGTGCTTCGGAGACCTCAATTTTGGCTAAAATCAAGAGCCATAAGGGAAAGTGGAGTCTGACGCGATCAGTTGTCGTTATTTCTGCAGCTTCTCGTTGAAACTGTTTGACAATGTGGCCGGATCCTAATGCCAGAATCAAGTCAGGAAGCCAGGACTTAACTCCTGCCACCAAATGTGCAACGTAGCTAGAACCTAGGTGCAATTCAATCGAGACAATTAAATCAAGGAGGTTGTTGGCAAGATCAGAAGCTTCTGCAAGGAGTGGTGAAGCTTCATGAGCATCTTTAAGAGCTAGATTAAGTAACTTTGCTGCATAGGTGAAGGAGCTCTTCAAACAGAGAATCATATCCTTCAAATCCTCCTCCTGAAACTGAGATGGCTCGAGAGATTGCTGCTCCAAGGTAGATATGACAAATTGTGCATATTCTGATGCGAACTTTAAGAACCTTTCCTGATTTTGAAGAACAAAATCTATTGTAGCAGCATCAGCCATGAACCTCAAGACGGCAGTAAGCATCTTCACCTGATTTGATAACTTCTTTGGTTCGGGATAGATACATCCTGCATAAATTTATGAAGAAACATATTCAAGGATGCAAGGACACAGCAGATATATGCATGATGGTCGAAGATTATCATTCCCATCTTTTGCAATATCATGGGTGTTATTTGGCAATTGCAATCCCACAGTTTAAATATAAACAATGTTCCATGAATGAAAACAAAAGACCACTAAGTTGCCCAATGTGTAAAGCAAATAGAACCGTTTTCCTAGTTAACTGTTTTAGATTCAAAGTTAATTTTCTCTTCAAATTATGTGATCTGAGACTTTGTGTCATGCCTATGATTACTTACCACCATCACTAGGACTGGAGGCATCAGTCTGAGGTTCTCTGTGTCTTTTTTCACGATGGGAGGAAGACTTATTGCTAGCATGCTTAGATTTTGGAGATATTTTTTTTCTAGAACCTCCAGAATCACAGGCTCCAAATAGCTTCTCAGTACAGTTAAGCAGGTGATCCAATGCCTGCTCCAGCTCTGACTGCTGAAAACAAAAACAGAAGAAAGACTTTAAACAGTGAAATTGTGGCAGATGATTAGTTCAGCTTCAAAGGGATGCTCCTCAGCACAAGGTACCAGAAGATTGAGGACAATACCAAACTAGTATCAATTTTGTGTGGACAGTATACATTACAGAAGCATCTCTCTATATCATAAGAAATCTAATTTAGCATTGAGCATATTATTTCAGTGTTTGTTAACCCTAAATAGGAGAATTTAGATACACAAATTAAGGGTTGGTTGATAAAATAAACTTTGTTCATGAAATAGGAAGAAAAAACGGAGCACTACAGCGCCACAGAAGTCAACATAATCTATTGCATGCAATGCAACTGGTACAAAACCAATCTGAACAATGCAATTGGTACAAACCTATCTGAACTCCACATAATCTCTTGAATGCTGAACCACATTATCCATGAGTTATGCCAACAAGGGCAAGGCCCATAATGTGCTATAATCTACCAATTTCTTCTGGTCACAAATCTTGGCAGTTTTGAAAGATCACATGTTAAATAAAAAAAAAGATATATGCTTATTTGAACAGTACCTATGCATTTCCCAGTTTACGGAATGATCTTTTCAAATGTTTAATCATGGCTCTGGAAATTAAAGTTACAAAAGGAGAGAAAGAAGGACAATAGAGCAGCATAAAGTTTCGAGAGGAACTTGAGACAAAACTTCAAAATAGCACATGAAAAAAAAAAGTGAGACACTAAGATAGGTGAGAGAAACTCGCTTTGATATACTGAACTAATAAGATATGAGCAGAGAAACAGCTGAGAAACATAGCACTTGCCTTCAAACTAGACCTTGTGGAATTAGTACCATCATCCTTTTGAAGAGACATATGCAGAGCAAGAGCTGTATATGCCAAAATCGGAGATGCGTCCATATATTCACATTGCATGCACTGCACAATGCTGACCTCAGAAATGACCTTTAAGGAAAGAAATAACGATTCTAGAACTTGAGATTCCAATATGGATTTCCGACTGTTGGCAGATACAAGCAAGTCTCTAATTTGCCAGGCTATTCCTACTGCAATTGAATAATCATTCTCAAAATTGACTGGTTTTTTCCCATCAACATTTTTCCACTTAGATGAAATTTTGCTAGAGGACTTTGATTTCTTTCTTTTTGAAGAGAGAACACTCAGTTTTGGTATTTCATTGCCAAATTTAACATGGCAACGGTAGGCAACTTTCTGAAGGAAAGCTGTTAGAGCTTCAACCAAACCATCAATCCCATCACAAGAAAGCAACAACTTGTGAGCAGATCTCACTTCAGCTTGCTTCTCCACATTTGTGGACAAACCACTACAACTAGTGACCAGGTGCATGCATTCATCCAGAAGTCCAGCCGCATCATCTGGAGAGACCGTAGAAACAATGTTGAACACAGAAGATTGAGCAGGCCCAGTAGATGCAGCAGCAAACAAGCACTTCAGGTTTTCACCATCAAAGAACTCTTTAAGAACAGACTTCAATTTTGGCTCGCTGGCTACAGTATTGCAAAGGTTGGCAGCAGCAAGAAGTAAACCCTCAATTTGATATTCATCCAGCGTATTAGGCAGCAAGACCAAAGCAATCAAAACTTTAACAAGTTCCATCAGCCACTTAAGAGATGCGCCTTGAGACACGGCGAATTCACAAAACCTTGCTCCAGCCATCGGAGACCTTTTAACAAGTGTAGCACAACGATTGCATGCTTCTTCAACAGACACTTTTGAGGGAAAGTATGACGGCATAAGGAGTCTTGTAATTTTCTGAGCAACTTGAGGTTGATCGTTTGCAAGGGTAGATAGTAATACATCTAACTTCACTACCTATATGGATATGAAAAGCAGACAAAGAAACTATAGAGTCAAGAGAAGCAACAGAAATAAACAAGAACTTATACAAAGCTTTACTATGCGAGCCCCATGTACCTTATGAAACTGGAAAATTCGAACATCCCTTAAAAGAAGAAGGAGATCTGCCATTGCAGCTCTTACAGATAAGACATTGTCCATTATCAAATGCCCCAATCTGGGTAGAAGCACATTGAGAACTTGGTGACATTGGGGATTTCCAAACAAATACATAATGCCATTCAGTGTGGAAAGCCTAATCTCGTGACATATATCATGTGACATATCATCAAAAATCTTAGTAATTAACTTTGTGATAGTGGGCAAAGGGATGATTTCCCAAAATAGATGAAGGATCCGGCAAGAACCTTCAACTGCAACTACTCTCACGTCTAAACAGTCGTCAGTGAGCAATTTGTCCAACAAAAAGAACTGTTTATCCAGCAATGAATCTTTCGCTTCTTTTGTGGAATCAGGATCTTCAAGAGGGAACAAGTCCAGAAGCAAATGTAATGCATTTTGACGAACATTAGAATTTGCAACCTACAACCATTAATCAATCACTCAAATACATGAAAACTAAAATTTTGGATACAAGCCAAACAAACAAACGAAAATACAAACTTTGATATGAAAAATTCGTTAATAGAAAGATACCTGCAGAGAGCGAAATATCACAGGCTCAGAGAGCTGGAAAAGAAGCTTCTCAACACCAGAAGTTGTCCTCTGGTTTATAAACCCTCCCAAGACCCTTCTAATTGAAGCAGAAAAAGCTACTGACTTTGCATGTATAACGCCCTCAATTAGACCTTGCAAGAATCCAGTTTCAATTTCACTTCTTGAATCTCCCTCAACCACTTTCCAAGCCCGAAACAGAACATCCCCATAGGCCTCGAGCATCGACTTTCGTCCAAACGGAATCTGAGATCGAATCATCGCCAAGACTTCTTTCAACAGCTGCGAACTCAGTCCGAACAGAAAGGCAAGAAACTTCTTCCCGTCGTCTGCTTTCAAATACAGAGGCGAAATCACACACCGAATTAGTAACTGCTTCAAGTCCTCAATGCTCTCGTCTTCGAAATCGAAGCAAGCAAGGGCCTCGCGGAGTGCGTAGACTCTGTGAACATCTGCCTTCTTTTTCAGAGTCAGAGATCGAGACAACAAGAAAGGAAACGACTGAGAAATCAGCGATTCTCGACCCGGTAACTCCTCCTTCCACCATTGCTCGCACAAACCTGCAATCTCCGATACCAAAACAGCATCCGACTCCAAAATAATCAGATTATCGTGCAGTGCCTGAACTCCAGGCAACAAATCCGACGGCGAAAACGCGTTTTCCGGATGCGAAACGCACAATTGCGCGATGTAAGTTAAAACTTGAAGCTCGGAAATAAGCCGTTGCGTTTCTCGTTCGGGGTTCGGGTCGGAATCGTCCGTTTCAGGTTGTTCCCGGGTCTTGGACCGCCGAGAATTCCTCCGAAGGCGCTTGGTAGGAGGAGAGCGGGGGGAACTAGGTTTAGGGTTAGGGTTGGGGTTAAGGCCTGGAAAGTTTTGGAAGGATTCGATTGTTTGGGAAATGATGTGGGACAGCGAGAGAGGGAGAGAGGAGGAGAGTTCGGTGGAAGGGTTGATGGCATGGATTAGGGTTTTGAGAGCGGGCTTCAAGGATCTGAAGTTTTGCTTTGTGGCGGCTCTCAGAAATTCTTCGGCTGAGGATTGCAGAGATGAGCGGAGCCGCTTCTCCATGGAGAAGAAAGTGCTTACGATTATTAAATCGAAGTGTTTTCGTTGTTTTTCAGAAATTCGAAAATCGAAAGGATGGAAACTGGAGAGTGAGACCGTTGGCTTTGATTTTCAGATGAACTGAGAGTCTTCTTTCAATTTTGAAATGGGATTTTGGCGCTGAGTTGCTGGCAGTGCAAAAAAAGGAACTGGGCTGAACATCATTATAGTAATGGGCTTCTTCTGTTGGACTTGGATTTAAATACACCCCAAAATTTGATCACTACACCCACTATCTGAAAACAATTGTAGTTCATATACTAGCAACGTGTAGCCCAAGTAATTAAAAAAGTGAACTGCTAATGGTTGTGTCATCACTAAAAAAAATTATCATTTGTTATAATTAAAAAGAAATTATTTCAATCCTCCCACTCCAATTTCTCTTAAAAACTCAAAATTCATATATCATTTTTCCTTTTTCCTTTTTCTTTAAAAATATTATTAATCTATTTACACGAATTTGTCATTAAATGCACTTTTTATTAGGATGGAAAGTCAAAGAAAATATTGTTTTTATATGAGGGGTTCATTAATTCAAACTTGCAAATACCATATTATGCAGAAATTTTACAACACTTCATCGCACTAAGTGTGATATGTAATGTGGACCATTAGATCAAAATCTAACGACTAGAAAATAAAGAGATATTTTTTCTTAATTTTTGTTATTATATCCTATTGAAAAAGTACGATGTATTTAGTACAGTGGTGTACCATAGCCATTCCCCATATTATGTTGTTTAAATAGACTTTTTGAGGTTAAGTGAGTCTATTTCAGTTGATCCTAGTGTTGACTTGTAGACATTTGGTTTCAAATTTGAACCCCGATAACATATTGTATGGATAATTCCAAAAAAAATAGACTTTTTGAGCTTTTTTTTGGGTCAATTTGAGCTAATTTTGTTAGGTGTTTCTTTATGCGGGATTTTTGTGTTAAGCAGCCCTTTTTTTGTACTAGCTTGTTCTTCCTTTTGTGGGGAAGATTAGTTGTTTGAGTTATACGAGTTTTGATAATGCATAGGATTTTTCAAATTATAAGAATTGTACGTGCTTTCCTCATGTGAACTTGATTGTTAGAAGTTTTTTACCCAAACCTCATATGGATAGGTATTGGTGTTTATATTGGAACTCTTAATTCAAGGAGTTATTGGAACCCTTAATTAAGGAGTTGTTGTCACCTCCTTTAATTCAAGAAGTTGTTTCTTTATTGGAACCCTTAATTCAAGGAGTTGTTGTCAACTCGCTTAATTCAAGGAATTGTTGTCAATTCCCTTAATTCAAGGAGTTGTTAATTAGCTTCCCTAAGCTTATATATAGTTGTACAAATTGTAATAATCATATGAGAGAAATACAATTCAACCTTTGAAATTCAATAGTTTAACTTACCTTTTACTTTGTACAATCTTCATTATCAATGAAAATATTGTATCTTGGATATAAAATAAAAAATACTATGTTAGTGATAACAATTCAACTTCTCTTAAAAGTCGATTTTTTATTTCATTCTCCTTTAATTTTTAGTTTAAAATTTTGGTAGCAATTGTACCACGAAAATGGAGCGTCTGTGATTGAATTTGTGGGGATTTTTTTGTGTGCCTCAAATCAAACAGTAAAAAAATGCTGTTGTAGTTCCTTTTTGTGAATAAAGTGTTGCGAGGCAGTGATTTGGTTAAGGCAGCTAAAGGTTGGCTCTTCCAACTCAGGATACAATGCTTTATGAGGCACAATCACTCCAATCCTTGAGGTTGAGGAGCTTGTAACCTTGGTGGGAGCAAATGACCTGATGGGAACCTCTATTGGGTTCACTGCGTGTGTTCATGCCTCTTCCAACGAGAGAGAGAGAGACCCACATTGCACTACATGCCTTTCAATACAAGCAATAATAAAAGAGTTGGAGAAATCAAACACGAACACAAGATTTTATTCTTAATCACTCGAATTATATTTTTACTTTAAATATAAAGGATTATTAAATCAGATGTAAAATCTCACTTAAACAGTTGAACTTTATTTTATTTTATTTCATTTTCTCCATTTAAGAATCGTCAAATAAAATGCCAAGTTTGATTTCATATTCGATTTGAAGAACAAATTCACTCGATAGTCGATACAAACTTATACAGCCAGCTAGGTGAAAGTGACTTTGGGCTATTTTCTCTTAAAAACCTAACTAATCAGTAATTGACATGCTCTTAATATGGTAAGTCCAACTATTTCATTCTTGTCCACTTTGGGTTCCCCGGCCATTTTCTGTTCTTAAAAGAAGTGAGAAGCTGTTTTATAGCGTAAACCAACAAGATCCTATCTGTATGATGTAGATGTAGAGCATGGTCCTTCCGTATGTCTGGAGCAATAATGCGAAGATTAGTGTCAAAATTCCACAATGTAATTACAAATAACATCACAAATGTGATCAAAATCCTAAAAATGTACCATTAGAAACGATCGTAAAACACTTTTCCATTGAAAAACCAACTTAATGGAAGTTCACTTTTGCTCAATTTACACAAGAATGGAAATTCAATCTAGATACATTGTCCTGTGCTCCTGGCTCCTGAGGACCGACTAACGTAACCGACATGGTTATAATTGAATTTTCAACATTGTACCCCTTTGGTTAGTTGCTTTGTGTAGACCAAATGAATTTGACTTGTGTATGTACATTGTACAGTGTACCCCTATTCTGCAGAAGATGTAAATAACTGGCCTTTGTTGGGGTGAAGCTGCTGAACTGTAACCAACATTGGAATAAATAGAGGAATCAAAAATGAAATAAAAATAAAAACGAAATAGCCAAAACCCTATACAATTCAAAAGCTACCCAATTTAATCAATTACACTTTCATTGATGTTGTTACTGTCCCTTTCCCCTGAGATTTCTTGACCAGAAGGTGAACCTGTCCCAAATCTGCATAATTTTTCTCAGCTTTTTTACTTTCTTTTTCTCTTTTTTTTTTTTCCATGTACAAGAAAATTTTCACAATTTTGTGTACCCGAGGGAGCAGAGTGGGGGCAAAGATTGAACATATTACACAATTATAAATATGTAGACAGTCTTCTGAATCAAGCACTCAAGCAGTGAGGTTTCCTGCTTGATACTAAAATACAATGGTGTACCGTGACAGACTGGCCTATGAACGCTAAAAAGGCATGTGGATGGGTGGAGCCCCTGACACCATTTTGCCATGGATCTCATGTTCCTAACCATTCCCTCCCACCCCTGAAACTTAAGGGAGGGTCCTTAGGCTCATGATCATGGTTCAATTGGGTCCTACACAAACATCACCCAAAGGGGTTCATGGTTGAAGGAAATTGCTCTTCCTAGTCCTCAGTTCACGTATCTGCAAACTCAACCACAAGCCACTCGTCATTTGGAAGATAATTGCTGTTAAAATCAGACGTCGGTTTACCCTACCCTAACATTCATGACAAAAGTTCGACTCTTGCGCTTCCCTTAGGAGCTTCAATAAAGTGAAATCTTGAGATAATGAAAAGGAAGTGCTTTCCTTTTCATCAAAGAAGCATCCCATTTATCAAAAGAGACACAGCATTCCCAGCAAACATAATCAACTAGAAGCTATTCATCTAGAGTCTAAACCATAAAGCAGGCCTACCACCCTCTAATTCAATTTCTAATCTTTACCAAGTGTACTGCTGTTCAAATAATAACGAACTTCGTTCAGTAGAACACATTATTCACAGCAAAAGGTCGACTCTTGCACTTTCATTAGGAGCTTAAATAAAGTGAAATCCTAATAGTAAAAGGGAGGTATTTCTTATTCATCAAAGAGTTTCCCACTCATAAAAAGGGAAAACACAACATTCCCAGAAATATAATCACACCCACCTTTATATATTTTTTTTCAATGTGGCCCAAATGCAACACAAATATATCAAATCAAGCAAAAACAATTCTTCATTCCTAATAGCTTTTAGCCTTTTGAAAGACAGATAAGAAGCATCCCAAGCCCCCCATTAATATAAAAGTAGGGTTTAGCAAGTGATGTAGGGTTTAGCAAGTGATGTATAAATAAATATTCTCTTTCATGAAACATATAAAGAAATAATACAATAATAAGAGAAAATACATGAAATTCGAGGAAATAAAGAAAGAAAAATCAAAGTGGGTAAGCAAATATCGGCATTATGAAAGCAAAATATTGCAAAAGATTTGTATAGACAAAAGGGTCATCAATGACCTTCTCTACCACTCTCTCTTGGCCTTCAAAATTCAGTCCCTTCTTAATTGCTTTAGGCTTCCAGTCAGCTTCTTAACTTCTTTACTGTGTAGGCTAAAGTACCTGTCCTCTAATATTTATTTACTTTCCCTTTTTCCTCTATCCTCTCGGTTGTCACCAGCTGAAACCTTTTGTTTGGTATTGGAAATTGGGAACCCCAATCATCAAATCCCAACTCATATATTTACCATAATTTGGTAGATAATTATAATCACAACACTCATTCTTCTCAGACTCGTGAGAGGATAGGAAGAAATGTCTCACATCAAAAACTTGAGAAATCTTGCAAGAGTATAAGCCCATCTATAATATCAAGAATCATGTTTTTTTTTTCCAGCTGTAAAATATCTATAATCCAATGAAAAAAATAGCACAAATTAATGAACCTTTAATGAAGAAGAAGATCAAACCCTGCTAAACTATTATGGCTTGTGAATTTTCTTTGTTGGAGAGCTGTGATCAGAGTCACTGAAAATGAGCCTTCTCTTAGTGCCAACTGAACTTTCAAACACATCCATTGAGCTTGAATGGATTGATAACACAGTACTAGGGGAAATTGAAAACTTGGGTGGTGTCTTATCTTTTCTCTCCACCATTTCAAGCATCAAATTATAGCAGGAAAAAATATGCTCCTGTTGCAAGGGAAATTAGAGTATAACATTAATGAACCATAACAATGACAATATCAAGCAGCAGATTCATATAAATCAATGAACAATAATATCAGTAGGCTCACATAATCATGAGGCTTGATAAATGAGACCAAACTCATCTTAATCTCCATTGTATTTCTATTTAATTGACCATTTGATGCTGCTAAAACAGCAGCTGCTGCAATGATCGACGGCCGGGTATCCATTAAATCAATCTCTGCATTAAAGAGAGCAGATTGATAAGGAAATTTAAATGCACAATGTTGCCACTTTAATCAGATTAGGTTTATTGATCTTAAAGGTTACCTTTTGCCATTGACACGATTAGTCTTATGGCATCAGAAACTAGTCCTGTGGGTTTAGATTCAACAAAAAATTTATTTATGAAGCAATGCAGATAAGCAAAAGGAGTGATTGAACCCAATTTCCATTCCAATGTATTCAACACCAGTAGCTCCATTCTCTGAATCACCTTGCTTTCGAAATCATAATTTTGAACCCGAAACTCTGATAAAGCAGGAACGTTGCATTCTTCCATCTTAGCAGCCAAGGTTAGACATACCACAGATAACAATCGAATCGCCCATAATTTCCCATCCTAAATAAAAAAAATAATTTGATAGTATTAAACAACAAAAATCCAGAAACCCATTGTTTAAAACATCATGAATGCTTGATTGCTTACATCAATGAACCGTTTTGAAAGAAACCCATCAAAGTACATGACAGATAGATAAGCTGTATGCAATTGGAACCCGAACACAGCCGCGGTCTGCAAATCAATATTCAATATAGAGAAAATGCACAAACTTTGAGGGACTGGAATGAAAGAAAAAAAATAAAAAGAGAGAAAGATAAGAGCTTTGGATGAGTCACATGCATTGAAAATCCAATCAATCGAATCCAATCGAGCAGTTTTGAGCCAGCTTATGTCGGAGGCGGAGCAATCGTCGGAAAAGGTTTTGGATCCGAAGCAATGAGCCTCTCGCTGAACCAAATTTTCGATATATTCATCTTCATGCTCAAAAACAAAACATGGGTTGGATTCGATGGGGTTTGATTCAAATCCCGATTGATTCAAAGAAGTCCCGTCTTCTTGGCAGAGGAGGGAGGAGAGAGAGAAGGAAGCGGCTGCAGAGTCCCCCATTCTTCTCAGTCTCTCTGAACATCTATGGCGATGAAGAAACGAAAATTTAAGGAATTAAAACTGTGTAAAGAGGACGTGCATATTCGCAGTATTTATGTTGATCAAGTGCTAAATCCTCGGGGCTGCGAATATTGCAAAAAATTTATAGAGAGCGGGGGCTTAGAGCAAGGAGAGTAGAATGTGGGGGGAGTGTGAAGGAAAGTGGCGGGTTTGGTGCCGCCAAATGGCCGGATGATATATAGGGGAGTTAAATTTCGCGGTTGGAGAGTAGTGGCGTCTATACAGTAGAACACTAGCTACAGTTTATCTATATACCCGACTATGAATTTGGTTGAATTTTCTATCAACTATATTTTTGAGATAATGACAGGTTATTATATTATTAAATTAGTGTTTAGTGTTGAAAAAATAAAAAATTAGTGATTAATATTGAATTTAGCTTAATTTTTGTACTCAATAATTTTAAAGAAGGAACTAATAAACTCATCACAGGGGCTAGTGTTTATCGTTCAGAAAATAAAAATTAGTGATTGAAGTTGAATTTGGCTGAATTTTTGGAAGGATTATTTTTGAATAAAAACTATATAAAAGGGAATTAATTATGATAATACTAAAGATATTAGTGGGTTAGTGTTGTGAAAAAGCAAAAAATAATAATTAATGATTAGTGTCATATTATAGTAGGTAAGTCTTATATGCATACAAATTTATACAATCTCCTTCATACTACTCCTATAAGGAAAATAAATCCTCCAATCTAACTTTGAACAAGGCTGTCATTTGATTATCATTCCAATATAGTAATTCTAGATAGTATTACGATATGATTATATAGTATAAGTAATTACGTGTTATATAATCTGCGAATATTTATTGGCAATAAACTTTCAATTAGGAAGTATAAATTTAATCATACTGTATTAAAATCGACATTAATGAAAGTCAATATTCTCTTATTCCATATTGGCATCCGGAGACTAAAAATGTAAAATGTTCAGTCGTGTAAAAATGGCCGGATTGTTTTGCACATGCGACGGACTGAATGACTCCAAATATAGATTTGTATTGCAATTTTTTTTTTCTTTTTGAAGGAAATATATATATATTATGGTTAATGTATAATATATTTTTGTTTACTCAATTTTGTAAACTAATCGGTTGAGATACAAATTAAAGATGATAATATTATTCAATTTGTGGGGGCATTTTGGGGGGTCTTTCATTTAATACTTTTTTAAAAATTGACTTTTAATATACTATAACTCATAATTAATGTATTTAAAAGTATTCAAATTGTTTAAGTCAAAAAAATATTATCAAACTGAGGGAAGTGCATTGAATTAAGATTTATATAGATAATTAGAGTTTTTTTTTTAAGTAATTGAGTTTTACAAATTGATTGATTTTCATAACAGAGTTAATAACGGAATTATATAGAGTTACATGATAAAATTTTGTAGAGCCATATTGAGTTTTATATAATGTGATTAAATTTTGCATAAAATGATATTGAGCTATATAATTTGATCCCTTTTGTAAGAATTATATAATCAAATTATAATTATTTTTTTACTACTATCTCTCTAAATTTAAATAAATAATATATATAATAATTACATTCCACTCTAATGCTACTTATCGTATCACATTTTTTATTTGTCGAATTGTTTTTTGGGTATATATCATAATCTAAAATGTTCATTATCTAAGGGTGTGTATTCAATTGAGACTTTCAAAAAGTTTAAATATCTCTAAAACTTTAAACGTATTCAGTTATGACGTTTAGAGAGCTGGTGAAAGTTTGAGGGTATTAAATTTATACTTTGATAGAGATTTAAAAGTCATAAAAAAAATTGAGGTCTATTTAATCATGATATTTCATAACTTCATACGAGTTTAGTTTTATTCAAAATATCAATGAATATTTGCAGACTTCATTAAATGGGAGATTTTTATAGAGTTTGAAAAACATTTCATTGTAAGTTGTGCTTTAGCAAAGTTTTATAACTTGTCTAGTCTCCCCTCTCGGATTTATACGGGCAAGGATTAAAATATAATATGTAATTTTTATAATTTTATATTTTTTTTCAATACTCAATAAAGTTGAAGTATTATACTAATATCGATTACGACAGGGCTCTTCCCAAAAATACTTTGATAATTGTGACAGGTCCTGCTCCCATCTGACAACTAAATCAAGGTTCCAAAAATATCCTTGAATTAAAATAAAATAAAAACAAAAATTGTCAAATAAGGGATACTTTCGTTAACTGTTTGAGCTATCAAGATCAACTAGTCAACATTAATATATAGTAGGGGTAACTGTACAATACAAAGTACCAAAATCCTACTCTGAAGAGTCAACAAGTGCGCAGTGGTGATATCATGCCTTCTTCTCAAAATCGGTCCCTATTCTCCGAATTATCAAAATACCCTTGGGTGTTTTAGACTAGTAAATAACCCGTCGGAATTCCGATTTTGACATGTCGCCTGTCTATGAATTCAGAATTTTGAGGCCTACACAACAGTATTCGAAAACTGTGCAGAAAATTCTCCGAATCAAAATTCAACTTTGACCTTTAAGTATAAATAAGAGCAAAATAGTCCATTTAAAATAAAAATTACTAGAATTACATTTCCCAAACTTTCAAGTTGTTATAGGTTATATTATTCTCTCTAGGAATTATAAGAAATTAAACAAAATAAAATTTACAGGAATTTATTTGATTTTTTCAGGAAAAAAAAAACAAAAAAGAAAAATTAATAAGATGAATATAAAAAATTCAAAACCATACATGACGCCTAATGGCCATAACATCTCGACCTATAAAAGTTTTATATTTTTGTACTTATTCTAGCAATAATAGATGACAAGACCCACCCTAGAAAATACCTCGAGAACTGTTCATTGTCCTGCTCTCGTCTGACACCCTAAGCAAAATTCCAAAAGTACCCTAGAACTTAACTCCGAAACTAAACTCGTAGACAAGGGATAAAACAACAGTCGCTCTTTATGGGTCACCGCCCACACCACCTACTGATCCTAGAAGCGAGGTAAACCCCGTTTAATAACTACCCCAACCTCAATTGCAATCCATGGCAATAAATTAACTCAACAGTCGATAACTCCCTCGACTAGCAGTCATGCCTAGCCAGCAAGCCATCGACTCCACTGCATCCACCCATATCCCCTACCAAAATTCTAACTCACATCAGAGCCCCCTTCCGAACCTGGTGATAGTTTATACTCATTTCGGAGTATTGTGAGTCAATTACATCACTAGTGTCCAAACACCTTAACCAAGGAACAACTAATTCCACGAAAACCTAGGAATACACCGTTACTTAGGCTCCCCCGAACCTCAGTCCAAAACCCACCTCGTTCAAGGTAACCAATCTGGAATTTTCCTCAAATGGGCTCCAAACAGCCCCGAAAGGCCCCGAAACCACCGAAAACGGATCCAGAAGGTCGAAACCTATGGGTATGCATCAATGTGGGCTATGGAATGGCCCCACGCACCGCCTAGAGAAGACGACCAACACTACCACTAGCACTGCTGTCTGGTTCGCTAGAAACCGCCATTTCCGATTGACCTTCAAAATTTTCCAAATCTTTTTTACGATCCATACATGGATCTTGGCCTCCTCGGCGAGAGGAATCTAAAACTAAGCTCAGAAGTAAGAAATCATACCTGATTTCGCTAGAAAACGGTCGTGAACATCCATCCACATTCCTATCGATGATCCACCATGTCCAGCCACCGTCCCACTCTCAAACCACTACCAATCGACACGCACGGCCACGAGGAAGCAATCCATGGCATCATACTTGTCCGACTCGACCCTAAATTAGGTAAACCACGAAGGGAGTGTGCGGTGATCGCACGGGAAAAGAGAAAACCAGAGAGACCCCAAACTACCCAATCGTGTGAGGAGTGAGAAACCCCACCCTTATGTACCCTAGAATTTCTCCAAAATTATCATTATTTCCTTATCGTTTCAGACATGTAACTCCCGTTCACGAACTCTGGTTCCTGCGTGCCGTCTGTCCACGAACTCGTGAGCTCAAGACCTACGCCTTGATCAAAGGAAAACATCCAAAATTATTTTTGAGAAAAAATTGACCAACGGACCCCTCCGAGGCCAAGGGAAAAATCCTAATTTTCTACGTAATTTCCTAAAAATAACCCTAATTTCTAGTCTGGGTCGTTACAATCTACCCCCCTTAAATAAAAATTTTCCCCCAAATTTACATATGCAAGTTAAAAGTAAAAATAACCGAATTTCAAAAAAAACAAATTATCATGTGCACTGGTAACCATGGAAACCATGCAATGCACAAAAATACATGTGTCCCTCATTTCCCTGAAATCCTCAGTTATTAAACCATTCTGAAAACCCCTAGACATAATAACCAGCAAAGTTAAACCTCGAGCTCTGCTAGTCTAACCAGTTAATCCCTCATACTACTCGTAGACAATCATGAATCTTGCGGAGTCCAACCCCGTCGGAACGTGTGGAGTCTAACTCCAACGACATCGGAGTCTGTCCTTGGGAATCTCTAGAGTCCAACCCCGTCGGATCGTGTGGAGTCCAATTTCATCTACGTCCAAGTCCCATATCCCGTACTACGCGTACACACCACAAAATCCTCATAGTCCAACTTCGTTAGAACGTATGAAGTCTAACTCCACCTACATTCAAGTTCGTATCTAGGAACTCTCAGAGTCCAACTCTGAAATAGCGATCCAATCGCATGAGGATGAATATACTAGGAAAAATAGTTCATGAACCCAAGAAAAACTTTGCTTCCATAAATATGTAACATAAAACAAAGTTAAAACATTTTAACTCGAGCTTGAGCCCAAACACTATTTCCCAGAATCTGTAAAAACTTGGGTCTAGAAAACAACATCCCGAATATATATTCTAAAACCAGGCAATTATCGAAAATGAATTTTGAATTATATATTCAAACCATTGCAAACCCAACCATGCAATAAAACCATAGGAGTATGTAAATATGCATGCAAGTCAATTTATAAACAGGTTCACTCACCGTACATCCAACAGTCATACTCCGAGCTACGCCAACTAGTGGAATTCCCGAACCAATGTCACCTGGTTCACTCTGATATCAAATTGACAGGACCCAACCTAGAAAATAACTCAAGAATCGTGCCCGGTCCTACTCACACCTGACACCCTAAGTGAAGTTCCAAAGTATTCTAGAACTTATCTTTGAAACCAAACTCGTCAGATAAGGGATAAAACCAACAACAGTTGCTCTCTAGGCGTCACTGCCCATACCACCCACTGATCCTGTAAGTAAGGTAAACCCGGTTTAATAACCACCCCAACCTCAGTCGCAACCTATGGCAATAAATTAACTTAACAGTCGATAACTCTTTTGACTAATAGCCATTCCAAGTCGGTAACCCATCGGCTCTATTGCCTTCGCCCGTGTCCCCTACCGAAATCCCGAATCACATTAGAGTCCCCTTTTGATAACCTGATTCTCCAGGAGCCCCGATCTGCAATCCCAACTCATCTAGAGTGTACCTCAAAAAAATATCCTGTAAAGTCTAAACCTGGCTGTAGTTTATACTCATTTTGGAGTATCGTGAGTCAACTACATCACTAGAGTCCAAACACTCTAACCAAGGAACAACTAAGTCCACAAAAACTTATGAATATACTGTTCCTTCGGCTTTTCTAATCCTCGGTCCAAAACTCACCCTGGTCAAGGTAACCAATCTGGAATTGCCTCAAATGGGCTCCAAATAGCCCGAAAGACCTCGAAACCACTGAAAATGGATCTAGAAGGTTGATAACCTAGGGGTACGCACTGACATGGGTCGTGGAACGACCCCACACGCCGCCACACGTTGGTAGAAGGCCGACAGCCTTCCCACGCGCTGCTACAGTGCCATAAGCGCTCTGACTTAGCGCTGATCTAGCACTGACAACCTAACGCACTCCACCACGGGGCACTAACGTGGAAGCCACATGTCCATGACACGTCTGACATGTGGCACTAACGTGGAACCTAACAACCTAACACCATTGACACATGTCCTTGTCACCCTATGCCGCATGACACTTAGTACCCCTAACACGTGTCCTTATCACCCCCTGCCACATGGCACTGACATAGCACCTGGAAACCGGACACCCTTGGCACGTGTCTCTATCACCCCTTGCCATATGGGGTTGACGTGGCATATGTCATCATCATGACATTATGCTGACGTCACTTGATGATATCATCATGATATCACCACCCCACCGGAGAGGACGATTGGTGCCACCGCCAATGCGACCGTCTGGTTTGCTGGAGACTGGCAGGAAACCGCCATTTCTGGCCGACCTTCAAAATTTTCCAAAAACCTCAAATCTCCACCATTTTATGCTATCCATACATGGATCTTGGCCTACTCGAGGATTCCAAAACTAAGCTCAGAAGTAAGAAATCATACCTGGTTTGGCTGGAAAATGACCGTGAACATCTCAGACACCTTCACGTCAACGACTTACCGCGTTCAGTCACTGTCTCACTCTCAAATTGCCACCAATCGACTTACACGGCCAGGAGGAAGCCATTCATGGCCTCATATTCGTCCAACTTGACTCCAAATTAAGTAACCTTCGAAGAGGAAAAAGGGGGAAGGGGGGGGGGGGGGGGTATGGTGATCACACAGGAAGAGAGAGAAACAAAAAGGCCCCCAATTGGCCAATCATGTGAGGAGAGAAACCCCACCCTTATATACCCTGGATTTTCCCCAAAATTACCGATATGCCCTTACCATTTTAGATCTATAACTCTCGTTCAAGAACTCCAATTCCCGCATGCCGCCTATCTATAAATTCGTGCGCTTGAGACCTACACCTCAGTCAAAGGAAAACATCCAAAAGTCTTTCTAAAAATAAAATTGACCAACGGATCCCTCCGAGGGCAAGGGAAAAATCGTCATTTTCTACGTAATGTCCTGAAAATAACCCTAATTTCCTGCCTGGGTCGTTACAATAGAAAGATTATTTTATTTAGAGAACTTTTAGTAAAAAAAATAATTATGATTTGATTATAAATTTATTCAAAAAAAAATTATATCAAATTATAGAACTCAGTAGCATTTTCTGTAAAATTCAACCACAATATGTAAAACTCAATATGACTTTGTAAAACTTTATTACGTAACTCTATATAATTCCGTTATTAACTCCGTAAAAGTTTATGAAAGTCGATCACTTCAAAAAACCCTGCAATTATTCATATAATTTTGAATTCAATATACCCCCTAAATCATTATTTTAAGGTCATCTTCATAAAAAAAAAATGAATAAGATTGGAAGTCGTTTAACCATTCATACGTATTAAGTAATGACAAACTATTTATTTAGTTTATTCATATAAATGACTAAACTACCATCAATCTTATTGATTTTTTATGGTGATAATCTTGAAATGCTGATTTGGAGAATGAACAGTTTTCAATTATGATATATGTACAAAAATAATTCAATAAATCAAAATAGTGTTACAAGAAGGTACTACTTGGGTGCGATGTTAGTATTATCCATTGAAAATTAGTTAGTTTTATTTTTTTATTTTTTTATGTTAATATTTTTTTCTTTAATGGATATTTTTTTTGGGTACAATAATAAAAGTAAGGCAAATTGTTGCTAGCGGCCCTGAACTTCACGCTAAGTTTAGCTATCATCATTAAGCTTTATTTTTAATAGCATACATGAATTATCTATTAAAATTTCTTAACGATTTCAGTTAAGAATAACTGAATAAGGGTGAGTTTTTCCAATCAAGTGTGTTTTTTTTTTTATAATATCACGTTCTGAAATTTTAATGAAATGATCGTCCTTACATTTTTAAACATAATTTATTGACGTCTATTACTAATAATAAAGTTCATAAATGATAGCTAACAGAACCGGTCCAATAAATTGGAGGCCTAAGACAAAAATGATAAAAGTGTCCCTATAATATATATTTACATATACAAAATTAATATTTTTTTTTTCAAATTTCAATCATTTTTTCATCCTTCTAGCAATATACCAAAAAAATTCAAGAATTTAAGCACATCAATCATACATAAAAAATATACTCATTTTTACAATATTAAAATTTTAAGAAACGGTAAAATTTCATCAAAAAATTTAGAGTTAGAGTCTTAATGACTTTATAAGAAAAGCTAGATAACTATATATTAATCAGAATGTCTTATAATATTTCAAGAATACGAGACCAACTTTTAATAAAATATTTCTTCAATTTCAATTTAAATATTTTTTTATTTTTTCCCATAAAAATAAGACAAATTTAAAATTTTTAGGCTCTCTTTGTTCGCAGGCCCAAGGCGGTCGCCCTTACTGCCCTAGGCCATGGCCGGCCCTGATAGCTAAAACTCGTGTAATATTCAAGGGCGTTGTCAATCATTTTTTGATATAAGTAATACTTATATTGTCACAGGGTAGATGTAATCATTCCTCCTATAATTGATAATTGAATATCCATTCTCCAAATGTGATAATTTAAACTTTTTTTTTGTTAAAATTTCATGTAAAGGTTATCACTGCAAAAAAAAGTGATTATGTTTATTCCTTAATATCCATCAATTAAATCAATGGTCCATTGTAAGCATCTTAATTGTTACAAAAAAATCTTGATTACTTTTATGCATATGGACTATCAAACAATCTCCTAATCTTGATTGCTTTTATACATATGGACTATCAAACTATCTCTTATTTTGTTGATCTTTTGCGTAGATGATCTTTATTAGATCATGAGAAACCAACGGTTCCAAATATCACATTTGCATATTAAAAATTTAGGGAGCTGATTTTATCACTCCACAACTTACTTGTGCACTTCCCTTTTTGGTTTACTATTTTCATAATTTTATATAAATCAAATTTCCAAACTTATTCCCTTCCTTTTGAATTTCATATATTTAATTTTTATTTCTTTTGTTTATGTAAAATGTTTGGCATTTTTTTTTCTCAATAGGTTCAATAAAATTTTAGGAGTCGATAACCATTCGTTGGTGATTATAAAAGGTAGATAGTTAGCCTTGTTAAAAAAAATTCAAAGAGCTCTCTATAGTTTTTAATCTTATATAGAAGATAAATGAAATCGGAGAGTAGTGTTCATCGAGAGAAAAAAAATCTAAATGTTTTACATAAACAAAATAAATATAAATAAAATATATTAACTTAAAAAAAAAGACAAGTTTGAAAATTTAATTCATAAAAAATAAGAAAACATCAAAATAAAAATTGGAGTATAACACGTAATTTATGGAGTGTCAAACGCAGCTCCTAAAATTTATAAACCAACCATAGGACATGAGCATTCACTCTAGAGTGGATGCAAGTATTTTTCCAACAATAATTTATATTGAGGGCAAAGATATGGTAGAATTTCCGTACATTAATGGGAATCTTTTCCATTCAAAACGGATTTACTTATTTATATATCGGTTCATTCGATCTTTTAGACTTTTACTTCACCTTGACGTTAATGTCACAATATCCCTAAAAAAATCACACTATACAATAACCCAAGTATAAATCATTTTTATCATTTATAACTTATAAGAATTGAATTTAAATTCTTACTTATATAAAAATTACAGAAAATAAAAAAACAAATACTGAAAATTAAGAAGAGAAAATAGGGATGCTTTGTAATTGGTATATGGTAGGGTTATTTACAATGTTCCAAATGGCGTTAGGCGCTCCTAGGACGGCGGGTGGGGGCCTAGGAGGTTTTTTTAAGAAAAAAAATTAATAAATTAGGTACTACATAATTACATATACATAAACATATAGTACATAATTAATTTCAAATACCAATCTATATCAAAATTCAACCACTATCACAAATTCACAATATGATGATGACAATATCAAGGTGAAAAGTAATTACTTAATTATAAATGTATCATTTAGAGTTAGCATAGCAATGAAATTGAATTTAAGTGGATATGTGATCCAACACAAATTCACAATATGATAGAGAAGAGACAATGAGATTGGCCCACTCACCATCCATTTTTTTTTTTGTTAATTAAATTAATTGTCTTTGTGACTTTGTGTTATGTCTTTTACTCGAGCAACTTGAAGATAGAAACTAATGGGAGAGAGACTTATTTAAGCGACCAATGTGGATTTTTCTTTAGAGAAAAAAATCAATAAATCTTGTTTGACAATGAAATTTCTAATTTTTAAATTGAATTGTTAATTAACAAGTGGAGCCGCCTAGGTCGGCCGAGCCCACCTAGAATCCGAGTAATAGTGCAGCTGCCTTTCTCTACCGCCTAAGCCAAAGTCGGGGCGCCACACTCCCGGGTAGCGCTTAGGTGTCGCCAAGGATTGAAATATCGATATTGACGGATATATCGCTCGTCAAATTTACGGATATCTCGCCCCAAATATCGGTATCGATATCGATATCGTTTACGGTCAACAAAAATGACGGAAATTCGATCTAAAAGTTGGAAATTTAGAATGAAACTTTGAGAAAAACTTAAATACCCAATAATTGTTTTATATGACTAATAAAAACTATAAAATGACTTTGATATAATAAATATATGATGAATAATATGATGTAATATGATTCTGACGATGACTGATAATATAAAATCTTAAATATAAACATAAATTAAAGTGAGTTACTATAATTGAATGTTAATATATTAAAAACATAACAATAAACATACAAAAATTTAATATAAGAAAAATGATAAAATAAGTTTAAATATATTCAAAATTGGAAAAAAAATGAAAAAATAGGATCAAACTTTGTTTAAAAATTGGAAGTAATTGATATATTTAAAATTGGATAAAAATGAAAAAGAAAAAAACCCAAACTTTGTTGAAAAGTGAAAAAAATGAATTCAAATGGATAAAAAAGGAAAAAAAGAAATGAATTCAAATGGATAAAAAAGGAAAAAAGAAATGAATTTAAATGGATAAAAAAGGAAAAAAAAAGAAATGAATTTAAATGGATAAAAAAAGGGAAAAAAAAAAGGTAACTTATGGCTTGAGGGGGGTCGAACCTAAGACCCTCCAACTGAGAAGCAAAACGCCAACCAACACTGTTAGCCAGCAAGTTTGCAAATTAACTAACGCCAATCATATAAATATAAACAATAGAAGTCATCCCCTATCTCCAGTCGGGTCTGCAACCCGGGTTTCCCGACCCGACGGCAAGACCCGGCTCAATTTTCTTCGTTTTACGTCCGATTTTCACGATTTAATTGTGCATCTTCATCGTTTTGATCCTAGGAAAGGATCGGTGGGCTCAAAACAAGAAATCATGTCGAAATTTCGGCCAATTTCTTCCCCCTTCTTATATGCCGCCGGTCGGAAATACCGATATATCCGGCGATATATCGGCGATAGTGACGATTTTTCAATCCATGGGTGTCGCCTAACCCGCCGTTTTGAACATTGGTTATTTATTTAGGGATAGCCCTAAATTTAGGACAGCTGTAGGATGGGAAGGTTTGTCCAATGTGGTTAGAAGGGTCTCATTTGGCCCTTTGGTCCTAAAGCTTCATCATCATCGACAATTCTCTCTCTGGCCTCTGCGGCCTTCCTTTTTTTTTTCTTCAAGCTGGGAGGGTCCTAACTCCTAAGGTATTGAGAGGATCACAGAATGTATGTCTTTGGTATTTACGAATGGAGTTGAGCATGTAGAACCAAAGAAAATTAGAAGTTGCCACTAATATTTTTGTAATTGGAGATTTCAAATTTTAAATTTGACTTTTGTAAAATACTAAAAAAAAAAAAAAATTTCTTTTATTTGTTATAAAGCAAAACTTTATGTTAAATTATGAATAATTTATTCAATACCATGTCTAATATGTAAATATATTACGATATTATGGACACGTTATCAATATCATAGTTGACAGATCTCATATCTAAAGAAGAAATAGTAGATATAATTTTTTGTTTGTTTTCAATTGTGAATTAAAAAAAGGGAAAAAAATAAAAATAATAACACCTTGTACCTCACGACTAGTTTGTACCAGCTGGAATTATTGTCATCATCTTTTGTGTATGTCACAAAGTCATGCCAAATTATTGTTAGCGGTACTGCACAAATTTCCAATTCATCCCAATAATGTCGTGTGAAGTTTTGATGTAATTGCTAAGAAATTTTTGTTATTTAGCTGGTTTTCCTTTCATTTTCCGCATTACTAATTATTACACGAAGGTATTATCTTAGAATTTTGAACAAACATCAAATTATACCTCAAGATATGAGAATCATTCTCAAAATGAACCACTAAGTTTTCATTTTATTATTTTATCCATGTAATTTTAATATGACATTAATTTACTTTCTCCATTAACCCACCGTTAATTCATCAGTTAAATAGTGATACAGTATGAATAGGGTCAATTTATCACAAGATTAATTAGTATATGATAGTAAAATGAAAGAAAATCCTGCCCAGAATTTCCATTGTGCCTTAAAAAAAATCTGATATGGCTCTTAAATTTCAACTCTGTCCTAAAATCAGCCCCAAACTCAGAGCAGAGAAACCCTGAATTTCAAAATTTTCTATGGAAAAACATCTATTGAACAAATTTGGTTATGACAACTCCGACTCCAACATTCAATCCATTCAATTATTAATGTTGATGCACAAAATGTGCCAATTTAGGGGACGAATGCTGCTCAGTCACGTGTCCTTTGACAGACTTGCAAAATAGGAAAACTGGTCGGTTGGTCGGTCAGAGGACGGCACCGGTGTGGTACTCCGACGCCCAAGTCAGTGGTCGGTCTCTGTGTAAGGAGTGAGTGGTGAATAAAGAACAAATTTAGTCATTAATAGCAAAAATGTCTCTATTCTAGAAGATCATAGAGAATGATGCATCATCACTTAACTCTCAAGTTAACCACTTAACTCTCAAGTTAACGTTAAAATTAACAGATAGAGTAAATTGATTTCTTATCAAAATCATATTGAGTAAAATAATAAAATAAAAACCTTATAGTCCACTATAAAAATAAACCCCAAACTTTAGAGTGTAAAATGCGGTTCTCCCTAATATTTTATAATCTATAAAAAAATTTGCTCTTATTATTTTTTTGCTAATTTTAAAGAAAGTATTTTTTTCATCAAATGGTATGTACAGATTGACAGAAGATTGAATTTTTGGGTTGATAATAATTCAAGTTAGATTTTTATCTAAAGACAATGGAAGTCTCTGTCACTAATACTATTGGTCTCATAGCATTTTTATTTAATGTAGTAATAAGAAGTTTTGATCCCAAATTTTTCGATCTCAATATTGAATATATTTGTATGTGCATAATTACACAAGTTTGGATAAATGGTGGTCCAAACAAGATATAGTATTTTGATTATCTTGTTATATTTTCCCCACGTTTTGTCCTTTTGGACACTTGGGATTTGATGAACAACGTACTGCATATTTATACTTTCTGACTCCGCCATTAACAATTGTGTTTGTTTATACCAACCAGCTTTTTAAGGGCATCTCACTCTCGAATTATATTGTTGGAATAATGTTGGATATGTATTTCGTATGAACGTATGAAATGTTGATATATTATTAATTAAATATGTGTATAAGTAATTAAAAAAAGTGCATTTTCAATTATCAAAAATCTCACTCTAGTTATAATAAAAAGGTGAAATAAGTTTGTTGTTTAGCTTATAATTCTTTTGGGGAAGTCAACAATGTAGCAACTTTGTTGATTGGTGCTGGGTATGATTTGAATTGAGAATCAAGCAATGTACAATCAAGCACAACCACAGTCATTCATATGCTTTAATAATAAGTAAATTAATATTTTTGGTAAACAAAAATTGTATAAAAGTGAAATTACTATTAGGCAGGTAGGCAACAATGAGTAAAAAAATGGATAACCAGAGTAAATAAAATTGATAAAAGGCAGAGGCAAGATCCAAAACCTGGGCTTTCAGGAAAATTGGTTAAATGCCATCTTACTTATTTATGCACCTCAAAGTTCAATCTCACCAAATAGATACCACTTGTTACCAAATACTGCACATAGTATTTTGTGTTTTTAATGCTGTCAATAATTTTAGTGATGAAAGAATTGTAGAGTGAATAATATTTATGCATGGTGAATTCTCCATTTGTTTTTTGCCATTTTCAAGTTTGGCCACTGTAATACAATTGTATCTTAAAGTGGTAAGTTTAGAAGGGACCAAAGTGAAATATCGAAGTTTTTATTTTTATAAAAAAAGTTCTTTATTTTTTCTTTGGGTCACAATATTAGACGGGAAGGGCCAAGGGGAGCTTCGTAAAAAACATTACAAAAAAGAAAACGAATAATGAATGAAAGGCTGGACCATCGACGCTCCTCTGAATCTGAAGGATCTCCTCATCCACCAAGGTTCCCACCCCCACCCAGGCACCCATGACCCACCCCACCCCACTCCACTCTCCTCTAAATTATACTTTAAAAAAAAAAACAGAAACTAATTAAAACAAAGAAAAGCCTCTAAGGTAACTCTAATTACCGAAATCAACTCTTCAAGCTCCAATTGCTTCCTTCAGGATCAATCTCTCATCTTCTATTTAAATCGCCATGATGTTTCATCTCTGCCAACAAATTCACTACATGATTAGCTTCCCGATATATATAAACGAACTTATTATGTAGAAAACTCCTGCTTTATTTTTTAGCATTTGAAATAATCTTATGATGTCATTTAATTAATTACGTTTATTAGAATGTTAATTATATTATTCTGAAAATAAAGACGACAAAATTTCTTAGTAAAACTCAAAATGGATTTTTTTTTTAAATGTCTTGAAATGTACAATTGACAAGTTTATTGTGACAGTGTGTTCTTAATAAATGATTATGTTCACAGAACTAAGTAACTCCAAAGAAGATTCAGTGCCCAACAAAAGAGGGAGGCATCCAGAAACATCTATCATATTCATAACTAAGAGTTCTCAAGTGTTATTTTTAAAGATAATAAACAGACTACGTATTTGTATAAATTTCAATTCATAATGTCTGGTGTACCGAACGACTTGACTTTTATACATGTAAAATAAAATTAAGAAAATAGTTGTTAATTAGTATTTTTTAAACTTTACATTAATTTTAGTTATCATTATTAGTAATATACATCCATAAATTATGTCTAAAAGTATAAGGACAGTCCTTCATTAAATTTTACAGCAATTTCTATTAAAAATAAACGTAAAATTGTCAAATTTGTGTATTTTTAACAAAAATTGTTGAAAAATATAACAGAATGAATGTTTTTAAATAAATATCTACTACTATTAATAATAAAATTTATGAACGATAAATAAAATTAATATAAAATTTACAAATGCTAACAACTTTTTCCAAAAAATAATTAAAATAAAGTAAACAAGCCAAAATAAAATAAACCACTATGATGATATTTTAATCATATTTTTTTTTAAGAAAAAGAACCAAAAATAAGAGAGGGAGAAGATATATGTAGATTATAAATATGATGGAATGCAAGGTGGGTGGCAACAAACTTGGGTCTTGGTGCTGAGACAGTTGGAGGGGTAAGCAACCTTAGACTCTGCAAATATCTCCAAAGCCCAAGATGGCCAGCAACTGGCTTTGACCCTTCTAAGTTTTTTTTTTTTTTTTTTTTAAATCATGTTTTTCTCCTTCGAACTTCTAAAACTCCGACTCTCATTCTCTCTGTTGCCTATAGATGATGCAGACAACCTGCTTGGTGGGGAAAATCATGCTTCCAACACCAGGGTTTTCAACCATCAAAGTGCGAGTTCTTTTATTTTTTTTAATTAATTCTTATTTTCAAAATCTTTCTTGAGGTATTTTGAAAGTATACGTAAGTGTCTTATCATTGTAACGATTAGATGTAGAAGAAAATTTATTCAATCTAGTTATCTTAAAATGGTAGATTTAGACAATTTCATTTTTTAATATCTAATCTCTTTATAATGAAAAAACTTACACTTTTTTCGTTCAAAATTACTTGAATTTGATGAATTATACCACTCAATTTAATAAGATTCACTAAACAAATCCATTTTTTTACTCAAACATGCTACTAAGTTTTGCTTAAAGGAAACTTTGTATGAATTTGTTGTTACTTTATAAAATCTGCCATTACTCTGGCCCAGAGGATTCACCTGAACACCGAAACCAAGGTATGTTGGTCTTCATATTGATTTAATTGGATTGTCGGATCAACAACATATATATATGTACGTTATTTTTAGTCCCTTTTAGAATTCTGTATAAATTAATAGATTTAGAATCAGAAGTTCGGATCTCCAAATTTGTGGTTCTAGGATTGGGTATGTTGATCATGGACCGATTGTGTAATCGAACCAATCCGACCATTGGATCTTAACCGAGTGAGTGGAACTTTTGTTTTCCAACATGTGTGTTTATACTACTTCCCTAACATGAGTGATGTTACTTATGTCTTGTCATCATGCTATATTTTATATTTTCACTTGCTACATCATTTAGAAATGTTAACTGATGAGTTATAATTATGTTATATTAGGTTGAAATTTGATTATATCGCTTAATTATATTATAATTATCCGTACCAACGTGGCTAAGTTGTTGGTATCTTCCGTAATGTGTGTTGAACGCGGATCGATTTTTTATGTGGTTGTTCACTTGCAAGCTGCTCGCTGCTAGTTATATAGTGTTAATCTTATCCCAGAGTTAATTGGGGGCATGGGGTGACTATGTGCAAAACCCAGTTTTTTAGGAGGTGGTTTTGGAACATAGGCGAATTCTAAAACTCATACCTATCATGTACGCATAACTAGTACTACTCTATGTCAATGAGGTACATACTTATGTTTTTTTGTATATTGAAGTACTAGTGATGATACATATGAGGGTAGAGACCATTTTGTAGAAAGTTAGTTATTGGGTTGTTTTGTTTATGATAATAATGCCGTATGTAGTAACTATTCAATGAGCTTCTATTGTCACTCACGCACATACCTTGAATGTGATTGTATCAAACTGATTTTAAAAATTATTCTACATACCTTATATGTGATTTTTTTTTACCTTTTTTTCCATCTTAAAAGGGAGATTTATTTTATTCATCTTTTGTTCTTGGTACATTGTCACCTAGCCGAATATGTTACGAGGGGGTGGATATCATGTTGACAATTCCAACTTCTAAATTATTTTAATAATTGAATGTATTATAATATGAATAAAATGATAAATTCTAGATACATTTTTAGATAATATTCCGGACATATTAAAGAGTTACTCGACGTTGAAGATGAATCAAAAGACTTATTTTACGTATAACAATGAGCCCTAAGATATAGCGAGACCAATTCGGCACACACCAGGAGGTCCAATTTCATTTCTCTATGAAACTGCAATCTGGGATTTTACTTTGAATGATTCTCACAAGTCACAAATTTTTCAGCCTGGCTATAAACTGCAATCATTGAGGTTTCAGTCCGATTAAATAATATATTCAGCTGATAAATATATTATTTAATATGTAGGTGTATGCGAGTCATTAATATCATTAGCATGAGCAATTAGGACATTATATGAATTATGGGCCACGTGGCTGCTCCAAACATTTCAGGTGATTTTGGGTTCCAAAAATGCGCCCACATCGTTTTAGAATTTAAGGAATTCTAAGGGATATATACATTTTGGGATACACTATTAACCATGCTTGTTGAGCACTCAAATTGATATATATATATATATATATATATATATATATACTTGATGTGTGTCATAAAAAATATATGTTTTCTTGTCCCAAATCTTTAACGAATTAAAGATCTCAATTATGGTATTCAATTTCATTTAATTTAAAATTAATTCCATTTTAGATGGTTGAAGGTTTCTTTTCCTATTTAAGGAGGTATGTGACAGCAAAAAAGGGAAAAGATCTAACCAAAGTCTCCCATCCGTTTGGGTAAAAAAAGGAGAGAAAGTTTGATTGTTGTTTGGCGATGAGAGGGAACGCCTCAATCAAAGAACTTTTAGAGGCAATGTATGTTTTTTCTTTTATGTTGGTAATGAAATTGTAGGTAAGGTTTGTTGGTTCAAATGTCAGTAAAAGTGAAGGACCCTTACAATTTTCGTGCACATGGGATCCGTCGCTCAGAAGACAAAATGGCAAGAAATGATTGGTGGAGAGGCTTGATGCGTCAGGCGCATGTGCGCATGCTCCCATTGTAATGACCCGTCCTATAATCACGGGATTATTGGGAGGTTATCGAGATTTTATCATGGATTAAATGAGGATTATTAGGTGATTTGAGGTGAATTGACGATTTTGCCGTTGACTTTTGACCCGAGAGTTTATTTGGACTTTCCGAGGCACATTAGGTAAATCAAGGGATTACGATTACATAGACAGGTGACACGTCAAATTTGAACGTCGTACGGTGAAATTACGAGCCTAGAATAGTTCAATGAGATTTTACGGTGCACATTTTACGATAAAATTGACTTTTAGTTGTTAATTAAAGGGGCCTAAAATATCTAGTTATGGACCAAAGGATGAGTGTCACTCATCCCATTAGCCCATAACCCGACATTCATGCATCTACATCTCCTTTTCTCTCTTCATTTCAAACACACCCGAAACCACCCCTTCCATTTTCTTCATTGTTTCACCAGCTAGTGCTGGTTGAGGGACACTGAGAGTGAGTGAGGGAGAGGCTGACAGAGACGGTGGAGAGACGATGAGCCACGTTGGCTGATTGAAAAAACCCAGGAAGCAGGTAAACCCATGAACTTGTTTAGCTTAGGTTTCGGGTTTTGGATTCTAGGAATCGAACCTCAGTTTTCTGATCACCATCATCTTCTCT
Source organism: Prinsepia uniflora (assembly GCA_032719365.1). NCBI lineage: Eukaryota > Viridiplantae > Streptophyta > Magnoliopsida > Rosales > Rosaceae > Prinsepia > Prinsepia uniflora. Next base: position 15,204,882 of record CM064862.1, on the reverse strand, counting down.
AAGTTCATGCGAGCTTACAGGGCTAAAAATAGAAGTAAATGGATGTCTGGACTAGTCTGGGTGGAAGCTTGAACATTGACCATGAGGTTTCGAGCTTGACCATGAGAAAAGAGGTGAGTTTTCTTACATTTAAGCTCATAGGGTTGTAACTGGGTAGAATACGAGTAAATGGGGTGAAAAAATGGTGGATTTTGGTTGAGAAATGGTTGAGAACGAACCGAGTCATGATTCGGTTCGAACGACCCGTTACAGTGGTCTCGGGTCAACCCGCGAGAGGTTGACAACGATGAAGTGTCACACCACATCATCTTGTCATGCCACATGGCAGATCAAGGTAGGCGCCACGTGGTGATGTGGCCGAGGTCTGTTAGAGCTGATGTGGCAGGGCTGACGTCAGCATGACATCATAGTGACGTCAGTAGAGACATGTGGCACGTGTTAGAAGGTGACATATGGCACCAGTCAGGGGGTGCCACGTGGCAGTTGTCACTCTGTCAGATGTCAGTTTATCAAGATGACATCATCTGACGTCAAGGTTGACCAAACTTTGACCAGCACGTATGGGCATCTGGGCCCGAATTTTTAGGTCAAGTTCATTTTGTTTGAAAGGTTTCGATGTTCTGAATCCAATGGAGGTTTTTCTCGCCAGGAAGCGTGTTCAGGACGCGTTTTTGGTTTCGGAGGGTTTTAAGGATATATTGTATGAACTTATATGGATTGTTAGTGACCCTCGGGTATGACTTTGATAAGCTCGGACGTCTCAGAGGCTTTGGAATTGCTTATAGCTCGTGTTTTGAGCGAAAACGATATTGTGAGTGGACAGTTTCTTTCATAACTCTCGTGCATGCATATTTACACATTTTTATTGGTTTTATGATATGTTTTTCCATGATTGTGAATACCGTTATAATTGCTAGATTTATGATCAATTTGAATTATATTTATGATGGATATTTCTGTATAAGGATTTTATCATGGTTTTTGGATAACCGGAATTTGGACTGGAGCCCTAGAGTTAAATGTTTTGGGCTGGGCCCCTGTGATAACTGTTTTGGGCTGGTGCCAGTATGAGAACTGTTTTGGGCTAGTGCCCTTGTGATAAATATATTTCGTTTTGGATGCTTTGTTATGGATTGGTAAACCTCAGGCTATTATAGCGTTATATCCGGAGTTGGACTCCGTAGATTCCCAGAGACAGACTCGGACGTAATCAGAGTTGGACTCCGCATGCACCGACGAGGTTGGACCCTGTAGAACTCGTACTCTCCTATCGGTAGCACTTGGGATACTAGTTGGTCTAGCAGCTGGTTGGACCAGCATGGCGAGGTTTGACATTGGGCTGGCTGGGCCAACGAGATCAGGTTTGGATTTTAAATAAATGTATTTTGTGCAAATGTTTTCAAGCGGCTAAGAGCCGACGATTTCAGTAAAATGCGGGCTAGAGAGCCTTTATGTGTTATGCGATTTCGGGTTGGACCCTTTATGTTTTCATATACATAGTACTGGTTATTTGAACATAACGTTTTATTGATTATGCATGCATGTTTTACAAAACAAAGGGTTTAAAGGTATCTTTCGGAAAATGGTTTTTCAAACCTTTATTTTTGTCCACTCACACTTTTTATTGGTTTTGGCACCCTCCAAGTTGATCGCGGACGCGGGCTGTATGAAGGCTGAGCCATCACGGTGAGTGCGTACTTTGATTACTCTGGTTAGTGTGGGCTGCATCCCTGGTATGACACGTGGTTAATATGTTATTTTGCTTCTAAGGGTATTTTAGTAATTTTATAGTGACGTGTCAGATGAAAGTAGGTCCTCCCACACTAATCGAGGGAGATTATGGGGAGGCTCCGGTAAATTTGGTATCAGAGCACTGGGTTGCTCTCTATGGGAATTGCACACTGGGTGTGTACGATAGTTTCGTTACGGACGTGATGTCTCCACGACGACAGCCCATCATCAGCTTGGGAGCAAGGATAAGGATATGAAAGTTAACTGGGAATGGACCCTGGGTGGGTTCTGTCAGGCATTGGATGCCATGTTTTAGCGGGGTTGGACCTCGAGAAGGGCCGAGTTTCTTATGGGCCCAGCGGCTTGGAGTCGTGGAGTTACTGGTTGATTGTATCCCAATATAGTGACTTTTTAGAGTTGTGATAGATGGTTGATCTGAATGGATGTGCTGCTAGGAGCAGTCGGGGTCATTGATGACCCTTATTCGAGAATGGTTGAACAAGTTACCAAGAATGTGTACTTGTGGATCAAATCCCAAGGTGATCAATGACAGGACCCATCCCAATCCCCCCGGGATTAGTGCGGGATGACCCTGCTCCCGTCTGACACGAAGTGCCAAACAAGGGATATTTCCAACCTTTGCCCTCCCGGGCTAACAGAGTACGCCAGGATCCGGAGGAGGTAAGTGATATCTCGGTCTCTGCTATAGTCCACATCCGATGTCAACCTGAAGGGCAGTCAAAACATTAAAAGCTGTGAGTGGACAAAACAAGAGTTTATAAAAACATTTCATTAGAAGACATTTGTACCCTTCAATAAAAAGCATGCATGCATTCGAAAACCATTTATCCGAAATAAACCATATGTGGGAACTAAGCCCAAAATCAAGATTGAAAGAACCATAATGAAAATGACCATACGGGCCACTGCCCAAATCCATAGTGAAAGAATCATAAAGACTCAACCGTACGGGCCACTGCCCAAAACTTGTGTAAACACACATCATATATCATATCATATAGCATACATCATATATACATATAATTCACACAACCAATCTTGTCACGGTTTCCAAAGCTACGCGCGTGCTACCCAGGTCTCAATCCGAGTCTTCTCAAAGTCAAGATCAATGTCCGCAGACCATTGACCCTACCCGAGGTAATAGTAATCATAGCCTTCCTGAGAGTAAAGAACCCAACTGGGGGGTGACTCCACTCAGTCGGTGCTCCGTGACTACTCCGGGGTCCACCCAGGCCAACGGAGATAGAACAAGTAAAGGAAGGTATATGAACATATATATACATAACATAAACATTCATGCCTGGTTTCCCTGAACCGTCATGATCCATAACATCCAATCCGTTCGTATACATATAGACAACAACCTCCATGCCCGGTTCCCATAAACCGTCTTGTACCACAATAACATAACCATGCTGGTTCCCATAAACCGCCATGTACTAGAATAACATAACCAGGGTTCATGCCGGTTCCCATAAACCGTCATGTACTACAATGACCAACAAGGGTTCATCCGGTTCCATAAACCGTCATGTACCATAATGACCTGACAAAGGTTCATGCTGGTTCCCATAAACCGTCATGAACCACAATGACCTTTCCAGAGTTCATGCCGGTTCCCATAAACCGTCATGAACTTGGAGATCCATCTAGGGTCCCTGATGTAACGACCCGTCCCAAATTCCTAGATTAGATTAGTTACTAATCATGATTAATGAGGCTAATCCGTGGTTAGTTGGGCGAAATCGGACGAACGATGCGAAATGACCGTTTTGCCCTTGGTCGTGGCAAAACATTGACTTTTCATTCCAGCGGTCAAACAGACTTTGACCGATGACCGCGACATAGTTCGTGACTTCATGAGTTCATAGACAGGTGGTACGTTCAATTCCGACGTTTGTGGAGGAAGTTATGATGTTCGGAAGTTTAGGGGCATTTTGGTAATTTTGGATAAAAGGGGTCAAATGTTGACTTTTTGACTAGGAGGTCCGATGGCCGAGGGTCGAAGACCGTTACGTAGACAAGGACGATACGAATCCGTAGACAGGTGACATGTCGAATTCGGACGTTCGACGGCGAAGTTACGGTTCACGAAAGTTCCAAGTTACCATTCATAACGACACGTTTTACGAGACAAAAAGTGCAGTTTTGTCTCTAGTGGGCCCAACTTTTTAGATAGCCAATGGATGAGTGACAAGTGTCACCCATCCACTTGCCAACCTCACACATACATGCATATCATCCCTTGCATTTTGCATCGATCATTCCCATTTTCAACCCAAAAACCCACCCGATCTCATTTCTCTCATTCCCGTGCAACCCAAACCCATCCAAATTTCACCCAAGACCAGGACAGAGGACCAGGAGGTTGAGGGAGTTGAGGTGGCCGGCCTGGATGGCCAGGGACGCCGTGCACGGCGGCTGGAAGGGAGGAAACCCGCAAGGTACCCGGTTATACCATTTTTACCCATTTTTATTGATATGGTTCATTTTTAATGGTTCTAATGAGTCCATTAGGTTTCTGGGGGGTTGTTATGACGGTTTTGGTGGTGGTTGACGGCTGAGAAGCCGTGGGGAAGGAAATGGGAAAATAGGACCGTGAGGTCCATTTCGAACCAAGGGGTTTCGGGTGGTTTTTCTTAGTTTTAGGGATTGGGTTAGATAGGAAATGAGAAAAGAGGAATTTAGGGATTGAAATGGAGGAAAACGGACCGAAAATGAGGGAGTAGGAGGGCTGGACCGGACTGCACAGTCGAACCGGCCGGACCGGTCGGCTGAAGGTTAGGGGTGACACTGTAGCTAGGCGCGTGAAGCCCACGCGCAGCCACTTCAGGCGGCGCATACGGGCGCGTGGGGGATAATTTGGGCAAGGTTCCAACATGTAATTTTATCTATTCGATGTAACGAACATTTTGGGATTGGTTTCGAGTCAATCGGACATCGTTTCGATAGTTTTCGGTGTGTCGGAAGGTTTAGGTTCGGTTTTAAAAATAGTTAAAAGTTCGGGAAAATTACGGAGCTTTGATGGGAGGTTAATTAAGTAGTTAGTAACCTTCTATTAAAATTTGGACAGGTTCAGGAGTCCCAGTGATGGTGATCGGCTCGGGAGAGCCTACAACACGCAAATCGAGGTGGCAGCTCGAACGGTCTGTGAGTGGAGCTTGTTTTCTAAATTGGTGCATGCATAAATGTTTATTATACGTTTTATTACATGTTTGATGATGCCATGGGTGCATTTGTATGTGGTTATGTATACGCACGTATTTCGAGGTTTCGGCCTTATACGGTGCTTATACGGGTCTGTTTTTCCTTATTAGTTTTAATGAACTGGTTTTGGATTTCTAAAAGGATAAACACGGGTATGAGACCCATTTGGTTTTGTCTCGGGCATATGACTCTATTTACGACCTTCGGGTCTAAATCGTGGTCGCGACGGGTGTTATGTGCACGGCGATCGACGATACGACGCTCGCCTCCAGATTGAGATGTGTTCCTTCCGGAGAGGTCACGATGCACGATTCGTGGTTGGGCAGCCTGGGGAGGCTCGACTTCGGAGTGCTGACGGTTCAGGATAACGATCGGTGATGAGTGTACCATGATTCTGTGGTGGTCGCGTCGGTTGATTCGTTCACGGCGACATACCAGGATTTAGAGTGGTCCTGGATGGATGGCTGCACGAATCACTATGATCGGAGTCGTGAATGACCCTTAGATATCGGGCACGGTTCCCAGTTGAGTCATATGTTCGGGCACGAGACCCAGTTGTTTTACACTGGTGATTTTGGGTCAGGGACCCTAGATGGATTTCCAAGTTCGTGACGGTTTATGGGAACCGGCATGAACTCTGGAAAGGTCATTGTGGTTCATGACGGTTTATGGGAACCAGCATGAACCTTTGTCAGGTCATTCTGGTTCATGACGGTTTATGGGAACCGACATGAACCCGGGTTAATGGATGTTATGGATCATGACGGTTCAAGGGAACCGGGCATGAATGTTTATGTTATGTGTATATATGTATTCATATACCTTCCTTTACTTCTATTATCTCCTCCGGGTAGGGTCATTGGCCTGGGTGGACCCTGGAGTAGTCACGGAGCACCGACTAAGTGGAGTCACCCCCCAGTTGGGTTCCTTACTCTCTGGAAGGCTATGATTACTATTACCTCAGGTAGGGTCAGTGGTCTGCGGACATTGATCTTGACTTTGAGAAGACTCGGATTGAGACCTGGGTAGCACGCACGTAGCTTTGGAAACCGTGACAGGATTGGTTGTGTGAATTATATGTATATGTGATGTATGCTATATATGATATATGATGTGTGTTTACACAGGTTTTGGGCAGTGGCCCGTATGGTTAGTTTCTTATGATTTGGAATGAGTCCCTTATGGATTTGGGCAGTGGCCCGTGTACTTGATTTCATTATGGTTTTTCTGGATAAATGGTTTTCTAATGCATGCATGCTTTTTAGTGAAGGGTACAAATGTCTCCTTATTAAATGTTTTTATAAACTCTTGTTTTGTCCACTCACAGCTTTTAATGTTTTGACTGCCCTTCAGGTTGACCTCGGATGTGGACTGTAGCAGAGACCGAGATATCACATACCTTCTCCGGATCCTGGCGTACTCTGATAGCCCGAGAGGGCAAAGGTCGGAAATATCCCTTGTCTGACACTTCGTGTTAGACGGGAGCAGGGTCATCCCGCACTAATCCCGGGGGGATTGGGATGGGTCCTGTCAACATGGTATCAGAGCATAGGATTGCTCGTAGGATGCTTATTAGAGCGGGGTTGTCTTTATTTGAGCAACCGTGTAGCTCTTGGAGTATGTACACAGGTCGAGGATGTGATATTTCAATGGGCTACAGTTCGTGGTCAACCTGATTGTTGGGGTGCTGGTATGATAGTTAGTAGGACTGTATCACGGATTATTTTGGCTTGGCATGGTATGCCGGGGTTGCCATAGTTCTGTCGTGGATGACAGTGTGGGACCCTATGAAGGGATTATCGTAATAGTACGTTAACGTTGTGATCGTGAGACGGTTAGTTGGGATCGTCTTTCACGATACTGGGGGATCAGTTTGACGGCAGTTCGGAATTGTGACCATTAGTTGGTCTGACTTTGTGGAATCCTAGTTAATTTGACGGTAGGACTGGATTGACGTCTTTTCGATGTCAATACCGCGGAGTCGGTCAGATTGTTGATTATACTGCCTTATGCAGTTGGGTTCGGTGGAACTCTAGGTGTGATCGTGGAACCCTACCTTGGGTGTATGGTTCGGAAATGTGAATTGACGAGTGGTGTGACTTTGATGACTATTCGGATTTGGGTTCGTTAGTCGGTCTAGTCATGTCAGCTTTTGTTGGGACTGCACTCTACAGTCGAGGTTGTATTTATCGGTTAGACCTAGTTGGTTGTCGTGCTACTTCAGTTGTGGTTTGGTGCAACTAAGGTCATGGATGACCTAGTAGACGACATTCGTTTAGTCGAGTTACGACTGGTAGAGTTTGATTTGGACAAGTTATCAGGGTTGGTACTTGTTGATGGAATCCTTGAGTGGGATCTGGAGTGGTTAATACAGGCGGTTGATTTCGTTGGATGCGAATCTCGATAGTGATGCCTGGTAGTTAGGTCTGCATGAGTGTGTGGCAGGCGCTACTACCAAGAATGGTCGTAGTTACGATGGTTGGGAATTGGGGACGTTCAGGGGACGTTTCCTTTTCTCGTATGAGTTATCAGGGTGACTGTACCCAGAGTTGTTGGGTACGAGGAAGGCAGAGTTTTTCCTATTCTAGCAGAGGTACGGGGTCGTCGCTCGGTATGAGCGGAGATCCAGGGTGTCAGTTTTGCACACGGCGTGCTGATACTGACACTAGTGTTGGTGATAGTGCTTGGTGCTGGTACTAGCGCTGGTACTGGTGCCGGTGATCTTGATGACGGTGAGTTACGAGTCGGGATGTGACATCCGTCGTGATGGGCATATGTTCGGTGTCTGTGGTCCCAGAGTGGATCTCAGATAAAGTTAAATTGGTTAGGGGACACGTGGTTGATGTCCAGATATGTTGTTTCCAATCTTGTTGGAACTTCGGAATCGCGAGAGGTTGAGATTGAAGTGACGAGAGGAATGCGGGTTTTCCGCATTGGTATTGGTTATTTCGAAGTCATTTTGGGTGACTTCTCAGTTTCTACCGTGGTAGATGATGGTAAATGACGGTAGATGATGGTAGATGATGTAGACGTTGTTGGTTGCCACTAGTACATTGATCGTGTATTGGTTGGTGGACCCGGGATTTGTTCTGGGTCATCAGGAGGTGATGAGTATATCGAAGTTAGGTGACTGAGATTTCTCATTTTCTGCTTGGTGGCAGACGATGATGGATTACGTGACGTGGTGAATGCAATGAGTTTTGGTTGCATTCACGTAGGTTGAGTTTTGATGTCATAGTGTTGGATCATCCTTGATTCTCCTAGGTGGAATGACAAGGGTCGATACGAGGTAATTGGTGAGAAGCCAGGGTCACGGCGTGTCTCGTCGCTGACTGATCTCGTTAGATGTGGGAATTGGTTTAGGACTTTGGGTGTCGTTATGGATCTGGATCGTGATCTGGATGATCCAGATAGGTGGAGAGTTTATCACTCTTACTGGGATGTTTGAGTGGAGCATGATGGGACTGAACTTCTTTTCGAGGTAAATCCCATATGACTTATTACTCGCCCGAGTAGTTGTCCGACGAGTAGTTGTCTGATGAGTAGTTTTCCGACGTGGTCGGATATGGTCAACCTAGATGTGTTGATGTTGGGATTGGCTTCCCTGTGAAGTCAATCAAATGTAATGTGTAATCGTTTGAACATGTATCCGATAGGTTCAGATATGGTGCGTCTTGGTAAACGTGAACGATATTTCGGGTTTTGGAATCAGATTTATGGATGACGATTCAGGATTTGATTTTGGAACTTGAAAGAGGATTTCTGGATTTGGGTTTTGGAATCAGATTCTGGGTGACGATTCAGGATTTGGTTCTAGAGCTTGACTGTGGATTTTCTTTTTATGGATTTGGGTTCGGAATGGTCATTCCTAATACTAGTTTGCGGAATGATGATTTCGGATTCGGATTTGGAAATGGATGTTTGAGTTGGAGTTTCGATTTGTCTAGTCCGGGATTGGACAAATGGACTCCATTATTGAAATGTATTTGACTACCACCTAGGTCATCGTGTGGTCGTGTTATTGTTGTTATTGTTGTGGTCGTCGTGGTTGTAAGCTGGTTGATGGGTAGATGTACATACCTTGTACGATGTTTGAGGTACAATACCAGGTAAACTTGTCGTGCCTGGTAATGGTATATAGGTTATACCAAGAGTACGTTGGTGAGCGTGTTGGTAGTCGGATTAGTTCCGATACCCTTGGGTTAGTTGAGGTCGTGGAATGGATATTGGATACTGTGCATAGGGTCATGGTAGTCCTGGTGGGTCCAGTTACGCAAAGGTCGAGTGAATTGTTGGTTAGTGTATACTCAGGTTGAGTCAGTTGGTGGTTAGAGTAACCACAAGTGTATGGTGTCAGTTTTTGACTGACGACTGTCAAGTGGTGGCAGTTGTCAGATGGGTCAGCATGGATCGTTGAGTGGAGATTTAGTAAGGAACCGTCGAGTTGTTGTGTCAACGAAACGGTAGATTTGACAAGTAGTGTCAATTCAGAACGTATGGCTACTGTCATTCGACGTAGTCGAATGTAGTCGATACGACATGGGTGTTAGTGGTACGTCTGGTTGCAGACGAGTATTATTCTGGTTAGTGGATGTACGAGTGTACACATGTCGTGAGATCGAATTATTTCCACGGAGTGGATGTGGAATCAGGATAGTTGGAGTTTCGAGAGCGAAACTAAATTAAGGAGGGAAAAACGGTTAGAATTAGGTCGGTTGGAATTTCGAGGACGAAATTAATTAAGGAGGGAAGGTTGTAACGACCCGTCCCAAATTCCTAGATTAAATTAGTGACTAATCACGATTAGTGAGGCTAATCCGTGGTTAGTTGGGCGAAATCGGACGAACGATGCGAAATGACCGTTTTGCCCTTGGTCGTGGAAAAATGTTGACTTTTCATTCCGGCGGTCAAACAGACTTTGACCGATGACCACGACGTAGTTCGTGATGTCACGAGTTCATAGACAGGTGGCACGTTCAATTCCGACGTTCGTGGAGGAAGTTATGATGTTCGGAAGTTTAGGGGCATTTTGGTAATTTTGGATAAAAGGGGTCAAATGTTGACTTTTTGACCGGGAGGTCCGATGGCCGAGGGCCGAAGACCGTTACGTAGACAAGGACGATACGAATCCGTAGACAGGTGGCACGGCGAATTCGGACGTTCGACGGCGAAGTTACGGTTCACGGAAGTTCCAAGTTACCATTCACAACGACACGTTTTACAAGACAAAAAGTGCAGTTTTGTCTCTAGTGGGCCCAGATTTTTAGATAGCCAATGGATGAGTGACAAGTGTCACCCATCCACTTGCCAACCTCACACATACATGCATATCATCCCTTGCATTTTGCATCGATCATTCCCATTTTCAACCCAAAAACCCACCCGATCTCATTTCTCTCATTCCCGTGCAACCCAAACCCATCCAAATTTCACCCAAGACCAGGACAGAGGACCAGGAGGCTGAGGGAGTTGAGGTGGCCGGCCTGGATGGCCAGGGACGCCGTGCACGGCGGCTGGAAGGGAGGAAACCCGCAAGGTAGCCGGTTATACCATTTTAATCCATTTTTCCATTTTTATTGTTATGGTTCATTTTTAATGGTTCTAATGAGTCCATTAGGTTTCTTGGGGGTTGTTATGATGGTTTTGGTGGTGGTTGACGGCTGAGAAGCCGTGGGGAAGGAAATGGGAAAATAGGACCGTGAGGTCCATTTCGAACCAAGGGGTTTCAGGTGGTTTTTCTTAGTTTTAGGGATTGGGTTAGATAGGAAATGAGAAAAGAGGAATTTAGGGATTGAAATGGAGGAAAACGGACCGAAAATGAGGGAGTAGGAGGGCTGGACCGGACTGCACAGTCGAACCGGCCGGACCGGTCGGCTGAAGGTTAGTGGTGACACTGTAGCTAGGCGCGTGAAGCCCACGCGCAGCCACTTCAGGCGGCGCATACGGGCGCGTGGGGGATAATTTGGGCAAGGTTCCAACATGTAATTTTATCTATTCGATGTAACGAACATTTTGGGATTGGTTTCGAGTCAATCGGACATCGTTTCGATAGTTTTCGGTGTGTCGGAAGGTTTAGGTTCGGTTTTAAAAATAGTTAAAAGTTCGGGAAAATTACGGAGCTTTGATGGGAGGTTAATTAAGTAGTTAGTAACCTTCTATTAAAATTTGGACAGGTTCAGGAGTCCCAGTGATGGTGATCGGCTCGGGAGAGCCTACAACACGCAAATCGAGGTGGCAGCTCGAACGGTCTGTGAGTGGAGCTTGTTTTCTAAATTGGTGCATGCATAAATGTTTATTATACGTTTTATTACATGTTTGATGATGCCATGGGTGCATTTGTATGTGGTTACGTATACGCACGTATTTCGAGGTTTCGGCCTTATACGGTGCTTATACGGGTCTGTTTTTCCTTATTAGTTTTAATGAACTGGTTTTGGATTTCTAAAAGGATAAACACGGGTATGAGACCCATTTGGTTTTGTCTCGGGCATATGACTCTATTTACGACCTTCGGGTCTAAATCGTGGTCGCGACGGGTGTTATGTGCACGGCGATCGACGATACGACGCTCGCCTCCAGATTGAGATGTGTTCCTTCCGGAGAGGTCACGATGCACGATTCGTGGTTGGGCAGCCTGGGGAGGCTCGACTTCGGAGTGCTGACGGTTCAGGATAACGATCGGTGATGAGTGTACCATGATTCTGTGGTGGTCGCGTCGGTTGATTCGTTCACGGCGACATACCAGGATTTAGAGTGGTCCTGGATGGATGGCTGCACGAATCACTATGATCGGAGTCGTGAATGACCCTTAGATATCGGGCACGGTTCCCAGTTGAGTCATATGTTCGGGCACGAGACCCAGTTGTTTTACACTGGTGATTTTGGGTCAGGGACCCTAGATGGATTTCCAAGTTCGTGACGGTTTATGGGAACCGGCATGAACTCTGGAAAGGTCATTGTGGTTCATGACGGTTTATGGGAACCAGCATGAACCTTTGTCAGGTCATTCTGGTTCATGACGGTTTATGGGAACCGACATGAACCCGGGTTAATGGATGTTATGGATCATGACGGTTCAAGGGAACCGGGCATGAATGTTTATGTTATGTGTATATATGTATTCATATACCTTCCTTTACTTCTATTATCTCCTCCGGGTAGGGTCATTGGCCTGGGTGGACCCTGGAGTAGTCACGGAGCACCGACTAAGTGGAGTCACCCCCCAGTTGGGTTCCTTACTCTCTGGAAGGCTATGATTACTATTACCTCAGGTAGGGTCAGTGGTCTGCGGACATTGATCTTGACTTTGAGAAGACTCGGATTGAGACCTGGGTAGCACGCACGTAGCTTTGGAAACCGTGACAGGATTGGTTGTGTGAATTATATGTATATGTGATGTATGCTATATATGATATATGATGTGTGTTTACACAGGTTTTGGGCAGTGGCCCGTATGGTTAGTTTCTTATGATTTGGAATGAGTCCCTTATGGATTTGGGCAGTGGCCCGTGTACTTGATTTCATTATGGTTTTTCTGGATAAATGGTTTTCTAATGCATGCATGCTTTTTAGTGAAGGGTACAAATGTCTCCTTATTAAATGTTTTTATAAACTCTTGTTTTGTCCACTCACAGCTTTTAATGTTTTGACTGCCCTTCAGGTTGACCTCGGATGTGGACTGTAGCAGAGACCGAGATATCACATACCTTCTCCGGATCCTGGCGTACTCTGATAGCCCGAGAGGGCAAAGGTCGGAAATATCCCTTGTCTGACACTTCGTGTTAGACGGGAGCAGGGTCATCCCGCACTAATCCCGGGGGGATTGGGATGGGTCCTGTCAACATGGTATCAGAGCATAGGATTGCTCGTAGGATGCTTATTAGAGCGGGGTTGTCTTTATTTGAGCAACCGTGTAGCTCTTGGAGTATGTACACAGGTCGAGGATGTGATATTTCAATGGGCTACAGTTCGTGGTCAACCTGATTGTTGGGGTGCTGGTATGATAGTTAGTAGGACTGTATCACGGATTATTTTGGCTTGGCATGGTATGCCGGGGTTGCCATAGTTCTGTCGTGGATGACAGTGTGGGACCCTATGAAGGGATTATCGTAATAGTACGTTAACGTTGTGATCGTGAGACGGTTAGTTGGGATCGTCTTTCACGATACTGGGGGATCAGTTTGACGGCAGTTCGGAATTGTGACCATTAGTTGGTCTGACTTTGTGGAATCCTAGTTAATTTGACGGTAGGACTGGATTGACGTCTTTTCGATGTCAATACCGCGGAGTCGGTCAGATTGTTGATTATACTGCCTTATGCAGTTGGGTTCGGTGGAACTCTAGGTGTGATCGTGGAACCCTACCTTGGGTGTATGGTTCGGAAATGTGAATTGACGAGTGGTGTGACTTTGATGACTATTCGGATTTGGGTTCGTTAGTCGGTCTAGTCATGTCAGCTTTTGTTGGGACTGCACTCTACAGTCGAGGTTGTATTTATCGGTTAGACCTAGTTGGTTGTCGTGCTACTTCAGTTGTGGTTTGGTGCAACTAAGGTCATGGATGACCTAGTAGACGACATTCGTTTAGTCGAGTTACGACTGGTAGAGTTTGATTTGGACAAGTTATCAGGGTTGGTACTTGTTGATGGAATCCTTGAGTGGGATCTGGAGTGGTTAATACAGGCGGTTGATTTCGTTGGATGCGAATCTCGATAGTGATGCCTGGTAGTTAGGTCTGCATGAGTGTGTGGCAGGCGCTACTACCAAGAATGGTCGTAGTTACGATGGTTGGGAATTGGGGACGTTCAGGGGACGTTTCCTTTTCTCGTATGAGTTATCAGGGTGACTGTACCCAGAGTTGTTGGGTACGAGGAAGGCAGAGTTTTTCCTATTCTAGCAGAGGTACGGGGTCGTCGCTCGGTATGAGCGGAGATCCAGGGTGTCAGTTTTGCACACGGCGTGCTGATACTGACACTAGTGTTGGTGATAGTGCTTGGTGCTGGTACTAGCGCTGGTACTGGTGCCGGTGATCTTGATGACGGTGAGTTACGAGTCGGGATGTGACATCCGTCGTGATGGGCATATGTTCGGTGTCTGTGGTCCCAGAGTGGATCTCAGATAAAGTTAAATTGGTTAGGGGACACGTGGTTGATGTCCAGATATGTTGTTTCCAATCTTGTTGGAACTTCGGAATCGCGAGAGGTTGAGATTGAAGTGACGAGAGGAATGCGGGTTTTCCGCATTGGTATTGGTTATTTCGAAGTCATTTTGGGTGACTTCTCAGTTTCTACCGTGGTAGATGATGGTAAATGACGGTAGATGATGGTAGATGATGTAGACGTTGTTGGTTGCCACTAGTACATTGATCGTGTATTGGTTGGTGGACCCGGGATTTGTTCTGGGTCATCAGGAGGTGATGAGTATATCGAAGTTAGGTGACTGAGATTTCTCATTTTCTGCTTGGTGGCAGACGATGATGGATTACGTGACGTGGTGAATGCAATGAGTTTTGGTTGCATTCACGTAGGTTGAGTTTTGATGTCATAGTGTTGGATCATCCTTGATTCTCCTAGGTGGAATGACAAGGGTCGATACGAGGTAATTGGTGAGAAGCCAGGGTCACGGCGTGTCTCGTCGCTGACTGATCTCGTTAGATGTGGGAATTGGTTTAGGACTTTGGGTGTCGTTATGGATCTGGATCGTGATCTGGATGATCCAGATAGGTGGAGAGTTTATCACTCTTACTGGGATGTTTGAGTGGAGCATGATGGGACTGAACTTCTTTTCGAGGTAAATCCCATATGACTTATTACTCGCCCGAGTAGTTGTCCGACGAGTAGTTGTCTGATGAGTAGTTTTCCGACGTGGTCGGATATGGTCAACCTAGATGTGTTGATGTTGGGATTGGCTTCCCTGTGAAGTCAATCAAATGTAATGTGTAATCGTTTGAACATGTATCCGATAGGTTCAGATATGGTGCGTCTTGGTAAACGTGAACGATATTTCGGGTTTTGGAATCAGATTTATGGATGACGATTCAGGATTTGATTTTGGAACTTGAAAGAGGATTTCTGGATTTGGGTTTTGGAATCAGATTCTGGGTGACGATTCAGGATTTGGTTCTAGAGCTTGACTGTGGATTTTCTTTTTATGGATTTGGGTTCGGAATGGTCATTCCTAATACTAGTTTGCGGAATGATGATTTCGGATTCGGATTTGGAAATGGATGTTTGAGTTGGAGTTTCGATTTGTCTAGTCCGGGATTGGACAAATGGACTCCATTATTGAAATGTATTTGACTACCACCTAGGTCATCGTGTGGTCGTGTTATTGTTGTTATTGTTGTGGTCGTCGTGGTTGTAAGCTGGTTGATGGGTAGATGTACATACCTTGTACGATGTTTGAGGTACAATACCAGGTAAACTTGTCGTGCCTGGTAATGGTATATAGGTTATACCAAGAGTACGTTGGTGAGCGTGTTGGTAGTCGGATTAGTTCCGATACCCTTGGGTTAGTTGAGGTCGTGGAATGGATATTGGATACTGTGCATAGGGTCATGGTAGTCCTGGTGGGTCCAGTTACGCAAAGGTCGAGTGAATTGTTGGTTAGTGTATACTCAGGTTGAGTCAGTTGGTGGTTAGAGTAACCACAAGTGTATGGTGTCAGTTTTTGACTGACGACTGTCAAGTGGTGGCAGTTGTCAGATGGGTCAGCATGGATCGTTGAGTGGAGATTTAGTAAGGAACCGTCGAGTTGTTGTGTCAACGAAACGGTAGATTTGACAAGTAGTGTCAATTCAGAACGTATGGCTACTGTCATTCGACGTAGTCGAATGTAGTCGATACGACATGGGTGTTAGTGGTACGTCTGGTTGCAGACGAGTATTATTCTGGTTAGTGGATGTACGAGTGTACACATGTCGTGAGATCGAATTATTTCCACGGAGTGGATGTGGAATCAGGATAGTTGGAGTTTCGAGAGCGAAACTAAATTAAGGAGGGAAAAACGGTTAGAATTAGGTCGGTTGGAATTTCGAGGACGAAATTAATTAAGGAGGGAAGGTTGTAACGACCCGTCCCAAATTCCTAGATTAAATTAGTGACTAATCACGATTAGTGAGGCTAATCCGTGGTTAGTTGGGCGAAATCGGACGAACGATGCGAAATGACCGTTTTGCCCTTGGTCGTGGAAAAATGTTGACTTTTCATTCCGGCGGTCAAACAGACTTTGACCGATGACCACGACGTAGTTCGTGATGTCACGAGTTCATAGACAGGTGGCACGTTCAATTCCGACGTTCGTGGAGGAAGTTATGATGTTCGGAAGTTTAGGGGCATTTTGGTAATTTTGGATAAAAGGGGTCAAATGTTGACTTTTTGACCGGGAGGTCCGATGGCCGAGGGCCGAAGACCGTTACGTAGACAAGGACGATACGAATCCGTAGACAGGTGGCACGGCGAATTCGGACGTTCGACGGCGAAGTTACGGTTCACGGAAGTTCCAAGTTACCATTCACAACGACACGTTTTACAAGACAAAAAGTGCAGTTTTGTCTCTAGTGGGCCCAGATTTTTAGATAGCCAATGGATGAGTGACAAGTGTCACCCATCCACTTGCCAACCTCACACATACATGCATATCATCCCTTGCATTTTGCATCGATCATTCCCATTTTCAACCCAAAAACCCACCCGATCTCATTTCTCTCATTCCCGTGCAACCCAAACCCATCCAAATTTCACCCAAGACCAGGACAGAGGACCAGGAGGCTGAGGGAGTTGAGGTGGCCGGCCTGGATGGCCAGGGACGCCGTGCACGGCGGCTGGAAGGGAGGAAACCCGCAAGGTAGCCGGTTATACCATTTTAATCCATTTTTCCATTTTTATTGTTATGGTTCATTTTTAATGGTTCTAATGAGTCCATTAGGTTTCTTGGGGGTTGTTATGATGGTTTTGGTGGTGGTTGACGGCTGAGAAGCCGTGGGGAAGGAAATGGGAAAATAGGACCGTGAGGTCCATTTCGAACCAAGGGGTTTCAGGTGGTTTTTCTTAGTTTTAGGGATTGGGTTAGATAGGAAATGAGAAAAGAAGAATTTAGGGATGGAAATGGAGGAAAACGGACCGAAAATGAGGGAGTAGGAGGGCTGGACCGGTCACGCCGGTCCAGCTGGACCGGAGTGCACAGTCGAACCGGCCGGACCGGTCGGCTGAAGGTTAGGGGTGACACTGTAGCTAGGGGCGTGAAGACCACGCGCAGCCACTTCAGGCAGCGTGTACGGGCGCGTGGGGGATATTTTGGGCAAGGTTCCAACATGTAATTTCATCTATTCGATGTAACGAACATTTTGGGACTGGTTTCGAGTCAATCGGACATCGTTTCGATAGTTTTCGGTGTGTCGGAAGGTTTAGGTTAGGTTTTAAAAATAGTTAAAAGTTTGGAAAAATTACGGGGCTTTGATGGGAGGTTAATTAAGTAGTTAGTAACCTTCTATTAAAATTTGGACAGGTTCGGGAGTCCCGGTGATGGTGATCGGCTCGGGAGAGCCTACAACATGCAAATCGAGGTGGCAGCTCGGACGGTCTGTGAGTGGACCTTGTTTTCTAAATTGGTGCATGCATAAATGTTTATTATATGTTTTATTACATGTTTGATGATGCCATGGGTGCATATGTATGTGGTTACATATAAGCACGTATTTCGAGTTTTCGGCCTTATACGGTGCTTATACGGGTCTGTCTTTGCTTATTGGTTTTAATGAACTGGTTTTGGATTTCTAAAAGGATAAACTCGGGTATGAGACCCATTTGGTTGTCTCGGGCATATGACGTTATTTACGACCTTCGGGTCTAAATCGTGGTCGCGACGGGTGCTATGTGCACGGCGATCGACGATACGACGCTCGCCTCCGGATTGAGATGTGTTCCTTCCTGAGAGGTCACGATGCACGATTCGTGGTCGGGCAGCCTGGGGAGGCTCGACTTCGGAGTGCTGACGGTTCAGGATAGCGATCGGTGATGAGTGTACCATGATCCTGTGGTGGTCGCGTAGGTTGATTCGTTCACGGCGACATACCAGGATTTAGAGAGGTCCTGGATGGATGGCTGCATGAATCACTATGATCGGAGTCGTGAATGACCCTTAGATATCGGGCACGGTGCCCAGTTGAGTCATATGTTCGGGCACGAGACCTAGTTGTTTTACATTGGTGATTTTGGGTCAGGCACCCTAGATGGATTTCCAAGTTCATGACGGTTTATGGGAACCGGCATGAACTCTGGAAAGGTCATTGTGGTTCATGACGGTTTATGGGAACCGGTATGAACCTTTGTCAGGTCATTATGGTTCATGACGGTTTATGGGAACCGACATGAACCCTGGTTAATGGATGTTATGGATCATGACGGTTCAAGGGAACCGCGCATGAATGTTTATGTTATGTATATATATGTATTCATATACCTTCCTTTACTTCTATTATCTCCTCCGGGGAGGGTCCTTGGCCTGGGTGGACCCTGGAGTAGTCACGGAGCACCGACTGAGTGGAGTCACCCCCCAGTTGGGTTCCTTACTCTCAGGAAGGCTATGATTACTATTACCTCAGGTAGGGTCAGTGGTCTGCGGACTTTGATCTTGACTTTGAGAAGACTCGGATTGAGACCTGGGTAGCACACGCGTAGCTTTGGAAACCGTGACAGGATTGGTTGTGTGAATTATATGTATATATGATGTATGCTATATGATATGATATATGATGTGTGTTTACACAGGTTTTGGGTAGTGGCCCGTACGGTTGAGTCTTTATGATTCTTTCACTATGGATTTGGGCAGTGGCCCGTACGGTCATTTTCATTATGGTTCTTTCAATCTTGATTTTGGGCTTAGTTCCCACATATGGTTTATTTCGGATAAATGGTTTTCGAATGCATGCATGCTTTTTAGTGAAGGGTACAAATGTCTTCTTATGAAATGTTTTTATAAACTCTTGTTTTGTACACTCACAGCTTTTAATGTTTTGACTGCCCTTCAGGTTGACATCGGATGTGGACTGTAGCAGAGACCGAGATATCGCATACCTCCTCCGGATCCTAGCGTACTCTGATAGCCCGAGAGGGCAAAGGTCGGAAATATCCCTTGTTTGACACTTCGTGTCAGACGGGATTAGGGTCATCCCGCACTAATCCCGGGGGGATTGGGATGGGTCTTGGGTGGACCCCGGAGTAGTCACGGAGCATCGACTGAGTGGAGTCACCCCCCAGTTGGGTTCCTTACTCTCAGGAAGGCTATGATTACTATTACCACGGGAAGGGTCAGTGGTCTGCGGACATTGATCTTGACTTTGAGAAGACTCAGATTGAGACCTGGGTAGCACGCGCGTAGCTTTGGAAACCGTGACAGGATTGGTTGTGTGAATTATATGTATATGTGATGTATTCTATATATGATATATGATGTGTGTTTACACAGGTTTTGGGCGGTGGCCCGTATGGTTAATTTCTTATGATTTGGACTGAGTCCCTTATGGATTTGGGCAGTGGTCCGTGTACTTGATTTCATTATGGTTTTTCTGGATAAATGGTTTTCTAATGCATGCATGCTTTTTAGTGAAGGGTACAAATGTCTCCTTATTAAATGTTTTTATAAACTCTTGTTTTGTCCACTCACAGCTTTTAATGTTTTGAGTGCTCTTCAGGTTGACCTCGGATGTGGACTGTAGCAGAGACCGAGATATCGCATACCTCCTCCGGATCCTGGCGTACTCTGATAGCCCGAGAGGGCAAAGGTTGGAAATATCCCTTGTTTGACACTTCGTGTCAGACGGGATTAGGGTCATCCCGCACTAATCCCGGGGGGATTGGGATGGGTCCTGTCACCTGACCCAAAATCATCAGTGTAAAACAACTGGGTCTCGTGCCCGAGATTATCCTTTTGGAAATCCAAAACCATTTCATTTAGACCAATAAAGACATACAGACCCGTATATGCACCGTATAGGGCCGAAACCTCGAAATACGTGCCTATATGTAACCACACATCCAAATGCACTCATGGCATCAAAAACAAGTATTTAAAACATATAATAAATATTTATGCATGCACCAATTTAGAAAACAAGGTCCACTCACAGACCGTCCGAGCTGCCGCCTCGATTTGCATGCCATACGGCTCTCCCGAGCCAATCACCTTCACCGGGAGTCCCGAACCTGTCCAAAACGTAATAGAAGGTTACTAACTACCTTATTAACCTCCTACCAAAGCCCCGTAATTTTCCCAAACTTTTAACTATTTTTAAGCCGACCCTAAACCTTCCAATGCCCCGAAACATATCGAGACGGTGTCCGATTGACACGAAACCAGTCCCAAAATGTGCGTTACATTGAATATAAGATTTCTCGTGTTGAATACTTTCCCAAATTATGGCCCACGCATCCTCACGCTCCCCTAGAAGGTCGTAAACATTGTTCATCATCTTCAACCTCCAGCTTACTGTTCATGACACTGTTGATTCGTTTTCAACCTCGGTCTTCTCCGGTTTTCGGACCAATTTTAGGTCCATTTCATCCCATTTTAATCCTAATATCATCCTAATCCTATTTCCTATCATTTAGACATTAAAAACCGAAGGAAAAACACCAAAACCGTGCCCATTCAATCCGGCCATGGCAGAGGTATTTTCCTCTGCCGTCCACTGTTGTTCCCGGCCGTTCTAGGCCTCGAAACCAATCCTAAAAGAACCCTAGAGTGCCCAGAAACCTTACCCAATCCTTAGAATTGACTAAAAATCAACAAAACCGAAATTGAATTTTTTGAATATTTTCTTACCTCACGGTCGTCCTCCTCCCGCCGTGAACCGCCGCGTCCTCCGCCGTCCTCAGTCTCACAGTCCTTCCTCTCATTCCCTCATGGTCATGTTCAGCTCCTAGGGTCATGGTGGTAAGATGTGGGGTGTGTGTTTGAAGAAAATGAAGAAATGGTGCATAAGGGAGGGGGTTTCGGGTTTGTGAGAAAATGCAAAGAAATGAAGATGATGATTTTGATCTGGTGAGAGGAGTGTGGACTAGATGATTAGATGAGTGGTGAGGATTTGAGAGATTAAGTGAAGTGGAAGGCTAGGATTGATTGTTAGAAGAGATTAATTATAAAATAATAAATATAATATTATTTAATTTAGTAGATCCACAAATTAGGGGTATTGACTAATAGGATGAGTGACACTTGTCACTCATCCATGGGACCTACTCAAAATATCTGGCCCAATCTGAAAAGGCCACCTCATCATCGCCTCGAAGTACGTGCATAGTGAAATCGAACTTCCGTGACCTATAACTTCCCCGTTCGAAGTCCGATTTCAGCATGCCGCCTGCCTATGGATTCGTATCATCCCAATCTACGTAACGGTCCTCAGCCCTCGGCCATCGGACCTCTCGGTCAAAAAGTCAACATTTGACCCCTTTTAACCAAAATTACCAAAATGCCCCTAAACTTCCGAACGTCATAACTTCCTCCTCGAACGTCGGAATTGAACGTGCCACCTGTCTATGAACTCGTGACGTCACGAACTACGTCACGGTCATCGGTCAAAGTCTATTTGACCGACCGAACGAAAAGTCAACGTTTTGCCCACGCCTAGAGGCAAAACGGTCATTTTGCATCGTTCGTCCGATTTCGCCCTACTAATCACGATTAGTGAGTCATTAATCTAATCTAGGAATTTGGGACGGGTCGTTACAATCAATCAGTGGATCTCACGTGTGAGCGGATTGTACGGGCAATGGGTTTCCCTCCTAAGCGTATGGTTCTGGTCGCTGATAGATATTTTACCAAGCACAATAGATGAACTAGGCAAAACCTCTACGTGTAATAACTTTGCAAGCGCACACAAGACGTATGATAGTAAAGCTGCAAGCAAAGGTTGATCCCATAGAGACTTGCTCAACAATGTCCAATTCGTTTAGTTCAATTGACTTTAGTGAGATAATTAAAATGCAATTGTGGGTTTATTGACAACGCCCAAACTGCGCATTAATTAAACTCGTAATTTGAGTGTTATGCAATTTAAACCCTTTTTGTGTAGATGTAGTATTGGTAAATAGAGATCGTTCTTAACCGGGGAAATTAGGGAACATTAATAATGTGTTAGTGAGAAAGAATAATGTATTGAAGAATAATGAATAAATTATTGAATTAAATAATCAAATAATCAAAGAATTAAATAATCAAAAAATCAATAAATTAAAGAATAGATGAATAAGAGAATAAAGAATTAATAAATGAATTAAAGAATAAACGAATAAAGAATTACAAGAATAAAAGAATAAAAGAATAAGAGAATAAAGAATTAATAAATTAATGAATTAAAATAATAAAAGAATAAAGAATTAAAAGAATAAAAGATTAAAAGAAAAAAGAATTAAAAAGGGGGTTTTGAAGAGATTTGTAATCATACAAACAAGTAAAAACATAAATAAACCTATCCTACTTCTACTCTAATTTATGTACAAGTGACCTTCTTAAAACACATATCTTACCAACACTCTAATAATTGCAAATATTAAAAGAATCACGAAATTTTACCTTAATCGTCTTAATTACCTTCATACATTTTTCAATATTATAAATGCACCGACAGCGGCCGACACTTACAACATGATTTAGCTTTTGTTTTTTACTGAATGCGCCGACAGCGATCAACATTAAGCCTCTTCAATTCTACTCTAAGTGCACCGACAGCGGATAAAACACTTAACATTGAATTGAAGTATGAAGCACTCAAATGTATAAAAAAAACTAAAATTCATAAAGTAAGACAGATGGAGATTGCATTTAATACTTACAAATATTAGCAAGAAAATACCTCACATATATTGAACTATAATCAAAACCAATTAAAAAAAAAGAGTTAAAGTAGAAAAACATGAATTTTCACAAGGAACCCTGACAGCAGGCAGAAACGTGTGAAGATTGAGGAAATAAACTCGGGAAATATGGACTCAAACTCTAAATCTTGTATTGGAAATATTTTGCCAAAGTTTCTCTCAAAAAAGGCTCAAATGTGTGCCTCAAAGAAGTTCCCTCAACAAGTGAAATGAACCCCTTATTTATAGGGAGAAAAAGCTACCAAAAATAAATAAATAAATACAATAAAAAATGTTGAATAGTGGAATGATGAATAATGAAGATTTGTGATGATGTTTAGAGGTGGTTTTAGTTGTAAAGTTGCAAAATTGGGCTGGAAAGTGGCTGAAAGGTGGCTGGAAAGTAGAAATAATGGCCGTCAGCCCTTGCTGGAAAGGAAGATAGAGGGTTCGGCGGGTGCCTGCTGAAGAGGCGGCTAGGAGCTCAGTGAACGCGCGCCGAAGGTGAATGCAGGGACTCGGCAGGCGTGCGCCGAACTCGCTTGGGCAGGGCTGAAGTAGGCTGGGCCGCTTGGGCCTGGGCTTGCGACGCCTGTGGGCTGGCCTTCAGGCGGGAATCTGGGCCGGGCTGGAGAAATGGATTTGGGCTGCACGGGTTGTGTTCTTGAGAAATGGATTGGGCTGCAAAAAATGAAAATCAATTAATTTAACTTAATTAATATTTTCACCAAATTTCGTCCATAATTTCTTCGTTATAATTCTGATCGAGATGATTCTTTCGCCAAAATGCTCCATATTACAAACTTTATTTGTTTAAACAAAAATAACACAAAATATATTATTTATCTAATTATTTATTATTTTAATATTAAAAGTCATGTATAAAGGGTATAAAATAATATAAAATAATGCTTATTTGAGGACCTATCAAATACCCCCACACTTAAACTTTGCTAGTCTCTAGCAAATACTAAAATTAAACTACGAATTCAAAACAAGTGACCCTTAAACCATTTGTCTCAATATTTCATTATTACAATCATGGCATAAAAGATTTTCACTTAAAACATTTAAGTATATGGAATTCAAGAGTTAATACATGGTGACAAAATATTTCAACAAGTAAGATAATGAGTAAATATGGTGAAATGGATCTCTGCATGAATAAAACAAGTATGAATCAACTCACAAGGATATGCACTCATAAATTCACTCAATTTTGTAAGGGTTTGTGTTTGCACTCAAAATATGTGAGAAATACTCACATAATCGAAATGAAGTACTTTTGCAAAATCTCAAACAAACACCTCAAGATAAAAACAAAACACACTTGCACAAATGAACCAAAACTATAAGCTTACTCAAGTGATTGACTCCACTAATCAAAATTTACCATCTTAAGGATCATAAGGTTTTTACGAAGGTTGTAATGGGGCTATGTTTAGAGGCAAGGAAAATATAGGACAAGTGGTGCTCAATTCGTTCCAAGACTCAATAGACTCCCAAAACGTATCATAACTTCCCAACCTTAGTGCAATGATGTCAGTAATCCATCCCTTCGAACATAGGCCTAATTCCATCATGTTGGGCCTCACAATCATTTTTTGTGTCGGATTTACAAATGTAAGGGACTTAACCCAAACATTACATAACCAAACCTTATTACCTTGATCGAGACTCAACTTTTTTTTTTCTTTTTTTTTTGATTTTTTTTTTATATCAAGGTAATAACATGTGTCAACAATACAACAAAACTTGAGTCGGTAAATCCAAATAATTCATATAAAAGTCTTTTCAACATCATTATTTTCTCCTTACACAATCTTTATATCTTCAACCGAGTTCTTGGAACAAGGGTAAAGGATGTCTATACTAAGCTCAAGTGTTTAGATAATCATAGTGATGAAAGAAAGGCTTAATGTGGGCTCAAAAGGGTTAAAACTAAGGGGATTGCAACTCGTGCGCACAAAATAAGGAACATGGATGTTTGAATTTGTGGTGTTAACCCTAATGCCTTAATCATTTCCAAAATCAGAGAGTTTATTGACTTAAAAGCTTTGAAAATCATATAGAATATGTTCTAGTACTCTAGAGTTCATTAAAAGCTATGGCAAGCATTTATGAGACATATGTATATCAATTTAAACAAAGAACTTATGAATTACTCATCAAAGACGTATATAAATTTCTAAAGCTCACATAAGGTTCATATGATTCATACTTATCTTATCATGCTCATTTATATGTCAATTTACATGCATTATCTTCAAGTTATAACACTTAATCACAAAATATTAACAAACAAATTCAAGTTGTAGTGATTATCTTTATGGCCATAACATATTCATTTCTGTTTATTTATGTCATTGACAAGTTAAATGTCAACTTAAGACTCATAAAAATACTAAGTTAAAACAAAAAGATTCAAGAAAACAATAACTTTTTGTTTCACCTTTTTTTTAATTTTTTTTTAAATTTTAAATTTTTTATTATTATTATTTTTTAATTATTTTTTTTGGACAATTAAAATTGTAAACCATTCCCCCACACTTAAATTCTACATTGTCCTCAATGTAGGAAAATACGAAATAATTAAACATAGAATCAAAGTAAGGAAGATGATTTACAAAAATAATAGGAAAACATTAAATAAACAAAATAAAAGAGAGTGAAGGCTAGAAGGATAGCAAATCTGTATTGATGACTCCTTTACATCCCGGGAACACGTTGGGTTGCCTCCCAACAAGTGCTTGAAGTTTAACGTTCATCCAGCCTAGACAGAGATGCAAGTTAGTTAGTCAGAGATGTACGTTAGTCAAGAATGCAAGTTATATATGCAAATTGAAGTTAAGGATGCAATTTGAGTTAAAGATGTAAGTTAGAGAAAGAGTGCAATGCAAGTTAAACTAAATATGCAAGTTAAGTGAAAATGCAAGTTAAATGAAAGATGAAATGCAAGTTAGAATGAAAGATGAAATGCAAGTTAGAATGAAAGATGCAAGTTAGTTAAACTCAAGATGCAATTTAACTTTGTCATGACAAATAATGTAAATTAAGATATAAACAATATTTACATGTCGGGGGAAGTCAAAGATATATATGGTTCACATAGCTTCAAAGTTTAGATGAAGGCTTATACGTCCGTGCGACCCAAGTAAATATCTTGGATTAATTCAACTGTTTGGGCAAGTTCAGAGGTGACCAGGTTAGAAAGAATACACACAAGAGGCAGGGCTAATTTCAAGACATCCCGAGGCTTAAACTCCATTGATGTCCCTTTCTTAGACTCAAACCCGTTATGAGTACCGTCTTTTATCATAGACATCACCCTCGAAAATTTCTTACTCCAGAGGAATTAAGATGACTCAAGTGTTAACAATTACCGTGGGTGAGAGTTAACAAAAGAGTCTTCGCCGATTAAAGATCATAATCTAAATTTCGAAGCACAAGTGTTCTACATATAGCCGAGACTAATGCATGAATGCAAGATCTATTTACAAGTATGTTTTTATGCACAATTTACAAATATAACATGACACTTTACGTATGAACAATTTATACAAGTATGAACAATTTATTTACGAGTATGGTTTCATTCAGAAGTAATAATATTTACAAAACAATTTCTCATTAACAAACTAATATATGTATAAGATTTATTTAACAATTTAGATTTACACTAACACAAAGTGAAGATAAGAAAGTTTTTTTTTAATTAATTAATTTTTTTTCCGAATTTAAAAATTAAATAAATGAAGAAAAAGAATTTTTTTTTTGGTACGAATTTTATGTTTTTTTTTAATTACAAATAAAAATAAAAATAAGGAAAAGTGAACATGTACCATAAGCATTTATGAACAATTAAAAAGAATGAACATTATGTACAAGTATGAACAAGAATAATATGACAAGTAAGAGAATTATAAACAAACATAAATGAAAGTCTATTATGAACAAGTATGTATGTATACTATGAAATATAAAAGTTATGAACAATTTATGAACAGGTATAAAATGTAACAAGTAACATATAGACAACATTTATTGACAAATATGAATTAACACTAACATAAAGCTAAGATAAGATTTTTTATTTTTATTTTTAATTTTTTTTATTTCGAATTTTTTTAATTTAAATTTAAATTTTATCAAGACATAACCAAATAAATAATTATATAAGAATAAAATAAGCGTAATAAAAAAGTTAATGAAATAAAAAGTTAATGGAATAAAATTAATGGAATAAAAAGTTAATGGAATAAAGTTAAAGTTAATGGAATAAATTTAAAGTAATAGAATAAATTTAAAGTTATGAAATAAAGTTAAAGTTAATGGAATAAAATTAAAGTTAATGGATTAAAGTGTAAAGAAATAAAGTGTAAAGAAAAATAAAATAAAATAAAATAAAAGTAAGGAAAAGTGAATATGTACAATATGCATTTATGACAAGTACAAATAAAATTAAATTATGAACAAGTATGATAGAATTTTAAATTTACATAAACAATTTGAATATGAACAAATATATATAAAAAATAAAATTATGAACATTTATGAACTAGTATAAATTAGAAACTATGAATAAATAAAGTATGAACATTATAAACAAAAATAATAAGAACAAAAATAAGATGGATAAATAAAATATAAACATGTAAGTAAAGGTTATAAACAAATATAATATTAACAAAAGTAAAATTTATAAAAAAGTATAATATGCACAATTTATATACATACACTAACAAATTAAAAATGATTTTCAATTTCCCCGGCAACGGCACCAAAAATTGACAACGCCCAAACTACGCATTAAATTAAACACGTAATTTGAGTGTTATGCAATTTAAACCCTTTTTGTGTAGATGTAGTACTGGTAAATAGGGATCGTTCTTAACCGGGGAAATTAGGGAACATTAATAATGTGTTAGTGGGAAAGAATAATGAATAAATTATTGAATTAAAGAATCAAATAATAAAATAATAAAATAATCAAAAAATTAAATAATCAATAAATCAATAAATTAAAGAATAGATGAATAAGAGAATAAAGAATTAATAAATGAATTAAAGAATAAATGAATAAAGAATTACAAGAATAAAAGAATAAAAGAATAAGAGAATAAAGAATTAATAAATTAATGAATTAAAATAATAAAAGAACAAAGAATTAAAAGAATAAAAGATTGAAAGAATAAAGAATTAAAAAGGGGGGTTTTTGAAGAGATTTGTAATCATACAAACAAGTAAAAATATAAATAAACATATCCTACTTCTACTCTAATTTATGTACAAGTGACCTTCTTAAAACATATATCTTACCAACACTCTAATAATTGCAAATATTAAAACAATCACGAAATTTTACCTTAATCGTCTTAATTACCTTCATACATTTTTCAATATTATAAATGCACCGACAGCGGCCTACACTTACAACATGATTTACCTTTTGTTTTTGACTGAATGCGTCGACAGAGATCAACATTAAGTCTCTTTAATTCTACTCTAAGTGCACCGACAGCGGATAAAACACTTAACATTGAATTGAAGTATGAAGCACTAAAATGTATAAAATAACTAAAATTCATAAAGTAAGACACATGGAGATTGCATTTAATACTTACAAATATTAGCAAGAAAATACCTCACATATATTGAACTATAATCAAAACTAATAACAAAAATAAGAGTTTAAGTAAAAAAACATGATTTTTCACAAGGAACCCTGACAGCAGGCAGAAACGCGTGAAGATGGAGGAAATAAACTCGGGAAATATGGACTCAAACTCTAAATCTTGTATTGGAAATATTTTGCCAAAGTTTCTCTCAAAGAAGGCTCAAATGTGTGCCTCAAAGAAGTTCCCTCAACAAGTGAAATGAACCCATTATTTATAGGGAGAAAAAGCTACCAAAATTAAATAAATAAATACAATAAAAAATTTTGAATAGTGGAATGATGAATAATGAAGATTTGTGATGATGTTTAGAGGTGATTTTAGTTGTAAAGTTGCAAAATTGGGCTGGAAAGTGGCTGAAAGGTGGCTGGAAAGTAGAAGAAATGGCCGGCAGCCCTTGCTGGAAAGGAAGACAGAGGGTTCGGCGGGTGCCTGCTGAAGACGAGGCTTGGAGCTCAGCGAACGCGCGCTGAAGGTGAATGCAGGGACTCGGCAGGCGTGCGCCGAACTCGCTTGGGCAGGGCTGAAGTAGGCTGGGCCGCTTGGGCCTGTGCTTGCGACGCCTGTGGGCTGGCCTTCAGGCGGGAATCTAGGCCGGGCTGGAGAAATGGATTTGGGCTGCACGGGTTGGGTTCTTGAGAAATGGATTGGGCTGCAAAAAATGAAAATCGATTAATTTAACTTAATTAATATTTTCACCAAATTTCGTCCATAATTTCTTCGTTATAATTCCGATCGAGACGATTCTTTCGCCAAAATGCTCCAAATTACAAACTTTATTTATTTAAACAAAAATAACACAAAATAAATTATTTATCTAATTATTTATTATTTTAATATTAAAAGTCAAATATAAAGGGTATAAAATAATATAAAATGATGCTTATTTGAGGGCCTATCATTTACGTTTAGAGAATGTAAGTAGGTTAACTAATATTAACTAAATTAACTAACTAAGTTGGACTAGGGTTTCTATCCACCTTTACCAATTATAGTTCTCCTTAGATTTCCTTGATCTAATTACTATGCATGTTTTTGAATTAAGTGCACGTGCAGAGGTCCAGCTAAGGCTCACCCACATATGTTATCTTCTCTTAGTTTGCATATTTTAAGCATGATGTCCCGCCCTTAAAATGTTTATTATCGATGGTGCGTGATAATGCATAAAACACGAAGAAGATTTGATGACACTACACTATCCCTAGAAAAGTGATGTGCAATTCTATAAAGTCATGAGTTTAGTTTACGACTAAAAGTCCTCCTCTTAAACGTGATGCTACAAATTTTAAGATGATATTATGGTCCGTCAAGCAATTACATCGACAATTATACACAAATAAGGTAGCTACGCTTATGAGCATAAATTAAGTTCATGAAGCGCAGTAATCCAACAAATTCAGTCATGCATAACAATCATAATCAAGAGCTAGAAATCTAAATAAGAACTAACATGGCTAGGGCTTTGAGTAACCCTAGCCCTAATTACACTTCTCAAACATATTTAAATAAAATGACAACATAATTGAAAGATGCATAAAAAGTAAATAAAACAATAAACGTGAAAGATAAAAGAACAATAACGAAAAGAGAGGAAAGAAAAATCCCTCAAGGCACTATGCTTCTATGAATCCAAAGGTGCTGAAATTGAAGAACTTGAATTGAAAGTACTTGAATTGAATATTGCACAAACTAACTAAAAAGAACTTAAATTAAAGTACTATTAAGTATAAAATTTGGCAGAATTTCGGGGACCTTCTTGAGGTGGAAAAATGCCCATGCCCCCCACCCCCCCTCCCCCCCTTCATAAACCATAGTACCTCTTTTAATAAGATAATAATTAATTCTCCTACAAATAGAAGTTTTTTAATTCAATTATATAAAGAAAATACTTCCTAAACAATTAAGAAATCTAATTAAAAACTTTTCCTACAAGTAAAAGGAGTAAAAATAATAACATAAAAGGAAGTAGGACTCTAATCCTTATACAATATGGAGAATAGGTGTGAAAGCAACTTGGAATTATCCTAAAATAGACCTAAAACTCGGAATTAAGCTTCAGAGGTAATTTTCGGTGGTCAACTATCGAATTTGGGGGGTCAAAGGGCGCGGTCAACCTTGGTCAAATGCGTCAGGGCTAAGTAAGCTTGAGGCGTTCGATGGACGCCCATCGAATTGGGAAGAAGGCTTCAGGATACGCGCGTCGTAGATGGGACAGGGAGTTCGGCCGCCGCTTATCGAATTGGGGTTGTACTACAGTAACGAGCAAGTGCTCTTAATTGCTTATTTCGGTAGGTATCTACCAAATTCCGGTACAATCTTCTTCCCTTCATAACTTCTTTGTTTCAACTCCAATTTAGATGATTCTTTCGCTCAAATTCTCGTAAATCCAAGCTCTATTTGATTCTAAAAATTTCTCACAAAATATATTATTTTCTCCAATTGCATAGAACAAAATATTAACAAAACATAAGTAAAAGGGTATTAAATCATGGATAAAACATGCATAAATTATGACCTACCAATAGTAGTGTGCTTTTTTGGAATGGTCGGCACAGGTTTGGTGGCAAGCATCGCTATCTTCGAATTTGGATGAGACTATCGAGATTTGGGCAACGTTTTAGGAACGTTTCTTACCACATTTGTCCCAGTCTCATTGGGATGTTGAAAGGGGAAGTTTCTGCATTCGATGCAGAGGCATATGACTATTGATCCATATGAGCAGAGATTTCTAGATTTGGCTCGGTTCACTTAAGGCAATGACGCTTCGTCGGTTTGTGTCGGGTCTTGAGAGTAATACTCGAACGATTGATAGGCTCTTAAATGAGCTTTATTTTATATCATTTTTACTTTACTTTTATTATTAAAATACCAAAAAATTGGAGAAAATAATATAAATAATATATTTTGTGGAATTTTTACAGAAATAAATAAAGCTTGGAATTCTGAACATTTTTGGGGAAAGAATCGTCCCGATCGAAGTTCGAATGAAGAAATTATGGACGAAATTTGGTGGATTTATATAAATCCATTTTTAAAATTGAAAATTCATTATTTGCAGCCTTATCCATTTTGCTCAGCCTATAGCCCAGCGAACCAAAATTCTGTAGTCCAAGCCCAGCAACTTGTCATGGCCCAAACCCTTACGCGAGCCCAGCCCAGCTGAAGGAAGCCCATGACAGCAACCCGTTTCTCTTGCTAGCCCAGCGAAGGTTTGACAAGTGGCTGCCGAAGTGAAGCCTCCAGTTCAACGCGCGTGCACCGAGAATCCACTCCCTGTTTGCGTTAGCCGCTGAGGCTGCCTACCCACTCTCTACTGCCCCATGTCGAAATCAGTCCCTCATTTTCTGCAGCCTGTCACCAACTCCCCAACTGCTATGTCAGCTATCCCTGGCCGAATTAAAGCTCCCCCATGCCCTGGTCTTCTCTGCATCAAACCTGCCCCTTTTGGGTAGGTTTTTCACCATAATTTCTCCATAAAATCACCCAAAAACGCATCATTAGTCATCATTTTATTTGTAATTATTTTTATAATTATTGTTTGTATTTTATTATTTGAATTTTATCACTCCCTCTATAAATAAGGATTCCATTTCATTTGTTTGGGATCCCTAGTTTGTAACGCCCCGGAAATTCGGAAAATGTAATATTGTAAAATATTGAATAAAATGACGTTTTTACCCCTGTGATTCGTTTGGTCAATTTGTTGACTTTTTGATTTGAGGGTCGAACGGACGTTGAACGATGACCGTGACGTAGTTCGGGACGTCCCGAGTTCATAGACAGGTGGCACGTCCGATTCGGACGAACAGGGTGAAAGTTATGACGCTCGGAAGTTCAGGGGCATTATCGTAATTTGGACGTTATAAGGGAAAAAGTTGACTTTTTGTTTGACAATTGGTTTTCACACGACTCGAAGACCGTTAGATTCATCTCGAAGCCCCGAGTACAATGACATGCAGCACGCGTGAAATGGATACCGGATGACCGAGTTACGGGTCACGGAAGTTGGAGGGCATTTTGGTAATTATTGCACTGAGGGGGTATTTTGGTCTTTTTGCACGGCGGTTACTGTAGCACCACCGTGAAAAACAGAGTGCACGGCCATGCCGTGGTGTTTTGTGCGTGCAATTGTTTATGGAAATAGTGGATTGAACAGATGGATTGTTTATGTGAATTGAGGCAGTGGGAAGCACACATGGATGAATGAATAGAGCTCAGAGCACGGGCTGGGATTAAAAATTGCCATTGTTTCTGTGTTTGCGGGAAACCATTTTCAGAGACCTCAGTTGGTCTCCCACCAGCTACTGGCCACACTGATCGACTAACCGTGTAAGGGAGAGGAGAGAGGATTCATTTGGGTCATTTGTGCATCAGTTGTGAGGGCTGAGATTGAGAGAAACCGTGAAGAACATTTTCGGGTTTTTGGGGGGAAAAATTCAGATTTCAATTCCTAAGGGTTTTGGGACCAATCTAGACACCGAGGGAGTTTTCTGGGAGTGACAGAAACACAACCGTGCAAGAGTTGAAGAGTTTTGATCAGGGATTGCTCAGGAACTCGAGCTCCAGTTTAGAGAAAAACCAGTTGGAGGGAAAATCGAAGATCAAATTGTGAGGCCATTTGAGCGAAACCAAGGGCCGTATTAGTCTTCTGGGAGCAAAAGGAAACCGACCACATCGATTTCGAAGGACATCACTCACGAATTGGCTCAGAACTGAGGCCCCTGGTTTTGTGAATTTTCCAGCTTGAGGATGGCTACTTCCAGGTTAGTATTGGGTCAATTGGTTGGATGTTATGGTTCGTCTAGGTCCCCTTAAGCTACTGGTGAAGTTAATTGGATAATGGAACTGTTTTGGGTGAGTTCTAGATGAAGACCCGTTCGACTGTTCAAGCTTGGATTGGTCGATTTAGGGACAGTCAAGGTTAATCGATCATACAGAACTAAAATTAATGGATTAGAGAAGATGATAAGATTGAAAATGGGAGGAATTGATTGAGAATTGAAGGTTAACTGGTCGGGTTGAGTCGCGGGTAATAGACCTGTTTAACAGGCTATTCGGGTGAGGGAGAAGACACTGTAGCAGCCGCGTGGCCTTCACGCGTAGCCACTTTGGGCGGCGCGTGACGGCGCATGTGAGGTCCTTTTCGATCACGGTCAACTGAGGTTTTCTTCCTTTTTAATGTTTCTAACATTTTATCTTTAGGGTTCGAGTTGATCGGGAGTCGTACGGGATAAGTTCGAGGGTTCGGAAGTTTAGGTCCTTTAAGTTTAACTACGCGGAAAATTCCGGAAAAATTAGGGAAAATCTTACGAGTTATTTGAGGATGATTGTAACCCTCCTTGTACGTTTTTACAGGCCCAGACATTTCCGAAGCTACGGATGAGCGCACGGGGCGCGATTGACGCGTCCTAAAACCGTGAGTGGACTTTTGATTTCCAAATTGTGCATGCATGACTATTTTACTTAGTTATCTTGTGTTTTCACTTATGATTATAGGATGATAAATATGCTATTTCGGTTTTACGTGGTTCCACGCTTTTTGAGATAAATATCGTATTTCACGCATTTCGAGGTTACGATTTTCGCCTATGCATGACTGATGTTTTGATGAAGTCATTGGATATGATTATGCATGATTCGTATTTATGACGTTTGATTATAATTGTGAGGTGATTTCGGGAATTGCACGTTTTGGCATTTGCATGTGAATTCGGACACAAGTCCTATTTTGACAAGTTATGATTTCGGAATGAATTTTTGGAAATGGATCATGTTGAATCGTGTTTATAAATGGTTTTGGGTTTAAAGACCCAGTTTATTGTTGGATCTGGTTTTGGGTTTAAAGATCCGGTTAATTGATGACGGGGGCGGGCCCGGTAAATTGAGTTTAAAGACTCGTGAGTTTAAAGACTCGGATATTGTGATACCCCCGAGGCCTATTGATTATGCTTTGAGTTTAAAGACTCGTTGATATCCCGGGAATGCCTGATATTGAGTTTAAAGATTCGGATGGATCCAACGGTTTAATTGTGATTGTTGATTCACTTTCTACTTGATTTGCGTAATTGATGTTTCAAATTGACGGTTTATGGATTTTGGTAATATTATATTATTTTACACGAGTTATGATGGTTTTTCTGAAATGTTTTCCATGTGTTTTGGAAAAAAAAGGATTTCGAATGTTTATTACGCGTTTTTTTTAAACTGGTTATGCATGCGTGTTGTAAAACTGGAGGGCGAACCCCGGATTCCTTAAACTGTTTTCTGCAAACCTTTGTTTCGGTCCACTCACATTTTGTTGTTTTAACTACCCTCCAGGTCGTGGTACAAGTTCGGGGGCTAGCGCCGAGGCAGGGGCAGAGGCATAAAGTTTTTCGTTGCGGAGTAGTTAGTTCACAGAGTAGGATTTGTTCTTTAACTCGTTTTGTAATATTGTGCTCTGTGAAACTATGGACTTGATGTCCAGTCGGTTGTATTCGTTTAATCTCCCTGGTCTGACAATGAGTGTGATGTATTATTATTTTGGTTTTCCAGTCTTTTGGATTCGATTGTCAGACGGGAGCAGGATGCTTCCCGATTATCGAGGCGATAATCGGGGTGGGTCCTGCCAATTGGTATCAGAGCATAGGTTTACGGTTCGTGTCTGGCACTTGGGTGTGCCTCGATTATTGTACGAACTTATGCCTCTTTTAGGGAAGGACGAACGGCCATGCCTCCGCGACGTGAACCCCCTCCACTACCTGACGGTGATGCGAAGAGTGCTTCGATTGAGCGAGCCCAGCGTCTTGGGGCCACGGTGTTTAGTGGTGGAGCGGATCCCGTGGATGCCCACCATTGGATTTCTCGGTTTGAGCGGATTTTTGCTGTGATGCACTGTCCTCCTGAGGAGCGAGTTGTGTTGGCCACATTTCTACTTGATGGATCTGCTTATGAGTGGTGGTATACTCTGGAGTTGTTGGGTTGGGATGCCCGTACAGTGACTTGGGAGACCTTTCGTGAACGGTTTCTGGATCAGTATTATCCCCGTTCATTCTGTAATGCTCGAGAGACCGAGTTTCTGCAGCTCCAGCAGGGGAGCATGTCCGTAGCAGAGTATGAGCAGAAATTTCAGATGCTAGTCCGTTTTGCTCCTAACTTTGTGTCTACTGAGGTTGAGAAATGTCGTAGGTTTGAGCTTTGGGAGCTTTTACTACTCTCAGGGAGTTGTCTGATGCCGCAGTACGGGTTGAGGCTAGTCTCCCGACACGTCCACAGTACTTCGGTGGTGGACAACGTCGAGAGCGTTCATATCCTGGATCGTATGGTCAGAGAGCCCCGAAGAAGGGACATTATGGTGGAGCCTCATGTGCAGGCAATGATCGTTATGGCAGGCCTGATGATTTTCAGAGTTCTGGATTCAGAGCGCCTAGGTCACAGACTGCTCCGCAGGCGAGCGCGACATCGGATGCTTCCAGGGGACGGCAGAGTGGTGGTTTTGCTCGAGATGCTTCCAGTGTTATCTGTTTCTTCTGTGGCGAGCGGGGCCACTATCAGAGGGAGTGTCCATCCTTGCCAGAGGGTGGTGGCGCAGGTCGGGGTGGAGCAGAGCAGGGTCGGAACACAGCTGCAGTTTCTGGGCTTGGGAGTACTAGAGGAGGAGGTACTGGAACGACTAGTGGACAGAGGAGCCGGGGCCGTGGGCGAGCAGCTGGACCACAGGCTCGAGTTTTTGCTGTTACGCAGCAGGAGGCCAGGGCAGCACCTGGTGTTGTGACAGATACACTTACGATCCTTGGACATGATGTTTGTGCTTTAATTGATCTCGGAGCTACTCATTTGTTTATATCACGGGACTGTGAGTTGTTGGCGGGTAGAGAGGTGTCCGCACTAGACTGTGACATGGGTGTGAGTACGCCCACAGGAGATGTATTTGTGGTAAATCAAGTGTTGCGGGAGTGTCCCGTAATGGTAGGTGACGTTGGGTTGGTAGCAGACTTGATACTCTTGGACTTCCACGACTTTGATGTCATTTGGGAATGGATTGGTTGACGCTCCATCATGCTTCTATCGAGTGTGTCGATAAGAAGGTTACTTTTCGGAGCCCGGGGTTACCGGAAACCATCTTTCAGGGAATACAGCGAGCAACTCCTGTCGGAGTGATTTCAGCCATGAAGGCAAATAAGCTGTTGAGGAAAGGGTGCCAGGGATACCTAGCTCAAGTGATAGACTCACGAGCTGCACCATTGAGAGTGGAGGATGTACCGATAGTACGGGAGTTCCCGGATGTCTTTCCGGAGGATCTACAAGGATTGCCACCGCATCGAGATGTCGAGTTCACCATTGATCTTGTTCCAGGTACGCAACCTATATCTCAGACTTCGTATCGTATGGCGCCAGCCGAGTTGAAAGAACTGAAGGCGCAGTTGCAAGAGTTACTGGAGATGGGGTTTATTAGACCGAGTGTATCCCCCTGCGGAGCCCCAGTGTTGTTTGGGCGGAAAAAGGATGGGAGTTTGAGACTCTGCATCGATTACAGGCAACTGAACAAAGTAACAGTCAGGAACAAATACCTGTTGCCGCGGATCGATGACTTGTTCGATCAGCTGCGAGGAGCGCAGTACTTCTCGAAAATCGATCTTCGTTCTGGGTATCATCAGTTGCGGGTTAAGGATGAGGATGTACCCAAGACAGCCTTTAGAACCCGTTATGGTCATTATGAGTTCCTTGTGATGCCTTTTGGTTTGACCAACGCACCCGCATCGTTTATGGATTTGATGAACCGAGTGTTACAGCCATACTTGGATCACTTCGTCATCGTGTTCATCGACGATATTCTAGTTTACTCGAGGAGTGCGGGAGAGCACGAGGAGCACTTAAGGATGGTGCTAGGTACCTTGAGGGAAAACCAGTTGTATGCGAAGCTCAGCAAGTGTCAGTTCTGGTTGACGAGCGTGAGTTTCTTGGGGCATGTGATCTCAACTGATGGAATCAGTGTGGATTCTCAGAAAGTTGAAGTAGTGGCGAAGTGGGAACAACCAAAGACCGTCACTGAAGTCAGAAGTTTCCTGGGTTTGGCTGGTTATTGCAGGAGGTTTGTAGAGGGTTTCTCTACCATTGCTGCCCCGTTGACACGACTGAAGCGAAAGAGAGTCAAATTTTTCTGGGACGACGATTGTGAGCGTAGTTTTCGGGAGCTAAAGAAAAGGTTGACATCTGCTCCTATACTGACCCTTCCAGACGACATTGGGGAATTCGAGGTGTACAGTGATGCATCCTTG
The DNA here is from genome assembly GCA_032719365.1 of Prinsepia uniflora. NCBI lineage: Eukaryota > Viridiplantae > Streptophyta > Magnoliopsida > Rosales > Rosaceae > Prinsepia > Prinsepia uniflora. The sequence continues at coordinate 15,167,140 of CM064862.1, read as the reverse complement.
CAGGGTTTGGGATGTGTACTATTGCAGCATGGGAAAATGATTGCCTATGCTTCGTGCCAGTTGAAGCCGCATGAGCGCAATTATCCTACGCACGACTTGGAGTTAGCTGCTGTTGTGCATGCGCTGAAAATTTGGAGACGTTACTTGTATGGTGCGACTTGCAGGATGTTCACGGATCACAAGAGCCTGAAGTACTTGTTCACCCAAAAGGACTTAAATGTGAGGCAACGACGGTGGCTAGAGCTAATTAAGGATTATGATTGCACGATTGAGTTCCACCCTGGAAAAGCCAATGTTCTGGCTGATGCTCTAAGCCGGAAGTCAACGCATTCTGTAGCACACCTACGGACGGGTTTATAAATGGTTTTGGGTTTAAAGACCCGGTTTATTGTTGGATATGGTTTTGGGTTTAAAGACTCGGTTAATTGATGACGGGGGCGGGCCCGGTAAATTGAGTTTAAAGACTCGTGAGTTTAAAGACTCGGTTATTGTGATACCCCCGAGGCCTATTGATTATGCTTTGAGTTTAAAGACTCGTTGATATCCCGAGAAGGCCTGATATTGAGTTTAAAGACTCGGATGGATCCAACGGTTTAATTGTGATTGTTGATTCACTTTCTACTTGATTTGCGTAATTGATGTTTCAAATTGACGGTTTATAGATTTTGGTAATATTATATTATACACGAGTTATGATGGTTTTTCTGAAATGTTTTCCATGTGTTTTGGAAAAAAAAGGATTTCGAATGTTTATTACGCGTTTTTTTTAACTGGTTATGCATGCGTGTTTTAAAACTGGAGGGCGAACCCCGGATTCCTTAAACTATTTTCTGCAAACCTTTGTTTTGGTCCACTCACATTTTGTTGTTTTAACTACCCTTCAGGTCGTGGTACAAGTTCGGGGGCTAGCGCCGAGGCAGGGGCAGAGGCATAAAGTTTTCCGTTGTGGAGTAGTTAGTTCACAGAGTAGGATTTGTTCTTTAACTCGTTTTGTAATATTGTGCTCTGTGAAACTATGGACTTGATGTCCAGTCGGTTTTATTCGTTTAATCTCCCTGGTCTGACAATGAGTGTGATGTATTATTATTTTGGTTTTCCGGTCTTTTGGATTCGATTGTCAGACGGGAGCAGGATGCTTCCCGATACGATTGTCCCCAAGTTAGTCTCTTTTTTGTTCCTTTTTAGTTCATTTTAGTTTCCTTTTGTTTAGTTCATTTTTCTCTCTATTTTGTAGATTTTATTTGGGACCATTTGTAACTTCATTTAATTTTCTTCCTAGTTTTCTTTTAATTTTTTTTAAATTTATGTTCTTACATTTTGTTTCTTAATTTCATTTTTTATTGACTTTGTTCTTGTGACTTTTCTTTGAGAGCTCTTAGACACATTTTTATGTTTCCCTTAAGAAATACTTAGGCCGAATATTTCCCAGGCAATTCTAGAGTTTAAGTCTGCATTCTTATATTTGTTCCTTCATCTTCATAAGGTTCCTTCTGCTGTTAAAGAGTTTTATGAATAACATTCCATTGTTTCCATCCACTTTCGGAATCACAAATTGTTCTTGGGTTCCGAAAGTGTAACTTTATTCTCTTTACTTAAATTATTGTTATTATTTCGGTTTTATTTATAATTCAATATATGTGTTGGTATTTTCTTTTTAACAATTGTAAATGTGAATACAATCACCATGTGTTTTACTTTTTAAATTTCATTTACTTCATATGTTTTAGCGCTTAACCTTCAATTTAATTTTAAGTGTGTATCACTGTTGTTCGGTGCACTTAGAATAAAGTTGAAGAGATTTAAACGTTTGATGCACATTGAAATAAAAAAAAACGTAAGGTGAATAATATTACAAGTGTTTATGATCGTTGTTCAGTACATTTATAGTATTGAAAAATGTATGCATGTAATTAAGATGATGCAGGTAAAATTTCGTGATTGATTCAATATGAGCAAAAATGTTAGAGTGTTAGTGAAAATTTGTGTTTGAAGAAAGTCCATATGTACAAAGGTTAAAGTAGAAGTAGAATTAAATTCTTAAAAGTTTTTTCTTTATTTTATGATTACAATTTTCAAAACCCCCAATTTTATTCTTTATTCTTTTGCTATTTTATTCTTTAATTCTTTAATTCATTTATTATGTTATTCTATGTTTATTTATTATTCTTTTTCACTAGCATATTATTAATGTTCCCTAATTTCCCCGATTAAGAACGATCCATATTTACCAATATTACATCTACACAAAAAAATGGTTTAAATTGTATAATACTTAAATTACCTGTTTAATTAAATGCGTGTTTTGAGCGTTATCAGTGATAGTGCTAGCTGGAGGATTCACCACATTCCATACTCTATGAGGTGTGACATCTCATATGGAGATAAGTTTGACGGAATCTCAGCAGCGATCGGATGATTTAGGCTGACGTCGAGGGCGTCTAGAGGATGGAATTACCAAGGAGCTTTGAAGAGGGATGCTTTTAGCTCTGAGTCTTCGAATGGTAATCATGCGATTACAGTGGTCGATGGACAGGATGGAGAGGATCCTGAGAGGGCCGGTTGATATTACAGTTACCTTTCGAGTCTAGTGGGACTATTGGACACACACTACTCCTAGAGCAGAGACCAGTATTTGGTCTTGCCTTGGCGAATAGGCACGAGTGTTGATGGAATACGAACCCACACACTTTATCTCCAGAAGTTTTATACCTTTGTTGGCCAGGAGTGGATCCTATTGAGTTGGGACATTGGTATCAGTACTCCGACTGGTGCTGTGATTGGATCACCTATTCGGTTTGAGTAAAAGGTTTTGACAATAAGGTGGATTGGATTTCCCTAGATATTTGTGATTTGGACATGATCCTAGGGATGGATTGGTGGACTACCCATTACTCCTCTGTTGAGTGTTTAAGGAACCAGTTGTATTTGGTAGTCCTAATTTGTCACGGTTGGTCTTTTGGTTGGACCAGAGGATACTTCCTTCGGAAGTTACGGCTTGAAAGCCAGGAAGAGACTACAAAATTTCTATTAAGGACTTTAGACATGTGTTGTGAAGTTTCTGGATATCTCAATGAGTTTGGGGAGGTTCCGAGTACTCAACACATTTTTCAACCCCCGTGTCGGATGGTACTGACAGAGTTGAGGGAATTGAGGATTCAACTGCTGGACTTGGCGGATTTGGGGTTGGTTTGACTTATTATGTCACCTTGGAGAAGCCCTACTATCATTTGTATGAAAGGTGGATCACACCCTGAGATTTAGGATTGACTACCAGTAGCCAAACAAGGAAATAGTGCGGAACTAGTAATCCTTATTTTGGAAGTGCTTATTGAAGTTTCTTCATTTTTTCATCACTTCCTAGTTTCATGGAAAAAAAAAGGCTTGTGAAAGTTGAACTTGTTGAGGAGTGCTACGATCGTAGAAAATATAGTGGATTCTCTACAGTAGCTACCAATATATATTATTGGTTGGTAAAAAAGATTTCTCTTTTTCTGCTTCTTCGGCAAGAAACTTCTAGGTATGGTTGCAACTTCTCTTGTTTCCAAAGGTCATTTAAGAACTTAACACCCAGGCTGTGAGTCGTATTTGAATAACCCTCGGAGCAGAGGGTACTTGGTGTTGCATGACGTTGATAGGTGTATCTTGGATTCGTATTCATGTCCGCGTCAAATGAACTTGGGTGTCATCAGTTGAGGATCAAGGAATTGGATATTACTAAAACCATTTCAGACTCGGCACGAGCATTATGAGTTTTGGATCGTGCCATTTGGGTTGAATAATGCCCAGCGACATTGATGGACTTGATGCACCGAGTCTTCCTAAAGTGTCTGGATCGTTTTGGAAATGGTGTTATTGATAATATCTTGACTTGTTCAAGGAGTGCGAGGGCGCATTGGAATAATGAAACCTAGTTTTGGATACCCTCAGGGGAAGTAACAATATACCAAAATTGAGTGAGTATTGGTTTTGGCAGACTCGTGTTGGCCCTATGGGTCATGTTAATTTTTTTAATGAGAGGACTAGTATGGATCCTAAGAGGATCGAGATGGTTTTTTATTAGTGTCCACCAACCACGGTAACTAATTTTTGGAGTCTCTCGGATTGGTTGAGTATTACGGGCGTTTGGTAGAGGATTTCCCCGTGATTGCAGCCCGTTGACGCAATTGACTCGAGAGGGAGTCAAATTGGTTTGGTTTGAGAACTTATGTTCCACGTGAAGGTTTTTCTTGTGAAACTAGGCAGATGAGATGCCTTGAGATGAACTATTTTACCCATGTTTGGGAGCTTGTCACGGTGGTGCGTGTATAGAAGAGTTGGACTCATTATCTCATGGGGAGATGTATAGGATCTTTATAGATCACCCGAGCCGTGTGTATCATTTTACTCTAAGGGAGTTGAACTCAAGGTAGAGGAGTTGGCTAGAGTTGGTTAAAGACTATGACTGTATATTTGAGTATCGTTCGAAAAAGTGAGTATAGTAGCCAATGCCTTGAGTATGAGAGTTACAGGCTCGTTAATTCTTAGTCACACGTTCATCTACCTATGATATTGGAGCTCAGGATGGAGAGGATGGTGCTAGTGATAGATGATTGTGGAGTGTTATTTGACAGTGTTCTTGTGAAACCTTTATGGCTGGATTAGAGGTTTACATCATAGTTTCAAGATCCGACCCTTCTCATTATCGGGATGGGGGTCGAGGTAGGTAACCGACGAGACTTTTCTTTTAGGATTGGTACAACTTGGAGGACGTAAGTCGGTTGACCTTTGGAATTAACCAAGAGATTGAAATAGTTAGTGAACTAGACGATTTATCTTGGGAGTTCTCGGGGAGTACGTGTTGGACATGTCTCAAGTATTGGTCGAGTGACTGGGAGAACTCGCTGAAGATTTTGAGCTAGTATGCAATTTGTCCAGATTGGGGATCGGACGGACATGGTCTAGTATTGGACCATGATGGCATGGTAGCCATATGATTGTCAGATTGGATCCGAGATTGACGTGGTATGATAGTCGGATTGGATCCGAGATGGACACATAATGGTAATCAGATTGGATTCGATGTTGACCTTTCATTGTGATACTAGGATCGGGCATTGAAGACTGTGCTTTAGAGGAGAAAGACTTTAGAGGGTTCAGTTATTGTGCGAGTGTGGAGCTTAGGGCCATGGTTGGTAAGAGAAACCCTAGTAAAAATGAGTTATGATTATCTCGGCTAGAGCAAGTTTTCGACGTGGTCAAGATACACTATAGATGGGTGAGATGCTAGATGAGGACTCAAGATGAGTCAGGATCACAAAGTTGTTCTCCAGGCGAGTCGAGGTACCGTGAGAGGAATCTACTGCCGATGAGTTTCCGGATGGTCACGACGGTTCATCGTGGGTGTGGTTGACGAATAGAGAACGTCTAGTGATAGAAAACTTGTGATTGGGCAGTGGGAGCAAAAACGTCATAATGGGTTCCGAGTGCACCTACGTGGGTGGCAGGTGAGGTCGACGGATGTCGATGCCTCGAGCGAGGCTCGGGAGTTGAGTTTTGAAGTTCCAGCGACAATTTGATCACTAACTTGTCGTATACGGTCACTGAGGATGAGTAGAGTTTCAGCAATTGCCATTGAATTGCAGTTGATGTCGGTGACGTTTGTTTCTAATGTATACTATGGATAGATGTAGGACGTGTATGTGGACACGTGGGAGCCTCAGGTTGGAGGCAGGATTGGTTTTCCGCAGTTTTGAATTGGGTAACTGTGAATTTCGCAGATAAAATTATTTAAGGAGGGTAGATTGTAACGACCCGTCCCATAATCACGGGATTATTGGGAGGTTATTGAGATTTTATCATAGATTAAGTGAGGATTATTGGGTGATTTGAGGTGAAATGACAATTTTGCGCTTGGATGAGGAAACTGGTGATTTTTTACCCGAGAGTTTATTTGGACTTTGACCGAGGCACATTACGTAGATCTAGGGATTACCACTACGTAGATAGGCGACACGTCGAATTGGACATCGTACGATGAAGTTACAGGTCTAGAATAGTTCAATGAGATTTTACGGTGCACGTTTTACGATAAAGTTTACTTTTAGTTGTTAATTAAAGGGGCCCAAAATATCTAGTTATGAACCAAAGGATGAGTGACAAGTGTCACTCATCATATTGGCCCATAACCCCATATTCATGCATCTATATCTCCCTTTCTTTCTTCATTTCAAACACATCTGAAACCACCCATTCCCTTTTCTTCATAGTTTCCCGAGCTGGTACTGGTTGAGGGACACTGAGAGTAAGAGTGAGTGAGGTACAGGTTGATAGAAACGGTGGAGAGACAAGGAGCCACAGTGGTCGACTGAAAAAACCTAGGAAGCATGTAAACCCATGAACCAGTTTAGCTTAGGTTTCAGGTTTGGATTTTAGGCGTCGAATCTCGGTTTTCTGATCACCATCATCATCTCTGAGTTCATGTGAGCTTACAAGGCCAAAAATGGAAGTAAATGGACGTCTGGACTGGTCTGGGTGGAAGCTTAAACATTGGCCATGAGGTTTTGAGCTTGGCTAGGAGAAAAAATGTGAGCTTTCTTACATTTAAGCTCATAGGTTGTAACTGGGTAGAATACGAGTAGATGGGTGGAAAAAATGGTGGATTTTGGTTGAGAAACAGTTGAGAATGAATCGAGTCACGTTTCAGGTCGAACGGACTATTACAGTGGTCGCGAATCAACCTGCAAGAGGTTGAAAATGATGGTGTGGCACGCCACATCATCTTGTTAGGCACCGTAGCAGATCAAGGTAGGCGCCATGTGGCGATGTGTCAAAGGTTTGTCAGAGCTGATGTGGCAGGGCTGACGTCAACATGACTTTATAAGTGACACGTGGCACGTGTCAGAGGGTAACAAGTGGCACTAGTCAAGGGTACCACATGACAGCTATCAAACTGTCTGATGTCAGGTTATCAGAATGACGTCAGATGTCAAGTTACCAAACTGGTCAGATGTCAGGCTATCAGACTGTCAGATGTTAGGTTACCAAACCTTGACCGACATGTGTGGGCATGTGGCCATGAGTTTCGAGGTTAAACTCGTCTTGTTCAAAAGTTTTTGACGTTCTGAATCCAATGGTGGTGGTTTCAGATCGATCGAAGATCGTTAGTTGGTGTTTTGGAGGGTTTTCTCCTCGGGAAGTGTGTTCGGGACGGGTTTTCAGTTCCGAGGTTTTTGAGGGTTTAATTTATGAACTTATATGGATTGTTAGTGACCCTCAGGTATAACTTTGATAGGCCCGGACATCTCGGAGGCTTTAGAATTACTTACGACTAGCGTTTTGAGCGAGCAGCAGTACTGTGAGTGGACCGTTTCTTCCATAACTCTAGTGCATGCGTATTTACATGTTTTTACTGGCTTTATGATATGTTTTACCATGATTGTGAATATGTTTATAATTGCTGGATTGATGATCAGTTTGAATTATATTTATGATGAATATTTCTGGATAAGGATTTTATCATGGTTTTTGGAAAATCGGAATTTGGGCAGGAGCCCTAGAGTTATATGTTTTGGGTTGGGCTCGTGTGATAACTGTTTTGGGTTGGTACCTGTTCGATAACTGTTTTGGGCTGGTTCCCATGTGAGAACTATTTTGGGTTAGTGCCCGTGTGATAAATATATTTTGTTTTGGATGCTTTATTCTGGATTGGTCAACCTCAGGCTTTTAGAGCGTTATATCTGGAGTTGGACTCAGTAGATTCCCAAAGACAAGCTCGGACGTAATCGGGGTTGGACTCCGCACGTACCGATGGGGTTGGACCCTGTAGAACCCATACTCTCTTACCGGTAGTGCACTTGGGATGCTAGTTGGTCTAGCAGTTGGTTGGACTAGCATGGCGAGGTTTGTCATTGGGCTGGCTAGGCCAGCGAAACCAGGTTTGGATTTTAGATAAATGTATTTTGTGCAAATGTTTTCAAGCGGCTAAGAGCCAACGATTTCAGTAAGATGTGGGTTAGATAACCTTTATGTGTTATGTGATTTCGAGTTGGACCCTTGTTGTTTTCATATACATAGTACTGGTTATTTGAACATAACATTTTTATTGAGTATGCATGCATGTTTTATAAAACTGAGGGTTTAAAAGTATATTTTGGAAAATGGTTTTCCAAACCTTTGTTTTTGTCCACTCACACTTTTTAATCATTTTAGCACCTTCCAGGTTGATCGCAGATGTGGGTTGTATGAAGGCTGTGGCATCGTGGTGAGTGTGTACTCTGATTACTTTGGTTAGTGTGGGCTGTATCCCTGATCTGACACGTGGTTAGGATGTTATTTTGTTTCTAAGGGTATTTTAGTAATTTTACAGTGACGTGTCAAACGGGAGAAGGTTCTCCCACACTAATTAAGAGAGATTACAAGGAGGTTCACGTAACTCATATGGGTGCAGTGAGGTTGACCTGTGGTAACAGCTGTCCAGTTCATAGGCCGCATAGTGTCGCGTGGCGGAAGAGGAGTGCACATCAACAAGCGTGTACGAACGACACGTCGACTGGCGATGGTCGATGGCAAGAAAGAGCAAAATTTATCGGCGGTTCTATCTAGCGCATGCTTTCCACGCACCGACATCGGGAAGTGGGGAGCAAGCAGACAGTAAGCATTGTCGGGGGTGCGAAAGGCGTGTGTCACCTACGTACTCCGGCGTTGGCTGTTTTGTAGTCGCTGACGTCATGCGGCGTCAACTTGTCTCCCTTGTATTGGATGTGTCAATGCATGATGTTCACAAGCAGTTGATACGTTTAAAATACGCATTTAAATAAATCCGTAATTCAAGTACATACATATTTTAAACCCTTTTTGTGTCATTTTAGTATTGGTAAATTGGGATCGTTCTTAACCGGGGAAATTAAGGAATATTAATAATGGTTAGTGAAAATGAATAAAAGAATAAGATGGGGGAGTTTTCAGTAAAGTGTAATTATAAAAATACAAGTATAAACAAGTATAAAACTAATTCTACTTCTACTTTAACCTATGTATAAGTGGACTTTCCTTAAACACAAAATTCACCAACACACTAGCACTTGCATATATTTGAATCAATCACGAAATCATACCTTCAAAAAATCATATTCCTTAAAAAAAATTCATATTATAAATGCACCGAACAGTGGATTTTTACTTATAATACGATTTACCTTAAGTTTGCGATTTAATACGCTGAACATCGGTCATACATTAAATCTCTTCAACTCTACTCTAAATGCCCTGAACAGCGGATCAACATTTAGTTTCGAAATGAAAATTAAGCTCTAAAATGAAAAAGTAAATGATTTTTAGAAAGTAAAACACATGGAGATTGTATTCAATTTTACAAAAGATATGAAGGAAAAACTAACACATATATTGCATTATAAATCGAACCAATAACAAATAAAAGAGTTTAAGAGGATGGGGAGCAAATGTTACACTTTCGGAATGGATGAGAACAATGGATTGTTTTTCACAAGGAACACCGAACAACGGCAGGAACCATGTGAAGATGGAAAGGATAAAACAAGAGAAATTCGGACTTGAACTCTTAAATTTTGTATTGGAAATAGTTTTCCATAGTTTCTTCGAAGGAAAGCTCAAAGTGTGCCTCAAAGAAGTGTCCCTAAACACGGAAAATGAACCCCTAGTTATAGGGAAGAAAAACTACTTAAACTATATAAAAAAAACAAAGTAAATACAAATTACAATAAAAAATTAAAAAGTGAAATGACGAGATTGGGCTGATTTTGGGGGGAAAGATGTTTGAAAAATCAGGAAATAGGGTTGTTGGTGTGACTCGGCAGAGACCAGCTGGAAATAGCAGAGTAGTTCGGCGGCTGTAGGCGGGTCAGAGGTAGGGTAGGTCGGCGCCTGACGCACTGACTGAGGCAGAGTGGTCAACGCATGTGTGCTGAGCTGGAGTTGATTTCTTTGGCAGGCGCGCGTCGACAAATAGGTTGGGCTTGACGCATAGGATGGGCTCGCAGGCTGATTTTCTTGGGTTATGACTGGGTTGGGCTTGGACGAAATGGATATGGGCTCCAAACTTGGATTGGGCTGGTTTCTTTGGGCTTCAGCACCTTCCCACCGAAATTCCAAGTTATTTTCGGTGACCTCCCTTCATTCAGTCATATCTTTTTCGTTAAAACTCTCATTGAGATGATTATTTCGCCAAAATGCTCAGAATTCCATGCTTTATTTATTTCTGAAAAAGCCCACAAAATATATTATTTTCTCCAATTGTTTATTATTTTAATATTAAAAGTCAAGTATAAAGGGTATAAAATAATATAAAATAATGCTTAATTGATGACCTATCAGATACCTCCACAGTTAAACTTTGTTAGTCCCTAACTAATACTAAATTTAAACTAAGAATTCAAAACAAGTAAGCCCTTAACCATTTGTCTCAAAATTTCATCATTATTATGGCATAAAAGATTTTCGCTAGAAGGCTTTTAAGCATATGGAATTCAAGAGTTAATAAATGGTAACAAAATGCTTTATGAGTAAATATGGTGAAATGAAACTCAATATGAATAAAACAATTATGAATCAATTCACAAGGATATGCACTCAAGAATTCACTCAATTTTGTAAGGGTTTGTGTTTGCACTCAAAGTATGTGAGAAAAGATGTTCACATAATAGAAATGAAGTACTTTTGCAAAATCTCAAACAAACACCTGAAGATAAAAACAAAACATACTTGCACAAATGAACCAAAACCACAAGCTTACTCAAGTGATTGACTCAACTAATCAAAGTTTATCATCTTAAGGATCATAAGGTCTTTACGAAAGTTATAATGGGGCTAAATTTATAGGCCAGGAAAATATAGGACAAGTGGTCCTCAAATTCGTTCCAAGACTCAATAGACTCTCAAAGCGTGTCATAACTTCCCAACCTTAGTGCAATGATATCAATAATCCATCCCTTCTAACATAGGCCTAATTTCATCATGTTGGGCCTCAAATTCATTCTTTGTGTCGGATTTGTAAAAGACTTAACTCAAATATTACATAATCAAACCTTATTACCTTGATAGAGACTCAAAACATTTTTTTTATTTTTTTATTTGTATATATCAAGATAGTAACATGTGTCAATAACACAATAAAGTTTGAGTAAGTAAATCCAAATAATATACATAAAAGTCTTTACAACATCATCAATTTCTCTTCACACCATTTTCATGTCTTCAACGTAGTCCTTGAAACAAGGGTAAATGATGTCTATACTAAGTTCAAGTATTTAGATAATCATGGTGATGAAAGAAAGGCTTAAATGTGGGCTCAAAGGGGTTAAAACTAAGGGTATCACAACTTGCGCGTACAAAATAGGGAACAAGGATGTTGAATTTGTGGTGTTAATCCTAATGCCTTAATCATTTCCAAAATCAGAGAGTTTATTGACTTAAAAGCTTTGAAAATCACATAGAATAAGTTCTAGTACTCTAGAGTTCATTAAAAGTTATGACAAGCAGTTATGAGGCATATGTATATCAATTTAAACAAAGAATTTATGAATCACTCATCAAAGATGTATATAAAGTTCTAAAGCTCACATAAGGTATTCATACTTATCTTAACATGCTCGTTTATATACCAATTTACATGCATTATCTACAAGTTATAACACTTAATCACAAAGTATTAACAAACGAATTCAAGTTATAGTGATCATCTTTATATCCATAACATATTTATTTCCCTTAATTATTATCATTGACAGGTTAATGGGCAACTTAAAACTCGTAAAAATACTAAATAAAAACGAAAAGACTCAAGAAAGCAAATTTTTTTTTGAAAACTTTATAAAACAATTTAATTGCACAATTAAAATGGTAAACCATTCCCCCACACTTAAATTCTACATTGTCCTCAATGTAAGCAACTAGAAAGTATTTGAACATAGAATCAAAGGAAGATGATTTAAGAAAATGCAGCAAGAAAAACATAAAATAAACAAAGTAAAAGAGAGTGAAGGTTTGAAAGAAAGAAAATCTGTGTTGATGACTCCTTCAAAGCTCCATAACACATTGGGTTGCCTCCCAACAAGCGCTTGAAGTTTAACGTCCAGTCAGCCTAGACAAAGTGCTTCAGTTTGTTCATCCGATGGGACGTCGTAACACTCTTTCTGAATCCACATCGTGTTCTCCAATTGTCTCGATGTAAGGCTTCAATCTATGGCCATTGACCTTGAACTCTTTTCTAGTTCCAACGTGTTTGATCTGTATGGCTCCATGAGCAAACACATTAGTAACAACAAAAGGACCTACCCATCTAGAACATAACTTACCACGAAAGAGTCTAAGTCTGAAATTGAACAGTAAAACTTTCTGGCCAATGTCAAACGTTTTATTCTTGATCTGTTTGTCATGAAATACCTTAGTCTTCTCCTTGTAAATCAGAGCGTTTTCGAATGCATCATTTCTGATCTCCTCAAGCTCACTCAGCTGGAGCTTTTGATGCAACCCGGCGTCATCCAGCTTGATGTTGAAAGTCTTGGCAACCCATCATGCTTTGTGCTCTAGTTCTGACAGCGCCCAAACTACGCATTAAATTAAATATGTAATTTGAGTATAATGCAATTTAAACCCTTTTTGTGTAGTTGTAGTATTGGTAAATAGGGATCGTTCTTAACCGGGAAATTAGGGAATATTAATAATATGTTAGTTAAATAGAATAATGAATAATCAAATAATAATGAATTGAAGAATTAAATAATTAAATAATTAAATAATAAATAATTAAAGAATAAATGAATAAAAGAATAAAAGAATTAATGAAATAAAGAATAAAAGAATAAAAGAATAAAAGAATAAAAGAATAAAGAACTAAATGGGGGGTTTGAGAGATTGTAATCATATAATAAAGAAAACAAATAAAAATAATTAAGAACTTAATTCTACTTCTACTTTAACTTTTGTGCAAGTGAACTTTCTTCAAACACATATTTTTACCAACACTCAAACATCATGCTCTTATTGAACCAATCACGAAATCTTACCTTAATCATCTCAAATACATGCATACGTTTTTCAATATTACAAATGCACCGAACAGCGGTCATAAACACTTATAATACGATTCACCTTATGTTATTGATTTCAATGTGTGTCAAACATTTAAATCTCTTTAACCTTATTCTAAGTGCACTGAACAACGGTCATAAACACTTAGCATTAATTTGAAGGTTAAGCACTAAAACATATGAAGTAGATGAGATTCAAAAAGTAAAACACATGAAGATTGTATTCACATTTACAAATGTTAGAAAGAAAATACCAACACATATATTGAATTATAAGTAAACCGAAACAATAGCATGAATTTAAGTAAAGGGAAGAAAGTTACACTTTCGGAATCCAAGAACAGCTTATGATTCCGAAAGTGCATGGAAATAATGAAATGTTATTCATAAGGAACACCGAACAGCGGCTAGAACCTTATGAAGATGGAGGATAAAACATAAGAATGTGGACTTAAATTCTAAAATTATTTCGGAAATACTTGGCCTAGGTATTTCTTAAGGAAAACATAAAAATGTATTTAAGAGCTCTCAAAAAAAAATCATAAGAACAAAGTAAAGAAAAAATGAAATTAAGAAATAACATAAATTATAACATAAATTATAACATAAATTAAGAACAAGAATTTAAAAGAAAGCTAATTAAATAAAAGAAACTACAAGAAGTTAAAATGGTCCCCAAAATTAAAGAAAAAAGATGAACTAAAAGGAGAGAATAACTAGAGAGAAACTACAAAAAGAGAAATAAAATGGGAGAAAATGGGGACAATTGGGGACCCCCTTTTTTACAAGTGAAATGGCTCCCTATTTATAGAGGGAGAGTGCCACAAAAATCTAATAAAAATAAAACACAAATTAAATGAAAATTACAATAAATATAAATGGTGAAATGATGAGAAATGATGATAATTATGGTTGATTTGGTGTTGGAAAACTGCACAAATGGAGTAGGTGTTGTATAAAGGGGTAGGTTGGAGTGGGTTGTGCAGCTGGTAGGTGTTTGGGCTTCAGAGAAATGTAGGCGTACGGCTAGGCAGTTGGGTAGTGGGCTGGCGTAGGCAGGTGGAACAGTTGGGTTGGTTTTGATGAGACTATACCCTGGCAGCTGATTTGGCTAGGTTGTTGCTTGTTGCAGACGAGCAGGTGGGCTGGCAGCGCAAGTGGGATGGGCTTCTAAATAGCGCGGGCCGAGCAGGTGCAGGCTGCTGGAGCTGAGGCAGAACAGAGCGCGCTGGTCGGGTGGAAGCAGGCGAGTCGCGGGCTGGGCTTGTAATTTAAATTGGATTTCTGCTGCAGAAATGATTTTTGGGCTACAAAAGAATGAAAATTAATTAGTAATTAATATATACAATTCAATCGAATTTCGTCCATAATTTATTCGTTATAATTCCGATCGATACGATTCTTTCGCCAAAACGCTCCAAATTACAAACTTTATTTATTTAAATAGAAATATCACAAAATAAATTATTTTATCTATTTATTTATTATTTTAATATTAAAAGTTAAGTATAAAGGGTATAAAATAATATAAAATAATGCTTATTTGAGGACCTATCAAGTTCCACCGGAAGGTGACATGCTTTGTCGTAAACCAACCTATAGGGTGACATTTCTATAGGGGTTTTGTATGCCATCCTGTATACCCAAAGTGCATCATTCAACCGTTGGCTCCAATCCTTACAATTAGGGCCTATAGTTCTCTCTAAAATCTTCTTGATCTCTCTATTGCTAACTTCAGCCATTCCACTCGTTTGAGGATGGAAATGTGTAGAAACTCTATGAGTGACACCGTACTGTTTCATTAAAGCTTCAATGGTCTTGCTGCAGAAATGACTTCCTCCATCACTTATTAGGACCAGTGGGAACCCAAACCTGGAAAGAATGTTAGTTCAGAGGAAATCTGCAACAGTTGTAGAGTCATTAGTCTTGGTGGCCTTAGCTTCCACCCATTTAAATACATAATCAACAACAAGTAAAATATAGAGATAGCCATGAGATTGAAGAAATGGACCCATAAAATCGATACCCCAACATCAAATATTTCAACAGTTAAAACATAATATTGTGGCATTTCATCCCTTCATCCTAAGTTTCCTGATCTTTGGAATTTATCACAAGCTAAGTTGAATGAATGTGCATCTTTAAACAGTGTGGGCCAATATAATCCAAATTCTAAAATTTTAAGTGCAGTTTTTCTAGATCCAAAGTGACCTCCACAAGCATGGTTATGACAGAATTCTAGGACTGACCTATATTCAATATCAGGGACACATCTCCTAATTAGTAAATCTGCACAATGTTTCCATAAATAAGGTTCATCCCAAACATAGTACCTAGCATGCTTCTTGATTTTATCTTTTTGTGCAAAAGTGAGAGTGGTGGACAACTGCTTGGTGACTAAGTAATTGACAATATCAGCATACCAAGGAGTATTTACCTAGATTCCGAAGAGTTGTTCATCCGGAAACATCTCTTGAATCGCCACAGGATCTTGTTCATGTACAATATGGCTCAAGTGGTCAGCTACCACGTTTTCTACACCTTTCTTGCCCCTAATCTCGATGTTAAACTCTTGAAAAAGAAGAATTCATCGAATTAGCCTTGGTTTAGTTTCTTTCTTCGTCAAGAGATACTTTAGTGCTACATGATCAGTGTAAATATGACTTTAGTTTGAAGTAAATAAGAACGAAATTTATCTAAAGCAAACACAACAGTAAGAAACTCCTTCTCATTAGTGGTGTAGTTCATTTGGGTATCATTCAAAGTTCTGAATGCATAGTATATGGCGTAGGGCTTCTTGTCTCGCCTTTGTCCGAGCACGACACCAACTGCATAATCAGAGGCATCACACATTAGTTCAAAGGGTAGGGACCAATCTGGGGCACAAAGAATGAGAGCAGTGGTTAAAAGATTTTTAAGCTTCTCAAAAGCTTCCTAACAATCAGCATCAAAGACGAATGGTGTCTCCTTCTGAAGCAATTAGCAGAAAGGCCTTGAAATGTGAGAAAAGTCCTTGATAAATCTTTTATAGAAACTTGTGTGACCAAGAAATGAATGAATCTCTCTCACAGAAGTGGGAGAGGGTAAGTGGCGGACAATATCAACTTTAGATTTATCAACTTCGACTCCTATCTCAGAGACAATATGGCCTAAGACTATCCCTTGTCAAACCATGAAATGACATTTTTCTCAGTTAAGCACTAGATTAGTTTCAACACATCTTTGTAAGATAAGTTCTAGGTGTTCTAAACATGCGTCAAAACTATGCCCAAAGACACTGAAATCGTCCATAAATAGTACAATTATTTTTTCGACATATTCAAAGAAAATAGAAAGCATGCATCTTTGGAACATACCTGGGGCATTGCATAAACCGAAGGACATTCTTCGATAGGCAAAAGTGTAACGACCCAACTTTTGTAATTATTATTTTATTGTAAAATGACCATTTTTCCCCTGGGGGGAAAAGTTGACTTTAACCCCGGGAAATATTTAGGACTTTGACCCATGACCGTGACGTAGATCAGGACGCCATCAGTCCGTAGGCAGGCGGCACGTTGAAAACGGATGTACAACAAAAAAGCTATGGTCAAGGGAGCGAATTCGATTAAACGTACGAATCGAGGGTTTAAATTAAAATAATAATATAATAATGTAATTTGATTTAAAAACCAAATTAATATGGACCCTTGGATCCCACACTTCCTTTTTTCCCTAAATCTTAGATCTTGTCCCTATTGGTCACTTATTTTAATATTTATTTTCTCTCAAGAAAACCCAGCCGTTCATCTCAGCTTGGGGATTGCATCTGGACCATTGATCCCATTTCTCTTCCTCTTTATCTGATCAGACCCGCCCTCTATCTCTCTCTCTCACTTTGAGATCTTCTCTCAAACCGTGAACACAGCTCACTCCCTTGCACAAACACACTCACTAGACGACCACCCCCTTGCTTTACTCCACCTCCAGACGACGGCCAGACATCACCACTCACCACCATTCATCAACCATCACCACCACTGAAACTCCTCCCCTGTCTGAACAACCCGAAACACCCAGACCCGAGAGGAAGGAAAACCAGCCCCAAGCACCCAACCGTCCAAACCACATCACCATGACTCGAACCAAGGTAGGACTAGGTGTACTAGGACGGTAGGAAGACGGAGGACTAGACAGGACGATTTACGGCAGCGACACGGCGACGGTAAGCCAGAAAACCCGAGAGGTCCATTTTTCTTCCATAATTCGAAACGACCTGTTCTTGACGTTGTGTTTCATTCCTTACTTCTGGGACGTGTCTTAGGAACTTAGAAGACCAGGTTGGACCGATATTCGAGGCTGGAATTAGGGTGAGTCACCGGGGAAGATGACCAGAGCTTGCAGCCAGTTTTCCCTTCGAGTTACAAGTAGCTTTTCCATCTTAAAACCTAGTTTTGAATCCACAGAACTTTAGGGTAGGTTGTGACAAGTCTCTAGGGCCAAGTCGGATCGAAAATGGTGGCCGGAAATGAGATCTGTGATCAGGTCAAGTCGCGGGTCAACGGTGACTCGATTTTAGGGTTTCGGGTTGACCCGGTTACTGTAGCTGTGATGATGTCATCATGTTGACGTCAACAGTGACATTATGATGATGTCATCATGTCAGAAACTGTCAGACCAGGGACCAATCAGAGTGTGACACGTGTCCTCTGACACTATCAGGGATGACGTTAATAAGCACTATTCCAGTGTTGACCACCGCGTGTGAACTGTGTTTCTGGTGGGACCACCACCATTCTTTAGGTTTCGACAATCTGTATTGTAATGACCCGTCCCGAATATCGGGATTGAATATTAATTAATTATGGTTTAGAATGACTAATCGGGGATTAGTGAGTGAAATCGGACGAAACGTGCAAAATGACCGTTTTGCCCCTAGCGTGGGCAAAATGTTGACTTTTAGTTTAGGCTGTCAAACGGACTTTGACCGATGACTGTGACGTATTTCGGGACGTCACGAGTTCATAGACAGGTGGCACGTTCGATTCTGACATTCGTAGAGAAAGTTATGACGTTCGGAAGTTGAGGGGTATTTTGGTAATTTGGCATGTTAGGGGCCAAATGTTGACTTTTTGATCGGGAGGTCCGATGGACGAGGGCCAAGGACCGTTACGTAGGTCTCGTCGATACGAATCCAACAACAGGCGGCATGTCGAAAACAGAGTTCGGGTGACCAAGTTACGGGTCACGGATGTCTAGGGGAAAAATGGTAATTTGTCGTACGAAGGACAAAATGGTCTTTTGACCTTGATTCTTGCTACCAGATTGTGACATCTGTCACTTTGTCATCTCCTTTGCCCCAGCTAAAACATAGAAACGGGAATCATGGAAAACACAATGATATACACTTTTGACATTTCTCCCTAAATCATGGCTTAACTCATCATTTTGTCCAATTGTCCAAATTAAACCGTTTCAGCCCACTGTCTCTCGTCATTGTGCAATTGGGAGACTGAGGAAGCCGAATTGAGAGAGACTCGAGTGACAGTGAGGTCTCTGGGAGAATTTTGGTTCGAAAATTCAGAAAATTTGGGGGACTTTTGAATTCGAGATTGTGGGTTGTGAGGATCGAAATTGAGGATTCAATTCGACTCCTGAGATCAAAACGAACCTTCCTACATCAAAACCGAAGTGAAACCGTGTCGGATTGAAGAAGAACTGAGCTTCCATGGCAGCTCAAAATCGAGCTTGGGTTCAACGGGTTAGAGGTAAGAATTCTTCAAATTGATCTTGGAAAAACATTCAATACACTCTCACGATGCTTACTCTATGAATTAATTTGGAAATCAGGGACGGAATTGGTGAACCCGAATTGGAAACCCGTCAAGGATCGATCGAGAGTCGTGAGGATTTAGACCATGATTCGAGTAATTGAACTTGCAGAACTTAATTAGAGTTGGATTAGAAGGGATCAGTGGAAAGAACGGATCGATTTGGGGTCGAATTGGGTGAGATTCAACTGGGTTCTATCGCGGGTTTTTCAACCCGTTTACCAGACAAACGGGTGAAGAATGAGCACTGTAGCATCACTGTAGCTGGCGCGTGCGTTTCACGCGCAGCCACTCACGGCAGCGCGTGAGGGCGCGTCCGGCCTAGTCTCAAGGTGAGGTCAACATGACTTTTGATCCTCTCAGTGTAACGAACATTTTGACGTTGATTTCGAGGAAATCGGATATTATTTCGTTAATGTTCCGCGTATCCGAAGTTTTGTTTTACGTTTAAAATACGTATTTAAATTCCGGAAAAATTGGGGAAAATTATATGAAGTATTTTGAGATGTTAGTAACCCCCTATAATGATTTTGGACAGGAGTTGTGATTTCCAGATTTTACGGAAAAACGTACAGCTCGGAAACGGACCGTTTTGGACGGTGTGTGTGAGTGGACTTTGTTTTCTAACCGTGATGCATGCATATATGATTTAAATGCCTTATTATATGATTTTATATGCTTGGGCATGATTTATGTTTCAATCCGGTAATTTCTCGGTTTTATGATTATTATATTATTATTTTTGGGCGATTTTCGAGAAATTACGAAATTTGATAAAAATGATGTTTGGACTTGGTTTATGAGTCCGGGATTGAAATTGATTGAAAATAATGGTTGGACTCGGATTATTGAGTCATGGATTGAAAAATGATGTGATGACTCGGGAATGAGTCAAGGGTCAATTTCATGGATTTACATGAAAATAGCAACGGAGGTTGCAACGCATGGATTTGCGTGATAATGTTATTTTGGGCATGAGAACCCAAGTGAATAGTGATTTTGACTCGGATTTGGAGTCACTTGTGAAATTGTGAAGTTAATGATTTATTGGGATTTTATGATTATTTTAATCAGTCTGTCGGGCACGTTTTACGAGGAACGTGCAAATGATGTTTTGGGCTAGGCCCAGAGTCTAAATGATTTCTAAAATAATATTTTTACTTAGTTGGTAAGTCAATGATGATTTCTGGATTATTTATTGTTCTAAAAGGTGATTTTAAAGAAATACGTGTAAATGGTATTTTGGGCTTTAAGACCCAGTCGGGGATGATCTTGACTTGGTATGAAGACAAGATTTGATTGAAATGTTTTGGGATGTGATTCCCGAGTTGGTTTTCATTGTGATTATGATATTCCCAGACGGTCGGAGCTTGAGGGGATTACCCAGACGACCGGAGCTTGGGGGATGTGATTGTAGGATCATGAGTTGATCCTATGGTAGTCAACTTCTCGGATGAGACTGAGCCTGGATGTACCACTCAGAGGTGTCTGAACCTGGGGATGTGTTCGCCCAGAGGTGACTGAGCCCGAGGGGGGGGGGGGGGGGGGTTGAGCCCAGAGGTGTCTGTTCCCGAGAGAGTGACTGGATGTTGGCCTACGCGTAGTGCAGCACTTGTGAGTAGTGCAGTTTGATTGATTGTGCACTTGTGAGTAGTGCAGATGTGATTTGTAATATTTTATGCACTTGTGAGTAGTGCGGATTGATTTGATTGATATATTTCTGGTGCACTGGTGATTAGTGCTGATTGATGTTGTTGTGATGACGTACTGGTATTGAGTACGGGTTTTTGGTCTTTGTGGCCAGTGATTATGTTTTCACATGTGTTGGCCTGAGAGCCGGGATTTGATGTTTATAACATGAACTGATTTGGTGAACATGAGTTTTATGGACCATGGGAAAATATGTTTTGATTTTATCGGTCCACTGTTCATACTTGAATGATTTCATACTATTACTCATGTTTTACGATATGCATGCAATTTTGTGAAAACTGGTGGCTAAGAATGTATTTTGATAAATGTTTTTATAAGAGGTCATTTTTGTCCACTCACACCTTTTCTGTTTTGTGACCCTCCAGGCCGTGGTACGACGTTCAGGACTGATCGTGAGGTAGTGGCAGCAGCAGAAATCCGCGCAAACATCCTTTGTCTGGCAAGCACTGAAGGGTAGTTTCGGACCTTTAGTTGACTTGTCAAACGGGAGCAGGATCGGGCACGGTTTTTGACGTCCAGTTGGGACGGGTCCTGTCATGTATCCAATGGCGGTGGTTTCGGGTCGATCAAAGATCGTTAAATTGGTCAAATTAGGGTTTATTTCCTCGGGATGTGTGTTCGGGCAACTTTGCCAGGCTGGTTTCAGTCTAGGGTTTCATGGTTGAATAGTAGTGACTTGTAGTGACCTTTACGTGTACGTTGGACATGACTGGAATCTTACAATAGCACTAAGGCAAGGTTATACACTCGGATTTGCAGCGGGATTGTATTGTGAGTGGGCCTTTGATTTCATTAAACCCTCGCATGCATAACTGTTTTCCTTTCTATATATATATATACACATGATTCAAGCAAAAGCATTGATTATCTTGAGTTATGATTATGGCACGAATTACGATGTTTGGGCATGAGACCCGTCTGGTTAGTTTATGCACTGTTTTGAGTCATGTATATGTATATGGATTTCGATGATTATCCTTGGTACTGCACTGTATAGATCTATCCTAGTGATACTGTCTCCTCCGGATGTGGGTACCCCGGAGTGGTCACGGCGCAATGCCTGCGAGGGGTCATTCTACGGAGGGACCGGACCATAGGGTAACTCAGGAGCAGGATTGCTATGATTGGACGTCTGGGACGTCAGGCATCTGGGATGCCATACCCGGACTGGGTTCAGGATTTGGACTCGGGATTGAGACCCCGGGTAGCACGCGTAGCCTTGGGACCGTGACCTTATTGGATGTCTAGGACGTCAGACATCTGGGATGTCAGGGTTGGGATGTATAGTGCAGTGACTGATGTTATGATTATGTTTATATTATTCTGCTTATGTTTATATGATATGATATTATGGTTTTTGATACTGATGCATGCATGTTTGGAAAACGGAGGGGTAAAACTATATATTTTTTATATGATGAACTGTTTTATAAAACTTTGAGTTTCGGCCTACTCACCCTTATTGTTTTATTGACCCCTCCAGGCCGTGCTATTGAGGCAGAAGAGGATCCTGAGGCAGAGGCATAGGTTTACTTTGCGCACCTGAACCCTACTGATGGGTAGGTTGGCACGTAGAGTATGTAACGACCCGAACTTTCGTAATTATTATTTTATTGTAAATTGACCGTTTTGCCCCTGAGGGGGGAAAAGTTGACTTTTACCTCGGGAAGTATTTAGGACTTTGACACGTGACCGTGACGTAGTTTAGGACGTCACGAGTTCATAGGCAGGTGGCACGTTCGATTCCGACGTTCGAGGAAGAAGTTGTGGTCAAGAACGTAACCGAACTAACCGAGACTCGGAACTTAAATTAATAATAAAATATTATAATCTGTTTTACTTTAACCCAATCAATCTGGACCCTTGATGAGTGACACATGTCACTCATCTACCCCATCCACATCATCCCCAACATTCTGGATCTTGGTCTGCCATAGGATTAATTAATTAATTTCTTTTCCTTAAATCCTCACCCTTCACTCTTCACTCAGGATGAATCACAGCCATCCATTCTATTTCTCCTTCTGTTCTTAAGCCATCAGAGACTCATTTCCTCATTTTCATTCCTTCCTTCAAACCGTGCAACCTCCCATCCTTCAAACAATCACACCAGCAGCTAACCACCCAACCTTCTTCATCAGGCAGCACCAGACCGTGCACCACCACCACCAGACACCGGCCAACGCCACCACGGCCACCCTGCACGGCCGGAAAACCCACAAACCCGTGAGGACCCGTGCAGCCCAAAATCTTCAGACCATCCAAACCACGACGTCTGGGCTCGAACCAACCTAGGGCTAGGACCATTGTGACCTCTGGACGGCGTAGGACTGGACTGGGCAGCCCACGGCGGCGACACGGCGGCGGTAAGCCTGCAAACCCGTAATGGCCGATTTTCCTTCCCTGCCTCAAACCGTCCGTTTTTAACGTTGCAATTGCTTGGTTGTTTTTGAGACTTAACCTAGGGGACTAGACGAACGTTTTGGACCTGAGTTGGTGGCTGGAAACGTGACGGCTCGCCGGAGAAGACGGACCAAAACCGGCAGCCATTTCCCCGTCGTTTTTCAGGTGATTCCTTGATCTTAAAATCCAGTTTTGATCACACAGAGCCATTGAACATGTTCAGACGAGTCCATAGGAACAAACCCCATCGATTTTGGTGGCCGGAATCACGATCTGTGATCGGGTCGAACCGTGGGTCTGCGGTGACCCGATTCGCAGACCCGACACTGTAGCTGATGACGTCATCATGCTGACGTCAGCAGTGACGTCATGATGACGTCATCATGTCAGAATATTGTCAGACCAGGGACCAATGGACTGTTGACACGTGTCCTCTGACACTGTCAGTGATGACGTCAGCAGTGACGTCATGCTGACGTCAGCATCACTGTAGCACTGTTGACCAGAGGGTTGACCGGCGCGTGGGGGGCGCGTGTGAACAGTGTTTTGTGTGGGACCAGTGCCATTTTCAAGGTTTCGACGATACGGATCCAATGGCGGTGGTTTCGTGTCGATCGGAGATCGTTAAGTTGGTCAAATTAGGGTTTGATGCCTTGGGAAGCGTGTTCGGACGGCTTTCCCGGGCCGGTTTCAGTCTAGGGTTTCGTAGTTGTTTAGTAGGGACTTAAAGTGACCTTTACGTATGTTTTGGGCATGACAGGAATTGTACTTTAAACCTTGGACGGGGCTTTACGCTCGGGAGTGCAGCGGGATTGTACTGTGAGTGGGCCTTTGATTTCACTAAACTTCGGCATGCATAACTGTTTTACTTTCTCCTATATCTATATGTGATTTGAGTAAAAGTATCTGTTCAGCTTGTGTATGATTTATGGCACGTATTACGATGTTTGGGCATGAGACCCGTCTGGTTGTTTATAAATGGTTTGGAGTCATATATATGTATAATGGAACTCGATATTATCTGTGGTACTGCACTGTATAGATCTACCCTAGGATTCTATCTCCTCCGGATGTAGGTACACCGGAGCGGTCACGGCGCATTGCCTGTGAGGAGTCATTCTACGGAGGGACCGGACCGTAGAGTGACTCAGGAGCAGGATTGCTACTATTGGACGTCTGGGACGTCAGGCATCTAGAATGCCATGCTCGGACTAGGTTCGGGATTTGGACTCGGGATTGAGACCCCGGGTGGCACGCGTAGCCTTGAGACTGTGACCTTATTGGGCGTCTGGGACGTCAGGCATCTGGGATGTCAGGGTTGGGATGTATAGTGCAGTGACTAAGATTATATTATGTTGATATTATTCTGCTTATGACTATATGGTTTTGTGGTTTTGATACTATGCATGTCTTTTCGGAAAACGGAGGGGAAAAGTTGTATGTTTTCGAAATGGTAAACTACTTTGTAAACCCTGAGTTTCGGCCCACTCACCTTTGTTGTTTTACTACCCCTCCAGGTAGTGCTATCGAGGAGGAGGATCCCGAGGAGGAGGAGGAGGATCCCGAGGAGGAAGAGGCATAGGTTTACGTTGCGTACCTGAACCCTACTGCTGGGTAGGTTGGCACGTAGTGTGTCTAGAGTCGTGCTCAATAAACTGTATTCGGGAACCATCCCTTGTCTGACACTATTTGTATTTGAGTATTTGTGTGGTGTGCTATGTATGACTTAACTATGGATTTTCTTTATGCATTTTATATTCAATAAGGGTATTTCTGGTATTTTAACGTCGGGTGTCAGACGGGAGCAGGGCACGTCCCGGGTGGTCCCAGGGGGATCGGGGCGGGTCCTGTCAGAGTATCTTAGAGTTGTGCTCAATAACCTGTATTTGGAAACTATCCCTTGTCTGACACTAATTGTATTCGGATTTTATGCATGACTTTATTATGGATATTTATGCATTTGAATTTATTAAAGGTAAGATTGGCATGTTATAATTTGGAGTCAGACAGGAGCAGGGCACGTCCCCGTGTGGTCCCATGGGGATTGGGGCCGGTTCTGTCAAAAATTGCCAAAAGGACAAGTGAAAGTCGATTTTTCTTGATCATTTTGAGCAATACATATTTGATTATACCCATAATAACCATCAAGAAAACAGTAATAAGAGTTACCGGCTAAACTTTCAAGCATTTGATCGATGAAGGGCAAAGGGAAATGTTCCTTCCTGGTCGCTTTGTTAAGGCGCCGATAATCTATGCAGACTCTGTATCCGGTTACTATTCTTTGGGGTACGAGCTCACCTTCACTGTTCTCAACAACTGTGACTCCACTTTTCATCGGAACTACTTGGACTGGTGAGGCCCATTTACTATCTGAAATTGGGTAAATGACATCACAGTCCAAGAGTTTGATTACCTCTTTCTTTACGACAATTATCATCGGAGGATGGAGGCGACTTTGAGCTTCACGAGAGGGTTTTGCATCATCTTCCAACAGGATTCGATGCACATAGGTTGTAGGGCTGATTCCCTTGATGTCTGTCAAAGTCCATCCAATGGTTGTCTTATACTTCGTCAAGACACGTACCAATCTTTCTTCTTGTGATTCAGTCAATGCAGAAAATACTATGATGGGCAAAGTGTCATTAGGGCCGAGATAGGCATACTTCAAATGGTCAAGTAGAACCTTAAGCTCGAGAATAGGGGCATGAACTACTGAAGGAAAAGTTTCATCAGTACTAACTGAAAGTGACAAAGGTATATGAGGATTTACCATTCTGGGGGCCTCATTGAGGGCCATGACTTCTTCCCAAATCCAAGGCTCTAGCTCATAATCCGTGTCTTCAACCAAGGCGTCCCCCGGTTGAGTTAGACCACCTCCATCCTGAATTACCATATTGAATGTGTCTTCTCGAATTGACTCAAAATGTTTCTCCGCAAAAGAAGTGCACACATCAATAGAAAAAGTAGTTTGAGTTGGGGAACTAGGGTACCTCATGGCATCGAAATTGTTGAAGCTTATTTCCTCTCCATCGACTTCCATGGTTAGTGTGCCATTGAATACATCAATATTTGTTTTGGCAGTTCTCATGAATGGTCATCCCAACAACATCAGTAGATCTTGATTCGTAGGGGAATCCTCCATGTCTGAAACATAAAAATCCGTAGGGAAAATGAGCTGGTTAACCTGCACAAGAACATCTTCAACGTATCCCTTAGGATACACGTTAGAACGATCGGTTTAGGATACTTGAGTTTACCTAAACCTAGGGGAACATATAAAGAATATGGCATAATATTAATGGATGCACCTAAGTCTAGTATGACTTTATCAAAAGATTTACTACCAATCATGCAGGGAATAGAAAAACTCCCCGGATCCTTCAACTTTGGGGGCAGCCGACGTTGGATTATAGCAGAAACTGTTTCGCTCACCATCACAATCTCCTTCTCCCTCGTTTGGCTCCTTGGAGTGCATAACTCTTTCAAAAACTTTACGTATTTCAGCTCTTGCTTGATGCACTCGATCAAAGGCATGTTGATTTGCACCCTTTTGAAGATTTCCAAGATTTCCTCATTGAATTCATCCTTCTTAGATTTGGCAAGCCTACTTGGAAATGGTGCATGCACAAACGGGGAATTAGTAACAACTAAACTTAAAGGGATAGGGTTATTACCATGTTTGTGGGTAGGTTGAACTGGCAGTTGTGCCGTGGTGGTCTTAGTTGCCACCTTGTGCTTTTCAGCCTCAGAAACTGCTGGATCTTGCCCTATTTCACCGAGCACTTTACCATTTCGAGTGATAATTGCATTGGCTTCAGGTCTTGCATTCGGGTTGGTCGTAGGTTAAGGTGGAAGCACCCCGCTAGCTTGGATCTTACCTATGAAGTCCACGACCTTGCCCATGTGGTCCTTGAGATCAGCGATTTCTTTTTATTGATTTTATTGACCTGTGACAAGAGCTTGAGTCGAAGCCATTAGTGTTTGCTACCCTTGGGAAAGAGCAACCAGCATTTTATCATAATCAGGATTAGAAGATTATGAGATATGATTATTTGCATGATTATGAGAAAAGTTGGAAAATGGAACCAGAGGCCTAGGTTTCCATGTGGGTCTTTGGAAATGGTTCGAGACACGGTTTGGGCTTGTCGACATGTGCTGAGGGTTTAGGACATTATTTGGGTCTCTCCAACTGTAACCTTAAGCCCTTAGCCCTCCTTGAAAGCCTCCAATGACGTGTGCCATTTCAGTTCCGGGGTCTTCCTCTCTTGCAGTGTAGCGGCATTAGTCCTCAAGATGGCCTTGGGAGCATATGGAACAAACCGGGGCTACCTGCTTTTTTAGTTCCAACACATTCGAAAGCATAGAGGTGATCTTATCTAACTTAGAATCATTTATAACATGGGAACTCTCCTCATGTACCTTTCTAGGAATAGGCTCGACACTTTCGTATGGCGCATCATTGAGTGCACGGCTTTCAAGTAGTGCACGACCGTCTACTAAACTTCGACTTAAGAAACTTCTGGTAGCTGCAGTATCAAGTAGTCCTCTATCCCAACCCTTGAGTCCTTCATAGAAGTAGGTTAAGAGATAGCCTTCAATGATTCCGTGAGTAGGGTATGAAGCACAAAGTTCCTTAAACCTCTCATAGTACTAGTTGAAATTCTCATCATGCTATTTTTGCTTGATTCCAGTGATCTCTTTTCTTAAGACCGTAATCTTTGAGGCAGGGAAGTACTTGGTAAGAAATTCCTGAACCAACTTCTCCCAAGAATGGGTGGGAGCCCTAAAAGCCATACCCGTGCTCTATCTTCCAAGGACAACGGGAAAGCTTTCAACTTCATGATTTCTAAGTCCGCATCATCGGGACACATACTACCAATGATGAATTGAAACTCCGTTAAGTGTTTGTGTGGATCTTCAATTGTGATTCCATGGAACTTGGGTAGCTGATGAACGACTCCACTCTTAAGCTCAATATCTTTCTTGTTGGTTCTAGGCTCGGGATACTGGATGCAGAAGTTTGTAGTGTCATTTGTGTTTGCACATGTCTGCTCATGGATACTCAGATTTCGTGCCATGGTTAATGGTATTCCGAAAGTCTATTCCTCGTTTGAATTACTCTTCTCACTTATGGACTCACCGGGTATTGGGGATGGTGGCCCGGATGAGCCGGTTTGCTTAAGTGCGTCTCTGAATGTTGTGTTGCTTGGTGGGATGTCAAGTTACTTTCTCAACCAATCAAGCTTAGATTGATGAGCGCGCATTCATAAGTACGTACCTATATTGTTAAAAAGCACTAAGTTAGAAGGCAAATATACACAAGTAAGTAGCTAGTGAAAGTTAATTAAAACAAGATAAATGTTACAAAAGTTAGGGTTAGTGTTAGGAATATAAGTTAAGGAAATCACAATTAGCAAGAAAATGTGAAGTATAACCAAGTATAACTGACATAAATTTAAGCCGGAATTAACATATAGACAAGTAAAAGATAATAAGATTATGAGAAATTATAGATTGCATAAAGTATGACATAATTTGAAGTCAGAAAAAGAAACAATTAGTCCCAAATAACATAAGGTATGACATAAATGGAAGCCAAAATTAACAAAAAGTCACGGTAATGGCAAGAAAGTGAACAAGTTCCAAATGCATCTAAACTAATGCAACACAAAAGTATCTATATGAAAAATTGTGTGAATGCATAAGATAGAAATTGTTAGAACCGAAACAAGACAAAAGAGTTACGTGACAATTCATGAAAAAAAATGGCCTACACCTTCAATCTCACTTCCCTAGATTCACTTAGTCTAGGGGGCTCGGTGATGAAATCCGAGCATCATGAAATCTCAGGGAGGGTATGCAAACTAATAATGCAATAAGTAGAGCTTTAGATTGTCATGAATAACTTTCCCCTTCCGCTTCTCATAGTACTTTCTTGGGCGTACGACCTGCGCGTACTGATAACCACCCTTCCACCATTCTACGTTAATTATGGCCAGTTGAGATAGATTTAACGCGAGAAATAAGAATAATTTTGAGAGCACCCTGAGGTTAGCTTGGCTAGGGCATATACTTCATTGGTGTTCCCTTTCTTAATCCAAAACTTGTCACCAGTCATAACCCTCCTAGACACCATGACCAACCGATGGAAAATTTGGTAAATTACCAAACTCAAGTGTTTACAAACTCTGCCCCAACCTCATGTGCATAGATTCGAGTCTATGGTGTGTAGTGATGAAATCCACACATCATGAAGGGTTAAGGAGAAAGTAAACAAGAGGGGCGCTACCTGTTCCTGAAAGTAAAATTTTGAAGAAAAATGGGCCTTAAGATTCATACAACTGTAAAACATTTAATATGAAACAATATTTACATGTTGAGAAAGTCAAAGATATATATAGTTCTTTGTTTTCCTTTTTAGCTTTTTATTTTATTTTATAAAAACAAATAAATATTAAATAGAAAATAACAATAGAATAAAATAAAATGAACAAGCATAATATACAATTCATGAACTAATACAATATGGACATTAAGTACAATTTATGAACAAGTATATTATGAACACTATGAACAAGTATAACAAAAATGTACAATCATAAACAATTAAAATATGAAATAGTATAAAAATAGAAATTATGAACAAGTAAAGTATGAACATTATAAACAAATATAATAAGAACAATTATAAGAATCAAAATTATGAACAAGCATAAAAATAGAAGTTATGAACAAATATATAAATAAATAAAAATAATATAGAAGTATAATATGAACATGTATAAAGATAAACATTATGAACAAGTACAAAGTAAACAAGTATCTCATGAACATGTATAAACATTTTTATGCTAACACAAAAAAAAAGTATGAACAATTTTATGTATAGGTAATTATAAACAAGTAGGAATATTTAATAAACATAGTAAATATGAACATTTAATAAACATAGTAAATATGAACATTTAATATATATACACTTACACATTATCAAATCAAGTATGCACACTTATAAACAAATTAAATCAAGACTAATTTTTGTTTTTTTTTCAGTTTTTTTTTTTAAATCTGTTTTTTTTTATTATATTTTTTTATTCTGATTTTTATTACTATTTAAATTTAGAGCTCAACAAAACAATAAATAACAAATAAATAAGAATAAAATAAAATAATTGTGAATAAGTAATATACATGTATAACAATGAAAGTAAACAAATAAAATATGAACAACTATAAGTAAAATAAGAACAAGTAGAAAAATAGAAACAAGTATAATGGAATCAAATGTAAAAATAAAAGTTAAGAACATTTATAATACGTACACTTTATTCTCAATTGTGAAAATCTTACATATGAACAATTTTATACATACTAACACATTAAGAATGATTTTTAATTTCCCCAGCAACGACGCCAAAAATTGATACGCTTAAAATACGCATTTAAATAAATCCGTAATTCAAGTATATACATATTTTAAACCTTTTTTGTTTCATTTTAGTATTGATAAATATGGATCGTTCTTAATCGGGGAAATTAGGGAATATTAATATTAGTTAGTGAAAAAAAAATAAAAGAATAAGATGGGGGAGTTCTGAGTACAGTGTAATTATAAAAATACAAGTAAAAACAAGTATAAAATTAATTCTACTTCTACTTTAACCTATGTACAAGTGGACTTTCCTTAAACACAAAATTCACCAACACACTAGAATTTGCATATATTTGAATCAATCATGAAATCATACCTTCACAAACTCATATTCCTTCAAACATTTTTCATATTATAAATGCACCGAACAGCGAATTTTTACTTATAATACGATCTACCTTAAGTTTGTGATTTAATGCGTCAAACAGCAGTCATACATTAAATCTCTTCAATTCTACTTTAAATGCCCCGAACAGCGGATCAACATTTAGTTTCGAAATGAAGATTAAACACTGAAATGTAAGAAGTAAATGATTTTTAGAAAGTAAAACACATGGAGATTGTATTCAATTTTACAAAAGATAGGAAGGAAAAACTAACACATATATTGCATTATAAATAGAACCAATAACAAATAAAAGAGTTTAAGAGGATGGAGAGCAAATGTTACACTTTCGGAATGGATAAGAACAATGGATTTTTTTTCACAAGGAACACCGAACATCGGTAGGAACCTTGTGAAGATGGAAAAGATAAAACAAGGGAAATTTGGACTTGAACTTTTAAATTTTGTATTGGAAATATTTTTCCATAATTTCTCCTAAGGAAGGCTCAAAGTGTGCCTCAAAGAAGTGTCCCTAAACAAGGAAAATGAACCCCTATTTATAGGGCAGAAAAACTACTTAAACTATAAAAAAAACAAAGTAAATACAAATTACAATAAAAAAAATTAAAAAGTGAAAAGATAAGATTGGGCTGATTTTTGGGGAAAAGATGTTTAAAAAATCATGAAATAGGGCTACTAGTGTGACTCAGCAGAGACCAGCTGGAAATAGTAGAGCAGTTCGACGTTTATAGGCGGGTCAGGGAGGGTAGGTCGGCGCCTGACGCTCTGACTGAGGCAGAGTGGTCAACACACGCTTGCTGAGCTGGAGTTGATTGCTTCAGCAGGCGCGCATCGAACCGACGGAGAAGCTTCAGCAGGCGCCTGTCGACAAATCGGTTGAGTTGGACGCGCAGGACGGGCTTGCGGGTTGATTTTCTTGGGCCTTGACTGGGCTTGGATGAAATGGATCTGGGCTCCAGACTTGGATTGGGTTGGTTTCTTTGGGCTTCAGCACCTTCCCACCAAAATTCCAAGTTATTTTCGGTGGCCTCCTTTCTTTCTGTCATATCTTTTCCGTTAAAACTCTGATTGAGACGATTTTTTCTCCAAAATGCTCATAATTCCATGCTTTATTTATTTCTGCAAAAATCCCACAAAACATATTATTTTCTTCAATTGTTTATTATTTTAATATTAAAAGTCAAATATAAAGGGTATAAAATAATATAAAATAATGCTTAATTGATGATCTATCTGTAGCCAATGGCGCGTGGGCTGTCAGATTTTGGTCGTCTTGTTGGCTTGTCAATCATTCTTTGCCACATAGTAAGTTATGATTGGTTCTTGCTGTTTTTTTTGTGGGTGGACCCTACTTGAGCGCAAAGACGGTGTTCCTTCTGTTGGCTACTTGGATATATATATAACTTTATAATTCAAGTATATATAAAATATATACCTAATTAAATATTTCCTTAATTGCAACCCTACATTGTTGCACATTCCGAGAGTTCGGAATATCTGTTAGTAACAACTCAAGCAGTGACTTCTCCATTTTTTTTCAAGGCGATCATTTTAAGATGCGATAAGGTGCACTTCCAAGGCGGTCTGAAAAACATGCATTATGGAAGCGTGGTGGTTTGCGTAGTCAGAGTACATTTCGCGGGAAAGATATGAAGTTTGAAGGACTTGAAGATTTGAAGGCATGGAAAATTCGTAATCTACTGGCCTTTCCGGATGGCATGTTTGTGGAGCTTGGCGAAAGGTG
This sequence comes from Prinsepia uniflora, assembly GCA_032719365.1. NCBI lineage: Eukaryota > Viridiplantae > Streptophyta > Magnoliopsida > Rosales > Rosaceae > Prinsepia > Prinsepia uniflora. Next base: position 15,134,649 of record CM064862.1, on the reverse strand, counting down.
CTCTTCCATGAAAACTCTTAGACACAGCAGGTTTCTAGACCCAACTCGACTACACAAGCATAGTACACTCGGGCTCTACTCCCGTCTAATAGAAATATTGTCAAACAAGGGATAAATGCATAAACGCAAATTTCGATAATTCATGCCTCCGCCTCTCGAGCCTCAATCCCCGTGCAGCGGCCCTATAAGATTACAAAACCAAGAAAACGTGTGAATGGACAAAACAAATATTTTAAAACATAGTTTGAAAATATCCAACTTTTACCTTCCGTTTTCCAAAACCATGCATGCGTACAAAATCATTTTACTTCTCATTCCAAAACCATACTTTTCGATTAAAACAAATCCAGTTTATCATCTCGAAATACGTGAAAAGTTATCTTCAAATAAAAAACAATATGAAACCACCAATAAATCAATGCAATCACTCAGATACAATTTCACATCACGTAAATCCACACATAGCCATTTCATCACCAATGCACAACATCAAACATCAATACCATTGCACTACTAGCAAGCACATCACTTAATCGAGATACAGAGTCCAACTCGACGTCCGAGTGGAAATCGACTCAGGATATAGAGCTCAGCTCGACGTCTAAGTCACAATCACACATTAGTCTTAGGATACAAAACCCTACTCGATGTCTGAGACTACTCATCACAATGTCAAAAACATATCAACATGAAAACACATCAGGGAATCATAACCATACATACACCATACATCAAAACTCGTCACATCAATAACACACATGCAATCCTCGAAGCACAAGCACAATCTCAATCATCAAATCACAAGGTCACTACCGGTAAGCCATTACATACTCACTCGGGATTCAGAGCCACTGGCTTGACGTTTTAGTGGCCAACATCATAGTCCCAGAATTTGGAGCCCCGGGCTCAATGTCTGAGACTCACATTCAAACCACACAATCAGCACACATCATCATATCATTACACATCACACGTATCGAGAAAACATGTTTTTACATCCCAAATCAAGATCACATTTCACCATAACATATCACATCATATATCACAATCCAAATCCACAATCAAAATCTCTGGGCTAAGCCCCCAAATACAGCTTAATCACACTTTCTCGTAAAACATCCCATTAAGGCTACTTTCGTAATACAGTCTAGAGATGATATGAAAATCATAATATTTCTAAAATCACATTATTCCATGCCATAAGCCAAGTTCAGTACGAAACTACAATCAAAACGGTATCTGAAACCAATTTATGGAAATCCACGTAAGACGTGCAATAAAATAATAATAAAAATTTCAAAAAATCACCGAAATTAAAATAAAATACCAATCAATCCCATATCATCAAATCACACAAAACACGTCTAAATCTTGTACGTATGCATTCACGAAAATTTAGGGAAAGAAATTCCACTCACCTACCTTTGTATCGCTGAATTCCACTTTGCACATTTTTCCGAAGTTTCCGGGGATCTCACATCCTGCCAAAATTCACATCTAAATGTCACTAACTATCTCAAATAACTCTTGTTTTAATCCCATCATTTTTGGGATTTTTAAACATATTTAAAACGAACCCTAAACTTTCGAACACCCAAAACTACCCCAAAACGGTGTCCGATCGACTCGAAACAATGTTCGTAAAATCAAAATGATGAAAACACGTGTTTCCCTTACGCGCCCCCATGTGCCGCTTGAAGTAGTTGCGCGTGGGAGCCACGCGCCAGTACTATACACTGCTATAGTGTTCTTCTTCCTCACCCGTATTTCTGGTTTTCAGGTCACCCGACTCGGCGATATCTTTTCAGTCCATTTCCACATCCAATTTGACCAGCCTACTCGTGATAAGCTAAAGAAAAGATCTAAATGATTAAACAAGGAAAATTTTACCCAACAAACTCGACCCGTGAAAGAACTCAAGGCCAAACCTACACTGGAGCTGCCTGGAAGATCCCTGCGTCCAAACTCACAGTTGAACCATGTGTCACAATCTTAGAACCTCCAGGAATGTGCTTCTAACCCTGTTTCTTGGGTTCACTGCCTTAAAATCGATCAACCATATTCAAACCCAAAAATAGTCGTCCTCCTCGTCCTTCCCAGACCATGACCAGAACCCCCTCTTCCCTGAATTTCTCTCTCTCTAAACCCCATATCTTCTCCTCTCTGGTATCTCTTCTTTCTCACTTTCTTTCTTTCCTGGTTTCACATTTTCGCTCTTAGTCGTGTCCACCTAAACCCACACATAAATCTTACACACATAGGCGGCGACACACTCCCATAACAGATAAGGGTCATGTGTCCCTGTCCAATTGGACTACAACAACATCACACAAAGAAAATTGGCTAAAATACCCTTTTCTTGAAAAATTACCAAATTGCCCCTACAAAATCCAGACCCGAATCATAACCGTTTAAACTCTGTTTTTGGCGTAGCACCTCTCAACGTACTCAGGAGACTAAGACCTTCCTAAATGCATTTCCAGAATTGCCAAAAACCGCGCCAGTCAAAAAGTCAATATTTTAACTTTGACCCTAAAAGTCAACCTTTGACTTAGGGGCAAAGTTGTCAATTTCATTTTTCTTTTTCGATTTTACCCTCCATGAATGTAACGACCCGGAAATTCGAAAAAGGAAAATTTGGCAAAATTTGAAGGAAATGACGATTTTGCCCTTAGAATTGGGCGAATAGGTGACTTTTGGTTCGAGCGGTCAAACAGACTTTGATCGATGACTGTGACGTAGTTCAGGACGTCACAAGTTCGTAGACAAGTGGCATGTCCGATTCCGACATTCGAGGAGAAAGTTATGATGTTCGGAAGGTTAAGGGTAATTTGGTAAATTGGTTAAAAAAGGGGCCATTTGTTGACTTTTTGATCGGGACCTTGTTTGGACTTTCCGTGAGTACCGTTGGATAGGTCTTGAGACGCTGAATTTGTAGACAGGTGGCATGCGTCCATCGGAGTTCGGATGACAAAGTTACGGGTCTAGATATATGAAGGGCATTTTGGTAATTTGTTATGGCAGGGGCAAAATAGTAATTTAGCTATGATGGCTGATTCACCTATAGTACTTTTGTTTTAATTAAGCAGTGGACACCTGGAATTGCTGAATTGGGCGTGGAATGGTCATTAAGTGACATTTGTCACTTGGTGAGAGAGATTAGTGGCAATTATCTAATGATAATTGAGTTTGAATACGTATATGTGTATGTGTGTGGAATTGGCTAAAGAAGAACAAAGCAACAGAGCAGCAAAATCGTTCATTCAATCTTCCCTTCTGATCGAGCTCTGTGAGGGAAATTGAGAGATAATTAGAGAGGAAAAACAAGGAATGAGAAGAAGTGAATTCCCTAGAATTGTACAGAGAGCCCAAAAGCCCAAACCCGTAGGAATTCAAATTCTCCAAAAACTCGAATTTGAATTTTTGGGTCGTGATACTCCAAATTGAGATTGGTTTGAGCTTTCTGGGACGGTTTCGATCAAGATTGCCTCAAGAATGAAAGGAATTAGTATCCTTTTGGCTCAGAACGGACATGGCGGGAATGGAGCAATTTGAGGATTGAGTTAAGTAATTGAAGGATTAGAAGAATGAAATTGAGACTTGGAATGTGTTTATCAGACTTCTATGAAGCTCCAGGATGAATCAATTTAGAGGAATTGATGACCAGTGAGAGAATCGAATGATGAACAGACCTTACTCTCGAGCCTTGGTCGAATGCCTTCAAGGAAAGGAATCATAAAATTGAATGTACAGACCTTCAATTAACATTAAAACGATATGATTAGCTGAATCAATTGAAGAAAAAGAGTGGAAATTGACAGAGATTCAATCGGGTCATCGCGCGGGTTGCAGGACCCATTTAACAGATAAACGGGTGAGGACGAACACTGTAGCTGCACTGTAGCAGGCGCGTGGACTTCACGTGCAGCAGCTTGTGATGGCACGTGGGGGCGCGTGAACGGGAATCCCAAGGTGAGTTCAACATGAATTTTGTCCTATTTAATGCAACGAACATTTTGGCACTAGTTTCGAGGAAATCGGTTATTGTTTCGATAGTGTTCTGAGTATCCGAAGTTTTAATATACGTTTAAAATACGTATTTAAATCCCGAAAAAATTGGAGAAAATTATAGGAGGTATATTGAGATGTTAGTGACCCTCGATAAAGATTTTGGATAGGAATGGTAACTTCCGGAATTTACGGAAAAATGTGCAGCTCGGAAAGCGAGCGATATGGACGGTGTGTGAGTGGACTTTTGTTTTCTACTTAGAATGCATGCATATATGTTTTAAATGCTTTATTATATGATTTGAAATGATTTGGCACGATTGATGTTTCGATATGATGATTTCTGGATTTTGGGAATATTATATTGTTTTATATTGATTTTGGGCATGATTTTCGAGAAAACTATGAAACTGTTGTTTTGGGCGAAGGCTCGGGATTTGAGATTGGTTTTTACTCGGATTATGAGTTAGGAAATGATTTGATGGATTTGTAATTATTTATGCATATATTTTATGGATTTATGTGAATATGGCAACTTAGGTCGCGATTGCGCGGATTTGCGTGAAAGTGATATTTTAGGCGTGAGACCCAAATGGAAATGTGATTTTGATTGGATTGGTATTTCCATGTGATTACATGATGATATTGATGGTTTTCAGATTTATGAAATAATCAGGACTCTGGTTTTACGGATTTTGAGGAAACTATGTTTTGGGCTGAGACCTTGTGTTGAAAATGGTTTTGATTTCAAATGCAACTGTTTTTCACTGGTTTTCATGATGATGATATGTTGTGGATATTAGGGCTTCCGGTTCGGAATGTGTTTCCCCAGAATGAACCCTCGAGATAACGCTCGCCTCCGGGATGGGATGTGTTCGCCCGGAGAGGTCACGTAGCACGGTCTGTTGTCGTGCAGCCGAGGGAGGCTCGACTCAGTTCAGATGTGCTGGATTATATGGAGATCGGTCGGTGATGTGTTCACGACGATCTGGATTATCGGCTGGTGATGTGTTCACAGCGACGGATGCTCAGATTTTGAGCAGTCCTTGAGCCTATTGATTTGCACACGTTGCAGGGATAACGTGACTATATGAGATTGGCTATGGAAATGAGTCTCGTGATTTTATTGAGATTTGTGATTTATAAACATTTGTGCCCAGATATATTTTACTCATGATTTATGATATGCATGCATGTTTGTGAAATTGGAGGGTAGGAACGTATTTTGATAAATGTATTTCTAAAATTTTGTTTTGTCCACTCACAGATTTTTTGTTTTATTGACCCTCCAGGTCGTGGCGCGATGATCGAGGCTATTCGAGAGGTGGAGGCATGCGTGGGCACAGGTGCAGTTATCCCTTGTTTGGCAAGTGCTGAGGGTAATTTCGGAACTTCAGTTGATTTGTCAGACGGGAGCAGGACCGGACACAGTTATCTATGTCCTTCGGGGACGGGTCCTATCACTGAAAGTCCGGGTCGTTACAATCTACTCTCTTAAAATAATTTCATCTTCGAAATTCGCAATCAAGTCGAATCCATAACCCAGTCCTAATCGAAAATTCAAATCAATCACACAAACCTAGGGCTCACATACGGTTCACTACATAACACGAATATCGAGAATACATACACATCAATAGTCAATCACCTTGAATCATTTCATCTATAACACACAATCAACAATCATTCAGAAACTGACACGTCATCCAATGCACACAATACATACAAACATATAATATTCACAATTCGACCTCATAATCCAACACCACTAACACCCTACAATTATTCTGAGCTCGTCTACTCGTCTCAACACCAGGCCTTGTGCGAGGCTCGCATCTCGAAGGCATGACGTGAACAAGCATCACTCAAATCCTAGTTTTGATACCAAGTTGATAGGACCCAACTCGACTACACAAGAATAATACACTCGAGCCCTATTCCCGTCTGACATAAACATTGTCAGACAAGGTATAAATGTATAAATGAAAATTTTGCTAATTCATACCTCCGCCTCTTGAGCCTCGATCCATGTGCAGCGGCCCTACAGGGTTACAAAACCAAGAAAATGTGTGAGTGGACAAAAGAAATAGTTTAAAACATAGTTTGAAAACATCCAACTTTTACCCTCAGTTTTCCAAAACCATGCATGCATACAAAACCATTTTACTTCCCATTCCAAAACCATTCTTTTCGATTAAAACAAATCCAGTTTATCATCTCGAAATACGTGAAAATTTATCTTCGAGTCAAAAAACAAATGAAACCATCAAAACCACCAATAAATCAATGCAATCACTCATATACAATTTCACATCATGTAAATCCACACATAACCATTTCATCACCAATGCACAATATCAAACATCAAATCCACTACACTGTTAGTAAGCGAATCACTCACTCGAGATACAGAGTCCAGCTCGACGTTCGAGTGGAAATCGACTCAGGATACAGAGCCCAGCTCAACGTCTGAGTCACAATCACACACTAGTCTCAGGATACAGAGCCATGCTCGATGTATGAGACTACTCATCACAATATCAAAGACATATCAACATGAAATCACATCAGGCATCATAACCACACATACAACATACATCACAACTCATCATATCAATAACACATAGTCAATCCTCTGAGCATAAGCACAATCTTAATCATCAAATCACAAGGGCACTACCTGTAGGCCATCACATACTCGCTCGAGATTCGGAGTCCCTGGCTCGATGTCCAAGTGACATCCGATTCAAGATTTGGAGCCCTTGGCTCGACGTTCAAGTGACATCTGACTCATGATTTGAAGCCCCTAGCTCGATGTCTGAGTGGCCAACACATTAGTCTTAAGATTCGGATCCCCGGGCTCGTCGTCCGAGACTCACATTCAAACCACATGATCAACACACATCATCATATCATTACACATCACGTATATCGAGCAAACACGTTTTCACATCCCAACTCAAGATCACATTTCACCATAACATATCACATCATATATTACAATCCAAATCCATAATCAGAATCTCGGTCCTAAGCCCCAAACACAACTTAATCACATTTTCTCGTAAAACATGTGATTAAGGTTACTTTCGTAAAACTTTCTAGAAATGATATGAAAATAATTATATTTCCAAAATCACTTTATTCCATGCCACAAGCCAAGTTCAGTACGAAACTACAATCAAAATAGTATCTGAAACCAGTTTACGGACATTCTCTCAACCATTAGCATTGACATTGACATTATATTAATTATTTTGTGTTTTATTGTTATAATTCTCAATTTACGCTTAATATTAAGTTCTTAATTTATAATAAAATCAAAATACATATTTTCTTTTAACCAAAAAAATCCAAATAATTTATTTGACAGTTCGCCGTAAGAATTATATTTGTTACTAATATTGGTAATTTATTTGATACATATGAATGTTAAATAACCTCAAATTTTATTGTCTTTTTATTGAAATAATTCTAAAATAATAATTTAGAAAATGACTCATTTCGATTATAATATGTATAAAAAAAATCGATAACATGAAAGAATAATGTAACGAAATAACATCCGAATAAAATATAATTGCTATCCTTTTATTCATACAATCTATTCCTATAAATCCTTATCAAGATAAAAGTTTCTTATTACTAAAACAACTCAGTGACAAGATCTAAATGAAAATGTATGATTGTTGAAATAATTGAACTTGGAATTTGCACACATGAAAATTGCCAAATATGACGCGTCCTGGTCGTGTGGTTGATAATGAGACACGTTTTTCTGTTTTTCTCGTCGACTTCTATTAGATTGCCATCCCAAAACAGTCACAGATGACAGATACCCCAACCTAACACTAACACCACGCACATCCAAGAAGCAAATTGCGGCATTTAAGTATTTAACTACTACTCATTTTCTTTCTTTAAAAAAAATAAAAAAACTACTAAGGAGAGTGATAAGTTGATAACTTTAAGTAATTATATGATTGTAAAAAAAAATTACTTTAATTAATTTTTTCTAAAAAAATATTCAAATTAAATGATTGTAAATAACTAGTTATAGCATATGTATAAGTAAATTATCTAAATCGAAAAGTAGGAAGGAATAGGTTTTTAAAAATCTTAACGGTTAAAATTAACATGGTTCGATACACTTTATAATACCCTACTATCTTTCTTTTTTCCACCTCTTACCCACCAACCTACTCTTTCTTTTCCTATTGCAACCATGGTCTTAACTTGCAGTTATGCCCTCTATGCCGTCTATATCAGCTCTTTCTATATGGAGGCTTTACTTTTATCACAATTGCCACAATTGGTGAATCATGATATTTCTCCATATTTGTGCTCCTAACCTCATCTCAATTTTCATCGACATAACCTCAAGTCTCTCCTCATTTCCCACTAGATGCTCTCTAGCAAGACCTATTTTGAACTCTCCGTCACTAGTTTATGTCCCTCGGCCCATCACCAATTCCGCCTCCGATTTTTTTTTTTGGTAGGATGTGGCTATGATGCATCCCGTGAATGAATAATGGAAGTGCTCTACATGCTGGTGACTTACTCACTCCTATTTTTCGAATGATTCTTCTGTTTCACCCTTATTATTTTTCAATGGTGGTGGGTTTTGAAGTTTTGGGTTGGCTTTGGAGACTTAGTGCGTGTCAGTTGGAGATGCGGAGGTTTCCCCATTTTTAAATTTAGAATATAGGCCTTTAAATTTTATTATTTGCATTTTATTTATCTATTTAAGCTATTTTTATTTTTAGGCCTTCATTAACATGTATTTATTTATTCAATCAAATGAATATAATTATCTGATTAAAAATAACATATGCATCGTCATCCTCAATTTTAATTTAGTGTTCTAGATAATGACAGTTGAGGCCGTTGCGGCCGTTGCGTCCGTTGGAGTGCGCCTAAACGCAGGAAAGCGCGTAAAAAAAATATAGACGGTCGTGAAGCGGGAGTGGTTCAGCAAATTCGCAAAACGGCTACGTTTCGAGTCTGTCAGAGGCCCGATATTTTTGGGCTGTAAAATGAGAGGAGTGAGCTGACAGTTGGACAAGGAGAGGCAGATAGGAGGTGTCCTCACGCCTCCCCTCCATTTTTATATATATGCGGTGGAATGTTGTAGAAATCTCACGTGTCGTGCTCAAAGCCCCACACTGACGAGAGAGAAACAGAGAGGGAGAGGATCACCCAACGAACAGAAAAGAAGGAAGCTTGTTCTTCGGGTGACTCTTCTCCAAGGAGACGACATCGTCGCTGGGGAAGTGATTCGTCCTGCTCTCAAAAATCGATATTTTCAAAAGGGTACGTATCTAGCATTTCATTCCTTTTTTTTTCCTAAAAATTGAGCTGAATGACTGTAACAATTGGGTTAATGGGTTATTTGGTTTTGATATTCTTAAGCTCAAAATGAAAAGAAATTGATAATGATATGGGTTTTTTGAAATTTTGAATCTAAATCGAATGAGGGTGAAGTGTATTTTTCTTTTTTTTTTTTTGCCGTTGTAGTTATGAGAAGATATGTTCATCTTTTTGTCAAACTGATAAATTAATTTTTTTTTTGCCACTATCAAATCCAATTATTGAGTAGCGTTAGGCATGCTGTATGGTTTCTTTCTTAGGCATATGAATTATGTTGAATTGTTTGATTGGTGCTTTGGGGATGGCATTGTTTTTTCCATGATACATCTGAAAGATCCTGGGCTCTGCATTGTGACTGGGAGAGATCTTATTAAGCTATTCGATCTATCTACATCGTGTTGCTTTTACTTTTTAGCAAAAGATTGTGTGATTCTTATATGCCTATGATCGTGGGTTTTAAAACTATTTTGTAATCTCAGACCCTTTGATCCGCCAGCACTCTTGCTTTCCTCCGTTGTATATATCATTTTTTCTTGCCTTAGTTGTGCTTTAATTAAACCTATCCATAAATTTCTCTTTTGTTATTTATCACCAATTGATTGTGCCTTGCAATTAGCTTTATTAAATCTGCACTTATCATTGTTCAAACTCTTGTGAACAATGTGAGCTATTAGAATTAGGATCCATGTTTTCTCACGTCCCTTGTCCTTTGACATCAATGCCTTCGCTGGCCAAATCTGAGAAGAAACAGACATGTCTAAGGGGTGATGTGTTAATTCTTTAATACAATAGTACGCTCAGCTTCAAAAAGGGGAAAATTTATACCAATTGACTTATTATTTAGAATTATACAAGTAATTATGCATAGTGAATTATTTTGGTCTGATATAACAGTTACACTAGTTAACATACTTATGCAGAACCAAAGCTTAGACACAAATGTGTAAGGTGGATACCATTAACGAAGGACCTGCCCATGTTCCCAAGGAATTTTCCCCAGTGCTTCCTCCATGGCCTGGTCCCATGAAAAAAAGTACTCGTAAGAAATCATCAGTTGATGGAGTACCCCAAAGGGGGTACAGCTCTGTCTCTACAGCAACAAAAGATTTATGGGAGCGTCTCTTTGACGAAGGTTATAAATCAGATGTTTCTATTAATACTGATGACGGTGGCATTATCTATGCCCATGCTAACATTCTTGTAAGTTCATTAGTTCAACAATTATTAAGATTTGTTAATAAGGCATGTTAAGTGCTATTCTATATATACAGTTCCAGTCCTCTTTGTGCCTTCATCTGAAAGTAGATGAATAATTGGTGAGAAGGGGAAAATATTCAAGGGGGAAAACATACTACAGTACAGAATTTTCCAGTCATTAATAGCAGACATGAAATTTGGATATTTTATTTAAAAGCAAACATTTGGTTTTCAAATTACATTGTTGCCTGTCAGTAAAATGTGTGGTGGTGTTAACATTTGGCATGCTCACACTGTATCTGGCATATCTTGACAGGGAATGGCGTCTCCTGTAATAAAAGCCCTGTTAAAGCAATCAAACCGGTTTCATCGAAGACGTTCAATCTCAATTCATGGAGTTCCACATAATGCAGTTCGAGTTTTTATTCGATTCTTGTATTCTTCCTGGTAAACAATTCATCCCCCCATGGCTGCTTCTCTTTTTCTGAATTTCTTGGAGTGAATTTGATGCTTAGGAAGTGGCCTCAGTTACGAATTAATGACTGAACCTAAAAGTTTTACATAAAGAGCCCACACAGAACTATGAAAGTTTGTCTTTTTATATTTTTTTATCTAGTACATGTTATGCATGTTGAAAGACCAACTTTCATATTATTATTTTTTCTTACTGGTTGAATGTTTTATTAACCTGAACGAAGCTACTGTAATCAGCATTTTTCCATTTTTCAAATTACTATTGACCTATTCTTGGGGGAGCCTTAATCCATTAAAAGATGTTACTATCACAACTGCAGAAGTTTTTTGTAGTTCTAGGTTCTCATGATGCCATTATGTGCTGACTGTTACTGGTGCTTCCTTTTTAGTTATGAGGAAAAGGAAATGGAGGAGTTTTTCGTGCAATTGTTGGTGCTTTCTCATGTCTACATGGTCCCACAGTTGAAGCAAGAGTGTGAGAAGAAGCTGGAGTATGGCTTGCTTACCACAGAGAATGTAATAGACATTTTTCAACTTTCCTTACTCTGTGATGCCCCTCGGCTTAGCCTCATTTGTCACCGTATGATCCTGAAGCACTTTAAAGCACTTTGCACAACTAAAGGATGGAAAGTGATGAAGAAGAGTCACCCTGCTCTAGAAAAGGAACTCGTGGAATCCATAATTGAAGAAGATAATGTGAGCGATTTGCTTGGTTTCTTGTTCTTTTTAAGGTCATGCTAAAACTTATCCATGCTTGAATTCATTTTCAGAGGCAAAAGGAGAGGATCAAAAAGGTGAATGAGAGAAAAATATATTTGCTGTTATATGAGGCAATGGAGGCTCTTGTGCATATATACAAAGATGGCTGCCAAACAATTGGACCATCTGATAAGGACTTAAAAGAAAATGAAGCTCCTTGTAAATATGTAGCCTGCAAGGGACTGGAATTGCTAGTTCGTCACTTTGCTGGTTGTAAGCTGAGAGTCCCGGGTGGTTGCATCCATTGTAAGAGAATGTGGCAATTACTGGAGTTACACTCCCGCCTTTGTGCTAATTCCCGTACCTGCAGGGTTCCTTTATGCAGGTGTGCCTGCTAATATCTCTCTTTTTGTCATTTAGTTTCAGTAATCATTTCAAGCTTAGGTGAGAGTATCCAACCATTTGGTATTGAGTGGAAAGGCTGGGAACGTTATATATTTCTGACATGAGGTTTAGAATTCTCGGCCTGAGATTCTATACTCTAAACAAGACCCCATATGTGTGGTAGGACTTGAACGAAACATGTAGGCAACTTTATGTTCGGTGACATTGATCACATATGACTCGAGACTACACATGTTGTATGTTTCGATACCCTCTAGAATTAAGAGCATTCAACCCGAACTAGTCAGAAGTAGTTGGAGAGCCCCCAAAACCTTGTATATTGTGATGCAATGCTTATAGTCCTCGACTTGAGATTCGCTGCTCCATAAATTTAGATAAAAAAGGCATGGAAAATATCATGGGAAGGGCATTGTTTATCTTATTCGATGTTCTGATGTTTTCTTGATTATACTAGGCTCTGAACTTACTTCCAACTCACTCTTGACATATAATTTGTTTCGTGTTTTTTTTTTCCTTTTCAATTCAGGAATTTTAAGGAGAGAATTAAGAAACAGAGCAAGAAAGACGAGATTAGGTGGCAGATGTTAGTGAAGAAAATTTTAACAGTGAAGAGAATCGCCGGAGTGCCATTTATTTCATCAGCAATGGTGATTTCTTTATGTCAATGAAATCGTTGTTTGCCGGAACTTGATTTAACTGTACATTCTTTTCCTTGTGATCAGACCGGTATTCCATTGTATCTCATTCTGTTAACTAATAAGAAGCAGTGAATCACTTCCTGTCCAAGAAATTCGGGAATTCAGGTTAACTCACAAAACGATGAGTTAAATGTAAAATCTGTTTTGAGTAATTTGGAAAAACTGATTAGTTTGATTAAAGCTAACTGGCTTTAAGTAGCCTTACAAGTAATGAGAAACAGAAAGATAACATCCCATGTTGTAACAACCCTATTAAGGTGGTAGAGTCCTAGAGACTAGTTCAAATAAAAAACAACCTACGTCTTTCCTGAACAATAAGGATTATTGACGCAGTAACTTTACTGCATGACTAATTCAACAACAGACCCTAACTTGTTGCCAAGTAACCTGTCAACGAAGAACTTTAACTTCAACATCCTCCCTTAAACTGAATTGCAGAAGCAATCAGTTTATACTTGAAATTGAAACAACTCCTATTAACTCACGCTTCTTTGAAAATGTATCTCGCTTTAATGGCTTTGTCATAACATCTACAACTTGTTCCTGAGTGGGGCAATGTACCATTTCCACAACGCCTTTCTTAGTGAGTTCACGAAGGAAATGGAACCGCACATCAATGTGTTTGCTGCGACCATGCATCACTGGATTTCTAGAGAGCTTTATTGGTGAACTGTTATCACAATTCACTTTCGTAGAACCATGTTGAATATGCACAAGTACCTCCAATATCCTTCTTAGACATACTGCTTGACAAGCACACGAAGCACCTGCAATGAATTCTGATTCTGTAGTAGATAAAGTGACCACAGGTTGCTTCTTAGACGACCAAGATACAGCTCCTGAGCTCATCATGAACATGTAACCAGAGGTGCTTTTTTTTGTCCTTGTGATCCTCAGCGTAGTCACTATCCGTGAAAGCGATCAGCTCCTTGTTTCCTCCCTTCTTGTAAAGCACTCCAAGCATCAATGTTCCTTTTAAGTACCTCAGTACTGTTTTTGCAGCAGCTAAGTGAAGCTCAGTGGGTGTCTCCATGAACCTACTGATGAGACTGACCACAAACATGAGATCAGGCCGAGTAGCAGTCAAGTACATGAGGCTCCCCACAAGTTGCTTATACACGGTGTTGTTCACTTTCACTCCATGTTCATCTTTCAAGAGTTTGACTCCAGGAACGATTGGATTGAGGACAGAGTTGCAACCTTCCATGTTAAACCTTTCTAACACTTCCTGAGCATACTTCTTTTGACCAATGAAGATTCCTTGTGATCCTTGCAGCACCTCAATACCAAGAAAATACCTCATTTTACCGAGGTCCGACATATCGAACTCCTCCATCATTGATTTCTTGAACTTGGAAAACATCAGCTCATCATCTCCTGTAAATATGAGATCATCTACATAGAGACAGATAATTAGGATTTTACCTTCAGTAGAAACCTTGATGAAAAAGGTATGCTCATAGGGACATTTCTGGAACCCTTCCTATAAAAAGTATGCTTCTATTCGACTGTACCAGGGTCGAGGAGCCTGCTTAAGTCCATACAATGCCTTTCTCAACTTGTATACCTTATGCTCTTCTCCTTTCTTGACATAACCTATTGGCTGGTCAACAAAAACATCTTCACTTATCTCTTCGTGCAAGAAGGCTGATTTCACGTCCAATTGATAAACAATCCACCCTTTCTGTGCAGCAAGGGAAATCACCACACGGATAGTGTCAAGCCGAGCCACAGGAGCAAAGACTTCATCATAATCTATTCCATGATGTTGGCTGTACCCCTTTGCAACTAACCTGGCCTTGTACTTATCCACCTCACCTTTCTCATTCAGCTTGGTCTTGTATATCCATTTTACCCCGATCCTCTTTCCTCCATTTGGCAAATCTGTTAGCTCCCATGTGTTATTTCTTTCAATGGCCTCAATCTCCAAATCCATGGCCTTTTTCCACTTTGAGCTTCTCACAGCATCTTCATACGAAATGGGATCACTATGTGCAAACATAGCTAAGTGAGCAACGTCCTCTTCAGATGAAAGACCCTCTCCACTTACATAGTCCCTCATCTAGATTGGTTGCCTCCTAATCCTTCCTTCACTGGAGCTAGCTGAACTCTCTTCTGTTAAGTCAAGTGAGACATCATGCTCATCTTCTTCTTCTGAACTGCCATCGAGATCATCATTTGCCTCTGCATTGTCATCATCTGTGTCTCCTAGTGCAGCTTGTATCTCATCTTCACCGCAGTCTAGATCAGCTAGGATAGCCTCTTTATGACTATCATCCCAGTCCCATCCTTTGTCTTCCTCAAACACCACATCTCTGCTTATGATTATTTTCCGAGTATTGGGATCATACAGCCTGTATGCTTTTGATTCCTCACTCACTCCAAGTAGCACGCATCTCACACTTTTGTCATCGAGCTTGGTTCGTTTGTTGTCTGGAACATGAGCATAGGAAACACATCCAAATACTCTAAAATGATCCACAGAAGGTTTGGATCCTCCCCATGCTTCTTCAGGAGTCATGTTCTTTACAGTGAGAGTTGGACTTCTATTCAGAATATGAATAGTCCAGTTAACTGCTTCGGGCCAGAATGTCTTTGGAAGCTTCTTCTCTGACAGCATACTCCAAACCAAATTCATGAAGGTTCTGTTCTTCCTTTCGGCGACACCGTTTTGTTGCGGTGTGTAAGCAGCAGTGAGTTGCCTGCGAATGCCATTCACATCACAAAAGCTAGAAAACTCTTGTGACGTGAATTCCCCTCCTCTGTCTGTACGAAGGCCCTTTATGCATGCACTAGTTTCATTCTCAACTCGACTTTTAAAGCTTTTGAAAGTGACAAAAGCCTCTGACTTCTCTACTAGAAAATAGACCCAACACTTACGACTGAAGTCATCAATAAAGTTCAGCAGGTACCTTTTCTTGCTGTTGGAGATGGGAGTTATCGGGCCACAAATGTCGGCATGGATTAGTTGTAAGACCTGAGAAGCCCTCCAAGTACTCTTCTGAGGAAACTGATCCCTCTGATGCTTGCCCACCACGCAATGCTCACACACCTTTGTGGAGGCCTTTAGTAAAGGAAGACCATCCACCATCTTCTTTTGTAGAAGAAGCTTCAAACCATTGAAACTTAGATGTCCATATCTATAATGCCAGAGTCGAGCAGGATCTTCAATGAGGGAATTAAAGCAAGTCTGCTCCACTGGTTGAATATGATCTGTTAGGACAAACATCCTATTCTTGGACATCGTCGTGTCCATGATCAATCCTTTCTTTGGATGATACAACTTACACCTCCCACGTTGTATCACCATGTCAATTCCCTTCTCTTGCAGTTGACCGATACTCAACAGATTGTTCTTGAGGTCTGGAACATAGAAGACCCCAGTTACTACTTGGACCAGCCCGTTCACCAGCATTCGGATGCTATCTTTGCCCATCATAGCCATTCTCGAGTTGTTCCCTAGCTTCACAGATTCTCGGAAGCTCTCATCAAAGTCAGAGAAAAGATCTCTCTTACCACACATATGGTTGCTACATCCTGAGTCGAGAAACCACGATTCTTCTCTTGTTGGAATTCTGCATGTCTACATAGGCCATCAACAGAATTTCTTCACTGGTCTCTGCGTAGTTTGCTTTTGCCTGTTTATCCTTCTTCGGACACTCGTATTGAAAGTGCCCATATTCATGACAATAGTAACATTCAACAGCAGACTTGTCAAACCTTTGTCTGCACCTTCCTCGTCCTCTTCCTCTATAGCCTCCACGACCGCGTCCCTGTCTTCCAGATGGATCGTCATGGACGACCTTCAAGGCTTGTTCCTCCACAGCATGTCCATTCATGCGTTGTTCGTGAACCAGAAGGCTACTTTGCAATTCATCAATAGACAACATGTCTATATCATGAGACTCTTCGATGGAGCATACGACATAATCTTATTTAGGGGTCATAGACTGTAAAATCTTTTCGATGACAGCAACATCCCCCATCTTCTCTCTGTGGATCCGCATTTTATTGGCTATGGTGAGAGTACGAGCAAAGTACTCATTCACCGATTCTCCGATCTTCATGTGGAGAGTTTCGAACTCCTTTCGAAGAACTTGTAACTGTGCCCGTTTCACTCGAGCAGTCCCCTGGTACTTCTGCTTCAAGGAGTCCCAGATGTCCTTTGCTGTCTCCTTGTTCAGGATTGTCTCCGGGATGGAGCGATCGATTGCCTGGAACAAATAGTTCTTGGTCTTCATGTCCTTCAATCTGAGATCTTCTATTATCTTTTTTTGTTCTTCAACTCCTTCTGCTGCTGCAGGAACGCCATTTTCTATCAAACCCCAGTACTCTTTTGAACACAGGAAGTTCTCCATAAGCATACTCCAGTGATCATAGTGGCCATCAAACCTTGGGATTGACGGTTGAACAAAACTGCTTTCTGCTGCCATACTCTCACACTTCTCACAATTACACGATTAGTAGGCTGCGGCTTCTCAATATCTAACAGGCCTCATGAGGAAGCTCTGATACCAAATGTAAAATCTGTTTTGAGTAATCTGGAAAAACTGATTAGTTTGATTAAAGCTAACTGGCTTTAAGTAGCCTTACAAGTAATGAGAAACAGAAAGATAACATCCCACGTTGTAACAACCCTATTAACGTGGTAGAGTCCTAGAGACTAGTTCAAATAAAAAACAACCTACGTCTTCCCTGAACAATAGGGATTATTGACGCAGGAACTTTACTGCATGACTAATTCAACAACAGACCCTAACTTGTTGCCAAGTAACCTGTCACCGAAGAACTCTAACTTCAACATTAAAATCTTCAAATATGTATATTTGGAATTTCGTTGTGGAAAACGTAATGTTTAATTACTTTGGGAAGCTATAACTAGATCTTCAATCTTGAAAACCAACCATATGTATTTGCTTGGGGTCATTTCTGAGTGCCACATATTACCTGGTGCTCATATTCCAAATAAATAGTCAAGTTGATGCACCATTATTAGGTTTGATTTTTTTTTTTTTTTTTGGGGTCAAAGGGTTGCGGGTTGAAGGGAATAAATTAAGCTTTTAGGGTTAGGCAAATTGGGTAAGAAAATGTTACGTATTCTTTAATTTTCGTCTTTCCAAAGCTTCTTTAACGAAGCTTTACCCATTTTCTGTTTGCTTTGCGCAAAGTGGGTGGGTTTGTCCTTGAAAGTTTGAATATCTGAACTTTGACAATATGTCGCACCTCCTTCACTCATTTCGTTCAATAGATTTTCACAAAATATTCAAGTGGGGTAGGAGGCAAGAAAAAAATAAATAAAAGAATTCAAGAACACAAGAACACAACGCTGAAGAATATAGATAGCCACTTTATATCATTGATTTTTATAATTTGTAAAAGAAATGTAGACCCTCCGCAACATCATATGGCTAACATCAAAACATTCGGCTTCCTTCAAAATGTGGGACTGAACTACATGAAGAAACCTTACCCTAGCTATATAGCATGGAGCAGAAAATAAAAACCTCTAAAATTTTCAACTTCTTTTTCTTCTTCTTCCTTTTCATCTACATGTTATTTTCATTTGCCGACTATTTCCATTGTTCAAACTGTTTGACTTAAACATACCCGATTCTCATGCAAAATCTGTTGCATCGCCTGTCCCGCGTAAATGACTGGGACTCTGTCTATGTGGAATGGGTTTTTTTTTTGTATACTGGGAAGACTTTCAAAACTGCCTTCCCTTGTGCGATCTTCTGCTCCTTTGACATGCCTGTAACAAACAAAACAAATATACCGGTGTCTCGTGCTCCTTCTTTTTGACCTGCCCATGACCGTGGCAGTATATCCTCTTTATATAGGTTTGCTCCAAAAAGGTGTGTTGTGTCAAATGTGCTTCATATACACTTCATGGTGACAAACTTTCATCATCATCCGAACTGTTATCTTGTCTCACATTGTACCTGTTAAGAACCGGTAGAGAAGCAGTTGAAGCAATGCGGAATGATCTGGCAGAGCCCACCAATGTTCTATCCTGCATCCTCCCTACTTCCTTGCACACATGGTCCAACAAGTTCAGAAAATCTCTCACAATCATGAAGACTCTGAAAGGGTGAGCTTCCTCCTT
Organism: Prinsepia uniflora; assembly: GCA_032719365.1. Taxonomy (NCBI): domain Eukaryota; kingdom Viridiplantae; phylum Streptophyta; class Magnoliopsida; order Rosales; family Rosaceae; genus Prinsepia; species Prinsepia uniflora. Next base: position 15,115,692 of record CM064862.1, on the reverse strand, counting down.
TGCTGTATCCCCATGGAAATATTCAGTGACCTCTTTCACGAGATATAAAGCCTTTTGTTCATCTTTCTTGATCGTGAGAATCTCCTCCTCTGCCTCTTTTAGAAATGTCTTCATAGAATTGAAGAACTTCCCTTGCATATCCGGTTTCTCATATTGCAAAACTAGCTTGACCTTCTCAAGCCCCATTTCAAGCTTTGTGACGTAGCTACTTAGGACGTCTGAGTCCATTCCTGCTGCTTTTTTGACATTGCCGAGGTCTCTGCCCAACCCTGCCACCATTTGCAATCCTTGCTTTTTGAAATCATCTTCCTTCGTCTGCACGGGCATCTTCTTAGCAGTCTCACTTCTAGAGTCGACAACTGCACCTTCGGATTTTATAATCTCTTGGACCACAAAATGGAGCAATGTGGTCTTTCCATCTGTTCCCTTTATGTCTACTAGCTTTAACAGTGTATCAAGCTTAAAAGCTTTAGCATCGCCCCGATTGGTCCCAACATTCATTCGGTTCCCTGTCCTAAGAACAGCCTCCAGGAGTTTGAGGAATAACCGGCTGTTTTTTAGTTCTTCACTTGCTTCCTGAAGAATGTCAAGCGTTGGTTGTGAGTTTTTATGTCATATTCATGGAAATAACAATAAAGAGATCAGAACAGAAATAATCGGACCTCGAGCGTTTGAAAAGATTTCCTCAGGTACTTCACTTCTGTGTCGAAGTTAGCTCTGTATAGCATTGCCTCAACTCTCTTGAATGCAAATGGGATATCCAGCACTGCCTTCAGAAAGCGTTCAGCAGTCCCTAATTTTGAGATGTCACCCTGGTACTCTCTAAGTTTGATTTCTTCTTCCTTGGTTGGAGACATCTTTACCAGAGTTTCCAACAGCTCGGCTCCCAAGCCTTCTGGGGTACCTGTTATGACCAAGCACGTAATACAAATGATGTGGCAATTAGTAAACGCAAACACCATTGAAACACAGGGATGGACAGAGAAAGTTAACTAAGTTCTTCATGCTCTTTCTATGTGGCCAAAATTATATGCAAATGAAGACTGCCCTTGCACTCAAACGTGAACGTAATCAGTTGAAGAAACTATTGCCTAGCAGTTAAAAGACAGGATAAGATAATTTACAGAATACCTGGCAATCAATTTCACATGGATGCATGAACCTATTGCTTCTACATTTATAACCAACGACTCTATGACAATAAATAATGGTCACAAGGGAGGTTGTTGTGAATTGAAAAAGCTATTTTGGAAATTTTCTGGTTTATTAGAATGATAACTTTGAACATATACCAAAAAATATTAGCAGCTGGAGCCTTATGATGATGGATGGTTAATGGTCGGATTAGAAACAATCAACAGTGAACCCACTGAAGATACCTGATGCTCGTAATTTGTTCTAAGGGCTCTACGGTCTGACTATCATTTTCTGCTTTTTGAGGATTTCTGTTATCTGGTCTAATAGGTTTTCAATTTGAGAGTGTTTCTATAATTCGAAAACATTATGATGTTTGTGGAACCATACTGTTAAATTGCTTTTACTCTTATTTTCCTTTAAGCTTTTAACTCTCACTTCAGTTTCTGACATCCTCCATTATCGCCTCTTTCTTCTTTACTTCCCCAAACAATGTCTTAAAATAGAATGCCTACCTCTAAACAATTTTGAGTTACTAGTTCACTATCCAAAAATGCTTTAAAATTCACGGTATCTAATATTTGATACAATGTAGCCTAAAATTTTGGGTTTTATGATTCAGGGAAATCAAGAGTGAACATACTAAATCCATTGCTATAACTTGAGTAAATTAGGCAAAATATAAACGAAATTTTATCGAAAACATTTCTGTATGGTGAGCAGAAATGAAGGAGGTGAAGGGATCACTTACCATCTAAAAGAGCTTCAGTGACCTCATCTCTTGCCACGTTCAGTGCTCTCAATAATATAGCTATGTTTTGTGACTTCTTGGGGTCCAGAACCCGGTTTTCCTGTTCAACAGGAGGTAAAACTGATCTTCTAATAGGCTCTTTTGGGGCTGGATTCACGGTGGAATTGCACCCAAAAAGAGTCTCCATCATGTCCTCATTCAACCTATAAACGAATTAGACACCAACATAATCAGAATTTGCAAAGCCTAATGCAATTAGCTTGATCTTAGCCGCAATGATAAATGAAAATACTTACTGAAATGAGCTTGATTTGAGCTGATCCCACACGGTCGCTCGGTCTGAGGTTGCACGAACCTTGTCCCAATGCAGAGGCTTCAACTTGGGCTTTGCCCCTCCCAAATCCTCGGAGTCAAAACTCTCAGCAGACGCCAAGCTCTCATCAACAACTGGCTCACCACAATTTTTTTTTCCATTTCCAAAAGGAACTTTTGGGATTGAAGCAAAGGAGGATTTTGGCATTGCCGACACTTGGGATTGCCTTGCAGAAACGGTGGGTGTAACTCCTTCCGAATGCACAACTTCCGGTGGCCTTAAAATTGAAGGTCGCGACGGTGGCGGTGGCGGAGGAGGTGGAACAGGGGGTCTAGATATGCGAGCCAAATTTGGTGGCGGTGGCGGAGGGGAAGAGAATTTTGGTCTCTTATGAGAGTATGACGAAGCACTTTGTTGGCTATCTTGTGTTTGGGACTGGGTTGGCATTGGCGGCGGTGGTGGTGGCGGAGGCGGCGGAGGAGGGGCCTGGTTCCTTGTAGTGGAAGAAACTGAGAGGCGTGATTTCGGAGAAGTTCGTTTTGAATGGGGGATTGAATTTGTCACATGAATCGGAGCAGAATTGGAAGCTCCATTTACACTGCCCTGTCTCGGCGTGTAGTAGCTATCGTCATAGCTGATAGAAGAACAGTTGGGTGAGTGAAAGGCGGTTTCGTGGCTCTCTTCATCAGAAGAAGACACAGGAGAAGGCGAGTTGAGGTCTTCGGGAGGCTTGGACAGAGGAGGTAGGGGCTGCAACTCGGGACTCGGCCGGTACCGATCCGATCTTTTGATCGAGTTGAGTCTGTGATACGGCGACCGGTTCAATTCGGCTGTTGTCGGTCCACTCACAGCTTCACTGCTCGTCGTCGATGTCCGGCTGGGCTCGACGGTGCCAATGTAGAGGAAGCTGGAGGGAGGAATTCTCGAATCGTCGGCGAATCTCTGGGAACCGGGTCCTTCGCCATTGACGAGTTTCTCAGACTCGGAAGGGTGTTTGACCCGGTGGCGGTAGAGAAAGAAGGCGAGGCCGGAGAGCATGCCGAGAGTGACAATTCCGACAGAAGCGGCAATGGCAACTCTCTTTGTTCCCTTAGTCGGCAGCGGCGCTTGTGGGTTTTGAACAGGGCCGTTGGACGGCGGCGGAGGGGATTGAGTCTGATCTGGAGGTGACCCAGATGGCAATTCATGGAAGAAGGGCTGGTCCGACGGAATGCTTGAAGCGTCCGGCGGGGGAGGCGGTAAAATCGGCGGCGTCTCCGTCTCCGGAGGAGGATAAGAGCTTTCTGGGTACAAGGGTTGGTGTAGAATTCTACGGTGAATTGCAGTCACTGTTTGAAGAGCATGGAGGTTAGTAAGGGAGAGAAAAATGGAGAAGGAAAAGAAGAGAAGAGTGGAGTGATGATGGTGGTGATGAAGAAGAAGAAGATGAGCTCTAAATAATTTCATGGTGGGTGGGAATTGAGATTTTAATGGGTAAGTGTTGGTTTGTGGTTTTGTTTTTGTTCTAAAAAACCCAATTCATCACCATCGTCCTCTTCTTCTTCCTCCTCTAGTTCTGTTGTTGTTGGTTGTTGGGTTTTTATTTTATTTTTTATTTTTTTTCTAGTTCGTTTTTAGTTGGATTGGAAAGATGAAAATTGGAAAAGAGAGAGAGAGAGAGAGAGGGAGGGAATCGAGTGGGAATGGGAAGGAAGGGAAGCTTCTTTTTTGGGTTCGTAAGATCTGGGATGCGGATGCCGATGTACACTCAGTAGCCGCTGACCTCAGCAGTAAGCCGCATTCCCTCCTTTAGGCTTTTTCTATTTTTCTTTTTACTAATTGAGTCATGGATTTAGTCTTTGAAAAACTTAACGTGCCAAACTATACATGATTATTTTACCACCAGGGTTTCTTTTTAAAGCCCCACCTATTACAAAACTGGTATCTTCAAAGAAAATGAAAATAAAATAAAATAAGGAAGAATCGAATTAAGCGTTAAAATATCAATATTTGATAAATATATCATTAGGTAAATTTACAGATATTTTGCTCTAAATATCGATACGATATCGTTTACGGTCAACAAAAATGATGAAAATTTAGTCTAAAAGTTGGAATTTTTTAATAAAATTTTGGAAAAAACTTAAGTACACAATAATGCTTATATAGTAGTAATAAAATTATAAAATGACTTTGATATAATAAATATATGATGAATAATATGATGCTATATGATTCTGACGATAACTAATAATATAAAATTTTAAATATAAACATAAATTGAAGGGAATTACTATAATTAAATGTTAATATAATTAATACCATAACAATAAGCACAATTTTTTTTCAATGGAAGAAAAATGATAAAATAAGTCCAAATATATTTAAAATTGGAAAAAAAAAGATGAAAAAATAAGGCAAAACTTTGTTCAAAAATTGGAAGGAATGGATATATTTAAAATTGGAAAGAAAAAAGTCAAACTTTGTTGAAAATTTGGAAAAATGGATTAAAAAAAAAAAGCAATCAACAGTTGTCAACAATGGGGATCAAACACAGGACCCCCACTGAAGAAACAAAACACAAAGCCAACTTGGCTAGCCAACCTTATTGTAAGTTTAAGCAACATCTAATATAAAATTATAAAAATTAACAGTTATCTCCTACCTCCAATCGGGTCTATAACTCGGATTTTCCGATTCGACTCAATCTCCTTCATTTTACGTCTGATTTTCACGAATTAATACATTTTCTTAGTCGGAGCCCTTCTGATTACTTCTTTCTGTAGAGATTGATCATGTGAAAGACTCTCTGGCTAGTTGTTTGGAAGACTGACTAAGGTGTTCTGAGACCTGAATGAGAGGTAGTATGACGGTTTCCAAAGCTAATTTTGATTGTACCATCGAGGTATTTTTGTACGTAATTAAGGTTGCTTGAATCATTTCTAAGCGGTGTTATTCGATTTTCATTTGTTAATAACCACTCATAAGGTAATTAACTTTTGACCATATTATAGTGTGTGGGATTTTGATGTTTACATCTTGACTGCTTTGGATTAATAAGGTTTTATTTTTTTGGCTTTTACAAATGGCCTGGAAATTCATGTTTGTTCCAATGTGTTTGATCCTGAAATGGACCTAACGTGATGAGACCCGCTGAAGGATTTAGGACCAGTCGCATGGTGTTTCGGACCTGCTGAGGGTGTTGTTGTTCTCTGGACTTCCGTTCGGCAGGTGAGCTGCAAGGCAGAACTTGACATCGGTGAGGTGTCAGCCGAATGGGCTCTGATGCCTAAGTTCGTACTCGTGTGCCGAGTGGCATAAGTGTGTAAGTAATAATAGTCGAAAGAGAGATCACCTTTGTGAAGGTTTTGAGGGTATTTATAGCAACCATGAATGTGGTGGTTGAGTCACTATTAGGAGCAGGTCCCATGTTGTGGCTGGGATTGTACTGCGGGTGCCAGGTGGTGCTTGGCTTGCTGGTGTCAAGAAGTTGGTATGGCAGGGAGTTGGTGCAGCGAGCTGGTGTGAATAGTGAACAGGTGCCGAGTGGTAGAACTGTCTCGGTATGCCGACCGGCCAATACCGATCTACTGAGGGAGATACTTTTCTGGTTGTCATTCGACTGGCTCTTCTCAAGCTTGGCGGCTCCTGTGTACAGAAGGTGGTTGGTCGATATGGTATCAACAGACTTGGATTGATGGAATTGAAATCCTTTTATGCTTCCTGAGACTCATATGATTCAAACCATCATAAAAACGAAGGGTATTGACCAAGAATGATCCCAGAACAGACCCGCGACCCCTTCAGAATTTTGAATTGAAATTCGAATACTTGGAGGTAAGATAATGTAGAATTGGACTTGGAATTATGTTTTGGAATGTCTTAGAATGGTTTTTGGTTGATTAAGAATGAAGAAATCGTATTAAATTAGCTGGAATTGAACCAGGTCGTGAAACTGGGTCGAACGACATGTTTTACAAGAAAAAGGGTGAGGAAGACAATGAATAGTGCCAGACGCGTGGGCTTCACGCGCAGTTGCTTGCAGCAGCATGTGGGGGCTCGTGGATGGGGGTTTTGAGGTACAGTTAACATGACATTTAACGTACTCGATGCAGCGAACATTTTGGCACAAATTTTGAGTCGATCAGACACTGTTTCGATATAGTTTTGGGTGTCCGAAGTGTTATGTTATGTTTTAACATGCGTATTTTATCCCGAAAAATTAGGGGATTGTAATGTGAGATTACTTGGAATATTAGTGACCCTTAGTAATGATTTTTGACAGGATTGGTGTAACAACCCGTCCCGAGAGCCGGGATTAGTAAAGTAATTAAGGTGTGATTAGTGAGGTTAATCAGTGGTTAGGTGGTTCCGACAGGTCCGGGCGCCTAGCATGACGATTTTGCCCCTGGTCCGGGCAAAAATGTTGACTTTTATTCGGGTGGTCCATTGGGTATTGGGCAGTGACCAGGACGTAGTTGAGGACGTCACGAACCCGTAGACATGAGGTACGTTCGATTCCGACATCCGAGGAGGAAGTTGTCATGTTCGGAAGGTTGAGGGCTTAACCGCAATTTGGGTAAATTAGGGGGAATAGTTGACTTTTTGTACGAATGGGTTTTGGTAGGTTGACCTAGGATGGTTAGGTAGCTTTCGTCGTCCTGAGTTCGATGACAGGCGGCACGTATTCATCTGACTTACGAGGCGAGAGTTACGGGTCTAGGAAGTTTTGACAAAACCGTAAAAATGTGTAAAACTGGAGGGTATTTTGGTCTTTTTAGCATCTGGGGATTTGTGCAGAGAAAGCAAAATGGACGGCTGGGGTTTAACCAGATGGGACAAGGGTTGAGTGGATGGTGACACTTGGCAGGGGGCTAGAGGATTCTGGTGAAATCCTGTGTAGTCACGGTCCTAAATAATTGGGTGAAACCGTGTGTGCGTGTGGGATGTTCTTCGACAAACACAGAGAAACAGAGGGTGGAAGATTGAGAGCAATTGAGTGATTCAGTGCAAGGGTGAGTGAAGCGTGAGGGGTGAGAGTGACAGGGAGGTAAGAGTGAGCTGGTGGTGGTGATTTGGAGCTGTAATCGTGCACGGCGGCACGGTGGTGGTGCGGCGGAAGCGTGAGGAGAACAGGGAAGCCGTGAGTTCATGGTGGTGGCTACGCCGTGAGGTGGCTCAGATTAAGGCAGGAGGAGCTGTAGGAGGTTGCACGGAGTCCAACGAACACCGTGGCACGCGGCGGTGCGTACGGCGGAGCTGAAATCGAAGGGTAAGTTTTTCTGCTCTGTTTTCCCGTGAGTTTCATTTGGAAAGTTGTGAGTTTTGGCTTAGAGTCGAGAGGATTGAAGGTCAGGGTGATGTTCAGGGAGGTCCTAGGAGTGGTTTGTGATGGTCGCCGTGATGGGGGCGTACACGGCGGAGCTCAGTCGACGGTGAGTGTTTGGTGCTCTGTTTCGGCCGTGAACTTCGAACTTAGAGTCGTCGAGTTTGGGGCTGAGTCGACGGTATAGAAAGGTTGGTCTAGGTTCAGTGAGACCCTAGGAAGAGTCTGGTGTCGCTACCGTGACGGGAGGTGACCGGAGTAGAAGGATCGTGAAACAGGGGTTTGAGGGCCGTCTGGTTCGAGCTTCAGTCGTGAAGCTGGGAGTCGAATCGAACCAAAAGGAGTTGAGGAATGGATTCGTGGTGTTTGGACGAAGCTGTGGGTGAAAGAAGGGAAGGAAATGGTGGCCGGACGGTAGAGAATGCTTCTCGCCGGTTCAAGCCACGGCGGCTGGTTCAGCACAGTGAGGTCGAGGTTGATGGTGCTACTGTAGCTGGCGCGTGAGGGCCACGTGCAGCCACTTTGGGCGGCGCGTGGGGGCGCGTGCGGCGGCGGTTGGGGAAAACGGTCAACATGGTTTTTGGTCCAGGAGTTGTGATGAGTCCATTGGACTTGGTTTCGGGTTAATCGGACGTCGAATCGACGTAGTTCCGCGAGGGTGAAGGTTTAGGGTTCCGGTTCGTTACGTTTAGGACCCGAGGATTTTTAAGGGAATTTAGGTGGTTACTCGTAGACGTGTTAGTGACGTAATTTGGTGGTTGTTGACAGATCGGGATTTCCCGAGGAAGCCGAGGAACGTGCAGGACGTTCGGGACACGATTGAGGGCTTGGTACTGTGAGTGGACCTCTTCTCTAAACTCGAGCATGCATAACTATTTTCTATAATTGTTTTATGGTTTTAATCATCATTCTATGTTTATCGAATATGTTTTGGTTGGTTTTACATTATGGCACGCTTTTCAAGGAAGTCCGGTTTTTAGCACGTTTTACGAGAAAGTGGTTGGTTTCTGAAATTGATACTTTGGTTTTGGGATTTCAATTGATAAGTGGTTTTCACTGATTATAAAGGGATTCTGGATCATGACTTCGATGATTAAAGATTTTCGGTTTTAAAATCGGATTTCGGGAAACGAGATTTGGTTTTAAAGTTGAAACGTGGATTTCCGGATTTGGGTTCAAAATGGCGGTTCTGGAAGCCGGAAGGGCTTCAGACCGGGGATTTCGAATTCGGATTTGGATATGGAAATGGACAATGGTTTTACAAATGATTTGGATTGGATTTGCTGGATCTGGTTATTGGGTTTCAAGACCCGGATATATTTGACGGGGGACGGGCCCGGATTGAGTTTAAAGACTCGGGAGTTTAAAGACTCGGATATATTGATTTTCCCCCGTAGGCCTTGAGTTTAAAGACTCGGGAGTTTAAAGACTCGGATATGATTAAGGCCTGGATTGAGTTTAAAGACTCGGGAGTTTAAAGACTCGGATAGGTCCAGCAGGTTTGATCGGGAAATGATGATTTGAGCTTTGTGGTTTATGATACGGTTTCTGATACTCATGCTATGGTTTCCATAACTGTTTTATAGTGTTTCTGTTTCTTATGATGTTTTATGAAAAGTGATTATAACTGTGTTAACAATGTTGGTTATGCATGTGGTTTTCAAAACGGAGGGTTAAACTCAGTTTTTCTGATAAAGGATTTTAGAACTTTTCTTTTATTATGGTCCACTCACATTTTCTGTTTTTAACTTGCCCTCCAGGTTGTGGAGCTAGCGCGGGGTCTTGACGTCGAGGCAGTGTCCGAGGCATGGAAGTGACGTGGGGGAATCCCGGAATAGTTTAAAGACTTCCGTGTAGGTGTAATTTATCGGTTTTTATTTTCCTTGTATTTTCGTACTATGCTTTGTACCTGATAACTTTGGAACATTGTTACTCCTGCGTCTGACTAGGTTGAGTGAGTTTTACTTGCATGTTGTGTCGGGGAGTCAGACGGGAGCGGGGTTTACCTCGGGTTTCGGGGCGAAACCGGGGTGGGTCCTGACAATTGGTATCAGAGCATCGGTTTATCGGGTTTGTGGGGTTTGTTGGTTGTGTTTTAGTTGTTTGACTACTTCTATGCCTCTTTCAGTGAGCGGTTGACGATGCCTCCGAGACGTAGACCCTCTCCACAACCTGAAGAAGTAGCAAGAGAGATGGAGAGTGTTACTATTGAGCGAGCCCAACGGCTCGGGGCGACTACATTTAGCGGTGGGGCTGATCTTGAGGAAGCCCAGAGGTGGATTACCAGACTTGAGCGGATTTTTGCGGTGATGCATTGTCCGCTGGAGGAGCGAGTAGTGTTGGCTACATTTTTACTAGATGGTACGGCGTACGAGTGGTGGTACACTCTCGAGTTGTCCGGTTGGGATGCCCATAGTGTGACCTGGGAGACGTTCAGGGAATGGTTTCTGGAGCAGTATTACCCTCGCTCTTTCCGGGATACCAAGGAGGCGGAGTTTCTGCAGCTCCAGCAAGGGAATATGACAGTGGCAGAGTATGAACGGAAGTTCCAGATGTTGTCTCGGTTTGCTCCTGCTTTTGTAGCCACTGAAGCCGAGAAGTGCCGTAGGTTTGAGTTGGGCCTGCGAGGTGAGATTCGAGCCATAGTGACGGCCGGATCTTTTGCTACCCTCCGAGACTTGTCAGATGCTGCGGTGAGGGTGGAGGCTAGTTTGCTGGTGCGACGCCGGGAACCATCTATTCCTGGAGCTTCGAGCCAGCGGACACCGAAAAGGGGTAACTTCGGTGGAGCTTCATCGTCGGGCGATGATCGTTTTGGTAGGCCTGGCAGTGTCCAGAGTTCAGGAGTTTGGGGTTACCGAGCACCGCCGACTCCGCAAGCGAGTGCGACATCTGTAGCGTCTACAGGGAAACCGAGCAGTGGACCAGGTTGGAATGTGTGTTTCTACTGTGGGGAGCGAGGTCATTTCCGACGGGAGTGTCCACTGTTGCCACAGGAAGGTGATGTAGCTCGAGGAGGAGCAGAGCCCGGACAGAGTATAGCGTCAGGGACAGCAAGCCCGAGAAGCGGTGGTGGCACTGCCACTAGTAGTTCGAAGGGACGTGGTAAAGCGTCGGGATCTCAGGCCCGAGTGTTTTTGATGACTCAGCAGGAGGCTCAGTCGACACCAGATACGGGGACAGGTACTTGTCTTACTTTTGGTTGTGATGTACTTAGGTTTTGGTTGTTGGTTCCAGGGTAGAGTCTAGGAGTGTTCCTAGAGGACTTAGAGTGTTACAGTAAGTTCCGTAGGAGGGTGACGAAAGGTACAGGAAAGGAGTGACGATAACTGATCGATATGAGGTTATTGAAGGAGAGAACCCACAAGCTAGAGTTTGCCTTTAGGACTCTGTAGATTTCTCCCGATAGTGGCCGAGGTAGCAGCCGAGGGAGATGAGTGGACGATTGTTTGGGTTAGTAGTCGAGTTGGTTTGGGAAGGTAGAGTGGTTGTATACGAGGAGGTACTCTATGATTTCCGTCGGGTACTCTGGAATAAGGTATTTTAGAATACCTTTGTTTGCTGTTCATAGAGTTTCCCTTGCGTACACCATGTAGCTGTTACATAGCTAGAGATGGCCGTGGTAGCAGTAGTTGGGGATGGAGTGAAATACCCAAGGTGGAGATGATAGACAGAGAACCCAGGAGAGGTTGTTGTTGACCTAGTGTTGGTGACCAGGTAGGAGACCCTAGGTGTCGGGAACTATCTGAGGAATTTCGAGGACGAAATTCTTTTTAGGGGGGTAGATTGTAACAACCCGTCCCGAGAGCCGGGATTAGTAAAGTAATTAAGGTGTGATTAGTGAGGTTAATCAGTGGTTAGGTGGTTCCGACAGGTCCGGGCGCCTAGCATGACGATTTTACCCCTGGTCCGGGCAAAAATGTTGACTTTTATTCGGGTGGTCCATTGGGTATTGGGCAGTGACCAGGACGTAGTTGAGGACGTCACGAACCCGTAGACATGAGGTACGTTCGATTCCGACATCCGAGGAGGAAGTTGTCATGTTCGGAAGGTTGAGGGCTTAACCGCAATTTGGGTAAATTAGGGGGAATAGTTGACTTTTTGTACGAATGGGTTTTGGTAGGTTGACCTAGGATGGTTAGGTAGCTTTCGTCGTCCTGAGTTCGATGATAGGCAGCACGTATTCATCGGACTTACGAGGCGAGAGTTACGGGTCTAGGAAGTTTTGACAAAACCGTAAAAATGTGTAAAACTGGAGGGTATTTTGGTCTTTTTAGCATCTGGGGATTTGTGCAGAGAAAGCAAAATGGACGGCTGGGGTTTAACCAGATGGGACAAGGGTTGAGTGGATGGTGACACTTGGCAGGGGGCTAGAGGATTCTGGTGAAATCCTGTGTAGTCACGGTCCTAAATAATTGGGTGAAACCGTGTGTGCGTGTGGGATGTTCTTCGACAAACACAGAGAAACAGAGGGTGGAAGATTGAGAGCAATTGAGTGATTCAGTGCAAGGGTGAGTGAAGCGTGAGGGGTGAGAGTGACAGGGAGGTAAGAGTGAGCTGGTGGTGGTGATTTGGAGCTGTAATCGTGCACGGCGGCACGGTAGTGGTGCGGTGGAAGCGTGAGGAGAACAGGGAAGCCGTGAGTTCGTGGTGGTGGCTACACCGTGAGGTGGCTCAGATTAAGGCAAGAGGAGCTGTAGGAGGTTGCACGGAGTCCAACGAACACCGTGGCACGCGGCGGTGCGCACGGCGGAGCTGAAATCGAAGGGTAAGTTTTCCTGCTCTGTTTTCCCGTGAGTTTCATTTGGAAAGTTGTGAGTTTTGGCTTAGATTCGAGAGGATTGAAGGTCAGGGTGATGTTCAGGGAGGTCCTAGGAGTGGTTTGTGATGGTCGCCGTGACGGGGGCGTACACGGCGGAGCTCAGTCGACGGAGAGTGTTTGGTGCTCTGTTTCTGTAATGACCCGTCCCGGAATTCGGGATTAGATTACGGACTAATCATGATTAGCAGGGTTAATCGGTGATTGGTTGGGCGAACTCGGACGAACGGTGCAAAATGACCGTTTTGCCCCTGGTCGTGGGCAAAACGTTGACTTTTTATTCGGACGGTCAAATGGACTTTGACCAATGCCCGTGACGTAGTTTGGGACGTCACGAGTTCATAGTCAGGTGGCACGTTCGATTCCGACGTTCGTGGTGGAAGTTATGACGTTCGGAAGTTCAAGGGCACTTTCGTAATTTGGACGAAATAAGGGAAAATGTTGACTTTTTGATCGGGTGGTCCGATGGCCGAGGACCGAGGACCGTTAGGAAGGTCTCGATGCCCTGAGTTCGTAGACAGGCAGCACGCATCAATCGGAGTCCGAATGACTGAGTTACGGGCATGGATGCGTGAGGGGCATTTTGGTAATTTTCTGCCCAAGGGCAGAATGGTAATTTCGCAGGGGCTGCTTGCACGGGCACTGTAGCACCGTGAATGGGGAAACACGACCAGTGCACGGGGGCATTGTTTAACCTTGAAATTGAAGTGGGCTGTCTCAGTGGGGATTAAACTAGGTATTCTGAGACAATTGGGGTTGGGACTGAAGCCATGGACAGGCACGGGAAGCATTTTTCAATTCCTTGGTTTCTCTGTTGCGGGAAGCAGTTTCACAGTGGCAGCAGACGGTCTCCCACGAGTTTCCGTCCATTTCGATCGACTAACAGAGTGTCTTTGAGATGAGGAGTTCATTTGGATTCAGTTGGAAGCTGAGAGATTGGGTGAACGGTGAGGGAACCCGTTTATGGAAATTGGAGGGGAAATTGGTTTTCAATTTTTGGGGTGTTTTGGGCTGAACTGAGGGCCGTATTAGACTACTGGGTGCACTACGAACTCAACCACGAAGGAATTGAGGGGAGTCGATCGCTGTCTGTCCAGGAACCCAGGTTCCAGATTCTGGAAAATCGCGGAGCTGTGGACGATCACCTCCAGGTAATTTCGTGTCCAATTGATCGCGCATTTCAGTTCCTTTTAGGCCTAGAATCCTTACTGTGAAGTTAATTTGAGTTTGATTGAGAAAACACAAAGTTTGGGTGATCGACCCGTTTGGGTGATCACGGGTCGTGGGTCTGATTTCGGGACGGTTGTGTTGAATCGAGGACATGGAACTCTAATTAGATGGTTAATGATAATTTTAGGATCAAAATCAGTTGAAATCGAGGTCGAATTGATAGCTATTTAACCGGGTTGAACTCACGGGTTGCAGACCCGTATTGCAGGGAAACGGGCGAGGAAGACGACTGTTCACCGTTACTGTAGCTGGCGCGTGGGTTTCACACGCAGCCACTCACGGCAGCGCGTGACGGCGCGTGGGCACGAATCCCGAGGTACGGTCAACACGAATTTTGTCTTATACATTATAACGAACATTTTGGCGTTGGTTCCGTGTCATTTGGATCCCGTTCGGATGTTGTTCGGGATGTCCGAAGGTTTTATGTCGGGATTAAAAATACTTAAAAATTCGGGAAAATTACGGGACTTGAATAGGATGTTATTGGGGAGGTTAATAACCCTCTAGTGTGATGTGAACAGGTTCGGGAGTCCCAGTGTTAGTAACGAGGCCCAGGAAGGCCGGTGGCACGCGTATCGAGGAGCTCGGTTAAACGGTCTGTGAGTGGACATTGGTTTTGATAAATTCTATGCATGCATAACTATTTCATGATTGTTATAATTGTTTTTATATGCTTTGATTTGAATATCGGTGAATTTATGTGATTTCACGCATTTCGAGGCGATTTACGGGTTTGCGCGTAAATCGAGATTTTCTGGATTTGCACTGATTTCCACGATTATGGTTCGGATATAATTTATGAAACAGTTACGGGTTTGACAAAGTAAATTCGGGCCAGGGGCCCAGTTGATTTAAGAAATCGGGCCAGGGGCCCAGTTAATTTATATATGTGATTTCGGGTCAGGGACCCTAAAATGGAATTGAATAAATGATTTCGGATTTAATAATCAAATAATTGGACTTATGACGGTTTTATGGAAATTCGGGGCAGGACCCTTGTGATATTTTGAAAACGAATAATAAAATGTGTTCCATAAAACCATCTCGATACGAGGATATATATATTGGTCTCCTCCAGGTGTCTGGGACACTGGGGAAGTCACGGTGCATTGCCTGCGAGGGGTCATTGTACGGAGCAGCCGGACCGTATAGTGACTCAGGAGCAGGATTGCTATGATTAGACGTCTGGGACGTCAGACATCTAGGATGTCAGAGATATGGACCCGGTGAGACCCCGGGCAGCACGCGTTGCTTAATACCGTGAGCTATGACGTCTGGGACGTCAAGCGTCTGGGACGCTAGGCATCTGGGATGCCGGAGATGGTAAAGTAATAAACATGTGCCACTGGATTTATGAAATAACTTTTGGATTGATTTTTGGATTGAAACTATGTTTGTAGTTTCCGGGCTAAGGCCCTAAGGGTTATTTCAAATAAATATTTGACTATTGGTTTTTGATGCATGCATAAGTTTTACTGAGGGGCATAAATGTCTTATAAAATGTATTTTTCGAACTTGTTTATTTTCGTCCACTCACAGCTTTTGGTTTCTAACGCCCTTCAGGTTGAGCGCGGATGCGACTGCAGCAGGGGACCGGGACATTGCATGCCTCCTCCATCGATCCTTGCGCACTCTGGATGCCCGTAGGGGCAGCGGCGTTGGGGTTATCCCTTGTCTGGCACTTCGTGTCAGACGGGAGCACGTCACATCCTGTGGTAATCCCGGGGCGGGGGGGGGGGGGGGGGGGGGGGGTTGGGATGGGTCGTGTCAGTTTCGGCCGTGAACTTTGAACTTAGAGTCGTCGAGTTTGGGGCTGAGTCGACGGTATAGAAAGGTTGGTCTAGGTTCAGTGAGACCCTAGGAAGAGTCTGGTGTCGCTACCGTGACGGGAGGTGACCGGAGTAGAAGGATCGTGAAACAGGGGTTTGAGGGCCGTCTGGTTCGAGCTTCAGTCGTGAAGCTGGGAGTCGAATCGAACCAAAAGGAGTTGAGGAATGGATTCGTGGTGTTTGGACGAAGCTGTGGGTGAAAGAAGGGAAGGAAATGGTGGCCGGACGGTGGAGAATGCTTCTCGCCGGTTCAAGCCACGACGGCCGGTTCAGCATAGTGAGGTCGAGGTTGATGGTGCTACTGTAGCTGGCGCGTGAGGGCCACGCGCAGCCACTTTGGGCGGCGCGTGGGGGGCGCGTGCTGCGGCGATTGGGAAAACGGTCAACATGGTTTTTGGTCCAGGAGTTGTGATGAGTCCATTGGACTTGGTTTCGGGTTAATCGGACGTCGAATCGACGTAGTTCCGCGAGGGTGAAGGTTTAGGGTTCCGGTTCGTTACGTTTAGGACCCGAGGATTTTTAAGGGAATTTAGGTGGTTACTCGTAGACGTGTTAGTGACGTAATTTGGTGGTTGTTGACAGATCGGGATTTCCCGAGGAAGCCGAGGAACGTGCAGGACGTTCGGGACACGATTGAGGGCTTGGTACTGTGAGTGGACCCCTTCTCTAAACTCGAGCATGCATAACTGTTTTCTATAATTGTTTTATGGTTTTAATCATCATTCTATGTTTATCGAATATGTTTTGGTTGGTTTTACATTATGGCACGCTTTTCAAGGAAGTCTGGTTTTTAGCACGTTTTACAAGAAAGTGGTTGGTTTCTGAAATTGATACTTTGGTTTTGGGATTTCAATTGATAAGTGGTTTTCACTGATTATAAAGGGATTATGGATCATGACTTCGATGATTAAAGATTTTCGGTTTTAAAATCGGATTTCGGGAAACGAGATTTGGTTTTAAAGTTGAAACGTGGATTTCCGGATTTGGGTTCAAAATGGCGGTTCTGGAAGCCAGAAGGGCTTCAGACCGGGGATTTCGAATTCGAATTTGGATATGGAAATGGACAATGGTTTTACAAATGATTTGGATTGGATTTGCTGGATCTGGTTATTGGGTTTCAAGACCCGGATATATTTGAAGGGGGACGGGCCCAGATTGAGTTTAAAGACTCGGGAGTTTAAAGACTCGGATATATTGATTTTCCCCCGTAGGCCTTGAGTTTAAAGACTCGGGAGTTTAAAGACTCGGATATGATTAAGGCTTGGATTGAGTTTAAAGACTCGGGAATTTAAAGACTCGGATAGGTCCAGCAGGTTTGATCGGGAAATGATGATTTGAGCTTTGTGGTTTATGATACGGTTTCTGATACTCATGCTATGGTTTCCATAACTGTTTTATAGTGTTTCTGTTTCTTATGATGTTTTATGAAAAGTGATTATAACTGTGTTAACAATGTTGGTTATGCATGTGGTTTTCAAAACGGATGGTTAAACTCAGTTTTTCTGATAAAGGATTTTAGAACTTTTCTTTTATTATGGTCCACTCACATTTTCTGTTTTTAACTTGCCCTCCAGGTTGTGGAGCTAGCGCGGGGTCTTGACGTCGAGGCAGTGTCCGAGGCATAGAAGTGACGTGGGGGAATCCCGGAATAGTTTAAAGACTTCCGTGTGCGTGTAATTTATCGGTTTTTATTTTCCTTGTATTTTCGTACTATGCTCTGTACCTGATAACTTTGGAACATTGTTACTCCTGCGTCTGACTGGGTTGAGTGAGTTTTACTTGCGTGTTGTGTCGGGGAGTCAGACGGGAGCGGGGTTTACCTCGGGTTTCGGGGCGAAACCGGGGTGGGTCCTGACAATTGGTGATTCTTGGAATATACCATGGAGCGTATGGTTCAAACTCGGACGCATGGACAATGTGTGAGTGATTGTTTGTTTTATAAATCGTTCTGCATGTATAGTAATTGCTTTTCATGATTTATTGCATGATTTGAGTTGCAATTATTGGATTTATGATTTGATATAATTATTTGATGATTTTGTGGATTGAATAATCGGTTACTGGACACGATTTACGATGAATGGTGAAAATGATGTTTTGGCGCGTAGGCACGGGTTTGAAAATTGTATTTTGACTTGGAATGTGAGTAAATGATGATTTTATGGATGATTTAATGATTTATGGACATATTCTTACATATTTGCGTGAAAAATGGTATTTTGGTCTTGAGACCCTGTTGGAAATGGTTTTGACTTGGTTTTAAGTCAAAGATTGTTTTCAAAGGCTTGGGGTGTAATCCCTGGACAGTTTTCATTGTGATTGTGGTCAGTTCCCAGACGATCGAAGTTAGAGGGATTCTTAGACGACCGAAACTTGAGGTGATTGTTTCCTAGGCAATCGAAGCTATTGATGTTCCCAAACGGCTGATGCTCGGGGTTATTGTTGTTATTATGGTCATAATATTTGTTCCTAAGCAGCCGAAACTCGGAGTGTTTTCCAAACGGCTAACGCTCAGGGGAGTCGGTGATTGACTTGGATTGGTTATGGATGGTTATGTCCATGTCTCGTATTTTGATTTGATGAAAAGGATTTTGGGAAATGTGGGTCATAAGTTTTGATATGTGTTATGATTGTAAATTCCACGGTTTGTGATGTGATATGATTTGAAATCCAGTTGGTCATTGTGATTGGTATGATGTTGATGATTGGGTCAAGGTGACAGGACCGCCCCCGAAGGGACATTGATAACCGTGCCCGGTCTTGCTCCCGTCTGGCAAGTCGATTGAAGTTCCCAAATTACCCTCAGTACTTGCCAAACAAGGGATAGCCACACACGTACTCACTCATGCCTCCGCCTCTCGATCAGCCTCGCTCAACGCACCACGCCTGGAGGGTCAATAAAAACACAAAAGGTGTGAGTGGAAAAAAATGAATCAGTTTATAAAATAGTTACAGAAAGACATTTCTACCCTCCACGTAAAACCAATGCATGCATTCGAAAATCATTTCGCAATCCATTTCATTTCCAACATAAGAAAACCGTGTATGAAAATCAAATCATTTTCCGTTTCTTAACCTTCGGGTCTTAGCCCGCAATCATAAACACATTGCCTCCGCCCAAAATCATGAATCAAATTCAAGTACGTAACATAATCCAAAAATCCATCAAAACCACATAAACCGGGCCATTTCCCAACACATCCGAAAACATCAAAGATCAACAAAAAATCACAAGTCAATCAGTTTTGCTGGATATCAATTATCGAGTCTTTAAACTCACATATCAGGCCTTCCCGGGATATCAACGAGTCTTTAAACTCAGAACATAATCAATAGGTCTCGGGGGTATCTCAATAACTGAGTCTTTAAATTCAATCCGGGTCTTTAAACCCAATTCGGGCCCGCCCCCGTCATCAATTAACCGAGTCTTTAAACTTAAAACATGATCCAGCAATAGCACCGGGTCTTTAAACCCAACACCATTTGTATATCACAACAATCTAGGATCCATCGTGATCCAAATTCCAAAACCAATCCGAAATCATATTTTGTCATAATAGGACTTATGTCCGAATTTCACATTCAAATCCCCAATCATATCCGTCATCTATTCCCGAATCTGAATTCGCAATAATGATTCCGTAAGCTAGCATCCGGAAACATCATCCCGAACCCAAACCCAGAAATCCACTTTCACGTTTCCGAAATCCGAATCTCATTCATCAAAATTACTTTTATGCCCTGACATCAAGCCCGAAATCACCTTTTCCAAAATCCGTTTTAAATCTTTGAAATCATTTCAAATCCAAAAGTCAAATCAAATCACATTTCAAATTCCAAAGTCAAGGCATCAAAACCATGATCAAAACACAATATACTCGAAATCTCGTAAAACACGTAAAACCGTAATAATTTCGAAATACGTGTCAAAACTGTAGGTCATACTCACAATCATAATAAAAAAATCCTTAAAACATCATACTCACAAATCATGTAAAATCGTTCATCAAACCATCATCACAGCATAAGAGAAACCATAGTCTCGAAATACGTGCAGTTACGTATTGCATACCAAAATACGTATAAATACGAAAATCGTAATTATCACAAGTCATAATCATAATCATAGAAAAATTTATGCATGCATTAAATTTTGAAAGCAAAGTCCACTCATACACATTTCGTCGTTGCCTCGATACGCATGCACCTACCTCATTCCCGGCCAATCCACTATCACCGGCCTTCCTGAACCTGTCCAAATCCCATAACAAGGTCACAAACTACTTCACAAAGTTCATACTAAAGCCATGTAATTTTCCTGATTTTTTAACTCTTTTTAATCGAGTCCTAAAACCTTCGTACATCCCGAAAACTAGCGAGACGATGTCCAATTGACTCGAAATCAGTGCTAAAATGTTCGTTACATCAATTACATCAATTAACATGTTGAACACTTCCTCAAATTGTGTGCCACGCACCCACACGCGCTGCCCAAAGGGGCTGCGCGTGGGCCTCACGCGCCAGCACAGTGTCATCCCCTACCTCTGGTGAACCGAGTCCGGTCCGGTTCACTGTAATCCGGTCCAACCCTGAATCGGCAGTCACGGTTTTCGTCCAATTTCAATCCTTTTAAGCCTAACACGTTCATCCTACTTTAAATGATCGATTTGGCTACCAAAATTGAATAATTAAAACCTAAAGCTCACATTCCCTCATTCGAAGTCGAACTCTGTTTTTGCAATTTAGTTCTGCAGCCTCACCCGACTTCCTCGAGCCTCACTTTTAATCCCAATCCTCTTCTGGAACCCTGAGAAACCAGTTCCCGTTATCAGAATCGAGCAACAAGCCCTGTAGTGAAAACACCAATTTCGAATTCGAAATAAAAATCACGGAAACCTCACTGCAACACCGCCGTCGTGAACCGTCGTGGTTGCCACTGCCTTTGCCTCACCTTCTTTTACATCTTTTGTTTACAACTGAAGGACAATTAAGGAGGCTTGCAGGAAAATCGAAAACGTTGAAATCAAACCTTCCTCTGGTCTCTGTTTCCACCGTTCCCAGCCACCACTCACGGCAGCCGTCGTACTCAGGCCATCACCTCATCCACTCTCACCTCCTTTCACCCCACTACTGGTAGCCTCCTCTCTGCTCAATTTTTAAACCGCAAACACAGCTCACCACGACCAACTGCACGATCACCCTCACTGTCTCTATTTCCTCTTATTAACCACTTCAAACATTTCCTCTTCACTGTTTTCTTCTCTATTCTCTCTCTGTTTCCCACATTCATTACACCCAGTCACACACACATGAAGGGACGATCAATAGCTCACGGTCTCAGTCTCTCTGTTTTCCATTTCAAAAACATTCACCCAGTTAACTGTGCAACTGTTTCCCACACCCAACCTCAAACAACACAACCCGTGCTCTGTTTAACACAGACCCAAGCACGCCTGCTTCCCACTTAAGGTGTTAAACAATTCCTCAGTGCTCTCCCTCTGTCTCTGTTCCTTCAGAACCCAAAGCATAAAGAATTCAGTCACTCAGCCCAACCAATTGTGTAACACCCCGGAAATTTGAGGATTTCAATATTGTAATTTAATGTGTGAATTGACGCTTTTACCCTTGTGATTGGCATGGCCAAAATTGTTGACTTTTTGATTGATGAACTAAATGGACTTTGACCTATGACAGTGACGTAGTTCGGGACGTCACGAGTTCATAGACAGGTGGCACGTCCAATTCGGACGATCAGGGAAAAAGTTATGACTATCGGAAGTTCAAGGGCATTACCGTAATTTGGACTTTCGGGGGGAAGATGTTGACTTTTCTTTTGACAACTAATTTTCTGTTGACTCAAGGACCGTCAGGTAGGTCTCGACGTCCTGAGTCCGTAGACAGGCGGCACGCCGAAATCGGACTTCGTACGAGGAAGTTATGGTCAGAAACGTGAAATCGGGAGGTTCGTGTCTCGGTTTTCGTGTCGAATATTTTATTCTGGAAATTCTGATTGGAGGACACCTGGTGAGTGACAAGTGTCACTCACCCATTGGCTAGATTGGATCAGATCCACTATGGGATTAAATAGCATTTAAATCAACTTTTAATTTCAGCCCTTGGATCTGAAAACCCCAGATCAAATCCTCACCTTTGATCTCATTCTGAGATTCAATCCTGGCCCTTGATTCA
Source organism: Prinsepia uniflora (assembly GCA_032719365.1). Classification (NCBI taxonomy): domain Eukaryota; kingdom Viridiplantae; phylum Streptophyta; class Magnoliopsida; order Rosales; family Rosaceae; genus Prinsepia; species Prinsepia uniflora. Next base: position 15,094,122 of record CM064862.1, on the reverse strand, counting down.
TGTTCCTGTTCAGTATTAAAATTCATGAAATCATGCACCCATGTGTTCATTCTCTCAACCCGTTTGTGCGATTCCCCCTTGGAACCAGCTCACCAGCCCTCATCACTCAACCCCACACCTCAGGCAACCAGCAACCACCTTCCTGACGCCGGCCACCACTCCACGGCCACCCAGCACGGCCGGCATTCCCTCAGACCCGAGAAGGAAACCCGAGCAGCCCAAGTCACCAAACCATCCAAACCATCACTCTGGGACTTGAACCAACGTACGGTTGGGTTCACCGTGACGACAGGACGACGAGGAACTAACCTTGACGGTGTGCGGCGGCGACACGGCGGCGATAGGACGATAAACCCGTGAGTAGCCGTTTTCCTTCCCTGCTTAGAACCGTCTGTGTTTGACGTTAACATTGTTGGATGATTGTTAGGACACATCTAGGAGACCTTGACGACCCATTTTGACCCAGGATCGGGACTGGAAAACCGTCGACTCGCCGGAGAGGATAACCAGAACCGGCAACCAAACTTCCCGTCGATTTTCAGGTAATCTCTTCGACCTAAAACCTAATTCTAATTGCACAGAACCGTAGTAGGGTTTGAGACGAGTAGTTAGGAATCAAACTGAACAAAAATGATTGAGAAATAATGAAATGGTAACCGGGTCATGATCGCGGGTCTGATCGACCCGAGTTACAGGAATACGGGTCAACCCGTCTGAGGACAGCGGTGCTGACGTGGCACCCTGTCAGACTGTCAGGTGACGTGGACCAACCGTGAGCCGACACGTGTCACATGTCAGTGCACAGTCAGCACTGACATGTCAGTGACGTGGCCCAATCAGGGACTGCCATGTGTCACTGACATGTTAGTGACGTGGACCAGTGTCGTGCTGACACGTGGCACATGTCAGATCTTACACGAGGCCTGACAGATCAGTGAGGTGGACCAATCGGATGTTGACACGTGGCACCTGTCAGAGTCTGACATGTCAGACCTGACAGCTGTCAGATGACGTCATGCTGACGTCAGCGATGACGTCAGCAGGGACTGTTCCTACGTTGACCGACGCGTTGACTGGCGCGTGTGAACAGTACTTTTGGTGGGACCACCACCATTCTTTGGGTTTCGACGATCCGAATCCAATGGCGGTGGTTTCGGGTCGATAGGAGATCATTAAGTTGGTCAAATTAAGGTTTATTGCATTGGGAAGCGCGTTCGGGCGGCTTTCCCGGGCCGGTTTCGGCCTAAGCTTTCATGGTTGAATGTTGGGGGTTTAAATTGACCTTTACGAATACTTTGGACTTGACAGGGATTGTACATTTGTACCAGGACGAGGGTATACGTTCGGTTTCTAGCAGGACTGTACTGTGAGTGGGCCCGTTTTCATTAAACCCTTGCATGCTTAAATGTTTTCCGATTTACTTATATGTTCACATGCTGGAATCTATAAATGGTTTTGATAATATTGAGATTTCGGTTATGGCACGTTTCACGGTATTTGGGCATGAGACCCGTTTGATGAAACGTAACGATCGGTTCAGATTTTACCTATGTATACATATATGTTTGCATGTGGATATAAATAAAATGTATTTGGTACTGCACTGTATAGATCCTTCCATATTATATTGTCTCCTCCGGATGAGGTACCCCGGAGAGGTCACGGACGTCTAGAACGTCCAGCGTCTATGACGCTAAGCATCGGGGATACTGTAACCGAACAGGGTTCGGGGATTGAACTCGGAATTGAGACCCGAGTGGCACGCGTAGCCTTGTGGTTGTGACCTTATTGGACGTCAGGGACGTCAGACATCTGGGATGTCGGGATTGGAGTGTATAGTGCAGTGTCTAAAATTATGGTTATAGTTTTATTACATGCCTTATGATTCATATTATATTATTTATGATTTTAAATGATGCTGCATGCATGTTTGGAAAACGGAGAGGTAAATTATATGTTTTACTTATCAAATGATTTTATAAACTTGAGTTCGGTCCACTCACCCTTAATGTTTTGGTAACCCCTCCAGGTCGTGATACTGAGGTAGAGGAGGAACCTGAGGCTGAGGCATAGGTCTACTTCTGCGTACCTGAACCCCTGTTGGGTGGTGTACCCGCAGGTTTACTATAGTGTCGTGCTCGCAACTTGTAATTTTGGATTTCATCCCTTGTCTTACATTCGTTTACTTCGGATTTGATGTATGACTTTAATTTGGTTATTTATGCATTTGATGTTTTGAGGTTAAAATTGGTATGAATTATTGGGTGTCAGACGGGAGCAGGGCACATCCCCTTGTGGTCCCTGTGGGATCGGGGCAGGTCCTGTCCAATTGTTTCATAAACAAATGCATACCCGTGCTCTGTTTCTGAAGAATTCCCTCCGGACCCATTCACGGCAGTCTCAATTGTCCCCTTGGAATTTACCATTTTGCCCTCCTTCACAAAATTACCAAAATGCCCCTCCTCGTTCTAGACCCGTAACTCGTCCGTTCGACGTCAGTTTTCAGCGTGCCGCTTGTCTACGGACTCAGGGCATCGAGACCCACCTAACGGTCCTCGAATTGCGTGAAAAATAGTGGTCAATCAAAAAGTCAACATTTTTCCCCTTTTCGTCTTAATTACGAAAATGCCCTTGAACTTCCGAACATCATAACTTCCTCCTCGAATGTCGGAATCGGACGTGCCACCTGTCTATGAACTCGTAACGTCCCGAACTACGTCACAGTCATCGATCAAAGTCCGTTTGACAGCTCAAGCCAAAAGTCAACCGTTCGCCCAATTTCCAAGGGCAAAATAGTCATTTTCTTCAAATTTTTCCAAATTTTCCTTTTCCGAAGGCCCGGGTCGTTACACAAGGTTATTTTCATGTGATTTGGCTTAAGAGCTGGTTATTTATGTTTTACTCTATGCATGCATGTTTTATAACTAAAGGGTAAAAGAGTTCGTTTTGAAATATATTTTGAAATGATGTTTTTTTTTTGTCCACTCACATTTTTTATGTTTTGATGACCTTACAGACCGTGGCACGGAGATGGGGCTGATTGAGAGGCGGAGACATGAGTAGGAATCAATATGGCTATCCCTGGTCTAGCAAGTGATGAGAATGTTTTTGGAACTTCGGTTGATTTATCAGAAGGAAGCAGAACGAGACACGGTTATCCAATTTTTTTTGGGACGGGTCATATTAGTAAAAATTTTGAAAAACTATTGAATTTCGTTCATAGACTCGGATTTTCTTGTGTCGTCTATCTATGAAGTCGTGAGCTCGAGATCTATGCAATGGTCAAATGAAAACGTCCAAAAATTTCTCCAAGGAAAAATTGAACAACGAGTCCTTCCAAAAATAAGGGCAAAACTGTTATTTTCCAAATAAATTTCGTAAATTCTGATTCAGATCGTTACACCTAAATCTCTTGATTTTATTTATCCATATTTAAATGACTTATTAAATTATAACATATTTATCATATTAAGGACAAGTATGATAAAAGACATCATAGTTTTTTACGATAATTAGTTCATCATGTTTACTACAACAAAAGGAACCCAAAAAAAAAGTGCCACCTTGAAATTGAGTATCAAATTCTTTTTCAAATGAACTAATAAATAGTCGTTGATTTGATACTCATGTATTTTCTCTGGTTCATATATTTAATTTTTTGATATAATTTATAAATAAAGATGTAATTAAAGTAGGTAAAAGTTATATTTATATTTCCTCAAAAAAAAAAAATATGACCAGATGGTGGCAATCAGGAATCTACTTTGGTGGTTGTTGCTATTAAATAAATGGACGATGATGACCATGTAATATTGAATATTGTAGTGTGCTTCATTTTTAAATAGTAAAAAGGGGCCACGTTCATGTCTTTTGTTGTCCATTTTTGTAATTTTCATTTATTAGTTTTTTGACCTTGTCGAGGCCGAGGCCCAAGAACGCAAGGCACATATTCCATCAATGTTTCCCACTTCCTGCCGTTGGATCCTGAGTCCTCCAGCCTTTTACTTTTACCGCCTTTGATTCCACACCTCCAAGCTTCCATCTCCTACTCATGCAGCCATGCGACCATGCACCTCTAAATTGTGGTCCATACAGCAGCACCCACGTGTCACCTTCATGGAACATGTCTCTTTCTTTGTTATTTCCTACTCATGCTTTATGAATTTGACAACTCTCTCTAGTCTAATGTATGTACATCGGAACTTACTAATGTTTTCGGTTTGCCACTACTCATCATCCTAGGCTATTAACCTCTTTGTTAATTTATTTTTTATTTTTATTAAAAAAATATTTAAAAAAATTCAGAGAAATAATTCCCTGATTCACGATTCATTCACTGCTCTTATCAACCTTTATTTTTTTAATAATATTTTAAATTTAATATTTAAGTTTACTATTTATTTTTATTTATATTATTTTAAAATTATTAGTCGAATGATAATTTCGTCTAAATATTTTGGTGAAACCGACTCACCATTTTCACTAAAAATTATTGAATTTAATTATTATTTAGATTTTAGGTTTAATTATCTACTTTGTTAATGCATCGCCTTTTTAGAATCATGTAACAACAAAATGTCCACATCTTAGTGTACTGTCGATTTAATATGGGCAAACTAAATCAAATTGATGCACTGTGATAGGTGTAATCTTTGACTCAATGTGACAAGGCATGATAAGCTATTGAGAGAGACAAATAGGCATAACATCCAGGTTCGGATGGAAAATTACCTGCCTACAAACCCTTTCAGGCTCTTATTAAGTGTACACGAATCAAATTATAAATTACAATTAGATTGTTTTGATGCCATTTGGCCTATTTGAAAACCACTTAATTAAATCAAACCCAATGACCTTATTACTTGTTTTGTTTAATTAACTTCCTCTTATTGGTTATTACCACTTACTATCATGTACACATTAATGTCAACCATTTAATTACAAGACCTCAAATTTATTTTTCAAGATGTCCGTCGAATAGTACAACATTTCTCAACTACTTTTCCATTTAGCCATGCCGACATGGTTTCTAACTCTTTCATAAAAATGTCCTTGTTTTAAAGGAAACTGTTGTTATGTTCTCTAAATTTTACATTAATATTAATTATAACCTTTGAATTTTGTTATAAATAATGAGATCCCTAAATTATATCCAAATATGCAATAATCATCTCTCCATTAAACTAATTAAATTTTTTTTGTCGAAAATAAGGGTTAGATAGTATCTTCAAGAATATATGAGTTTTTCGTCACTAAAGATGAAAAACATCATTAGTGGCGAATTTTTCAAACGAATGGCATTGCCAAAACATCCTTTTTCGACAATGTTCATCGAAGTATTCGTCACTAAAGATATTCTTTATCTTCAATGACAAAAAATGCATATACGTTCAAACTTTTTGCATATTTTTTTTCTTCAGAATTTTCAGATTTTTTTCAGAATTTTATTTATCCTTTCTTTTAATTGTAATAAGTTATTTAACTAGTGGCCTCAAAAATTTCAAAATATCTATTGTTGGTGTTTAGAGGAAGAGAAGAAGAAGAATGAGGAGATGAAGAAGAGGAAGAACGGAGGAGAAAAGAGGAAGGAGAAGAAGATATATATATATATATATTAACTTTTTATTTGATTATTTTTTTTCATTTATATATATATATATATATTTTGAAATATATTTAAAACGATCATTTTACCTTTATTTTTAATTAAAAGAGAAGTTAACAATTTTAATGGATAGGCATATTTTGGTATAGTTGATAAATTTTTGGCACTAATATTAAAGTAACTCGTCAAACTTAATATAGTTTAAAAGTAAAAGTGAATCTGCTTTTTATACATCAAACTCGCTATCTTTGAAATTTGGAATTTTCACTATACAATGAAGCACAAATACCATTAAATTCTAAAAATGATGGTAAAGGTAACGTAAATAGAAATAGAAAACCATTTATATATATATATATATAATCATTTATATATATATAATCCCCTCATATCAAAATGTCATTAAAAAGAAAGGAAACATCAATAGAAATATAAACTTGGTTTGAAATTTGGGTGGTGAAGGTATGGGTGGGTATGATACGGTTCGATATGAATATTTGTAATATTCAAATTTATACCGTTAAAATCTTAACAGTTCGATATGATTTAAATTTTCTAAAATTAGAAATAAAACTATTTCGATATAAACCGTTACTAACGGTTCGGTTTGGATCGAAACAGTTTGAAAACCTTTAGAAATTAAAAAATATATATATATAAAAAACAACAAAATAATCAATACTCAAAATTTTGTAAATTAAGCTTGTGAATGATTGGATTGCAAACATTACCACTATATTAAGATTTATCAAAAAAATATTATCACTTAATAATCTTTTATTATATTCTTATATGGTTATACGTGTATTTTTCTAGATATACATGTGTATCTTTTTATCTTTATTATTTTTATTTGTATTAATAATAGATTTAAAAATTAATAAAAATTAATATATTTTTCAACAGTCCGATTTGAACTTAACGTATTTTCAAACTGGAAATTCAAATTCAAACCGTTATTAATGGAGCTATTTGGTTTTTCAAACCGTTTTACTTGTATCTGATTAAATCTAAATTATTAGATAAATATTAATTTGAAACAGATCGATTAATGATTTTAAGTGATTTATGTCCACGGGTACGATAAGATTGTGATTGTGGGACAAAGTTATTGGGCTAAGTTAACCCTTTGTCGTTTGTGCTTTCCTAGTTTGTTTCCTTTGTAGATAGATCGATCCACCGACCCTTCCTTCTCTTATATACCTATCTTTTCTGTAGGGGGACATGCACACGCCCAAAAGCATATGCTTTTTTCTACTTTTATTTTTTGTTCCTTTTTCTTTTGTAATTTTATTTGCACCACAATATTATGATTATCCTCCTACTTTCTCCCTGCATATGGGTTGCTTTCTGGTTCCATTCTAGGAGCAACTAGTGGTTGTTGAATAAACAATTATTATGTTATACTTGTCAATTTTTATTCCCAAATCCTTCATTCAATCTTTTAAATTAGTGTTTTTCGGACATAATCCTTGGCTATTCAATACTCCAAAGGAATCATATAATTGATGTTCATGATCATTATTTGTGAGTTAAGATTTAGAGTTATAATTTGCATGTATTTTTTTAAATTATGATGTCTAAAAGCTTAACTCATACTATGAATGTAATATGGTTATTTTAATCGAATTTGGAATAGCATATCATTATAGCACCTAACACACACATTATTATTCAAATTCAACTTATATTTATCTAATATTGAGACATATCAATAATGTCGTGCACATATGTTATAGTACTTAAATTGATAATAGTGTATTACCATAGTTTTGAATATACCTAAATATTTATCTCATACTATAATCCCCGACTCTTTATTATTTTTTATCTCTTTTTCTGATAAAGTCGCATGATTTAGTTGATTTTGCATTTTTGAGTACAAGATCAAGACTACAAATGAAGAGTAAATTTAGCTAAATTAAATTAAAGAACATACTTGATTCCATAGTTTAATTGAGATATTAAATCAAAATTGGACACATACGTATGAAACTGTGATTTACAAGAAGGAATATGATGCTCCAATTAGTGAAAACGCACAAGATGTCACCTTCTAAGAGCATAGATATGTATTTGGAATTTGGATGGTACATTTTGATTGTGACAGGGTGTAGTAACAGATACATAATAAGAATACGAACAAAGAAATATTGTCCTTAAATCACATATTATTGTGCCTCTAACATGAAGGAAGAGGGAAATTCTAATTAATTGCTCCGCTCTTTTTAGTTGCCATGAGATCCTATTGACCGACAGTTCAACTAGGGTTTTGAATTTATGTGGCTTAAACAATGGGTTTTAAGGATATTTTGTTGTCAAAATTTAATCATGTAATTAAGCACTAATCACACCCCTTTAAATCATTTCAAAAAGTCATGCAATATGTTTATTGTGGTTGTGACAGCGCATTAGCAAACAAAACAGCCAATAATCAAGATCAATAATGAATCATGGAATGTGCTGGACTGTGATTTCTTTGCCACTTGGGGGGTCCTACTTCCTTTGAACCTATATTAAGCTCAAGTTCAATGCAGTTACTAAGAATGTTATTAAGCTCAAGCTCATCAATATTTAGTTTCTTTGGTAGCTGGTGTTGTTTCTCTTGTTGTTTTGTTCTCTGTTTTGACAGTGCTGTTGCTTGTATTGGGCTTGTTGGCTGTGTTCCTTGTTCGCTCCGTGCACAAAACAATGCATATATAGCGTAGTTTTTGCCAAGAGAAATAAACTCAAATTTGTCCTCCCGAAGCTGATTCGAGTATTGTAGTACGTGAACATAAGGCAGTGGAGGAGTAGAGTGTTGAGGTTCTAATCTGCTAGGCCAAGTCAAGGATCTAGCTTTGCTTCGTGTCCATGCAATCAGAAAATTAAAGTGAATTGGCAGAGGATGAGGCAATAATTTCACATTAGCAATAATTATAAAACAACCGCCAAAAATAATCATTCAGCAAAGCCTAAACATACACGTCAAGTATGTCCCATTTTACACATTATTATTAGAAACATAGATTAATTCACAAGTCTGCAACTAAAATGCTCATTGCAATAATGCCTAAATGATTTCAAGTACAATAGTTTTTGTGCACACCATACTTTAGCTTCTTTTGCTATAATCACCATGGAAAAGGCCCAAAACTCAATTTGGTTTGGCCCATAATTAGGGAAGATGCATTAGCTTAGGTTCCATTCCATGTGCCCAAATCAATAACTTGACCAAGCTAATGGGAGAGCCGAGAGTGTATGTTCTAGTGTAACGTTTTGAGGCGTCAAGGAGCAACACATCTGCCAAGAATAGAATCAATGTGAACCTTAGAGTTGCCTTCAACGTGAACTCTTTTGAGGCCCTTTTATCAAGCTCATTTCAAACCATCAAGCAAACACTTGTCCTCCTACAATAAGCACATTATTGTCTCTAGAATTTCAAACATTAACATAGAAAGTCATACAAACATTATAATAAGCAAAAAATATTCTTATCATATGAAAGAGAAGAACAAATTTGATTAAGAGAAATAAAAAAGTACGAAGCAAAACAAGAAAAAAAAAACAGAATTATAAAGTAAAACATAAATAAAATGCTACCAAGCAAAAAAACCAAACTATAGGAACCAAGGTCAATCTACTTCCAAATAAATTTCTGTTTGTACGAGTTTAGGGCCAGGGCCCTATAAAATGTTGGATGATTGGAAAAATCGAGTGGTCATGACCCACTTCTGCAAGCCCAATATGGCCCAACCAATCTTCTTATTTAGAGACAATTTGGTCTCCCGACGACCCCCCCTCCTCCTTGTCTCCATCTGATTTTTACTTGGCCCCCAAGTTGCCAGTTCACTCACTTTTCAAGAGGGTCTCATGCTCATATATCCAGTCCTTTTTAGGCCCCACCAAAATCTCTGCCTTTTCTTGTGCCTTAGTAGTGGTCCCACCTTGGGTCTTACAAAGAACGCAACCACCTTGACTCTTGACTTCTGCAATAAGGATTTCTAATTTGCAAGGATAAAAATGCTGTTTTTACCATTTATCAAAAAAAAAAAAGAAGCTGTTTTATACTAGCTTTACAAAAAATGATTCTGCACCTGACACTTACTTAGAAAAGGTCAAAAAACCAGTTTTATTTCAAACCCTATCAAATAAATAGACAATGGATAATGAAAATTTAATTATAATCAAATTTTACTAACAATGAACGATTTAGTCTTTTCGATTATTAGTATTATATTTTAGTCATATATTTGTTATGAAGTAATAAAAATTTTGATTGTAATTTTAGTAAAAAATTGAAAACGATATATAAAATAAATACCATATATATATATTTTAATATTCTATATATAAAAAAGAACCAGTTGGTATTGAAATTTTACTGTCAGGACCCGTCCCGAATATCACCTCGATACCCAGGATGAACCCTGCTCCCGTCTGACAATCACACTTACAGTACCAAAAATAACCTTAATACAACTATAAGCATAACTATCAGACGAAGGAGTAAATATATACAACAGTAAGCAGAGCATAGTTCTACAAAATGGGCACCAAAAGTCCTACAAGTCTAAGTCTGCAACGGAAGAACGTCGGAAGCTCTATGCCTCGATATCTGCCTCAACGTTCACCCCAGCGCTATCACCACGACCTGGAGGGAAATTTAAAAAAAAAAACAGAAAGTGTGAGTGGACCGGGAAAAATGGTAGTTTCAAAACAGCTTCTCGTCAAATCAGAGTTAAGGAAAAATAATAAGTTGTTCCCTCCGTTGTGGAAACAGGCATGTCCGACGAAATAATAGAAAATCCATAATATGGAACATCATAAGAAACAGAAACACTATCAAACATCATAAGAAACAGATACACTATAAAATGGATATCAAAACCAGAGCATGAACATCAAACCACCAATTCTGATCAAACCTGCTGGACCTATCCGAGTCTTTAAACTCAACCAGGCCTCAAATATAACTCCGAGTCTTTAACCTCAATAGGCCTATGGGGGTAATATCGTAATATCCGAGTCTTTAAACTCCCGAGTCTTTAAACTCAATCCGGGCCCGTCCCCCATCAATATCAATCCGGGTCTTTAAACCCAATATCCAGATCCAGCAAATCCAATCCATATCAGTGTAAAACCATTCCGAAATCTATCGCCAAACTCGAATTCGAAATCCCCGGTTTGAAGCCCTTCCGGCGTTCAGAACCGACATTCCGAACCCGAATCCGGAAATCCATTATTATACCAAAAACCACATGTAATCACAAAACATATTTCATAATTCATTTATCGACGTCAGAAAACAGTTATAGGTTAAAATCCTCAAATATGGTATCAAAATACGAAAACCAGATTTTCCTCGAAAAGCGTGTAAAATCCCAGAAATATCTCGAAAAACGTGCAAACATCTTGACACGACCCATCCCAATCCCCCCGGGATTACCATGGAATGTGACGTGCTCCCGTCTGACAAGAGGCGTCAGACAAGGGATAACCGATTGCCACTGCCCAAACGGGCTTCCAGAGTGCGTAAGGATCGATGGAGGAGGTGTGCGATGCCTAAGTCTCTGCTGCAGTCGTATCCGGAATCAACCTGAAGGGCATTAAAAACAAAAGCTGTGAGTGGACGAAAATAAACAAGTCTGCTTAAAACATTTATAAGACATTTATGCCCCTCAGTAAAATCATATGCATGCACCAAAACCAATAATCCCATATTTATTTAGAAATAACCATTAGGGCCTTAGCCCGGAAACCAAAGCATAGTTTCAATTTCCAAAAGTAAATCCAGGAGGTATTTCATCAATCCAGTAATATTCATTTATCATTTTCCATCTCCGGCATCCCCGATGCCTAGCGTCCTAGACGCTTGACGTTCCAGACGTCATATCTCACGGTATTAAGCAACGCGTGCTGCCCGGGGTCTCACCGGGTCCATATCTCTGACATCCCCGATGTCTGACGTCCATGACGTCCAGCAATCCTGCTCCTGGATCACTATACGGTCCGGTAGCTCCGTACAATGAGCCCTCGCAGGCAATGCACCGTGACTTCTCCAGTGTCCCCGACACTTGGAGGAGACCAGGATATAAATATCCTCATATCGAGATGGTTTTATGGAACACATTTTATTATTCATTTCCAAAATATCACAAGGGCCCTGCCCCGAATTTCCATAAAACCGTCATAAGTCCAAATGGTTGAATCAAATCCGAAATAGTTTATTCAATTCCATTTTAGGGTCCCCGACCCGAAATCACATATACAAGTCAACTGGGCTCCTGGCCCGATCCATAAGTTAACTGGGCCCCTGGCCCGATTTCATAATTCAATTGGGCCCCTGGCCCGATTCAACAAATTAACTGGGCCCCTGGCCCGATTTCACTTTATCAAATCCGTAACCGTTTCATGAAATCATATCCATCCATATTTATGGAAATCAGTGCAAATCCAGAAAACCTCGATTCACGTGCGAACACGTAAATCGCCTCGAAAAGCGTGAAAACATATAAATTCACTGATATCCAAAATAAATCATATAATCCCAATTATAACAATCATGAAACAGTTATGCATGCATCGAATTTATAAAACCAATGTCCACTCACAGACCGTTTAACCGAGCGCCTCGATACGCGTGCCATAGGCCCTCCCGGGCCACCTCACTATCACCGGGACTCCCAATCCTGTTCAAATCAATTTAGAGGATCACTAACCTCATCATTAACATCCTATTCAAGTCCCGTAATTTTCCCGAATTTTTAAGTATTTTTAAATTGGATTTAAAACCTTCGGACATCCCGAACAATATCGAGACGGTGTCCGATCGACACGAAACCAATCCCAAAATGTTCGTTACATTGTATAGGACAAAAGTCATGTTGACCTCACCTCGAGATTCGTGCCCACGCGCCGTCACGCGCCGCCGTGAGTGGCTGCGCGTGAAAGCCACGCGCCTGCTACAGTGACTGCTACAGTGCTCCTTCTTCACCCGAATGACTGGTAAACGGGTCTGATTACCCGCGATAGGATCCGTTTCAAACACCCTCAATTCGATATCAATTCCATCTGTTCTTGATCCTACAACAATCATCAATCCACCAATTTCAGTTCTGTGTCCATGATTAGCATCAACCATCGATCAATCTTGTCGACAGCCCGTGATCACCCAAAACGGGTCGATCACCAGAACTCCTCCAATCCTTAACCATAATCAAATTAACTTCACAGGAAGTTAATATGGACTAATACGAACTAATTAGCATAATTAATTTAACTCGACAATACCTCAATCGTCACAACTCAAGCTCGAGTTTTCCGGCCGTCCACCATGTCCGTTCACGGCCCTAGGAGCTCCCAAGCTTGCCCCAAATGATCTGGATCGACTGGAAATGATCCCAGAGAGCTAAATGAGTCATCAAATTGCCCTGGGCTGGCCCAGAACCTCGAATTGGATTTTTGAATTTGTTAACACAGTTTCGGGTTTCAGGACAAACCTCCACCATTTTCACCCTATTCCTTTCATTCTTAATCTCAGAACAAACCTCTCGACTCACTCTCCATTCTAACAATCCAAAACGGCCATTAAAAGCATCCAAAAGTGCCACACTGGCCACTGCGAAATGTCCCCTGCACTGACCCGAAAAACAAAAGAAAACCCAGGGTCCATGTTGTGCAATCGATTGCCAGCACCTCACATGTGCAATCACACGACAAAGCTGCCGCAACAACAGCCCATAAATTGATAAACAATCAAGGGATCGATCGCACAAGCATCCACTTACACGGCCAGTTCAATGGAACAGTGCCCCCGTGAAGAAAATTACAATTCTGCCCTTGTGCAGAAAATTACCAAAATGCCCCTCACGCATCCTGACCCGTAACTCGGTCATACGGACTCCGATTGATGCGTGCCGCCTGTCATTGGATTCGTATCGACGATACCTACGCAACGGTCCTTGGCCCTCGACCATCGGACATCCCGGCCGAAAAGTCAACATTCACCCTTATATCGTCCAAATTACGAAAATGCCCCTGGACTTCCGTACATCATAACTTTTACCACGAACATCGGAATCGAACGTGCCACCTGTCTATGAACTCGTGACGTCCCGAACTACGTCACGGTCATCGGTCAAAGTCCATTTGACCATCCGAAATAAAAGTCAACGTTTTGCCCACACCCAGGGGCAAAACGGTCATTTTGCACCATTCGTCCGAAATCGCCCAACTAATCCCAGATTAGTAAATCACAATTAAATAATATTAAATCCCGATATTCGGGACGGGTCGTTACAACCTTCCCTCCTTAAAGAATTTCGTCCTCGAAATTACCAATAACCTTATTCCACAACCACCACGTGGAAAACATTTCGACCACACATCTGTGTACACTTGTACACCCACATACTGGGACAACACCAGCCTCGTTGTACCCAGACATCCCATCATAGTCATACATCATAATAGCAACAACACTCGACCACCTCGAGTAGAAATGATCACCTGATCCGCGATAAAATCGCCTAACCATTTAGCTGACTCCTTCAGCTAGATGGTTCCTTTCCATTTTCAATATATCCTTACATTTGCTCCCATTGGGAGTCACCAAATCTCGTTTGTCAGTCCATGCTGACACCATCAGTCAACTGTCATCACAAAACTTACCACCCTGGTAAGACTCCAACCATCAGCCAGTCAGTGACAACACCACGTACTACATCACTCTCGATGCAGCGCAAGATCAACCACATGATCTCAATTCGCAGGGCAAGCCCATCCTGCGACACAAAATAATCTCAATGTCCATAATCGCCGACTCCCCCAGCGAACCAAAACGCTGGGAAATCACGGTGTGATCAAGTCACACAAGGCTACTCGTGGTTTCTCAGACCACCAATTCACTCATCCTGAGTGTACGTATACCGTCAACTTACTCAATCAAGTGGTGTAACTGGAACACATTGAATACTAGCCCAGCAGTGAACACACATAACAATACCGGGGTTCCACTAGCCAACCGTGGCCAAGAGCTCCTGCTCATACAATCATTGAACCCCGACAAAATCACTCTGCCCGGCGCACAGTATCCAATGTCCAGTCCACAATATAGCCAAACAATTGATATCAGAACCAATCCGATTACCAACACATTAGTTACACACCACTGGTACATCCCCTGTACCGCCATTAGGCACCACTCAGCCTAACCAGTATCAATCTTCGTACAACGTACCCTGTACGTACCTCAATCCATCAATCTGACTATAGCCACCCAGGTTATAGCCAAACACGTTCTAGTAATGGAGTACATTTGCCCAAACCAACATGAGACAAAACGAACTCCACCCGTCATTTAGTCCCAACTCCGAATCCGAATCCGCAATTTCGTAAGAAATTCCGAATCCAAACCCAAACATCACATTTTAATCCATTTCCAAATCCGAATCCGAAATCATTATTCCGTAAGCTAGCATTGGAATAACCATTCCGCACCCAAATCCAGTAATCCATTTTCGAGCTTCGCAATCGAATCCTGAATCGTCACCCAGAAATTCGATTCCAAAACCCAAAATCTCGTTTACGTCCATCAAGACGTAACATAACCGAACCTATCGATTGCCTCTCCAAAACACTCGATTGACTTCATAGGGAAGCCAATCCCAATATCCACACGTCAAAGGTTGACAAAATCCGACCACATCGGAAACCTACTCAACCAAGTCACAACCCATATGGACTCACTCCGAAAGGAAGTTCAGTCCCGTCATTTACGACTCGCATATCAAGGTAAGAGTGATAAACTCTCCACCCATCTGGATCATCAAGATCACAATCCATATCCATCGTTACGTCACCCATCACGATCCTAGATCGTCACATCGACCAAAGTCGACAACATCACAAATCAGATCCACCTAGGATCCACACATGCTCACATAGCTAACAATCCATCTGAAAGCTGATCGTAGGGTCCTTCACCCTCAGTTGAATCCTTCGCCAAATTTCCCTTGGTGGAAAGATGACCTCGCATTTCACCACCAAATCCAAATTCATACTCAACTTCTTGTGTCCAATGACCCCAAGCCAAACATGGGTCCACCAACCAATACACACTCAACGTACTGGTAGCAACAATCATCATCTGCCACGGCAGGAAATAAGAAGTCAACCCCAAAGACTTCGGAATACCAATCACCGATGTGGAAACGAGCACTCCTCTCGTCTCCCAATCACAACTCTCCCCGACACGGGAGTTCCAACCATGTTGGAAACAGACATGCTCCCAATGAGATGTCAAGTCCAACCACTGGACTGCCCACGTCCATACCTCACTTGGACCACCACATGTCCAAAATCAATTCATTACTCGGACCTCACGTCCGTCAATAATCATGTATGCACACACCCCGATTCCGAACGGGATATCCACAACTCTGCCTGGATGTGCATACCCAACTGCCTTCGTCTCACATCACAACCTAAACAGGTTCAATCCTCAGGTTCCAAGTGATTCACAATCACAAAATCCCACATCACCACCACGAATGGTTTCCCCGACTTTTCAAATTTCAATAATTTCCTTGTACCCTCAGGGGATATAAGCAGTACACAAACTTACCAATCTCGGAGTTGACCACAACTCCCCAAATCCACCAACTCGCATGACATAGGGAACATCGTCCCTAGATTCCCCAAGTTTCAATCATACCTTTTGATCCATTCATCACTTGTCATCATATATCTGTTAGGACTTATCCCAACACGACACAACCTCCACTGGATCCCATCCAGTCCAAGACTCAACCACCACTGAGTCGCAGATACCAATCATCTGTTCATCATGACAGAGTCACACCCCAAATGGTGGCTCATTGTCAACACAATTTCTGACACCAGCACCAGCGCTAGTACCAGCACCATCGCACCATCATCAACACTAGTATCAGCACACAGGCATCCATACCAGTATTGGCATAAAGGTATCACCATACCGACATCCATACATAGCACACGAACATCCATGCTAGCACACAGTGTGCAAAGTTGTTACCCTGGATCTCCGTTCATTACGAACGACGATCCCGTAACACCACTCGTACCCCAGGACTATGGGTACCTCCAATTTGACCACTGGCACATCAGGATAATGGACGTTCCCTGAACATCCCCAAGTATGAAAGCCACACTAAATACCCTCGATAACCAAATATCTCGACACAACTGTCGACCAACAGTCATCGTTGTCAAGATCCGTATCCACACACCATACTAACATCCGATCCAACACGGGATTCCATATTTTATCGCATAACCGTATCCGTGGATCGAAACCCATAAGACTCACTAGAGTCATCCACACGGTCATCCAAGACCTCAGCCGCTCGTCGCAGCACAATTCCTTAATTAACGTTCACTTTTCCTGCCCATCAATTATAAATTAGGGTTCCAAAATCACACCCTAGGGTTCCACCGAACCCAACTGCCTTCTGCAGTAAAATCCACAACCTGACCGACCCCGCGGTCCTGACATCGTATAGACGTCCAATCCAATCCAATCGTCAACTCAACGTGGGTTCCATCGTAGGTTCCACTACGAAGGTCATCGGCTAACTCCGATGCACCAACCCCCGTACACTAGCCAACACTACTAGGGTCCAAAACTTAGACCAATACTCAACTGAGTTTCGTATTTCCATAACATTATTCAAATGGGGTTCCCTGAACCTAGCTGTGCCCAGTGGCACAACAATCCATCATCTCATGACCGGACCGACGGTCCCACATTACCAGTTAATCGTATACAACCCCACCTGGGTTGAATCGCATCAATGCACGGCGTATCGGGCCAAACACACCCAATTCACCATACAAACCCAAAACTATCTATCAGGTTGACAACGGAACAGCAGCCCAAAGAGACATCACACCCTCGACCTTCGCGCACAAAAGAGCAAAACCTGCTCTGATACCACTTGACACGACCCATCCCAATCCCCCCGGGATTACCATGGAATGTGACGTGCTCCCGTCTGACAAGAGGCGTCAGACAAGGGATAACCGATTGCCACTGCCCAAACGGGCTTCCAGAGTGCGTAAGGATCGATGGAGGAGGTGTGCGATGCCTAAGTCTCTGCTGCAGTCGTATCCGGAATCAACCTGAAGGGCATTAAAAACAAAAGCTGTGAGTGGACGAAAATAAACAAGTCTGCTTAAAACATTTATAAGACATTTATGCCCCTCAGTAAAATCATATGCATGCACCAAAACCAATAATCCCATATTTATTTAGAAATAACCATTAGGGCCTTAGCCCGGAAACCAAAGCATAGTTTCAATTTCCAAAAGTAAATCTAGGAGGTATTTCATCAATCCAGTAATATTCATTTATCATTTTCCATCTCCGGCATCCCCGATGCCTAGCGTCCTAGACGCTTGACATTCCAGACGTCATATCTCACGGTATTAAGCAACGCGTGCTGCCCGGGGTCTCACCGGGTCCATATCTCTGACATCCCCGATGTCTGACGTCCATGACGTCCATCAATCCTGCTCCTGGATCACTATACGGTCCGGTAGCTCCGTACAATGAGCCCTCGCAGGCAATGCACCGTGACTTCTCCAGTGTCCCCGACACTTGGAGGAGACCAGGATATAAATATCCTCATATCGAGATGGTTTTATGGAACACATTTTATTATTCATTTCCAAAATATCACAAGGGCCCTGCCCCGAATTTCCATAAAACCGTCATAAGTCCAAATGGTTGAATCAAATCCGAAATAGTTTATTCAATTCCATTTTAGGGTCCCCGACCCGAAATCACATATACAAGTCAACTGGGCTCCTGGCCCGATTCATAAGTTAACTGGGCCCCTGGCCCGATTTCATAATTCAATTGGGCCCCTGGCCCGATTCAACAAATTAACTGGGCCCCTGGCCCGATTTCACTTTATCAAATCCGTAACCGTTTCATGAAATCATATCCATCCATATTTATGGAAATCAGTGCAAATCCAGAAAACCTCGATTCACGTGCGAACACGTAAATCGCCTCGAAAAGCGTGAAAACATATAAATTCACTGATATCCAAAATAAATCATATAATCCCAATTATAACAATCATGAAACAGTTATGCATGCATCGAATTTATAAAACCAATGTCCACTCACAGACCGTTTAACCGAGCGCCTCGATACGCGTGCCATAGGCCCTCCCGGGCCACCTCACTATCACCGAGACTCCCAATCCTGTTCAAATCAATTTAGAGGATCACTAACCTCATCATTAACATCCTATTCAAGTCCCGTAATTTTCCCGAATTTTTAAGTATTTTTAAATTGGATTTAAAACCTTCGGACATCCCGAACAATATCGAGACGGTGTCCGATCGACACGAAACCAATCCCAAAATGTTCGTTACATTGTATAGGACAAAAGTCATGTTGACCTCACCTCGAGATTCGTGCCCACGCGCCGTCACGCGCCGCCGTGAGTGGCTGCGCGTGAAAGCCACGCGCCTGCTACAGTGACTGCTACAGTGCTCCTTCTTCACCCGAATGACTGGTAAACGGGTCTGATTACCCGCGATAGGATCCGTTTCAAACACCCTCAATTCGATATCAATTCCATCTGTTCTTGATCCTACAACAATCATCAATCCACCAATTTCAGTTCTGTGTCCATGATCAGCATCAACCATCGATCAATCTTGTCGACAGCCCGTGATCACCCAAAACGGGTCGATCACCAGAACTCCTCCAATCCTTAACCATAATCAAATTAACTTCACAGGAAGTTAATATGGACTAATACGAACTAATTAGCATAATTAATTTAACTCGACAATACCTCAATCGTCACAACTCAAGCTCGAGTTTTCCGGCCGTCCACCATGTCCGTTCACGGCCCTAGGAGCTCCCAAGCTTGCCCCAAATGATCTGGATCGACTGGAAATGATCCCAGAGAGCTAAATGAGTCATCAAATTGCCCTGGGCTGGCCCAGAACCTCGAATTGGATTTTTGAATTTGTTAACACAGTTTCGGGTTTCAGGACAAACCTCCACCATTTTCACCCTATTCCTTTCATTCTTAATCTCAGAACAAACCTCTCGACTCACTCTCCATTCTAACAATCCAAAACGGCCATTAAAAGCATCCAAAAGTGCCACACTGGCCACTGCGAAATGTCCCCTGCACTGACCCGAAAAACAAAAGAAAACCCAGGGTCCATGTTGTGCAATCGATTGCCAGCACCTCACATGTGCAATCACACGACAAAGCTGCCGCAACAACAGCCCATAAATTGATAAACAATCAAGGGATCGATCGCACAAGCATCCACTTACACGGCCAGTTCAATGGAACAGTGCCCCCGTGAAGAAAATTACAATTCTGCCCTTGTGCAGAAAATTACCAAAATGCCCCTCACGCATCCTGACCCGTAACTCGGTCATACGGACTCCGATTGATGCGTGCCGCCTGTCATTGGATTCGTATCGACGATACCTACGCAACGGTCCTTGGCCCTCGACCATCGGACATCCCGGCCGAAAAGTCAACATTCACCCTTATATCGTCCAAATTACGAAAATGCCCCTGGACTTCCGTACATCATAACTTTTACCACGAACATCGGAATCGAACGTGCCACCTGTCTATGAACTCGTGACGTCCCGAACTACGTCACGGTCATCGGTCAAAGTCCATTTGACCATCCGAAATAAAAGTCAACGTTTTGCCCACACCCAGGGGCAAAACGGTCATTTTGCACCATTCGTCCGAAATCGCCCAACTAATCCCAGATTAGTAAATCACAATTAAATAATATTAAATCCCGATATTCGGGACGGGTCGTTACATCTCAATCACGTATAATCATCATTAAAACATAAAAACACACACATAAAATCATAAAACATTGATGAAAACAGTTAGACATGCTCGGAAATAGGAAAGAGTCCACTCACAGATCAGAACAAGTCACTTGCGCTCCTCGACTGTCTCTGGTGTCTCCCGTCCTGTCAATAGATACCAAATAGGGTCACAATTACATCAAGGATACCTTTCCTAATTTCCCCAATTTTCGGGAATTTAATACTATTTTAATCCTAAACCCTAAACCGTACGGATTCCCGAACCATCCCGTAACACCGTCCGATTAACCCGAAAACTATACCATTGGATTCCTTAGAACATTTAGGACTAAACTCATGTTGGAAACTTGGCCGGATTCTTCCCCACGCGCCTCCACGCGCCGCCCAAAGTGGCTGCGCGTGGGCCTCACGCGCCAGCTACAGTAGCATCTCCTTCCTCGAGTCACCCGGTTCAACACAGTTGAACCGGCGTGAACGGTTCTCTGTATTCCGATCACCATTTCAATCCAAACCAATCCTATCCTCTTCGTTCCGTCCTAAGCAACATGTCCAAGTCCTAACCTCGAAGAATCACGGCCGGAAACCCGCCTTTCACGGCCTCGAAACAGACGGCCTATAGCCCCTGTTTTGACCGCCGGCCGCCCAGGTCCTTCCCGGTCACGGCGTTCATCTTAAACGACGCCTAAGACCCTCCTGAACTTCACCCTAACCTCCTTATCCCTCGACTCTACGCCCAAGTCCACGACTTTGCATTTGAAATTCACGGCTAAACAGAGTACATAGTACTCTCCGTCGACTGGGCTCCGCCGTGTACGCCTCCGTCACGGCGACCGTTCCATACCGTTCCTAGAACCTCCCTTAACACTACTGCACTCACCAATCCCCTCGATTCTCACCCTACCTTCACGACTTTTGAAATTAAAATCTACGGGAAAACAGAGCAAAAGAAGTTACCCTTCGATTCCGGCGCCGCCGTGAGAACCGTCACCTACCACGGTGCTCGTAGGACTCCCCGTAGCCTCCTGAGTCTCCTAGTGGCTTGAATCGATCCACCACACGGCACAGCAGCCACCTCAATCCACCGCCGTCTCTGTTTCCTCCAAAACTCCAGCCGTCCACCGCGTCGCCCCCGTGTACGGTTTCAGTCCCAAACCGTGATCACCAGCTCCGTCTTGCTTCACCGTCCCTCTTTCAACTGACTCTTCACTCTCTCTTGCACCCAGATCGATCAATCTTCTTCAACTTTCTTCTCTCTGTTTCTGTGTGTTCAAAGGATGCACGGTTCAAAAATGAACCAAGTGTGGCCGTGCACACTTTAGAACCTTAGGGAACAATCCAGCCCCTGCACGTGTCCACAATCCATAGGCCAGCCCAAAAAATCTCTGCCACTTGCCCTTATCTGATTGGGCTGAGGGAAAATGACCAAAATACCCCTCCTGCACAAATTACCATTTTACCCTCAGACTTTCCAGACCCGTATCTTTTCCGTCCGACGTCCGATGACAGCGTGCCGCCTGTCGTTGAACTCAGGACGTCGAGACCTATCCAACGGTCCTCGGTCTACGTGAAAATCACAAGTCCTCCAAAAAGTCAACATTTTCCTCATTTTATCAAAATTACGGTAACACCCTCAACCTTCCGTACATCATAACTTTTCCTCCGGTTGTCCAAATCGAACCTGCCACCTGTCTACGGATTCGTGACGTCCTAAACTACGTCACGGTCAAGGCCCAACACTCATCTAATCGATAATACAAAAAGTCAACTTTTAGCCTACTATTCACAAGGGCAAAATCGTCATTTTTACAAAACGTCACAAAATTACATTTTTACCCTTCCCGAAGGTACGGGTTGTTACATTTACCACCAGTGCAAAGGACACCCTATTTTGGTTTTAGGGTACTTGTATATTAAGCCTATTAGTTGGTTGGAAAAAATCGACCAAAAAACTACTCCAAATGGAAACTGAACCAAAGAAAAATCAAAGACCGAATAGAGAAAATCGAGCCAAATTGAACCAAAGTTCTCAGAGGTCCCAAAAATGGACCGGTTCAGAAACCCTAATTTGGGTGAACGGTGTGTTTTACCATGTATATTAAGTTATTGTCCTTACCTTGTTCGATACTTCGATGTTCTTCATCTTCCTTAGAGTTCACACCTACCCAGAACCGCACCCAAACAACTCACACCTAGCACTCATTGCACCTTGCATGCTCACACCTCTCCTCCATCTCTCCATCTTAGCCTCTCTCCTATCAATAACAGTTTACGTTTTTCTCCGTCGATCTCTCCCTCTCCCTTGATCTCTGTGTCTCAGTTGAAACACGAAACTCATCCCCCTTGTCCTCCATCACTCACCTCAAGAACCTTCACCCCACACGCTCACGCCTCTCCCTCGATCTCTTCATCTCAATCGAAACACATCTCCATGCCCACCATCGCACACGTCACGAACCCTCACGAACTCACGCCTCTGCCTTGATCTCTCCCTCTCCCTCAAAAGCAATCTTCGTGGCCTCCATCGCTCATCTCTTCAACTTCCAACTCTCAATCTATCTCCTTCGATCCAATAAAAAAACCGATTAAACTGATCCAAAATCGAGCCGAATCAATTCAAAATAGATTTGGGGCTGAAATTTGAACCAAGTCGAAACTAATTCCCCAACCAATTTGATTTCAATTTTAGCAAAAAAAAAAAAAAAACTAAATCGAAAAAACAATTAACAACCCTAAGTACCTCGGTCCCTTTTCACACTTCCCACACCCCAATTTTTGTTCCTCCACGCGTCCCAAAATGTCCGGTGCAAGCATAATGCTATCCATTATGAAGTTTTTGTTTGATACAAATGCCCCTATGTAGTAATTTGGTTATACACAATTTTGTTTTTGGTAAAAAAAATTTGGTTCAGTCCAAAATAATAAATTTGGTTTTTCACAATTCCTACTTCCCTAGACAATGGCTTGTATTGGATACTCTGCTTTGACAGCTTCTTGTCAAAATTTTGCCCTTTCTATGCTTTTTTCATTGGACTGAAAGGTCTTTTCACCGAAAAAGCACCAATTTTTGTTTGCCTTGCACAAGTAAAGCCTCTCACTTCACAAACTCTGAAACACAGAGAGAGTTGAAATTTGCTCTCACAGCTCCTCCGGCTCTGCGGACTCTCTCTCCTCTTGAAGCTGTACAATGTTGAAGAAGGTGCTGTACCTCACCTTCAACCTCCTATTTCTCTTTTCCTTTGCTGCTGGTGTTTCTGGTAAGCAACCCTCAATCATTTGTGTATTTTTCTCTCTCTCTCTCTTCTTCTTCTTCTCCTCCTCCTTTTAATTTTCTGAAACAAAGATCTTGGTTTTGATTTCTGTATCCGCAGGTGAAGAATGGAAACAATCGGTGATTATGAATCCATCTTCAAAGTTTCCACCTTTACCTGATGAACCTATCAGGCTGGTGTCTTCTCACTCTGAGCCCCTCAAAAAGCTTGGATTTTTGGGCCGCCACAAGATGGGTTTCATGCTGAGAGACCCAAAAGAGACAAAGCCATGGACTTTGAGCAGCAGAAAGCTCTCTTCAATTGACCCATTCCCAGCAAGACCAACCCCACTCCCACATATCTCTCATTTCCCACTTCACTCCTCTGTTGGATTTTCTGTGCCGGCCAATGTAGCAAAAAATCCTCACCCTCCTCAGTCCCAAACTCTATCTCCGCCACTCCAACTGCCTTCTCCACAACCCCAAACCGCCGCCCCACCACTCCAACTGCCTTCCCCTCATGCCCACCTTCTCTCCCCATCACCACCCAAAATCCCTTCACGACCACCTAAAATGCTTTCCCCACAACCCCAAACCACCGCCCCACCACTCCAACTGCCTTCCCCTCATGCCCACCTTCTCTCCCCATCACCACCCAAAATGCTTTCCCCGCAACCCCAAACAGCCTCACCACCGCCGCCTCCGGCACCCGAAACCCAACCGGCAACTCCACCCCAAATGTCTTTCACTCCAACCCCAGAGAACCCTCCTTTTGCTGACGATGCCGCCCCTCCACCTTCTCCTTTCACATTGCCCCCTTGTCTCCCAATACATGAGGCTCCAGCCTCGGCACCTGAGAGTGGGATGAACCACAACAACCTCTGGTGTGTGGCTAAGCCCACTGTTCCTTCAGGCACACTGCAGATGGCCATAGACTACGCCTGTGGAGACGGCGGGGGCGACTGCAAGGAGATCATGCCAGACGGCAACTGCTACAGCCCTGATTCCGTCGTGGCTCATGCTTCCTATGCCTTCAATAGCTACTGGCAGAAGAACAAGAGGACTGGAGGAACCTGCGGCTTTGATGGGACCGCAATGTTAATCAACAACGACCCAAGTAAAGCTTTTATTTTCTCTTTTTCCTTTTTCTTGCTGTAATGTTCAATGTCGTTTCTCTTGCTGATATGGAGCTTGTTTCTTTTGCAGGTTATCTTCAATGTCGTTTTGTTCTTACCTGAATCTGAAGGCATTGGTCATTTTTCTGCGTCATGACTTGAATTTTGCGAAAATCTGATTCTGAATTTCTGAGGCGACCTTGTAATTTTGTGACTAGCTTAGCAATTTGCATTTTGGATGTTTAATTTAATTATGACTTACGAGTGGAGTTAGTTTGTGGTAGCCATGCACAAAAGGCAAAGACTCTTGATATGTGATCTTCCTCTTGCTATAATCAGAGATATGCATCTTACAAGGAATGTGTGTGTCCATTACAGTAGCTTAAAGTTAGAAGTTTAGAACCATTATCTATTTCACATGTGTTATTGCTAAAAGCCCAACTTTATGAATTTTGCTCCAAAATTTCTGTGGTAATGCATGTTCTTCCTTACCGCCTTCCTCTGCCATTCGGCAATCAAATTCATAATCTGTAGGAAGGGTAACAAGGTGTTAGGGTTAGGGTCGCCCTTCTAAGAGCGCACCATGATTTGCTCCGTTCGATTGCCATCTATACAAAACAAGAGAAAAATTATATGGACTTCCCATTGAACTACAATTTGGGAAGTTCCTATTTATATGGACTTCCAAATGAACCATTTGGAAATTATATGGACTTCCAAATGAACAACAATTTGATAAGTTACGTTTTTACTTCGCTTATGTAGTAAACAATATTCCAAAGTAACATTTACACGTTGAAAAATCATCAGCTTTCTTCATTGCTGTTAGTCGTGGTCGCTACTGCAGTGGAATTTCCATGTTCACTGCCATCTGAAACTTCGCCCTGATCTTCATTCTGCAAAAATATGCACGCGGATTAGACAAACCAAAAGTAAAAATGAAACGGGTAAATAAAAGAATGAAACAACAGTACCCAATCACTAAAGGAAAGGTAGAACAATGGTAAAAATTCCCTTGAACAAGCACTGGGGCTAAACACCTAAAATGGAAGAAAAAAGAAACTCTGGGTTTCTTGCCACAATCGTGATCACAAATTTGTCGGAGGCTGATTATACACGTCAAAAGTTTCTGCTACTCAGGTTCTTCCTGTATCAGTTATTTCTGAGTCTTAAATTTTTCATCGATTTTTACATTTTTAATGCATTCTCATAATCGCAGAAGAAAAAAAGAATTGTCTATTAACAGGTCCCTCTTTGATATGCAATAAACCTTCAGCATAAACAAAATTCCACTTGCACATAAATGTGATCGCTCTCAAAGCAGTAATATGTGTAACTAAAGGCTATCACCATGATTACAAATTTAAAAAAATTATTTACAGAATAAGCGCATGAAACCCTCTTTTATAGACCGATATTTGATTCTCAATAGAAAAATTAAAACAAACTAAATTCAGAAAGTTTAAAAAGTTGGTCCAAAACTAGGGAAACCATGCAAGGAGAACCATACAAAGAATGAATTAGAGGTAAGAGACAAATTTACCTTTTTAACTTTACCATGAGCTACCATTATCTCGTAGAACTTACACATCAGCATTTCTTCTTCTACCTACAGATTTACATTAAGAATCTTCAGTGCCACACTAAATCAGTACCATCTAGAACTGCAAATTGTACATCATAAGTTCCTATGCACAGACATGCATATTTTCATTCAATCTGTTTTAGTCTCATCAACATAATCATAAAAAAAAATTGTGGAACTTAAGGGTCTAAAACCTTCAGCTGATGCAATTCCTTAGAAATTGATACTTTGGCTTCTTTAAGGAGCTCATTTTGCTTCTCCATATGCCTGTACATAGGAAATAAAAGAATATAAACTACAAAAACAAAATATATATCTCAGAATTAAATTTCATTTTGATTGAAAATACTTACTTCAATATCTCTCCTGTGTATCTAGGGTCCATCATAGTTAAGAGCCAGAAATCCCAGTAGCTAATGCAAGCTTAGGACGAAGATTGTAACTTTAGACTCCTCTTGGTATGTCGGTTTGGACCGGATGAATTTTTTCTAGTGTAGTCCTGATAACACCAATTACGCAGACAAAGAAAACATGAATAAGCTCAACTGGAAGTTTAGAATTAACACAAAAGTACCTAAACAATAACACCATCCCACAAGCTGACCAATACTGCTTAAAGAACTATAATGAATTTACCAGGAGGTCATCATGCAAGAAGACAGATTGTGTTTCAATATTTCCTGTCATTTACATGCCTAATTTTAGAGCTGTGGTAAACCAAGAAGATAGGCTGTTCCAGTCTGTTCAATACATGCGTTACTGTTTTTAGCCTTTGCATTTTACTGCCAACTAAAATTTGGCACAACCTTACATGTTTAACTTTTATAGAAGTGAAACTATTTTCTACCTAATGGCTAAAGCTAATGCTTCCATGTGTGTAGGAGTCCCGGTTCTGCCTTCCTAGGGGGGATTATGAACCATAAAGGTCACCTTTCTAGTAGCAGAGGAAGAAGCTTATGACCAAGTGGAACTTAAACAGGAAGCGATACAGCCTATACCTAAAGAAAAGATGTAATGTTTGGCATGGAACTTTCATTCCACATTTTAGTCGGGAATGGTATTGCTCAAGAAAAGACCCCTACTTTAAGTTTAAACAGGAAGAGATACAGCCTATACCTGAAGAAAAGATGTAAATTTTGGCATGGAACTTTCATTCCACATTTTAGCCGGGAATGGTATTGCTCAAGAAAAGACCCCTACTTTAAGTTTACACCCTTCCATTCTTCAGGACCCACTTTAATCTCAATTCTCAGACACAATTCATCAAACACTACATAGACAATCTCAATCTTAAGTTTAAAGGCCATATCAAATGTAAGACTTGCCCATATCCAAATTCACAATAAAATAAATAAAAACACAGAAACCAATTTGAGTTCAGCTCACTCGTGCACAATTTCAGATTCATACCCAAAGTATTATGATTTAAACAAAAAGAAAATTTACCCGGGGCATCAGCTTTCATCCAAAAAAGGAAAAACAATGACCAAGCTGTATCCGTTTGATAAAGAAAATTATGGAAACATAGAAACAAACTAGCAAGTGATGCCAGCACGTTGTTGCAGGGCCGTTCAATTGATTATGAATATAAATTCTATACAAAATGATATAAATCAATAGATCCAGGATATGAGATGGTGTTCAAAAGATGATTAACTATTTACATATATCATCGTTTGTTCATTTATATGATTTTACATGCATTATGGCATTGCTGTATAGCTGCATGGCTAAAAGTAAACATATTGGAGTTCAAAAAATAGCAACACTGGTTAGCTAACTGTTTCTTCAAAAATACCTATTTATAAGACATTAATATTTAACTCCAAGTGTAACTACAATCATAATACAAACCAAAAAGCAGAGACAATAAAAATGCACAATCAGAGAAATTCTACACTACAGATGTGTGATCAACATTCATTATGTTCTACACTATAGATGCTTTGAAGTCAATAAGCTGTTCTGTATCAAGAAATATAGACCAGAGATAGTTTGACTATTGGAAGCCAAAGCTTGTAGCTTGAATTTTAACAATTTCAAGTAGATAGTTTGTTGGAAGCCAAACACACATTCGAAACAGAATACAAAATCGATTGAAAGAAAAAAAGTTCTTTCAATTTCAAAATTTCAATTCAAGAAACTAAATATTAGCAAAAGCACCAGCTTGGATTAGACAGGATGATCAAATTGTTTAACTCCAGCACGCCTCAGCCTCACTGGAAAACAAAAGAAAAATACAAAATCGAACATTCAGAAGCAAGACCATCCCAAATACACTAAAATTTCTCACAGTAACCCTACTCACTCATCAATCAATTAAAAGAAAATTTAAATAAACACAACAGCCAGATTATAACTGCAATTCACACCACCATGCATAAAATCATCTGAATGAGTAGAATACGAAAGTTGAAATTGATATGGAGGTCATTGCATTAGAGTTCATTTGCAAAAATTAGGATATCAAAAATATAAAATCAAACAGAAGGTAAATCACAATTTTCATATCTATGTTGACCATCTCAAATTGGTACCACTCATAAGGCAAAGGTTCTTCCTTTTTGAATGGAAAATTAAGCCAAAGAGCTGAAATCAACAAAGAACCCAAATCCCAGAAAACTAAATGGCAATGTTTGTCAATCTCTTCACTGGATGAGGTTCTTAATTAAATTTAAAGACAATAAAAAGATCTCATAATCAACTACCAAGCATGCAGCTTTAAAACATTCAAAAATTTGAAGCATAGAATTTCAGAAAGCAAAGATCAATACAGATAAAACAAAGCAACTATGCGCGTTCAAAGATATGCATGAATAGCCCATTCTTATGCATGACATAACAGAGTCATAAACATATCCACATGCTTTACATAATGATCATCAAACAGTAGAATTCAAACTGAAGAATTTTTTTTTTTCTTTTCAAAATTCTAATCGAAGTTCAATTAGCACAAAAAATAAATATCGAATAATAAAGTGATCGATGAGAATGGATAGTCATAGACTCACTCACTGGAGATTGGAATATTTGGAATTGAAATTCGAGGATGGTTGTATTAATTCTTCTATTCCTATATATATATATATATATATAAGTTTGCTCGCTTTAAAATTTAATTCCAAACTATATATTTTTTCCATTCTCAATATCACCTAAATCTAACCTCTAAGTTGAAGTGATTATAATTTACCCAAAAGTCGCTATACAAACACATCAAATTGGTAAGATTACAGCTAGGATTATACAGAAAATCAAGTAAAATACAGCCGGCTCAGTTCCCATTTGACCCAAAAAAATAAGTAAATTTCAGTGTTCATCCCAATCGCATATGATGATTCATGCTTACTAATTACTCAATGAGAATAGAATTCTGAACAAAGCGAAAGGAACAGAGTCAACTTTCACAATCTTCGAAAGAACTGAAATTAAGGAAGGGTCTGGTTGCTCCTTGGTTCTTCGTCTTCCGAAAGTGCAACAAAAACACAGAAACCTTATCCCCAAAACTCAAACGTGAAGGTCAATTCATGAACCCAGAATTCAATTGACAAACCCCATAGGAAAATTCATTAACTCATAATTCAATTAACAAAACCATAGAAAAATTCATGAACCCAATACTCAATTCAGAATAAAAACATTGAAAAACATAGAAAATCCATACCCGAAATAGTCCGAGAACGCAGCATCTCCACCTTCAGAAATCCATAAAAGTAGTTTGATTCTCAGAAAGGACTCTGATCTCTATTAGGTAAATTTCGATTCCCTACACGACGCCGTCGAGCTCAATCATCTTCTCATGTATTACAGCAATCCAATTCGCGTTTTGGGCTCCTGCGACGGGCTCTTGTGCATCTGTAATGTGGCTAAATCAACCAAAAGCGTCACTTTGATGTGCAAGGACAAGAAAGGAACCCATCAACCAAATACCCATATGAGAATTTGCACAACAGAAAATAACCAAAGTAAATCATCGAAATTGAAAATTGAAAATTGAAAAATTAGCAGGTGTGAACAAGGCGACTCAACAGCGGACTCGAGGTCTCGAGCAGCTAAATGTAGACCAAGAAGGGACCATTTAACTCTTTATGGCTTCTAAATGCTTGAACCCAGAGGACTGGAGGAGACAATCCAGAAATATACGGATGATATATGAAAAATATTTCATAAATTATCTCAAATTGTTCAAATGGGCTTATGCACGAGATTTCCATAAAATCATCGTAATCCACAAATCCAATTTCTCAAATCTAAATCTATATATGAGTTCCCGACCCGAAATCACATTCATAAAACACAATTGAGCCTCATGCCCGATTTCGTAAACCAACTGGACCTCTGACCCGATGCCTCATTCAATCAAATGGACTCCAAGTTCGATAGTTCGTAAATCAAATGGGTCTCAAGCCCGATTCCATATTTCCAAATCCAAAATCATAACATTGAACCATTATAAAAACCACAATTACGTAGAAATACAGTATAAAACCATAAATCTCGATATACGTGCAAATATTGAAATCATCTCAAAATACGTGCAAATATATAAATCACCAATACAACAATCATCATCATAGAAATCACGTATATAAAACATATAAAATAGTTATGCATGTATCACAGTTTAGAAAACAATGTCCACTCACAGACCGTCCTACGTTGTCACCTCGACATGTGTGCCATAAGCCTTCCCTGTAACGACTCAGAAATTCGAAAAACAAAAAATTGGAAAAGTTGGATGTAAAATGATGATTTTGCCCCTAGTTATAAGGACCGAAAGTTAACTTTTTGATCGGGATCTTGTTTGGACTTTCCGAGAGGACCGTTGGATAGGTCTCGGGATGCTGAGTCCGTAGACATGCGGCATGCGTCAATCGGAGTTTGGATGTAAAAGTTATGGGTCTCGAACGGTGAGGGGTATATTGGTAATTAGCCAAGGAAGGGCAAAATGGTAAATTTGATCAGTATTGGTTGATTCAGCTAATATTAGTCTACGAGGGACACCTGTTGCTCATTGATTTGGATGAGGATTTATTATTTGGTGACATTTGTCACTGTCTAAGTGAGATTGGTGGCAAATGGTTGTTTGAATATTCAAAGGGATAACAACACAATCGTGTTTGAGTGTTGTCTGAGAAATGATCAATATATATATACATACGACTTGAATTAAAACCAAGAACAGAGAGATTGAATGGGAAATTTAGAGAGGAAAAGAAAGGAAATTAAATGGTGAGTTAGGAACCTTGAACCCAGCTGAAACCAAACTTACAAACCCGAAAAACCTTGATGAGCACTAATGTCGAATTTGAATTTGCAGACATTCATGAGTAAAATTGAGCTTGGATTAAGCTTCCCGAGTTCAACCCGAAGCGAACCCGATAAAAAACGAAGAGAATTGATGCTGTTTTGGCTTTGAACGTACCTAGTGACGGAGAAGGAATTCGAGGATTGAGTCGTGATTCTAGAGGGATTAAACGATGCAATTGGACTCGAAAACAATTTTATCTTGGTCCAATGACACTTCTGGGTGGATCAATTGAAAGAAATCAGATGAGATTGATGAACTTCGAAGAAGGAACAGTGCCCAGATAGCCTTCGATGTTCATCTTCAAATCATTTGGTTTGAGGTAAGGATTTGTGAAATTGAGTTTACAGAACTGTAATTGGACCTAAAACGATGTTGTTAGATAAATCAATTGAAAGAATTGATGTTGAATTGACAGAGAACTAGTCGGGTCGTCTCGCGGGTTGTAGAACCCGAATTGCAGATAGACGGGTTGGGACGACGACACTGTAGCAGGCACGTGGTGGTCACGCGCAGCCACTAACGGGGGCGCGTGTGCCTGATTCCCGAGGTGAGTTCAACATGACTTTTGTTCTATGTAATGTAACAAACATTTTGGCTTTAGTTTCGAGTTAATCGGACACCGTTTCGATATTGTTTCGAGGGTCCGAAAGTTTATGTTACGTATTTAATTCGTAATTAATTTCCAGAAAATTATGGGGAATTAATATGATGTTAATTAAGTCGTTAGTGACCTTGAATAATGATTTTGGACAAGATTCGAGATTCCTAAAAAATGTCAGAAATTACGGAAACGCGTGTAGCTTGGAAAGAGAGCGGTTTGGACGGTGTGTGAGTGGACGTTTGTTTTATAAACTGATATGCATGCATAGTTAAATGTTTTACATGATTTATGGCATTATTTTAATTGCAATGATTTGATATGATTATTTATGGATTTAATGATTATTTTAATCGGTGTTTTGTGCACGTTTTTCGAGAAAATGTGAAATGGATGTTTTGGGCGAAGGCCCGGGATTTGAGATTGGTTTTGACTTGGATTATGAGTTGGGAAATTGATTTGATGGATTCGTAATGTTTTCCGGATATTTTACGGATTTATGTGAAAATGACAACTTTGGTTGTGGTTGCATGGATTTGCATGAAAATGAGATTTGGGCACGAGACCCCGTGATAAATTGGTTTTGATATGGTTTTAATGATGATTTTGAAATAAATATTTTGATTTTGTATTGATGTTCGATGCCCCCAGATGTGTAATTCCTGGGTAGACTTCGGATGTGTAATTCCCAGAGGGACTCCAGATGCGTAATTCCCGGAGGGACCGGATGTGTAATTCCCGATGAGGCTGGATGTGTAATTCCCAGCAGGAGTGGATGTGTAATTCTCAGCAGGATGACGACTCTGGATGTGTAATTCCCAGAGGACCCTCGGATGTGTAATTCCCGAGTTATATGCTTTATTATATGATAAAATGGTTTTATAAAATGATTTAAATGGAATTTGGGCTTGAGAGCTGGGATTTGATGTTTTCATGTGATTTGGGCTTGAGAGCCAGGATTTGATGTTTTCATGTGATTTGGCTGGAAAGCCGGTGATTCTTATGTTTGATTCTATACATGCATGGTTTGATAAACTGGAGGGTAAATGATGTATTTTGAACTGTGTTTTAAATTATATTATTTTTGTCCACTCACACCTTTCCTGTTTTGATGACCCTTCAGGTCGTGGCACGACGTTCGGGGCTGATCGAGAAGCGGAGGCATGAGCGGAAATCAGTGCAGTTATCCCTTGTCTGATCGAACCACCATTTATGGTTGTCATTGATGTTGGAGCTCAAATGGGCTTTGAAGATGGTTGAGAGAGAAACCTTTTGAAAGAAGATCTAAGGAAACAAACATCGGAGGTGACCGAAATTGCAACTAGAAAATTGGCAGTCACAGGGGTATTTTAGCTGCTGGTACCTTTCGGGGAAAAAATTAATCAAATGAGGCACTAATTGGACTGGTTCTTCTGGGGAAAGGTTAAGCTTGAAGAGATGGCCTTTTTGGTTCAAGAATCACGACGATTGATGGCTGAAATTGAGACAATTGATGGTCGGACGATGAAGTAATGGCCCTCCAAAGTTGGGATTTTGGGTTTTGGACGAAAATGGTGAGGGGAAAGGTAAAACATGGGGAGAGAGAAAGCGAGGAGAGAGAGATTATTAGCCAACAAATAATAGAATTTTTTAGAAAATTATCCCTTTCGTTTTTGAACCACAACTCTCCCATTCCAACTCTGATTATCTCAAGTTGCTTCCCTACGAACTCGCGAGTTTGAGAACTATGCATTGATCTGAGAAAACTTTCCAAAATTGTTTCCAAACTTAAAGTGACTTTTAAGCCCCTACTAAAACCAAGGTTAAAATTTTCCTTTTCTAAATAATTTTTTGAAATTACCCGTCATTTTAGGTCTAGGTCATTTCACATCCCAGCTAGAAGTCCTGGTTGATGTTTAACTAATTACCCACATTTCTTGTGCTTCAATATTATATTTTCTCTTATATAGAAAATCATCAACTTTATAGAGCTCAATTTTGTTACCTTCGAAATTTACGAGAAAAATTTCTTTATTGGCGTATTAGACTAACGATACTAAGGTTCACCTAGAGGCTATGAACCTTAGAGAAACCATCTAGTAAGGAAATATGACATACCTGATGAATAAGGCGAATGTGCAAAAGTCATGTTTTTTCTTTGCTGCCAAATCAATGGAGAATTGAAGTGTGAGTACCTTAATAGATATGATTATCAGATTACGATCATCCAGCCATGTTGAGCCTCATGGAGGATGACCTTCCATTGGCAATCATATCTTTCATTAACATTCTTCTAAAGGGGCAATGGATCTTTGATCATAGGTACTCGTATGACAACCCTCATGGATGTGATAGGGGAGAAGTAGTGGCAGGCGTATGTTGGGGAAATGAAGGTGAAGTGACCCTATTCTCACTGAAAAATCTCATGTAGAGCTTGAAAGTTGACCCTCCCTTCCCAAAAAACTTTGCCTCTAGTTTGTTCTAAAATTTTCATTCATGGCCCCAAAGTGACACTTGCCATGACCCCGCTTTCCTGTTTTCGAAGTGGAGACTTCAACACCTTGCAAGGCCTCCCCTTGATGATAACATAACCATTCTTGCGAATGGTACTAGATAACTATGTTGGAAAAATTGAGTATAAATGTGTAACTTACAAAACAAGTAACAAGCTTGAAAACTAATAAAGTCCATAATCAATTAAGAATCTATTGTAAATCCCTGTTGAACGAGGTTTAAGCTATTCGAGGAACTTAAACCTAATTCGTACCTTATTAGAAGTCATCTAGAATTCCTAACAATAGAATAGGAATATAGATGCATATAAATATTGGTCTCTACTCTCACAAATAATATGCCTAATACCAGTGCTAAAACCTATCTAAAAAGCTAAGGCCTCTTGATCTGAAAGAGAGGAGAAGATCGATATTCTAAGTCTTGTTCATCAAGATGTTGAGATCGTG
Source organism: Prinsepia uniflora (assembly GCA_032719365.1). NCBI lineage: Eukaryota > Viridiplantae > Streptophyta > Magnoliopsida > Rosales > Rosaceae > Prinsepia > Prinsepia uniflora. Next base: position 15,058,859 of record CM064862.1, on the reverse strand, counting down.
TTTCTTCTTAAACTATAAATTCTCATTGCCATGTTAATTGTTCTTCAATTATATATTGTGTGACCTTCATAGCATGTTTGAAGTTACGTATGTATCAATTAGTTTACATGTGGTATCAGAGCCCCAATCACGTTATTAGATCCATATTAAATTATATGATTGATGAATATTTTGTTAGGAGAAAAATTTAATGGATCCGAATTTTGCTTGATGATTATTTTGATTTCTAATTAATGATTATGTTTAAAAAAAAATTAGAGGAAGGATTTAGTTGTGTTCTCTCAAAATCAAGGACTTATGTTTTTCTCTTAACAAAACACGACATGTCGTTCGCCTTCAAAAATTATTGTTGCCGTTGGAACTCAACGGATAATCCATCTTCTCCTAAAACTCTCCCAAAACCAGAAAAAACACTTAAGTCGATGTTTACTCTCTGCTACAATTAACCTACGTTCTCAATCAATCGATCAAGTAAGAACTCGATTTTCCTTCTCTTAATTAAATCCTTAAAAATTAAAAGCCCCAAAAATCTTTAAAACTTGGATTGTGACCTAATGCTTTCGATGGACTTCTGAGATAAGAATGCGAACAAGGTTAGTAGTGTTTTCTTTCACAAATGGATTCGACTTTGTGGTAATTTTTTATTCATCAAATTCACTGTTGTTATATCTGCATTATATCTAATGTAATCACTTTATGATTTGTCTGTTAAGATGATTAGGTGTACGGTTTTAAATTTGTAAAAATGAACTGTTGATTGCTGTTTTCTGAATTAAATCAAAACTCATACCTTGTGTTTCACATCTAGTATTCCAACTGTTTTTTTTCTCAGATTGAAAAAAGAAGGACTTATTGATGAGTCATGTCAATTCCTTGCAAATTGACAGAATTCACATGTTAAGACCGATTGGTTGCCACCACAGTGGTGTCCAATCGTGTTTTAACCTATGATTGAGTAATGAATGGCTGAATCCTGTCATGTTTCTTGTTCTCCACAGAGAATTAAGGAAAGATTCGCCTTGTGGTTAGTTTAAAGCTTAGGAGTCGTGTAGGGCCATCATACACATATGGTTGTTTCCTAAACGGTTCCTAACTCCACAATTAGCCACTGTGAGATGACTATGACACCCACAGGAGTCATCATTTGTCTCACACTAATGTAGAGTAAGACTATGAGTACATCAGTACCTATTGAAAATAAAACATTGCTGTCAAACCTCTATTTACTGTGAGATCAGGAGGTTTGAAAACCAACTTCAATGAGATAAAGACACTTACTGGGAACAACTATAGCAAGTGGAGATCAGACCTGGAATTCCACTTAGGATATGTAGGGCTGGGCTTGGCATTATTGGAGCCAAAACCAGCAGAACTCACAACAACAAGTACTAAGGAAGAAAAGGACTATTTCAAGGAATGGAATCTGTAAAGACCCGTCCCATAAACTGGGATTAGATTAGTGATTAATGATAGATTAGTAAAGATAATCAGTGATTAGTTGGATAATTTCGGACGGACGGTGCGGAATAACGATTTTGACCTTGGGATTGGGTAAATAGTTGACTTTTCGTTCAGACGGTCAAATAGACTTTGACCGATGGCCATGACGTAGTTCGGGATGTCACGAGTTCATAGACAGGTGGCACGCCCGATTCCGACATCCGAGGAGGAAGTTATGACGTTCGGAAGGTCGAGGGTAATTTGTTAATTTTGGTTAACAAGGGGCATTTTGTTGACTTTGCAAACGACATGACATTTTTATGAAATTCAAGGACCTTTAGGAAGGTCTCGATGCCCTGAGTACAATGACAGGCGGCACGCCGTCATCGGACGTCGGACGACGAAGTTATGGGTCAGGGAATACGAAGGGCAAAATGGTAATTTGTTCTTTAGGGGGTATTTTGGTCATTCTGGTGGCCTAGGGATTTGTGCCCAATAACAGTAGGACACTTGGCAGTTTTGGGGTTCAGTGACCACCAGATTTTGGACATCTGTCCCTCTCTGGATGGTCATAGAAGGTCCTCCACTATTCCATAATTTTGTCACACGGTTTAAAGTGCACGATTCTGAAATGAAAAACAGAGGAAAAAACAGGGAAGGACCCTCCCATTAATCTTCTTCTATCCTCATCAAGTTTGCTTACCCTATAAATAAAAGAAAGAATGAAGGGGAAGATTGTGGTGGTGCCACAACTGTAAGTGGCCGTGAACGGTGGCCCTAGTAGTAAGGAACTGAAAACAGAGGATAGGGAGAACCGTGAGGAACCATGGTTGAAACATCTTCATACGATTAAATTTTCTTGTTCTGTCTGAAGGAGTATGCTAGAGGAAGGTGAGACGATGCCGTTGGTACCCACGGCGGGGCTCGACGGCGAAGGTATTGCTACAAACCCGTAACCACACTGTTTTGCTTCAAAATGGTAAGGTGGAATTCGGGGGCTGTTGTGAGGTCCTGATCATGTGGTTATGTTTCTAGGAATGCCAGAAGGCGTTTGAGATCAAAATCAAGGAAATGGAGGTCGGAATAGTGACAACTCGAGGTAAACAGGGACTGTTCACTAATTGGTTTGGGACGTAATATTTTAGCTCAATTTCTCATAATTTGATTAGGTAGAATGATTAGAATTAAAAGGACGAACGTATTAGATTAATTAGGAATGAAAAACGAATTGAAATTGCTAAAAACCGCTCACGCCGGTTCAACAGTTGGACCGGATTTGCAGACCGGTTCAGACCGGTCGACTGAGGAAGATAATGAACAGTAACTTAGGCGCGTGTGGGCGCGTGACATGGAATTTGAGGGAGGTTCCAACACGACTTTTAAATTATTCGATGTAACAAACATTTTGGCGTTGGTTTCGAGTCAATCGGACATCGTATCGATATGTTTCGGGATGTCCGAAGGTTTTAGGGCTCGGTTAAAAATAGTTAAAAATTCGAAAAAATTACGTGGTTTTAATATAAGCTTTTTGAGGTAGTTAGTGACCTTATTAAGGGACTTGGACAGGTTCGGGAAAGCCGGTGATGGCGGATTATCCGGGAACAGCATAGGTACGCGCGTATTGAGGCTACGACGCTAATGGTCTGTGGGTGGACTTTGCCTTCTAACCTATGATGCATGCATATATGTTTTTATATGTTTTCTATACGTTATTCTATGATTTGATTTATGATCTTGATGGTTTACAGTTTTGCACGATTTTCGAGATATTTACATAATTATACGTTTTACGAGATTTCACTTGATCTTGTGATTTTGATCATGGTTTTGATGATTTGATTTCGGGATTTGAAATGTAATTTGATTTCAATGAGATTTCAGATTTGGTTTTAAGACTTGGAAAGGAAGTCTGGATTTGGGTTCGGGATGATGGTTCCGGATGCCTGCTTACGGAATCATTATTGCGAATTCGGATGAGGATTTTTTATGGTTTTCACTTGCTTGATAAATGGTTATGGGTTTAAAGACCCGGAAAGAAAAAGAAAAGAAAAACCGTTGGATCTGGTTTTGAGTTTAAAGACTCGGTTGATTGACGGGGCGAGGGCCCTGGATTGATGTGTTTTGAGTTTAAAGACTCGGTATATGTCTTGATTTTAAAGACTCAGATATGATACCCCCCGAGGCCTGCGATTGTGTTTTGAGTTTAAAGACTCGTTGATATCCCGAGAAGGCCTGATTATTGCGCATGATTTTGAGTTTAAAGACTCGGGCGCACTTGAGATCCAGCAAACTCATATGATTGATGTTTTTCACTGGTTTTCAGTTGTTTTGGGCAGTGGCCCGGATGAATTGGATTTCATGAGTTCTGGGACCGAGTTCCCGTGCTTTGAGATCAAATTGTGATTTGAGGCTGAGGCCTGGATTTGACTACGGATTTTCTTACAGTTTTCAATGATTGTTTTCATTAATTATTTTGAAATGGTTTCATAACATGAATTGATATGCATGCATTGGTTTTTAAATATAGGGTATAAATGTAATTGTTTTCTTGAATATTTTTGAACTTATACTTTATTTTTTACCACTCACATTCTTTTCGTTTTTCGATACCCTCCAGGTTGTTGCGGTGCGGGCTGTTGGTCGAGAGAGACGGAGACATCACATAAGTAATCCACAGTAGAGTCTGCGCGCTCTGGGAAACCCGTGGATTTAGAACGGTGCGTTGAAAAATCCCTTGTCCGACCTACGTGTCACATGGAGGTTGGACGTCAGTCTAGCCTTCATGTCATGCGTAAGTTAGACGGGAGCAGGATTAGCCTTTAATCCCGGGGGATTGGGGGTGGGTCCTGTCAATTGGTATCAGAGCGAGGTTTCATGTGCTCCGCATGAGGTTTAGTTCTCAGAGTCGTGGGTTCGTTGACTTGGGTGTTGTGTTGCTATTGTGGATGTGATGTCTCGATGCGGAACAGCCCTTCAACAATCTGGACGCTATAGTGACAGTCCGTTCTTTTGTGGATAGTTAGCGGTGATTTTTAGTGTCAAGATGTTAGTCGCTCGATACGCGGTACGAGGTATGATGTACGTAGGCTTAAGGCCGGAACGGTTAGTGTGTTGGCGATGGTTTTGCTTGATGGATAGACGATAGGGTCAGAGATACGCCAATAGGATTAACCTGGATGGTAGCTGGTGAGCTACAGATGAGTAGGTTGGTCGGCCTGTGGAGCCTGAGAGTAGCCCGTTGAGCTAGTGAGATATGTGGGCGGAGGAGGCCGGTTGACGGTTGGCTGTTGGGCCGGGTGGTGATTGGATGACGGAAGTATGGACTTGTGACCATTTGGTCAGATTGTTCGAGCTTGGACTTGTGTAGTTACGAGTAGCCGGATGCCTTGAGTAGCCGGGTTTAGGAACTACTTTGAGCTTTAAGGGAATCCCCCATAGCAATGGAAACAGGTGGATGTTGGTAAGTAGAGTTACGATAAGGAATGGTTTTAGTCGGGTGTGACGACCCGAGTTGACAGGACCCGTCCCAACTGGACCTCGATAACCGTGCTTGGTCTTGCTCCCGTCTGACAAGTCAACTGAAGTCCCGAAAGTACCCTTCAGCACCTGTCAGACCAGGGATAACTGTACTGATTTCTGCTCATGCCTCCGCCTCGAGATCAACCCCGAACGTTGTGCCACGGCCTAGAGGGTCATCAAAAACAAAGGTGTGAGTGGACAAAAATATATTCGTTAAAATACATTTATCAAAACACATCAGTTTACCCTGCAGTTTTACAAATCATGCATGCATAGGATAAAACACATGAATAACAACAAATCCGGCTCTCAAGCCCAACATGTGAAAACATTTGAATCATTTATATCATTTTATAAAATCAGTTCACCACATAATAAAGCATATAACTCGGGAATTACACATCCGAGGATCCTCTGGGAATTACACATCCAGAGTCGTCATCCAATGCTGGGAATTACACATCCAGCCTCACCGGGAATTACACATCCGGTCCCTCCAGGAATTACGCATCTAGAGTCCCTCCAGGAATTACACATCTGGAGTCATCAAACATCAATCCACAATCTAAAGCATTATTTTAAATCAAGTATCAAAACCATGTCAAAACCATTATCACGGGTCCACATGCCCAAATCTCATTTCTCGTCAATCCGTAAAATCATTAAATAATTCAATACACGCAAATCCGTAAAATCATAGCTGAAACATCACAAATCTATTAAATCAAGTTCCCAACTCATAATCCAAGCTAAAACCAGTCACAAATCCCGGGCCTTCACCCAAAACAGTCATTTCACATTTTCTCGAAAAACGTGCCCGAAGCACCGATTAAAATAATCATTAAATCTCAAAATAATCATATCAAATCATTGCAATTCAAATCATGCCATAAATCATATAAAAAATTTAACTATGCATGCATATCAATGTAGAAAACAAACGTCCACTCACACACCGTCCAACTGCTCGTTTCCCGCGCTGCACGCGTTTCCGTAATTTCCAATACGAGCCAGGAATCTCGAATCCTGTCCAAAATCATTACTCAGGGTCACTAGGGACCTAATTATCATCATATTAATTTATCATAATTTTCTGGGAATTTAATATTAATTTAATACGCAACATAAACCTTCGGACCCTCGAAACATTATCGAGACGGCGTCCGATCGACTCGCAACCAACACCAAAAATGTTCGTTACATTAAATAGGACAAGTTTCATGTTGACCGTACCTCGAAAATCCCTCTCACGCGCCCTCACGCGTCGCCGTGAATGGCTGCGCGTGGGTGCCACGCGCCGTGAACAGTGTCCATGAACAGTTGTCGTTCCAACCCATTTACCTGGTAAACGGGTCCAGCTAGCCCGCGATACAACCCGTTCCAAAATCCATCAATTCAGCGTCATTTCTTACAATTCAATCTTCTAACAGTATCGTTTAATCTCGAATTTAAGGTCTGCAAGGTCACTTACCAGCGTCAGTACCTCAATCCCTTCGATCAAACATCGAGTGTTCTTGTTGAAACTTCAACATCTGTTCCGTTCACTATCCATCGATTTCTTCAAATTGATTTAGGCAAAAGCTTCATAGAAGTCTCCTGAATGTGTTTCCAATTTCAATTTCTTCCCTCAAGCCTCCCAGGTGCTCGACTCAATCTTGAAAAACCGAAGCCCTCTCTCCTTCGGTTCCATAGCAAAATGACTCTAATTCCCTCAATTTATGAGTGGGTTCAACTCGCCTTAACCTTAAGAAGCTTAAATCAACTTCAATTTCAACAATTATGATCCGCATAGTCCAATTCGACTATAAACTGTTCTTCAATTTTTCACTCTTCGGTGTCTCGGGTTAGGGTTCTGTTTTTCCTCAATTATCCCCTCAATTCCACTCATTTTCTATCTTAGTTCCTCTTCCCGTCTCAGGTTGCATCACCTAGCCTTCTTCACCGATCAATTTGATCGAATCAACACGGGACGGTGGGCGGGTGCATTTGTTGGTATTAGGCATTTAGCCACTAATCTTCCTCTAATGGTGACAGATGTCACCACATAATCAATCCTCACCCAAATGAAGTGAATCAGCTAATTTAATTCATACAATAATCCCAACTGCAGAAAATTACCATTTTACCCTTGGCACAACGAATTACCAAAATGCCCCTCATCGTTTTAAACTCATAACTTTCTTGTTCGGACTCCGATTGACGCATGCCGCCTGTCTACGGATTCAGCGTCCCGAGACCTATCCAACGGTACTCCCGGAAAGTCCAAATATGGTCCTGATCAAAAAGTCAACTTTCGATCCCTTTTAACCAACTTCCGCACGTCATAACTTTTTCCTCGAATGTCGGAATTGGGCGTGCCACCTGTTTATGATCTCGTGACGTCTCGAACTACGTCACGGTCATCGGTCAAAGTCCGTTAGACCGCTCAAATTAAAAGTCAACTTTTCGCCTAATTCCAGGGGCAAAATCGTCATTTTCCCCAAAGTTTCCAATTTTTCCTTTTTCTAATTTCCGGGTCATTACACGAGTGGTAAGGTTGTAGTGAACCAGTGGCAGCTACGGGTTTAGATAACCCGTATGACGGAGATGATTTGAGGAACCCCGTAGGATGACCGGTCTGGATTGTGAGTTTCTTGGAGAGGAACCCAGGGGAAGTGCATAGTTTCGGACACCTGAGTTGATGGTTGTAGTTGGGGCTGATTTACGGCCGGACTGGAGATGGCGCTGCTAGGTGCAGCCGAGGTAGGGAATGGTTGATGGACGACTCTGGACGAGTCCAGTGTTGGGTACTTAGTGTATTGGACACTGAGGGAGGTTAGTTTCCCCGAACTGAGCGACGTTCAAGGGTTTGGCTCGGTAGGAGCAGAGGTTTGGGACTGATGTATTGGGAGTCCTGGAGTAGAGAGGACATGCCACAAGCTGGGATGCTTGTGAACGATCGGATGGGCACATTAAGTCGAGGTTGTGGCCAGTTGTGAGGTGACGGTGTTTGGTAGGAACCACTAACCGAGCGAGGGTATGTTATGACCATTAGTAGGTCATATTCTGGGAAGAACGGTCAGGATGCCAGTAGTAGATCAGAGTAGCGCAACAGAAGCGCAGTGGACTTATACTTTGTGTTGGATCGGACTAGGTTTGTATAGTCGGATCTGACCGTTCGTGAGGTTTGTTCTAGTGGGCTCCCCTTGATGTGTTGGTATATGTCGGCGGATACCGAGGTTGGCACTTGGTGGTTGGCGACTTCGAGGGTGGTAACTGGGGAGTCCAAGGTCAGTGATTTTAGAGTGAAGATTCCGAGAGTTGGTGACTGGTATTTTAGAAAGAGCTCGGAGTGGAACTTCGGAAAGGTTGAGACACGGTCATCGGAAGGAGTGATGATTGGCATCCTTTTGGATGTGCATACACAGCGTGAACAGACAGGTGAGTTGGTCGACGAGTTGGTTTGGCTACGGACACGTGGTTGTGATCCGTATGAGTATAGTAGCGAGGGGGATGTTTGGACAATTAGTCCAGAGATGGTATACTTGAGGATGAAGTCTCCTGGGAATCTCATAATCGAGAGATTTAGTGGTGGCACTTTCGGAGTTGTAACCCCCTTGGTCATGGACACAGGTGGATGTGTTCGGGAGTAGGAAGAGTACTTGGTGACGCCGGGAGTGATCTGTGTGGTGAGTGCCGTAGGATTGTGCTAAGTTGGGTTAAGGCAGGATGATTTGTGATGTCCTAGTTGTGGACCATTGAGAGTTTCGTTGGCGGATGACGGAAGGAATGGAAAATGAGTGACTATAACTGATCGATATAAGGTTATTGAAGAGAACCCACAATCTAGACGTGTGGTATATAAGATCGATTGGATTTGATGCAGTGGTATGAAACCTAGTCAGTAGGATTTGATGCAGTGGTATGAAACCTAGTCAGTAGGATCTACTTAGGAGTGTGGGGATCGGGATTGGATTGCTTCCAATAGGTTTTAGTAGTTGTGGAGCAGGAGGGCCGCCTATGAGACACAAGTTGAATAGCTTGACCACCTTGGAGTTGTACATGACATGTGTAGTCCTTCTTGCAAACATATGGGTATTGGACTTGGATCTAGTAGCTGGGTCTGCCTGGTATACGTGATGGGTTTGAGGTTCATACTGGTCGGGAGGCCAGGAGACTAGGACCTCAAAATGTCGGGAAACGCGGAAGGGAGTCGGGAGTGTTGAACTTGGTAGCACTGGTGTTGTGGCGTACCTAGTGCTAATTGAGTCGTGGGAAATATCGCGGAAACGAGATGAATTTGTAATGACCCCAGCACGATTGGGATGATCTCCCGATGACCTAAAAGTTGGTTGAAGTGATTCATTTGGTGAGATATGGTGACAGTTGGGCACTGTCAGGACATATTAGATTTGGCAGATGATGGACATCGGGTAGGAGACTCAGGTGTAAGATCAATTGGATTTCCCCCAGTTAGTTACGGAAGTACGAGATTCGGAATTTCGAGGACAAAATTCTTTAAGGGGGGTAGATTGTAACGACCCGTCCCATAAATCGGGATTAGATTAGTGATTAATGATAGATTAGTGAAGATAATCGATTATTAGTTGGATAATTGCGGACGGACGGTGCAGAATGACGATTTTACCCTTGGAATTGGGCATACAATTGACTTTTCGTTTGGACGGTCAAATGGACTTTAACTGATGACCGTGACATAATTCAGGACGTCACGAGTTTATAGACAAGTGGCACGTCCGATTCTGACATCCGAGAAGGAAGTTATGAGGTTCGGAAGGTCGAGGGTAATTTGGTAATTTTGGTTAACAAGGGGCATTTTGCTGACTTTGCAAACGACATGACAATTTCACGAACTTCGAGGACCGTTAGGAAGGTCTCGATGTCCTAAGTACAACGACAGACGGCACGCCGTCATCGGGCGTCGGGCGACGAAGTTACGGGTCAGGGAATACGAAGGGCAAAATGGTAATTTATCCTTTAGGGGTATTTTGGTCATTCTGGTGGCCTAGGGATCTGTGCCCAATAACAGTAGGACACTTGGCAGTTTTGGGGTTCAGTGACCACCAGATTTTGGACATTTGTCCCTCTCTGGATGGTCATAGAAGGTCCTCCACTATTCCATAATTTTTCACACGGTTTAAAGTGCACGATTTTGAAATGAAAAACAGAGGAAAAACAGGGAAGAACCCTCCCCTTAATCTTCTTCGATCCTCATCAAGTTTGCTTACCCTATAAATAAAAGAAAGAATGAAGGGGAAGATTGTGGTGGTGCCACAGCCGTAAGTGGCCGTGAACGGTGGCCCTAACCGTGAGGAACCGAAAATAGAGGATAGGGAGAACCGTGAGGAACCATGTGTTTGTAAAAATGAACCATGTGTTTGATTAGGTGTACGGTTTTAAATTTGTAAAAATGAACTGTTGATTGCTGTTTTCTGAATTAAATCAAAACTCATACCTTGTGTTTCACATCTAGTATTCCAACTGTTTTTTTTCTCAGATTGAAAAAAGAAGGACTTATTGATGAGTCATGTCAATTCCTTGCAAATTGACAGAATTCACATGTTAAGACCGATTGGTTGCCACCACAGTGGTGTCCAATCGTGTTTTAACCTATGATTGAGTAATGAATGGCTGAATCCTGTCATGTTTCTTGTTCTCCACAGAGAATTAAGGAAAGATTCGCCTTGTGGTTAGTTTAAAGCTTAGGAGTCGTGTAGGGCCATCATACACATATGGTTGTTTCCTAAACGGTTCCTAACTCCACAATTAGCCACTGTGAGATGACTATGACACCCACAGGAGTCATCATTTGTCTCACACTAATGTAGAGTAAGGCTATGAGTACATCAGTACCTATTGAAAATAAAACATTGCTGTCAAACCTCTATTTACTGTGAGATCAGGAGGTTTGAAAACCAACTTCAATGAGATAAAGACACTTACTGGGAACAACTATAGCAAGTGGAGATCAGACCTGGAATTCCACTTAGGATATGTAGGGCTGGGCTTGGCATTATTGGAGCCAAAACCAGCAGAACTCACAACAACAAGTACTAAGGAAGAAAAGGACTATTTCAAGGAATGGAATCTGTAAAGACCCGTCCCATAAACTGGGATTAGATTAGTGATTAATGATAGATTAGTAAAGATAATCAGTGATTAGTTGGATAATTTCGGACGGACGGTGCGGAATGACGATTTTGACCTTGGGATTGGGTAAATAGTTGACTTTTCGTTCAGACGGTCAAATAGACTTTGACCGATGGCCATGACGTAGTTCGGGATGTCACGAGTTCATAGACAGGTGGCACGCCCGATTCCGACATCCGAGGAGGAAGTTATGACGTTCGGAAGGTCGAGGGTAATTTGTTAATTTTGGTTAACAAGGGGCATTTTGTTGACTTTGCAAACGACATGACATTTTTATGAAATTCAAGGACCTTTAGGAAGGTCTCGATGCCCTGAGTACAATGACAGGCGGCACGCCGTCATCGGACGTCGGACGACGAAGTTATGGGTCAGGGAATACGAAGGGCAAAATGGTAATTTGTTCTTTAGGGGGTATTTTGATCATTCTGGTGGCCTAGGGATTTGTGCCCAATAACAGTAGGACACTTGGCAGTTTTGGGGTTCAGTGACCACCAGATTTTGGACATCTGTCCCTCTCTGGATGGTCATAGAAGGTCCTCCACTATTCCATAATTTTGTCACACGGTTTAAAGTGCACGATTCTGAAATGAAAAACAGAGGAAAAAACAGGGAAGGACCCTCCCATTAATCTTCTTCTATCCTCATCAAGTTTGCTTACCCTATAAATAAAAGAAAGAATGAAGGGGAAGATTGTGGTGGTGCCACAACTGTAAGTGGCCGTGAACGGTGGCCCTAGTAGTAAGGAACTGAAAACAGAGGATAGGGAGAACCGTGAGGAACCATGGTTGAAACATCTTCATACGATTAAATTTTCTTGTTCTGTCTGAAGGAGTATGCTAGAGGAAGGTGAGACGATGCCGTTGGTACCCACGGCGGGGCTCGACGGCGAAGGTATTGCTACAAACCCGTAACCACACTGTTTTGCTTCAAAATGGTAAGGTGGAATTCGGGGGCTGTTGTGAGGTCCTGATCATGTGGTTATGTTTCTAGGAATGCCAGAAGGCGTTTGAGATCAAAATCAAGGAAATGGAGGTCGGAATAGTGACAACTCGAGGTAAACAGGGACTGTTCACTAATTGGTTTGGGACGTAATATTTTAGCTCAATTTCTCATAATTTGATTAGGTAGAATGATTAGAATTAAAAGGACGAACGTATTAGATTAATTAGGAATGAAAACGGATTGAAATTGCAAAAAACCGCTCACGCCGGTTCAACAGTTGGACCGGATTTGCAGACCGGTTCAGACCGGTCGACTGAGGAAGATGATGAACAGTAATTTAGGCGCGTGTGGGCGTGTGACACGGAATTTGAGGGAGGTTCCAACCTGACTTTTAAAGTATTCGATGTAACGAACATTTTGGCGTTGGTTTCGAGTCAATCGGACATTGTATCGATATGTTTCGGGATGTCCGAAGGTTTTAGAGCTCGGTTAAAAATAGTTTAACGAAAAAAATTACGGGGTTTTAGTATAAGCTTTTTGAGGTAGTTAGTGACCTTATTATGGGATTTGGACAGGTTCAGGATTGAGGCAAGCCTTCGTCATACGAAACACCCAAGCCTTCGTCATGCAAAGAATCCAAGCCTTCACAATGCGAAATACCCAAGCCTTCGCCATGCAAAGCATCCAAGCCTTCGCCATGCAAAGCGCCCAAATATTCGCCATGCGAAGCACCCAAGTCTTTGCCATGCGAAGCATCCAAGCCTCCACCATGCGAAACATCCAAGCTTTCATCATATGAAGCATCTAAGCCTTCGCCCTTAGCCTGCGAAGCAACTAAGCCATCACCATGCGAAGTGACCAAGCCTTTGTCCTGCAAAGCACCCAAGCTTTCGCCATGCGATGCATCTCAAACTTCGCCTTGCAAAGCACTCAAAGCCTGCCGCCATGAATCACTCAACGCCTTCCACTAAGAAGCACTCAAAGCCTTCCTTGAGGAAGCAGCTCGAGTCTTCCTCCTGGAAGCACTCCAAGTCTTCCACTAGAAAGCACTTCATGTCTTCTTTTAAATAAATAAATAAATATATTAAAGTGGGGATAAGGTGGGAATAGTGAAGTAATATATATATTAATCTTACTTTTTTTTGGGTTAATAAATAAATAAATATATATATTAACATCATTAAATCCGCCTAACATATCCGAATTGAGGCAATTTTGGGTCTATTGTTGTAGCTAAGATTGAGGCATTTTTGCGAGGTCTGTTGTAGGTTTAGTGACATGACCCATCCCAATCCCCCCGGGATTAGTACGGGATGACCCTGCTCCCGTCTGACACGGAGTGTCAGACAAGGGATATTTCCGACCTTTGCCCTCCCGGGCTATCAGAGTACGCCAGGATCCGGAGGAAGTATGTGATATCTCGGTCTTTGCTACAGTCCACATCCGATGTCAACCTGAAGGGCAGTCAAAACATTAAAAACTGTGAGTGGACAAAACAAGAGTTTATAAAAACATTTAATAAGAAGACATTTGTACCCTTCACTAAAAAGCATGCATGCATTGGAAAACCATTTAACCAAAGAAACCATACGTGGGAACTAAGGCCAATTCAGATATAAACCAAGGTTGAAAGGACCACAATGAAAACGACCATACGACCACTGCCCAAATCCATAAGGGACTTGGCCCCAAACCATAAAGAAACCAAGTACACGAGCCACTGCTCAAATCCTGTGCACACCTGTGCACACCACATATCATATATCATATATCATATATATACATATAAGTCACACAACCAATCCTGTCACGGTATCCAAAGCTACGCGCGTGCTACCCGGGTCTCAATCCGAGTCTTCTCAAAGTCAAAGTCAATGTCCGCAGACCACTGATCCTACTCGAGGTAATAGTAACCATAGCCTTCCTGAGAGTAAGGAACCCAACTGGGGGGTGACTCCACTCAGTCGGTGCTCTGTGACTACTCCGGGGTCCTAAATTCCTATTTCTTCATTTCCTATCTAACCTAATTCTTAAAACCTAAGAAAACTACCCGAAACCCCTTGGTTCGAAATGGACCTCACGGTCCCATTTTTCCGATCGGTCCCCCACGGCTTCTCAGTCGTTAAACCTCACCAAAACCGTCATAACAACTCCCCAGAAACCTAATGGACTCATTAGAACCATTAAAAATGAACCATAACAATAAAAATGGAATTTGGATTGAAAACGGACTAACCGGGTACCCGCACGGGTTCGTCCCTTCCAGCAGCCGTTCACGGCGGCCCTGGCCATCCAGGCCGGCCACCTCAACTCCCTCAGCCTCCTGGTCTTCTGTCCTGGTCTTGGGTGCAATTTGGACGGGTTTGGGTTGCACGGGAATGAGAGAAAATGGTGAGATCGGGTGGGTGTTTGGATGAATGGAAAGCAAGAAGATGATCGATGCATGTATGGGAATTAAGGGCCAGTGGATGGGTGACAAGTGTCACTCATCCATTGGTTGCTGAAAAGTAACTGGGCCCACTAAAGACAAACGGTCCTCGTAAAATGTGTCGCTGGGAATAGTATCCCGAAACTTTCGTGAACCGTAGCTTCGCCGTCGAACGTCCAAATTTGACGTGCCGCCTGTCTATGGATTCGTATCGTCCTTATCTACGTAACGGTCCTTGGCCCTCGGCCATTGGACCTCTCGGTCAAAAAGTCAACATTTTGCTCCTATTCACCCAAATTACCAAAATGCCCTTGGGCTTCCGAACGTCATAACTTCTTCTACGAACGTCGGAATTGAACGTGCCACCTGTCTATGAACTCGTGACGTCACGAACTACGTCACGGTCATCGGTCAAAGTCCATTTGACTGCCTGAATGAAAAGTCAACGTTTTGCCACCATTAGGGGCAAAACAGTCATTTCGCATCGTTCGTCCGATTTCGCTCTACTAATCACGGATTAACCTCACTAATCGTGATTAGTCATTAATTTAATCATGGAATTTGGGACGGGTCGTTACAACCTTCCCTCCTTAATTAATTTCGTCCTCGAAATTCCAACCGACTCTAATCCAACCGTTCTTCCCTCCTTAATTAGTTTCGTTCTCGAAACTCCAACTATCCTGATTCCACCTCCACCTTGTGAAAATAATTCGATCTACCTCGCAACACACGTACACTCGTACACCAACTAACCAGAATAATACTTACTCGTCTGCCGCCAGACGTACCACTAACACTCACGTCGTATTGACTACATTCGACCACGTCGAAGAACAGTAGTCATACGCTCCGAACTGACACCACTTGTCAGATCTACCATTTCGTTGACACAACAACTCTACGGTTCCTTCCTCAATCTCCAACCTATCCTGACGTCTGTTCCCACTGGGAGTCACCAACCCGCACTCAATGATCTACGTTGACACCTCCGACAAACTGTCACCACTTGACAGTCGCCAGTTGAAAACTGACGCTATTCTCACTTGTGGTTACACTAACCACCAACTCACTCACAGTATCCATCAGAAATACCATGACCCAATGCCCAGTATCCAATGTCCAGTCCACGACCCCAACTAATCCAATGGTATCGGAACCAAGCCGACTACCAACACGCTCTCCAACGTACCACCGGTATCTCCTATATACCGTCACCAGGCACGACAAGTCTGCCTAGTATCGTACCTCGAACAACGTACAAGGTACGTACATCTACCCATCAATCAGACTACAACCACCTAGGTCATAGCCAATCACGTTTCTACTGTGGAGTCCATTTATCCAATCCCAGAATAGACAAATCGAAACTCCAACTCATCATCTATTTCCAAATCCGAATTCGAATCCGCAATTTCGTAAGAAATCCCGAATCCAAACCCAGAAATCATATCCACAATCCTGTCCAAATTCGAATCCGAAATCATCATTCCGTAAGCTAGCATTTGGAATAACCATTCCGAACCCAAATCCATAAAAAGAAAATCCACAGTCAAGCTCTAGAATCAAATCCTGAATCGTCACCCAGAATTCGATTCCAAAACCCAAATACAGAAATCCTCTTTCAAGTTTTAAAATCAAATCCTGAATCGTCATCCAGAAATCTGATTCCAAAACTCGAAATCTCGTTCACGTCTACCGAGACGCACTATATCCGAACCTATCGGATACCTGCTCAACCGATTACCACATTACCGTCGATTGACTTCATAGGGAAGCCAATCCCAATATCAACACATCTCTAAGACTGACCATATCCGACCACGTCGGAAAACTGCTCATCGGACAACTACTCAGGCGAGTAATAAGCCATATGGGATTTACCTCGAAAAGAAGTTCAGTCCCATCATGCTCCACTCAACATCCAAGTAAGAGTAATAAAATCTCCACCTAGCTGGATCATCAAGATCACGATCCAGATCCATAGCGATACCCAAAGTCCTAAACCAATTCCCACATCTAAACAGATCAGTCAACGACGAGACACGCCGAGACTGTGGGTTCTCACTGATTACCTCGTATCAATCCTTGTCATTCCACCGAGGAAAATCAAGGATGATCCAACACGATGACATCAAAACCCAATCTACGTGAATGCAAACAACACTCGCTGCACTCACCGCGTCATGTAACCTGACACCGTTTGCCACCAAGCAGAAAATGAGAAATCTCAGTCACCTAACTTCGAAATACTCATTACTAATGCGGAAATCCCGCATTCCACTCATCACCTCTATCGCAACCTATCGCGATTCCGAAATTCCAACAAGATTGGAAACAACATACCCAAACATCAACCACGTGTTCCCTAACCAATTTAACTCTATCTGAGATCCACTCTGGGACCACAGACACCGAACATATGCCCATCACGACGGATGTCACATCCCGACTCGTAACTCACCGTCATCAAGATCACCGGCACCAGTACTAGCACTAGTACCAGTACACCATCAGCCTATACACTAACATTAGCACATCTGTGCAAAACATACAGCCCTGGATCTCCGCTCATACCGAGCGACGATCCCATACCTCTGCTCGAATAGGAGAAACTCTGCCTCCCTCATACCCGACAACTCTGGGTATAGTCACCCTGATAACGCATACGAGGGAAGGAAACGTCACCTGAACGTCACCGATTCCCAACAGCCATAACTACGACCACTCTCGGTAGTAGTGCCTGCCACAGACTCGTGCAGACCTAACTACCAGACCTCGCTATATCCAGACTCCGCATCCAACGGAATCAATCGTCCGTACCAACTACTCTGTATCCCACTCAGGGATTCCATCGACAAGTACCAACCCTGATAACTTGTCCAACCAATCACTAACCAGTCGCAACTCGACTAGCCCAATGTCTTCTACCAGGTCATCCATAACTTTAGTTGCACCAAACCACAACTAAGTAGCACGACAACCAACTAGGTCTAACCAATAAATACAACCTCGACTGCGAAGTGCAGTCCCAACACAAGCTAACATGACTAGACCGACTAACGAACCCCAAATCCGAATAGTCGTCAAAGTCACACCACTCGCCAACTCACATTTCCGAACCATACACCTAAGGTAGGGTTCCACAATCACGCCCTAGGGTCACTCTGAACCCAACTGCAAGCTACCAACTGCAGTACAATCCACAATCTGACCGTCTCCGCGGTCTTGACATCGAAAAGACGTCAACCCAATCCTACTGTAAGTACAATTAGGATTCCACAAAGTCCGACCAACTAATGGTCACAATTCCGAACTGCCGTCAAACTGATTCCCCAGTATCGTGAAAGACGATCCCAACTAACCGTCTCACGATCACAATCTAACGTACGAATACGTTCATCCTTCCATAGGGTTCCACTGCCAACCTTGACAGAACTATGGCAACCCCGACATCCCATGCCAAGCCAAAATAATCCGCGATACAGTCCTACTAACTATCGTACCGGCACCCCAACAATCAGGTTGACCACGAACTGCAGCCCATTGAGATATAACATCCTCGACCTGCGTACGGAGTATCGCGCAAAATACGCTCTGAAATTCAGGGTAACATGAGCAACCATGCTCTGATACCACGTTGACAGGACCCATCCCAATCCCCCGGGATTAGTGCGGGATGACCCTGCTCCAGTCTGACACGGAGTGTCAGACAAGGGATATTTCCGACCTTTGCCCTCCCGAGCTATCAGAGTACGCCAGGATCTGGAGGAGGTATGTGTTATCTCGGTCTTTGCTACAGTCCACATCCGATGTCAACCTGAAGGGCAGTCAAAACATTAAAAACTGTGAGTGGACAAAACAAGAGTTTATAAAAACATTTAATAAGAAGACATTTGTACCCTTCACTAAAAAGCATGCATGCATTGGAAAACCATTTAACCAAAGAAACCATACGTGGGAACTAAGCCCAATTCAGATATAAACCAAGGTCGAAAGGACCACAATGAAAACGACCATACGGCCACTGCCCAAATCCATAAGGGACTCGGCCCCAAACCATAAAGAAACCAAGTACACGAGCCACTGCTCAAATCCTGTGCACACATGTGCACACCACATATCATATATCATATATCATATATATACATATAAGTCACACAACCAATCCTGTCACTGTATCCAAAGCTACGCGCGTGCTACCTGGGTCTCAATCCGAGTCTTCTCAAAGTCAAGTTCAATGTCCGCAGACCACTGATCCTACTCGAGGTAATAGTAACCATAGCCTTCCTGAGAGTAAGGAACCCAACTGGGGGGTGACTCCACTCATTCGGTGCTCCGTGACTACTCCGGGGTCCACCCAGGCCAACGACCCTCCCCGGAGGAGATAATAGAAGTAAAGGAAGGTAGATGAACATATATATACATAACATAATATCCATGCCCGGTTCCCCTGAACCGTCATGATCCATAATATCTCTAACCAAGGTAACATGCCGGTTCCCATAAACCGTCAAGTACCGTAATAACATAACCGAGGTAACATGCCGGTTCCCATAAACCGTCATGTACCGTAATAACCAACAAGGGTTCATGCCGGTTTCTATAAACCGTCATGAACCACGATACCATAACAAGGGTTCATGCCGGTTCCCATAAACCGTCATGAACCTGGGAATCCATTTAAGGTTCCCTGACCTGAAATCAAAACCGTAAAGTGACTGGGTCTCGTGCCCGAACATAGGACATCAGCTGGGCACCGTGCCCGGAATCTGAGGTCATATGCCCGAGACAAAACCAAATGGGTCTCATACCCGAGTTTATCCTTTTGAAATTCAAATCCAGTTCATTTAAATCAATACAGAGATACAGACCCGTATAAGCACCGTATAAGGCCGAAACCTCAAAATACGTGCTTATACGTAACCACATACAAATGCACCCATGGCATTACAAACAAGCATTTAAAACATATAATAAACATTTATGCATGCACCAATTTAGAAAACAAGGTCCACTCACAGACCGTCCGAGCTGCCGCCTCGATTTGCGTGCCATACGGCTCCCCGAGCCGATCACCATCACCGGAACTCCCAAACCTGTCCAAATTTTAATAGAAGGTTACTAACTACTTAATTAACCTCCTACCAAAGCCCCGTAATTTTCTCGTATTTTTAACTATTTTTAATCTCAAACCTAAACCTTCCGATGCCCCGAAACATATCGAGACGGTGTCCGATCGACTCGAAACCAGTCCCAAAATGTTCGTTACATCGAATAGATGATTTTTTATGTTGGAACCTTCCCCAAATTCTCCCCCACGCGCCCGAACGTGATTAGTCATTAATCTAATCATGGAATTTGGGACGGGTCGTTACATTTAGTGGCTGGGGTTGCGTAATGTGGGGCTGGAGACTAACTGTGTGGAGGTTGTTAACATCATTAAATCCGCCCAACATCTCTAGACACTAGTGAGTCTGATTACTAAGGAGGTTATAGCTTTGTTGCAGGTGTTTCTGATACCGTTGGAGTCTCTTACTTGTGTGCCTCGGACCGCGAAATTTTTGGCTCATCATTTAGCTCAAGAGGGACGACGTACGTAGGAGAGATCTGTTTGGGGTCCTATGTTCCCCCCTTGGTTGGAACCTTTGCTAGCTAAGGATGTTGACGAGTAGGTTGTTCTATGTTCGTTTTGTTTGGGTGGGGGTACTCTTTTTCCCTCATCGGATTTCTCCCTTGCTAACTAGGTTTTATGGCGAGGGTTTTAACGAGGCCCCATGTACCGTCTGTGGTGCACCCATCCAGTCTCTTCTTATTCTTTTGATCAATGAAGAATCCTTTTGAATAAAAAAATAAACCTTAATTTTTTGTTTTTGGTTAATAAAAAATATATTAGCCCATGATAGGAAAAAACCCTAGTGAACAATCACCCACCAGGGACCAAAGTAGCACAAAATGGGAACAAGCGTCACCCCAATAGAACCACACGAACCAACCAAATTCAAATACGAAAATAAACCACAAGCTGGAATAGAACTACATCTAATAAAAACGCAGAAAGCAGAAGCTCAACCTGCAAGTGCAAACCTGTAAGGGTAGAACAAACTCCACATGGGATAGAACAAACAACCAACCCAAAGACCATACAAAATCAATACAACAACTACAAAAAAATATTTCAATTCTAAGCCATTCTAACATTAGAGGGCGAGTGCATGCTTGAAAGTAAGGGTACTTAACCGAGTTCTAACCAAATTACACACTGAAGATAGCACAATGTCAGGTGACTTTGAAGGTCGGCCAAACATATATATGACTCTTTTCTTTCTATATCTCATAAACCGTAGCTGCAAGTTCCAAATTGTTAGAGGTGGCCCAAAGATATTAACCTCACTGTTGTAATACGTTCATGGGATATATTAATCTCACGAGTTATAATAAAAATGTATATTTTAATTATATCATACACTAAATTTTGAGAAAATTGGTGCATCAACTCTCCAACACTATTATCTCCCATGTAATTATTGATTTGATTAAATTGGGAATTAAACCTATAATATGTGAAGCAATATATAAACGAAAACTTGCATTGCTTTAACTATTGGACTACCCAAAAATGAATCATCATATTGTCATTTATATTGAGACATTACTTACATTTTACCCTCAAAGAACCTTCTCGAAATGATGGAATAAGAAGGTCATATGAAAAATCGAAATAATTCATTATTTAATTGTTATGTTAATATCCTCCTTATAAAAAAATTAACAAGATTGGAGGTCATTGAGTCATTTAATGAACCATCTATTTAGTTGATAAATATAAATGACAAAACAGTCTTCAATTTGGATGACATTTTGCATAGATGATCTTAAAATGATGATTTAGGAGTTAAACGATTTCGATTATGATAAATATCTAAGAATAATTGGATAAATAAAAAAAATAGAAGCAAGAGGTCCCCTTCCCCCAGGATAGAATGCAAGTACAGGGAATCTAGATAATTTAATACTCGTTAAATTAATAACCTCAGTTAAATATTTTTATCCAGTATTGACTTGGGGATAATGTGCTAAATAAATAATTCACTAAATTGATAAGAGAATACATTATAAAAAATTCATATTGGTCCCACTTAATATCGAAATTAACAATATCTCGATATTACCTCGTTGATAATGAGAAAGGTTTTGAAATTAAAAATTGACATGGTTTACCGAAAATGTTTGTTGATAATGATAAAAGTTTTGAATGTAGGCTAGAATGCATTGGTGGTTGGCATTGTTTACTGATATTTAAAAGGTGAGCACTTTGTTGCGAAGTTGGGTGTAATTGAATTAAATAATAACAAAAATGTCAGTGGGGGTATTCGATAATAGTGAGCAGTGGTGTGGACATGTTTATGAATGGTGGTGAAGTTGGCTAAGGGTTTAGGGCATAAGTTTCTCATCAGTTTAACGATGAATTTTAGGGTTTAAGGTTTAAGGGTATAGGCCCACTAGTTGTGGATTGGGATGTGAGTTGTATAAGTGGTTGTTGGTTGTGAAATTGGGAATGTAATGGTCAAATGTATAGGGTTAGGGTTTGTTTTAGCTTTATGGTCATGAGTTTGAGTAAAGCTTAAGGGTCATGGGCTTGGGTCAATATTTAGGGTCAAGTTACGTGGCATTTGGTTGTGATACGGTTTTAATTAGTCTCTCAAGTTGGTAATTTGGTAATTCGATTTTAAATTTGCTCTGAAATTACTTAAGTTTACATGGCATGTTCAAGGTTTTGGTTTATTTTGATGGTAAAGTAAACATTTGGTTACATCATGGTGGAATGATCGTAAAGAAAAACGAAGAGTGGACATACGAGGGTAGCACCCTAACTTGGTTTGATTAGGTGCAGTTGGGACTACATATCGATGCTTGACTTACAAGAGCTAGTCAAGTTCACCAAGTATTATGTGGATAAGGTCAAATTCTATATGAAGGGAGGAGGGTAATTTATCTAGATAGTAGTGCAGCGAAGTAGAAAGATTAGACAGTCAATGCCTACTGCCGACATGATGTGGAGGGACCGGTTTTTACTAAGATTCATCTTTCCATAGAAATAGAGGCGAACAGATGCGAAGAATTGGTGAATGAAGAAAATGTTAATGATGAGAATGTGACAGAAAAGAATGTGAATAAAGAGACTATGAATGAAGTTTATGTTCTTGATGAGAATGTGGATGAACGGTTGGTGAGTCAAAGTAGTGTGAGAGGGAAAAAGAAAGTAAATTTTGAAGACATTTGCAACAGTGACAGTGATAGTACTAAAGATAGTGCCAATGCTGATGAAAAATATGTTGTTTTTTTAAGAAGAAGATGATGAAGATGGTATGATTTTAAATGAGGATGATGTGGTAGATGAGGAGGAAGAGTTGATGAGGTAGAGATGAGTGGAAGGTAAAGCGAACTTTGATTCTCACCATGATAGTTCTGATGATAGTGATGAAGAGGTTGTACCCTTTGAAAAAGATGGTTTCAATCAAGAAGTGGAGAAACCCATAGTTGTAACGACCCGTTCCGAATTCCGGGATTAGATTAGTGACTAATCACGATTAGTGAGGTTAATCCGCGATTAGTTGAGCGAAATCGGACGAAAGATACAAAATGACCGTTTTGCCCTTGGAATGGGTAAAATGTTGACTTTTCATTCTG
The DNA here is from genome assembly GCA_032719365.1 of Prinsepia uniflora. Taxonomy (NCBI): domain Eukaryota; kingdom Viridiplantae; phylum Streptophyta; class Magnoliopsida; order Rosales; family Rosaceae; genus Prinsepia; species Prinsepia uniflora. Next base: position 15,035,692 of record CM064862.1, on the reverse strand, counting down.
GCGGTCAAATGGACTTTGACCGATGATCGTGACGTATCTTAGGACGTCACGAGTTCATAGACAGGTGGCACGTTCAATTCCGACATTCGAGGAAGAAGTTATGACGTTTGGAAGTTTAAGGGCATTTTGGTAATTTTAGTTAAAAGGGGCAAATAGTTGACTTTTGGACTGGGATGTTCGATGACCAAGGGTCGAGGACCATTACATAGATCGGGATGATACAAATACGTAGACAGGCGGCACGTTGAATTCGGACGTTCGACGACGAAGTTACTGTTCACGGAAATTTCGGGGCACTATTACACATTTTACGAGATGTATGTCATGTGGATTCTAGTGGGCCCCAGATATTTAGTTCCTGCCCTATGGATGAGTGACAAGTGTCACCCATCCACATGCCACCTTCCTACACACATGCATCGAACATCTTCATTTTCTTCATTTCAAACCTAATACCCGATCTCACACCATTTCCTCTCCTCTGTGCAACCCAACCCATTCCCTTCACTTAGCCAACTTGAGGATGAGACAGTGAGATGACTGAGGACTGAGGACTGAGGAGGCTGCTGGAAGCCCGAACCACCTTCCACGGCGGCATGGTGGAGGCAAGAAACCCGAGAGGTACTCGGTTAACCATTTTTCATCTTTATTTCGATTTTGCACGATATGATTGATTTTAGATGATTAGGATGAGCTTAGGGGGTTATTAGGATTGTGTTAGGATGGTTTTGGGAAGCTTTGGACGGCTGTGAAGCCATGGGTGAGTTTTGGAAAAATGAACCGTGAGGAGGATAATCGGGTTCAATGGTTTTATAGGTTTTTGGATGTTCTAATTTATATATTTAGATTCATATGGATGTAAGGAAATTATAGGATTAATTAGGGCTTGAATCGGACCGAAATAGAGGAGGAAAAACCGCTAGACTGGTCACGCCAGTCCAGTTGCAGAAAAGGACCGAACCGGCTGGAGGTTGAAGACACGGCTACAGTGCACCAGCGCGTGAGCCCACGCGCAAGGCCTTTTCGGCGGCGCGTGGTGGGGAATTTGGGGAAGTCTTCAACACGTGAAATCTTCTATTCGATGTAACAAACGTTTTGGGACTGGTTTTGTGTCGATCAGACATAGTTTGGATAATGTTCGGGGGCATAAGAAGGTTTAGGTTCGGGATTTAAAATAGTTAAAAATACCGGAAAACTACGGGGCTTTAGTGGGAGGTTAATTAAGTAGTTAGTAACTTTCTATTATGATTTGGACAGGTTTAGGAGTCCCGGTGACGATGATTTGCCCGGTGAGGCTTATGGCACGCAAACCGAGGCGACAACATAGGACGGTCTGTGAGTGGACCTTGATTTCTAAACTGTGATGCATGCATAAATGTTTTATATGGATTATGAATGTGATTATATGATGATTATTTGGATGGTTATGAATTATATGGTTTCACGATTTACGAGGCGATTTACGTGCTTGCACGTAAATCGAGATTTTCTGGTTTTATACTGATTTTTCGTACTTGTGGTTTTGGATATGATTTCATGAAATGGTTTTGGAATTGAAAAGGTAAACTCGGGTTTGAAACCCATTTGATCTACGAACTCTCGGACTTGCGGTCCTTTTGATTTAACAAGGCATCGGGCCGGAGGCTCAGTTGGTTTACGATTCGGACCGAAGGTCCAGTTTGTATGTGGATTCGGGCCTAGGGCCCAGCTATGTGTTACAAATGGTTTTTATGGTTCATGACAGTTTATGGGAACCGGCATGAACCCTTGAAATGGATTTACGGGTCAAGACGGTTTATGGGAACCAACATGAACCCTTGGAAAGGATTTTATGGTTCATGACGGCTTATGGGGGCCGGGCATGAATCCTTGAAAAGTTGAAAGAATGATTTCAAAATCCTTTATATATGATTGTCTCCTCCGGGGAGGGTCGTTGGCCTGGGTGGACCCCGGAGTAGTCACGGAGCACTGACTGAGTGGAGTCGCCCCCCCCCCCCCCCCCCCCACCAGTTGGGTTCCTTACTCTCAGGATGGGCATGGTTCGTTACCTCCAGGGAGGGTCATTGATTTACGGACATTGACCTGGGTGGACCCTGGAGAGACTTGGGTTTGAGACCCCGGTTGTCAGGACCCACCCCGGTTTCACCCCGAAACCCGAGGTAAATCCCGCTCCCGTCTGACTTCCCGACGCAACACCCAAGTACATCTCACTCAAATTCAGTCAGACGCAGGAGTAATTAAACAAAATATTCCGACGTTATCGTTCACAAAATATTCCGACCCACCCCGAATCGAAAACCGAAAACCCGGGACCCTAAACATTCACCCTCGCGGAACCAAACTCATACGACTTCCGATTGACCCGAAACCATAACTTCTAGACCAAAATCCATGTTGACCACTTTCCCATCCGCCGCCGTACGCGCCCCCACGCGCCGCTCAAAGTGGCCCAAAGTGGCTGCGCGTGGCCCTCACGCGCGAGCTACAGTACATCCCCTACCTCGAGATGACTGTGCTGAACCGGCCGCCGTGGCTTGGACCGGCGAGAAGCATTCTCCACCGTCCGGCCACCAATTCACTCCCTCTCTTCTCCTGCAGCTTCGTCCAGACACCACGAATCCATTCCCCACACTCTCCTGGTTCGATTCGACTCCCAGCTTCACGACTGAAGCTCCAACCAGACGGCCCTTTTCCCTCTGTTTCACGATTCACCTGTTCCCACGTTAAAACCAACTTCCATTTCCGAAATCCGTTTCTAAAACCGAAAACCTTTAGTATCGAAATCATGTTCCCAAACTCCCTTTATAACCATTAAAAATCATTTATCATTCGAAATCAACCTTTTATCGTAAATCGTGCTGAAAACCGAACTTCCTCGAAAAACATGCAACAATGTAAAACCAACCAAGCATATTCGATAAACATAGAATCATGATTAAAAACCATAAAAAAATTATAGACAACAGTTATGCATGTTCGAGTTTAGAGAAAGGGTCCACTCACAGTACTGAGCCCTACTCGCGTCCCGAACGTCCAGCCCGTTCCTCGGCTTCTTCGGGAAATCCCGATCCTGTCAACCACCGTCAAAATACTTCACTAATACATCTACAAACATTCACCTAAATTCCCTCAAAAATCCCCGAATCGAAAACCGAAAACCCGGGACCCTAAACATTCACCCTCGCGGAACCAAACTCATACGACTTCCGATTGACCCGAAACCAACTCCATTGAACTCACCATAACTTCTAGACCAAAATCCATGTTGACCACTTTCCCATCCGCCGCCATACGCGCCCCCACGCGCCGCCCAAAGTGGCTGTGCGTGGCCCTCACGCGCCAGCTACAGTACATCCCCTACCTCGAGATGACTGTTCTGAACCGGCCACCGTGGCTTGGACCGGCGAGAAGCATTCTCCACCGTCCGGCCACCAATTCACTCCCTCTCTTCTCCTGCAGCTTCGTCCAGACACCACGAATCCATTCCCCACACTCTCCTGGTTCGATTCGACTCCCAGCTTCACGACTGAAGCTCCAACCAGACGGCCCTTTTCCCTCTGTTTCACGATTCACCTGTTCCGGTCACCTCCCGTCACGGTGGCGACACCAGACGATCCCTAAGGCTTTACTGAACCTAGACCCAATCTCCGTTACCCTCGACTCACCCCCAAACTCGTCGACTCACCGTTTGAATTTCACGGCCAAACAGAGCACCAGAGTGCTCATCTTTGCCTGAGCCCCGCCGTGTACGGCCCCGTCACGGCGACCATCCTAGTCGACACCTAGGACCCTCCTGAACATCACCCTGACCTTCTAACCTCTCGACTCTCAGCCAAACCTCACGACTTTCCAAATGAAATTTCACGGGAAAACAGAGCAAGGAAGCTTACCCTTCGATTGCAGCTCCGCCGGGCCGCCGTGCACGATTGCACCACCAATTCACGACCACCAGCCTCCCTTCAGTCTCTTGTTCCTCCCTCACTCACCAGAACTCATCACCAGCCACGATCACTCCTCAATTTCTCCTCACAAGCTCACTCTGTTTCTCTGTGTATCGAAGAACTGCACGGGTTGCACGAGTGCACCCCAATTATTTGGGTTGTGCGCGCACACGAGAACATCCCAGAAACCACTCCACATTGGCCACATGTCACCATCCACTCACTCCTTATCCCACTTGGTTAAACCCCAGCCGTCCATCTCCTTTCTCTCTGCACAAATCCCCAGAAACCAAAAAGACCAAAATACCCTCCTGTTTTAAACATTTTTACGGTTTTACCAAAACTTCCTAGACCCGTAACTCTCGCCTCGTACGTCCGATGAGTACGTGCCGCCTATCATCGAACTCAGGACGACGAAAGCTACCTAACCATCCTAGGTCAACCTACCAAAACTCAATTATCCAAAAAGTCAACTATTCCCCCTCTTTTACCCAAATTACGGTTATGCCCTCGACCTTCCGAACATCACAATTTCCTCCTCGGATGTCGGAATTAGGCGTGCCACCTGCCTATGGATTCGTGACGTCCTAAACTACGTCCTGGTCACCGGTCAAAGTCCATCCGACCACCCGAACTAAAGTCAACATTTTTGCCCAGGTCAGGGGAAAAATCGTCATTCTAAACTTACGAACCTATCGGGACCACCTATCCACCAATAAACCTCACTAATCCCACCTTAAACACTATCTTAATCCCGGCTCTCGGAATGGGTTGTTACACCGGTTAGCACGCGCGTAGCTCTATATACCGTGACAGGTTCGGTGATATGAAATATAATGGATAAACATGATTTCAATTGGTTTGGGAAATTGTGTTTTATGATGATAAATGGATTTGGGATGAGATCCCACATATGTTTATTATGTCATTGTTTTCTGTAAATGGTGTTGGGCAGGAGCCCGTGTGACTTGTATTTACGGAACTTGGGGCTCAGACCCTAAATATGATTGTTTAAACATATGTGATTGGATAAATGGTTTTACTATGCATGAATGCTTTTTAGTGAAAGGTATAAAGGTCTTTTATGAAATATGTTTATAAACTCTTTATTTTTGTCCACTCACAGTCTTTCTGTTTTTAATACCCTTCAGGTTGAATACGGTGCGGACTGTAGCAGAGACCGATATATCACATACCTCCTCCGGATCCTGGCGTACTCTGATAGCTCGAGAGGGCAAAGGTCAGAAATATCCCTTGTCTGACACTTCGTGTCAGACGGGAGCAGGGTCATCCCGCGTTAATCCCAGGGGGATTGGGGACGGGTTCTGTCAATAGTAGTGAGTGATGATGAACTGTTTGAGGCCTTTGGGGGCTTATGGAGATGATGACAGATGACCACAAGTAGAGGATGATGTCAATGTATCTCTTTCACCAAGGATTGACAGTATGCAAGACCCAAGTTCTGGTGAAGATGATGCTGCAGTTCTTAAGAAAAAAGACTAGAAAGAAACCAGTATAAGGCAAAAGAGTTCATTACAAGTATTGACATGGAGAAATGATAGGCCTTGAATTGAGCTTTATTTTATATTATTTTATACCCTTTATACTTATCTTTTAATATTAAAATGCCAAACAATAAAAGAAAATAATATTTTGTGGGAAATTTGCAGAAATAAATAAAGCTTGGAATTTGAGCATTTTGGCGAAAAAATCGACTCAATCGGAGTTTTATTGAAGAATATACGATTGAAATAAAGATGACCACCAAAAATTACAGGCGAATTCGGTATGGGCCTACCAAATCCAACTCAGGCCATAAAGTTACAACCCAAATTGCTCGCCTAGCCTAGCAACCCACTTGTCGCGGCCCAAATCCAATCGAGCCCACCATCGCAAAGCCCAGAACTCGCACTGGCCTGCGTCCGTACTTGTCCACCCGTTTTCGTGTCAGCAGATGTGTACCAAACACCACCTTTGTGTTCCAGTCCCTTTCTGTCAAACCAGCTGCCCTGCCCCAGCGCCTTTCACGCCTACACCACCATTTCATTTCAGTTGTCTGCCACTGAAACCATGCCCTACACATTCTGAATCACACCTGCTCCCTTTTGCTCATAATTTCAACATAAATGTCATAATTTAATTTTATTGTAATATTTATTTAATTTGTATTTTATTTTTCATAGATTATTAGTGGCACTTCCTCTATAAATTGGGAGGTCATTTCATTGTTTAAGGGTCTCCTCTTATATTCCTTTTTTTTCTCTCTATTTGTAGATACATTTTGGGACCTCCTTTTACCTTTGTTTTATATTTTCTTCTTATTTTTCTTTTAAATTTTTTTTTAGACTTGTTTTTAGTCTTTGTTTTTAGATTTTCTAAGACTTTTTTTTGTACACATTTTTATGCTTTCCTAAAGAAAATCCCAGTTAGAGTAATTTCTGAGGCAATTCGAGAGGTTTAAGTCCAAATTCCTCGTCTTTCTTCCTCCATCTTCACAAATTTCATGCCGCTGTTTGGTGATCCTTATGAAAAAACCATTTTTCTCTACTTAAACTCTTGTTATTGTTTCGATTTTACCTATAATTCAATATATGTGTTGATATTTGTTTTTTAACATTTGTAAATATGAATACAATCTCCATGTATTTTACTTTCTGAATTTTAGTTATTTCATATGTTTTAGTGCTTAAACTTCAATTCAATGCTAAGTGTCTGCCGCTGTCGGTGCACTTAGAAGGGGATTGAAGAGATTTAATGTTGATCACTGTCGGCGCATTAAATCAACAACTTAAGGTGAATCATATTGTAAGTGTCTACTGTTGTTGGTGCATTTATAATATTGAAAAATGTATGCATGTAATTGAGATGATGAAGGTAGGATTTTAAGATTGGTTCAATATGAGAAAATGTTAGAGTGTTGGTAAAATTTGTATTTGAAGAAAGTCCAATATATGAGTAGTTTAAATAATGTGATTGTTAAGTTGAATTTACTTATGTAAAAGTGTCGGTTTTGTCTATGAAACTAATATATGGTTTGTAAATTCTTGTTATCATGAGCATTCGCATTTCAATTCGTAGTTTGTTAAAATGTAGTTTCGGCTACAACACTTTCCAAACCTGCATCCCTCTCTCTCTTAAATCATGTTATTCTTTTATTCCTTCATTTTTTTAAATTCTTTGATTCATTTATTATTTTATTTTTAATTATTTATTATTCTTTTTCACTGACCATTATTTCTCTGATTAAGAATGTAACGACCCGTCCCGGGAAATAGGGTTAAGACGGTGATTAGTGAAGGATTAGTGAGCTTAATCGGTGGTTAGTTGGTCTCGATAGGGTCGTTAGTGTAGAATGACGATTGTGCCCCTAGGTTGGGAAAAATGTTGACTTTGAGTTCGGGCGGTTAAATGGACTTTGACCGATGACTCTGACGTAGTTCGGGACGTCACGAATCCGTAGACAGGTGGTACGCCCGATTCCGACATCTGAGGAGGAAGTTATGATGTTCGGAAGGTTGGGAGCATTACCGTAATTTGGGTAAAATAAGGGGAAAAGTTGACTTTTCGTACGATCGGGTTTTGACACATTGACCTAGGACCGTTAGGTAGATCTCGTCGTCCTGAGTTTAACGACAGGCGGCACGTATTTATCGGACGTAGGACGGGCAAGTTACGGGTCTAAAATGGTAAGGGTAAAATGGTAACTTTGGCTTAAAAGGAAGGGAATTTTGGTCTTTTGCACATGGGGATTTGTGCAACAGATGGGGACAAGTGGATGGATGAGATTGAGCCACTTGTGAGAAGGGTTTTAGGATTGTGACACGTGTAAAAGGGCTAGAGGGTTCTAGGATCTCTCAGGGTTCCAATTATTTGGGTCGTGTGTGTGTGTTCGAAGAAGGGAGAACAGAGACTGAGATATTGGGAGAATTGGACGGTGACTGTGTGTGTTTGTGTAAATTGGTGAGGGAGTGAGTGACCAGAGACTATGAGAGAGTTAGGGAGAAGGTTGGGAGGTGCAGTGGTCGTGTGTGTGTGAGGTGTGAGCCACGGGAAACCATGAAAAACAGAGAGGAGGTGAGAGCTCGTGGTGGTGGTGTGGCCGTGTACGGTTTGATTGAACTCGAAGGGAACCTGGGGAGGACTCTGTGACCTCCAAGGAGTGCGGCGGTGAGCACGGCGGCGGTCGACGACAGGTAATTTCTACTCCCCGTGATTTACTCTATTTTGGCCGTGAGTTTCAAACGGTGAGTCGTCGGTTTTGAGTGTGAGTCGAGGGTGTATGTGTGTTGGGTGACACTTAGGAAGGTCCTAGGAAGAGTTTAAGATAGCCACCGTGACGGGGGAAGACCTGGGTGGCCGGTAGGGAAAACAGGGTACTGGTTCGGGTTTTTGTTCGAGCTTGAGTCGACGACATAGGGGCTGTGTCGAGGTGTTTGAGTGAGTGGAAGGGATTGCTTAGGACTGGACGGTGAAGATGGTGAAGAAAGGAGAGGAAACGGAGACGGGACGGCGGAGAACCGGGAACTCCGGTTCAGTACAGTCGAACCGGTCGACTCGAGGTAGACGATGGTACTGTAGCAGGCGCGTGAGGTCCATGCGCAGCCACTTTGGGCGGCGCGTGGGGGCGCGTACGGCGGCGGTTGGGAAAACGGCCAACATGGTTTTTGGTCTAGGTGTTGTGACGAGTCTATTGGACTTGGTTTCGGGTTGTTCGGACGTCGTTTGAGGTTAGTTCCGCGAAGGTGAATGTTTAAGGTATCGGTTCATTGCGTTTAGGACCCGGAGATTTTTGGGGAAAATTAGGTGGACCTTCGTAGATGTGTTAGTGACGTACTTTGGTGACTTGTGACAGGATCAGGACTTCCTGAGGAAGCTGAGGAACGTACGGGACGTTCGGGACGCGATTGAGGGCTCGGTAACTGTGAGTGGACCCCTTCTCTATAACTGAGCATGCATGACTGCTTTTAATTACTTGTTTTATGGTTTTATATGTGGTTTCATGATTGTTGAATATGCTATGTTGGTTTTACATAATTGCACGGTTTTCGAGGAATAACGTAATTGACACGTTTTACGAGAAATGTCGATTTCTGAGTATAATGCCATGGTTTTGGGGTTTTCAAATGATAACTGGTTTTTAATGATTATAAGTGGAGTTTGGAACATGATTTCGATGATCAAGGATTTTCAGTTTCAAATCGGATTTTGGAAAGTGAAATTTGGTTTTAAAGTTGAAAAGTGGAATTCCGAATTTGGGTTCGGAATGACGGTTTTGGATGCCGTAATGGCGTCAGACCAGTGGTTTCGGATTCGAGTTTTGATGTGGATTTAGAAATGGTTTTCAAATGATTTTGATTGGATTTGCTGGATCTGGTTATTAGGTTTAAAGACCCGGATTATATTTGATGGGGGACGGGCCCGGATTGGGTTTAAAGACCCGGATTGAGTTTAAAGACTCGGATATATTGATATTTCCCCCGTAGGCATATTGAGTTTAAAGACTCGGAAGTTTAAAGACTCGGATATTATTGAGGCCTGGATTGAGTTTAAAGACTCGGGAGTTTAAAGACTCGGATAGGTCCAGCAGGTTTGATCGGATTATGATGGCTTGGTGTTTGTGTTTTATGATACGGTTTTATGATGCTTATGATATGATTTTCATAACTATTTTTACATTGATTCTGTAACTGTTTTAATGGTGATGACTACGTGATTTATAACTGTTTTCATCTAATGGGTTATGCATGTGTGTTTTCAAAACGGAGGGCTAAAACCCTGGTTTTATTATGAAATGGTTTTCGGAAATATTTTATTAATTATGGTCCACTCACACCTTCTGTTTTTAACTTGCCCTCCAGGTCGTGGAGCTAGAGCGGGGTTCCGACGTCGAGGCAGGGTCTGAGGCATAGAAGTTGCGAGAGCGACCCCGGAGTGTTTTAAATTTTCCATGTGCGTGTATCTAGTTTATCGGTTTTCTTTCTTTTGTAATCAGTATTATGCTCTGTTAAACTTGACTTCGGGATGTGTAAAATTTTCTCCTGCGTCTGACTGAGTACTTTGGTGGTTCAGAGTAAGTTTACCTTGGTGTTGTGTCTGGGTGTCAGACGGGAGCAGGATTAACCTCGGTTTTCGGGGTGAAATCGAGGTGGGTCCTGACAAAGAACGATCTGTATTTACCAATACTACATCTACACAAAAAAGGTTTAAATTGTATATACTTGAATTACTGGTTTATTTAAATGCATAGTTAAAGCGTATCAAGAATCAACGGTTTGAGGTTGGGCTAAAATTTCAAGATGCTGCTACATTTAAGGAAGCAGTTAGAAAATATTCAGTCAACCAACGTTGACAGCTAAAGTTTAAGAGGAATTAATTGGATCCAATTAAGGTTAAATGCAGTGATGAGTGTCCATTTACTTTCTTGGCTTCCTCAATTGAAGCTAGCAAGTATTTGCAGATTAGGGAGTTGAATGGGGAGCATGTATGTGGAGTTGGGAATCACAACATTCATGCTAATATGAAGTGGATGGTGAAGTAGTATGCTAGGAAACTTATTAGTAGCAAGGGGAATTTTTCTGAATTCTAAGATATGATGTGTGGTGATACTAGGTACAGACATTCAAGAGCCATATGCTACATGGCAAGATTAGTTATACAGGAGCTGATTGAAAGGTCATGCCAAAGATAGTACAAAATATTTGGAGAATACTGTCTGTAGTTGCTGGAAGACAAATCATGGCTCAACTTTGGTGATAAAATCTGAATTGAAGGCTGATGTGGTGGCTAGATTTTAGAGAGTTTATGTGTCCTTCAAGGCCTGCAAAGCTTGATGGATTAAAAGGTGCATATCTTTCGTAAGTTTGGAAGCCCGCCATATTATAGGCAGTCACCCATGACAAATTCTATTTGTAGTAGGCGTGGATCCCAGCCTACAGCACCGTAGTCCTCCCAACTTGCAGCACCACATTTGTAAGGACCAGTCCCGAATCTACAGGATTAATTAAGACTAATAATGGATTATCAAGAATTAATTAAGGACTAATTGGGATTAATCGAGGATTATTGGACGATCATGGTAAAATTACAATTTTTCCTATAGAAAGGGAAAAACGTTGACTTTTGACTTGGGAGGTCCAATGCACGACGACCAAGGACCGTTACGTAGATTGAGATGATACGAGTCCGTAGACATGCGACACATCAAAATTAGACATCGTACGGGAAAGTTACGGGTCAAGGACAATTTCAGGCTATTCACAATTGCACGAATTACAAGAAGTTGACAATTTGAACAGTAGGGCCCAAAATATCTCATATGGACCAATAGATGAGTGACACGTGTCACTCATCAATTGATCCACACAACACATACATGCACTTCTCATCCCCTTCATTCCTATTATACCCAAAAACCCTAAACCCATTCCCTTCTCCATTCCATTTCGATTTGAGGCCATAGAGAGAATGAGAGAGGTTGAGGGTGAGGCTGAGAGGCAAAGAGGACGGTGGTGAGAGGCTGAGCACGACGGTGGCCTGAGGAAAAGGTAAAAACCTAAAACTCTGTTTGATTTGAATCTCGATTTTGTTTTTTGGACGTTTAAGAACCATTCTAATGCCTAGGTTATATTATGTGAGTTTGTGCGAGTTCATAGAGACTAAAAGGAAGGAAAAATGACCACTGGACAAGCTGTGGGACTGGGTAGAAGTTTGGCCGTGAAGGATCAAATTTGAAAGGTAAGTTTCATGTCATTTCTCTTAGTTTTAAGCTTGTAGGATTGTTTTTGGGTGAGAGACGAAGAGATAGGTGAAAGAATGGCGACTTTTGGTAAAGAAATGAGGGAGATAAGACCGGTTCAAGGTCGCGGGTCGAGTGACCCAGTTGCAGAAAAACGGGTCGACCCGCGAGAGGTTGACAACGATGACTTGGCAAGACACGTCATCATCTGTCAGGCATATCAGGCCACGTGGCCAATCAGATGGTGCCACGTGGTGAGCTGTTAGAAGCTGTCAAGTCCAGTTAGCTACTGATGTAACGACCCGTCCTGAATTACTGGGATTAATTAAGAATTAATGACGGATTAGCCTCGCTAATCGGGGATTAGACGAGGATTAACGGACGAGCAAGGCAAAATGACAATTTTGCCTATAAATTGGGCGAAACGTTGACTTTTCGTTCAGGTGGTCAAACAAACTTTGGCCTATGACTGTGACGTAGTTTGGGACATCACGAGTTCATAGACAGGTGGCACGTCCGATTCCGACGTTCGATTTATGATTTTCGAAAGTTTGGGGGCATTTTGGTAATTTGGTTAAAAAGGAGGTAAATAGTTGACTTTTGACCCGGGAGGTCAAAGGGCCTAGGGCCAAGGACTGTTACGTAGATCGAGACGATACGAATCTGTAGACACGTGGCACGTCGAAATCGGACGTTCGACAAAAAATTTACGATTCACGGAAGTTCGAGGGAACTATTGTACGAATTACGAGATAAGTGCCAATTGTCATTAATGGGCCCCAGATATTTTGTTTCTTGCCCAATGGATGAGTGACAAGTGTCACTCACCCATTGCCCAGTATGATTACATACATGCATATCCCCATTTCCTCATTTTTTTATGTTTTCCCCGATCTCACCCAAAAACCATCCCCAAAATCCTTTCAATCCCTGTTTGAGTGACCTTGGGAGGTTGAGTGAGAGACAGAGAGGTGCTATGGAGCTAAAGGATGGCAAGGGGTAGCGAGTCCGTCGTCCACGACAGAGGAACGGTAAAACCCGAACCCAGTTGTTTTTCAAAATTCGATTTCCTCATTTTGGACGTTTAGGGAGGGTTTTGATGATGTTGTGATGTTTGGGAGGTCCATACGAACCTGTAAGGCCAATTTTAAACGAAGGAAAGCAATGGTGCAGCCTAGACAGAGACGGGAGGAAACAAAGCCAAGAAAACCCATTAAAAGGTAATCTTCTAGGATTGATTTTACAATGTTCAATCCATAAATTGATAGGAATTGAAAAGAGGAAGAGAATAGGATTAAATAGGGTTCGAATCGGGCTGAAAAAAGGGGGAAAATGACTGGACTGGCCTCGCAGGTCGGACCGGACCGAAAACCAAACGGATCCGTCCGATCCGGTCTGCCAAAGGTTGCTGGTAACTGCACAGTAGGCGCTTGAGCCCACACGCAGGGGCCTTTGGTCGGCACGTGGAAGTGCGTGGGACCCCTTTTGGGGATGATTTCAACACATGAAATCATCTATTCGATGTAACGAACAATTTGGGACTGGTTTCGTGTCAATCGGACAACGTTTCGATATAGTTCGGGCTGTCCGAAGGTTTAGGATCGGGTTTAAAAATAGTTAAAAATTCTGGGGCTTTAGTGAAGGGTTATTTAAGTAATTAGTAACCCTATAAATTAATTTGGACAGGTTTGGGAATCCCAGAGGCGACGATTGGCCCGGGAGAGGCGTATGGCATGCGTATCGAGGCGCAGCTTCAGACGGTCTGTGAGTGGACATTTCTTTCGAACTTGATGCATGCATAAATGTTTTATAAGTGTTTTAATACATGTTTTGTGATGCCATGAGTGCATTTGTTTGTGGTATCTTAGAATCGATGTGACGACCCGTCCCGAATTAGCGGGATTAATTAAAAATTAATGACGGATTAGCGAGACTAATTAGAGATTAGACGAGGATTAGCGAACGTTCGGGAGAAATGACGATTTTGCCCTTGGAAAGGGAAAATTGTTGACTTTTCATTCGGACTGTCAATTGGACTTTGGCCAATGACTGTGACGTAGTTCGTGACGTCACGAGTTCATAGACAGGTGGCACGCTTGATTCCGACGTCCGAGGAAAAAGTTATGACGTTCAGAAGTCCAAGGGCATTTTGGTAATTTGGGTGAATAGGGGCCAATAGTTGACTTTTGAACCGAAAGGTCCGATGGCCGAGGGCCAAAGACCGTTACATAGATCGGGACGATACTAATCCGTAGACAGGCGACACGTCGAATTCGAACGTTCGATGGAGAAGTAACGGTTCACGAAAGTTTCAGGATACTATTCACGATGACACGTTTTACGAGAAAAAAGTGAAATTTGTCTTTAGTGGGCTCAGATTTTTAGAAAACCAATGGATGAGTGACAAGTGTCACCCATCCATTACCCAGCCAAACACATTCATGCATATCCCACCTTGTTTCATCGACCATTTTCTTTGTTTCCAAACAAAACCCAACCCGTGTAACCTTCATCCAAATCCAACCCTTCAAACCCTATTTGATCTTGACTGAGAGAACCAGAGAGTGAGGAGCGAAAGGTGGATGATGGTGGTCGGCCAGGACAGAGCCATCGTGCACGGCGGAGGCCCAAAACCCGAAAGGTATCGATTTTGGCCATTTTTTTCCTCATTTTCGATTTTTGACATTATGATCGGTTTTGGTTGATTAGAGTTTGTGTATTAGGTTACTAGGAAGCTATTAGGGAGGTTTTGAGGGAGATTGGAGGTTGAGAGACCTCTGGAGAGGTTTTGGAGAACTGGACCGTGGGAGTTTTGGTTGGACCGATCGATTTTGGATGTTTTAGGTAGTTTGGTTAATTGGAATAGATTGGAAAGGAGGAAATAGGAGTTTTAAGATTGAAATGGGACAAAACGGACGACAAATGGAGATTGTAGGGTCCTGGACCGGTCACGCCGGTCCAGTTGCAGGCATGAACAGGACCGGCCGGTTTGAACCGGCCGTTGTGAGGTAGAGGATGATCTACAGTGCCGCGCGTGGGCTCACGCGCAGGCAGCTTCTGGTGTCAGGACCCGTCCCAAATATCACCTCGATACTCGGGATGAACCCTGCTCCCGTCTGACAATCACACTTACAATACCAAAAATAAACTTAATACAACTATAAGCATAACCATCAGACGAAGGAGTAAATATATACAACAGTAAGTCAGAGCATAGTTCTACAAAATGGGCACCAAAAGTCCTACAAGTCTAAGTCCGCAACGGAAGAACGTCGGAAGCCCTATGCCTCGAAATCTGCCTCAACGTTCACCCCAGCGCTATCACCACGACCTGGAGGGAAAATTAAAAACAAAAGGTGTGAGTGGACCAAAAAGAATGAAAGTTTTAAAACCGTTTACCAGCAAATCAACGTAAGGAAATAAAATCATTTGTTCCCTCCGGTTTAAAACCAGGCATGCCAATGAAGTATTAGAAAACCATAATATGAAACATCATAAGAAACAGATACACTATAAATCAGCATAAGAAACCAGAGTATAACCCGATCAAACCTGCTGGACCTATCCGAGTCTTTAAACTCAACCAGGCCTCACATATAAATACGAGTCTTTAAACTCCCGAGTCTTTAAACTCAATAGGCCTATGGGGGTAATATCATAATATCCGAGTCTTTAAACTCCCGAGTCTTTAAACTCAATCCGGGCCCGTCCCCCATCAATATCAATCCGGGTCTTTAAACCCATATCCAGATCCAGCAAATCCAATCCATTTCCAGTGTAAAACCAATTCAAAATCCATCGCCAAATCCGAATTCGAAATCCCCGGTTCGAAGCCCTTCCAGCGTTCAGAACCGACATTCCGAACCCAAATCCGGAAAATCCATTTCCATACCAAAAACCATAAGAAATCCCTAACCATATTTCATAACCCATTTACCATCATCAGAAAACATTTATAGGGTGAATTTCTCAAATATGGCATCAAAATCTGAAAACCGGCTTTTTCTCGAAAAACGTGCAAAACCCCGAAAACATCTCGAAAAACGTGCAAACATCTCAATCACGTATAATCATCATCAGGACATAAAAACACACATAGAAATCATAAAACAGTAATTAAAACAGTTTGGCATGCTCGGAAGTAAGAAAGAGTCCACTCACAGTTTACAACACGTCACTCGCGCTCCGTGCGCTCCTCAACCGTCTCTGGTGTCTCCCGTCCTGTCAATAGATACCAAATAGGGTCACAATAACATCAAGGATACCTTCCCTATTTTCCCCAATTTTTCGGGAATTTACTAATATTTTAATCCGAAACCCTAAACCGCACGGATTTCCGAACCATTCCGTAACACCGTCCGATTAACCCGAAAACTATACCATTGGATTCCTTAGGACATTTAGGGCTAAACTCATGTTGGTCGCTTGACCGGATTCCTCCCCACGCGCCCCCACGCGCCGCCCAAAGTGGCTGCACGTGGGCCTCACGTGCCTGCTACAGTCCATCTTCAACCTCGAGTCACCCGGTTCAACTGTGTTGAACCGGCGTGACCGGTTCTCTTCCGTTCCTCCACCGTTCTTCCCCATTTCAATACCACTAGCTTCGTCCAGTCCCCTGCAACCAATCCCAGTCCTAAAATCCAGAAACCACGGCCTAATACCCCTCGTCTTCAACCTCGAAAAACCTTGCCCGTGAGCCCTGTTTTCCTTCCCGGCCGTCCACTGCTTCCCCCTTCACGGTGGTGATACCAGCACCATCCTAGGACCCTACTTAATCCTACCCAACTCACAGAATCCGTCGATTCATCCCCGAAGTCCACGACTTCAAGTTTGAAACTCACGGCTAAAACAGGGTACAACGGACCCGCCGTCGAACCACCACCCACCGTGAACCTCCCGTCACGGCAACCACCACAAACGACGCCTAAGACCTCACAGAACAACACCCTGACCTCCTAATCCCTCGACTCTAAGCCCAACGTCACGACTTTGCATTTGAAAAATCCACGAAAAACAGGGTAAACGAAATTACCTTTCGATTTCGGCGCCGCCGTGAGAACCTTCACCCACCACGGTGCTCGTGGGACTCCCCTCAACCTCCTGAGTCTCCTACCACCTTGGTTTGCCTCACCACACGGCACAACAGCCTCCACCGTCCACGGTCTCCTCTGTTTTCCTCAAATGTTCGCCGCACCACCACCGTGCCGCCGTGCACGATTCCAGTCCCAAAACACGATCAGCACCTCACCCACGTCTCTCTGTCACTCTCACCAGTCACTCCTCACTCTCCCTGGCATCCAAATCGATCACCGCCTCACCCAATCCTCTCTCTGTTTTTCTGTTTCCTTCGAATTTGTGCACGGTTCAAAAATGACCAAGTGTGGCCGTGCACACTTAAGTTTCTCCTAGAACCATCTAGGGTCCCCCACGTGTCCATCAGCTATTGGCCATCCCAAAAATATCTGCCACTTGCCCTTATCTGATTGGGCTGAGGAAAAATGACCAAAATGCCCCTCCTGCACAAAATTACCATTTTGCCCTTAGACTTTCCAGACCCGTATCTTTTCCGTCCGACGTCCGGTGACAGCGTGCCGCCTGTCGTTGAAATCAGGACGTCGAGACCTATCCAACGGTCCTCGGTCTACGTGAAAATCACACATCCTCCAAAAAGTCAACATTTACGGTAACGCCCCCAACCTTCCGTACATCATAACTTCTCCTCCGATTGTCCGAATCGAACCTGCCGCCTGTCTACGGACTCGTGACGTCCTAACCTACGTCACGGTCAAGGGCTAACACTCATCCAATCAATATTACAAAAAGTCAACTTTTCGTTTACTATTCACAAGGGCAAAATCGTTCTTTTTTACCAAACTTCACAAACATTACATTTTTACCCTTCCCGTAGGTACGGGTTGTTACAATCTACCCCCCTAAAAAGAATTTCGTCCCCGAAATTCAGTGGAATAAATAAGGGTACTGTTCTCGCATCAAGGCCTCGGGTTCCCCAAGTAGCTTCTTCGACCTGATGATTTCTCCACAATACCTTCACTAAGGGAACCGTCTTCCTTCGCAACACTTTATCCTTCCGATCCAAGATTGCAACAGGTTGCTCTTCAAAACTCAAATCTTCCCTCAGTTCCACTGGTTGTGCTTCCAAAACATGCGAATCATCTCGAATATATTTCTGAAGCATGGAAACATGAAAGACATTATGTACCTTTTCCAAATCTGCTGGTAAGGCCAACCGATAAGCTACAGGACCAATCCGCTCCAAAATCTCATACGGTCCAATGTAACGAGGACTCAACTTCCCTCGTCTGCCAAATCGTACAATTCCCTTCCAAGGAGATAGCTTCAGGAAAACCCAGTCTCCAACAGCAAATTCCAAATCCCTGATCCTACGGTCAGCGTAGCTCTTTTGGCGGTCCTGCGCTGCCTTTAATCGATCCCTAATCAGTACCACTTTTTCCTGAGTAAGCTCCACCAGCTCAGAAGTAGTCAACCTCCTCTCACCAACTTCAGTCCAACACAATGGAGTCCGACACTGCCGCCCATACAAAGCCTCGTAAGGAGCCATCCCAATGCTCTCCTGAAAACTATTATTGTAGGCGAACTCCATCAAAGGCAGATGTGATTCCCAAGTACCCTGAAACTGAAGCACACAAGCTCGCATCATATCCTCGAGAATCTGAATAGTCCGCTCAGACTGCCCATCAGTCTGAGGATGAAAAGCAGTACTGAAGTGTAATTTAGTCCCAAAAGCTTCCTGTAAGCTCTGCCAAAATCGAGAAGTAAATCTCGGATCTCTATCAGATACTATCGACTCCGGAGTCCCATGCAACCGAATAATCTCATTAATAAACAACTGTGCAAACTGTTCCAACCTGAAGTTCTCCCGTACTGGCAAGAAATGAGCAGACTTCGTAAGTCGATCCACAACAACCCACACACCATCGTGTCCCTTCGGTGTTCTCGGAAGCTTGAACACAAAATCCATAGTCAGGTGATCCCATTTCCACTCGGGAATTGGCAAAGGTTGCATTGCTCCATAAGGCCTCTGCCGCTCGGCTTTTACCTGTTGACAAATCAAACATCTACTGACATACTCTGCAATTTCACGTTTCATCCCTAACCACCAGTAATGCTCTCGAAGTGTACGATACATCTTGGTCCCACCAGGATGCATCGCATAAGCTGAATAGTGAGCCTCATCCAGTATCACCTTCTTCAAAACTTCATCCTCAGGAACACACAACCGTCCATTCTTAACCAAGGCTCCATCCTCACGGATCTCAAAATCCTGTCTTTCTCCAGCCTCGACCTCAATCCGAATGATGCCCAGAATAGGGTCCTCAAACTGAGCATCAATCACCTGATCAATCAAAACGGGTCGCACATGGAAACTCGCTAGGAGTGCTCCCTGATCATCCACAGTCAACTCTACTGTAATGACCCGTCCCGAATATCGGGATTGAATATTAATTAATCATGATTTAGAATGACTAATCGGGGATTAGTTGAGTGAAATCGGACGAAACGTGCAAAATGACCGTTTTGCCCCTAGCGTGGGCAAAATGTTGACTTTTAGTTCGGGCGGTCAAACGGAACTTGACCGATGACGGTGACGTAGTTCGGGACGTCACGAGTTCATAGACAGGTGGCACGTTCGATTCCGACATTCGAGGAGAAAGTTATGATGATCGGAAGATGAGGGGTATTTTGGTAATTTGGCATAGTAGGGGCCAAATGTTGACTTTTTGATCGGGAGGTCCGATGGACGAGGGCCAAGGACCGTTACGTAGGTCTCGTCGATACGAATCCAACGACAGGCGGCATGCCGAAATCGGAGATTCGACGACGAAGTTATGGTCACGAAATCAGGCTCGGTTAACCGAACGAACCGGAAATTAAATAATATTTTAATATGAACAGTACCCGGTGACTGGACACACTTGGATGAGTGACAAGTGTCACTCATCCCTTAAAATCAGGCACAAGACATGGATCCATGATTTTGGGGGAGACCAAATAATTATGTTTTATTATTTTTAATTAATTAATTATCCTCTAATTCCCATTATTTCTCTTCTGTTTTCCTACCCGTGTGCAAGCAAACATAGAGAATGAGAGAGTCTGAAATTCTCCACCATTTCCTTCCATTTCTGAACCAAAGTGTGAGTATTTGAGAGGGTGTTGAGATTTAATTAGCAAGGATTAACGAGGGACTGAGTGAGGGCTTGAATTTGGAATTTCGAATTTTCGAATTTTGAGGGGGGAAATTCGAATTGGAAGCTTGGAGCCGTGTTGATCGAAATTGAGTTCATTTCTAGTCTTCTGGGATTACCACGACCTGTTTCATTGAAAGAACGAAGGCAATTGAGGTCCAATTGAGGTAGAACAGAAGCACTGTAGTCGCAGAGAGTTCGAGCTTGAGTCGTGGAGTTTGAGCCATGGATTGATTCAATTGAGTTGGGTAAAATGCTTACCTGAGTCCCTTGATGCTTCTGGTTGAATCAATTTAAGGAAATCGTGTGACGGTGAAGGTTTTCGATTGATGAACAATGGCCGGAGGTCTTTCGAATGATCAACTGTGATCGTGGGATTATAGGTAATGTTGTTTGTAATTGAGTCCACAGATCTTTAATTGAACTTAATTCGAAACTGACTGAATGTTCAATTGATGGAAACAACGTCGAATTGGTAGGAAATTAACCGGGTCGCCTCGCGGGTTAAATGGCCCGTTTTACAGACAAACGGGTGAGGACGAGGGTACTGTAGCAGGCGCGTGGATTTCACGCGCAGCCACTCACGGCGGCGCGTGGGGGCGCGTCCGGCCTAGTCTCAAGGTGAGGTCAACATGACTTTTGATCCTCTCAGTATAACGAACATTTTGACGTTGATTTCGGTGAAATCGGATATTGTTTCGATAATGTTCCGCGTATCCGAAGTTTTGTATTACGTTAAAAATACGTATTTAAATC
This sequence comes from Prinsepia uniflora, assembly GCA_032719365.1. Classification (NCBI taxonomy): domain Eukaryota; kingdom Viridiplantae; phylum Streptophyta; class Magnoliopsida; order Rosales; family Rosaceae; genus Prinsepia; species Prinsepia uniflora. Next base: position 15,015,032 of record CM064862.1, on the reverse strand, counting down.
CCGGAAAAATTGGGGAAAATTATATGTTGTATTTTGGGATGTTAGTAACCCTCTATAATGATTTTGGACAGGAGTTGTGATTTCCAGATTTTACGGAAAAACGTGCAGCTCGGAAACGGACCGTTTTGGACGGTGTGTGTGAGTGGACTTTGTTTTCTAATCGTGATGCATGCATAAATGATTTAAATGCCTTATTATATGATTTTATATGCTTGGGCATGATTTGTGTTTCAATCCGGTAATTTCTCGGTTTTATGATTATTATATTATTATTTTGGGCGATTTTCGAGAAATTACGAAATATGGTAAAAATGATGTTTGGACTTGGTTTATGAGTCCGGGATTGAAATTGATTGAAAATAATGGTTGGACTCGGATTATTGAGTCATGGATTGAAAATGATATTTGGACTCGGGTTATGAGTCAGTGATTGACTTTGTGGATTTACGTGAAAATGGCAACGGAGGTTGCAACGCATGGATTTGCGTGATAATGTTATTTTGGGCATGAGAACCCAAGTGAATAGTGATTTTGACTCGGATTTGGAGTCATTTGTGAAATTGTGAAATTAATGATTTATTGGGATTTTATGATTATTTTAATCAGTCTTTCGGGCACGTTTTACGAGGAATGTGCAGATGATGTTTTGGGCTAGGCCCGGAGTCTAAATGATTTCTAAAATGATGTTTTGACTTGGTTGGTGAGTCAATGATGATTTCCGGATTATTCTATTGATTTAAATGTGATTTTAACGGTTTATGTGTAAAAGGTATTTTGGGCTTGAGACCCAGTTGAGAATGACCTTGACTTGGTATGAAGTCAAGATTTGATTGAAATGTTTTGGGATGTAATTCCCGGGATGGTTTTCATTGTGATTGTGATATTCCCAGACGGTCGGTGCTTGGGGGGGATTACCCAGACGACCGGAGCTTGGGGGATGTGATTGTAGGATCGGGAGTTGATCCTATGGTAGTCAGCTTCTCGGATGATACTGAGCCTGGATGTACCACTCGGAGGTGTCTGATCCTGGGGATGTGTTCGCCCAGAGGTGACTGAGCCCGAGGGGGTTGAGCCCAGAGGTGTTTATTCCCGAGAAAGTGACTGGATATTGGCCTACGCGTAGTGCAGCACTTGTGAGTAGTACAGTTTGATTGATTGTGCACTTGTGAGTAGTGCAGATGTGATTGGTGATATTTTATGCACTCGTGAGTAGTGCGGATTGATTGGATTGATATATTTATTGTGCACTGGTAAGTAATGCTGATTGGTATTGACTGTGATGATGTACTGGTATTGAGTACGGGTTTTTGGTCCTTGTGGCCAGGTGATTATGTTTTCACATGTTTTGGCCTGAGAGCCGGGATTTGATGTTTTATAACATGAACTGAATTGGTAATCATGAGTTTTATGGACCATGGGAAAATATGTTTTGATTTTATCGGTCACTCATGTTTTACGATATGCATGCAAGTTTGTGAAAACTGGAGGGTAAGATTGTATTTTGATAAATGTTTTTATAAGAGGTCATTTTTTGTCCACTCACACCATTTCTGTTTTGTGACCCTCCAGGCCGTGGTACGACGTTCGGGACTGATCGTGAGGCAGTGACAGCAGCAGAAATCCGCGCAAACATCCCTTGTCTGGCAAGCACTGAAGGGGAGTTTCTGACCTTTAGTTGACTTGTCAGACGGGAGCAGGACCGGGCACGGTTGTTGACGTCCAGTTGGGACGGGTCCTGTCAAATTGGTATCAGAGCATTTGGTTCTTGATTTCTGTTGATACGTCATGCCTCCGAGTCGTGCGTCCCGTACACGGTCTGAAGATGGGAGGGGCGAGAGTAGTGTTAGTAAAGGCCCAGATATTGAGCGAGCTCGACGATTGGGAGCCACTGTGTTTCGTGGTGATTCGGGACCGGATGGTGCCGAAGATTGGCTTACTCGATTGGAAAGGATTTTTGAGGTTATGATATGTCCCCTGGAGGACATGGTACCCTTGGCCACTTTTCTTTTGGATGGCTATGCTTACAGGTGGTGGCATAGTTTACAGTTGACTGGCTGGGATGCCCGTACCTTGGCATGGGATGCATTCCGAGAGCGATTTTTGGATCAGTTTTATCCTCGCTCATTTCGGAACGCTAAGGAGGTTGAGTTTCTCCAATTGCAGCAAGGGAATCGGTCAGTGGTCGATTATGAACAGCAATTTTTGCACTTATCTAGTTTCGCTCCTCTGTATGTGGCTACTGAGGAGGATAAGTGTCGAAGGTTTGAGCAGGGATTGAGGAATGAGTTACGAGGTGCTGTAACTGTTGGCTCGTATTCTACCCTGAGGGAGTTATCGGATGCTGCTATCCGAGTGGAGGCTACTATTTTACCTGTGCCAGAACAATCTTTGGCCTCTGGACGACGCCGAGAGCGTCAGGATACTGAACAGATGAGTCAGGAAACAACGAAGCGAGTTAGCCTTCATAATCTTGTGTCGCAATCCTCGGTGGGCATTCATACGGGTGGAACTTCAACCCAGTCGACAAGTAAGCGGCGTGGTGGGGCAAGTCGCCTCAGCACTGCCACTTGTCACTTTTGTAGGAAACTTGGACATTTGCGAAGGAACTGCCCCGATCGACTTGACCGTAGGTCAGAATAATTGTATTGATACATGTTTTCGTGATACCTTGTAAATGGTTTGTATTGTCCATTTGTGTTGAAATATTGTATTAGGTGTTTTGGGTGTGTCGGACTAGTGTGGGTCCGGATGGTTGTTTTTGTTAACAGTTTGGTTTGTAGATGGGCGTGTTGGGCCCAGAATAAACTTGACCCGGGGATGAATATTGGTGTTATCGTTTGGGATCATCCTTGGTTTTCCCTAGGTGGGATGACAAGGGTAGATATGAGGTAATCAGTGAGAACCCACAGTCGCGGCATGTCTCGTCGTTGACTGAACTTTCTAATGGTGGGCGTTAGTTGTCAAACGTTGTGACAGTACGCGAATTAGATGAGGGTGTCAGACTTTATGGTTCCTAGTAGTTAACCGTGTGGATCCTAGGTGGATCGGGTGTGTGATGTCTTGGACATTGGGCATTGTGACGATCTAGGATCGTGATGTTCATGGTCAGCTGACGTCGTGATGGATCTGGGTCGTGATCCTGATGATCCAGTTGGGTAGAGAGTTTATCACTCTTACGTCGGTATGTGAGTCATAAAAGACGGGACTGAACTTCTTTTCGAAGTGGAGCCCCTTATGGTATGTTACTCGAGCGAGTAGGTTTCCGACGGGGTCGAATTTGGTCAGCCTTAGAGTTGTGACTGATGGGATTGGCTTCCCTATGAAGTCAACCGAGTATAGTGAACTGGTAACCGATAGGTTCGGTTTTGGGTGTGTCCGAGTGGACGTGAACGAGATTTCGGGTTTTGGAATCGAATTTCTGGGTGACGATTCAGGATTCGATTTTAGAACTTGAAAATGGAATACTGGATTTGGGTGCGGAATGATTATTCCAAATGCTAGCTTACGGAATAATGATTTCGGATTCGGATTTGGACATGAATTAAAAAAGTGATGTGTGAGTTCGGATTCGGGATTTCTTACGAAATCGCGGATTCGAATTTGGAATTGGAACTAGTTGATGGGTGGAGTTTCGATTTGTCTCTTGCTGGTTTGGGCAAATGGACTCCATTATTGGAACATGTTTGGCTATGACCTAGGTGGTTGTAGTCTTGTCAATGGATAGATGTATGTACCTTGTTTATGGTTTGGGGTACGATACCTTGCAGACTTGTGGTGTCGGGTGACGGTATACGGGTTATACCAGTAGTACGTTGGTGAACGTGTTAGTAGTCAAATTAATCCTGATACCATTGGATGGGTTGTGAACGTGAACTGGACATTGAACACGATGCACTGGGCAGAGTGATTCTGATGATTCAGTGATTGTTTGAGCAGGTGCTCTGAGCCATGGTTGGCTAGTATAACTCTAGTGTTGAGTTGTGTGATCACTGCTAAGCTGGTGTTCAATGTGTTCCAGTTACACCATCTGTTTGAGTGTGATGACGGTATGCATATACTCAGGATGAGGGAGTTGGTGGTTAGTGTGACCGCAAGTTGCTTTGCGGCGAGATGTTACCTTGTCGTGACCTTACCAGCATCTGGGATCGCTGAGGGGGTGACAGTGGTGGATACTGCTGTTGATATTTGTCGCAGGATTGAGTTTGCCCTGTGAGGGGAGATCATGTTGTTGATCTTGTGCTACATTGACGGACGTGGTGGTATGATGTGTTGTCACTGATTTGTTACTGATTGGCGCTTTACTAGGGTGGTAAAGCTTGGTGGTGACAGTTTGGCTTGTGGTGACATATTGGTTAGTAGTGTCAGCATGGACTGACAGGTGAGTTTTGGTGACTCTCTATGAGAGCGAAGGTCAGGGCACATTAGTGATTACGTGGGGCCGTCAAGCTGAAAGAGTCAGCTTAATGGTGACATTGCCAATTTCTGGTGATCGATTTCACTCGAGGTGGTCGAGTGTAGTTAGTACGACGTGCATCGGTGATGTGACGTCTCAGTGCAGACGAGTTCTGTGTTGGCTAGTGGGTGTACAGGTGTATACGTATGGTGAGGCCCATTTGTTTTCCACGAGGTAGTTGGGATACTAGTAGTTGGAATTTCGGGGACGAAATTCTTTAAGGAGGGAAGGTTGTAATGACCCGTCCCGAATATCGGGATTGAATATTAATTAATCATGATTTAGAATGACTAATCGGGGATTAGTTGAGTGAAATCGGACGAAACGTGCAAAATGACCGTTTTGCCCCTAGCGTGGGCAAAATGTTGACTTTTAGTTCGGGCGGTCAAACGGAACTTGACCGATGACGGTGACGTAGTTCGGGACGTCACGAGTTCATAGACAGGTGGCACGTTCGATTCCGACATTCGAGGAGAAAGTTATGATGATCGGAAGATGAGGGGTATTTTGGTAATTTGGCATAGTAGGGGCCAAATGTTGACTTTTTGATCGGGAGGTCCGATGGACGAGGGCCAAGGACCGTTACGTAGGTCTCGTCGATACGAATCCAACGACAGGCGGCATGCCGAAATCGGAGATTCGACGACGAAGTTATGGTCACGAAATCAGGCTCGGTTAACCGAACGAACCGGAAATTAAATAATATTTTAATATGAACAGTACCCGGTGACTGGACACACTTGGATGAGTGACAAGTGTCACTCATCCCTTAAAATCAGGCACAAGACATGGATCCATGATTTTGGGGGAGACCAAATAATTATGTTTTATTATTTTTAATTAATTAATTATCCTCTAATTCCCATTATTTCTCTTCTGTTTTCCTACCCGTGTGCAAGCAAACATAGAGAATGAGAGAGTCTGAAATTCTCCACCATTTCCTTCCATTTCTGAACCAAAGTGTGAGTATTTGAGAGGGTGTTGAGATTTAATTAGCAAGGATTAACGAGGGACTGAGTGAGGGCTTGAATTTGGAATTTCGAATTTTCGAATTTTGAGGGGGGAAATTCGAATTGGAAGCTTGGAGCCGTGTTGATCGAAATTGAGTTCATTTCTAGTCTTCTGGGATTACCACGACCTGTTTCATTGAAAGAACGAAGGCAATTGAGGTCCAATTGAGGTAGAACAGAAGCACTGTAGTCGCAGAGAGTTCGAGCTTGAGTCGTGGAGTTTGAGCCATGGATTGATTCAATTGAGTTGGGTAAAATGCTTACCTGAGTCCCTTGATGCTTCTGGTTGAATCAATTTAAGGAAATCGTGTGACGGTGAAGGTTTTCGATTGATGAACAATGGCCGGAGGTCTTTCGAATGATCAACTGTGATCGTGGGATTATAGGTAATGTTGTTTGTAATTGAGTCCACAGATCTTTAATTGAACTTAATTCGAAACTGACTGAATGTTCAATTGATGGAAACAACGTCGAATTGGTAGGAAATTAACCGGGTCGCCTCGCGGGTTAAATGGCCCGTTTTACAGACAAACGGGTGAGGACGAGGGTACTGTAGCAGGCGCGTGGATTTCACGCGCAGCCACTCACGGCGGCGCGTGGGGGCGCGTCCGGCCTAGTCTCAAGGTGAGGTCAACATGACTTTTGATCCTCTCAGTATAACGAACATTTTGACGTTGATTTCGGTGAAATCGGATATTGTTTCGATAATGTTCCGCGTATCCGAAGTTTTGTATTACGTTAAAAATACGTATTTAAATCCCGGAAAAATTGGGGAAAATTATATGTTGTATTTTGGGATGTTAGTAACCCTCTATAATGATTTTGGACAGGAGTTGTGATTTCCAGATTTTACGGAAAAACGTGCAGCTCGGAAACGGACCGTTTTGGACGGTGTGTGTGAGTGGACTTTGTTTTCTAATCGTGATGCATGCATAAATGATTTAAATGCCTTATTATATGATTTTATATGCTTGGGCATGATTTGTGTTTCAATCCGGTAATTTCTCGGTTTTATGATTATTATATTATTATTTTGGGCGATTTTCGAGAAATTACGAAATATGGTAAAAATGATGTTTGGACTTGGTTTATGAGTCCGGGATTGAAATTGATTGAAAATAATGGTTGGACTCGGATTATTGAGTCATGGATTGAAAATGATATTTGGACTCGGGTTATGAGTCAGTGATTGACTTTGTGGATTTACGTGAAAATGGCAACGGAGGTTGCAACGCATGGATTTGCGTGATAATGTTATTTTGGGCATGAGAACCCAAGTGAATAGTGATTTTGACTCGGATTTGGAGTCATTTGTGAAATTGTGAAATTAATGATTTATTGGGATTTTATGATTATTTTAATCAGTCTTTCGGGCACGTTTTACGAGGAATGTGCAGATGATGTTTTGGGCTAGGCCCGGAGTCTAAATGATTTCTAAAATGATGTTTTGACTTGGTTGGTGAGTCAATGATGATTTCCGGATTATTCTATTGATTTAAATGTGATTTTAACGGTTTATGTGTAAAAGGTATTTTGGGCTTGAGACCCAGTTGAGAATGACCTTGACTTGGTATGAAGTCAAGATTTGATTGAAATGTTTTGGGATGTAATTCCCGGGATGGTTTTCATTGTGATTGTGATATTCCCAGACGGTCGGTGCTTGGGGGGGATTACCCAGACGACCGGAGCTTGGGGGATGTGATTGTAGGATCGGGAGTTGATCCTATGGTAGTCAGCTTCTCGGATGATACTGAGCCTGGATGTACCACTCGGAGGTGTCTGATCCTGGGGATGTGTTCGCCCAGAGGTGACTGAGCCCGAGGGGGTTGAGCCCAGAGGTGTTTATTCCCGAGAAAGTGACTGGATATTGGCCTACGCGTAGTGCAGCACTTGTGAGTAGTACAGTTTGATTGATTGTGCACTTGTGAGTAGTGCAGATGTGATTGGTGATATTTTATGCACTCGTGAGTAGTGCGGATTGATTGGATTGATATATTTATTGTGCACTGGTAAGTAATGCTGATTGGTATTGACTGTGATGATGTACTGGTATTGAGTACGGGTTTTTGGTCCTTGTGGCCAGGTGATTATGTTTTCACATGTTTTGGCCTGAGAGCCGGGATTTGATGTTTTATAACATGAACTGAATTGGTAATCATGAGTTTTATGGACCATGGGAAAATATGTTTTGATTTTATCGGTCACTCATGTTTTACGATATGCATGCAAGTTTGTGAAAACTGGAGGGTAAGATTGTATTTTGATAAATGTTTTTATAAGAGGTCATTTTTTGTCCACTCACACCATTTCTGTTTTGTGACCCTCCAGGCCGTGGTACGACGTTCGGGACTGATCGTGAGGCAGTGACAGCAGCAGAAATCCGCGCAAACATCCCTTGTCTGGCAAGCACTGAAGGGGAGTTTCTGACCTTTAGTTGACTTGTCAGACGGGAGCAGGACCGGGCACGGTTGTTGACGTCCAGTTGGGACGGGTCCTGTCATCTACTCCCAACTTACGGAGCTCAACCAGCAAAGGTAACCGTACGGTCCTCAAATGCGACAAAGATCCAGCTGACTTCCTGCTCAGAGCATCGGCTACCACATTAGCCTTCCCTGGATGATACTCAATAGTACAGTCGTAGTCCTTAAGTAACTCCAACCAACGGCGCTGTCTGAGGTTCAATTCCTTTTGAGTGAACAAATACTTCAAACTCTTGTGGTCCGTGAAGATCCTGCACTTCTCACCGTACAAGTAATGTCGCCAAATCTTCAATGCATGAACCACCGCAGCCAGTTCCAAATCATGTGTAGGGTAGTTCACCTCATGGGGTTTCAATTGCCGGGAAGCATAAGCAATCACTTTCCCGTGCTGCATCAAGACACATCCCAAACCTTGCAAAGAAGCGTCACTGTACACCTCGAACTCCCCACTATCATCTGGAAGGGCTAACACAGGAGCAGATGTTAACCGCCTTTTAAGCTCCTGAAAACTCTGTTCACAGTTCTCATCCCACTCAAACCGAACTCCCTTCCGTGTCAACCTCGTCAACGGTGCTGCAAGAATAGAAAAGCCCTCAATAAAACGCCGGTAATACCTTGCCAAACCCAGAAAACTCCGAATTTCCGTCACCGTCTTAGGCTGTTCCCAATTGGCTACCGCCTCAACTTTCTGAGGATCCACACAAATGCCCTCGACCGAAATCACATGGCCAAGAAATCCAACACTGGTCAACCAGAACTGACACTTACTGAGCTTCGCATACAACTGATGCTCCCTCAACGTTTTAAGCACGATCCTCAGATGGTTCTCATGCGCCTTCGCACTCTTCGAATACACCAAAATATCATCAATGAAAACAATCACAAAACGATCAAAGTAGGGCAGGAACACTCGGTTCATAAGGTCCATAAAAGCTGCTGGGGCATTAGTCAAACCAAAAGGCATCACCACAAACTCATAGTGACCGTACCTGGTCCGGAAAGCTGTCTTCGGTATATCCTCCTCTTTAACCCTTAACTGGTGATAGCCGGAGCGAAGATCAATCTTCGAGAAATACTGTGCTCCCTTGAGCTGGTCAAACAAATCATCAATCCGGGGTAGGGGGTACTTATTCCGAATAGTTACCTTATTCAGTTGCCTGTAATCCACACACAATCTCAATCCTCCGTCCTTTTTCTTGACAAACAAAACAGGTGCTCCCCAAGGTGACATACTCGGTCGAATGAATCCTATATCGACCAACTCTTGCAACTGGGCCTTAAGTTCCCTCAATTCGGCAGGTGCCATACGATAAGGAGTCTGAGAAATAGGCTGTGTACCTGGTAGAAGCTCAATCGTAAACTCAAGATCTCGGTGTGGGGGTAGTCCTGGCAACTCCTCGGGAAAAACATCGGGAAACTCCCGTACCACTGGTATATCCTCCGCCCTCTCTGGCGTAGCACGCGTATCCACCACATGAGCTAAGTAACCCTGGCACCCCTTACGTAACAGTTTACTAGCCTCGAGTGCCGAAATAACTCCCGTAGGAAGTGCACGCTGATCCCCCTGAAATGTAGTCTCTGATAATCCAGGACTCCGAAAAGTCACTCTCCTATCGAAACATTCGATAGAAGCATGATGTCTCGTCAACCAGTCCATACCCAAGATCACATCAAAGTCCCGTAAATCCAAGAGTAACAAATCTGCCAGTAACTCCACCTGGCCTACCATCACCGGACACTCTCTCAAAACCTGAGTCACAACCAACACCTCCCCAGTAGGTGTACTCACTCCTAACGCACAATCCAACGTAGACACCTCCCTCTCCTTAACCAGACTACAACTCCGAGCTATAAATGAATGGGTAGCCCCGGGATCTATCAAAGTAAAAACAGTGTGACCAAGTATGGTAAGTGTACCTGTCACCACTCCCGGTGCTGACCTAGCCTCCTGCTGAGTCATCGCAAAAACTCGCGCCTGTGGTCCCGATGACCTACCGCGCCCTCTGGAACTGCTCGTGGCACCACCGCCACCCCTAGGGCCTGCCGCCCCTGATACTGATGCAGTACTCCGCCCGGGTTCTGCTGCACCTCTGCCTGATCCGCCTTCCGGGGCTAACAATGGGCACTCCCGACGGAAATGTCCTCGCTCCCCACAATAGAAGCAAGTGTCCCTACCGGGTCCACCGGTATGCCTCCCTGTCGAAGCCACTGAAGTCGCACTCGCCTGAGGAGTCGGCTGTGACCTAGCTCCTCGAAATCCTGAGCCCTGGAAACTGCCTGGTCTGCCATACCGGGCTCCACCAGCCGATAGTGATCCACCAAAATTACCCCGTTTCGGGGGCCTCTGACTCGATGCTCCTAGGAATGACTGCTCCCGGCGTCGAACACTGCCCGAATACTGTGGTCGAGCAGGTAAACTGGCCTCCACCCTGACAGCAGCATCAGACAACTCTCGGAAAGTAGCAAAAGAGCCGGCTGTCACTATGGCCCTGATCTCTCCCCGGAGACCCAACTCAAACCGGCGGCACTTCTCCGCCTCAGTCGCCACAAATGCCGGAGCAAAACGAGATAGCATCTGGAACCTCTGCTCATACTCAGCAACTGTCAAGTTTCCTTGCTTCAAGTGAAGGAATTCCGCTTCCTTCGCATCCCTGAAAGAACGGGGATAGTACTGATCTAGAAACCTCTCCCGGAAAGTCTCCCAGGTCACAGTATGTGCATCCCAGCCGGACAGTTCCAGCGTATACCACCACTCGTAGGCAGCTCCATCCAACAGAAAAGTGGCTAACAATACCCGATCCTCGGGAGGACAGTGTATCACCCCAAAAATACGTTCTAGTCGGGTGATCCATCGGTGAGCTTCCTCGGGATCAGCCCCACCGCTGAACGTAGTAGCCCCAAGCCTCTGGGCTCTCTCAATCGAAGCGCTCTCAGTCCCTCTCGCCGCTTCATCTTCAGGTCGTGGAGGGGGTTCACGTCTCGGAGGCATGATCAATCGTACGCTGAAAGAGGCATAGAGTTAGTATAACAACCTAGACCCAACACAAATTGACACAACCTATGCTCTGATACCAATTGTCAGGACCCGTCCCAAATATCACCTCGATACTCGGGATGAACCCTGCTCCCGTCTGACAATCACACTTACAATACCAAAAATAAACTTAATACAACTATAAGCATAACCATCAGACGAAGGAGTAAATATATACAACAGTAAGTCAGAGCATAGTTCTACAAAATGGGCACCAAAAGTCCTACAAGTCTAAGTCCGCAACGGAAGAACGTCGGAAGCCCTATGCCTCGAAATCTGCCTCAATGTTCACCCCAGCGCTATCACCACGACCTGGAGGGAAAATTAAAAACAAAAGGTGTGAGTGGACCAAAAAGAATGAAAGTTTTAAAACCGTTTACCAGCAAATCAACGTAAGGAAATAAAATCATTTGTTCCCTCCGGTTTAAAACCAGGCATGCCAATGAAGTATTAGAAAACCATAATATGAAACATCATAAGAAACAGATACACTATAAATCAGCATAAGAAACCAGAGTATAACCCGATCAAACCTGCTGGACCTATCCGAGTCTTTAAACTCAACCAGGCCTCACATATAAATCCGAGTCTTTAAACTCAATAGGCCTATGGGGGTAATATCATAATATCCGAGTCTTTAAACTCCCGAGTCTTTAAACTCAATCCGGGCCCGTCCCCCATCAATATCAATCCGGGTCTTTAAACCCATATCCAGATCCAGCAAATCCAATCCATTTCCAGTGTAAAACCAATTCAAAATCCATCGCCAAATCCGAATTCGAAATCCCCGGTTCGAAGCCCTTCCAGCGTTCAGAACCGACATTCCGAACCCAAATCCGGAAAATCCATTTCCATACCAAAAACCATAAGAAATCCCTAACCATATTTCATAACCCATTTACCATCATCAGAAAACATTTATAGGGTGAATTTCTCAAATATGGCATCAAAATCTGAAAACCGGCTTTTTCTCGAAAAACGTGCAAAACCCCGAAAACATCTCGAAAAACGTGCAAACATCTCAATCACGTATAATCATCATCAGGACATAAAAACACACATAGAAATCATAAAACAGTAATTAAAACAGTTTGGCATGCTCGGAAGTAAGAAAGAGTCCACTCACAGTTTACAACACGTCACTCGCGCTCCGTGCGCTCCTCAACCGTCTCTGGTGTCTCCCGTCCTGTCAATAGATACCAAATAGGGTCACAATAACATCAAGGATACCTTCCCTATTTTCCCCAATTTTTCGGGAATTTACTAATATTTTAATCCGAAACCCTAAACCGCACGGATTTCCGAACCATTCCGTAACACCGTCCGATTAACCCGAAAACTATACCATTGGATTCCTTAGGACATTTAGGGCTAAACTCATGTTGGTCGCTTGACCGGATTCCTCCCCACGCGCCCCCACGCGCCGCCCAAAGTGGCTGCGCGTGGGCCTCACGCGCCTGCTACAGTCCATCTTCAACCTCGAGTCACCCGGTTCAACTGTGTTGAACCGGCGTGACCGGTTCTCTTCCGTTCCTCCACCGTTCTTCCCCATTTCAATACCACTAGCTTCGTCCAGTCCCCTGCAACCAATCCCAGTCCTAAAATCCAGAAACCACGGCCTAATACCCCTCGTCTTCAACCTCGAAAAACCTTGCCCGTGAGCCCTGTTTTCCTTCCCGGCCGTCCACTGCTTCCCCCTTCACGGTGGTGATACCAGCACCATCCTAGGACCCTACTTAGTCCTACCCAACTCACAGAATCCGTCGATTCATCCCCGAAGTCCACGACTTCAAGTTTGAAACTCACGGCTAAAACAGGGTACAACGGACCCGCCGTCGAACCACCGCCCACCGTGAACCTCCCGTCACGGCAACCACCACAAACGACGCCTAAGACCTCACAGAACAACACCCTGACCTCCTAATCCCTCGACTCTAAGCCCAACGTCACGACTTTGCATTTGAAAAATCCACGAAAAACAGGGTAAACGAAATTACCTTTCGATTCCGGCGCCGCCGTGAGAACCTTCACCCACCACGGTGCTCGTGGGACTCCCCTCAACCTCCTGAGTCTCCTACCGCCTTGGTTTGCCTCACCACACGGCACAACAGCCTCCACCGTCCACGGTCTCCTCTGTTTTCCTCAAATGTTCGCCGCACCACCACCGTGCCGCCGTGCACGATTCCAGTCCCAAAACACGATCAGCACCTCACCCACGTCTCTCTGTCACTCTCACCAGTCACTCCTCACTCTCCCTGGCATCCAAATCGATCACCGCCTCACCCAATCCTCTCTCTGTTTTTCTGTTTCCTTCGAATTTGTGCACGGTTCAAAAATGACCAAGTGTGGCCGTGCACACTTAAGTTTCTCCTAGAACCATCTAGGGTCCCCCACGTGTCCATCAGCTATTGGCCATCCCAAAAATATCTGCCACTTGCCCTTATCTGATTGGGCTGAGGAAAAATGACCAAAATGCCCCTCCTGCACAAAATTACCATTTTGCCCTTAGACTTTCCAGACCCGTATCTTTTCCGTCCGACGTCCGGTGACAGCGTGCCGCCTGTCGTTGAACTCAGGACGTTGAGACCTATCCAACGGTCCTCGGTCTACGTGAAAATCACACATCCTCCAAAAAGTCAACATTTACGGTAACGCCCCCAACCTTCCGTACATCATAACTTCTCCTCCGATTGTCCGAATCGAACCTGCCGCCTGTCTACGGACTCGTGACGTCCTAACCTACGTCACGGTCAAGGGCTAACACTCATCCAATCAATATTACAAAAAGTCAACTTTTCGTTTACTATTCACAAGGGCAAAATCGTTCTTTTTTACCAAACTTCACAAACATTACATTTTTACCCTTCCCGTAGGTACGGGTTGTTACATCTGGTGGCGCATGTGAGCGCGTGGTGAGGCTTTTGAGGGTGGTTCCAACATGTTATTTCATCTATTCGATGTAACGAACATTTTTGGACTGGTTTCGTGTCAATCAGACATCGTTTCGATATAGTTCAGGACGTCCGAAGGTTTAGGTTCGCGTTTAAAAATAGTTAGAAATTCTAGAAAATTACGGGGCTTTAGTGAGGGGTTATATAAGTAGCTAGTAACCCTCTAAATTAATTTGGACAGGTTCGGGAATCCCGGAGGCGACGATTGGCCCGGGAAGACGTTATGGCACGCGTATCGAGGCGCGACTTCGGACGATCTGTGAATGGACCCTTCTCTTGAAATTGATGCATGCATAAATGTTTATAAATTCTTTTAATACATATTTTTTGTTGCCAAGAGTGCAAATTTTTTGTGGTAGCCTAGGATTTATGTATTTGCACGTATTTCGAGATTTTTGGTTTTATACGATGCTCATACGTGCTAGGTTTTCAATGAGGGTTTAATGAACGGGTTTTGGATTTGGAAATATGAAATCGGGCACGAGACCCATTTGATTTACGAACTCTCGGACTTGGAGTCCATTTGAATTGACGAGGAATCAGACCGAGGGTCCATTTGTGTTATACGATCGGGCTGGGGGCCCAGTTGATTTACGATTCGGGTTTGAGGCCCAGTTAGTGGTACTATCGGGCTTGATGCCCCGTTGATGTATGATATCGGGCCTGAGACCCATTTAGTTGAGATATCGGGCTTAAGGCCCCGTTGGTGGTGAAATCGGACTTTAGGTCCTGTTAATTTATGGTTTCGGGCTTAGGGCCCAGTTGGTTGTGATATCGGGCTTGAGTCCCAGTTCAATTTATGAAATGAGTATTCTGGCATAAGACCCTGTTGAGCTGTGGATTTAGGCCGAGGCCTGTGAAAGTGATTTGAATCGGATTCGAGGAATCCTATTGAAATAAATCGGGTATGAGACCTAGTTGAGAAATGAGTTTTGAGAGAGAAAGTATTTAAGAAAGAAAGAAAAGAATTGAAATGAATGAACCCTCAATACGATTATATGGTCTCCTCCAGACGTCGACCTGGAGAGTCACGATCCACATACCAGAGTGCGTATCCCTATAGGGATCCCGTTCCAGGAGTGGGGGTTACTATTTATGTTGTGGTCCCGGACCAAATTCCGGAGAGATGTGATCGGACTAGATCCAGAGAGAGAGCTCGGACTAGATACAAAGATTGAGCCTTCCAGATGGAGATTCCTGGGAGAAGACTCGGGGTGAGACCCCGAGTAGTGTGCACACTAGTATAGAGATTTATCGTGACATTTATCGGGGATGTGTTCCCTAGAGGCTGTGAGCCCGGAGTTGGCATCTTGTCGGAAGTGCCCTGGATGGGTTATACGTATTTTGATACGTATGTAGTTTACAGAAAGATTTGAGGGCGGAGACCCTGTGTTCCATGTTTTAGAAAGTGATTTGGGGCGAGACCTCGTATTCAATGTTTGTGAATGGTTTTGGGCTGAGTCCCACGGGTGTTTGATTTGTGCTGAGTCCCACGGGTGTTTGATTTGGGCTGAGTTCCCATGTTTTGATTAATGGTTCTTTTGTGATTTCGGGTCGGGGACCCAAATGTATTTTATGGGTCATGACGGTTTATGGGGCCGGGCATGATCCCTTGAAAGGTTTTGTAAATGTTTGACAAAGGTTTTTATGAATGTTTGATAAATGATTTTGAATGCATGCGTATGTATTTATGAAGGGCATAAAAGTCTTTATGCTAAAGTGTTTTTAAAGAAAAGTTTATTTTTGTCCAATCGCAGTTTTAGTGTTTTAATGCGCTTCAGGTTGATAGCGGATGCGGGCTGTAGCAGAGATGAGACATCACTCCCCTCCTCCTACGATCCTGACGCCCTCTGATAGCCCCAGTGAGGGCTAGAGATGGAATTTTCCCTGGTCTGACACGTGGTGTCAGACGGGATCAGGCGGGTCTCACGTTAATCCCAGGGGATTTGGGACCAGTCCTGACAAATTGGTATCAGAGCAGGTTGGCTCATTTGATACTCATGGTACTCTGATACCAGTTGGTATCAGAGCGTGGAGTATGTGCAGGTCGAGGATGTGATGTCTTTGAAGTTGTAACAGCCCGTCATCAACCTGGTAGTTAGGGCATTAGTACGAGGTTTCGATGGAATCGAACCTCAGTTAGTTGAGGTTTGTCATGTGATAAGATAGTTTAAGGTTCGAGTGGCATAGAATGCCACCTATTTCGAGGAAATGGATCCCGAAGAGGATCCGGATTCGTGTGAATCTGACGGCTTAGAACGGTAGTGTCACTGGTGAGTAGAACCCAGTGGATAGAGGATAGAGAATGTACAGATTAATACCAGTGTGGTCAGAGGGCAGGGTCGCCCGGTTTACGATGACCATGTACGACTACACTCCCGACAGTTGGGAATAGAAACGTGTGACTCATTTTGGCATGCGTTGCCATGTTTCGGTGTGTCGAATACTTCCAGGATGCCGACTAGCAAGCATGTCGATTGGCAGGAGATACCCAGAGTAGAAGTGGTGTGAGACGATAGGAGGCGTGTGCGCACGTAGCGCTTGTGCAATATTAGGCCCGGAGTATGGCCAGTTCGCGTGAAAGCCAGCGGCGGAGAGTCGTAGAGTTACGAGAGGACGAGATCCTCAGAGTATAGTTGTTGGCTGGTTTGGTACCAGTATTGGAGTGTGATGACTCTTCGGAGTCGAAATTGAGGGATCGGTATGGATGGTAAGGCTACAACGGGCAGCCGGGTTTGTGATAACCCTAGTAGGTGCTGGTTGGAAAAGTTACCAAGAATGTGGTACTTGTGATCGGATCCAGAGGTGAACCGATCAGTGGATGTTGCGGGTAGAATGATCGGTGCCGGCGGTGAGACTACCACATAGATTGGGAGTTTCTGTAGCAGAGTGTTTGTGAGTTTGGTCTGCACGAGGTTGTGACAGACGCTGCTATCGATGGACGTGATCGAGTCTTATCAAGTTGGATGGACTCAGGTTGCCGTGACGATTGTGACGATAGGATTCGTCAGTCGTGACGATGATACGAGGTGCGTAAGTGACGTACAGTATGAACAGTGATTCTGGATTTGACTCGGTGACGGCTGAGTCCGATCGAAAAATTAGATGTTGATGTTGGGTGTTGGCATACTTGCCATGCTCTAGTGAATGAGATGATTATAAGTGGGACAGAGAGAATCCCGAGTGGCTCAGTGCAAGGTATGGGAGTACTTGGTATGGAGACCAGTTTCCCCCAGTGATGGAGATCAGTTTCCTCAGTGATGGAGACCAGTTTCCCAGTGATGGAGACCAGTTTCCTCAGTGATGGAGATTAGCTTCCCCTGTGTTGGAGATCAGTTTCCCCAGTAATGGAGACTAGTTCCCCCAGTGCTACGAGATTGAGTCGCGTGGGTGTACTCAGAAGTATTGAGGTGAAACGTGAGTTACTTGTGTGAATAGATGACGTAAGTGACGTCTTATGACGTATGGGTCCGGTTGAGCTGAGGACCTGAGAGTCCGTTGCGGATTGGTTTTGGTTGACTACGGTTGACCATACCTCATAAGTTGAGGACATGGCACTTGTTTGCCTATAGGACGTGAGGATGTTCGGGTGATGAGTGAACTCAGTGTTCGGAAAAGAAACCTAGTTCCAACGTGATTGGGACATCGGAATCAAGAAAAGTTGTGGCTGAGACGTTGAGAGAAGTGCTTGATTCTGCATTGGAAATGGATATTTCGAGGTCACTGAGTGTAACTCCTTGGTAGATAGTGCTGAGTGCCAGAGGATGATATAGGATGAACTTTGATGTCATCATCGTGGATTCGTCCCTAGGTAGGACGACGAGGAGTGTTGTGACAGCTAGGAGTTCAAGAGGGTGTAAGAACCGAACACCTAGGTTGTGGGTCAATTTGATTGACTTGACAAGTAGTTGGTGGTTAGCGTCACGAAATGTGACGAGTGAGTGTCCGAGGTGTTAGACTGATGTTCGCCTGGTGACGGACGGTTCGGGACCAGACCATGATTGGATTGCGGATAGTAGTGCAGTCCCTGAGTAGGTCTGAGGATGACCTATGAGATGGGGTTCGTGCCATTGTGATGGTAGGATCGGTAGGATGTTGTCCGATCAGATGCTGAGTAGGATGCCAGCTTGTGATGTGATAACTCTTAGTGAGGATGCGTTTTCAGCCTGACGACTGTCAGATGGAACGTGTCAGAGTGCCAGACCAGAAAGCCATTTGGATGTCAGTATGTTATTGCTGACCTGTCAAGTGAGTGACAGGCGTGATCGACGAGTGTCGACATATTGTCTCGAGTGAGACATACGAGCAGACGTGTAGTTCTCGAGAATGAGTTGGAGCTTTGGAGGCTCTAGTGACGGTAGGTACCGTGGACGATACTGTTGAGTACGGTATATGTGTGTTTAGACGTGTACTGCTACACGAGTATTCTCGTGTGGGTGCAGTGATCCAAGTCGTGGAACAAGGTTGGATTCCACAGTTTAGTTGTGGAATCAGGTCGATTTGAATTTCGAGGACGAAATTCTTTAAGGGGGGAAGTTTGTGAGGACCCGTCCCGAATTAGCGGGATTAATTAAGAATTAATGAAGGATTAGCGAGACTAATCAGAGATTAGACGAGGATTAGCGAACGTTCGGGCTAAATGACAATTTTGCCCTTGGAATGGGCAAATCATTGATTTTTCATTCGGACGGTCAATTGGACTTTGGCCAATGACTGTGACGTAGTTCGTGACGTCACGAGTTCATAGACAGGTGACACGCTCGATTCCGACGTCCGAGGAAAAAGTTATTA
The DNA here is from genome assembly GCA_032719365.1 of Prinsepia uniflora. Classification (NCBI taxonomy): domain Eukaryota; kingdom Viridiplantae; phylum Streptophyta; class Magnoliopsida; order Rosales; family Rosaceae; genus Prinsepia; species Prinsepia uniflora. The sequence goes on along the minus strand of CM064862.1, from coordinate 14,996,313 downwards.
CGTTCGGAAGTCCAAGGGCATTTTGGTAATTTGGGTGAATAGGGGCCATTAGTTGACTTTTGACCCGGAAGCTCCGATGGCCGAGGGCCAAAGACCGTTACGTAGATCGGGACAATACTAATCCGTAGATAGGCGGCACGTCGAATTCGGACGTTCGACGGAGAAATTACGGTTCACGAAAGTTTCAAGATACTATTCACGATGACACGTTTTACCAGACAAAAAGTGAAATTTGTCTTTAGTGGGCCCAGCTTTTTAGACAGCCAATGGATGAGTGACAAGTGTCACCCATCCATTACCCAACCAAACACATTCATGCATATCCCACCTTGTTTCATCGACCATTTTCTTTGTTTCCAAACAAAACCCAACCCGTGTAACCTTCATCCAAATCCAACCCTTCAATCCCTATTTGATCTTGACTGAGAGAACCAGAGAGTGAGGAGAGAAAGGTGGATGATGGTGGCCGGCCAGGACAGAGCCACCGTGCACGGCGGAGGCCCAAAACCCGAAAGGTATCTGTTTTGGCCATTTTTTTCCTCATTTTCGATTTTTGACGTTATGATCGGTTTTGGTTGATTAGAGTTTGTGTATTAGGTTACTAGGAAAATATTAGGGAGGTTTTGAGGGAGATTGGAGGTTGAGAGACCTCTGGAGAGATTTTGGAGAACTGGACCGTGGGAGTTTTGGTTGGACCGGTCGATTTTGGATGTTTTAGGTAGTTTGGTTAATTGGAATAGATTGGAAAGGAGGAAATAGGAATTTTAGGATTGAAATGGGACAAAACAGACGAAAAATGGAGATTGTAGGGTCCTGAGATTGTAGGGTCCTGGACCGGTCACGCCGGTCCAGTTGCAGGCATGAACTGGACCGGCCGGTCTGAACCGGCCGTTGTGAGGTAGGGGATGATCTACAGTGCCGCGCGTGGGCTCACGCGTAGGCAGCTTCTGGTGGCGCATGTGAGCACGTGGTGAGGCTTTTGAGGGTGGTTCCAACATGTTATTTCATCTATTTGATGTAACGAACATTTTGGGACTGGTTTCGTGTCAATCGGACATCGTTTCGATATAGTTCGGGACGTCCGAAGGTTTAGGTTCGCGTTTAAAAATAGTTAGAAATTCTAGAAATTTCGGGGCTTTAGTGAGGGGTTATATAAGTAGTTAGTAACCCTTTAAATTAATTTGGACAGGTTCGGGAATCCCAGAGGCGACGATTGGCCCGGGAAGACGTTATGGCACGCGTATCGAGGCGCGGCTTCGGACGGTCTGTGAGTGGACCCTTCTCTCGAAATTGATGTGTGCATAAATTTTTACAAATGCTTTTAATACATGTTTTGTGTTGCCATGAGTGCAAACTGTTTGTGGTAGCCTAGGATTTACGTATTTGCACGTATTTCGAAATTTTTGGTTTTATATGATGCTCATACGTGCTAGGTTTTCAATGAGGGTTTAATGAGCGGGTTTTGGATTTGAAAATATGAAATCGGGCACGAGACCCATTTGATTTACGAACTCTCGGATTTGGAGTCCATTTGAATTGACGAGGAATCGGACCGAGGGTCCATTTGTGTTATACGATCGGGCCGGGGGCCCAGTTGATTTACGATTTGGGTTTGAGGCCCAGTTAGTGGTACTATCGGGCTTGATGCCCCGTTGATGTATGATATCGGGCCTGAGACCCATTTAGTTGAGGTATCGGGCCTGAGACCCTTTTAGTTGAGGTATCAGGCTTAAGTCCCCGTTGGTGGTGAAATAGGACTTGAGGTCCTGTTGCTTTATGGATTCGGGCTTAGGGCCCAGTTGGTTGTGATATCGAGCTTGAGGCCCAGTTCAGTTTATGAAATGAGTATTCGGGCATGAGACCCTGTTGAGCTGTGGATTTAGGCTGAGGCCTGTGAAAGTGATTTGAATTGGATTCGTGGAATCCTGTTGAAATGAATCAGGTATGAGACCCAGTTGAGAAATGAGTTTTGAGAGAGAAAGTATTTGAGAAAGAAAGAAAAGAATTGAAATGAATGAACCCTCCATATGATTATATGGTCTCCTCCAGACGTCGACCTGGAGAGTCACGATCCACAGATCAGAGTGGGTATCCCCATAGGGATCCCGTTCCAGGAGTGGGGGTTACTATTTATGTTGTGGTCCCGGACCAGATTCCGGAGAGATGTGATCGGACTAGATCCAGAGAGAGAGCTCTGACTAGATCCAGAGATTGAGCCTCCCAGATGGAGATTCGTGGGAGAAAACTTGGAGTGAGACCCCGAGTAGTGTGCACACTAGTATAGAGATTTATCGTGACATTTATCTGGGATGTGTTCCCTAGGGGCTGTGTACCCCGTGTTGACATCTTCTCGGAAGTGCCGCGGATGGGTTATACGTATTTCGATATGTATGTAGTTTCCATGTTTTAGAAAGTGATTTGGGGTGAGACCTCGTATTCAATATTTGAGAATGGTTTTGTGACAGGACCGCCCCCGAAGGGACATTGATAACCGTGCCCGGTCCTACTCCCGTCTGGCAAGTCGACTGAAATTCCCAACTTACCCTCAGTGCTTGCCAAGCCAGGGATAGCCACACGCGTACTTACTCATGCCTCCGCCTCTCGATCAGCCTGGACAAACGCGCCACGACATGGAAGGTCAATAAAAACCAAAAGGTGTGAGTGGACAAAAATAAATCAATTTATAAAAACAGTTACAGAAAGACGTTTTTACCCTCCATGTAAAACAAATGCATGCTTACAAAAATCATTTCGCAATCGGTTAACATTTTCAACATAAGAAAAACAGTGCATGAAATCAAAATCATTATCCGTTTCTTAACCTTCGGGTCTTAGCCCGCAATCATAAACACAGGGCCTCAGCCAAAAACCATGAATCAAAACCAAATACACAACATGATCCAACACCATCAACCACATAAACCGGGCCACTGCCCAACCGAAACATCAGAAATTAACAATAAATCACAAGTCAATCATTTTGCTGGATATCAAGTGCGTCCGAGTCTTTAAATTCAAAACCATGCGCATAATCAGGCCTTCCCGGGATATCAACGAGTCTTTAAACTCAAAACATAATCAATAGGCCTTGGGGGTATCACAATAACCGAGTCTTTAAACTCACGAGTCTTTAAACTCAATCCGGGTCTTTAAACCCAATTTCGGGCCCGCCCCCGTCATCAATTAACCGAGTTTTTAAACTCAAAATGTGCTCCAGCAATACCACCGGGCCTTTAATGTCAGGACCCACCCCGGTTTCACCTCGAAAACCGAGGTAAATCCTGCTCCCGTCTGAGCCCCCGACACAAAACCAAAGTAAACTCACTCGAAGCCACCAAAGTACTCAGTCAGACGCAGGAGAAACTATACAAAACATCCTGTAGTTTTAAGCTCACTAATCACCGTCTTAACCTTAATTCCCGGGACGGGTCGTTACATTTAAACCCAAAACAGTTTTCAACGGGTCTTTAAACCCAAAACATTTTTCAATCACAACAACCCGGGATCCATCATGATCCAAATTCCAAATCCAATCCGAAAACACATTTTTGTCATAACAGGACTCATGTCCGAATTTCCACATTCAAATCACCAAATCTTACTTCACAAAACAAAATCATTCATCATCAAACACGGGGCATGTATAATCAGATCAAATCACTTTCAAACCATCATCCATTCCAGAATTCGAATTCGCAATAATGATTCCGTAATCCGGCATCCGGAAACATCATCCCGAACCCAAACCAAGAATCCATTTTCAAACTTCCGGAAACCGAAATCTCGTTCATCAAAATTACTTTTATGCCCCGAGCATCAAGCCTGAAATCTCCTTTTTCAAAATCCGTTTTAAATCCTTGAAAACACCTCATTATCAAATCTCAAGGTCAAGACATCAAAACCACAATCAAATCACCAAAATCACGGTCAAACCACAACATACTCGAAATCTCGTAAAACGTGCAAATCTGTGTCATTCTCGAAATACGTGTCAAAACCGTAAACCATACTCACAACCGAAATCAAAACATCTTAAAAACATGATACGCACAAATCATATAAAATTATTCATTAACCCATCATCAAAACATACGGGAAACCATAATCTCGAAATAAGTGCAAATTCGTGTGCGTATCAAAAATACGTATAAATATGGGAATCGAAATCATCACAGTTCATAATCATAACCATATAAATCATAGAAATATTTATGCATGCATTAAATTTTGAAAGCAACATCCACTCACACACTGTCCTTAGTGCTCGGTTTCGTGCCGCACGCGTTTCCGTAATTTCTGCCATTTTCCAGAAATCTCGAATCCTGTCCAAAATCACTTCTCAGGGTTACTAAGGCCTCAATTAACAACATACTAATTTCCCATAATTTTCCGGGATTTTTCGACACAATTTTACTTAAGGCCTTAACTTCCGAACCCTCAAAACTATCTCGAACGACCTCTGATCGACTCGAACTTAAGAACAAAAATGTTAAATAAACTGAAAGGATTAATTCTCTAGTTGATTGTGATCGGAAACTGGGTCTCACGCGCCGTCACGCGCCGTCCAAAGTGGCTGCGCGTGAAAGCCACGCGCTGCTACAGTGACATGCCACAATGTCACCATCTTCACCCGCATTTCTGGTAAACGGGTCTTCAACCCGCGACTCGACCCGGCTAATTACCCTTCAATTCTCAATCAATTCCTTTCGTTTTTATCCTAACTTCCTGTCTAACCAATTAATTTCAGTACTGTGTCCTTGATTAACCTCGACATGCCCTAAATCGATCCATCCAAACTGGAACAATCGAACAGGTCGACGCCTATAACTTACCCAACTTAGTCCCATTCCCAAATTAACTCAGACAGGAGCTTAAGGGGACCTAGAAGAACACTCTAACACAATCAATTGAACAAGAAATCACCTGGAAGTTGTCGACCTCAGCACTGCGATTTTCCAGAAACTGGAACTTGAGTTCCTGGACAAACAATGCTCCACCTCCTTCGATTTTTGCACGGTTGAGTTTGTAGTGAACCCAGAAGACTAATCTCACTCTCAGTTTGGATCAACTCTCCTCACAAATCAATCTTCGAATTTCCCTCCATTTTTCTGGTTTTTCTTCCCGACTCAGTTCCTCTCCTCTCAACTCTCAGCTCTCTCTCTGGTGCAAAATGAACCTCAGCAATCCCCCAAGTCCTGTTAATCGATCAGTGTGGCAAACAACCCGTGTGAGACACTCAGAAATGCTCTGGAGACTGTTTCCTGCAACACATAACCCATAACCCATTTTTAAACTTTGCCCGTGCTCTGTGTGGTATCATTCCATTCAAAAATGTTTCCCACAACCTCAAAAGACTTAAACAAATCACTATGGCCATCCACAATCAGGATTAAACAATGGAATCGTGCAGGGCACTCACGGCATGGCTGTGCACACTCTGTTCCACGGTGGTGAACAGTAACCGCCGTACAAAATGACCAAAATGTCCTCAGTTGAAAAATTACCAAAATGCCCCTCATCTTCCGTGGCCCGTAACTTGGTCATTCCATGTCCGTTTGACGCGTGCCGCCTGTCGTTGTACTCGGGGCATCGAGACCTACCTAACGGTCATCGAGTCGTGTGATCCAATGTATTTCAAAAAGTCAACTTTTTCCCCCTAATCGTCCAAATTACGAAAATGCCCTTGAACTTCCGAACGTCATAACTTTCACCTCGAACGTCCGAATGGAACGTGCCACCTGTCTATGGACTCGTGACGTCCCAAACTATGTCACGACGATCGGTCAAAGTCCATTTGACCGCCCGATTAAGAGGTCAACGTTTTACCCACGACCAAGGGCAAAACGATCATTTTGCACCGCTCGTCCGATTTCGCCCAACTAATCACCGATTAACCCGGATAATCATGATTAGTTACTAATCTAATCCCGAATTCTAGGATGGGTCGTTACATTTTGGACTGAGTCCCACGGATGTTTGATTTGGGCTGGGTCCCACGGGTGTTTGATTTGGGCTGAGTTCCCATGTTTTGATTAATGGTTCTTTTGTGATTTCGGGTCGGGGACCCAACTGTATTTTATGGGTCATGATAGTTTATGGGGTCGGCATGATCCCTTGAAAGGTTTTGTAAATGTTTGACAAAGGTTTTTATGAATGTTTGACAAATGATTTTGAATGCATGCATATGTATTTATGAAGGGCATAAAAGTCTTTATGCCAAAGTTTCTAAAGAAAAGTTTATTTTTGTCCACTCACAGTTTTAGTGTTTTAATGCCCTTGAGGTTGATATCGGATGCGGGCTGTAGCAGAGACGAGACATCACACCCCTCCTCCTACGATCGTGACGCCCTCTGATAGCCCCGGTGAGGGCTAGAGATGGAATTTTCCCTGGTCTGACACGTGGTGTCAGACGGGATTAGGAGGGTCCCACGTTAATCCCAGGGGATTTGGGACCGGTCCTGATAATCGACATATTTGCACGGTTTTTGAGGTTTTTGGCTTTATGTCGTACCTTTGCGTACTATGTTTTCAATGACGATTTGATGACTGGGTTTTGGATTTGGAAATATGAAATCGGGGAATCAGACTTGAAGTTGAAGTCCATTTGATTTACAAACTCTCGAACTTGAAGTCCATTTGATTTGACGAGTAATCGGACCGAGGGTCCATTTGAGTTATATGATCGGGCTGAGGGTCCCGTTGGTTTACGAGTTCGGGCTTGAGGCCTAGTTGGTTGTAATCTCGGGCTTGAGGCCCCTTTGACTGTGGTATCGGGCTTAAGGCCCTGTTGGTTGTGAAATTAGGCTTGAGGTCCCGTTGAGTTATGGTTTCGGGCTTAGGGCCCAATTATTTGTGATATCAGGCGAGAGGCCCAGTTGATTGTGAAATTGGGCTTGAGTCTCAGTTTGATTTATAAAATGAGAATTCGGGCATGAGAGCCTGTTGAATTGAGGATTTAAGCTGAGGCCTGTGAAAGTGGATTTGAATCAGATTCGAGGAATCCTGTTGAGATGAATCGGATATGAGACCCAGTTGAAATATGTTTTGAGAACTAAAAAAAGTATTTGAAATGTATAAACCCTCCATATGATTCATATGGTCTCCTCCAGACGTCGACCTGGAGAGTCACGATCCACATACCGGAATGGGTATCCCCATAGGGATCCCGTTTTAGGAATGGAAGTTATGATGTGGTCCCGGAGCATATTCCGGAGAGATGTTCGGACTAGATCTGGAGATAGAGCTCGAACTAGATCCAGAGATAGAGCTCGGACTAGATCCAGAGATAGAGCCTCCCAGATGGAGAATTCCTAAGGGAAGACTAGGAGTGAGACCCCGAGTAGTATGCACACTAGTATAGATATGATGAATCGTGACATATATCGGGGATGTGTTTCCTAGGGGATGTGCGCCCCGAGTTGGCATCTTCTTGGAAGTGCTGCAGATGGGTTATACGTATGAGTACATATGTGGTTCTTTTAGAAAGTGGTTTGGGGCGAAGACCCCTTATTCGATGTCTTGGAAATGGTTTGGGGCGGAGACTCCGTATTGTATGTTTTGGTATTTCACTGAGAATGGTTTTGGGCTGAGACCCACGTATGTTGATTTTGGCTAAGTTCCCACATGTAAAGATTTACGGTTTTATTGTGATTTTGGGTCGGGGACCCATAAATGGATTTATGGTTCATGACGGTTTATAGGGACCGGGCATGAACCCTTGAAAGGTTTTGAGAATGTTTTCAAAGGGTTTTATGAACGTTTGATAAATGGTTTTTGAATGCATGCATATGCTTTTAGTAAAGGGCATAAATGTCTTTGTATGAAAATGTTTTATTAAAATATTATTTTTTCCACTCACAACTTTTGATGGTTTTAATGCCCTTCAGGTTGATCACGGATGCGGGCTATAGCAGAGATCGAGACATCATACTTCTCCTCCTACGATCCTGGCGTCCTCTGGAAGCCCCGGTGAGGGCTAGAGACGGAATTTTCCCTGGTCTGACACTTCGTGTCAGACGGGATCAGGCGCGTCCCACGTTAATCCCGGGGGATTTAGGACGGGTCCTGACAACTGACGTGGCATGTCCACATCTGTCAGGACCCAACCCTCCTCGGTCAGGACCCGACTCATCTAGCACCATATTGTCTGCTATAGGCCCCCTCGCCCTCACGGTTTTGTTTTCAGGAGCTCACGGTGCAACTTCCCGGTGGGTCACCCATCATAGGATTGCACCAGCCTGCATTCGCTTAACTTTGGAGTTCCACAGGAATCCAAAGCTAGTGAGCTCTCAAAAGTTCGGGTGCTAGATATGTGTGTGCCTACACATTTAAGGCACACCACCATTTCCCTCCCAGACCATTCCCCCCTCGCAGGATTGTGGGATTGTTCACCGTTCCATCTAGGACACGGGTCTTACAATCCACCCCCCTTAGGGCCCAGCGTCCTCGCTGGCATACTTCCCGGTCGGGGTCTGGCTCTGATACCATTCTATCAGGACCCAACCCTTCTAGGTCAGAACCTGATTCATCTAGCACCATATTGTCCGTTATAGGCCCCCTCGCCCTCACAGTTTTATTTTCGGGAGCTCACGGTGCAACTTCCCAGTGGGTCAACCATCATGGGATTGCACCAGCCTCTACTCGCTTAACTTTTGAATTCCACAGGAATCCAAAGCCAGTGAGCTCCCAAAAGGCCTGGTGCTAGATAGGTGTGTGCCTACACATTTAAGGCACACCACCATTCCCCTCCCAGACCATTCCCCCTCGCAGTAATGTGGGATTGTTCACCGTTCCATACAGGACACGGGTCTTACAACATCAGCCATGTCAAACCACGTGGACCAATCGGGTGATGCCACGTGGCATGGTGTTAGGACCTGTCAGGCTTATGTGGCAGCTGACATGGCAAGTACAGTCAGCACTGTTAGAACACGTGGACCAACAGGGTGGGGCCACTTGGCAGTGTGTCAGGATGTCAGAGCTAATGTGTTAGTGACCCGTGGCACCAATTAGGGAGTACCAAGTGGTAGGTTGCCAGAACTGACACCTGTCAGATCGAGGCTGACGTCAACAGATGAAGACAGCGTTGACCGCTGTTGACTAGCACGTGTGGACTTTGACCAGCACGTGAGGCATGTGAGCATGAATTTTGAGTTCAAACCAATCTTAATTGAAAGGTTTCGACAATCTGAATCCAATGATGGTGGTTTCAAGTCGATCAGAGATTGTCTGATAGGTCGTATAGAAATTTTTAGCCTCAGGAAGCGTGTTCGAGACACGTTGACCGTTCCGGGATGTGTGAGGATCTTTGGTATAGACTTTTATAGATGGTTAGTAACCTTTGAGTATGATTTGCACAGGTCCAGACGTCCCGGAGAGTATGGATTAGCCTCGTAGTGGCTTACGACGCAGGATTCGGAGCGCACAACACTGACGGTCTGTGAGTGGACTTTGTTTTATGAAATATGATGCATGTATAAATGTTTTATATGTCTTATGAACATGATGTGAGATGCCTTGAGTGCATATGATTTATATTGTTGATTGGGCATTTTCGTAGAAAATTGAATTTTTCACGGAGTTCGAGATTTCTGTTTTATATGATATTTGGACTTCGATTGAGTATTCTACATTCATGTGTTTTATATGATTTCGATGGTTTCACGGTAAGATGTGAAACCGAGGATTTGATTTACAGTTTTAGAGAATTTCATAGAGATGCGTGAAATCGGTATTCGGGCATGAGTCCCAATTGGATGTTTACTTTGACTTGGATGATAGTCAAATGTGTTTTAGAAAAGTGTTTGAAATGTGAAATGGTTTTCGGATTTGGAAATATCTTTCGGTCGTATATCCCAGTTGATTTATAGTTTGACTTAGAGTATAGACAAACGTGAGATATATCGAGTGGTGACCCAGTTATGAGATTTATGAAAGATATTTCGGGCATGAGACCCAGTTGTGGATTTGATAGGATTCGAGGAATCCTGGGTTTATGAAGTGTTGATAAACACTGTTTTCGGGCTTGTGACCTATTTTATGATATTTTGGGCTTGTGACCTTATTGATAATATTCAGGCTTGTGTCCCTGTAAATGATAATTATGATTTGAGTTTATAGACTCGGGAGTTTAAAGACTCGGATAGGGCCTCTGGTTGTGAATATGTTTCCTCAGAGAGCATCCTAGAGATAATGCTCGCCTCCGAGGTACGAAGAGATCATAATGTGCCTGCTGTCGAGCAGCCGAGAGTGGTGGCAGCCGAGGGAAGCTCGACTTAGGAGTGTGATATATGAGATCAATCGATGATATGTTCACGACAATATGGAGATTGTCGGCCGAAGATGTGTTCACGACGACATGCTCAAGATCAGAGCAGTCCTTGAGCTTATGGGCACGTGTTGTTGGGATTAGAATCGTGACTGATGATGATGATGGGCTACGATCCCACATGGTTGATATTTGGGCTGAGGTCCCACGTGATTTGATTTAGGCTGAGACCCTTTATATGATTTGCTATTGGGTTGAGACCCTACTGAGGAAATGGTTTTGATTTGAAAAGCAATATGATTGGCTTTTGAGAAACATATTTGAAATACTTGTTTTCTGATGCATGCATACTTTTACGTGAAGGGTATAAATGCCTTCGATAAATTGTTTTTAAATAAACTGTTTGTTTTTGTCCACTCACATCTTTGTTGTTTTTGATACCCTTCAGGTTGATCACGGATACGAGCTATAGTAGAGATCGAGACATCACATGGCGTCATAGATCCTTGCGTACTCTAGATAACCTTGAGTGGGTTACAGTTTTATCTCTTGTCTGACATGTGTTGTCAGACGGGAGCAGGCACATTCCACTATAATGTAGGGGGATTGGGACAGAACCTGTCAACATTCCTCTCAAACTAAGTCAAACCAACAACTTGCAGTATCACATTTCTCCAAAACTGAGTCAAGCGAAAAACCCCCAATGACCTCATTGAGCTCCTTTTCATAACCCTAATCAAGAGATGACTCAAATGGGCCGCAACTATGCCACACTCCCATGTTCCACCTCAAAATCTACGAGAGTCCTAACTAATCACACAACTAATAAATGCTTTGCAAATTAACCATACCTTACAAGAAGAAGGTTAAGTTGTCTCCAAACCAAAGAGATTCAAATCACATGCAAAGGAAAATCCAAAGCCAAAGTCAGCCAACAAAGATTGGCTGAAGAAGGCAAAGGAACTTCTGCCCCATTGGCACCATTATTAGAAACCAGCTAACTAGGCTAACAATTTTTTCTCTTTCTTTTATAAATTTGGAACCAATTGATGTAATGAAATAGGAAGCCTAGTTATCATGTAATGGAAACTTTTCCGGTTCAATGAATCCTCGCCTTTTTGACACACTGGACTTCAAAAGTTTGATGTTTGTAGGTATTGTAGTGGTTGTTTTGTTATGAAACTCAATGCATCATTTTGTAATGTTCCAAATTTGAATGATAATCTTATGCACCCTTTTATGTTCAACATGTAATGGTCAATTGTTCCTTTTGTAATGGTCAAGTGATCATTTTGTAATGGTCAAGTGCTCTTTTTTTAATGTTCAAAGTTGTTTTATGCTCAAAGTGCCACAAGTTGAATCATGCTCAAACCAAGTGCCATTTCATAACCAAAATCAATTATCTAAATTCCACCATCTCATAACATTAAACACTTACAATACATCATACATAACATCCTAGTACAAAAAGGGTACTAGTGCTTAACCACTCACGACAGGACCCGCCCCGATCCCACAGGGACCACAAGGGGACGTGCCCTGCTCCCGTCTGACACCCAAAAATTCATACCAATTTTAACCTCAAAACATCAAATGCATAAAAACCAAATTAAAGTTTTACATCAAATCCGAAATAAACAGATGTCAGACAAGGGATGAAATCCAAACTACAAGTTGCGAGCACGACTCTAACATAAACCTGCGGGTACACCACCCAACAGGGGTTCAGGTACGCAGAAGTGGATCTATGCCTCAGCCTCAGGTTCCTCCTCTACCTCATTAGCACGACCTGGAGGGGTTACCAAAACAATAAGGGTGAGTGGGCCGAAACTCAAGTTTATAAAATCGTTTAGTAAATAAAACATATAATTTACCCCTCCGTTTTCCAAAACATGCATGCAGCATTATTTAAAATCATTAATCATATAATATGAACCATAAGGCATGTAATAAAACCATAAACATAAATTAGCCACTGCACTATACACTCCAATCCCGACATCCCTGATGTCTGACGTCCCTGACGTCCAATAAGGTCACAATCACAAGGCTACACGTGCCACTCGGGTCTCAATTCCGAGTTCAATCCCCGAACCCTGTTCGGTTACAGCATCCCTGATGCTTAGCGTCATAGACGCTGGACGTACTAGACGTTCGTGACCTCTCCGGGGTACCTCATCCGGAAGAGACAATATAATATGGAAGGATCTATACAGTGCAGTATTAAATACATTTTATTGATATCCACATGCAAAACATATAAGTATACATAGGTAAAATCCGAACCGATCGTTTCGTTTCATCAGACGGGTCTCAAGCCCAAATGCCGTGAAACGTGCCATAACCGAAATTTCAATATCATCAAAACCATATCTTGATTCCAGCATGTGAACATATAAGTAAATCATAAAACATTTAAGCATGCAAGGGTTTAATGAAAACGGGCCCACTCACAGTACGATCCCGCGGTGAACCTGCCCGTACGAACTTGTACCGGGATTATCGTACAATTCCTGTCAGTCCAAATCACATGTAAGGGCCACTACAAGTCTTAAATGTTTAACCACAAAGTCCGAAATAGAAACCGGCCCGGGGAAGCCGTCCAACACGTTTCCCGAGGCAACCGGCCCTAAACTGACCCATCAAAACTATCTCAGATCAACATGGTTAATTCACCAAAAATGTTCAGAATGATGAGAGGAACAAAAGTCATGTTGATCGTGATCGGAGATAAGGTCCAACGCGCCCTCACGCGCCGCCCAAAGTGGCTGCGCGTGAAAGTCACGCGCTTGACACTGTAGCTACAGTGTCACCTCCTTCACCCGTTTGTCTGTAATACGGGCCTGCCACCCGCGGCTTGACCCGGTTGAATACCCATCAATTCTTACTCGATTTCAATCCAATTTGATCCTAACATGTTCATTAACTATCCAATTTAAGTTCTGAGACACTAATTAGTCAAATCAAATCCTTAAATGGCCATTCGACCCGTGATCATCCAAACGGGTCAATCACAAGAACTCACTGGTTTCCAAACCATAATCCAATTAACCTTACAATAAGCACCATAGTATCAAAACGAACTGGAAAACACAAAAAATTGAACCAACACTCACCTGGAAGTAGTCGTCCAAACCTCTGAAATTTCTCTGAACACGGCAACCACAGTCCTAGCTCACCCGTGGTAGATGGCCATCGATTTCGATGTGGTTGAGTTCCAAACACTCCCAGAAGACTAAACCAGGCCTTGGTTTGGTCCAACGATCACCAGAAATCAAAAACCCGATTTCCCTCCAAAAATTCCCGAAATGGTTTCTCTCTGGTTCCACTCCTATTTTCAGTCTTTTCAACACCAGAGTGAAGCTCATACACTATATAATCAGTTATAAACAATTTCAAGCCGTCCCAGAGGCTCGTGGGTGTCCAATCTGTCCACTGAAATTTGTCCCCTGAAAGCTTCGAATTCCAATTAACAATTTGATCGTGCAGGCTGGACGGTTCAGGCCACGTTCAAAAGCAAAAGACAGCCCAGACTTTCCAGCACATATTAGCATAATCAATTGTGCACTGAACCACCGCACATGGTGGTGCCGTCCATGGTTCCCCCGCGGTTGCTACAGTAACCAGGGCAAAAGACCAAAATGCCCCTGGTTCAATAATTACCAAAATGCCCCTCACTTCCTAGACCCGTAACTCAGCCATACGAAGTCCGATTTCGGCGTGCCGCCTGTCTACGGACTCAGGATATCGAGACCTACCTAACGGTCCTTGGGTCATGTGAAAATTAGTTGTCAAACGAAAAGTCAACATTTTCGCCTGTGAAGTCCAACTTACGGTAATGCCCCTGAACTTCCGATAGTCATAACTTTTTCCCTGATCGTCCGAAATGGACGTGTCACCTGTCTATGGACTCGTGACGTCCCGAACTACGTCACGGTCACTGGTCAAAGTCCATTTGACCCACTAATAAAAAAGTCAACAATTTGGCCATACCATTCACAAGGGTAAAAACGTCAATTAACACAATAAATTAAAATATTAAAATCCTCGAATTTCCGGGGTGTTACAACCCATTTCATAAAGTGCAATCCAAAATGCCAATAAATCATACATTGAACACTTCCACCATTTCAACTAAAATTTTCTCCCTACCCATACAACATACCAATCAATACAACCCAAGTTAACATAGGCGCAAACCTAACCTTAAACACCTTCCTCTTCTTGTTCAACAACTACTCTTCTCCTATATCTAGCTTCCTTAGCAACATCGGAATTATTATTGTTGACCTTTTGCACATCTTCAGATCTAACTGCTCCCAATAGTCACACCCTTTGCCACTATAATTAAGACCTCTAACCTGCAATATCACAAAAAATCATCAATTGGATAAATAACACTAGGAGCAATGAGTTTAAATCGACCACAAATCATCATCAACAATCATCAATTACATAAATACCACAAATTATCAATCAACAAAAATCATCAATTGTATAAATACCACAAATTCGTCAACTTTCGCAGTAACTACCAATTCCTTCCAAACGCAGAATTTTCAAATCAAAATCTTTCCTTTAAACCACAAAATTGAAATTTCATTCTCAAAGCATTATATTGTAAGAAACATCATGGGAAAAGAATAAACTTTATGAGCAAACAATGCAAGTATCAATCCACCATGAACCACAAACCCACATCCAATTTCATATAGAACTATTATTTACCTAACTATATGGGCAAACAAGAGACCTCATACCTGGGTTATCATCGGTCTATGATGTCTTCATTGTGGCCACTTTCCCATAAAGGAATCTTCAAAGCTACTCCCACCATTCACTTTCATCCATATTGCGATTCAAACTCTGGGAATTCTTTTGATTTTCCAGATTTCGAAACCTAGCATCTCACCTCCTACATTGCCAAACTTAGAACTTCATCGAGACCTATTTTCTACCCATCTACTTCTACACAAATTTACTAGAATTCCCACCCATTAGATGACACAAAGATGCCAGGTCTGCACTTTAAACAGCGTCTGTGAGTCCGTTAGTCAATTGGTGCAACGTTTTCGACATTGTTATTGTTCTTATTGTACATTGAGGCAAATTTTCGTTTCTAATGCATTTTGAGATTCCTTTTTTTCTATTCTTAATGCATTTGGGGTAAAAAGCCTATTATATATACTAAAACCAAGCTTTGGTTACTATTTTTATAAATAGTGTAATGCTTATTTTGCCCTATTTGTTTTTCTTTTGCTCTAAGCTTAAAAAGTTTTGGTTACTATTCTTATGATTAGTGTAATGTCTATTTTTCCCTATTTGCTTTTCTTTTATTTAAGTTTAAAATACTAAAACCAAGTTTTGGTTATTATTCTTATGAATAGTGTAATGGCTATTTTGTCTTTATTTGTTATTTTATTGCTTAAATTTAAAAATACTATTATTAAATTGAATTAACAAACTAATGTGGAAAAAAATTATTAATCTCGTTATATATATTGGTTTGTTGATTAAATTCGTTATTTTTCGTCTCTTAAACTATAATTCAAATTTGAATCTAAATTTTTTGTTACTTTCGTATGAATATTACAATGCCTATTGTGCTCCTATTTGCTTTTTCTTTTACATAAGCTTAAAAATACTATTATTAAGTTAAATTAATAAATTAATGGAAATTTTTTATTAATATTATTATATATTTATTGGACTCTTAAATACTATTATTGATAAAATTCATTATTTTTTAACTCTTACATTATAATTCAAATTTAAACTTGATTCAACTCTTAAATGCTAATGGGATTTTTAAGTATATTAAAATTTATGCTAATATCTTCCTTTTTTTCAATAATGTTAAGTTTTGTTATATTAATATTTAATAATCTTAATTACTATATGTTTCGACAGGAGCAAACTAGTAATTTTTTTTATTTTTTTTTATTGAAATTGAAAAATTAATGCATTTGTACATGAAATTATTAATATATTTATCATGCTTAATTAACAAATGATGATATATATGTAAATAGTTAATCTTTTCAACATTTTCTCATGAATAATTGATACGCAAAAATTAAGCATTAAATTAACACTTATTGAAAACACATGCAATTTAAAAACTTTTTTTTTGTAGATGTAACATTGGTAAATAGGGATTGTTCTGCACCGGGGATTGAGAGTACCTAAGCATGATTGTCATTTGATTGGTTAATTAGGGGTAAGGATTGATTTTGAAGTCCTAAGTAATTAAATTAAAGTTAAACTAACATAATCTATTATTTATACGTGGTCAACTCATCTTTAACCTAACACATTCATAAATTATGCCAATTCCAAAATCTACGAAGTTTCATAACCTTAGTTCTACGAAATACAAGCAAATTATCCCAAGTACGTGCCGGGAATTGCCCTAGACACTTTCAATGATTTAGACTCAGGACCCCCTATATCTAATAAAGCATTAAGCACAACATACAAGCATAACAAAAACCAAAATATTAAAACGCATAGAAGATTATTAAAATTCATATAAGATATAGAATCAGAATTATATAAAGATCAATCCAACAAAACGATATTCAATAGAAAAAGACAATTACAGGGTAAGGGGATCATGTTACACTTTTTATCTCAGGAATTGCCCTAAGGATGCAAAGTGGTTCGACACTCCTTAGTGAAACAACCGGGAATTGCCCTAGATTGTCGCGGATGAAAGTGTTTGTGGTGGAGTATGGTGTAATTGGCTATTGCGAAAAAAATCTCGAATTATTGAAGAAAGAAATTTGGTTAAGCAAAGTTTTAGTACAAAAATGGGCGATCTTTTACAAATAATTTAAGCCTTTCTATTTATAGGAGAAAATTAATTATCAAATAAATAGGAGTTCATAATTTAAATCCTAAAAGAAAAATGATTAAATTAATTAAATTATAGTCCTAAAGGAAAAATGTAATAAAAATCCTAATTAAAATATTTCCTAGATAAAAAGGAAATACAAATCTTAATTAAAAAGAGAAAATTGTTTTCTTGAGTTTATTGGAAATTGAAGTTGCTTGCTGGAATTTGGAACACACGGGCCACGTGCAGGAATTTACTGCTGGAAACAAATCTGGGCCGTTGAGGTCTTGGGTCGGTGAACATGCACTGGTGAAGTGGACATGCGTTGGGTGAAGTGGGTCAACTGGGCCGCAATTGAAGTTTGAGCAGTGGGTTGCTTTCTTGGGCTTGCGAGAAGGGTTGCTGTGCTGGTGGAGTTTGATGCGCTGGATTGTAGGATATTGGGCCACGACAAATGGGCTACGAAAAACTGGACTTTTGGTGGGAATTCGCAGCAGGAATTCATGAATGGGTCGGTGGAAGCCTGCTGGAGGTAGGCGTGCTGGGTGATGCACGAATGGACTGTGTGTTGGGCCATGTTGGGCTTTGGACAGCGGGCTGGAGGAATCAAGGGCTGCTGAAGTGAAAATGGATTTTGGGCTCCACGTGATGATTGAAGCGGATGCTGGAGATTGGATCTGGGCAGTACACAATGCTGTTGGGTTACAGACAATTATTAATAATTGGGCCTCCATATAATTAATAATTAATTATTAGTTAATAATATAATTATTAATTCTTGTAATTAGTTACTAATTAATTAATTATAGTAATTAATATATAAAAAGAATAAAATGAGATACAATGAATATAATTAAGGTTCTAACAAAGTAAAACATAAAAGAAATTAATATAAAAAATGATGAATTAGCTACTTATCAATATTGCAATGTCTATTTTGCCCCTATGTATTTTTATTATTTTTTTATTTTAAAAAATCTAAAACCAAGTTTTGGTTACTATTCTTATGAATATTGCAATGTCTATTTTGTCCCTAATTGTTTTTCTTTTACTGGAGTTTAAAAATACTATTATTAAATTAAATCAATACATTAATGGGAACAATTTATTAATCTCATAATATATGTATTGACATTTTGATAAAATTCATTATTTTTGGACTCTGAAATTATAATTAAAAGTTAAATCTGAATTCAACTCTTAAATTCTAATGGGACTTTTAATTATATTAAAATTTATGCTAATATCTTCCATTTTTTCAATAATATATATTAAGGTGTGTATTATTAATATTTAATAATTTTAATTATCATATGATGCAGCATGAGCAAACTGGTAGAAATTCTATTTTATTGAAATTAAATAAGTAATGCATTTGCACGTGAAATTATTAATATACTCATTATGCTTAATTAAAAAAAATATGTAGGTAGTTATTATTTTGAACATTTTCTCGTGAATAGTGCAATGTATAATATGCCCATATTTATTTTTCTTTTTCTTAAGTTTAAAAATAGTAAAATATGAATAGTGTTGTTTTAGTTTTCATACAGAGTCACTTTTCCTTTACATGCTTTGAGCTAAAAAGTTTGAGTCTTCTTTCCTCTTGTCAGTTGTCACCATCCTCTATATGTCCCTCTGATATTACGAAGTGAACAATGAATAAGATCGTGACGATCGGCGTCATTCTCTAGTATCTTATGTTTCAAATTTCGAAGTGAATAATGAAGAAGGGCAGAAAGGGAAAGATTCTAAAATTGATCTTTTTGAGGTCAACAAAATCAGAATAATAGTTGGCACTGAATTTGAGCTTTTCCTTCTCTAACCACAATTAATATTTGTATGTTGTCTAATCTTTTGCAGATATGCATGATTTAAGATGGCTTCTTAATTAGTTAGAAAATATGAGGTAACTGCATCAATTAAAAAATACTGATAATTTTAATAATATTGATACAAACTTTGGAAGAGATTTGAGCATCAAACTAATAAGTAGTACAGATCACTGACTGACCATGATGTTGATGATTTTGTTAAAAATAAGGATTTCCAATTAAGCCATTGTCATGAAAGCATAAACTATCATAATGAGTCCATATGGTCCTCATAATATTATAAACATATTTGCATATAATTAAGTTTCCAATGCCATAAGCACAAATTATATGAGAATCTTTACCCATGTGCCTTCCCATAATTACTTCATTTCACATAAAGCTCCCTTCTTTATTTTGTTATCTGCAAATGATCATTTTAAGCCCTTTGATGAGTTGTAAAAATTAAACACAGATACTACTTGCATCTCACCTTTACGTGAATCTTCTGGTTCATTTTTTCTATTTATGGAATTATCCGTATATGTTATAATTGTAATTATTAAACATAAGTCATTATTTCAAGATCGTCGATCTATGCAAAAATTTAACTAAGTTGAAGATCGTTTAAGCATAATATATACATATAAAATACATGAATGGTTTACTCTAATGATCTTAATTATTACAAATATTATTGATTATTGTGTTTGATGTATATAAATAACTCAACGACCTTATCCTACTTATTTTTTTGTGGAAATGATAATTTAAAAAAGAACAATACTTGCATCCACCTTGGTGGTACCTCCCCGTACCACCTTTTCAATTTTTTGAATTCTCTTTATAATCCGAACTGTTCACTCTTTAAATGATCATGTCAAGATCATCTCTGTAAAAAATCAATAAGGTTGGAGATTGTTTAGTCATTCATATATATATATATATCAACTAAATTGACGGTTCGCCGTGAGGCTATTAATTCTCACAAAAATCGTTGATTTATTTTATACATAAGAATGACTAAACGATCTATAATTTTATTGAATTTTTTTTTTTATGGAGATGAGCTTGATATGATGATTTAAAGAATAAATTCTGATGATATTATATGTACAAAGAGAATTCGATAAATCAAAAGAGTGTTATGGGAAAGTACCACCATGATGGGATGCAAATATTTTTAACAGTGTGATTACTACGTATGTATATGAAAAATTCCCAAAATGAAAAGGAGGGAATAAGAATGAAGGTTATTTCAATAACATTGAAATACAAGTATATATTGCCCAATATATAAACGTAATTAATTCTGATGACAAAAATAAATATAATGATAAATCAGTTCATCTATATCTTCTTTAACCCTACGTCCCTACCTTTTATTTTGGTTGTTTTTGAATTCTCTAGTTGTTTTAGAATCTGTCAAGTCACTATCGATCATCTGCATGAACGCTCAAGAAGATCCACATATAGATAGGGTTTGTGAATTTAAGTGGTCCCTTGCCTTAAACTAGGGAACTTTCTTTCATGCTAGAAGCAAATAATTTTAATGAGAAAACTAAGAAAGTATGTATTAATTAGATAATGTTGGGGGAGAAGCTCACATGGTATGGGTCACAGTTCACAAAGGCCAATCAAGCACACATTTGGCCTCCACAATGTTTCCCCTTTCTTCATCTTCATCTTCATCTTCTTGTGGGCACATCTCGAATATTTCTAATGAATTGTCTTCAAACGAATTATTTATACTTAAAATTTGAACAAATTATTTATATTTAAAATTTAAGCACGAAATAAAGAAACGTAAAATATTTGTATTCACTTTAAATTGGATTCGTTTATCATTTCTATAATGCTTACCCAATAATATTTATCCACGTATAATCATTAAAATTATTAATATTTTAAAAATCATATAAAATAAATGTAATTAAAATTGAACTAAAAATAAGGCGGCATAGTTGGAGATACATGAAGTAATTAAGTAAGACATAATTAAAATTTCACGCTGTTCAAATTTTGCAATTTGGGTTAATGTGACCCTTTTGACCAAACCATGCAATGCTTGTCCCAAATCCCAACCCGACCAATTAGATCTGTTCAAAGATTTTGACTGAAAGTATGTTTCAATTTTTGTTTGGTAGTCCAGACATATTATTCAGGAATATATATCGATCTCATCTTGTACTCTTGCATGGATGATCGATGGATCTTTCATAGATCTTAATAGTATATTGCCACTTGCTGTATAATTTTGAGAGGAATGGCAACGGAAAAAAGAGTAGTCATATATAATATCTACTAGAATTTGTCAATAAATATTGGCTAATATTATACACCAATATTAAATTCCGTGCATGTATTTCGTCAAGTTTTTCATGAAAATTAAGCGTATAAATATTGTTATACAATTTTAGTATACTGTACATTAATTTTTTTTGCTAAAAAACCTTCAGTGTGACCATGGATGGCTACTCAACCTAATTTTTGGATGAATTAAATTTAGTACCCGTCTGAGGTAACTGGATAAAGCGGCCGCCTTGAACTCCCACCTTGGGGGCCTTGAATTTTTAAAAAAAAAATGAATGTTATGTTAATTTGTTATATAAAAGAAAATCGAAAGTACGAGTGAAATCATTAATAATCATAAAATATACACCTAATCAATGTGACGTAATAAACCTTACTCCTCAAAATCTTATTGATGATGATTAAAAGTTTATATAAGTATACATATAAACAAAATTATCAACACCAATTATTATAAAAATTCATACAATATTAAAAACTAAGAACAAGAAAGCTATGATATCATCTACAAGCTAACCTAATCAAGAAAACCAATCAATTCTATTTCACCATTGCAATAATATACATATAAAAAAAATACTGTTACCCAATTAAATTAAATATTCAATATCAACAATTAACAAAAAAAAATTATTTGTATTTGAAATAAGTAATAGATCATTTTCAACCTAAATTGGACTGAGCTAATTAAATAGAGTTGTTTTCAAAAAGAAAAAAAAATTTGATTGAATTAAATTCATAATTTTAAAGGACCTAACCTTGAGTGGGAAAGGATGTAGTCCTCCCACCCAAAGAAAGGATCCGTCCACGATGGTGACCATCATAATCTCTTAATTAAACATAAAGAAAAACATAGGGTTTTTTAAACATAAAGGAAAATTGATCCTTTTGGAGAGAGGTTTTATATGCAGTTATGCATATTATAGAACATGGCGTTACTCTTAATTTTGAGGGTAATTTTTGGGAAAATTGATGAAACGATAATCGATTTAGTTCGGCACATATTTTGAAGATTATAGATATTGATGTTGAAGTTGACGAATAATACAATTTTTTTTTATATAATTTAAAAATATTGAAAGTCAACAAGTTTAAATTCTTTGAACACATTACGAATTACAACAAATCTATATTTCAAAATAATTCCGATAATATTTATTTAAATGTTTTGTTTGTAAAATTTTGACTGATTTTTTTAGCAGCAATGGGGCATTGCATGCATGTGAGGGAGAATAGAAAGGATTGGGATAAGAGAGAAATGTTGTGGTCACCAATTTGTATTGTCGACCAAAAGGAGAAGAGGAGGAGGAAGGTTCATGATTTTGATTGGTTTGAGAAACAATAAATAATTGAAATAATTATTTTATCAGATTTTGCAGAAAACACAGACTGGGAGTTAATTCCTGCGCGCATTCTGTCTTCTTTGTTCATTCATTGAATTACTCTAACCGGCCGCAATGGCATCCAATGAATTTATCCAAAAAAAAATGGCATCAAATGAATCCATCTCCAGATTTCAATACTACTCACTTTATGTTTATGCTTGCCATGATATATTTAACGGCTATTTATCGGTTAGTTTTTAATAATATTAATATTTATTCAAAACACATTAATAAAAAAAATTAAAACTTTTTAGTCCTTAATAATCATAATAATTAATTAAAAAATAAATTTAACTATTTTTTTTTCAAAAATACTTTTAAACTTCAAATTTTTTTATTTTTTATTATAAGATTATATTAAGGATTATGAAAATTTTACCCCTTTTTATAATTTTTTTTTCATTTGTTCTTTTTAAAAGTAATATAAGTATCTAATCCAACTTAAAAAAAATAATTTAAAATAATAATTCTTCAAAAATACTTTTAAATTTAAAAATTCTTTATCATATGATATTAAATAATTTGGTTAATTGCATATAGTTTATGGTTTAATTTTTGAATTTTGACGTCGTATAATTTTCCACCACCATCTTATTCCCTCCAAAAAACTTTATATACCATATCGTTGAACTCTTGAAAATACGGACTTGATTTTTTATTTCATAGAAAAAAATTCAATTATAATTAAATATATATATTTGTACATATATAATATTATTATATGTATAATATAATAAAGGACTCAAGAGGCCAAAAAAGACCAAACATTAAGGGGCACATAAGGAAAAGAGAGCCAAATTAAGAAGATAATGTTGTTTTTAATTGTTTGAAGGGTTTTTCAATAAAAATAAACTGATAGAAATGTTTTAAATAAAAGTAAAAATTGTCAAAGGTGTACCAATAATTTACTCTATATTTAATAAGAGCCAGTGTCACACGTGAACAGAAACTAACCTCAGGGAAACACCACAATCATTTTTTGGAGAAAAAATAAATAGTTACATGAAAATTGAAATTTAATTTTAATGACGAACGTATTTTTCATTCATGTTTAAAACTTCTTCAACAAACTAGATAGTGGATCAAGCGATAATTAGCTTGGACAAAGTTTTTGAATAATTTAGAGCAATTATACTTAAAACTTATTCTCAAGTTACATTTTAGTCTTCTAATTTTATTTTTAATTTGTATAATCTTTTTTCTCGGTCACATTTTAACTGTTGTACACATAAGTAAACTTTATGCACATTTTACTTGTTAGATTTGTTATGAATCGCCAGAAATTAAAACACTTAGAATTCTTTAAATAGTATTGGCATGTTATCGGTTAGAAAATAAAAAGATATTTTTAGAATCTAAGGGTAATGTTTGGACGATAAACTTCAAAATTCAATAAAATTTAACTTCTGTTAGTTAAAAATTAATAACTTTAAATTCCCAAAAGTTCAAATAATTTAGATACCTAAGATTTAGATCGGACATGTAGATAGGTGTTACTTTGGGCCTGGATAGTTCAAAATTCTTCTTCGCCAATTCAACAAAAATTCCCTCAAATGAACACCTAAAACACTGATACTATTGAAAGATGAAATACCCTTTTACTCAGAGTCAGAGAAGTGATTAAAAATATGAAAAAATAAAATATAAAGACCAAATGAGTAAGAACTGGTAGAATTTGAAGACGATAAAATAAAAAACTAAAATATAACTCCAACATAAATTAACAAAACTCAGCTAAGAACAAATAAGTGAGTGTAACTTTCACTAACCAAGTATAGAATATGTTACTTGGAACAATCAAACTTCGAATATGTTACCACTTTCATGCGTCCTTTGGCAGGAAGAAATAAGAAACGAATAGAAAAAAGTAGGGCGTGTTCGTATATATTTAACCGTTTGATTTTGACGTGTCGGGAACGGAAAATGATGTGTTGGTGTGGGGGCGGTGGTGCTGATTCAAAAGGAGGGTTACAAGAGAGAGAGATAAAGAGAAGAAGTGGGAAGAGAGTGCGTGAGGTTGGCGTTTAGTGTTTTTGTGTAGCTCTGGTGGCTGTCAAAGATAAGCAACAGCTCATCTTTTTATGGGTGGTCTCTTTCTGCCGTCTGTTTGCTGCTGCTTTCTGGGTTTTCAACCAGCTTTGTGTTGTGGGTTTCTCTTTAAAGGATACATATTGTGTCACCCTCAGCCTCATGCACTGTCTCCCTAAACAACATTGTGTTTGTTCTTTTCTGCCACTCAGATCGATTCCTGGAACCCTTTACCAAACTCATTTCAACCAACCACTTCCATTTTTGAGGTGGGTTCTTCTTCAAACTTCAAACCCCTACTTTCATTTCTTCATATTTATCATTTGGGTTCTGAAAGTTGGGAACTTTTTTGCCCAGTTTGGTCTCTTTGATCTTCACTTGAGGTGGGTTTTTGGTTATTTCTTGTTTATGTTAATAAAAATTCTGTATTGATCTTGGGTTGTGCTAGATTTTTTAAATTTCAATGCTTTATGTGGTAAACGACATGGGATATTCTTGGGTTTGATTCTGTGTCACATTCGGAGCTCTAATTCTTATAACCCAGACAAAATTCTTGGCATCTGATACTGATGCTTGATTGTACATCTCAAAGATTTATGCTTTTTTGTCTACTTCTTTGGTGCTTAATTCAACTAAGATCGATAAATTTTGTTGTTTGCTAAATTGCAGGTGTTCTGATTTCAAAGTGAGGAAGGAACATTTGTAAAGGAATGTGAATTCTTGGTTTTGGGTTCTTAAAAAAAAGGTCTTTTAGGTCCTAGACCCTTGAAAAAACAAATAGGGAAAGGGCGGTGGTGTCAGTTTTAAGCAAGTGGGTTTTGTGAGAATTATATATGTTTGGGATGGTCAGTTGGTAATGGCTTCTGTCTCCTGAGCTGGCCCTGTTTCTCCGGGGTCCTTGGGCTGTGTAACCATTTCAGGAAGCAACCTCTTCTTTTGGTCTCTTTTCGTTCAAGTGAATAATTTGTTAATCTCATTTAGTCTTGCATTTTATTTAGCCTTCTTTTGTGGGAAAGATTCGGTCGTACTAAGTAGAACACCATAGTTTCCATTTCCTGAGATCTAAATTCATTTCAACTTCAAAATCCAAGATTCAGCTCCTCAATTGCCACTTTTCGGGGGTTTTACTTACATTTTCCGGATTTTTGGTATCGAATTGGCAACTGTGGTAAGACATTTGCAGGTTTGGTAGATCTCTTCCTTGCCGAATATGAAGTTCATGAAACTTGGATCAAAACCTGATTTCTTTCAGACCGATGGCGACAATATACGGTCAGTATCATCAGATCATTACTGTGGCACATGATTTAGCTTGTTTAGTTTTTTTTTTCCTCCTCTTTCTGGAAAATGAGTGTATCTGTGCTATTATTAACTCAGTTGTTGAGAAAGTTAGATGTAATTAAAAGAACTGTGAAAAATAGAGTAGTTGACCTAATTTCTCAACATGGAATTAGGTAAAATTCCAAATTTCTTAGAAATCCTGATCCAGCTTTTAGAGATGAACACCATTTCAATAGCGGATTGTTCTGTTTGTAGTGACATGAGAAACTATGATTTGGATTCGGATTTTAGTGTTATCTTAAGTTCAACCGTGCCATGGTGTTGAGCTTAAAGGTTGGAGGATGGAACATATTTGAAAATCTATCAATTTATTAACTGTGTACAATGATTTAAACATATTCAGTTGTGAATCAAATATACTTTATTTAACTTATTTATGTATTTTTGTACATCCCAAAATGGTAAGATAAAATCATTTTGACAGTGAAAGTCATTCCTCCACTGGTGATGTTGAGCAATCCTTTGCTTTCTAAACTAGATTTTCAAAAGCATGGTAAAATTAAAAAGAGAATTTTAATAATTAAAATGTGAAATTTCTTCTTCCATAACCAATGTAATTTCTTCTTGTTACGCGGCTGCATAGTATTCCATTCAATTAAGTGCTTTTCAGGTTTATTATTGACATGAGCAAATTTGTGCACCCAGATATGTCGCAACTGAGCTAGCAACGGACGTAGTTGTTAACGTTGGAGATGTGAAGTTTTATCTGCATAAGGTATGAAATCAGATCTTAAAACAGATCATATTTTGATCACTGGCTTGTTAGTTCTAACACTATGGATTGACATGTACACATTACTGTTCTTATCGGTATTCATAACCCAGCCAGATGAGAGCATTCATTTCTTCCAAATTCGGAGTTGTCTGACTCGGGTTATCTAATATAATAGCACATTGTTTTTTCTCTGATGATATTCCCATGTGGCATGGTTTTGATCCTATTCAACCAAATTTTCATTACTGCTTTTGAGCCAAAACTTGCTTGACAAGATAAGATTGCATTGGATTTAGACATAGTGATGGGGTTTCACAGTACCAGAAGTTTCTTAGTTTAATCAATAAGCTGTTTAATGGTACTTATTTATCGATACTAATGTTCTGTTATTATTCTCCAGTTTCCCCTTTTGTCCAAGAGTGCACGCCTGCAGAAATTGGTTGCAACCACAAATGATGAAAGCAGCGATGAAATCCACATCCATGACATTCCTGGTGGACCTGCTGCTTTTGAAATATGTGCCAAGTTCTGTTACGGCATGACAGTCACTCTCAATGCATACAATGTGGTTGCAACTCGATGCGCGGCAGAGTACTTGGAGATGTACGAAACTGTTGAGAAAGGAAACCTTGTCTACAAAGTTGAAGTCTTTCTAAACTCTAGCATCTTCCGAAGCTGGAAAGACTCAATTATTGTTCTTCAGACTACAAGGTCTCTTCTTCCATGGTCCGAGGAGATTAAGGTGGTCAGCCACTGCCTTGATTCCATAGCTTCCAAGGCTTCAATTGACACTTCCAAGGTGGAATGGTCATATACATATAACCAAAAGAAGCTGCCATCTAACAATGGGAATGATACACCGTGGAATGGTGTGGCAAAACAACAGGTGGTTCCGAAAGACTGGTGGGTAGAAGATCTTTGTGGGCTTCAACTCGATTTATACAGGCGGGTGATAACAATGATTAAGACGAAAGGAAATTTCTCTGCTGATGTGATAGGGGAAGCATTAAATGCATACACCGTCCAAAAGTTATCAGGGTTTAGCAAGGGTATGATTCAGGGTGGTGACGTTGTTAAGAATCGATCACTAGTGGAGACTATCATCCACCTACTTCCAAGAGGCAGTGTCCCCTGCAGTTTCCTACTTAAGTTGTTAAGAGCAGCAATATTTTTGGAATGCGGAGAAATGGAAAAATCTGATTTGATTAGTAGAATAGGCCAGCAGCTTGAGGAGGCTACTGTTGCAGATCTTTTAATCCACGCGCCATCTGAGGGACCGATGATATATGAAGTCGACATAGTGCAAAGCCTAATTGAAGAGTTTGCTACACGTGATCAAAGTGATCAGACTGATCCTTCAATAGAAACCGAATTCCAGGAGATTAGGAGCCCCCGGATTAAATCAGATACTTCCAAGGCGAAGGTGGCAAAGCTGGTTGATGGCTACCTTTCCGAAGTTTCACGTGATCCTAACTTACCTGTTGCAAAGTTTCTCAGTCTTGCTGAAATGGTATCAAGCTACTCAAGACCAACTCATGATGGAATTTACCGTGCCATCGACGTGTATCTAAAGGTTAGTTCATTGCTCACCTGAGAAGTACAGATTTTGATTTTGATGTTTCATGACTTGAGTTGTCAACACAATTTTTTATTCTAACTGATAGCAGAGAACTTTGTGAGATTTGAATATTAGTGTAAGCATGTAACCGTTTCATTGTGTGTTGGTGCAGGAACACCCAGGGATCAGCAAGAGCGAGAAGAAGAGAATATGCAAATTAATGGACTGCAAGATGTTATCAGCAGATGCCTGCATGCACGCAGTGCAAAATGAGCGGTTGCCTTTAAGAGTGGTTGTGCAAGTCCTTTTCTTTGAACAGATGAAAGCTTCAACTTCCGGTGGAATGAGCACACCGGATCTACGAGGGTCCATCAAGGCGTTGCTCCCCGGGTCTCACGGAAGCTCAAGGTCCACGACAACCAACACAGAAGAGGATTGGGATGCTGTGCCAACCGCAGAGGAAATCAAAGCTTTGAAAGGTGAGCTCTCCACTCTGAGGTTAGGTGGTGCAAATGCAGGAGTTGGAAATGATAGAAATACAAATAATCCTGAAAAAATTACTGCTAGTAAAATGAAAGGCTTGATCATGTCGAAGAAGATATTTTCTAAGCTCTGGTCAAACAAAGAGAAGAGTGGCGATAGCAGCTCTAACACATCAGAGAGCCCTGGTTCGAGTTCTACGAATGCAGAAGAAACTAAATCAACGCGGCCTCGGAGTAGGAGGCACTCGGTATCTTAGTTTACAGGCATGTTGAGTAGATTAAGAGAGTATACATTGTTGTTGACATGTAAAACCATCATGCTTATTTGACATCAGGAGATTAGAATCATCAACTGACGTGTTTTTTTAGCTGATTTTGCATTTGGATTTTGAGCACAAGAGATTATATTGTTACTTGTTAGAGAAACAAGAGAGCCTAGAAGTTTCGTCTGCTATAAGATCAGTGTTTATTATCACTTTCTTGTTCCCTGGCTTTCTGTTGGTTCGGTTCTAAACTTCTCATGCGGGCCTAAGATCTAGACACACTTTATTCATTCCCTTCCCTTAAAAAAAAAAAAAAAAACCTTAAATTTGATGAATTATTGTTTTATTCTGATAATCAGGTGAGCCATATTAGTGCTGCAAACTACAATATAGACACCGGAGCCTGAGCAATGGAAAATTGCCATATTATAACAGCGTTCTTCTTTAGGCCACCAGGTGGGCTTTTTGTCCCAAAATTCACACACAGGGTGGAAGAGTTTTGGATCCAATTAGGACCAACTTTTTTTGGGCCAGATATTCATAGCCCAATCGAGGCAAAATAAGAACAGTGCCCAACAGAACCATAAAAAAGATAGAAAAAAGCATCTACGACACACGTAGCCCTCACTATTTGGCCCAAAAGCTCATGAGCTTATGAAGGCCCGATAGGCCCGGTGGACAAAAATCTGGCCCGACCCGCTATGGGCCTTGGGCCGGTCAGGCCCAAGAGTTAGCGGGTTGGGCTTGAGCTTATGGTGTTCAAAGCCGATAGGCCCGAGCTCGATAAAGCCCGATAAGCCCAACCTGACCCGTCCGTATAAATCCGGCCCATAAGCCCGAATATATAATTTTTTTTATTATTTAAGAATTAATACCTAACCCATTTTTAATATTAATATTTCAGTCCAAACTCAAATCTCAACCTCAAATCCACCTAATTTATTTTAGAAAACTCAATGGTCAATACCCAATACAAACCCTAACCGGCTAACCCTATGTCCACCTACTTAAATAAATTTCACTCAACCCTAACCCTTTCCATGTTCCGATTCTCCTCACTAACTGCATTATCTCTCTCCCAAATCTCAAAGTTCAAAACTCATATCTCAGCATCTTACAAACCCACACTCACTCAACACAATCTCTTTTATCTCTCAACCCCATTCTTCCCTTTAAACTTACTTTCACTTCTCATTCTTCCCTCTAGTTGGGTACACTTGAGTAGTTTTGTTAGGGTTTTTAAGGTAAGGTTTTAACGAGGCCATATTTTTGCACCCTTGTGTATATATTTTTTCATATTCATATATTTTTCTTTAACTTTAAAATTTGATAAATAGTTTATTGCAAAAGTCCAAGTAAGCCCGGCCCAAGTGGGCTTAGTAGACCCGACTCGAAAAACCCGATAAAAACCCGGCCCAATAAAGTCCAAGGGCTTTTATATATGTAAGTCAGCCCGCCCGACCCGGCCCGTAAATTAAAAAATTATTTAATAAGCCCGATCCGGCCCGGCCCAAGCCCAAAAAATTTGGGCTTGGCTTGCCCGACCCGGCCCAATGACGAGGGCTAGACACACGCATGAGCAATAATCCTGGAAAACGAAGACACCCTCAAAGTCGGAAGCGGATCCTCAGAGGATTTGACAAGTTCTAGAGGGATGGGATCTATTAATCCTAACCCTTCAACTATTTTTTTTGTTAAACAAAAGATTATATAACACCTGTAAAACAGACCTCAACGGGAACAACTCACCAGTGGATACAGAGCTGAAACAAACCCAGCAAAGAAAAACACAGAAGGTCACAAAGGACCCCTACAACTACCTTACCTAAAGGCTAATGTTTCATCTCTGAACTTCCAACACATTAATATTTGAAGTCCTAATAATCAAAGTACTTAAACGGGATCTAACCATATACAAATAAAAAGAAAGACAACATCAGGAGACTTAGGAGGGGGGGGGGGGGGGTGGTGCCCAAACACTCTTTGGTTACGTTTTAACCAGATCTCATAGATAGAAGCAGCAAGAGCAAGTTTACAAGCAATATATCTGAAAGACTTACCACCGACTAACCGACAAGCAAGGGGATAAGAAAATGCCACAAAATCTCACACCGAAGCAAAACATGCTCCCGCACATAAAAAGAGAACTAACACTCAAAGAAAAGATGAGAATGAGACTCAACAACAAGATTGCAAAGAAAACACATGCCATTACCATGGGCATTAAAGCTCCTCAATCTATCCAACGTAGTCAACCAGCACCGAATAACAAGCCACAACATAAAACTCACCATAAGAATATGACTAGAGAACCGCATCAAACGATGCCAAGGGACACTAGGATCTGAATGAGATAAGCTATTCCGCATGGACGGAGATGAAAATCTCCCAGAAGGATTAGAAACCCAGTGATAAAAATCAGGGATGGTAACATTAGGGCACAACCTCTCAGCAGCAACACTAATCAATCTAATCACCAATGAAAGAGGAGAAGGCAAACACCAGCTCGAGCCATTGACCATAGAACTGACCCTAGCATGAGCAACCAACCCAGAATCTCCAACCATCTCATTGCCCCACATCTAATTAATTATCACACCACAGAAACACACCAACCTCATTCCCAATCAAGGCCTTAACGAAAGGCCTAACAAGTGATCTCACCTTAAACAACTTTCTTCAATTCTAAGAACACTGAGAAGGAGGGGTAAGACACCAAAAACACCTACCATGAATAAAATAGGTCTTGACCTACCTACCCCAAATTTGGTCTTCTCAACATCAAACAGGGATCATATATGATCAGCCATAAAAGCCACATTCCACAAGTGAGGGTGTCGCAACCCCAAGCCACCTTCCACTTTCGACTTACAGATTTCGTTCCACGCCACTTTAGCATGGTACCTCTCACATACATTACTAGACCATAAGAACCTGCGACACTTGAGCTCTAAGTCACAAATTTTTTTTTTCGGAAGGAAAAGATGAGAGGACAAAAAGACCTGCACAATGGATAACACCAACTTAATTAGCTATAGCCGACCATCGAAAAAAAGCTTATGATGTTTCCAACTACTAATCTGGCCATCCAAACGCTCTAGAAGAGGCCGACAAGCATAGAAACCAAGTTTGGAAGGAATCAAGGGGATGCCTAAATAACTGATAGGCAGAGACCCCTCTCCAAACCCAAAAATGCTCATAATCTGACCCAGAAGATGATTAGACCCACCTGCCACAAAGACATTACTCTTGGTCAGATTAGGGACCAACCTCGAAGCCTTGGAACACAACGCTAAGGTGTCATTAATAACCCTACTAGAATACCTATCACCATGAAAAAAAAACCAACAGATCATCCGCAAAAGCTAAATGAGTGAGGCCCACTTCACCACACTTCCAGTGATATCTGAACTGAGGGCATAAAGCAATCCTAGTCGTCAAGATCTAGGATAGGATATCCATAACAATGATAAAGAGATACGGCGACAGAGGATCCCCTTTCCGTAACCCCCGCTTTCCTGCAAAGAAACCCACCAACTTCCCATTCACAACAACCAAAAATCTAGGAGTGGATATGCAATTTTCCACCCAAGCAATCAACTTAGGGTGGAAAGTAAACGTTCTCATAGCCTGTAAGAGAAACCCCCAATTCAAAGAATCATAAGCTTTAAAAATGTCAAGCTTGGCCATATACCTGGGCATTCCCTTATTTAGATGGTAACCATGCATTAGCTCTTGAACCAACAAAATATTATCTCCAATCTGACGACCCCCCACAAAAGCCGACTAATTAGCACTAATGATAGAAGGGAGAATCCCCACAATCCGATTAGCAATCAACTTGGAAATAATCTTATACATGGTATTACAACAAGAAATAGGACAAAAGTCAGCCATAGTAGAGGGATTAAGGACTTTAGGAACCAAGGTAATAATAGTGGCATTAACCTCACCAAGTAAACATCTGACAAGAAGAATTCACTAACCTCTGCAATGATAAGACTACCCACCACACTCCATGATTTTTGGAAGAAAAACCCATTGAAGCCATCAGGCCTGGAGCCTTATTAAGCTTGAGTTGAAAAAACACATTACGGATCTCCTTAGCAGAAAACTCATGCACCATGTTCAAAGCCTCCTCATCCCAATAGTCTCCTCAATCAACCCGCTGAAATTACAATTAACCACCGGAGAGGGCACTCCTAGAAGATTATGAAAAAAATAAACCACCTCAGTCTTGATCTCAGACCCATCAGAAGTCACACTACCATCCCGTAACTCAATAGAAGAAATCCGGTTCCGGTTGGAACGTTTCTTGACGGAACTATGAAAATAAGCAGTATTGAGATCACCATCTACCATCCACCGGAGCCTAGACTTTTTCCGGAAGAAGCATTCCTCTAGTAATAAACATGTAGCGTAGGCCCAAAGACAAGATTTCTCCCTACCTAGCAAGTCAATATCAAGAGGGTTAACATTCAACAGGGTCTAACAATCATCAAGATCCACCATAACTTTCAAGACCTCATCAGAGACATCAGAATTATGACCTCGATTAATACGCTTCAAAGCCTCCTTTAAGATCTTTAACCTTCGAAACAAACAATATTTTTGAGTACTATAACACGTGGAATCAAAAGCTTGCTGAACAATATCAAGAAAATTGGGTTGGTCAACATAGAAATTAAAGAACTTAAAAGTGGCTCAACTGTTAGACCTAGGAAGACCAAAATCAATGCAACTAGGGCAGTGGTCTGAAGACCCACGATTAAGGAACTTCACTGAGCAATTAGGAAAAAGAGAGAACCATGTCTCATTGGCCAAGACCCGGTCCAGTTTCCTCCGAATAAGTGACCCTCCAAAATGAAGATTGCACCAGGTAAGGTGATTACCACTATACCCCAAATCATCAAGACCCACATCCCTTAAAAAATCATTGAAAGCAGAGATAGCCCCATTACGCCTGTCAATACTCCCAGTACTATCATTAAGGCATCTGGTAATATTAAAGTCCCCCAAAAATACCCAAGGAGCCTCACCCAAAAAATCAGCAAAGGAACTAAGACTTTCCCACAACCCTAGACGAACACAGTCAACATTCGACCCATAAACCATAGGAAGAAACACCATAGCACCAGAACTCAGAACATGGACATGACAGTTCACCACGTGATCAGTGATACTCAGGACAGACACCACTACCACATTAGGATCCCAACCTAACCAAATTCTCCTATTAAAGCGATAAGAGTAATTATTGAAAAAATTTCAATTACGAAGAATAGAGGAGGAGATGCCAGCAAAACTCTGAACCTTAACTCTAGTTTCCAACAAACAAACAATACCCAATTTATTAGCAAGAATAAACTTTCTAACCTAAAGCTGTCGAGAAACTGCATTCAACCCACTAACATTCCAAAAACTAGCACTAATCATGAGAATGTGTGTAAGACCCGTGTCCTGCAGGGAACGGTGAACGATCCCACATTCTTGCAAGAGGAATGGTGATGTGCCTTATATGTGTAGGTACACACCTATCTAGTGTTAGGCCTTTTGGAAGCTCACTAGCTTTGAGTTCGGTTGGAACTCCAAAGTTAAGAAAGTTGAGGCTAGTGCAATCCCATGATGGGTGACCCACATGGAAGTTTCACGTGAGTTCCCGAGAACAAAACTGTGAGGGCGAGGCCCAAAGCGAAAAATATGGTGCTAGATGAGATAGGTCCTAACAGAATGGTATCAGAGCCAAACCTCAATCGAGAAGTGTGCCAGCGAGGACGTTGGGCCCTAAGGGGGGGATGGATTGTAAGACCCGTGTCCTAAAGGAAACAGTGAACGATCCCACATTCTTGCGAGGGGAATGATGATATGCCTTATATGTGTAGGCACACACCTATCTAGCGCTAGGCGTTTTGGGAGCTCACTGGCTTTGAGTTCGGTTGGAACTCAAAAGTTAAGCGAGTTGAGGCTGATGCAATCTCATGATGGGTGACCTACTGAGAAGTTGCACGTGAGCTCCCGAGAACAAAACCGTGAGGGCGAGGCCCAAAGCGGACAATATGGTGCTAGATGGGATAGGTCCTGACAGAATGGTATCAGAGCCAGACCCCAACCGGTAAGTGTGCCAGTGAGGACGCTGGGCTTTAATGGGGGTGGATTATAAGACCCGTGTCTTAGAGGGAACGGTGAACGATCCCATATTCCTGCGAGGGAAATGATGATGTGCCTTATATGTTTAGGCACACACCTATCTAGCGCTAGGCCTTTTGGGATCTCACTGGTTTTGAGTTCGGTTGGAACTCCAAAGTTAAGCGAGTTGAGGCTTGACAGGACCCGTCCCAACTGGACGTTGATAACTGTGCCCGGTCCTGCTCCCGTCTGACAAGTCAGCTGACGTCTCGAAACTACCGTTCAGCACCTGTCAGACCAGGGATAACTGCACTAATTTTTGGTCATGCCTCCGCCTCTCGATCAGCCCCGAACGTCGTGCCACGGCCTAGAGGGTCATCAAAATAGAAAAGGTGTGAGTGGACAAAAAGAATATCATTTAAAAACACATTTAAAAATATCTCATTTATCCTCCAGTTTATCAAACCATGCATGCATAAGGTAAAACATATGAATAACAATCACCGGCTTTCCAGCCAAATCACATGAACAGGTATCAAATCCCGGCTCTCAAGCCAAAAAAATGAAAACACACTCATTTGGCCACACAGACCAAAACCCGTACTCAATACCAGTACACAATCACAATCAACATTAAACAGCATTATTCACAAGTTCACAAGCAATCAATCAATCAATCCGCCCTATTCATTAGTGCACAAACAATCACACTGTCACATCCGCACTACGCGTAGGCCAACCTCGGGAACTACACTTAGGCACCATCCGAGTCATATCCATCATGTCTGGGAACTCCACACGCACCATCTAGACGTACCACATACTCGGGAACTGCACTCACGCAACATCCGAGTCACGTCTAGGAACTGCACTCACACCATCCAGAACATGATCCAATATCCAGTATCCACAATCACAAACACAATCCATACCACAACACATATCAATCATATCCATGACTTCAGACCAAGTCATAAGCATTCCCGAAATGGTCTCAAGCGCAAATGCTAATTATACGCAAATCCGTAAAGTCCCATTGAAAACATTAAAATAATCCAGAAATCATCCCTGACTCACCAATTAAGTCAAAATATCCATTTTGAAACCTTTTTGACTCCGGGCCTAGCCCAAAATATCATTTGCACATTTTTTCGAAAAACGTGCTCGAAAGACCGATTAAAATAATCATTAAATCACACATCATCATGACATCATTGCAATTCAAATCATGCAACCAATCATGTAAAACATTTAACTATGCATGCATCATGGTTTATAAAACAAACGTCCACTCACACACCGTCCAAACCGCTCGCTTTCCGAGCTGCACGTGTTTCCGTAATTTCTGGAAATCCCAAATCCTGTCAAACAACATCATTATGGGTCAATAATGAATCCAATAATAGCATCTTAATTTCCCATAATTTCCCAGGAATTAAATATTAATTTAAAACATAACATAACCCTTCGGACCCTCGAAACACTATCGATACAGTGTCCGATCGACTCGACACCAACGCCAAAATATTCGTTACATCGATTACATGAAAAAGTATGTTGAACACTTCCCCAGAAGATCAACCACGCGCCCTCACGCGCTGATTACACTGGCTACACGTGGACTCATGCGCCGATGAACAGTACCACTAGTGTTCATCGTCCCAACCCGAAAGCCTGGTAAACGGGTCTGCAACCCGCGGTGCAACCCGATTCATTCTTAGCCAATTCGACCCCAATTTCACTGTTTCTTTCACTAATGTTCATCTATTCAATCCTAATTAAGGATCTGTAAGTTCAATTTCATGAAAGAGGTCCTCAAATTACTCGACTCGAAGCACATACCCGACGGGTTCTAACTCGGGTTCTACCCAATTTCAAGCTGTTTCATTAAATTAATTGCACAGGAAGCATCGTATATTCATTCTAAACTTGAATTCGAAACCAATTTCAAGAGTTCTTACCTTTAATTATTCGAACTCAGCCATGGAATTTCAGAACCATCACCAATCGTGTCCTTGCTCAATCGGGTATCAATTCTTCTCAAATTTGAGCTGAAACCATTCCAATGGATCCCAGAAGACTCACTTGACTCTCAATTTGAATCTTTACAGTCTCATTCTTCAATTTCGAATTTTAGAAAAGTATGAACTACATGGGTTGGATCTTCGGGTTTAAGGGCTTGTTTTCCTAAATTGTCCTCTTATTCTCACTCGTTTCTCTGTGGCTTTCTCTTACCGTCTCAGGTGTTATCTGCTGGCTTCCTACATCGATCAATTTAAACAAGGGGAATGGGCGGGTTGTTTTGTATGTGTTAGGCATTCAAAGCCATTTAGTTTGTAAATATGGTGACAAGTGTCACCAAGGAACCAGTCCTCATCAAATTAGCTGAATCAGCCAAAATAACCGTCCTAATCATTTTTCTGTGGCAAATTACCATTTTGCCCTTGCCATAACAAATTACCAAAATGCCCCTCACAATTCTAGACCCATAACTTTCTCGTTCGAACTTCGATTGATGCATGCCGCCTGTCTACGTATTCAGCTTCCTGAGACCTATCCAACGGTACTTCCAGAAAGTCCAAACAAAGTCCTGATAAAAAAAAGTCAACTTTTGGCCCTTATAACTAAGGGCAAAATCGTAATTTTCCTCAAATTTTCCAAAGTTTTTCCGTTCTCGAATCTTCGGGGCGTTAAAAGGCTAGTGCAATCTCATGATGGGTGACCTACTGGGAAGTTGCACATGAGCTCCCGAGAACAAAACTGTGAGGGTAAGTCCCAAAGCGGACAATATGGTGCTAGATGGGATAGGTCATGCCAATGTGGGATAGAGGACCAGGATAATTTCCCAACCAAATAAAATTTGCCCTTTTTCTTACCCTTAACCTTCTTCTTCTTAGTGATACCCAAATTGGCAATGGCACTAGAAAATCAGGATTGGCTTGAACCTCCTCGGAGAAATTGATCCCATCCTCCACTAAATCCAAGTCATCCTCCAACCCACCAAGTGCTCCAAAAGAATTGGGGCTAGAAAAGTCATCAGTGTGAGGAGGTGACAAACCGATCCTCGACCCACCGCCCATCACAATTAGTGGTGAAACCCTGAGAGCTACCTTTCCCTTACCCACACTAGTATCAGAGCTGCGCAAATCAGGCACAATTGAGCTCTGGAAACGTCAAAAACAATATGGAAACGTCAAAAACAAGGTTTTTTTTTCCCTACCCGAGTGGACTATAAACATACCGGACTACAACTATGAAGTACCACTCTCAGACCTTATCCATCCAAAACTTCAGTATCGATTATTTGGAAGTTTCTTACGCACCCTACCCATTATGTGGTTAAGTACCCTACTCACTCCAGTGCATAGCGAGGGCCGCGGACGTGCTTTGTATAATTTTACTAAAGTGAATATAGTTGTCATTTACTATTACGATTTACTAATATTTATCTTTATATGTGTGGGAGATATTTCGAATGTGACCCTTGCAATCAAGGATTAAAATATCGATATCGACGGATATATCGCTAGTCAAATTTACTGATATTTCGTCTCAAATATGGATATCGTTTACAATTAACAAAAATGACGAAAATTTGGTCTAAAAGTTGAAAATTTGGAATGAAAATTTGGAAAAAACTTAAGTACCCAATAATGGTTATATATGACTAATAAAAATTATAAAATGACTTCAATATAATAAATATATGATGAATAATATGATACAATAGAGTTATGCCGATAACTAATAATATAAAAGTTTAAACATAAACATAAATTGAAGTAAATTATTATAATTGAATGTTAATATAGTTAAAACAAAAAAATAAGCATAATATGGAGTTTACATTTACATAATAATTTAGAAAAACAGGGAGTTCGTATTTCCATAATAATTTAGAAAATCAGACATTAATTAGTGAAAATTGGACGTAAAATGAATTCTTATTAATCGTATGCTCATCTTATATTTTTCTAAAATCCATTAATATTGAAATTAACCATTCAAATAATTTTTTTCAATTCAACATAATTTACTTCAATTCAACATATAATTTGCTATTTTTGCTTCAATTCAACATAATTTGCTTCAAATTAACCATCTCTACTCTACGAATTCTTCCATTCAATATAATTTTCTTCTAAAATTCATTAATATTCAAATTAACCTTATACTTATATTCCCAATTTTTTTATTTAAAATACTAATTTAAATTTAAAACATATTATATTGGATATTCAGAAATATACCAAAATGGTATCCAATTAACTTAAAACTTATACCACTAAACTCAAAATAAAAAATAAAAAAATATTTCATGTTGGACGGAAGGCAAACAACCGCCACACATGCCGCCACACATCGGTTGACAGGACCCGTCCCCGAAGGACATAGATAACTGTGCCTGGTCCTGCTCCCGTCTGACAAGTCAACTGAAGTTCCGAGATTGCCCTCAGCACTTGCCAAACAAGGGATAACCGTACCTGTGCCCACTCATGCCTCCACCTCCCGATCAGCCTCGATCATCGCGCCACGACCTGGAGGGTCAATAAAACAGAAAAGTTGTGAGTGGAAGAAAACAAAGCTTTAGAAATACATTTATCAAAATACGTTCCTACCCTCCAGTTTCACAAACATGCATGCATATCGTAAATCATGAGTAAAAATCTGGGCACAAACATTTATAAATCACAAATCTCAATAAAACCACGGGACTCATTTCCATATCCAGTCTCATATCCAATCTCATATAGTCACGTTATCCCTGCAACGCGTGCAAATCAATAGGCTCAAGGACAGCTCAAAATCCGAGCATCCGCCGCTGAGAACACATCACCAGCCGGAAATCCAGATTGTCGTGAACGCATCACCAACCGATCTCCATATAATCCAGCACATCTGATCTGAGTCAAGCCTCCTTCGGCTGCACGACAACAGACCGTGCTACGTGACCTCTCGGGGGTACACATATCCATCCCGGAGGCGAGCGTTATCTCTAGGGTTCATTTCGGGGAAACACATTCCCAACCGGAAGCCCTAATATCCAGGGTGCACTTCGGGGGAAACATATTCCACCCCGAAAGCCCTAATGTCCACAACATATCATCATCATGAAAACCAGTGAAAAACAGTTGCATTTGAAATCAAAACCATTTTCAATACAGGGTCTCAGCCCAAAACATAATCCGTAAAACTAGAGTCCTGATTATTTCATAAATCCGAAAACCATCAATACCATCATGTAATCACATGGAAATCTCAATCCAATCAAAATCACATTTTCATTGGGTTTCACGCCCAAAATATCACTTTCACGCAAATCCGCGTAACCGCAACCTCAGTTGCCATTTTCACATAAATCCACAAAATATATCCAGAAAGCATTACAAATCCATCAAATCATTTCCCGACTCATAATCCTAGTCAAAACCAATCTCAAAACTCGGGCCTTTGCCCAAAACATCAATTTCATGGTTTTATCGAAAATCGTGCCCAAAATCAAAGAAAAAATATAATATTCCAAAAATCCGGAAATCATCATATCGAAACATCAATCATGCCAAATCATTTCAATTCATATAATAAAGCATTTAAAACATATATGCATGCATTCAGGGTAGAAAACAAAAGTCCACTGACACACCGTCCAGATTGTTCAGTCTCGACCTGTTTGTTCTCTTCCGACGTCCTGTGAATATTCCGGCCTGTCAAACAAAGTAATATAAGGTCACTAGGTTATCACACAACCCCATATACAAATTCACATCTAATTGATCCGACACTAACGCCAACAGGTTCGTATCATCGAGAACATCAAAAAGTATGTTGGACCCAAGGTCAGAAACCCAGCCACGCGCCCTCATGCGGCGCCGCAAGCAGCTGTGCGTGAAAGCCACGCGCCGTGCACAGTACTGCTACAGTACGTCTCCCTCACCCGATTATCTGGTAAACGGGTCGTGAACCCGCGATCAGACCCGATGAAATCTTCCTCAATTCGAGTCCGATTTTGTTCATTCTTTCACTCATTCTTATCTATTCCATGTTCATTAGGGATCTGTAACCTGAATTTCATGAAATGGATCCTCAAATTCCTCGACTCGAAGTGAATACCTGATGGGTCCTAAATCGGGTTCTACCTAATTTCAAGCTGTTTCAATCAATTAAACACACGGGAAGCATCCTATCTCCATTCTAAACATAAATTCGAAACCAATTTCAGGCTTACTTACCTCCAATTACGCGAACTCAACCTCCACAATTCGAGGATATCGCAGGGTCTGTTCTTCGTGTTGTTTCAGCAATTTCCTTCGAATTAAATGGTGGTTCAACTCGTGTCAATCCTAGAAAGCTCAATTCACAATCAATTTCACTCCTTAACGTCTAAAAAATTGAATTCGACATTAATGTTTTTGGGTAGTTTTTCGGGTTTCTCAGTATGGTTTCAGTTGGGGTTTTCTCTGTTTCCCTCTCGAATTTCACTTAGTTTCTCATCCAATTTGCACTTGGTTTACCCTGGATTTCTGGGAATCGATCAATTTGTTCTCTGTTCTGTCGAATACAACTCAGGTATAAAACAACATGTTAATTTAAAGGTTGATTTAATATTTTGATTTTATCTCATAGTCAAACGGTAACAATTTGCCACTCATCACAATTAGCAAGTGACAAATGTCACTGAAAGATCCACCCGAGTCACCCCATGGCTGATTCAGCCAATAATTAACTTGGCCGTCCAAAATGACCATTTTACCCTTCATGTAACAAATTACCAAAATGCCCATCGCTTTCTCAAGCCCATTACTTTTTCATCTGAATCTCGATTGACGCATGCCGCCTGTCTACGGATTCAGCGTCTCGAGACCTACCCAATGGTACTTACGGAAAGTCCAAATACAGTCCCGATCAAAAAGTCAACAAATGGTCCCTTTTAACCAATTTACCAAATTACCCTTAAACTTCCGAACATCATAACTTTATCCTCGAATGTTAGAATCGGGCGTGCCACCTGTCTATGAACTCGTGACGTCCCGAACTACGTCACAATCATTGGTCAAAGTATGTTTGACCGCTCAAACCAAAAGTCAACCATTCGCCCTATTCCAGGGGCAAAATAGTCATTTCCTTCAAATTTTCCACTTTTTCCTTTTTTGAATTTCCGGGGCGTTATAACCTATCCCCCTTAAAGAATTTCGTCCTTGAAATTTCAATTAGTAGGGGTCACGACAGTTCTCCCGAGGCATATATATGTATATATATATATATATATGTATGTGAACCAGAAGCATAAGCAACTGCATACCCTTCTGGTTCAACTAAACCGAATATCAGTCCAAATCAAACTTATGGCACCTCAAGAATCAAGTCCCCGTCACTGGGTCAACATCGGGACATATCTCTCTGTAAACCTCTGCCCCACGGGCAGTCATATCCAAGCCTACTCGAAATACGGAGCCTCGCTCAACGTCCGAGTATACACAATCCAGAAGTCACAAGTACCAGTACCATCATCCCAATCACATGTCATTCACTCATGACATGGTACAAGGGCTTAAGTTATCATACATATGCCACCCGGTCACCAGGCCAATCGCCTCATAAGGTTCAATAAATCGGGAACTCATTTCCCTCATTAAGTCAACCACTACATACTCCCTTTCCAGGGTCACTACGCATAATGAAACTTTTGCTTTTGTTGTTTTATCATCATATGCCTCACTGATGCCTACCTCTGCCAATACCTGGCACTCAATACCATCATTCATACAATATCGCAAATCATATCCATTTCTTAACCTCAATTCCATTCAACATCATATACCAACATCATACACCTAGTATGATCCTGTAGTTGGATTCCAGTAGTCCAAATAATCACAATCATGTACTACTCAATCCTAGGGAGTTCCTTTAATCACATGATTTCACCTATCCTTACGTTATCAAACATACCAATTCGCGACCGG
Source organism: Prinsepia uniflora (assembly GCA_032719365.1). NCBI lineage: Eukaryota > Viridiplantae > Streptophyta > Magnoliopsida > Rosales > Rosaceae > Prinsepia > Prinsepia uniflora. Next base: position 14,953,219 of record CM064862.1, on the reverse strand, counting down.
TTATCTTATTAGCCTCCCCGCGAATGATACCTGACCCGACAACACGGTCATAATCCCAATGTGTCCTGACCATCGCCTCATCACCTATTAAGCTTTTCTACTTATCAATCATTTCAAATCCTGATGGTCGATACAGTACTCGTACATTCCTTCCCGAGGTATGACCTCTGCATACTCAATCCATGGGTCACTATGGTCGATCCCAAATCCTGCAAGGAAAGTAAAACTCATGAGGGTTCAGCTAGCATCGGCAATCCCAGCATTATGCTACCAAAGCACACCTCACCAAATCCCAAACCTCATAGTGACCTATCACTATGCACACAGAAAAGGTCACATCGAACATAAGTCACGGTTTTTCCACTGTCTAATTATTCTGTTTCAGTTCTCATTTTCAATAACTCTGACCTTCTTTCGGGTCAATCACCATAACACCCCTCTACAATACTCCATGGTATCCATCCAATCTCAAACACCTCATTTTTCCCATGACAGTTTCCATTGGCCAATACATCTGTTTTCTTGGGATTCACACGAACCCCAACTATTCTTAGTATATGTTCCACACACCTCTAGTCGACCAGACCTACACTTATTCACCCATAGTATATGTTCCACAAACATAACCGGTTCATTTGCCCATCCAAAGGCATCACCATTGGCTAACCTTAGCCACAACAACCCGGACATCATATTTATCTCTTTTATTCACAACTAGTAGTCATCACCATGTTGGCCACTCTTATGAGGCCCCATAATCACCATGTTAGCCTATCTCAATAGGTTCAGTAATCACATAGCTTATGATGAGGGATACTTATCCCATACCGTTACCTCATTAAGTTGTCCATAATCGACATGGAAGCTCAGACCATCATCCTTTTTTTCCTTTTTAATACCACTGAGTTCCCCACGGTAACACTGAGCCAAATGAACCCGTGTCTACTAAGTCCTGTACTTGCACCTTCAGTCCTTATGACTCCATAGGTGCCACATACCAATATGTCCGAGAAACAACTCGTATACTCGACATGATCATCATCATAAACTCGATCTCACATCCTGGCAAAAACCTCAGGAAACATCTTCCAAAATCTGTACATCATCAGCCATCACTAGGTATCTCATATACTAATCACATATGCCACACATCTAACCAGCAAACTTTTCTTACCTCATACCAACAATCCATCGATTGTGAGGTTCAATATCATTCTACAGGGTAACATCCTCGAGTCTCCCTGAAATACGACCTCTGGTAATCCTGGACTCCATATATCACTCTCTAATCGACATACTCGACAGAGGTATCCTGAATCATCAATTAATCCATCCCAAGGATTACATCCAAATCATCCAAGTCCAAGAATGCTTCAGGTCAGCCACTAGACGAAAACACCTGTCATCCTGGGTAACCTCACATCGATAGGTCTACCCCCCTTAAGTTTTGCCAATTTTACCATATATAATTACCTTACCAAGGGTACCACATAAATATCATCAATTTTATCACATCTGTAGCTCTAGTCGGCTCACCGACTACCATACCTTAACCAATCATGGACATCTTCGTATCCGTCCAATATACGTTCTCAAAACATGGAAGAGTGGATGCCCGGGACCTACCGAATACATACGTCATGACCACGAGTACTAGGTATCCAGGTCATCACTCTAGGGGCTACTCAGGCCTCCTGCTAAATAACTATAATCCTCAGGCATGTGGTCCCAATCTGACCACGCCCCTATGGTCCATCACGGGCCTACCAACTTTTCCCCCGCCTGTCACATCAAGAATCAATACAGAAGTCAATCCCAACTCCATTCCACCCCAACAGTGCCATATCACTTTATCAATCGATATACCCTTTCCTTATGATGTGACCAGACGACTCATAATCAGAACTATTCCCACATCATTAACCTTAACATTTTATCACCCAATGGACCCACCTGGCATCCCACTGCACTAGACCATCTCCTAAGTCCAATCCTCTGTGTACCACGGGTCTATGCCCGAACTTTCAATCATTGAGTGAAATTGACACGAACCATCCAAAACCATAAGTCTAGTAAACAAGGTTAAACAATACCAATCCATAAATTCATAACACATTAGTCTTTGACTCTATTCCAATCCTTGGCATCCCAGGTGCCAAACATGTCTCAATCCAAGGGTTTATCGTGTCAGAAATCATAGTTATATTTCAACCTTTACGGCTCATCCCGAGCCCTGATACATTACCATGACTCATCTCAAGTCCTAACCAATATACTGACTCACCTTGAGTCCCATTTTCCTGTCTCGACTCCTCTCGAGTCCAATTCTTGACTCCTTTTGAGTCCAATCTCATAACAATCATCCATGCCATCATTGGCATACCCGATCACCGAGCAAATTCCGTTGGTGAATCACATCTTATACGACCTCTAAGGCCTAAGGGATATCCCATCATATTCTAGACTCATACATTCCACATTCCACTTAAGGAATTCACTGAGAATAATCTCATCTCGGGTCCACTCTGCCCAATTGTGCTACCTTTCTAGCCTATGAGCTCGTTCATTCTTGGGACCCACACAAATCATAGTTAGTATTTCACAGTGTACACTGATTAACATCTGACCCCCAATCCAGGGTCAATCTCATTACGAGACCTATCACCAGGTCTCATTTACCCGCGTATACCCGTCTCACTACCAGGTCGCGCACGAGGCTTACGTTTCGGAGGCATGATGTGGAAACATGATCAGCAACCTAGTGCTCTGATACCAATTTGACAGGACCCGTTCCCGAAGTACATAGATAACTGTGCCCGGTCCTGCTCCCGTCTGACAAGTCAACTGAAGTTCCGAGATTGCCCTCAGCACTTGCCAAACAAGGGATAACCGTACCAGTGCCCACTCGTGCCTCCACCTCCCGATCAGCCTCGATCATCGCGCCACGACCTGGAGGGTCAATAAAATAGAAAAGGTGTGAGTGGAAAAAAACAAAGTTTTAGAAATACATTTATCAAAATACATTCCTACCCTCCGGTTTCACAAACATGCATGCATATCGTAAATCATGAGTAAAAATCTGGGCACAAACATTTATAAATCACAAATCTCAATAAAACCACGGGACTCATTTCCATATCCAGTCTCATATCTAATCTTATATAGTCATGTTATCTCTGCAACGCGTGCAAATCAATAGGCTCAAGGACCGCTCAAAATCCGAGCATCCGCTGCTGTGAACACATCACCAGCCGGAAATCCAGATTGTTGTGAACGCATCACCGACCGATCTCCATATAATCCAGCAATCTGATCTGAGTCGAGCCTCCTTCGGCTGCACGACAACAGACCGTGCTACGTGACCTCTCCGGGGTACACATATCCATCCCGGAGGCGAGCGTTATCTCTAGGGTTCATTCCGGGGAAACACATTCCCAACTGGAAGACCTAATATCCAGGGTGCACTTCGGGGGAAACATATTCCACCCCGAAAGCCCTAATGTCCACAACATATCATCATTATGAAAAACAGTGAAAAACAGTTGCATTTGAAATCAAAACCATTTTCAATACAAGGTCTCAGCCCAAAACATAATCCGTAAAACCAGAGTCCCGATTATTTCATAAATCCGAAAACCATCAATACCATAATGTAATCACATGGAAATCTCAATCCAATCAAAATCACATTTCCATTGAGTTTCACGCCCAAAATATCACTTTCACGCAAATCCGCGTAACTGAAACCTCTGTTACCATTTTCACATAAATCCACAAAATATATCAAGAAAGCATTACAAATCCATCAAATCATTTCCCGACTCATAATCCGAGTCAAAACCAATCTCAAATCCTGGGCCTTCGCCCAAAACATCAATTTCATGATTTTCTCGAAAATCGTGCCCAAAATCATAGCAAATAATATAATATTCCCAAAATCCGGAAATCATCATATCGAAACATCAATCATGCCAAATCATTTCAATTCATATAATAAAGCATTTAAAACATATATGCATGCATTCAGGGTAGAAAACAAAAGTCCACTGACACACCGTCCAGATTGTTCAGTCTCGAGCTGTTCGTTCTCTTCCGACGTCCTGGGAATATTCCGACCTGTCAAACAAAGTAATATAAGGTCACTAGGTTATCACACAACCTCATATACAAATTCCCTAATCGTCGGAGTTTAATAAGATTATTTAAACGCAACCTATACGCTTCGGGTACTCGAAACTACTCTAAATTCACATCTGATTGACCTGAAACCAACGCCAACAGGTTCTTATCATCGAGAACATCAAAAAGTATGTTGGACGCAAGGTCAGAAACCCAGCCACGCGCCCTCACGCAGCACCGCAAGCGGCTGCGCGTGGCTTCCACGCGCCGTGCACATTAGTGCTACAGTACGTCTCCCTCACACGATTACCCGGTAATGGGTCGTGAACCCGCCCTCAGACACAGTGAAATATTCCTCAATTCGACCTCGATTTTGTTCATTCCTTCACTCATTTTTATCTATTCCATGTTCATTAGGGATTTGTAACCTCAATTTCATGAAATGGATCCTCAAATCCCTCGACTCTAAGTGAATACCCTATGGGTCCTAAATCGGGTTCTACCCAATTACAAGCTGTTTCAATCAATTAAACACACGAGAAGCATCCTATCTCCATTCTAAACATAAATTCGAAACCAATTTCAGGCTTACTTACCTCCAATTACGCGAACTCAACCTCCACAATTCGAGGATATCGCAGGGTCTGTTCTTCGTGTTGTTTCAGCAATTTCCTTCGAATTAAATGGTGGTTCAACTCGTCTCAATCCCAGAAAGCTCAATTCACAATCAATTTCTCTCCTTAACGTCTAAAAAATCGAATTCGACATTAATGGTTTTGGGTAGTTTTTCGGGTTTCTCAGTATGATTTCAGTTGGGTTTTTCTCTGTTTCCCTCTCGATTTTCACTCCCAATTTCACTTAGTTTCTCATCCAATTTGCACTTGGTTCACCGTGGATTTCTAGGAATCGATCAATTTGTTCTCTGCTCTTTGGTTCTATGTTCTGTCGAATACAACTCAGGTATAAAACAACATGTTAATTTAAAGGTTGATTTAATATTTTGATTTTATCTCATAGTTAAACGGCAACAATTTGCCACTCATCACAATTAGCAAGTGACAAATGTCACTGAAAGATCCACCTGGGTCACCCCATGGCTGATTCAGCCAATAATTAACTTGGCCGCCCAAAAATACCATTTTACCCTTCATGTAACAAATTACCAAAATGCCCCTCGCTTTCTCAAACCCATAACTTTTTCATCCGAACCCCGATTGACGCATGCCGCCTGTCTACGGATTCAGCGTCTCGAGACCTACCCAATGGTACTTACAGAATGTCCAAACACGATGCCGATCAAAAATTCAACAAATGGCCCCTTTTAACCAATTTACCAAATTACCCTTAAACTTCCGAACATCATAACTTTCTCCTCGAATGTTAGAATCGGGCGTGCCACCTGTCTATGAACTCGTGACGTCCCAAATTAAGTCACAGTCATTGGTCAAAGTCTGTTTTACCGCTCAAACTAAAAGTCAACCGTTCGCCCTATTCCATGGGTAAAATCGTCATTTCCTTCAAATTTTCCACATTTTCTTTTTTCGAATTTCCGGGGCGTTACATCGGTGATGGCCTCTGCACGTGGTAGCCACGCGCCTGCACAATATTGTCTTCTTCGGCGAGCCGGGTCTGCGATTTTGGTTTTCGGACCCTACTCCAAAACTCTCATTTTACGTCCAAATTTCACAAACTAACACTCTACCTCGATCGTTTTGATCCCATAATGAGATCTATAGGCTTAAAACAAGAAAACGTGTCAAAATTTCGCTCAATATTTTCCCCCTTTGTTATTTGCTGCCAACCCAAATTAGTGAAATTTCGCCGAAATATACCGATATTTGCATCCATAGTTGCAAATAGATGCTACTCATACAACTAATGACTTCTTAGTTCTTAGGAGACGTTTGAGTTGTAAGAGAAAAAAGTTTTAAATTGTTTTCTTAATTTCTCATGCCCAATAAGTTCAATCGTGAAAAAGGATTTAGCCTAAAAATTTGTTGTCATCCTTGAATTTTACTCGAATTTACCAACTGTCCGTAAATTATTAAATTTCAATATTAGAATAAATCTTCATTGAACTTTATCCAACTGCAAAAATGATCTTTCTTACAATTTTTTGATCATTTTTTTTTGTTAAAAGTAAGAGTAGGAATGTCATTTCATGTGTCGTTTTTTAACATAATGTTCAAAATGTTTAGGGAATAGCAATCTTTGCGCATTTGAGAAAATTTTAAAATAAAGAAGTTTAGGTACGATTGATAGAGTTAGATACGTTGACGATCATTCAAGGAAAAACAATTCCTTCGTCATGGAACACCAAGAGAAGTAATAATTATGTTAGCAAACTGGTCCATAGTAACAATTAAACGTGACAATATTCTCAAGGCAAAACATTTCTTGCATGCTTTTATGCCACGAATATAGTTAGAAAAATAAATAATTGAGTTTTTTTCTCAATTATTTACAAACCAATTAATGAGTAAAGAAAAAAAAAATGATAATACCTTGTAAATGATTCCTTTCCCTAAACCGAACACCATCTATATTCATCTCATTTAATTCCCCGTCACCCATTCTCAGAGGAAGCTACATAGGAATTGGACGGTTCTCTAGCCCCTCTTGTGATTGTCTTCATTACAATCTCTGCTTTTTATATGTACATGTAAAGTCTACAAATATTTTAAAAAAATGTCATTGCGTTATATTTCTCATTCACATGCGTGCACTACTTACTACCAAATAAGTATTGAAGTATGAGCACATTAATATTTGTTTGCGTTATATATATATAGAGAGAGAGAATTGCTGACAGAGCAAATGAATAATACATGTCCATATTTTCACCGTGATTATTATTTTTATTAATTTGGTATACTTTTTGAAAATATGTGTTTATATAAGGTGCTCCTTTTAATAGTAACATCGTTCAAAATTGAATAAGAACATTAATTACTTTATATAAAGTGACAATTCTGCCCTAAAATCCAATGGAGACTCATTTCCAGGGAGGACATAATATCATTCCAAATGTGAGTAAATCCTATGGAGACTCGTTTCCGAAGAGAACATGATATGATCCCGGATGTGAGTAAATTATATGGAGACTCGTTCCGAGGGAGGACATGTATGATCCCAGACGGGAGAAAATCCTATAGAGACTCAATCCCAAGGAGGCTATGATATGATATCCCAGAGGAGAATAATTTATATAGAGACTCGATCCCTAGGAGGCCTTATATGATATTGGGAGGTGAGTAAATCCTATGGAGACTCGATCTAGGGAAGCCCATGATATGATATCCCATAAGTGAGTAAATTCTAAGGAGACTCGATCTTGAGGAAGACATGATATGATATATATTCCCACACGGCTGATACTCGGGGGGCCTCGAGGAATTGCAGGAGATTGATTCTTAACCTGCATGAGTAAATTTCGTGGGTGAAAATGTAAGGGGAGAAAATTGTAAAAACCAGTCCCAAAAAATTATGACAATTTTGGAAAATAAATTGGAAAATAATGTAGTTACACTTGTCCTTAATAAAGGTTCCATAGTCAATTTAAACTCAGGAAACTTCTTAGAAGTTTCAATTGGACCATTGTGTGAGTCTTGAATTCACAAGTTTGCAGACAGGCATCACGCGAAAACGAAGATCGCATGAAAAAGTTACAGCTCTCAACGCCCAAAGGTATTTTGGTATTTTGGCATAACATGGGCATTTTGGTAATTTTGGCTATTAGTTCGTTGATGAGCTAGCAAATACTTTTGACCTAACTTGTTTGGCACTTGACAAGTGTCACCTACTAGAGAGGACATGGAAGAATCAACATTTTCCTCCTTTTTTATACTAATATTAAACTAGAAAGGAGAGGAGGAGGAAAATATGACCTCCCTCCATGATATTTCTCTTTGTAGTGTTAGGACTTGATGGAGCTGGACAATCATAAGAATAGACATAAATATTTCTTTGGAGAAGGTACAAGAGGAGGGAATTCTAAAGTGAATTCTTATTTGGTGGAGGAGCACCAAAAAGGTCAACTCATTTCCTCTCACCATACTTAGGTCATTCACGATTTAGTTGGAACATAGAATAGCCTCCCTACATCTTTTATGAGTAAATTGATGGTTAGTAGAAGTGTGAGCGTTGCCATGGACAGTGGGTTTAAGAGAGCAAGAGAGCTCAAAAATTTTGATGGCTTTTCTGATCAACCCAGGTGAGATCTACCAAATTCAACTACATATATGAGTTCCTGGCATTTGTTAGATGATGATATACGTAAAATTTATGGAAAATGGCAGAGAAATGAAGAAAATAGGATCGGGTTGAGTTACCAAGGTGGGACCTGATTGTAGAGAACCATGTCGATTTGACATAAGGTAGATGGCAAGTGGGGGTACGACTGCACATGCCTTTAGGTGCAGGATCTTTTCCAGTTGTCCACTGGCACGGGGCGGTGTGTGGTAGCTCATCTCTAATTCTAATCAACAGGTGTTACATTCTATTCGGTGTTACAAACCTATTGGCACAGGTTTTGAATCAAATAGACATTCTTTAAAGGCAGTTTCATGTGTCCAAAGTGACGATATACCTTTTTAGAATAAGTATGGACCTCCCGGAAGAGTCAGGAAGGGACTTAGGAACAGTCAGGATATCAATTTGAGCCTCAAAGGGAACCAAGAGAGCCAAATTAAGGCTCATATAGAGCTCACATATCGGGTTATAAAATTCATCAGGGTTAATGAGTTGGTGTGGACGGTGATCATAGGAGAAAGAAAGATGTTAGTTAATATGATGATATTATGTTATCGAGATTAGCAGTGTCCATCCATTGTCTGAAAAGTCACTTGTTTTATGTTTTAAAGTTCTAAGGGTAATTCAGGAACATTGGTTGAGTTATCATGATAGAACTCGACCCTAAAAACACTTCGTCAGTCACACAAGCGCCCTCTTCCCGTATGAAAAGTAACCCAAAATATTGAAATTGCCCTTAACACTTGTCAGACAAGGGATTCTCGTACTCTTTGCTAGTTCATGTCTTCATCCTTCGAGCAGCCTCGATTCTTATGAAACGGTCTTGGAGGGTTTCAAAACTAAGAAAATGTGTGAGTGGACATAAAAGAAACATTTTAAAAACATAGGTTCGAAAAAACAAGTAATGTACCCTATGTTTTCTAAAAATGTGCATACATATGAAAAACCTTAGTTCTATGTTAAAACCATAACACAACTCATGAGTCTCGAAACACGAGTAAGCAACAGTAAACCAATATAACAATGTTTCACAAGATCACCACAACACAGTAATCACATACAATCAACCCATCCTCGATGGCTACAAGTCAAATCATCATATAATCTTTGCACTGTCGGTAGGCTAAACCAATCAGGAAAATAGAGCCAAGCTCTGGACGTCCTAGTGTGGACCGACTCAAGAAGACAGAGCGCAACTCTGGACGTCTGAGACTAATCAATCACTCAGGAAAACAGAGCTTGGCTCTAAACGCCTGAGCATCAACCATTACTCAACCACTCAAGAATAAGCGGTCTCGTAGTGATACAGCATATGGGCGTAACCCACCAATCCGAAGAGGGTTGCTCATCACACAACTATCCATATATAACCAGAAATCACATCACATATATCGAGAAATCACATATTTATAACTCATATCAATTTCATAACCCAAATTCATATTTCAAAATCCAGGCTAAAGCCCAAACCACAAGTTATACCAGAACCTTGGAAAACATGCCATCAAAATAGCCCATAAAATCATCAAAACTCATATACAAATCCCAACCAATCAAATATCTCCAAAATCATGTAAGAAATTCATATTGAGTCCAAAATGAGTTCCAAAATTCAGTATAAACCCAGAATACGAAATATAAAAATTCCTCGTAAAACGTGCACAAATTGTTTTTTTTTGTAAAATCACCAAAAATGATATAATATCATACTCGAATCACCATCAAGCAATTCACATAATAAATCATGTAAAATACGTAAATATGCATGCATAAGAGTTTAGGGAAAAGAAAGTCCACTCACAGTCGGTCCATAAAGTCTAATACCAACTTGCACGCATTACCGTAATTTTTGAAACCTTGGCAGCCTGTCACAAATCACTTATAAGGGTCACTACTCGTCCAAAATAACTCGTACTTTAATCTCATAATTTTTTGGAATTTTTAAACCGATTTAAAAAAAATTCATAAATCTTCGGACAATCAAAATTGACCCAAGACGATACCCGATCGTTTCGAAAACTGTACTACTAGACTTGTAACATAAAGTACTAGAACTTCCATATTGGAAAATTTTCCAAAGTTCAACCCACGCGCTCACAGGCATGGCCCAAAGTCTCCGTGCTTGGACCTCACCTGTGGGGCACTGTTCATCGTATTCTTCAAGCCTCAGACTCGTTTTTCCTAGTTTCCGAGGCGCCTGACTCGCGAGTTGATCCGATTTTAAAATTTGATATTTACGTTCCTTTTTTTACGTTCTAATAACCCAAACGAAACTACTCAAGCTCAGAAGTCGATATGTTGATTCAAAATCTGATCATCTTACCTTGAAGTCACAGTTTGAGCTTCTACCTTTCAGCCATAGACTCCAAGAGCAGCTCGGCAATTTTTTCCACACCAAAATTCCTTCATTCTTATCTCTGTAAGGTCGTATGAGCTCCAGGCATCTACTGGGATGTCGTGTTCCAAGTTTCCTGCCCAGAAATGGAAACCCGAAATAAAGCCTTGTTTTTTTTTGTTTTTCTTTCACTATTTTCCCTCTCTTCCTCACTGGTTTCATGTAGCTTCCTTCATCTCTTCCTTACACTCTTGCTTTCCCTGGTTCTTTCCTTTTTATCTCTTGCTTTCCTTCATGGGTGGGTTAATTAGTGAGTTGGGTGAGTTTTTTTTCTCACTTTCGATTTCCCCTTACCGAATGCCTACCACCTTGCTCAATCAACAAGTATATAGACAAAGGGAAGTCGGTGGATACAAGGGGGAAAAGACCAGATCATTCTTGTAACGATCCGTCCCAAATTTTCAGGATTAATTAAGAATTAATTAAGAATTAGTGAGACTAATCAGGACTTAGTTGAGGACTATTGGAAGTTTGGGGGTGAAATTACAATTTTCTCTTGGACTAGGGTAAAAAGTTCACTACACATGAGGACTGAGGATCGTTACGTAGTTTGAGTCGATATGAATCTGTGGACAAGCGGCACGTCGAAATTAGACATTCGACGGGAAAGTTACGGGTCACAGACATTTTGGGTACTATCGTCACGTTTTACGAGACAAGTTGTCATTTGTCCTATAGTGTGGGCCCATATATTTTGAGTAGGCCAAATGGATGAGTGACAACTGTCACTCATCTATTGCCCACAAACACACATACATGCACCCACCCCTCTTCTATGTTTCAATCCATCTCACCCGAAACCCAAAACACCATAACCCACCCCAACCATCACAAACCTCCATCTTCTATTGCTGATATGAACGGGTAGGTGAGAGAACTGACTAAGATGAGCAGGATAGTGGCCACGACGAGGCCCACCGTGGTTGGTGGCTGGAATCCCGCGAATGTGTGGTTTTAGTTCAAATTTCAAAATTAAGATTTGAGTGTTTATTGGACGTTTCCGTTGATTGGGATGGTTTCCTAGGACCTAGACGAACACAGGGGACCATTTTGGAAGGAACTTGGTGGCTAGAACGAGCTGGGATTTGAGGTTGCGGGCTACCCGGATTTCTTCAAGCTCAAAGGTAAATTCTAGACTTTTTTTTCCCTATTTTGAGTCGATAAATTGATTCATGGGGATTGGAGGATCACATAAGGACTAACGGCTTCGAAAACGAGTTAGAACTGAGGAAATGGTGGCCGAGTCGGGTCGCGGGTCTGCGCGACCCATTTACAGGACCTATCGAGAGGTTAGGGGTGATGACATCATCAGTTGATGTCATCACCTTTCAGATTTTCAGGTGACGTGGCCCAATGGGGGATGGACACGCGGCAGTTGTCAGTGCCTAGTCAGCTTGACATGTTAGTGACGTGGATCAATCAGATGGTGCTATGTGTCACTAACATGTTAGACACGTGGACCAGTGAGCTGCTAGCACGTGGCACTGTCAGTTGACACGTGTCAGATGTCAGAGATGACGTCATGCTAATGTCAACAGTGACGTTAGAGTTGACTTTGACTGCTGACGTCAGCATTGACTTTTTGGTCAACATTGACCGTACCTTTGACCTGCGTGTGGGGGCGCGTAGGCCCCTATTTCAAGGTGGGACTAGGACCATTCTAAAGGTTTTGGCGATACGTATCTAATGGTGGTGGTTTCGAGTCGATCGGAGATCGTTAGGTTGGTCAAATTGAGGTTTAAAGCCTAAGGAAGCATGTCCAGGATACGTTGACTTTTCCGGGTATGTTGGGGGTTCTTGATTAGGACTTGCCTAGGTTGGTAGTAACCTTTGAGTAAGGGTGGCAATTTATAACACGACCCGATATATGACTCGAAACCCTCACGAAATTAACCTAAATTAACCCGACTCGATAATAATCCAAGTCACTTTTGGATCAACCCGTTATAACCCGATTATTAAATAGGTGGGTTTCGGGTCAACCCTTTAATCCATTTAATAACCTATTAACCCGTTTATTAAAAGGGTTATTGAGTCCCTACCTGCGAACCCATCAACCAGCGAACCCATTTAGTACTCTAGGGTTTCACAAGGACCCAAATATAAATACTAAACTTTATCATTTATAACGTAATTAGACACAGAAAACCAAATCAGCACTGCAGCTCCACGCCTCCACTTCCATTTTTCCAGCAGCCCCTCACCTGATCTTCTCCGTTCTCAACCTTCATCAACAAGAACAACCTAACAAGAACAGCCCTTCTCTGATCTTCTCCGTTCTCAACCTTCATCAACAAGAACAACCTAACAAGAACAGCCCTCCTCTGATCTTCCCCATTCTCAACCTTCATCAACAAGAACAACCTGACGACGTCGGCCTCTCCATGCCACCACGAGTCCACGCAATTGATTCGTCGAACGCCAAACATCGACCTCTCCACGCGACTGACGTCGCCAGCCTCTACACGCGACTGACGTCGCCGGTCTCTGCACGCGACTGACGTCACCGGCCTCTGCACGCAAAGGTACGTCGTCGGCCTCTGCACTTGAAGGTACGTCGCCGGCCTCTATTCAAGCTTCGCTCATCCTCTCTGCTTCCAAAATGGCCTCCTCCTCGCTTTGTTTTTCATCCAATTTCATCTTCATGTCTTCGCTTCATTGGATGCAACCGCAGTTCCAGCCAATGGCCACGCATCATTCATCGCCGCGGCTTCCTCTAATCGTGAACAGGGTTTGTTACCGCATCGTCATCGAATCGCAATGCAACGACATGCGCGGGGGTCGTAGATGTAGCCAATCACCAAGCGTCGTTCCTTGTCGCAGTTTCATGCAATCCCCATGCGGTGACACGCCTTGCCGTTGCTCAATTTATTGATACGTTTTCTGCTTTCTCACCATATCATCTCTTAATCCCAAATCCCAACAACTCCGCTCCTCTTCAACCCTAACCCGACAATCTTTTTTTACTCACTTCATTTTTGTTCAGTTCTTCATCTCTTTTATTTTTCCTCCATTAATGGCTTTCATTTTTTTTGGAATCTCAATAAATTGTTTTTCATATTGGCGTTGGCTCTTTTTCTTTCCAGCGAATCTTAAATTGTTATTGAGATTGTTTTTGTTTTTTTTTTCGTAGGATCTCTGCCACGGATGAAATCAATCTTCCTCCATTTGAGGTATCCGTCTTGAGTTTTTTCATTTTGTTCCTTTCACATGTATTTGGACCATGAATATTGGAATTTAGGCTTTCCACGTTCAGTTGCTTTTTTCCAACAATTGTGGCCCATGTTTTATTTATCTTTCAGTTATACTTTGATAAAATTCGATTTTTTTGGGACCGTGGTAGTATGATTTTGATAGGTTTTAGGTGAGTTTAGGCTGTTATGGTTTGATTTTATTTTTTTCGTTTTGATGCTTGCTATAACAGTGACCATGAATATTGTTTGGATACTAAGTTATCTATAAACTGTCTACTTCATAAATTCATATTGCAGCTCAAGAAAAGGCTTCATCCTGTATCGTACCTAGATCAAATCATCAAGCCTTTTCAAAGAAAGGTACTTTCATTTTCCTCAAATCCATTAGGGTATGTGTATAATTAATTATTGTGATTGTTTATACTATGATTGGCTTATTGGGTTGTCGATTATTGTTCAATTGCATTTGCTTGTTTTATTCATGTCAATTTGTGGGTTGCAAATTAGATAGTTTTATTCAACTTTTGATTTTTTGAATTTTTTCCCTTTTGGTTGAAATCGTGGTACTCTTTGGACAATTTTGGAGAAATTTTTAATTAGGATTTGGATTTCAGTATGCAGCCTTTTGATCTTCTCTCTTATGTGGGTAGTTTCTTCTGCACTTTATCTATATGCTTTGTATGTGTAGTTTTAAATAATTGATGGTCAAGTTAGATTGTTGGGTTAGGTTTGATGTGTTCATTGTTTTCGATGTTTCTTTTTTTGTACGAATTGAAGCGGAGGAAGAATCTAGGTTTGGTTTTGAGATTTTTGCGGTAAGTTTTTATTTTTTATGTTCAATACATATTCTTTTCAATTTTTTTTAAGGCTTCTCATAAAGAAGCTCAGATAATGATAGAGCTAATTTTAAGTTCATTGTTTCTGTCCAAAGCTTGATAGCGTGGATTTTGTTTACTCCATTTGTGTATTATGTTTTATGATTGAAGATTGTGCCTTTGAGACTACAGATTGTGGTATGATTGTGAATTTATGAGAATCCGATTTGATCATTGTTAAAAATATTCTTAACTTTTTGTTTAGAATTGTAATTGTTAGTGGAAACTTTAATTCTTGCGATGATCTTGAAGATGATAGCTTATTGAATCAGCCGAGTAACAACACACAAACACAGCACAAACTTTAATTATAGAACACAGTAAATTTTTGTTGAATTGGATTCCAATTCTCTATTGATTTTTACGGTGTGGTTGCTGATAAAACAAAAAAGCTGGGATAGAATTCTCAATTTCTATTTGGGGAAGGGAGTTCGAAGATGAGATTCACAAAAGGTAAACTTTTATATTCAAGGACAGAAATATCACATTTTTTTTTTCATTGCAATTTATTGGTTTAAATGTTCATTCGTATATTTTTTGTCTTCCTGCAGTTTACGACATGACAGACCTTCTGCTGGATCAATAGCAAATGCGGGAAAAAAACACCATTGAATGCTCTAATACCATTCCTAACGATGGATAGCATTTAGGTACTAAAAAAGTCACATTCTAGCATGTCTTTACACATTGTTATTAATTTTGTGGTTGGATTCTAATGTTTTCTACATTTTATTGTAGGTGCTGATTAGTTGCGGTGTTCTTGTGCAATTCATGAAGATCTAATCAATTTTAACACTTTTTTTGTTGAAACTTTTCCTTTAGAGTTCGTTAATTAATCACTTAATTTTATTTGGTATTATGTACTATGCTTATTTTCTTTTGGAACTTAATATTACATTGATGATATTGTATTGTTGGTCATGGATACTAAATTATTACATGTACTTATGAATTATGAATTATGAAGTTTGTTGAATTATGAAGTTTTTTGATGGATGGTATAATATTTTAGTGAAAAAATTTTGCTTCAAATATTATTTAGGATATATGGTTAAACAAGTGAAATGGGTTAAACAGGTTAAATGGGTTAAACAGGTTAAATAGGTTATTCAACACGACGCGTTTAATAAACGGGTTAAACAGGTGGGTTCGGGTTACCTGTTTAATAAATAGGACGGGTTCGGGTTTACATGTTTTGACACGATTAATAAATGGGTCGGATTTGGGTTGAGCTTAAATAGGTAAAATAGAGTACATGAAACGACACGAACCCGACACGACACGACACGACCCATTGTCAGACCTACCTTTGAGTGTGTTTTGGATAGGTCTGGATGACCCGGAGAGGTTGGATTAGCCCGGAGAGGCTTATGGCACGCACATCGAGGCGCATCTTGGACTATCTATGAGTGGACTTTGTTTTACAAATAAGATGCATGCATAAATGTTTTATATGTGTTAAATAACATGATTTTAGATGCCTTGAGTGCATGTGATTTAAATATGAATTGTTTGGAATTTTCGTAGAAAATACGTTTGTGCACATAGTTTGAGATTTCTATTTTTATGTGATATTTAGGCTTCGACCAAGTATTCTACGTGCATATGTCTACATGATTTTATATGATTTTGAGGGTTTCAAAGAGAAACGTGAAACCGAGAATTTGAGACACGATTTTAAAGGATTTCACGGAGATGCGTGAAATCGTGGTTCGGGCATAAGTCCCAATTGAACAACCTTGACTTGGCGTGAAGTCAAGGAGGATTCGGAAAGTTTTTTGAAAATGGGAAATGGCTTTTGGATTTGGAAATATTTTTCGGGCATATGACCCAGCTGATTTGAGGTTTGACTTAGAGTATAGTCAAACGTAAGATAAGCTGGGCTATGACCCAGTTATGAGTTTGATGAAAGATATTTCGGGCATGAGACCCAGTGTTGGATTTGATAGGATTCGAGGAATCCTGGATTATATTTTAGACATGAGACCTAGTTATGGATTTGATAGGATTCGAGAAATTCTGGGACATGAAGTATCGTTGGACACTGGATTTTCGGGCTGCGACCCATTTGGTGATATTTCGAGCTTGTGGCCCTATTAATGATTTACGGGTTAGGATCCCGGTCAAATATGACATTCGATTTCGAGTCCAGGATGATATAACTCTCGCCTCCGGACTGCGGATGTGTTCCTTCCAGAGATGTCATGATGCACTGCCTGTTGTCGAGCAGCTGGTAGAGGCTATGACCGAGGGAGGCTCGACTTAGGAGTGCTGATGTTATATGAGATCGATTAGTGATGTGTTCACGATGATCTAGAGATGGTAGTGGCGGGTGGTGTGTTCACGGCGACATGCTAGGATTGTGAGCGGTCATGAGCTATTTGTACATGTGCTAGGATTGGAATCGTGACTGACACTGAGATGAGGATGGGATGAGTTCCCATGTGGTTTTATAGTGGGACTGAAGTCCCACATGGCATTATGATTTGGGTTGAGGCCCTGTACTTGTTTTTTGTTTGGGCTGAGACCCTGTATGATTTGGTTTTGGGATGAGACCCTGTACGATTTGGTTTTGGAGCTGAGACCCTACTGAGGTAGTGGCTTTGATTGAGAAGTATTTTTCACTGAGATTTGATTTGGGAAGCAATATGTCTTGCTTCCGAGAAAGTATTTGAAATGATATTTTATGATGCATGCATGATTTTACGTGAAGGGTATAAATGTCTTTTTGATAAATTATTTTATAAACGGTTGTTTTTGTCCACTCACAGTTTTTATGATTTTTAATACCCTTCAGGTTGATCGCGGATGCGAGCTGTAGTAGAGATCGAGACATCACATACCACCACCGATCCTGACGTACTCTGGCTAACCCCGAGCGGGTAACGAGTTTATCTCTGGTCTAACACGCGGTGTTAAACAGAAGCAGGCACATCCCACGATAATCCAGGGGGATTGGGATGAGTCCTGTCAATTCTAGATTAGACACATGTTAAAATCCAGAAATATATTTCAATCACAATTACCAAAATACCCTTGGTAACAAAATTACCATATTGCCCTTAGCTAGTTTTGACCCGTATCGAATCATTCCAATGCCCAATTCTGACATGCTTCTTGTCTACGGACTTAGGGATCTGAGACCTTCGTAATGGTCCTTGCAGAACATCCAACAAATACCCGGGTCCAAAAGTCAACGTTTGACCATTCCAAGGGTAAACTCGTCATTTCCATAAACTTCTCCAAATTTTATTTTCCTTGAATTTCTAGGTCATTACATATAAGATGGGAGCAAACCTTGCACGTTATTGAAGTGGTTTCGAGAATAATCCTGTCAATTTGGTATTAGAGCAAACTAGGTAACATTGTTGCACGTTATCTACTAAACTTCCCTTATTTGTCCCCGCTAAAGGCCCCCGTCTTCGAATTACTAGCTTGTTGGGCCCTGATTACCATTCTTTTTGGATACTTCATGTTTTTGGTGATTGTTTTACCCTAAAGCATCTAAGAGAGCCCATTTAATTTTGTAGGCCCAAAACTCAAATGATTAGGAATGGTTAATTAGGGATTGTGAACACTTGTGTTAGGCCCAAATTCCTTAGCCCATAATATTCATCCATGATCTCCCTTTCTCACACTTCACTTTGGCCTATCAATGAGCCCAAACCTAGAACTATTACTAGCTAGCTAAACGCAGTGTTTGAGAGGGGATAATATCTGGTTTATGACCATGCTTGACCTCTCACTCTCTCAAGGACCACACACACACACACACACTCACCATGTCACTGGAAAGCTCAAGACTGAATTCCATCTTGAACCCACCTCCTTTGTCGCCTCCCTGCGAACTCAGACCCAAAATGCGAGTCATGAAGGCTGTTGTGGCGCAAGCAATGAAGTATATCCGAATTGAGCCAAAAAATGAACTGCGATGTCCAAGCTTGAAATAGGTGCTGATCAAACCCTCTGAGTGTAGGTTGTTAACCTACTCATCGAGAACTTCATTTTGATGTAATTGTATGTCATTTTCATTCATGTTGGGTCGATGACAACCTTGTCGGGAAACACAGTCTTGTGGCCTCACGGTGACCCATCCACCGCGTCAAATAACCCCTCAAACCCTATTCTCGACCAATGCCTTCGTTTTTTTTAGAGGAATCTAACGGTGTGTTACATATTGATTTTGAGCTGGCGATGCAGCGGAGTCGACTGTTGTGGGGCGCCGAAAACTGGAATTTCTTCAAGACCACCGTGACCTTTGATGTAATTTGGAGTCACGTAGGCATATTCTAACCTTATAATAAGGGACACCTTATTTCACAAAGGTACAAACCATGCCCTTGTATGTAACATTCGAGCCCGTTAGGGAATATTCCCACAAGTCTACAGCTCATGTGTGAGGCATAAGGTAACTGTAGTTACACGCGCATGAAAGTGTGACGCGCGCATAGAGGCGCATAGCCTTGCGTGGTCAGTACGTGAAGCCTCCTACCAGCACATGGAGGCATGTGGGAAGGTTTGTCGACCCTCTGTATGTCACGACCCGACCTATCTAGCACGATATTGTTCGCTTTCAGTCCAGCCTTCATGGTTTTATTTTTGGGAACTCATGTGCAACTTCCCAGTATGACACTCATCTTGGGATTGCACCAGCCCAAAATCGCTTAACTTTGGAGTTCCCAAGAAATCCAAATCCAGTGAACTCCCAAAAGGCCTCACGCTAGATAGATATGTGTCTACACATATAAGACACATTTCCCTCTCCGAGCGATGTGGGATTGTTCACCGTTCTTCTCAAGACACGGGTCTTACAATCCATCCCCCCTTGGGGCCCAGCATCCTCGCTGGTACACTTCCGATCGGGGTCAAGCTCTGGTACCATTTTGTCATAACCCGACCCATCTAGCATGATATTGTCTGCTTTGGGCCTAGCCCTCACAGTTTTGTTTCTGGGAACTCACGTGCAACTTTCCAGTAGGTTACCTATCCTGGGATTGTACCAGCCTAAACTGGATTAACTTTGGAGTTATCAAGGAATCCAAAGCCAGTGAGCTCTCAAAATGCCTCACGCTAGATAGATACGTGCCCACATATATAAGGCACTTCACCTTTTCTTCCCTGAGCGATGTGGGATTGTTTATCGTTCTTTTCAAGACATGGATCTTACACCACCGGTGCTTGAAATTAGTTGAGTTCGGGGGAAAAGCTGGACCTAGCTAGAATCTGAAAAAATTTCGGTGAAAATCCCAGATTCCAGCCACTGTGGACGACGACGATGGCAGCGCTCTGGTCATCATCTCCGATGAAGCTTTGGTAATGGTGGTAGCCGTTAGTCAACGTAAAAAAAAATGATCAAACTAACAAAGCATTAATGGAATATTCCATGGAATATTTGGGAATATTCCCACATGTCTATCACACACGTATGAGCGTGAGGTTACTGTAGATAGAGACGCGCGGCCTTGCGTGGGCGATGTGTGAAGCCTCCTGCCGACATGTGGAGTCATGTGGGAAGGTTTGTTGACCCTCTGTCGGTGTGTGGGGCTCTATTTCTGCCCATAGCGGTGAGTGGGCACTGTTTCAGCTCGTTTAAAACAATTTTGAGTTCTTTTTAAACCCATTCAAGCGTTTAAAATAACATTTCGGGCTACCCTAAAAAGTTTTCCTTAGGTTTTTGAGTTGTAATTGATTAGTAACCCTCATACTTGACCTTGGTAAGGTTATAGGAGCTTAGAGCTTGTGCTAGCTTGGTAGATTTCGACTCCCGGAAAAGTATTTGAGTAGACCCTTATCCCTAACTTGTTTTATTAAGCTATATACTTGCACGTTTTACGACGATTATATTATATAATTACCGAGCATACTTGATTGCCTATTTTTGGGATTACTTATGGTTGATTGTTCAACATGCTTACCTTATGTTATATGCTCGGATATGCTAGTATGTGCTTTGACATGTGAAATGTTATATGTACCATGAGGTGAGATGTACTAATATGCATTGTGATGTGATTATGTATACCTGAGAATGTCTAGTTGTGTCATTCCCTGCACTTGCATGGTTAGTTAGCTTTGCTTGGTATTGTGCATTACGAGTCCCAAGACATTGTTGAGTTATGACCTTAGAATCACTTAGGAGTCGCTGGTATCTCTGTACCCATCTGAGTGACCATTGACTAGTTTCCACGTGATTGTTCACCTGCGCAACTCGAAATACTAGTTAAATATGCGCCAACTTGTCCTCAAGCTGTAGAGGACATTATGTGACTGTGTTTTGCATGGTTGAGGTACACGAGCTTACAGATACCTAGCTTGGCATATGCGTATGCCTCGAGCGACTCATGAGCAATTAGATTGTGGTTCATGCATGTTATTTCATACTTCAGGTTAATTACTGTGACTGATGATTATTTTATTATTATTGTGTCCCGTAGATCATCAAGTCTAAATTACTATTTTGGTTTTGGGAAAATTGAGAGGTTAAAGTTGTTTTACTATTAATGTTTTTACATTGATATAAAGTATTGGGTCCACTCACCCTTTGTTTTTTAACCCCTCAAGTATCACTAGTGTTTTACGCATTTCAAGGAGGCTTGGTTAGTTACTCTGATATTTGCTCCCGAGTTTGGAATGACGTGTCGACAATCGAGTATTTCAGGTATTTAAGTAACAGTATGATCATCAATAGTGTCCCCGCTCTATACTTCCGTTTGGGGTGAAATGTAATCGTCTTTTGACTGGTTATGTTTCACTCAACTCACTAAAACGAATCGTTTTAATTTAAATTGGCTTTCGTCATGTGGATGTCTCCGTCCAGATGTCGGCCAACACGTCTCGATCTCCATGTTTTAAGTGGAATTTTCGGGTCGGGGTGTGTCATAAACTTTTTACCTTTCATTTTCAAAAACATGCATAGAATAAAAACGTAAACAAATGAACAATCTAATTTCAATTAAAAACAAATTATAGACCTTGGGACCACAAAATCATAAAATACCAGTAAAAAGCACGTGTCCCACATTTCTTGAAAAACTTGATCATCAAATCATATAAAATAACCTTTACATAAGTATCTATAAGGTAAAACAAAATCAATCGATCCAATAAATCAAACCAAAACTGATACCAATCCCATATCAGTAAATCAAATCAATATGAAACACGTCTTGACACAAGCATCAATAACCAAACACCGGCAGTCAATACCAGTAACTCAACCGACCAACCAATCCTTGATGCTTAAATACTAGTCACTGTATTATATCCGCACAGCCAGTAGGAAAACCACTAGGGAAAACAAAGCCAAGTTTTGGACGTCCAAGTCCCAATCACATCACCAGTCCTAGAAAAATGGAGCCTTGCTCCGGACATCTGAGAGCTAATCAAATCTCTAGCCTCGGGAAATAGAGCCGTGCTTCGAACGTCTGATCACTGACCATATCTAAGGATGGTTAACTGTGGAAAATAGTCCAAAAAACCAAGAAAACTCATTTAACACAATCATTGACTCAAAACCAAGTCAAACAAATTCAAAACCCACGTCTCATCCCAAAATACAATTTCCAAAACAACCGTAAAACACGTGTCAAGTGATCAATCAATAAAGCCAGAAAATCACCGAATAATCATTTAAAAATCATATTAAAGCATTACAACATAAATCATGCAATAAATCAATTAAAACATTTAACTATGCATGCATAATAATTTATAAAAGAAAGTCCAGTCACACACCGTCCTCACAGTTCAATCTTAAACTGAGTGTTCCACCATAATTTCGAAAATTGTACCATATGTCATAAATCACCATCAAGGGCCACCAACGTCCCAACTACTTATATATATATATATATATATATTTAAATCCTTAATTTTTTGATTAGATACAAATTAAAAATCTAAGAAAAATACTTCTGACGCCCAAAACTTCCTCGAGACGATGTCCGATCAACTCAAAAGTTGTACTACAATGTATGTAACGTCGGCCCCACATGCTACATACCGTCCTCACAATTCAATCTTAAACTGAGTGTTCCACCATAATTTTGAAAATTGTACCATATGTCATAAATCACCATCAAGGGCCACCAACGTCCCAACTACTTATATATATATATATATATATATATTTAAATCCTTAATTTTTTGATTAGATACAAATTAAAAATCTAAGAAAAATACTTCTGACGCCCAAAACTTCCTCGAGACGATGTCCGATCAACTCAAAAGTTGTACTAAAATGTATGTAACGTCGGCCCCACATGCTACATCACTTATCTGCACATGGGCCTCATGCGCCTGCAGGTGCAGTCACAAGGCTACTTGTCTTTTACCTCGAGTGGGTCTACAACTTGGGTCCCAACTCAGTTTCGCGACCCGTTTCTAATTTCCTTCCAATTCCTATTTGTTTTCAGAATTAAACTCACTAACCTGCTCAGTTTTAACCCAAAATCATGAATATGAGTTCAACTCAATGAACAAACTTACCTTAATTCCTAAAAAAATGATCAAAGCTTGGCATAATCTCAACCTCAATCTGGGCTCATTTCTTGCGTGATTCCATTCAATCTTTCAATGGTTCAACTCATAAAGGTCCCAGAAAGATTATTTTACCCTTTATTTGAGCAAATAAGGTCCAAAACTTGTAAATTGAATTCATGAGACATGGGTACACCTTTCGGGTTTACAGGTTTAAGCCTTTTTTTTTGGGTTTTTCAAATTCTGGTTCCTTTGTCTTTCCTATTCCTGTTTCTTTTTCTTCCTCTCCTGTTTATTTCCCTCTCTGGTTCATTCGGCTTTCCTCTCCTTCTCCTTTAACATTTTTTCCCCATTCTTGGATTTTAAAACACAAAACACACATAAAAACACATACAAACAAACATACAAACCGCCACCCATGTCGATACGCAAGAGTTAAGGGAGGGAAATGATAAGATTAGGCACATGTCTTGTTCTAATGAAATCAGCAAAATATCTTCACTTGTGAGATTACCAAAATGCCTCCAATATCAAAATTACCAAAATGCCCTTGTTAATTCCAGAGCCATAACAATCTTATCCGATCTCCAATTTTGACGTGTCACTTGTCTACGGACTCAAGATTTTGAGGCGTACATAACGTTCCTCGTGAAAGGTCTAAAAAGTACCCGGAGCCAAAAAAGTCAACTTTTGACTGCTAAGGGTAAAATCATCAAGTCCCTTTTAAAATTTTCAGAGTTACCTTTTTCAAATATCCGGGTTGTTACACTCCACCAGATCTGGGGGTTGTATTTTCCCAGTTAGGCATCATGGGGAGTGTCCCCACCATATTTGGGGGTTATATTTTTCTGTACAAGCATTATAAAGTGTGTCTTTACTAGATCCTAAAGGCAGTATAATCCCAGATGTGAGTAAATCCTATAGAGACTCGTTTCCGAGAGGACATGATATCATCCTAGATATGAGTAAATCCTATGGAGATTCTTTCTCGGGGAAGACATGATATGATCCCAGATGTGAGTAAATCCTATAGAGACTCGTTTCTAAGGATGACATGATATGATCTTGAATGTGAGTAAATCCTATGAAGACTCATTCCCGAGAAGGACATGATATGAACCCGGATGTGAGTAAATCCTATAGAGATTCATTCATGGGAAGACATGATATGATCCCGAATATCAAGAAATCCTATGGAATCGATCTCGGAGATGCCATGATATAATATCCCAGACGTGAGTAAATCATATAGACACACGATCCTAGGAAGGCCATGATATGCTATCCTGAAGATGAGTAAATCTTACGAAGACTTGATCCCGATAAGGCCTGATATGATATCACAAAGGTGAGTAAATCCTATGGGTAGATCCCGAGGAGGCGGTGCTATGATATCTTGGAGGTGACTAAGTCCTGAGGAGACTTAATCCCGGGGAAAACATGATATGATATATGACAGGACCCACCCCTAATCCCCCAGGATTAAGGGCTAAATCCCGATCCCGTCTAACTTACGCATGACACGAAGGCTAAACCAACGTCCAACCTTCATGCGACACGTGAGTCGGACAAGGGATTCACGATCCAACCATCCAAAAAGTAATCGGTCTTCCAAGAGTATGCCGAACTACTGTGGATCGCGGGTGTGATGTCTCCGTCTCTCTCGATCAACAGCCCGTGCCGTAACAACCTGGAGGGTATCGAAACTATGAAAAGACTGTGAGTGGACAAAATAAAGAATAAGTATAAAAACAGTTCAATAAAACAAGTACATTTATACCCTCCGTTTCAAAAACCAATGCATGCATATCAAATTCATGTCATAAAACCATGTAAGAAAACCAAATAGTTTTTTTTTTCTAATTCCCGGGCCTCAACACAAAACCATCATCATCAAGTCTCAGTGAAAACCAAAACACATTTGAAACCACATTTTCATCCATCAAAACTGCTGGATCTATCCGAGTCTTTAAACTCCCGAGTCTTTAAACTCAATCCAGGCCTCAATATAATCTGAGTCTTTAAACTCCCGAGTCTTTAAACTCAACAGACCTACGGGGGAAATATCAATATCCGAGTCTTTAAACTCCGAGTCTTTAAACTCAATCCAGGCCCGCCCCCGTCATATCATATCCGGGTCTTTAAACCCAATAACCAGATCCAGAAAATCCAATCCAAACCCGGTTTAAAACCAATTTTCATTTCTGAATCTGAATCTGTAATCTCATCAGGATCCCGAATCCAAACCCAGAACTCATCTCCATCGCCTTTCCAGATCCGAGTCCGCAACCATAATTCTGTAAGCCGACGTCCAGAATAACCATTCCGAACCCAAACCAGGAATCCACTTTCAAGTCCCAAATCGAATCCCGAATCGTGATCCGAAAATCCGATTCAAAAACCTGAAATCACGTTCCTTAGAACCACTTTTGAACTGGGCCCCCAGCCAGAAAACATTTTTCCAAAAACACTTTTCTGAAATCCTTTTTAAATCATTGATATTAAATTATATTTCAAATCCTAACATCAAATCAGTTAAACCAGGTTTAAATCACAACATCCATCAAAATCTCGTAAAACGTGACATTCCGTAATTTCCTCGAAAACGTGCAAAATCGTAAACCATCAAGATCATAAATCAAATTATAGAATCAAGTATTGAAAACATATAAAAACATATATGCATGCATCAAGAGTTAGAAAATAAAGTCCACTCACAGACCATTCCGACGTCGCCTCGATACGCGCGCACTTACGCTGTTTCCGGCCATTCCGCTATCCTCAGCTTTCCCAAACCTGTCCAAATCCAATACCAAGGTCACTAACTACTTCACAAAGGTCATACTAAAACCTCATAATTTTCCCGTATTTTTAACTATTTTTAAACGAGCCCTAAATCTTTCGGACATCCCGAAATATATCGAGACGATGTCCGATTGACTCAAAACCAGCGCCAAAATGTTCGTTACATCGAATACTTTAAAGTCGAGTTGGAACCTTCCTCAAACTCTGTACCACGTGCCCACACGCGCCTCCCAAAGGGGCTGCGCGTGGGCTTCACGCGCCTGCTACAATGTCGTCTTCAACCTCTGTCCAAACCGGTTCAAGCCGGTTCAGACCGGCCGGTTCAACTGGACCGGTGCACCCGGTTTTCCTTTGTTTCTGGTCCAAAATCGATCCTAGTTTTTTCCTTAGATTCGTCCAAATCTCTATAATCAATCTAACTAATTAAAAACACACAATTAGGTAGGTGATTACCTTCCCGATCGACTCCTAGTGACCTTTAGAACATCATTTGATCAAGAAATTGGGCTTATTCGTCCTCCACTTGATGCCATTAATTTCGACTTCGAACAAGGGACTCACGGGAAAACAGAGATGGCCTCACCTCTCACCGCCCCCTTTCACTCAGTCTTGCACGCTGATCAAACACTCCCTAACACTACTTGATCTCATTCGACACTCACACAGAAGATGGAAAATCAAATGATCACTCTGTCTCTGTTTTTCTTAGTTGATCGATTACAAACCATTTAAAAAGATGTTAACCGTGTAGAAATAGGCAGAAGCCTCTAGTATCTCTCCAGGTGTCACACACCCTGTGGACACACTCAAAATATCCAATTAATTAAGCCCATGTGTCCATATCCAGTTTGCACAAAACCCAAGGTGTAAAAAGACTAAAATGCCCCTAAAGTTTCAAATTATGATTTTTACCCTTCACTTCCTAGACCCATATCTCACTCATCCGACGTCCGATGACAGCTTGCCGCATGTCGTTGTACTCAGGACGTCGAGATCTATATAACGGTCCTTGGTTTGCCTGAAGAAAACTTGTCGTTCAAAAAGTCAACAAATGCCCCTATTTTAACCAAATTACAAAAATGCCCTCAACCTTCCGAACATCATAACTTCCTCCTCGGATGTCGGAATCGGGCGTGCCACCTGCCTACGGACTCATGACGTCCCGAACTACGTCACGGTCATCGATCAATTCCCAATTGACCTTCCGAACTAAAAGTCAACATTTTGCCCATTCTAGGGGCAAAATCGTCATTCTGCACCAAACGTCCAAAAGTAACCAACAAAACACCGATTAACTTTGCTAATCCATCATTAAACTCTAATATAATCCCGACTCCCGGGACGGGTCGTTACAATATATATTCCCACACGCCTTATGCTCGGGGGCCTCGATTAATTGCAGGAGATTGATTCTTAACCTACATGAGTAAATTTCAAGGAAAAAATTTCTATAAGTGGGGAAAGTTGTAACGACTCATCCCAAAAAGTTATGACAATTTTGGAATATAAATTGGAAAATTATGTATTTACCTTTTTCCTTAGTAAAGGTCCAAAAGTCGATTTAAACGCGGAAAACATCTTTGAAGTTTTGATTTAATCATTACATGAGTCTCAAACTCACGAGTCTTCATTACATGAATCTCAAACTCACGAGTTTGTAGACAGACAGCACTTGAAAAACGGAGATCGTATGAAAAAGTTGGGTCTAAACGCCCAAGGTTATTTTGATAACTTAGGCATAACAAAGGCATTTTTGTAATTTGTCTATCAGTTCATTGATAATTCAACGACTATTATTTTCTCATCTTGTTTAGCAAGTGGCAAGTGTCATGTGTTAGAGAAGGCAGGGAAGAATCAGTACTCCCCTCCCTTTCATACTTATATCGAACCAGAGAGGAAGGGAGGAGGAAAATTCGACCTTCCTCCATGATATCTCTCTCTGTAGTCTATTAGAACTTGGCGGAGATGGAAAATCCTAAGAATAGACATAAATATGTCTCTAGAGAGGTTGGAACGATGCAAAGAAGGGAACTCTCAAGAAAATGCTTATTCAGTGAATGAGCACTAAAAAGGTTAACTCATCTCCTCAAGATCATTCACAATTCTGCTGGAGTATAGAATTAGCCTCCATGCATCCTTATGAGTCTTCAATGGTTGCTAGATGTGGGAGCCTTGCCACGAATAGTGGGTTGAAGAGAGCAAGGAAGCTCGAAACTTTCGAGACCTTTCATAATCAACCTAGGTGAGATCTTCCAAATTCAACTGCATATATGTGTTCCTGGCATTTTTTAGAAGAAGATAGACGTAAAATTTATGTAAAATGGTTGAGAAATGAAGGAAAGAATATCATATTAGTTTACCCAGGTCGGGATCCGCTTGTAGAGAACTGAGTCGACCCTACTCGAGGTATTTTAATGAAGTTATATTATAAAGTAATGTAAGATAACAATCATGCTTAACAATTTAGTAAATAAAAGTATGTCATGCACACCCATTTCCATAAAAAAAAATCCTCGTAGTTTTTTTAATAAATTATCCGTTTTTCATTATTCGCCGTTTAAGGCCCATTAATATCCCAGTTCATCTTAATTTTAATCTTCGAAATTAAAACATATATTTAAAAATACACTAAATACTTAGATTACTCCATTTCCATAACTTGTACAAGTAATCAATTCTTAACTATACGTCTTTTGATCAATTTCCATAAGTTCTTCATTTCTTAATATTTACCATTATAAACATCTAATTATTCTTATCCAAATTACCATGATAAGCTTCTAATTATTCATAATTTAAATCAATTTTAAAGCATAAACATAACATGTTGGACATTCATAATTACACCCAGACAATGTCCAATCAACTCAAAAATTATACCATTAAACAAAGAATTTTAAAAGAAGAAACTTTCACATTGACCAGACTGTGACAGGTCGCCGCACGCGCCGCCACGCCCTGATGAGGCCCCCTGCACGTGGTGTAACAACCCAAACTTAATAAAATGTAAATTCAGAAATTAAATGTAAAATGACCATTTTGCCCTTGGATGGGGAAAAATATTGACTTTTGACCCAAGATACTATTTGTACTTTGACTAAGGCCCGTTACCTAGATCGAGATATCACGAGTCCGTAGACAGGAGGCACATCGAAATTCGAACGTCCGACGGGAAAGTTATGGGTCACAGAAGAAATTGGGTACTATTCACATTTTTTGAGAATGTGTATAGTTGGCTAAATTTCATTGGTAAAAATATCTGAGGTGGACCAATGGATGAGTGACAAGCGTCACTTATCCCATTAGCCCAGCCTCCTAAATTTATGCATTCATTGTATCCATCTTCATCTACTTATTTTCATTTCACTCGAAACCCACAAACCAACCCAAACCTAACTTATAATCATCCTCCTCTCATCCTTGCTTTTTCCTGAGTGAAGCAAAATGAGAGAGTGATCTGAGATGAAGAAGAAGGTGGAAACGACGAGGACAACCGCATACGGTGGCAGGAAAACCAAGAGGTAAGTCGTAGGATTCAAAAATTTGAAGTTGGATTTTGAGGGTTTGTTGGGCTATTCTAGTGTTTAGAAATGATTCCTAGGGACTATAAGAACACACATGGACCAAAAGGAGAGGTTGTGACTGCTGGAACTGCCTGGAAATCAAGGTTGAAGTTCAACCAAAAATCATCAACCTCGAACAGGTATATTTAGCCATTGTTAGATGTTTTTGAGTTCATAGATCCATTGATGGGTAGATTATGAGCATGTAGGAAGAAAAATGGGCTGAAATGGTTGAGGAATGAGTGAGATATGGCGGGTCTGGGTCGCGGGTCAAACGACCCATTACAGAGAAACGGGTTGACCCGACTAGAGGTTGACGAGGTAGTCCACATTATAACCCTATCAGACCTGTCAATCCGCATTGAAAATTAGGTGATGCCACGTGGTAGGCTGTCAGGCCCAATTAGTAGCTGACGTGTCAGGTCTATGTCAACATTGTCAGACCACAAGTACCAATGGGGTGGTGCCACGTGGCAACCTATCACGAAGTGTCAAAGTGACGTGGAAGTCCACGTCAATCACTGTTAGACCACGTGGACCAATGAGGGGGTGCCATGTGGCAGGCTGTTAGAGACATGTGACACTAGTCAGGAAGTGCCACGTGGTAGGATGTCAGACCTGACAAGTGTCAAATCTGTCAAGCTGATGTCAGCTTGACGTCAGTCGTTGACTGGCGTTGACTGGCGGTGACCAGTGTTGACCAAACTTTGACCGACTCGTTGGGGCACGTGGACACGAATTTCAAGGTCAAACCGATCTTGTTCGAAAGGTTTCAACAATTTGAATCCAATGGTGGTAGTTTTAGGTCGATTGGAGGTCGTCTAAATAGTGTTTGGACATGTTTTAACCTCGGGTTGCACGTTTGGGGTTCATTTACTAGTCTGGTGTTTCAGGTTTTCTATCCTAGGGTCTTATACAGGTTTAGTGACCCATACTCACTGTGTTTGACAGCAAAAACGATTCTGAGACTTCCGAGAGACGTCCAGCTCAAGGTTGAGCTAGCAGCTTGGACCGAGGTTGAGTGGACTTTGACTTTTACACTGATACATGCATAATACGATTTGAAATATGAGGTTTCATGTGATTTACATTGATAAATTGATTAAATGTTTATGTGACAATTCGAACATGATTTGGTGAAACGCATATTTGATGTTGTTTTACGATATTGTGGAAACTCGATTTTGGGCTGTGACCCGATGGAAACCAATTATTTGGATTTGAAAATACAACTGTTTGTGAAATGTATTTCCATTTTTTTTTCCTTATGACTATTCTCAGTGTGTATTGAGATTATATGTATGGTATTGATACTCGCCTCCGGGATGCAATGTGTACCCCCCCCCCCCCCCCCCTCCAGAGAGGTCACGAAGCACTGCATGTTGACGAGCAGCCGTGAGGAGGCTCTGTCTCAAGAGTACCGATATATGACATCGGTCGCTGACGAGTTCACGATGATGAGAACGTCGGCCGTTGATTGTTCACGGCGACGTGCTCGGACGTGAGCTGTCCTAGAGCCTATTTGGCACGCGTTGCACAGAGATCGTGACTGATTATGATATGAGATTGGGATTTGAGTTTGGCACGAGAATGAGTCACAATTGCTTTTAAATGTTGTTTGCATCCAAAATTATATGATATACTGTTTTACTTGGAATAAATGATTTTACTGATTACGCATGCATGCTTTGTAAAACGGAGGGGTAAACCAGATTTCGAAAAATGAATTTATAACTTATTATTTTTGTCCACTCATGCTTTTAATGTTTTACTGACCCTCCAGGCTGTTTGCATAGACGTCGGGGCTAATTTACGAGGAGAGGCATATCATATCTGCTGCTGATTACTCTTGTTTATCAGAGTAGGTCATTTTGTCATTGTAACACATTGTACAATCATGACCGCTCTGAGATTACTGTTAACTGGTTAAACTGGTTTAATTACAATATTTATGTATGTTTCTTTATCCCTTGTCTGGTATATTATTGTGTATGTGTCAGACGGGAACAGGCCCTGCACAACTACCAAAGGGGTAGTCGGGAGGGGTCCTGTCACGTGCGCTTCACGTGCCAGCCCTGTCACCAGCAAGCTCCAGTCAAGTCAACCTGTGGGCCTGCACAGGGCCTGACCCGGCAGTCTTGACCCATTCAATACCAGCCATTTCTTATCCTTTTTCTTTGTTTTTACCTCGAATACCTAGTTCCAAATTCCATGCTTTCGGCCTAAAAAACCAAACCCTTGCTCCTGGTGTTTATTACGTCCAGCCTTGAGTGTTTCAGATGCTAAACACTCCCATGACTCTAATTACGGCTTTAAAGAGTGTAGATACAAACTATAACGCCCCAAGACTTCATACGAACATTTTTACGATTTTTCTGAGTTTTTCTGATTTCCAACTCACTGTCTCTCCTCCCTTCAGTTGAATTCTAGTTCCCCCACCCCCCCGCGGCCCCTTCCTCCCTCAACCTCTTATTCCCTTTCTTTATCTGGTTTTCCCTTTTCCATAGCTCTCTCTCACGAGTTGGTGTTGGTGGTTATTTCTTTTTTTTACCACCATTTTTTACACACACACACACACACACCTATATATAATACATGCTAAGCCAGTGGAGAGAATGAGAGGGAAAAATAAAGAACCTTTTAGACCATCCTATATTTCTCTAAAAAAAATTACCAAAATACCCCTAGTTACTTTTGACCCATATCGAGCCTGTTCGTTTTTCAATTTCAGCTTAATTCTTGTTTATAAACTCAAGAGTCTGAAATCTTCGTAATGGTCTTCTCGGAACGTCCAACAAGTATCTGATTTAAAAAATCAACTCTATGACCTTTATGGGCAAAATGGTCATTTTTATTTCTCAAACTTCTGGGTCGTTACATTTCTAATCTTCGTTCTGAGCATTTCTCGAGTCCAAAACCTTCAAGTTCCTTATTCAAATTGATCGTAGGGACTTAACCAAGGTGTCAATAAGCTTGGTTTCAAGCTTTACTGCTTCGAAATGGAAGTCTGAGTTCACGGGTTACGATTTCAATTAGGGTTTTTGGGTTTTTCCGAGTTGGTTCCTCCTCTGTTTCTCTTCTTATTCTTCCTTTCTAGTTCTCCCTTTCTTTTATTTCTCTCTCCCCCTCTCGAGTTCTTTCTTTCTTCTTTTATTTCTCTTTCCTTTCTTCTCGGTTTGTTTTTCTTCTTGGGTGGGTTTCTTAGTTCTTTCTTTTTAAATAATCATACGCGCGCACACATACACACACACACACACACACACACCATTTACCCTTGCTTTCCAAATTAGAAAAATACCCATATCGTGCTACGTACACGAATGTTTCATTTTAGACCAGTAATGATTTCATCTGAACTCCAATTTTGATGTGTCGTCGGTGTCTGAACTCAGAACTCCGAGACCTACATAATGGTCCTCAAGAAATGTCCAAAAATGTCTCAAAATCAAAGATCAACTAGTGGCCAAGAATAACTACGGGATAGTCAATTTACAAATAAAAGTTTAAGAATTACATTTTTCAAATTTTCGAATCGTTACAATCTACCCCCCTTTGAGAATTTCATCCCCGAGATTCATACATGTCCCTCTACCAACTATGGATACAAGGCCTGCATTAGTACTACTAAAGCATCACACAAAATGTCTCATGAACTCTCAAGAGTTCTTGGAGCATTGTAGTCAACCTGAACCACCCTCTGGTGTCTTTCGCGAGTCTTGCTATGTAACAGTAAGTACCCGGGCCTGTGGACCTAGAATCTGACCACACCCTCGCTGTCAACCTCTAGCCTTGCTAGTTTCATTGGTTGGAGTTTGACTCCCTCCTAATGCGCAAGAAGTCGATGTTGCCACCTGATCCACAGTGATAACAAGCGCCTCAAAATGATACCAAGTGGCCATGTTAGGCTGTGCTGATTGAGTACTCTACCTGCCAATCGATAAAACTGAAGCCCTACTAAACTCAGCTGATGGAAGGTGCCTCGATGCAAAACCCCGTGTACCTTCCTATCCAGCTCCACCATTGCCCAAACCTTATTAGGGCCCACCAAAACATCCAAAGATAAGACTACCCATATTTGGAGTTCCCTGACTCATAGGTTCAAAATCCTGACACCTCAACATCGTCAGTGCACATAAATTGCTCTTGCACAGGAAAACATTCCTTTACCCTGATAACAACATCTGATAAATCCCGAAGGGTGGTGTACATTTCCACCATCAAAGTGGCCCTAATCTCATCTCGTAGAACAAGCTCAAAATGTCGACACTTATCTACCTCAGTTGCCACGAATGATGAGACGAAACAGGACAAGTTCAAATTATACTCAGCCACTGTCATATCCTCCTACTAGTCGTAGAAACTCAATCACCCTAGCATCACGATAGGAGCAAGGATAGAACTGATTCAAAAAACAATCCCAAAAAGCATCCCAAGTCACAATGTGGATGTCTCATCATGTCATTTGTAACTCATACCACCATCGATAAGCATAACCATCCAAAAGAAAAGTGGCAAGCAAGACCATATCTTCTGGGGGCATCGTATCATCTCAAATATATGCTCCAGATGAGTAATCCACTAATCAACCTCGTCTGGGTTCATTTGACATGTAAACATAGTGGCATCTAACTGATGGGCGCGCTCTCTCTCTCTCTAGCCCCTTTGTACCTTTTATAATATCCTTCTCAACACCAGGTCTTGCATAAGGCTCGCATCTTGGAGGCATCACATTGGCTAAAAGATACAAAAATCACTACCACAATGCTCTGATACCAAATTAACATGACACTTCCTAAAAATACTTTGATAATCATGCAAAGTCCTACTTCCTTCTAACAAATAAACTAAAGTTTCGAAATTACCCTCAAAATCTATCAAACAAGGGATAACGGTACTAATGTCCTGCTCATTCCTCAACCTTTAGATCAACCCCGATTCTCTACAACGACCTGGAAAGTCAACAAAACTATTAAAATTGTGAGTGGACAAAACTAACATTTGAAAATATATTTTCAAGGGAAATAAGCATTTAGCCTCCAGTTCTAAAACATGCATGCATAAAGTAAAATATAAACAACTGGATTTCAATTCAAACCAAATCATAAGTCGTGGGACCCACAAAATCATAAAATGTAGATAAAAAATCGGTGGCCCACATTTCCCTGAAATTCGTGTTTATCAAATCATGTGAAACCATCTAGACACAAATATCAGTAATCAAACACAACCAATCCTCAAATATTCTGGCATTAGTCATGATGATCAATCAGCACTACGCGTAGGAAAACTTGAGAACTACACTCTAGCATCATCCGAGTCATCTCTAGGAATAGATTCAACATTTGGGTGGTAACCCAGGAACATGCTCGCTTTCGGAGTGTGCTAACATCCTCGGGAACAGACAATATTTGGGTGGTATTCTTGGGCACTATCGACGTCTGAGCAATACTAAACCATGATATCCCAAGGAATGAGTCTCTGAAATGAAGTCTAGGCAATGGCATATCATGACCTCTCTGAGAACGAGTTTCCAAACTGACGTCCAGAGGCAAAAATATCAAACGAGAATAGTTAACCATGGAAAACAGAAATAAAATCAAGAAAACTCAATTTTATTTAAATCCTTGACTCAAACCAAGTCAAAAACATTTCTGAACCAAGCAAGAACCCAAAACATTGTTCCCACAAAATAATCGTAAAATTCGAGTCCAAAAACCAATCAAATCCTGAATAAATATTCTAAATCCGGAAAATCATCAAAAAAACATTTAGAATCATTTATTCAGCCCACAGTAATCAAACTTCATTTAAATATGCATCCATCACAGTTATAAAGCAATTGTCCACTCACAGTCCGTTCAAGTAGCTCAATTCCTTGTTGTAAGCTTCGTGGAAGCCCCTGGAGTAGCCTGACTTATCATGCAATCATAACCAAGGGTCACTAACGTTCAACATAACTTTGTATTAAAATCCCCTAAATCTCAGGATAACATATGTATTTAAAACTTAAGCATAAACACTTTGGACAAATAAAACTACCTTTAGATGATATCCGATCGACTCGAAACCTTTTTCAAAATATCTATAACATCGATTACAGTAAAACACATGTTTACCGGAAATTTAGGCAATGTTATATGCGCCACCACGCGCTGCCTAGACTCTTTGTGACTGGGCCTCATGCGCCTGGAACCATAGTCACAAGGTGAGTCGCCTTCTTCCTTTAGTCAGGTCGATCTGCGACCTGCAACTGGGTATCGACTTAGGCGACTCAACCTGATCCAAACACCACCAATTCATGTCAGATTTTCACTCTTTAAACATCAAAATGCATCTATTCAATCCAATAATTAGTTCTATGATCTTCAAACACGAAAAACTCACCTCGAATTCAAGACCCAATTCTTCGATTTTTGGTCAAACTTCAAACCTTCGCTCTAAACCTTTCATGCATCCAAAACCTTGAAGTTCCTAGTTCAAACAGATTGTAGGGACTTGACCAAGGTGTTAGTAAGCTTCGTTTCAAGCTTTGATGCCTCGAAATGGAAGGTGGAGTTCACAGGTTACAATTTCAATTCGGGTTTTTAGGTTTTCGGGTTTTTCCGAGTTGGTTCCTCTTATGTTCCTGGCCTTCTTCTTCCTTTCCAGTTCTCCCTTTCTCTTCTTTCTCCCTCTCACTCTTTGGTTCTTTCTTTCTTCATGCTTTTCTCTTTTTGGGCGGGTTTCTTGGTTCTTGCTTTTAACACACACACACATAGCAAATAAAGAGGGGTGGGACGGTGCCACCTGTAACGACCCGTTCCGTAATCCGGGATTAGATTAGTGCTTAATGATGGACTAGTGAAGTTAAACGGTGATTAGTTGGCTGCGTTCGAACGGACGGTGCGAAATGGCGATTTTACCCTTAGAATGGGCAAAAATGTTGACTTTTAGTTCAGGAGGTCAAATGGACTTTGACCGATGACTGTGACTAAGTTTGGGACGTCACGAGTTCATAGAAAGGTGGCACGTCCGATTCCGAAAACCGAGGAGGAAGTTATGATGTTCGGAAGTTTAAGGGCAATTTGGTAATTTGGTTAAAAAGGGGCAAGTTGTTGACTTTTCAAATGACATGGAATTTTCACTAACTTCGTGGACCGTTAGGAAGGTCTCGATACCCTGAATACAACGACAGACAGCACGTCATCATCGGACTTTGGATGAGATAGTTACGAGTTAAGGAATTTGAAGGGCAAAATGGTAATTTTGTCCTAGTAAGGGTATTTTGGTCATTTCTGTGCCCAAGGATCTGTGACCAGCCAGTGTTGGACACCTGGCTGCTTGGGACATTGTGTCCATCAGATTGGGGACACCTGGCCCAATCCAGAGGTGTGTGGAACCTCCTGCCGCCTCACTATTTTGTTTTAAAAACGAAGGAACAAGTCGTGTACGATGGGGAAAAAACAGGAAATAGAGGATGATTGTGGCCGTGCAATTCGATCGTTCAAATGGCCTCAGTTGCCCGTGGTTTGTGAAGCAAAGTGGGAGAGGAAAATGAGAGGATCATGGTGGTGACCACGACGGCCCACGACGGCCCACAACGGCGTGTGGTGGCGAAGAAACTGTGGGAAACCTGTGAAGCCATGAATGACAATTGGAATTAACAGTCGTGTTCCGATGGGTTTAGCTCGATGAAGTTGTTGGGAGATGATTTCTGGAGGTTCAGAGGATCAAATAGGCTTGGTTTCGTGACCTATAAGGGACGGTAAGGACAAAACCCGTAGAAGCTCAACTTGGAATTTGATTATGGTAAATAGATCTATTTAGCTTAATACTCGTGTTGGTTGATTGGAAATGGTTTCTAGGAGCTCCAGAACGGGTTAGGATCAAAACCAGAGTTGATTGATGGCTGGAACCATGGAACCGTATAAGGGACCTTGACCGGTTCGAAAGGAAATAATTAAAGGTATGATGTTTAGCTTGGTTTTCCTATTCTGAACTCATGGATCTTTTAGAAACATTGAAAAAGGATTTTAGAATTAATTAAGGAGGAAAACGGACAAAACTAGACCAGATAGACCCGTGAATCGGCCACGCCGGTTCGGCCTGAACCGTGAACCGGTCGGACCGAGTGGAAGCAAGGTTGAAGGTGACACTGTGCTAGCGCGTGAGGCCTACGCGCAGCCCCTTTGGGCTGCGCATGTGTGCACGTGGCACAGTGTTTGAGAATGGTTCCAACATGACTTTTAAAGTATTTGATGTAACGAACAAT
Source organism: Prinsepia uniflora (assembly GCA_032719365.1). Classification (NCBI taxonomy): domain Eukaryota; kingdom Viridiplantae; phylum Streptophyta; class Magnoliopsida; order Rosales; family Rosaceae; genus Prinsepia; species Prinsepia uniflora. Next base: position 14,915,288 of record CM064862.1, on the reverse strand, counting down.
TTGGCTCTGGTTTCGAGTCAATCGGACATCGTATCAATATGTTTCGGGATGTCTGAAGGTTTTAGGGCTCGTTTAAAAATAATTAAAAATTTGGAAAAATTACGGGGCTTTAGTATGATCATTATGAAGTAGTTAGTGACCTTAATATGGGATTTGGACAGGTTCGGGAAAGCCGAAGATAGCGGAATGGCCGGGAACGGCGTAAGTGCGCGCGTATCGAGGCAACGTCGGAATGGTCTGTGAGTGGACTTTGCTTTCTAACTTACGATGCATGCATATATGTTTTCATACGTGATTCTATGATTTGATTTATGATCTTGATGGTTTATGGTTTTGCACATTTTTCGAGATATTTACGTATTTGCACGTTTTATGAGGTTTTGATTTCTCTTATGATTTGGCGATGGTTTTAATGATTTGATTTCGAGATTTGGAATATGATTTGATTTAAAGGATTTGAAATGGATTTCGGAAAGGTGATTTTGGGCTTGGAGCCCTTTTTATGAGCTTTCAGTTTTGAAACTGGATTTTGGATTTGGTTTTGAGACTTGGAGAGGAGATCTGGATTTGGGTTCCGGATGCTATCTTACGGAATCATTGTTGCGAATTTGGAGATAGATTTTTTGTGGTTTTCACTGTTTCTTGAAAAATGGTTTTGGGTTTAAAGACCCGGAAAAAGAGAAAGACCCGCTGGATCTGGTTTTGATTTTAAAGACTCGGATTGATTGACGGGGGGAGGGCCCTGGATTGATATGTTTTGAGTTTAAAGACTCGGTGATTGTGATATCCCCTGAGGCCTGTGTTTGTGTTTTGAGTTTAAAGACTCGTTGATATCCCGGGAAGGCCTGGTTATTTGCGCATGGTTTTGAGTTTAAAGACTCGGGCGCACTTGAGATCCAGTAAACTTGTATGATTGATCTTTTCACTGGTTTTTCACTAGTTTTCCGATGTTTTGGGCAGTGGCCCGGATGAATTGGATTTGACGAGTTTTGGGACTGAGTTCCCGGATTTGAGATTTATTTGTGACTTGAGGCTGAGGCCTGGATTTGAATAGCGGATTTGATTCGGGTTTTCAAATGATTTTCAAAGATGGTTTTTGATCTGAATGGTTTCATGACTTGGATTTGATATGCATGCATTGGTTTTTACATGGAAGGTATAAATGTAATTGTTCTATTAAACTATTTTTGAACTTATACATTATTTTTGTCCACTCACAGTCTTTTGTGTTTTCGATACCCTCCAGGTTGTTGCGGTACGGGCTGTTGGTCGAGAGAGACGGAGACATCACACCCGCGATCCACAGTAGTTCGGTGCACTCTGAGAAGTCCGGATATTTTTGGGATGGTTGGATCAAGAATCCCTTGTCCGACTTACGTGTCACATGAAGGTTGGACGTCAATTTAGCCTTCGTGTCATGCGTAAGTTAGACGGAAGCAGGATTTAGCCCTTAATCCCGGGGGATTAGGGGTGGGTCCTGACACCACCAATCCCCCAAGGATGGTGACACTTGCCATCATCTCACAAGGACAACAATTTACCCTTCCTTTCCAAATTACAAAAATTCCCTTATCGTGCTACATGCAAGAATGTTTCGTTTTAGACCAGTAACATTTCTGTTCGAACTCCGATTTCAAGATGCTACCTATCTACGGATTCAGGACTCCGAGATCTACGGAACGGTCCTCAAGAAATGTCCAAAAATTTGTCCAAATCAAAAGTCAACTATTGACCAAGTATAAATAAGGGCAAAATAGTCAATTTACAAACAAAAGTTCCGGAATTATATTTTCCAAATTATCGGGTCGTTACATATACTATAGCAGGTAATTTAAAATACATATGTTTTCATACCTATGGGCTATGGTTGTGGTAAAGCGTTAGAGATAGTGGAATAAATAATTTTGTATGTACACAGTATTTGTCATTCTATATAGTAGGTAGTTTCCAGTATGATTATTTTTTATGTTAATTTAGTTATTTTCTCAAATTGACAAGTTTGTATGGTTGATTACTAGTATTTTGGTCATATAAGAATTCTTAATAAAAACAAAAGTGTTCAAAATCTAAATTTAAATTCAAATTCAAATTATCTTATGAATAGTTTTTTTTTTTTAATTTGTTTCTCTTATCCATTAAAAGGTTAAAATGAATTAAAGTTAATAAATAGACTAAATTAAATGAGAGCTTAAATTTTGGACCTATATCTAATTTGCCCCACAATAAATTCAAAATTTTTTTAAAAATGAAAAAATTAACGTACAGAGGCTAGTGCACGAGTCTAATCATAGATAATATCAATTTGAATTATGCATTCAAATGTGATGGTTATCTAGTCAATTAATCATCTAAAATAGAGTTCAGGCTGGGAATTAAAACCCTAACAACATTACATATTATTATAGTGTATCTCAAGAGGAGAATAAATCTCTTAACATAAGGTCTACTTAGGATTAGATTAGGAAGAAGTTAGGCGAGCAATTAGTCAATGTGGGTTTTCATCATCTGTCCCTTAAATATTTTCTTTTTTGGTGGGATTCGAAAGAGAAAAGCAATCATCGATCCATTGATAATAGAACAAAGTGGAAAACCTCAAAAGAAGAAGAATATGCTCATCTCTAAGCACAGTACTCTTTCCTTTCATTTGTGTACTTTAATTTAATTTAATTTAATTTAATTTATTTGACTCGTTCACAGAACCCACCACCTAACATAAACAACAATGGATTAACATTTAATCACTTTATTAGCCCCCATCCCCATTGACTTGCCAAGAAAACGACCACACCATGCCGACCAAGTTTCGACCACAACACCGTCTTCACACTTGCAAAATAAACATGCCCACCAAAACTAAAACTTAATTTGGTGTCAACCCAGCAATGACATTGACTAAAGCAAACTCAACCCAACAATGACATTGACTAAAGCAAACTCACTACTAACACAAGTACTATTTTATTATTTTACGTATTATATTATAATATAAATGAATAGATTATATGATTAACATTACTCATTTTTAAGATATAATTATGAAAAAGAATAAATATAATATACTTATTAAAAAATTAAATTTATATAATATTACAGCGTTACAATTTTCCAAATGAATAAACATACAAAATTATTAATACTCCATTCAATCTTTGGCCGAACCTTTTATGTAGGCAGGCGCATGCCATATATCGCTTTCCTTTTGAACTTCTTTTCCAACTAAACATAAACGAATAGACTTTGGAGGGTGAATTTGAAAATATATATATATATATATATATATATATAGTTGGTCTGCTGGACAGTGAGCTTCCACACCTTGATCTTAGTTTATTAGATGCCATTAGGTTTATTTAACATAATGAAAACAACCCAGGTTAGAGAATTTGCCTAACATTTTCACTCCAACTTACCTAATTCAAACTTTAGTGACCTAGTTAGTGACCCTTCTTAATCCTAAAATAATCAATCTCACTAGCTGCCATGTAATTCAATAGTTGGATTACAAAATATACGTATAATCGATATTAATTATATATAAGCGAGTATGTTAAGATTTTCGGGTTTTGTTGACCCTCTATGAACATCTCAAGCTTAATTCACTTTTGTAATACGAACATTTGAGATGAACTAACTAATGATCGATCCCCTAAACAAGTTGATTAGCTTATGATCTAATTTCCTCCTCTATATGTTTTTCAGACCTGCTTTCTGTATGTTTTTAGGTGTAATTTTTTAACTTACAGTGAAGGATGCATATATCTCATTCCAAACCTAAACATTTTATGAAAAATAACTAAATTTTTACCTTTAAATTCATAAACGACGCCTTTTTATTAAAAAAATCAAATATCTTTATTATTATCAAAGTAACAAAAATATGATGATTGGGGTGTCACAGACTTCATAAAAAAAATTTAAAAAAAGGGGGACAAAAATATCTTCAAACCGAAAAAAGTTACAACTTAACTCAAACCTCTCTATATTATTTATTTATTCATATGGTTATTATTGTAGGGTTACAATATAAAAAAAAATTAACTCGAAAAAATAAAATAAGCTAAAAAACCTAATGAGATCGTACAGTAAAAACGAGAGGTTTTGTAGTTAAAAAGAAAATAAACAAATAGCACATACATATGTCGTACTTAGCATTTATACTTTATCGATCTAAACTCGAACTTTTTTCTTAAAGTGTTCTATCAAAAATATTTTTAAAAGAACCATATTAATTAAAAAAAAAAGAGAAAATCAATATTTTTAAAAGAATCAATATTTTTATTATTTTTGGTTGTGTTCTTGTTTGCCCAAGGCTTGCCCAACCAACCCATCTTCACAGTTTCAGCTCCTTCTACATCCCATCCTCCACCCACAACCTCTATCTCCCCAAACTCCATCACTTAGGGATCTAATTTGGGCTTTCTCTCGGCTACTCCAACAAATTTTGCCCCTGTTGATTTCCTCCCACAACTCTTCTCCAAGTTTGTTACTCTGATTTGGGAGTTTGAGTTGCGCAGCCTACTGGACATTATTGACCTTTCGGATTGTTTGAGTATGATGCTTGTTGGAGGCTCTTTGTCACCAATCCACGCTCTACAAATCCATCTCTTTGGCTCCTTGCAATGGTTCTTGTTCTACAGCAGAGGCTTGTTTCTCGGAGGCTACTGGTGGAGTATCTCTTTAGATTCCAGGGTTTGTTTGGAGTTCATTTTGTATTGGGCATTTGCTTGTTCTGGGCTTTTCTTTCTACTTGTACTTTTATTTTGTGTTGTGGTTATTTGTTTATTAGTTAGAGCTTTTTAAATTATTGGGCTCTTCTAATTAATGAATATTTCCACTTTGTTCAAAAAAAAAAAAGGACATGTGAGGTGGTAAATTATGTGCCTGTGATTTCATTGCTATTTCTAATTTTTGTAGGAATATGATGCTGGTTAAATGGTGAAACTCTTAATTGGAGACTATTCTTGTATTGAATATGGAAGCTGGCAAATTGCTCGTATAGAATGGAAAATTTCTTGCTGGTTTAATATTGCTATGTTAGAGTTGTTAAGGAAGGATGTTTCTGGTTTTAGTTGTCCCACATGGGTTGTGTATTTGCTATTTTGGTTTTGCTGATTTCCTTGTTTTCACCAAAGAGGTATAGAATTTGTTCTTTTTTCTTTTTGCTAAATGTAATGTTCTGAATTTGAGGTACTATTTTTCCTTTTCTGAGGTCCGAGTTTTCTGTTGATAAAGGTTTTAACGACGTTACATAGAATTTACATTTTTAATGATTAAGTAAGTGAATTGAGGGTCCATTTTATATTCTTACCCTAGGCTTTTAGCGGGAATTTCCCTGGTCTGACACTTCGTGTCAGATGGGATCGGGCACGTCCCATGTTAATCCCGGGGGATTTGGGACGGGTCCGGACACCTAGTCTCGAGGAATCACCAAGTACCAGCCTCGGCATCACCAAATGTCAACCTCGGCATATGCTTGGACCGGCTCTGTATAGACCTTCATAACAGATCACACTATTTTTTTTCTACGTAATGAACCTATTCTGAGTTAATTTTTCTATCTAGAAGGTATTTTCTTATTTGACTTGTCGTCAAATTTTGCTTACAGATTCAATCAATTACTAATAGTAATGTTTTTGATCTCCTTCGTACGTTTGCTATAAAAAAAAAACATAAATTGTAACGACCCGTCCCAAATTCCATGATTAGATTAGTGACTAATCACGATTAGTGAGGCTAATCCGTGATTAGTAGAGCGAAATCGGACGAACGATGCGAAATGACCGTTTTGCCCCTAGTGGTGGCAAAACGTTGACTTTTCAATCGGGCGGTCAAATGGACTTTGACCGATGACCGTGACGTAGTTCGTGACGTCACGAGTTCATAGACAGGTGGCACGTTCAATCCCGACGTTCGTGGAGGAAGTTATGACGTTCGGAAGTTTAGGGGCATTTTGGTAATTTGGGTGAATAGGAGGTCAAAAGTTGACTTTTTGATTGGGAGGTCCGATGGCCGAGGGCCGAAGACCGTTACGTAGATAAGGACGATACGAATCCATAGGCAGGCGGCACACTGAAATCGGACTTCGAACGGGAGAGTTATGGGTCACGGAAGTTCGATTTCACTATGCACAAACTTCGAGACGGGGACGTTTCGGCGAAATCTGATTGGGTGGATATTTTGGTGGGCCCCATGGATGAGTGACAAGTGTCACTCGTCCCATTGCTTTGATCCCCCAAAATGTGGATCTATATAATTAATTAATATTATTTAATTATTTTTATAAACCAAACCCACACCTAATTCAATCCTAGCCATCCAATTCAATTCTAACTATCAATCCTCACCCTCCATCTCTCATTCCCTCATCTGATCACACTATCTCCCTCTCTCTTCTCTTCCACGGCATCACCTTCATCACTTCATCTTTTTCTTCATTTTCTCCCTTTTCCTTCACAAAACCGAAACAACCACACACCATCACCATTCCTTGCTTGGATGAGCTGAACATGATCGTGAGGTGGTGGAAAGATGTTTAGGATGGCAAGCCACGGCCAGCCACGGCGGAGGACACGGGGGGGAGAGAGAACCCGTGAGGTACGTTTTCCTCAAAATTTGGATTTTTAGTTTTAGGGGTTTTCGATGATTTCTAAAGATTAGGAATGGTTTCTAGGGACCCTAGGAGTCTATTGGGATTGGATTCGAGGGTTAGGAAGGCCTGGAACGACCGTGAACGGCGGAGGAAGTCACGGCCGCCATGGCTGGATTGAAGGTACGTGTTTTCGATGCTTTTCTTACATTTTAAGGTCATAGGACTGTAGTTTAGGTTGAGACGAAGAGAATGGGACAAACGGGGAGTGTTTTGGTGGCCGGAGCGGGGAGAACCGGCCGGGTCAAGCCGCGGGTCACGGCGACCCGGTTACTGGTATTCGGGTCGACCCGCGGGAGGACAGAGATGACAGGTGACGTCATCATGCTGACGTCATCATGTCAGCGATGACGTCAGCATTGTCAGATCTGACAATGTCAGCTGACATGTCAGAAAATGGGCCAATAGGAGTGCGACACGTGTCACATGTCAGTGCACAGTCAGCACTGACATGTCAGTGACGTGGCCCAATCAGGGGCTGACACGTGGCACTGACGTGGACCAGTGCCGTGATGACACGTGGCACATGTCAGACTGCCACGTGGCACTGACAGCACAGTGACGTGGACCAATGGGAGCTTGACACGTGGCACCTGTCAGAGTCTGACATGTCAGACCTGACAGCTGTCAGGGATGACGTCAGCAGATACTGTAGCGGCGCGTGAAGCCCACGCGCAGCCACTTCAGGCGGCGCGTGAAGCCCACGCGCAGCCACTTCAGGCGGCGCGTGAGGGCGCGTGGTAGGGAATCTGGGGAAGGTTCCAACATGTGAAATCTTCTATTCGATGTAACGAACATTTTGGGACTGGTTTCGTGTCGATCGGACACCGTCTCGATATGTTTCGGGGCATCGGAATATTTAGGTTCGGGATTAAAAATAGTTAAAAATACGGGAAAATTACGGGGCTTTGGTAGGAGGTTAATTAAGTAGTTAGTAACCTTCTATTACGATTTGGACAGGTTTGGGAGTCCCGGTGACGGTGATCGGCTCGAGGAGCCGTATGGCACGCAAATCGAGGCTGCAGCTCGGACGGTCTGTGAGTGGACTTTGTTTTCTAAATTGGTGCATGCATAAATGTTTATTATATGTTTTATTACTTGTTTGATGATGCCATGGGTGCAATTCTATGTGGTTACGTATAAGCACGTATTTCGAGGTTTCGGCCTTATACGGTGCTTATACGGGTCTGTATTTCTGTATTGACTTAGTGAACTGGATTTGGATTTCAAAATGATAAACTCGGGTATGAGACCCATTTGGTTTTGTCTCGGGCATATGACCTCAGATATCGGGCACGGTGCCCAACTGATGTCCTATGTTCGGGTACGAGACCCAGTCACTTTACGGTTTTGATTTCAGGTCAGGGAACCTTAAATGGATTCCCAGGTTCATGACGGTTTATGGGAACCGGCATGAACCCTTGTTATGGTATCATGGTTCATGACGGTTTATGGGAACCGGCATGAACCCTTGTTATGTTATTATGGATCATGACGGTTCAGGGGAACCGGTCCTGAATGGTTATGTTATGTATATATATGTTCGTCTACCTTCCTTTACATGTTCTACTATCTCCTCCGGGGAGGGTCGTTGGCCTGGGTGGACCCCGGAGTAGTCACGGAGCACCGACTGAGTGGAGTCACCCCCCAGTTGGGTTCCTTACTCTCAGGAAGGCTATGGTTACTATTACCTCGGGTAGGGTCAGTGGTCTGCGGACATTGACCTTGACTTTGAGATGACTCGGATTGAGACCCGGGTAGCACGCGCGTAGCTTAGGATACCGTGACAGGATTGGTTGTGTGACTTATATATATGTATGTGATGTATATATGATATATGATATGTGGTGTGCACAGGTGTGCACAGGATTTGAGCAGTGGCTCGTTTACTTGGTTTCTTTATGGTTTGGGGCCGAGTCCCTTATGAATTTGGGCAGTGGCCCGTATGGTCGTTTTTATTGTGGTCCTTTCGACCTTGGTTTATATCTGATTTGGGCTTAGTTCCCACGTATGGTTTCTTTGGTTAAATGGTTTTCCAATGCATGCATGCTTTTTAGTGGAGGGTACAAATGTCTTATGAAATGTTTTTATAAACTTTTGTTTTGTCCACTCACAGCTTTTAATGTTTTGACTGCCCTTCAGGTTGACATCAGATTGTGGACTGTAGCAGAGACCGAGATATCACATACCTCCTCCAGATCCAGGCGTACTCTGATAGCCCGAGAGGGCAAAGGTCGGAAATATCCCTTGTCTGACACTTCGTGTCAGACGGGAGCAGGGTCTCCTTCGTACGTTTGCTATAAAAAAAAACATAAATTGTAACGACCCGTCCCAAATTCCATGATTAGATTAGTGACTAATCACGATTAGTGAGGCTAATCCGTGATTAGTAGAGCGAAATCGGGCGAACGATGCGAAATGACCGTTTTGCCCCTGGTGGTGGCAAAACGTTGACTTTTCAATCGGACGGTCAAATGGACTTTGACCGATGACCGTGACGTAGTTCGTGACGTCACGAGTTCATAGACAGGTGGCACGTTCAATCCCGACGTTCGTGGAGGAAGTTATGATGTTCGGAAGTTTAGGGGCATTTTGGTAATTTGGGTGAATAGGAGGTCAAAAGTTGACTTTTTGATTGGGAGGTCCGATGGCCGAGGGCCGAAGACCGTTACGTAGATAAGGACGATACGAATCCATAGGCAGGCGGCACACTGAAATCGGACTTCGAACAGGAGAGTTATGGGTCACGGAAGTTCGATTTCACTATGCACAAACTTCGAGACAGGGACGTTTCGGCGAAATCTGATTGGGTGGATATTTTGGTGGGCCCCATGGATGAGTGACAAGTGTCACTCATCCCATTGCTTTGATCCCCCAAAATGTGGATCTATATAATTAATTAATATTATTTAATTATTTTTATAAACCAAACCCACACCTAATTCAATCCTAGCCATCCAATTCAATTCTAACTATCAATCCTCACCCTCCATCTCTCATTCCCTCATCTGATCACACTATCTCCCTCTCTCTTCTCTTCCACGGCATCACCTTCATCACTTCATCTTTTTCTTCATTTTCTCCCTTTTCCTTCACAAAACCGAAACAACCACACACCATCACCATTCCTTGCTTGGATGAGCTGAACATGATCGTGAGGTGGTGGAAAGATGTTTAGGATGGCAAGCCACGACCAGCCACGGCGGAGGACACGGCGGGGAGAGAGAACCCGTGAGGTACGTTTTCCTCAAAATTTGGATTTTTAGTTTTAGGGGTTTTCGATGATTTCTAAAGATTAGGAATGGTTTCTAGGGACCCTAGGAGTCTATTGGGATTGGATTCGAGGGTTAGGAAGGCCTGGAACGACCGTGAACGGCGGAGGAAGTCACGGCCGCCATGGCTGGATTGAAGGTACGTGTTTTCGATGCTTTTCTTACATTTTAAGGTCATAGGACTGTAGTTTAGGTTGAGACGAAGAGAATGGGACAAACGGGGAGTGTTTTGGTGGCCGGAGCTGGGAGAACCGGCCGGGTCAAGCCGCGGGTCACGGCGACCCGGTTACTGGTATTCGGGTCGACCCGCGGGAGGACAGAGATGACAGGTGACGTCATCATGCTGACGTCATCATGTTAGCGATGACGTCAGCATTGTCAGATCTGATAATGTCAGCTGACATGTCAGAAAATGGGCCAATAGGAGTGCGACACGTGTCACATGTCAGTGCACAGTCAGCACTGACATGTCAGTGACGTGGCCCAATCAGGGGCTGACACGTGGCACTGACGTGGACCAGTGCCGTGATGACACGTGGCACATGTCAGACTGCCACGTGGCACTGACAGCACAGTGACGTGGACCAATGGGAGCTTGACACATGGCACCTGTCAGAGTCTGACATGTCAGACCTGACAGCTGTCAGCGATGACGTCAGCAGATACTGTAGCGGCGCGTGAAGCCCACGCGCAGCCACTTCAGGCGGCGCGTGAGGGTGCGTGGTAGGGAATCTGGGGAAGGTTCCAACATGTGAAATCTTCTATTCGATGTAACGAACATTTTGGGACTAGTTTCGTGTCGATCGGACACCGTCTCGATATGTTTCGGGGCATCGGAAGGTTTAGGTTCGGGATTAAAAATAGTTAAAAATACGGGAAAATTACGGGGCTTTGGTAGGAGGTTAATTAAGTAGTTAGTAACCTTCTATTACGATTTGGACAGGTTTGGGAGTCCCAGTGACAGTGATCGGCTCGAGGAGCCGTATGGCACGCAAATCGAGGCGGCAGCTCGGACGGTCTGTGAGTGGACTTTGTTTTCTAAATTGGTGCATGCATAAATGTTTATTATATGTTTTATTACTTGTTTTATGATGCCATGGGTGCAATTCTATGTGGTTACGTATAAGCACGTATTTCGAGGTTTCGGCCTTATACGGTGCTTATACGGGTCTGTATTTCTGTATTGACTTAATGAACTGGATTTGGATTTCAAAATGATAAACTCGGGTATGAGACCCATTTGGTTTTGTCTCGGGCATATGACCTCAGATATCGGGCACGGTGCCCAACTGATGTCCTATGTTCGGGTACGAGACCCAGTCACTTTACGGTTTTGATTTCAGGTCAGGGAACCTTAAATGGATTCCCAGGTTCATGACGGTTTATGGGAACCGGCATGAACCCTTGTTATGGTATCATGGTTCATTACGGTTTATGGGAACCGGCATGAACCCTTGTTATGTTATTATGGATCATGACGGTTCAGGGGAACCGGTCCTGAATGGTTATGTTATGTATATATATGTTCGTCTACCTTCCTTTACATGTTCTACTATCTCCTCCGGGGAGGGTCGTTGGCCTGGGTGGACCCCGGAGTAGTCACGGAGCACCGACTGAGTGGAGTCACCCCCCAGTTGGGTTCCTTACTCTCAGGAAGGCTATGGTTACTATTACCTCGGGTAGGGTCAGTGGTCTGCGGACATTGACCTTGACTTTGAGATGACTCGGATTGAGACCCGGGTAGCACGCGCGTAGCTTTGGATACCGTGACAGGATTGGTTGTGTGACTTATATATATGTATGTGATGTATATATGATATATGATATGTGGTGTGCACAGGTGTGCACAGGATTTGAGCAGTGGCTCGTTTACTTGGTTTCTTTATGGTTTGGGGCCGAGTCCCTTATGGATTTGGGCAGTGGCCCGTATGGTCGTTTTTATTGTGGTCCTTTCGACCTTGGTTTATATCTGATTTGACTTAGTTCCCACGTATGGTTTCTTTGGTTAAATGGTTTTCCAATGCATGCATGCTTTTTAGTGGAGGGTACAAATGTCTTATGAAATGTTTTTATAAACTTTTGTTTTGTCCACTCACAGCTTTTAATGTTTTGATTGCCCTTCAGGTTGACATCAGATTGTGGACTGTAGCAGAGACCGAGATATCACATACCTCCTCCGGATCCAGGCGTACTCTGATAGCCCGGGAGGGCAAAGGTCGGAAATATCCCTTGTCTGACACTTCGTGTCAGACGGGAGCAGAGTCATCCCGCACTAATCCCGGGGGAATTGGGATGGGTCCTGTCATAAATAAACCTAGTTGTTTCAAAAATATGATTTCATCGAAGGTATTATACGTATACCTTAAAATTATTACCTATACCATAAGCTAATTCCTACAAAAGGAGGAAACATTCCTATTAGCTATGCTGCCTATATATACTTATTGTTAGCTGTGCAGCGTACCAGTTCTAATGAAGCTGCAATACTGCAGAAGATTGCCTCATACACGTGTTAGTAAACACATCAAGTTGTGATGATTAGCTCGATCATTCTGTTACAAGCTCTGTTAGGAAAGTTTTACAATTAGTTAGTTACTGTTAGGCTAATCTTGGGAGATTTCTTACTCTCTAAGATAGTATAAAGCCTGCAGGATTAATGTTGTAAAAAAGAAACTGTGTATAGGACACTGAACAAATTCAATTGAATCTTTTTCTTCTTCTTCTACCTGTTTCCCTTCTGTTCTCCTCTAAATCCCACTCTTTTCCTTTCTTCTAATCAAGTCTGAATATCAAACATGGTATCAGAGCTTGGATTCATGGATATGGCTAACCACCATACATGAACGGCTCTGGAGCTTCCGCAAAGATCAACATATCAAGTTCTTCATCTAATTCTTCCTCTATTTGTGTTCTTCATCTAATTTTTCCTCTATTGTGTTCTTCATCAATTTTCTCTTCTATCTTGTATAATAACTATTCTTGAACAACCTCTCTTGAGTCCTCTGTCGATAATTGCACATCACGTGTTTGTTTCTTTGCTCCTTACAAATTTTCCATTACTTCTTTCTCTCTTTCGGTTTTTTGGATATTAAAGAATCATGGTCACTGCTTCACAACTTCAAATCCTGCAGTCTCCCATTGCTTCTCTCATTCCAACAGTAGGAAATGTTGTTACTGTCAAGTTAGATGATCAGAATTTCATCACATGGAACTTCCAAATGGAATTAATGCTTAATGTCAACAACATTATGAGTTTTGTCAATGGCACACAGAGGTGTCCAGAACGTGAGACTTCTGATTCACCACCCTCTGATGAGTACCTGGTCTGGAAGATTCACGATCAGGCCTTGATGCAACTCATTACTTCAACATTGTCACCTACAGCCATCTCTTGCATAATTGGTTGCAAAAGTTCACAAGAAATGTGGTTATGCCTCAAAGACAGGTTTGCTGTCAGGACCCACCCCGGTTTCACCCCGAAACCCGAGGTAAATCCCGCTCCCGTCTGACTCCCCAACACAACACCTAAGGAACACTCACTCGAACCCAGTCAAACGCAGGAGTAATTACAAAATATCCCAAAATCCTTATCGTTTACAGAGCATAGCACTACATTACAAGGAAAAAAAACGATAAAGTACACGCACTCAGAAACCTTTAACTCTCCTAGGATCCCTCACGTCACTTCTATGCCTTGGACACTGCCTCGACGTCAAGACCCCGCGCTTGCTCCACAACCTGGAGGGCAATTTTAAAACAGAAGATGTGAGTGGACCAGAAGGTAAAAAAGTTCAAAAACCATTTTATAAGAAACCCAAGTTTAAACCCTCCGTTTTGAAACCACATGCATAACCAACAGTTAAAACACAGTTATAAAATAATCGTTCTTAAACATCATAAGAAACAGAAACACTATAAAGTATCATAAGAAACCACAGCATGAGTATCAGAAACCGTATCCAAAAACCATAAACATCAAATTATCATTTTCCCGATCAAACCTGCTGGATCTATCCGAGTCTTTAAACTCCCGAGTCTTTAAACTCAATCCAGGCCTTAATCATATCCGAGTCTTTAAACTCCCGAGTCTTTAAACTCAAGGCCTACGGGGGAAAATCAATATATATCCGAGTCTTTAAACTCCCGAGTCTTTAAACTCAATCCGGGTCTTTAAACCCAATCCGGCCGGTCCCCCGTCACATATATCCGGGTCTTTAAACCCAATATCCAGATCCAGCAAATCCAATCCCAAAATCATTTGGAAACCATGTACCAGTCCATATCCAAACCCGAATCCGGAATCACCGGTCCGACACCCTTCCGGCATCCAGAACCGTCATTCTGAACCCAAATCCGGAAAATATCCATTTTCATACCAAAACCCCATGTAATCACAAATCACATTTCATAACCCATATATCATTATTAGAAAACCTTTATCGGTGGAAATCCCCAAATGTGGCATCAAAATTCGAAACCAACATTTTCTCGAAAACCGTGCCAAAACCATCTTTTTCTCGAAAAACGTGCAAACACATAAAATCATCATTTCATATTCAACAAACATAGATTCATGATTAAAACCATAAAACAATTATAGAAAACAGTTATGCATGCTCGAGTTTAGAGAAAGGGTCCACTCACAGTACTGAGCCCTACTCGCGTCCCGAACGTCCAGCCCGTTCCTCGGCTTCCTCGGGAAATCCCGATCCTGTCAAACACCGTCAAATTACGTTACTAGTACGTCTACGAACACTCTCCTAAATTCCTTCAAAAATCCCCGAACCGAAGACTTAAAACCCCGGGACCCTACACATTCACCCTCGCGGAACTACACTCAAACGACTTCCGATTAACCCGAAACCAACTCCATTGAACTCACAACAACTCCTAGACCAAAAACTATGTTGACCGTTTCTCCCAGAACCGCCGCACGCACCTCCACGCGCCGCCCAAAGTGGCTGCGCGTGGCCCCACGCGCCAGCTACAGTGCACCTTCAACCTCACGTCGACCCGGTTCAACACAGTAGGCTACAGCTGAACCGGCGTCAACGGTTCTCCGCCGTGCCTGCACGATTTCCTTCCCTCTCTTCACCTAAAGCTTCGTCCAACCTTACTCTAAGCATCCCCATCCTCCAATCACCTCGACACAGCCTCCTACCCGTCGTCTCAAGCTCGAAATCAAACCTCCCCAAACTCTGTTTCACGATCCGACCACCCAGCTCACCGTCCTTCACGGTGGCTTCACCAAACGCTTCCCTGAACCTCACTGAACCTAAACCAACTCTCCTAGACCTTCTACACAACCCCAATCGTCACGACTTACCGTTCGAAGTCCACTGCCGAGACAGGGTAAAAGAAACCCCTCTTCGACTGAGCTCCGCCGCGTACGGCCCCGTCACGGCGACCACCCTAATCGACACCTAGGACCTCCCTGATCACTACCCTAACCTCCAATCCTCTCAACTCTCAGCCCAGAGTCACGACTTTCCAAATGAAATTCCACGGGAAAACAGAGCAGGAAGACTTACCCTTCGATTGCAGCTCCGCCGTGCGCACTGCCGCCTTCCACGGTGGTCGTTGGACTCCCTACAACCTCCTCAGCCTCTCCTTGTCTTGATTTGAACCGCCTCACGGCGTAGCCACCACCAAACGTTCACGGCCTCCCTATTTCTCCCCAAAATTCCTCCACACCTCCGCCGTGCCGCCGTGCACGATTGCACCTCAATTCCATGGCCACCAGCTCCGCCTTGCCTCACTATCACTCTCACAACTCACCAGTCACTCACCCTTGCACCCAGATCGGTCGATTTCCCCTCAAGCTCTCACTCTGTTTCTCTGTGTATCGAAGGACTGCACGGTTGCACCCCAATTATTTGGGACCGTGAACACACAGGATTCCACCAGAATCCTCCAGTCCTTCAACACGTGTCACCATCCCTTCCAACTACATCCCATCTGTTTAAATCCCAGCCATCCATTCTTTTATCTCTGCACAAATCCCAATGTGCCACAATGACCAAAATACCCTCCTGTTTTACTCATTTTACGGTTTTACCGAAACTTCCTAGACCCGTAACTCTCACCTCGTAAGTCCGATGAACACGTGCTGCCTGTCATCGAACTCAGGACGACAAGAACTATCTAACCATCCTAGGTCAACCTACCAAAACTCGATTATACGAAAAGTCAACTATTCCCCCTCCTTTACCCAAATTACGGTTAAGCCCTCAACCTTCCGAACATCACAACTTCCTCCTCGGATGTCGGAATCGGGCGTGCCACCTGCCTACGGATTCGTGACGTCCTCAACTACGTCCTGGTCACTGGTCAACTCCCATTTGACCACCCGAAATAAAAGTCAACATTTCTGCCCGAAGCAGGGGCAAAATCGTCATTCTCCACTAGTGACCCCTCGTGACCACCTAACCCTTGATTAACCTTACTAATCACACCTTAAACACTCTACTAATCCCAATTCTCGGAACGGGTTGTTACATTTGCTTCCTCTACTAAAGCTTCAATCTTTCAAATGAAGACTGATTTGCAAAATATCAAGAAGGGATCTGAGAATATGACTCAGTACCTGCAGAGAATCAAAGATTCAAGAGATCTTCTTGAGTCAAGTAATGTGTTCTTTGATGATGATGACATTGTAATACTTGCCTTGAGAGGCTTACCTACAGAATTTAACACCTTCAGATGTGTTATTCGTGGAAGAGAGAATTCAATAAGCCTCAAGGATTTCAGGTCTCAACTCCTTGCTGAAGAGACAATTATTGAACAATCTACTGAACATAACTTTCTTTCAGCCTTAACTGCTGCAAAACTTTCAAGTTCTGGTCCTACACAGGCAGTACCTGAGATTGGTCCATCCCACTTCATTGGCAATCCTGGAACCTCAAATGCATCACAGGGTCTCTTTCAACCTGAGCAAGGCACACCAACATCTATCAATCAAGGCCAGTTTCAGCAATTCTCAGATAATTTCCAACAGTATGGATTTAATGTAGGCTACCATCAGAATAACAATAACTATAACAGTGGTTACAAGGGCAACGGCTACAAAGGGAAATATAAAGGGAAGTGGAATTCCAATTACAACAACAGTGGATCCAGACCTTGGAATCCCAACAACAGTAATAGGAACAGCCCTGGTATCCTTGGAACACCAAACTCTCAACAGTTCTTTCCTTCTCCAATATGTCAAATTTGTGGAAGGAAATGCCACACAGCTGCAGATTGTTATCATAGACATCAAACTAGTTCCTCTCAAAATGGAGAAGGAGAACAATGCCAAATCTGTTGGAAGTTTGGTCATTCAGCACTTACCTGTTACCACAGGGGAAACTACTCCTTCCAAGGTTCTTCACCACCACAAAATCTAACTGCTCTGGATGTTATTGGACCCTCTTTTTCACAACAACCCGACTACTGGATTGCTGACACTGGTGCCACAACCCACATGACATCTGAAATGTCACAGATTCAAAAACCATGCCCATCAGCATCCACAGATGTCATTACCACAGCAGGAGGCACAGGTCTGAAAGTGGCTCACATTGGACAGTCACAACTTGTCACCACTCAACCTTCACCTCACTGTTTTGCTTTACCTGAAGTTCTCCATGTTCCTAATATATCTGCCAACTTACTGTCTGTTAACAAATTGTGTAAAGACAATCATTGTCGTTTTGTTTGTGATGACTCTACTTTTCTTATACAGGACAGGTTCACAGGGGTCACACTCTTCCAAGGACTGAGTAAGAATGGACTTTACCCTCTTCCTTTTCATTTGCCTCTCAAATCTCAGCCAAGTACTCAGGTTGCTTTTCTTGGCAAGGCAACTCAAATCCAGCTATGGCACAGAAGGTTAGGTCATCCCTCAAACCAGATTGTCACCTCTATCTTGAATAAAGCTCATATTCTGCACTCTAAGGATTCCTCTCAAACTGTCTGTGAATCTTTTCTTGAAGGAAAACTATCTAAACAGTCATTCTCAAACTCTAGTTCTAAGTCTTCTTTTCCCTTTGAAATTGTGCACTCTGATGTATGAGGTCCTGCTCCCACAACCTCCATTGAGGGTTTCAGATACTATGTGAATCTAGTAGATGAATGTACACGTTTTACTTGGATTTTTCCAATGCAAAATAAATCAGAGGTTCACTCTATCTTTGTTCACTTCTGTGCTTATGTTTTGAATCAGTTTTCTGTGTCAATTAAGACTCTCCAGAGTGATGGAGGGGGAGAATACATTAGTAAGGATTTCCAAAATTTTCTGTCTAGTAAAGGAATCACTCACCACAGATCCTGTCCCTACACACCAGAACAAAATGGGCTTGCAGAAAGGAAACATAGGCATATACTTGAAACGGCCATTACTCTTCTTCAAACTGCCAAACTTCCTGCTAAATTCTGGTTTCATGCTTCAGCTACAGCCGCTTATCTCATTAACGGAATTCCTTGTCCTATCCATGATATGAAATCACCCTTTGAAACCTTGTTCACAACATTGCCTCTCATAGATCACTTCAAAGTCTTTGGCTGCTCATGTTTCCCTTTGCTTCTTCCATATAATAACACTAAATTGCAACCTAAAACTAAGAAGTGCATATTCCTTGGCTATGCTGAAAAATATAAAGGCTACATTTGTCATGATCCTGTATCTCAGAAAACTTTTGTTTCTAGACATGCATTATTTGATGAGTATCATTTTCCCTACTCAAGCATTGTGTCATCATCTCAATCCACTCCTTCCTCTCAGCCTATTGTCTCCCAGAAGTTTGTTCCCTTTCCTGTCTCCATCCCTTGTTCTATATTTCCCTCCTTGTTCCAAGTCCACTGCACTCCTACTCAGTCTACTCAGGCTCCTGTGAACCCTATCCCTGGTGGAGACAGTGTGATACACTCCTCTCCAACATCAATTTCAAGCTCACCTATGCAAACTTCCAGTTTGACAGTAACTCATCCGGGTGACTCGGA
Source organism: Prinsepia uniflora (assembly GCA_032719365.1). NCBI lineage: Eukaryota > Viridiplantae > Streptophyta > Magnoliopsida > Rosales > Rosaceae > Prinsepia > Prinsepia uniflora. Next base: position 14,896,388 of record CM064862.1, on the reverse strand, counting down.
TCCTCAACCTTCCACAGGATCAGCTCAACCAGATCTCCCAGATCATCTATCTATGGTCTCATTTATGCATCCCAGCAACAACACAGACAATGACTTTCAGCCCCAACTTCTTGAAGTCGTGCTACCAATTACAGGTGTCAACATGCATTCAATGCAGACAAGATCCAAAAATGGAATTTTCAAGACTAAGGCTCTTCTGTCTACTTATACACATTCTCTTGAAGTTGATCTCACTCTGGTAGAACCCTCCTCCTTTAAAACTGCTTCAGCTAGTCCAGTTTGGCAACAAGCAATGCAGGAGGAAATGAATGCTCTTTACAGTCAGGATACTTGGACCCTGGTCCCTCTTCCTTCTTCCAGAAACTTGGTAGGTTGTAAGTGGGTATACAGAATTAAGAAGCACTCTGATGGTACAGTTGCCAGACACAAAGCCAGGTTAGTTGCCAAGGGTTTTAGTCAAGAAGAAGGGCTGGATTATGGTGAAACATTTAGTCCTGTAGTCAAAACTACCACTGTCAGATTGGTTCTTTCCTTGGCTGCTTATTTTCAGTGGCACCTGAGACAGTTGGATGTTAAAAACGCCTTTCTTCATGGAGAACTCAAGGAGGAGGTTTATATGTCTCAACCCCCAGGTTTTGAGGACCCCAAGCACCCAGACTATGTATGCAGACTTCAAAAATCCCTCTATGGCCTGAAGCAGGCTCCTCGAGCATGGAATGAAAAATTCACTACTTTCCTACCTGAACTAGGATTTCAGACCACCTGGGCAGATTCTTCACTATTTGTCAAACAAACCACTTCTGCTCTGATTGTTCTCCTACTGTATGTCGATGATATTATCATTACAGGGAGCAGTGATGTTGCGATCACAGAGGTTGTTTCAGCCCTCACTGCTGTTTTTGATATGAAGGACCTAGGAAAATTGCATTACTTTATAGGTCTTCAGATAGACTACACTCCCACTGGCCTCTTCATCTCTCAGTCCAAGTATGTCCAAGATATTCTCACCAAAACGTCAATGCTTGACAGTTCTGCGGTTGAGACACCAAGTGTACCTGGTTCCAGATTGAAAAAATCTGATGGTCCCTTGTACAGCAATCCAACAAACTATAGGAGCATTGTGGGTGCTCTGCAGTATTTGACCTTTACAAGACCTGATATTGTTTTCTCTATGAATCAAGTCTGTCAGTATATGCACACTCCCTCTGAATCTCACTTTATGGCTGTTAAACGGATCCTTCGTTTTCTAAAGGGTACATCTCATCATGGGATCTCCTACAAAGCTGGTTCCTTGGACCTCATTGCATACACTGATGCAGATTGGGCAGGTGATCCGAATGATAGACGGTCTACCACAGGTGTGGTTGTTTATCTTGGTGAAAATCCCATTTCTTGGATGTCCAAGAAGCAGACTACTGTCTCTCGATCCAGCACCGAATCTGAGTATCGTGCTCTAGCTATTACAGCAGCTGAAGTCTCATGGATTCGACAACTTTTGTGTGCCTTGCACATTCCACTTCTTAAGCCTCTATTGATCTATTGTGACAGCACGTCGGCTACCAGTTTATGTGCCAATCCTATCTTCCACTCTCGAGCAAAGCACATCGAAATCGACTATCACTTTGTGCGAGAGAGGGTGGTTCGAGGTGATCTTAATGTTCAACATATCTCATCCGGTGATCAAGTTGCGGATATTTTCACAAAAGCCTTGACTGAGGACTTGTTCTACTTACATTCCTCCAATCTGATGCTCGAAGTCAATCCTCCATCAGCTTGCGGGGGGATGTTAGCTGTGCAGCGTACCAGTTCTAATGGAGCTGCAATACAGCAGAAGATTACCTCATACACGTGTTAGTAAACACATCAAGTTGTGATGATTAGCTCGATCATTCTGTTACAAGCTCTGTTAGGACAGTTTTACAATTAGTTAGTTACTGTTAGGCTAATCTTGGGAGATTTCTTACTCTCTAAGATAGTATAAAGCATGCACGATTAATGTTGTAAAAAAGAAACTGTGTATAGGACACTGAACAAATTCAATTGAATCTTTTTCTTCTTCTTCTACCTGTTTCCCTTCTGTTCTCCTCTAAATCCCACTCTTTTCCTTTCTTCTAATCAAGTCTGAATATCAAACACTTATTAAATTAAAAGTTTGCTTAAAAAGTGATTGACATTTTTTAGTAGGAAAAACTATTGTTACCATTTTTGAATTTCACACTAATTTTAATTATCGGTTATAAACTTTATTATTAGTAGCATATTCTTTAAACTATATCTAAATGTGTAAGGAGACAATTATTCTATTAAATTTCTCAACCTTGAATATTTATTATATTAAATTTCACAACGTTTTGTATATTCTCTTAAAAATAAAGATAAAGTTGTACTATTATATATGTTTTTTTTAATATAAATAGTAGAGAAATTTAATAGAAGGGTTATCCTTACATTTTTAGACAGTTTAAAAACGTTTGCTACTAATTACAAAATTTAAAGATGAAAACTAAAAATTTGAAGATGATAGCTAATTATTTTGAAGTTCAAGAACGCTGGTAATAATTTTTCCCTTTTTGTTATCCAGTTACATGGTGATTAAGAATTCAAGATGCTTGGGTATTTACCATATTGTTCATTACTTATGAAGTTGTTCGAGCTGGCATATAAATCACTCATTCAGCAATAATAATATTTATGCATGGAAATTATATATATACGTACTGCACACATAATATGATAATATTTTTGAGCTAATTAATTAGCAGCCACGTACTCACATTAACCTCCCCACACCTCGTCCTCAAGAATCATATGATACGATCAATCTTTATAGCACAAACCCCGTGAAGCCCGCAAGATATCGACTCACTCGATCAAAGGCCGGCCTATATATGCCCTGTTGCACGCAACACCTCTATCCAAATCGCCCTTCTTCTATTTTATGCATATATAATATATTCTTTAGTTGATATATACTAGGCTTGTTCAAAGTATGAATCTAGCTAATTAATTATAATTAAGAATTATGAAGTCGCGACAAATTCAGTACAACTGCATATATCTATGTATTATCAATGCTCAAAATGCAAATTTGAGAGTGAAGCTGCAGATTGATTAGGGTTCATTCATCGTATTGAATAATGTTTGTATTCTCTTTTGAGAAAATCTCGCTATAGAGAGCATCTTCCTTTCTAATTTTGTCCTCAATTACTAATTTAATTTGGCTGCCTCTAAATTAATATAAGCGCAGGTAGAGTGTTGCATTTCAAATGTCACCATCCAAAATATAAAAAATTAAAAAAAAACAAAAATTATAGAAAATATTGATAGTGATTAGTGGAGAAACAGCAACACCAAATAGTGATTAGTGGAGAAAAAGCCACACTAAATAGTGATTTATATACCCAAAAGAGAGTAGATTTATTTAAAATAGAAATATATATCGTACACTCCCAAGCTATCTTGAAGCACTTGCTAGCAACACTTTGGGCAAGCGTGCCATTACTATATTCTTATTCATATTCAAGGATAATAACCCTCACTTCTCATGCAAAAAGCTTTGCTTTTATGATCTCCTTTTGATATATATAGTGATTAAAAACCCTCGTAATCTATCAATGCACAATATATTACACACGTGCCCCACGCACACACATATATAAAAAAAAACACCATGAGATCGAAAGCAGATTAAAAAACATCACAATCAAACGCTTGATAAATATGCACCCACCAAGATTTCCCAAAGTCCAAATCAGAAGCACCATAACGAGGAGGGAAAGCGAAGGGCGTGGTTGATGCTTAATGGAGGAAAAGACTAGGAAGAAGCAAACATAATAAACTCTCATTATCATCTTTTAGTTTTAGATGAAAAATATAATTATGCACAACCCACAAACAATACCAAAGCTAAAAGCCAAAATCGACCGTCGATTTCACCATCAACATCATCATCATATGAAAAAAGCAAACACAACCAACAACCCCAAAAAGAAAAGAAGAATCCCCCGACACCACCGAACCACAAAGTATGAAAGTTCATCCACAAAAAAAGAGTAGTAGTACACTGATAAAATCTCCGCTATATCAATTAGACAATTATTAGTGTTTATATATCTGAATATGAATGTGACATTAGTGGTACATCCAAAAGGTTAGCATAATGTAGTCTCTTTGAATACATTAATAGCTAGGGCAAACTTGTAATGGGTTTGTATGCTCTAGTATTGGAGTTCGATTTGCAAATGATTAGATCAAGATTTAAATAGATTATAGCATGTTACTCTTTCCAAAATTACTCTCACAGCAAATGAATTCGTAATATTATTTATTATATCAACATTTAATACAGGACTATAATCGTTAGAGGCCAGGTGCATTAATACTCTTTCCAAAATTATTCTCACAACAAATGATGGAATTCATATATTATTGTTTTATTATCTACAATAAGCAGATAGACTCGTGTAACTACCCTTCTCTAATTGACCTTGTTAGTAGAATGATGCGGTTAAAACTGCTTATTATCGTTTCATTTACAACAAATGAACTGTTATGTTATTGTTTCACTGTCAAATGAATTGTTATATTCTCTTGCTAATTTGTTTACAACAAAGGAACTGCTTATTATCGTTTCATTAAGTAGATAGACGGCAAAGAACAAATAAGCTATTATATTATTGTATCATTACGTTCGGCATACATAAGGTAAACAGACTCATCCTATCATGATCGGATTGTCCGGTGGTTGCCTATGTAAGTAGATAAACTAAGATCGTGTACCACACTAGCTTCTTGTTTGCTTTGCTTTGCTTTGCTTTGTCTGTGACGCAAGCAAATTAGATCAAGTAATGATGAATACAGGGAAGTATTTTTTTCATCCGAAGCAACTAGTATTAGTCCGTTTCAAGCATTTTAAAATATATTCCCTCTGCACTTAACTAGAAAGAAAGATACTAAAAAAAGAACAAAATTAATTATCAAAAAGTGAATTAAGTAAAAAGGTTCATCTTCTACTATGAGACAAATCATGATCTAAGGGCAAATCGTGTGTAATTATCATGATCTAAGGGCAAATCATGATCTAAGGTTCAAGCATTTTTTTCATCTTCATCGTGTGTAATTATCATAATCTAAGGGCAAATCATGATGGCTCGCCAAAAGGGATATGGGACAAGCTTTAAGCTAATCACTTTGCCTTTTTTTTTTATTATGAGATTTAAATCCTTTTTCCAAATTCTAATTTTCATGCACAAATCAAAGGGGATATTCGAACACATAAGTGTCACAAACGCAAAGATTTTCCCAATCTTCATTTTGAAATGATCATAGAGAATTGTTGTTTTTAATAAAAGTTACTAAAAGCCTACATAAAAAAATAATGAACCCCACAACAAACCAAAGGCTGCGTTTGGCCACGAGAGGATCTAAAAAGCCACATCCATTTACAAAAGGTTAACCAAAGGCTGACAGAAATTATTTATAACCAAAAAAATTCAAGGCGGTGTTTTTTTGGAAATTTTGGATATTGCCTTTTACAAAAACTCACAGATTTTTCTTCTAATCCCACCCGACGTTTACTTAGTCTACCCAGAAGGGCAACAGCCTTCATACAAAGCCAGGCCCAAAATTTAAAACCCAAAGAGAGAGAGAAGGAAAAAAATGTGGAGAGTAGTTTGGATTCTCTACGGAATTAGACCTCTCTGGGGTCGACAAAAATAGACAAGCCAGGTGGTGATTTAGTCCAGTCACCAACAGAGCCATCACTGTAGTCTTCCCCGAGCCGCTTGATGCACCACAAATCTTCGGCGCACGATAGCCTCTTCCAGTGTGGAATTCCCACCCTAAGCGGCTCGCGACCCGATACTTCCGTGGCCACCACCCCGCACCCGTGCTCTTTCGCCAAGTTGTGCGCGTGGCCGCAAAGTGCCTTCAAGAACTTATCCGCGCGTGGACCCGCCCCTCCAAGACCGTACAAGAAATGGAACCCGAACGGCCTGAAAAGCTCCGGAACTGAAGGCAGCCTCAGCCAGGGCAACGCCCGGTCCACAACTCTCGTCGTCTTCGCGAGCGTCCTTCTCACGCGCGACGCGCCCCGGACCTCAAGTGTGTAAACGTCTTTGCAGTTCCAGACGCTGAGGACGGCCCAGGACTCGGGCGGGTCGGCCAGGAACTGATCCGACCCGGGCCAGGACTCGGCCGCTATGCTGCCACGTGGCACGGCAAGGAAAGTGCCGAGGCTGAGGCGGTTGTTGAGGACGGCGTCAATGTCACGGGGAAAGAATTCCGTGGTGGCCAATTGGCGGCGGTAGAGTGACTCGGCGTCGGAGGATGCAAGGTGGATGATGTCGACTTTGGAGGAGATTTTCACCCGGTGGGCGAATACCGGATTGACGAGGATGGCCGGCGTACGAAACTTGGAGTAGCCGCATTTTCCGGTGAAGAGATTGATGGAGGCTTGGTTGTCATTATCCGTGGCCATGTAGGAATATTCCGCTCCGTTTTCTCGGAACCACTCCTCCACTCTGCTCACCAGCTTCAATCCTATTCCCATCCGTCTGTTCAATAATTAAAAATAATAATTAATAAAAAAATCATTTTCTCTCGGTCAATTTGAAATGAAAAAAATGAAGCGTTTTATTTTAAAATTTTTAATTGGTCGGGGTGGGATGAAAAAATAAGTGAGTGTGTGTGTGTGCGTTTAGTCATATTTAATTACCGGTGAGACGGAGAGACGCGGAGGCCTAAGACGTATGCGAGCTTGGTGTAAACAGGAACGGGTTTGATGAGAGTATTGTCATCCTCAACGACGACGCCGTTTCTGTTGAGATGAGTAACGTTTTTGGCATTTCTAGAGAGCTTCTTGCCACATGTAACGGTTTTGATGCAACCCCTAATCATACCTACTATCTCCTTCTCTTCGCCCATCACCACCACCTCAGCCACCTACACATTAAAAATCATAAATCAAATTTTGATTCCAACGTACGTTTCATATAATAAAAAGTTAATGAAAATAATAATCATTTGTATTGTTGTTGTTGTTGTTGCTGCCGTTAAGTTGTTATTTTTACCAGCATGAGGTAAGCAGGGGAGTGGCGGACCCGGCAAATGGGGTCGCCGAGGAGATCGGTGAAGAGGGAGAGCTCACCGCCGGGGCCCACCTCGCACCGCCTCTCGACATCTTCAACCCCTTGACAGTCGTGGGTGGGGTCGAACTCTCTCACCACTACATCAACCACCGATGGGAGGTGGGTATGATCGTACTCTATCATATTTCTCTCTCTGCGGGTTGTATGTAGCAAACTGAAAGTGAATCCAACACACGTGACGCTCTCTTGTGGTTTTGAGGATGGGTATAAATAGGAAAAGGGGAGGGGGAGGAGGAGGTGGAGGTTTATGTATGAAGAGAGAGTGAAAATAACGTGAGTTGGAAGCAAGAAAAGCTTGACACAGGAGGCACAGCTAGCTCGATCAGCTCATATGTATGAAGCTTGGCATATCATCAACAAACCATATATAGGCCAGAGGCGGGGAGGGACCCATCTACCTCTAAATCAAAAATCAAAATGTAAAATATGAAAAATGAAAAAGGAAATGAAAGGTTGGGGGAAAGAGAGAGAGAGAGAGAGAGAGGGGACGTAGAGCACTCGTACAATATATAATCACCATTGAATCCTTAAAACACCTTATTTGAGTAATTTTTTATTGAATAATCTTTTTTAAAAAGAAAAAGTTGTATGAAAATCAACTGTTTAAATGTATAATTTTGTAGAAGGGACCAAGAGCACTCGTACAATATATAACATATTTACCTGACAAATTTCTTTTCGGTACATAAAATACATGAACATTTTCTCTTCTGTCCCTTTCTATTTTAGCTTTTTCATTCTCTCTCCAAGACTAGCAGTGAGTGAAGAAGAACTAGTATTTAGAAAAATTATTAGCAATTCATTATTGGTAATGAGAAAAGGAAAGAGGAAATGGCGGCTAAGGCTGCGCGCAGTCTTTTAGGTTTTTCCTTTCTTTTTAGGATTTAATTAATAAATCATTTCATTTCCACGGATGGAGGCATTGCCATCATGACCCCATTTCTAATCATTATCCTTTCAAATTTATTTAAGGCTTTAAATTTAAATTTAATGCTCAACCTCCGCCGCTAGGCCTCTCAATCTCCGATAGTCCCATCCATCCATACATGACTACCATCATGGACATGCCCATCATTATCTTAAAATGCATTGTTTATTTAAAGTGAAATTTTTTAAGGAAAATAATATTTCAGCAGTCTTTATTTTGCTTTTTATTTTTTCGTCAAGTATTTTTAGTAATAAGATAAAAACTAGCGGTGTAAATGTTCATTTACCCATATGGTTTTTTTATATTCTTCTCATCAGATCATACATCTTATCCATAAAAATAAAAAATAAAAAAAACTTTACTTGAATCTAGAAAAAGCCGTTCACTATAAAAACGTATTATTCGATAACAATAATTACGGCAACAACATTATGTAATATTAGTTCATTTGTTTCCAATTTAGGTACTCTTTATTCCTCCTATCATTTCCCATCACAAAAACCCGTAATTTTAGTTGATTAGGGTATATTAATGATAGAGGAAGCTGGAAAGGTTGTTATTTTTTTTTAAAATTAAATACCGAGTTTCTCTAACGTCACCACGTGGCAACGGATGCCGATCTTTTCGCGAGGTAACTCTCTGGATTTTTGGTCGTTGGTTTTTATTGGTGATGGAAATTTTCTGATGAGTCTAGTGGAGTCTCTGTCTCTCTGAGGAGCGAGTGCTACACCTCTAAAAACGGTTTTCTGCTTTAAACAACTCATAGCGTGGAATTTCCGGTCGTTATCGTCATCAATTACAGATGGACGGCTGCGATCATCTCATTTTAGGGATAGCTAATGCAACGCCGGCCTACTGTACTTGATGTGTTGATGGTGCACTGCTGTAGGCTAACGCTAAAATCAGTAAATGTGCAGCCTATACAAAGACTAGACATTTGATTTCATTTAACAAAGTCAAACACCCTTACGCCCATTATTGAATCGCAGCCGTTGAGTTGGAATGCCACATCGAGGGCGATGGACCGCTATGCCATGGAAGGCGATAGTGCGTTTGAACTTTGATTGCATGCATAAAACAGTTTCGACAATGATTGGTTAATCCAGCGGAAGTTGGCACGTCACCCGTAAATTGGTCCTACAAATTAATATAATTCAGTTTTCGATTAATCATTTATTACTCAATCATTTTCGTTTAAAGCGTTGAAATAAAAATAAATTAATTCACATAAAGATGAACACTATTATTATTCGGTATTATTCCTCAACGTTCTAAAGATGAGAAATTTCAGGGTGAATTCATATAAATTACGATTATGTATATTCTTTTACGATATGTATTTCAATTTTATATTTAACTTATATAAACTACTATGATATATATATATATATTCAACTACGATATGTAATTTAATGTTTTTTAGCTTGTGAGCACAGTAAATTCACTTCTATTACATGCATAATATGCATAGCAATCAATCGTTGCATTGGCAATACTTAAAATTTTAGATCAATACAAATATAGATAATGTTAGGGTTTTCCGGGTGAAATAGTTTAACATTAGAAGGAGAACCTCATATAGAAAATTATAATAAAGAAAACAAAAAATAATAGCAATGGGCTAGAGAATTCATCGGTTGTGGCATGATCACCAGAACTATCACAACAAGAGATCTGAATTTTTAATGCAAAACATGTGGTCACCTTACCATTTGCCTTTTAAAAAACAATAAGAAATGAAAGGAGAAGTAGAAGTAGAAGAAGTGGGGAATAAAAAAGAAAAGAGAACAGTCTAAATCTGTTTTGTTTCCTATAATATGAATGCTTTGGGGATAATGGGCTAAACTTAATACATTATTGAGCATATTAAAATGAAAGACATGAGAAATAGGAGAAAATATGAGAAAAGCAAATAATAAGCACGCGAGGTTTGGCAAAGACCCATTTTTTTATACCCATTATTTAGTACACTACTAATTAATGGAAGACATTTTTTGTAAGTTGGGGAAGGAGTGTGCATATAACAAATGTTATATATGATTGATATCCTCAATAAAATGCAATGCATAAAGAGACACATTATTCGTTTATTAACATGTAGTGGGGCCTTTGTTTTGTGGGGTCCCCTTCAAATATCTGTTGGGTCCAATCGATGCTTTGTGGAGAGGTCGGCTTTCAGATTATTTGGTTCATTTTCATTTTGGATTTGTCTCCCATTGGAAATGGAAATCATCAACAATTATTGTAATTATTAGTATTCTTTAAGAAAAATGTTTGTTTTGATTTTTAAAAAATAAAATAAAAAGATGTTTGATTCCTAATTAAGCTAACGAGAGTAGTTGGGTTGGCAATAAAAAGTCCAAGAGTGATTTATGTTCAGTTCTTATTAAATTCAAAATTGTGTTATTTTTACGTGTTAAGAAATATATAATTAGTAAAATAAAACATATATAAATATTAATTAGTCGAATCTTTTCCAATTATAATAACCTCAATTTACTCTTTATAATAGCTATAAGATCGGTCTTTTCACTGAAACTATGAGATCGGTTTGTGTGACTAGAGTTTGCTTTCTTTACTTTCTATAGTAAAAGATTATGTCTTGAACATTTATGCATAGGGAATTCCTTCTCTCCTTGCAAGCTCATGATTGAATTACAAAGATGAATGATTATAGAATGATTTTGGGAGAGCGGATATGTATATTGGATATAAATCTTATGCGTTATATATGTTGAACTCGAGATCTAAAATTTCTCACTATACAATTAGTATGAACGCTATATGTAAAGAGCTCATTATCGACCTCAATATAGTTAGAATTCGAACCTTCTTTGTTACATTTGATCGAATTAAACTAAGTGCATGATTATGTAATCAAATTCCCATCATAGATTTGGAGATGATTTGCCTATTTTGGTACCATGATAAAGTGAGCACATGTAATCTAAAATCAATTAGTAAAATTATTCACGACCTTATTTATCACGATTCACAATTTGTATTTAATTTAGCTACAATATTTATTTTTATTGCCCAATATAATATGAAACATAATCAGCCAATATATACTCTTTCAATTACAGCAACAAAAGTTGCATTTGATTCTAGTCGGTCCAATTTTTGCACTTGATGTCATCGATTATTCTAAAAGTACTTGAAAGATCTACCAAATATTTCCCAATGAATTATAAAATAAAAAAAATACACATACAACTACGTGCTCTAACTACTTGACTATATATATACTACATACATATAATTGTGTTCTATGGCCGGGGTCTCCCTCCCTTTCATCTAATCTCGTCAAAGATTCCAATTTCGTGCTCTAACATTAATATCATCATATCTAATCTTTAATTATCAATTCATTAGAAGTATAATAACGAGTAATTGATTGGGTGTGCATATCGTATGCCACAGTCTAACCCAAAATTCAGGAAATGGAAAAAACCTCAGTAGTTTTCATCTGGCTTAATTATCTCATAGCTATTATTAGAGTATCTATTCTCGTTTCCTTTGAAATTTCAGAAATTTGAAATCTTTATTGCGATTTTTTGTTTAAAATGCATCCTACTTTTTTTTTTCTTGAAGATTTCTGGTCAAAATACACGAAGCATATTACATATAAAAATAAATAAATAATTAAATATATGGATTAGAATAAAGTGACAATGATGTAAAAAAAAAAAACCATGATGGGATTCTTTTGCTCTTCATTAAATTATCATTTGTCGATAAAATAATTATGGTGATCCTAAGTAAGAATCCAACTACGTACATGTAGACATCAACCATATATATATTATTCTGTCAATGCAATTGCGGAGCTTCTATTAGAATATTGGGAATCGTGGGAAAATATTTAGACTGATTTTTATCCTAATAAAAAGTATTAAGACTTTCAATTATGACTAAGTACTAATAATCTCATAATTATTCTATTCTTTTTTTAAAGGGGATTAATGTCTTTTGCCTGGGATTTTATTCAGAATCTCATTTATTAGTCAATAAACACGAATTAGGCTTTGATCCGATCTCGATAAAACTGATCCCATGACGAATACGATGATCGATCATAATGTGAACACATGATTCGTGCGAAGTTTTTGGCTTTTCTCTTGCATATATTAAACCCCGTTTATTCCTTCATTAAGCTAGCATTATCATTTTGATTAGGTCGATGATGGATCAAAAAACCAGTATTCATTTCAATACAAATTGTTCTAACTTGCCCAATCAACTCTTTAAAGTTCTCCAAATAATACTAATTTATTTTCATTGTCAACCTAGCTGGAAATTTCCTCCAAACACACATCTCTTAATGAGCGCTACCGAATGATGAACTTAATTTGTGTGACTATGATCAACCACAGCCCATAGAATGACGTTTCAAATAGTCGATCTGTAATTCAAATGGCCATACAAAATATGAATCGCTCTTGACCAAAGAGTTCCCAATTAGACCGTTAATGATAAAAAAAAATAGAAAAGATTAAGATGGAGTTGCTAAGCTAGGCACGTAGCTAGCTTGGGAGGGCATATGTAATGCAGGACCACATAGGTATTGTTTGGAGAGATTATATGTCCTCCTCATGGCTCATGCGCAAACTACAAAAATCGCTTTGATAAAAATATATAATAATTAGGGTTTGGTCAAAAAAGGAAGAACATGGGTCCGCGACACGTATCATGTTTACATGGTTCACCCTAGCTACATATATGCAATGAAAAATAAAATAAAATAATTATTGGAGGGATAAAAAAGAAAACAGTTAGGGACAAATGGCAGGACAAATGCCTCGAAGAAAATTTGTGTTTAGGGATCTTGTCTGTTTTATTGCGATTAATTTGGGGTCCGTACATGGGGCTTTTAGAAGATAAATGAGATGTAGAATAATAATAGGGGTTTATAGAGTTGTGAAGCACAACCAAGATTGTAGGGCGGGTGCCAAACAAGTGGTAACAGTATTAGGTTATGTCTCATGGTTGGATATCACATGGGGATATTAGGACCGAGAAGGACGAAAGCGTGTCAACATTTTGAAGCTCTGGTTTGCATATAAAAATGGTGCAACTAGGGAAACATGTTCATCACAATATGATCTTGCAAATTGTCTTTTGCCCCAATGGAAACGACCAAATAGCAAACTTGTCATTTGGGGTTTGATTAAATAATCATTAAGACAGTTGGAAAGCGGTAGAATGTGAGATTTACCCTATTCTTTATCTATATTCAAGTAATTTAGTAGTTAAAGCTATTTTCGCGTATACGCGCTTCACAAGTTGTGGATTCGATTTCCTTTAGAATCAGACCAAGATTAAAATGCGGAATTATGACGGATAATAGATTTATGTTCTAATATTTCCAAAATTTTATCTAACTAACAGGAGTTCAATGTGTGGCTTTCCTCCTTAACCAAAACCATAATTTTTGAAATTAAGTCACGTAATAAATCGATTATTATAATCCACAAATGTAATTTCTGTCACCATTTATATGAGTCAATATGAAAGTGGACTTTCATGATATTATTAGAGAAAATGATGGTAGTGGATATATGGTGTGGCTCGAGGAATAATAGCGTGGGGGGGGGGGGGGGGGGGGGTGTCATAAGTTTTAGGTAATATATGTATTGCCATGCAGCTTCTCCCTCTCTTCGTTTTGTTTTTTGTTAAATGCAGAGAATAAAAAAAGCCAAGGTAGCCATGAGATCGATATCATTTGCATTGGTCAGCCTAGCTAGCTAGGTTTCTTTGGCCTCGAGACATTAAATTAACCCCGGGAAAACTGGTTTTCATGGTCTAACAATTAAGTTACGTACATGAAAATAAAGCAATTATTTTTTCTTAAGCCAAGCCATATCAACCACCTTAACCAATAAGCACACCTTAATTTGTTCCCTTCTTGTAATCGAGATCAACATGTTTTTAGGGTCGGTGACTTGCAAGCTAGAAGCTTGACCTATCTACGAACAAAATCCACATCTAGGTCCTATTGCTAACAAGTTGAATATGTTTCCTTTTTCTCCTTTTCACACATGTTACATTTTTCGATAATATGCTAGCTAGTGATTGATCTATTTGAGATAACGTGCAATAATTTGCTACGTACCATTCCTTTTTCCCTTGTCAAGTTAATTCGTTTTCAAACTGGCTGCGTGCCCGTGCCATATTGCCATGTCGATTTGGTTCTTGGGCTACAGGATTGGGGGAGACAATTAGGGCAGAGATCCGGTGGGAGATCTGGTGGTGCAAAATTGGCAGACGAGGTTGAGAGATGATGATGAGCATTTGAAGTTTGAAGTTTGAATTGAATTAGTTTTTAAAATGAATGGAGGGTTGGGGATGGGACGTACTTGGAGAGTTGGAGGGCTAGCTGAGGATGGAGCTGTCATTTATAGGATTTGTCTTTTTAGGGCATTTGTAGGGCTGGTGTCCGACACTAGGGTGCGGCCCTGGCTCGGACGAATCCCCAACCTTATGCGCCATGTTCCCTTCTCACTCAGAACTTAGATATCAGTATATCACACACACCCTGCCCTTTATATTGTCTTTGCCTGCTTGCCCCATCACCCACTTCTCTATATCTATCTAGTCCTCATGTTTTGACAAGACCTTTCGTTCTGCAGCCCAATAAAGACAATCAAATCTGTTATGTTCCATCAACTTGAGTCAATGCAACTTCACAAGCTATTCATAATCATTATAGGCTGCTTCTAAAATAAGCCCTCGATAGTCATTATATTCATCAAATTTACTTAAACTTATAGTGAATTTAGATAATAAAAAATTGAGTTAAAAATACCTTAATTAACTCTTACGTTCTTTTAAGAATAACTCATTGAATGAAATAGAAAAAAGTAACTAGTATCAAACGTTTTATTATTATTGTCGGGATTTAAAATGCTGAGTGTCTTTCGATGAGATAAAATTTTTCACATTCATAGAATGTGAATATTATATATAAACATATAACGTTGATTGTCCAAAATGTATGATTCATGATTCTACCATCAATGAAAAATCCACTAAAATCCGGAAGAAACTTTTAGTGATAAATAACAGGAGAAAAAACAAGCTTTGAATGCGGTTGTTTGTGGTAAGCTCATGCAAAGCTAAATGATTTTCAATATTTGTCCGAGTCGGTCCAATCAAAACATGCTACAGCTAACAGCTGGATATATTTTGACTGGCAAACGGCACACAGAAACGTACCTTTAGATTTGAGTAAATTAAATTACTGCACTCTGCCAAGTGACAGCTATTATTGTCTTCCTCTTTTTCACTATAGAGGACACTCGACAGTAAAGAACATGAGGCCGGGGTCCATCGTCGACGTCAAACTTTCATCTCGATCTATAACAAATTATTATTTTTATATAAACATAACTAGCTTATATATTTTTGTGCTCACAATTGAATCCAATTTATGATCATGCGTGACCTCAAAATGAGTAAGAAAAGTTGCAACCATATTCTCTTGTTCAAACTCAGTTTTCATATGATCTCTTGATTTGTATTTTTACATTTGTTCCTCATTTTTTTCTGATTTTTGTTTTTTGTAAATTTCAAATAAAAAAAGTTAAAAATAAAAAAAAAAGAATTAAAAAACTAGGCTATATGATAACTATTTCGTTTTTATTTCCAAATTTTCACTTCCTGTGCGCAAAATCGTAAAAGAGTACAGGAGATGTAGGACGAAAAATGAGAAGTACGTGTGGAATGGAGAATAAGAAATATAAGAACGATCACAAAAACTAAAAAGCGAACAAAAAAATGGGTTTTTAATTTTTAATTTTTGTATTCATTTTTTTTTATACACTTGTTCTATATTTTTTTTCAGCATATGTCCTTCATCATGTATCCTAATTAAGTTAACCTACAAATTCATACAATTCACGTAGAAGTCGAAAGTCTCGTTGCTTTTAGTGTTGACTGTATACGTGAATACTGTTTTCTCTTAACTTCTTGTGCGTTTTTCAGGGGATGTATACAGTATACGTATATATAACAACAAAAACATATCGTACTAAAAGCCTGAAGTGGCGAAGCATACTAGCTAGCATAGCATGGGGCATGGGGCATGGGACATTGAGAGACCTATCCATATTCCATGTACGGATGTACCTATTTGTGGTTGTGGATATTGGATAACAACGATGCAATATATGATGCATGCATGATATTCATGCATGGAGCGTATATATGAAGACGATGGGTGGTAGCTATTTTTAATACTGTTTTCTCTTAACTTCATCGTTCTTTACTCATTCATGTACAGTGGGTTTTATATATTATGCTTCGCCACAAACATTACATATTTTTAATCCCAAAGAAACAAAAAGTTACCTGTTTCACCTTCATATTTTACACCCAATCATGGGTATGTATCTTTACCCCATGATTAATTTGTGAAATCTCATGTGGATATACCCTAGTGTCCAACCACTCATTGACCTCGATCGGTGCGATATAGTATGCTAGATATTAAATTCTAAATTGATTTAATATTTTAAATTAATTTAGTATGGTATTAAAAATTGAATTAGTATTAAAAATGGATTTGCCATCTTATATAATTATATATATTTTTTTTTTCTAGTCAAGTTTATTGTAATTATCATGGAATAGATGTTTTTGTATATTCAATAATAAAATTAAAAAATAAACTCTCATTTTTTATTTTTAACATGGTACCAGAGTAAATACGTGCATGAGACACAAACTCGTTGTGCTTCTTTGCATGTGGGTGTGCAAACTCTAATTTCGTTGTGCACTTACGAGAAACTAACTTAGTGGTCTCATATGACACATTATTCACTTACGATTAAAACACTTTTTTGAACACCCATCAGATTTTAATTCAATTCAAACAGCGACAATAATA
The DNA here is from genome assembly GCA_032719365.1 of Prinsepia uniflora. NCBI lineage: Eukaryota > Viridiplantae > Streptophyta > Magnoliopsida > Rosales > Rosaceae > Prinsepia > Prinsepia uniflora. The sequence continues at coordinate 14,879,422 of CM064862.1, read as the reverse complement.
TCTGAAACTTCAAATATTGGTAATAACATCCGCAAATTCAAATAACGGTAATAGCATCGGAAAATTCAAACAACATCAATAACATCTGAAACTTCAAACAACGACAATAACAACCACAACTTCTTAGCATCCAACGACACAACATTCGACGGCACAACATCCGAAGACACAACATCAAACGACACATTACTAACTTAATCAACTAGTTGAGACTTCACAACATTCACTCTCGAGCTTGAGGAGAAGTGTTAGAAATCAAATCCTATATTGATTTAGCATCAAAAAATGATTTGATATCCATATTTGATATCTTGTTTAATTATGGAGAATATCTTTCTTTCGTAGTGAGGCTTACTATAAGTACCATATAATGAGTATCTTTGTACATTCAATAACACAATTAATAAGTATTCTCTTATATTTTATTTTAGACATGGTATCAGATCAAATGCTCATGAGATACAACCTCATTGCACTTTCTATTGTGGGTGTGCAGACCCTAATTCCTCCCTGCACCCACGACAAACATACTTGGTGGTCCCACATGGCACATACTTGATTTATAACTAAAGCACTTTTTCAAACATCCATCAAATTTCATTCCATTCAAACAACAACAATAACTTTGAACCGTGGTAATAGCATCCATAAATTCAAACAGCAGCAATAGCCACTACAACTTCTTAACATATGATGGCATAACATTCGACGACACATCATTCGACTGGACAACATCCGACGACACATCACTGACTTAATCAGTAAGTTGGGATTTCACAATATTCACTCTCTAACTTGAAATGTAGTGTTAGAAATCAAATCCTAAATTGATTTACTATCTTAGATTGATTTAATACCAAAAATTGATTTGATATGCAGATTTGATATCTTATTTAATTATTTAGAATATTTCATTTTCTAATTAGTAATTAGGTTTACCATAACTACAATAAAATATGTGAATATGTGTCTTTGTACATTCAATAATACAATTAAGAAATATTGTCCTATTTTTTATTTTTGACATGGTATCAGAGTAAACACGCTCATGAGATACAAACTCGTTGCGAATTTATGACTAAAGAAATTTTCCGAACACCCATTAAATTTCATTCTATTCAAATAGCGAAAATAGCATCCGCAAATTCAAATAGAAACAATAACATCCACAACTTCAAAGAGCGGAAATAGCAACTGCAGCTTCTCAGTATCTGACGACACAACATGCAACGACACATCATTCGATGACACATCATTCGATTGTACAACATCCGATGACAAAGTATCTGATAACACATCACCGACTTAGTCGGCAAGTTGAGACTTCATAATATTCACTCTCCAACTTTATGTGGAGTGTTAGAAATCAAATCCTAAATTGATTTAGTATCTTTAGATTGATTTGATATCCAAATTTGATATCTTGTTTAATTATTTATAATATTTTTCTAGTTAGGCTTATTGTAACTACTATATAATGATTTTCTTTGTACATTCAATAATAAATTAAGAAATATTCCCCCATATTTTATTTTTGACATGGTATTAGAGCAAATATGCTCATGAGACACAAATTTGTTACGCTTTCTCCCATGTGGGTGTGCGGAAACTAATACCTTTGTGCACCCACGAAAAACATACTTAGTGGTCCTATTGGGCACATATATGATTTATGACTGCAACAATTTTTCGAACACTCATCAAAATTCCATTCCAATCAAACAGCGGTGATAGCATCTGCAACTTCAAGTAGCTGCAATAACATCCACAACTTCAAACAACGACAATGACACCTATAGCTTCTTAGGATACAAGGACACAACATTGGACGACATATCATTCAATGATACAACATCCGACATCATAACATTCGACGACACATAACTTACTTAATCAACAAGTTAGGACTTCACAACATTCACCTTCCAACTTGAGGAGGAGTGATACAAATTAAATTCTAAATTGATTTAGTACCTTAGATTAATTTAGTATGAAAATTGATTTGATATTTTGTTTAATTATTTAGAATATTTTTGTTTTCTAGTTAGACTTACTGTAACTACTATATAATAGGTATCTTTGTTCATTTAGTAATACAATTACGAAATATTCTCTCATATTTTATTTTTGACATGGTATTAGAGCAAATACGTTCATACAACACAAAGCACCCACGAGAAATATAATTGGTGGTCTCATGTACATGGCACATACTTGATTTAAGACTAAAACACTTTTCCAAACACCTATCAAAATTCCATTTTATTCAAACAACAGTAATAACATCCGCAACTTCAAATAATGACAATAGTATCAGCAAATTCAAACAACATTAATAGTAACCACATCTTCTTAGCATCTGACGACATAATATTCGACGACACAATATTTGACGGGACATCAATGACTTATCAGTAAGTTAAAGCTTCACAACATTCACTCTCCAACATGAGGTGGAGTGTTAGAAATCAAATCTTAGAATGATTTAGTATCTTAGATTGATTTAGTATCAAAAAATTGATTTGATTTCCAGATTTGATATCTTATTTAATTATGTAGAATATTAACCTTTAGGCTTACTATAACTACTATATAATGGTTGTCTTTGTACATTCAATCATACAATTAAGAAATATTCCCACATCTTTTATTTTTTGCATCGTATCAGAGCAAATAAACTCATGAGACACAAACTCATTGCACTTCTTTTCTTGTGAGTGTGCAAACCTTAATTCTTTCGTGCACCCACGACAAACGTACTTGGTGGTCTCACAGGGTATATACTTGATTTATGACTAAAACAATTTTCCAAACATCAATCAAAATTCAATTCCATTCAAACACTGACAATAACATCCATAACTTCAAATAACGAAAAATAACATATGCAACTTCAAACAGCAGTAATTGCAACCGCAACTTCTTAGTATGACATCACAACATTCAAACACATCATTTGACACACATCATTCGACGACACAACATCCGATGACACAACATTTGATGGCACATTACAAATTTAGTTAGCAAGTTGGGACTTCACAACATTCACTTTCCAACTTGAGGGTGGGTGTTAGAAATCAAATCCTAAATTGATCTATTATCAAAAATTAATTTGATATCTAGGTTTGATCTCTTGTTTAATTATTTAGAATATTTTTCTTTCTTAGTTAGGTTTCTTGTAACTACAATATAATAAGTGTCTTTGTACATTCAATACTACAATTAAGAAATATTCTCCTATTGTAACACCCCGGAAATTCGAGGATTTCCATATTGTAATTTAATGTGTGATTTGACGATTTTACCCCTGTGAATGGTATGGTCAAATTGTTGACTTTTTGATTGATGAACTAAATGGACCTTGACCTATGACCGTGACGTAGTTCGGGACGTCACGAGTTCATAGACAGGTGGCACGTCCAATTCGGACGATCAGGGTAAAAATTATGACTATCGGAAGTTCAGGGGCATTACCGTAATTTGGACTCTCGGGGGAAAATGTTGACTTTTCTTTTGACAACTAATTTTCAGTTGACTCTAGGACCGTTGGGTAGGCCTCGACGTCCTGAGTCCGTAGACAGGCGGCACGCCGAAATCGGACTTCGTACGAGGAAGTTATGGTCAGAAACGTGAATTCGGGAAGTTCGTGTCTCGGTTTTCGTGTCGAATATTAAATTCAGGAAATCTGATTGGAGGACATCTGGTGAGTGACAAGTGTCACTCACCCATTGGCTAGATTGGATCAGATCCACTATTGGATTAATTATCATTTAAATCTGCTTTAAATTACAGCCCTTAGATCTGAAATCCTTTGATTTGATCTCAGCCTTTGATCTCATTCTGAGATTTAATCCTGGCCCTTGATTCATTTTCCTATTCAGTATTAAAAGTCCATGAGTTCATGCACCCATGTGTTCATTCCCTTAAACCGTGTGTGCGATTTCTCCCTGGAACCAGCCCATCAGCCACCACCACTCAACCCCACACCTCAGACAACCAGCAGCCACACCCCTGACGCCGGCCACCGCTCCACGGCCACCCTGCACGGCGGCATCCTTCCAAACCCGTGAAGGAAACCCGCGGAACCCAAGTCACCAAACCATCCCAACCTTTGATCTAGGCCTGGAACCAACGTGCGGTTGTGACCACCGTGACTACTGGACGGCAAGGAGTTGACCCTGTCAGTGTACGGCGGCGACACGGCGGCGTTCGGACGTTAAACCCGTAGGTAACCATTTTCCTTCCCGGCTTCAAAACACCTGATTGTGACGTTGACATCATTGAGTTGTTGTTAGGACTCGTCTAGGTGACCTTGACGACCATTTTGGAACCAGGACCAGGGCTGAACAACCGTCGACTCACCGGGAAGGATTACCAGAACCGGCAACCAAGCTTCCCGTCGAGTCTCAGGTAACCTCCAAGACCTAAAACCTAATTCTAATTACATAGAACCAATCTAGGGACTAGGACGAGTATTTAGGAATTGAAAGGACTGAAAATGACCCAGAAATGAAGGAATGGCAACCGGGTCTCGATCGCGGGTCTGATCGACCCGAGTTGCAGGAAAACGGGTCAACCCGTCTGATGACAGTGGTGCTGACGTGGCACCCTGTCAGTCTGTCAGATGACGTGGACCAACCGTGAGCCGACACGTGTCACATGTCAGTGCACAGTCAGCACTGACATGTCAGTGACGTGGACCAGTCAGGGACTGCCACGTGTCACTGACATGTCAGTGACGTGGACCAGTGCCGTGCTGACACGTGGCACATGTCAGATCTGACACGTGGTCTGACAGATCAGTGAGGTGGACCAATCAGATGGTGACACGTGGCACCTGTCAGAGTCTGACATGTCAGACCTGCCAGCTGTCAGATGACGTCAGCATGACGTCATGCTGACGTCAGCAGTGACGTCAGCGATGACGTCAGCAGGAACTGTTCCTGCGTTGACCGGCGCGTGGGGGCGCGTGTGAACAGTGTTTCTGGTGGGACCACCACCATTCTTTAGGTTTCGACGATCCGGATCCAATGGCGGTGGTTTCGGGTCGATCGGAGATCATTAAGTTGGTCAAAATAAGGTTTATTGCCTTGGGAAGCGCGTTCGGGCGGCTTTCCCGGGTCGGTTTCGACCTAGGCTTTCATGGTTGAATGTTGGGGGTTTAATTTGACCTTTACGAATACTTGGATTTGACAGGGATTGTACATTTGTACCAGGACGAGGGTATACGTTCGGTTTCTAGCAGGATTGTACTGTGAGTGGGCCATTTTCTTAAACCCTTGTGTGCATAAATGTTTTCTGGTTTTATTATACTTATTCACATGCTAAAACAATGATGGTTTTGATGATATGGAAAGTGTGGTTATGGCACGTTTCACGGTATTTGGGCTTGAGACCCGTCCGGTGAAACTGAATGGTTGGTTCGGATTCTATCTATGTATATATATGTTTGCATGTGGATATCAATAAAATGTATTTGTTACTGCACTGTATAGATCCTTCCATATTGTATTGTCTCCTCCGGATGAGGTACCCCGGAGAGGTCACGGACGTCTAGTACGTCCAGCGTCTATGACGCTAAGCATCGGGGATGCTGTACCCGAACGGGGTTCGGGGATTGAACTCGGAAATTGAGACCCGAGTGGCACGCGTAGCCTTGTGATTGTGACCTATTGGACGTCAGGGACGTCAGACATCAGGGATGTCGGGATTGGAGTGTATAGTGCAGCAACTAAAATTATGGTTATGGTTTTGCTATATGCCTTATGGTTCATATTATATGGTTTATGATTTTGGAATTATGGTGCACGCATATTTGGAAAACGGAGGGGTAAATTATATGTTTTACTTATCAAACGATTTCATAAACTTGTGTTTCGGTCCACTCACCCTTACTGTTTTGATAACCCCTCCAGGTCGGGAAACTGAGGTAGAGGAGGAACCAGAGGCTGAGGCATAGATCTACTTCTGCGTACCTGAACCCCTGCTGGGCGGTGTACCCGCAGGATTACTTTAGAGTCGTGCTCGCAAATTTGTAATTTTGGATTATATCCCTTGTCTGACATTCGTTTAATTCGGATTTTATGTATGACTTTAATTTGGTTATTTATGCTTTTAAATGTTTTGAGGTTAAAATTGGTATGAATTATTGGGTGTCATACGGGAGCAGGGCACGTCCCCTTGTGGTCCCTGTGGGATCGGGGCGGGTCCTGTCAGCTTGGTATCAGAGCACTAGGTTGTGGTCAGTACTAGGGTATTGGTCTGCATGCTAGACTAGCGATTAGTACTAGTTACTTTTCGACTTTTAAGAATATTGTTTTCTGATCTATGCCTCTTGACAGTTGGTTATGCCTCCTAGGAGAATTCCGCATACTCGAACGGACGAGGATCTAGAAAGAGAGATGGAATGCGCGAGCATCGAAAGGGCTCAACGTTTGGGAGCCCCTCCTTTCTGCGGGGGATCAAACCCCGAGGATGCTCACGACTGGATCACCAAGTGGGAGAGGATCTTCTCGGTGATGCACTGCCCTCCGGGCGAACGAGTGACTCTGGCGGCCTTCTTACTGGAGGGAGGAGCCTACCAGTGGTGGCATGGACTCGAAATGTCCGGGTGGTCTGTCCATACCACTACCTGGGAAGCTTTTCGTTCCAGGTTTCTGGACCAGTACTACCCGCGATCCTTTCGCGCGGCGCGAGAGGCGGAATTCCTGCGGCTGGAGCAGGGTGACATGTCTGTTTCAGACTACGAGCAAACATTCGGGAGACTTTCCCGGTTCGCTGCCTCATTCGTAAGCACGGAGGAGGACAAATGCCAGCGGTTTGAGCTTGGACTCCGAGGGGAGATCCGGGCCAGTGTGACTGCTACCACTCATGCTTCTCTGAGGGATATGGTCGACGCAGCGGTGCGTGTCGAGGCCAGTCTGGCGGCACACCAATCACGACAACCTTCGGGGGAGGGGCGACGTCAGGATCGCCCACATCATGGGCCATCAGGCCGGAAGAACAACAGGGGAGGGAGCTACAGAGGAGCACCCTCATCCTTCAAGGGTCGTGGCTGGTCGGGTCGACGTGGAGGCTCTCAGGGCAGAGGATCTGGACACAATTCTGGGCAGCACTCATCTTGGAGTGGTGCATCTGGTGGGCATTCGGGCAGGCCAAGGCCAGTAACTTGTTTTGCTTGCGGAGAGGAAGGCCACTATGCCTGCGATTGTCCGCAGTTGTCCAAAAACAACGACGCTGGGGGCTCGAGTGTGGTGCAGAGCACGGCGTCCCACACTAACGAAGGTCGCGGTCAGGGAGGTGACCGTGGTGCTGGACGTGGCGCGCGCGGGCGCGGACGGAACGGAGGGCTGAGGGCCCAAGTGTTTGCAATGACCCAGCAGCAGGCGAGGACTGCTCCAGGCGTGGTCACGGGTACACTACATATCCTTAATTTTCTTGTACGTGTATTAATGGATGCGGGGGCTACACATTCTTTTATTTCGAGGAGTTGTGCTGGTTTGCTTGATTGTGTGGTATCAGCCTTAGATTGCGAAATGGGTGTTGGCACCCCGATGGGTACCGTGTACCTTGTGAATCAGGTGATTCAGAGGTGCCCGGTAAGAATTGAGGATGTGGATTTACCAGCAGACTTAATTATTCTGGATATCCACGACTTCGATATAATCCTAGGGATGGATTGGCTGTCGGAGCACGGATCGCTCATCGACTGCTGTAGCAAGCAAGTAATTTTGCGGAGCCCGGGTTTGCCGGAAGTTATCTTTCAGGGGGAACGTGATGGTTCGCCTCCTGAAGTGATTTCGTCACTTACTGCTACCAAACTTCTACGGAAGGGATGCCAGGGTTATCTGGCGCATGTCGTGTCGGAACGGGTCGATACTCCGGTTATCGACGAAATACCGGTGGTCTGTGAGTTTCCGGACGTATTCCCGGAAGACTTACCTGGATTGCCACCATCGCGGGAGATTGAGTTTACTATTGAACTACTCCCGGGTACCCGACCTATATCCCAGGCACCATACCGGATGGCGCCGGCCGAGTTACGGGAACTCAAGACTCAATTGCAGGAGTTGGTAGATTTGGGATATGTCCGACCGAGCACTTCACCGTGGGGAGCACCGGTGTTGTTCGTGAAGAAGAAGGAAGGAAGTCTCCGTTTATGTATTGATTATCGACAACTCAACAAGGTGACATTGAGGAACCAGTATCCTCTACCCAGGATTGATGACCTTTTCGACCAGTTGCGGGGAGCTCAGTGCTTCTCGAAAATTGATTTGCGATCTGGGTATCACCAACTGAGGATTTCGGAGGAGGATATTCCGAAAACTGCTTTTCGAACCCGTTACGGGCACTACGAGTTCCTTGTTATGCCATTTGGTTTGACGAATGCTCCAGCAGCATTCATGGATCTGATGAACCGGGTCTTCCGACCCTACCTGGATAAGTTCGTGATTGTGTTCATCGATGATATTTTGGTATACTCGAGGAGTGCCCGTGCACATGAAGAACATCTACGGTTGGTCTTGGAGAAACTGAGACAAGAACAATTGTATGCCAAGCTGAGCAAGTGTCAGTTTTGGCTGAGCAGTATTGGTTTTCTGGGACACGTGATATCAACGGATGGGATTTGCGTGGATCCCCAGAAAACAGAAGCGGTGACCAACTGGGCTAGACCGACAACGGTGACCGAGGTGCGGAGTTTCGTCGGATTAGCAGGCTACTACCGGAGATTCGTGGAGGGTTTCTCCAAAATTGCTGCACCATTGACTCGTCTGACTCGGAAAGGAGTAAAGTTTATCTGGGACGAGCAGTGCGATCGGAGCTTTCAAGAGTTGAAGGATCGATTGACCACTGCACCTGTCCTTGCATTGCCGGACGACAGTGGAGAGTTTGTAGTTTTCAGTGATGCTTCACTGCAAGGTTTGGGCTGCGTGTTGATGCAAACTGGCAAGGTTATCGCCTATGCATCCCGGCAGCTGAAGACTCATGAGTTGAACTACCCTACCCATGATTTGGAGTTGGCGGCGGTGGTTCATGCTCTCAAAATCTGGAGACATTATCTGTTCGGCGCAACGTGTCGAATATACACCGACCACCAGAGTCTTAAGTATTTATTCACTCAGAAGGAGCTCAACATGAGACAACGGAGATGGTTGGAGCTACTGAAGGACTATGACTGTACGATCGAGTACCACCCGGGTAAGGCCAATGTGGTGGCGGATGCACTCAGCAGGAAATCTGCGGGAACTATTGCACACCTAGGGATGGTGTATCTTCCCTTGTTAGTGGAACTCCGGAAGACGGGAGTTATTTTGGGTACAGATGCGCATGGAGCTTTGTTGGCCAGCTTCCATGTGCGACCAGTACTGATTGATCGGATCATTGAAGCACAACTGCAGGATCCGATACTCTGTATTTACAGAATTGAGGTCGATGCGGATGGGAGACAGGATTTTACCATCCGGGACGATGGAGCACTGGTGAAATTGGGCCGTTTGTGCGTACCTGCAGTGGCAGAGTTACGGGCCGAGATACTTGAAGAGGCCCACAGTTCGGCCTATGCTATGCATCCGGGAGGTACAAAGATGTACCGTACCCTCCGGAACCATTATTGGTGGCCAGGAATGAAGAAGGATATTGCTGAGTTCGTGAGCAAATGCTTAACCTGTCAGCAGGTTAAGGCGGAACGGCAGAGACCGTATGGGGCTATGCAGCCACTTCCGATTCCTGAGTGGAAGTGGGATCACATCACCATGGACTTCGTCTTTAAGTTACCGAGGACTCAGAGTGGAGTGGACGGAGTATGGGTGATCGTGGATCGGTTAACCAAATCAGCCCATTTTCTGCCAGTTCAGGAAACCTATAAACCTAACCGACTGGCTCAGTTGTTTGTGAAGGAAATCATACGATTGCATGGTACGCCGGAATCGATCGTGTCCGATCGTGATCCGCGTTTCACTTCCAGGTTCTGGCGGAGTTTGCAAGCTACTTTGGGAACAAACCTACGTTTCAGTACTGCTTTCCATCCACAGACCGATGGACAGTCTGAGAGAACCATTCAAACCCTGGAGGACATGATGAGGTCATGTGTACTACAGTTTCAAGACTCTTGGGATACTCATTTGCCATTGATGGAATTCGCTTACAACAACAGCTATCAGGCAAGCATCGGGATGGCACCTTATGAGGCACTGTATGGCCGACAGTGCAGGACACCTATCTGCTGGACGGAGGTAGGGGAGCGAGCGGCTGTAGGGCCGGAGATAATGGACTTAACCATGGAAACTGTTCGCGTGATCAAGGAAAGATTGAAGGTGGCACAGGATCGCCAGAAGAGTTATGCCGACCGACGGATTCGAGACTTGGAGTTTGAAGTGGGAGATTTTGTCTTCCTGAAGTTGTCTCCGTGGAAAGGGATTATCCGTTTTGGCCGACGGGGGAAACTGAGTCCGCGTTTTATCGGACCTTATGAGATTGTGGAGAGAATTGGCAGAGTTGCATACAGATTGGCACTACCCCCAGAACTATCAAGAGTTCACGATGTTTTCCACGTATCGATGTTGCGGATGTACGTACGAGATGCTTCTCATGTACTTGGGGAACAACCTGTCGAACTACGGGAGGATTTGAGCTTTGAAGAACAACCAGTACAGATCTTGGATCGGAAGGACAAGGTACTACGACGGAAGACGATCCCTCTCGTGAAGATTCTCTGGAGAAACCAGAACGTGGAAGAAGCCACATGGGAGCCTGAGGCTCAGATGCGAGAACATTTTCCTCATTTGTTTCTTTGAAATTTCGGGACGAAATTTCTTAAGGGGGGAAGGTTGTAACACCCCGGAAATTCGAGGATTTCCATATTGTAATTTAATGTGTGATTTGACGATTTTACCCCTGTGAATGGTATGGTCAAATTGTTGACTTTTTGATTGATGAACTAAATGGACCTTGACCTATGACCGTGACGTAGTTCGGGATGTCACGAGTTCATAGACAGGTGGCACGTCCAATTCGGACGATCAGGGTAAAAGTTATGACTATCGGAAGTTCAGGGGCATTACCGTAATTTGGACTCTCGGGGGAAAATGTTGACTTTTCTTTTGACAACTAATTTTCAGTTGACTCTAGGACCGTTGGGTAGGCCTCGACGTCCTGAGTCCGTAGACAGGCGGCACGCCGAAATCGGACTTCGTACGAGGAAGTTATGGTCAGAAACGTGAATTCGGGAAGTTCGTGTCTCGGTTTTCGTGTCGAATATTAAATTCAGGAAATCTGATTGGAGGACATCTGGTGAGTGACAAGTGTCACTCACCCATTGGCTAGATTGGATCAGATCCACTATTGGATTAATTATCATTTAAATCTGCTTTAAATTACAGCCCTTAGATCTGAAATCCTTTGATTTGATCTCAGCCTTTGATCTCATTCTGAGATTTAATCCTGGCCCTTGATTCATTTTCCTATTCAGTATTAAAAGTCCATGAGTTCATGCACCCATGTGTTCATTCCCTTAAACCGTGTGTGCGATTTCTCCCTGGAACCAGCCCATCAGCCACCACCACTCAACCCCACACCTCAGACAACCAGCAGCCACACCCCTGACGCCGGCCACCGCTCCACGGCCACCCTGCACGGCGGCATCCTTCCAAACCCGTGAAGGAAACCCGCGGAACCCAAGTCACCAAACCATCCCAACCTTTGATCTAGGCCTGGAACCAACGTGCGGTTGTGACCACCGTGACTACTGGACGGCAAGGAGTTGACCCTGTCAGTGTACGGCGGCGACACGGCGGCGTTCGGACGTTAAACCCGTAGGTAACCATTTTCCTTCCCGGCTTCAAAACACCTGATTGTGACGTTGACATCATTGAGTTGTTGTTAGGACTCGTCTAGGTGACCTTGAAGACCATTTTGGAACCAGGACCAGGGCTGAACAACCGTCGACTCACCGGGAAGGATTACCAGAACCGGCAACCAAGCTTCCCGTCGAGTCTCAGGTAACCTCCTAGACCTAAAACCTAATTCTAATTACATAGAACCAATCTAGGGACTAGGACGAGTATTTAGGAATTGAAAGGACTGAAAATGACCCAGAAATGAAGGAATGGCAACCGGGTCTCGATCGCGGGTCTGATCGACCCGAGTTGCAGGAAAACGGGTCAACCCGTCTGATGACAGTGGTGCTGACGTGGCACCCTGTCAGTCTGTCAGATGACGTGGACCAACCGTGAGCCGACACGTGTCACATGTCAGTGCACAGTCAGCACTGACATGTCAGTGACGTGGACCAGTCAGGGACTGCCACGTGTCACTGACATGTCAGTGACGTGGACCAGTGCCGTGCTGACACGTGGCACATGTCAGATCTGACACGTGGTCTGACAGATCAGTGAGGTGGACCAATCAGATGGTGACACGTGGCACCTGTCAGAGTCTGACATGTCAGACCTGCCAGCTGTCAGATGACGTCAGCATGACGTCATGCTGACGTCAGCAGTGACGTCAGCGATGACGTCAGCAGGAACTGTTCCTGCGTTGACCGCCGCGTTGACCGGCGCGTGGGGGCGCGTGTGAACAGTGTTTCTGGTGGGACCACCACCATTCTTTAGGTTTCGACGATCCGGATCCAATGGCGGTGGTTTCGGGTCGATCGGAGATCATTAAGTTGGTCAAAATAAGGTTTATTGCCTTGGGAAGCGCGTTCGGACGGCTTTCCCGGGTCGGTTTCGACCTAGGCTTTCATGGTTGAATGTTGGGGGTTTAATTTGACCTTTACGAATACTTGGATTTGACAGGGATTGTACATTTGTACCAGGACGAGGGTATACGTTCGGTTTCTAGCAGGATTGTACTGTGAGTGGGCCATTTTCTTAAACCCTTGTGTGCATAAATGTTTTCTGGTTTTATTATACTTATTCACATGCTAAAACAATGATGGTTTTGATGATATGGAAAGTGTGGTTATGGCACGTTTCACGGTATTTGGGCTTGAGACCCGTCCGGTGAAACTGAATGGTTGGTTCGGATTCTATCTATGTATATATATGTTTGCATGTGGATATCAATAAAATGTATTTGTTACTGCACTGTATAGATCCTTCCATATTGTATTGTCTCCTCCGGATGAGGTACCCCGGAGAGGTCACGGACGTCTAGTACGTCCAGCGTCTATGACGCTAAGCATCGGGGATGCTGTACCCGAACGGGGTTCGGGGATTGAACTCGGAAATTGAGACCCGAGTGGCACGCGTAGCCTTGTGATTGTGACCTATTGGACGTCAGGGACGTCAGACATCAGGGATGTCGGGATTGGAGTGTATAGTGCAGCAACTAAAATTATGGTTATGGTTTTGCTATATGCCTTATGGTTCATATTATATGGTTTATGATTTTGGAATTATGGTGCACGCATATTTGGAAAACGGAGGGGTAAATTATATGTTTTACTTATCAAACGATTTCATAAACTTGTGTTTCGGTCCACTCACCCTTACTGTTTTGATAACCCCTCCAGGTCGGGAAACTGAGGTAGAGGAGGAACCAGAGGCTGAGGCATAGATCTACTTCTGCGTACCTGAACCCCTGCTGGGCGGTGTACCCGCAGGATTACTTTAGAGTCGTGCTCGCAAATTTGTAATTTTGGATTATATCCCTTGTCTGACATTCGTTTAATTCGGATTTTATGTATGACTTTAATTTGGTTATTTATGCTTTTAAATGTTTTGAGGTTAAAATTGGTATGAATTATTGGGTGTCAGACGGGAGCAGGGCACGTCCCCTTGTGGTCCCTGTGGGATCGGGGCGGGTCCTGTCACCTATCTTTTATTTTTGACATGATATCAGAGCAAATATGCTCATGAGACACAAACTTGTTACCCTTACTCCCATATGAGTGTGAGGACCCTAATTTCTCCATGCACCCATGACAAACATACTTCGTGGTTCTATAGGGCACATAATTGATTTATGAATAAACAGTTTCCCGAACACCTATCAAAATTTCATTCCATTTAAATAGTAACAACAACATTCGCAACTTCAAACAACAGCAATGGCATCCGAAACTTCAAACAGCGGAAATAGCAACAACAACAATGGCATCCGAAACTTCAAACAGCGGAAATAGAAACCGCAGCTTCTTAGCATCCAACGATACAACAATTGACGACACATCATTCGACGACACAACATCCTAACTCACTACATCTGAAAACACATCACTGACTTAATCAACTAGTTGAGACTTTAGAACATTCACTCTTCAACTTGAGGGGAGTGTTAGAAATTAAATTCGAAATTGATTTAGTATCTTAGGTTGATTTAGTATCAAAAATTGATTTGGTATCCAGATTTCATATCTTTTTTAATTTTCCAGAATCTTTTTTCTTTTCTCGTTAGGATTATTGTAACTACTATATAATGGGTATTTTCGTACATTTAATAATACAATTAAGAATATTCTCTCATTTTTTTTTGACATGGTATCAAAGCAAATACGCTCATAGGACACAAACTCGTTGCACTTCCTCCCCTATGGGTGCATACCCTAATTCCTCTGTGCACCTGTGGGAAACATACGTGGTGGTCCCTAAGGCACATACTTGATATATAACGAAAGTACTTTTTTCGAATACCCTTCAAAATTCCATTCCATTCAAATGATGGCAATATCATCCGCAATTTCAAACAGCGGCGATAGGAACGACAGCTTCTTAGAATCCAACGACACAACATTCGACTGCACATCATTCGATGACACAACATCCGACGACACATCAGTGACTTAATCAGCAAGTTGGGGCTTCAAAAAATTCACTCTCCAACTTGAGGGGGAGTGTTAGAAACCAAATCTTAAATTGATATAGCATCAAAAATTGATTTGATATCTAGATTTGATATCTTGTTTAATTATCTAAAATATTTTTTTCCCTAGGTAGACTTACTGTAACTATTATATAATGAGTGTCTTTGTACATGCAATAATACAATTAAGAAATATTCTCCCATTTTTTATTTTTGACATATTATGCCACCATGTAATTACCTGAATATTTTTCTAAGCTTTTTGTTTGGAGTATTGTCAAACTATGGTCTTTTATCTAACTTTGAACTGCGGGGAAACATTACATTAAAAGATTAGATAAATTTTACCTTTAGAGTACAAATGAACTAAGTAATACATTCATTATGTATAGGCTCATTCCTCGTTTAAATTCTTTCTAGTATATATAGCACTTGGTTTATACCCATAGCGTTTGGAAACTACACTGCTTCTACAATTGAGTTCATCAACTATCTATTGTTCCTTGCTGTTAGATTCACTTGTTGACAAATTTTTTTTAAAAAAAGAGGACTCGGTTTGTAGATGGTAGTTGGTACCCATCCATTTTGGTTGTATTATAATATCGATTTGTAATTAATTATCAGATTATTAAACACACAATTGGAGACATAATTGCCTTGTAATTCCAATTTGGAATAACTCTTTCTCCTTTGACCTGTTTCAAAGACAAAATGAAAATAAACTTACAAGGAGATTGTCCCTCTTATAATCTCTATCTTTTGTTTGTAATACAATTATTAACTTTACCTTCATAGCTACTAAAAAATGAAACTTACAAATCAAACCATGTACAAGTTTAATTTTCACCAAAATAAATAATAGTTATTGACATAGTGACATAGTGACATGGTGATATTAACATAGAATTAATAGTGCATAATAGTTATCGTGTCAATGAAAATAAATAAGTCAGTTATAATAACTTTGATTTTACGATAGACATAGAAATGTACATATCTTTATTGACATAGTAATATTAATGTAGAATTAACGGTGTATGATAATTATAGTGTCAATTAAAATGAATAAGCTTGTTATAATATGACGGGATTAACGATATATATATATATATTATGTATCATAATCTAATAAACTAATGAAAATAGTGTGGGCATCTGCTGACAGGTGTACTCTGTGTGGTCCTCTTTATAGCTGTTCCCAATATCGGATTATATGCCAAATGTTTCATAATCTAAATTAATCTTAAGGTTTATGTCTTAACTTTGTCTCCAATTATATCCCGAAGCCCCACCCTCAGTCAAAGTGAGTGTTAAACAACCCATTCAAGGTTAAATCCAATCATTTTAGTTACGTAATTGAACCGTTTTGTTAATGCGATTGAGAAGCACGTGCTTAACGAGTGAGCAACAGTAATTCACAAAGGGCAAGGTTATATCCTTTTGGATGACATTTCTTAGAGCAGGTCTAGCAGGGGGATGTTTTGCCTGTGCAAGGCTCTTTGTAGCCCATAGACTACGTTTTGTGTTTCTTTTGGGTAAAATATTGTCCAGGCAAAGACAAGTTTCTGGGTTATTTTTGGCCTGCTCGGGCAAGACTCTTAGAAGGACCTATCAATAAAGCTACAACCAATCCTAATAGGCCACGTGTTCAGTATTAATAATTGTCCACTCGTGTTTTTATGGACCATGGGAAAATATGTTTTGATTTTATCGGTCACTCGTGTTTTACGATATGCATGCAAGTTTGTGAAAACTGGAGGGTAAGATTGTATTTTGATAAATGTTTTTTATAAGAGGTCATTATTGTCCACTCACACCTTTTCTGTTTTGTGACCCTCCAGGCCGTGGTACGACGTTCGGGACAGATCGTGAGGCAGTGACAACAGCAGAAATCCGCGCGAACATCCCTTGTTTGGCAAGCACTGAAGGGGAGTTTCGGACCTTTAGTTGACTTGTTAGACGGGAGCAGGACCGGGCACGGTTTTTGACGTCCAGTTGGGACGGGTCCTGTCAAATTGGTATCAGAGCATTTGGTTCTTGATTTCTGTTGATACGTCATGCCTCCGAGTCGTGCGTCCCGTACACGGTCTGAAGATGGGAGGGGCGAGAGTAGTGTTAGTAAAGGCCCAGATATTGAGCGAGCTCGACGGTTGGGAGCCATTGTGTTTCGTGGTGATTCGGGACCGGATGGTGCCGAAGATTGGCTTACTCGATTGGAAAGGATTTTTGAGGTTATGATATGTCCCCTGGAGGACATGGTACCCTTAGCCACTTTTCTTTTGGATGGCTATGCTTATAGGTGGTGGCATAGTTTATAGTTGACTGGCTGGGATGCCCGTACCTTGGCATGGGATGCATTCCGAGAGCGATTTTTGGATCAGTTTTATCCTCGCTCATTTCGGAACGCTAAGGAGGTTGAGTTTCTCCAATTGCAGCAAGGGAATCGGTCAGTGGTCGATTATGAACAGCAATTTTTGCACTTATCTAGTTTCGCTCCTTTGTATGTGGCTACTGAGGAGGATAAGTGTCGAAGATTTGAGCAGGGATTGAGGAATGAGTTACGGGGTGCTGTAACTGTTGGCTCGTATTCTACCCTGAGGGAATTATCGGATGCTGCTATCCGAGTGGAGGCTACTATTTTACCTGTGCCAGAACAATCTTTGGGCTCTGGACGACGCCGAGAGCGTCAGGATACTGAACAGATGAGTCAGGAAACAACGAAGCGAGTTAGCCTTCATACTCTTGTGTCGCAATCCTCGGTAGGCGTTCATTCGGGTGGAACATCAACCCAGTCGACAAGTAAGCGACGTGGTGGGGCAAGTCGCCTCAGCACTGCCACTTGTCACTTTTGTAGGAAACTTGGACATTTGCGAAGGAACTGCCCCGATCGACTTGACCGTAGGTCAAATAATTGTATTGATACATGTTTTCGTGATACCTTGTAAATGGTTTGTATTGTCCATTTGTGTTGTAGTATTGTATCAGGTGTTTTGGGTGTGTCGGACTAGTGTGGGTCCGGATGGTTGTTTTTGTTAACAGTTTGGTTTGTAGATGGGCGTGTTGGGCCCAGAATAAACTTGACCCGGGGATGAATATTGGTGTTATCGTTTTGGGATCATCCTTGGTTTTCCCTAGGTGGATCGGGTTTGTGATGTCGTGGACATTGGGCATTGTGACGATCTAGGATCGTGATGTTCATGGCCAGCTGACGTAGTGATGGATCTGGACCGTGATCCTGATGATCCAGTTGGGTAGAGAGTTTGTCACTCTTACTCCGGTATGTGAGTCGTAAATGACGGGACCGAACTTCTTTTCGAAGTGGAGCCCTTTTTGGTATATTACACGAGTGAGTAGGTTTCCGAAGTGGTCGGATTTTGTCAACCTTAACCGTGTGGTTGTTGGATTGGCTTCCTTATGAAGTCAACCGAGTATAATGAATGGGTAACCGATAGGTTCGGTTTTGGTGCGTCCGAGTGGACGTGAACGAGATTTCGGGTTTTGGAATCGAATTTTTGGGTGACGATTCAGGATTCGATTTTAGAACTTGAAAGTGGAATACTGGATTTGGGTGCGGAATGATTATTCCAAATGCTAGCTTACGGAATAATGATTTCGGATTCAGATTTGGATATGAATTAAAAATGTGATATATGGATTTGGATTCGGGATTTCTTACGAAATTGCGGATTCGGATTTGGAATTGGAACTAGTTGACTGGTGGAGTTTCGATTTGTCTCTTGCTGGTTTGGGCAAATGGACTCCATTATTGCAAACGTATTTGACTATGACCTAGGTGATTGTAGTCTGGTCAATGGATAGATGTATGTACCTTGTACATGGTTTGGGGTATGATACTTTGCAGACTTGTGGTGTCGGGTGACGGTATACGGGTTATACCAATAGTACGCTGGTGAACGTGTTAGTAGTCGGCTTAATCCTGAAACCATTGGATGGGTTGTGAACGTGAACTGGACATTGAACACGATGCACTGGGCAGAGTGATTCTGATGATTTCAGTGATTGTTTGAGCAGGTGCTCTTAGCCATGGTTGGCTAGTATAACTCTAGTGTTGAGTTGTGTGATCACTGCTAGGCTGGTGTTCAATGTGTTCCAGTTACACCGTCTGTTTGAGTGTGATGACGGTATGCAAATACTCAGGATGAGTGAGTTGGTGGTTAGTGTGACCGCAAGTTGCTTTGCGGCGAGATGTTACCTTGTCGTGACCTTACCAGCATCTGGGATCGCTGAGGGGGTGACAGTTGTGGTTACTGCTGTTGGTATTTGTCGCAGGATTGAGTTTGCCCTGCGAGGGGAGATCATGTTGTTGATCTTGTGCTACATTGACGGACGTGGTGGTATGATGTGTTATCACTGATTTGTTACTGATTGGCACTTTACTAGCGTGGTAAAGCTTGGTGGTGACAGTTTTACTTGTAGTGTCGGCATGGACTGACAAGTGAGTTTTGGTGACTCTCTATGAGAGCGGAAGTCAGGGCACATTAGTGAGTACGTGGGGCCGTCAAGCTGAAAGAGTCAACTTAATGATGACATTGCCAATTTCTGGTGATTAATTTTCACTCGGGGTGGTCGAGTGTAGTCAGTACGACGTGCATCTGTGATGTGACGTCTCTGTGCAGACGAATTCTGTGTTGGCTAGTGGGTGTACATGTGTACACGTGATGTGTGGCCAATTGTTTTCCACGAGGTAGTTGTGGAATACGGATAGTTGAAATTTCGGGGACGAAATTCTTTAAGGAGGGAAGGTTGTAATGACCCGTCCCGAATAACGGGATTGAATATTAATTAATTATGGTTTAGAATGACTAATCGGGGATTAGTTGAGTGAAATCGGACGAATTGTGCAAAATGACCGTTTTGCCCCTAGCGTGGGCAAAATGTTGACTTTTAGTTCGGGCGGTCAAAAGGACTTTGACTGATGACTGTGACGTAGGGGCCAAATGTTGACTTTTTGATCGGGAGGTCCGATGGACGAGGGCCAAGGACCGTTACGTAGGTCTCGTCGATACGAATCCAACGACAGGCGGCATGCCGAAATCGGAGATTCGACGACGAAGTTATGGTCACGGAATCGGGCTCGATTAACCGAACGAACCGGGAATAAAATAATATTTTATTATGAACAGTACCCCGTGACTGTGCACATCCGGATGAGTGACAAGTGTCACCCATCCCTTGATTCCAGCTCCATGTTTCCCTCCCAACACCATCATTACAACATCATCATTTATCCTTCATCATTTCCTCCATTTTCTCCTTAATTTTCTCCTTCTTTGTTTTTCTTACCCGTGAGCATTGAGCAGCAGAATTGGAGAGTGTTAGCTGCCAATTCTAACTGGTTTTGAGGGCAAAATCGAGTGCTTGTTGAGACTAACTCAACTGGGTAAACACGGGAGATTGAGAGTGGCTGAAAACTGGGAATTCGAAAATTGGGTTTTTGGGAGGAAAAATCAAATTGGATGAATTGAGCCTTGTTGATCGAAATTGGGTTCAGTTTCAGTCTTCTGGGATTACTACGATCAATTTTGTAGAAGGAACTAAGTGGAATTGAGGTCGAATTGAGGTAGAACTGAGGAAAGAAACTTTCAGAATTTTCGAGATTGAGTCGAGGAATTGGAGGCTTTGATTGTTGAAATTGAGCTGGGGATTATGTTCCTGAGGATCCCACGATGCTTCTAGATCCATCAATTGGAAGAAACTGATTGAGATTGACTGAACTCCATAGTTGCACAGTGACGAAGAATCGAGTTTGAGTCGTGGCGTTTGAGCCATGAATTGATGCAATTGAGATGGGGAAAGAGTTTACCTGAATCCACTGAAGCTTCTGGTTGCATCAATTGAGAGAAATTGATTGAAATTGAGGGAGTTCTGATGATGAACAGTGTGCGGGGTGTTCTTCGAATGATCAACTGTGATCATGAGGTTTGAGGTAAGTTCGATTGTAATTGTGTCCACAGATCTTAAATTGAACTTAATTCGAAGCTATATGAATGCTCAATTGATGAATTCAGTGTGGATTTGACAGAAAACCAAACGGGTCTGATCGCGGGTTAAAGGACCCGTTTACCAGACAAACGGGTTGGGACGGTGACACTGTAGCTGGCGCGTGGGTTTCACGCGCAGCCACTCACGGCGGCGCGTGGGGGCCCGTCCGGCCTAGTCTCAAGGTGAGGTCAACATGACTTTTGATCCTCTCAGTGTAACGAACATTTTGACGTTGGTTTCGGGGAAATCGGATATTGTTTCGATAATGTTCCGCGTATCCGAAGTTTTTTATTACGTTAAAAATACGTATTTAAATCCCGAAAAAATTGGGGAAAATTATATGATGTATTTTGAGATGTTAGTAACCCTCTATAATGATTTATTGGGAATTTATGATTATTTTAATCAGTCTTTTGGGCACGTTTTACGAGGAACGTGCAAATGATGTTTTGGGCTAGGCCCGGAGTCTAAATGATTTCTAAAATGATATTTTGACTTGGTTGGTGAGTCAATGATGATTTCCGGATTATTCTATTGATTTAAATGTGATTTTAACGGTTTATGTGTAAAAGGTATTTTGGGCTTGAGACCCAGTTGAGAATGATCTTGACTTGGTATGAAGTCGAGATTTGATTGAAATGTTTTGGGATGTAATTCCCGGGATGGTTTCCATTGTGATTGTGATATTCCCAGACGGTCTGTGCTTGGGGGGATTACCCAGACGACCGGAGCTTGGGGGATGTGATTGTAGGATCGGGAGTTGATCCTATGGTAGTCAGCTTCTCGGATGAGACTGAGCCTGGATGTACCACTCGGAGGTGTCTGATCCTGGGGATGTGTTCGCCCAGAGGTGACTGAGCCCGAGGGGGTTGAGCCCAGAGGCGTCTGTGTAACGACCCGTCCCGAATATCGGGATTTAATAATATTTAATTATGATTTACTAATCTGGGATTAGTTGGGCGATTTCGGACGAATTGTGCAAAATGACCGTTTTGCCCCTGGGCGTGGGTAAAACGTTGACTTTTAATTCGGATGGTCAAATGGACTTTGACCGATGACCGTGACGTAGTTTGGGACGTCACGAGTTCATAGACAGGTGGCACGTTCGATTCCGACATTCGCAGAGAAAGTTATGAGATTCGGAAGTTGAGGGGTATTTTGGTAATTTGGCTTATTAGGGGCCAAATGTTGACTTTTTGACCGGGATGTCCGATGGCCGAGGGCCAAGGACCGTTACGTAGGTTTCGTCGATTCGAATCCAACGACAGGCGGCATGCCGAAATCGGAGATTCGACGACGAAGTTATGGTCAGGGAAACGAATTTACGAACCGAGGCTCCGATTAAAAAAAATATTATAATAATGAACAGTACCCGGTGACTGAACACACTTGGATGAGTGACAAGTGTCACTCATCCCTTAATTTGGGGCTTAAGACCAGGATCCATGTTTTGGGGGAACATTATGATTATGTTTTATTAATTAATTATGTTTAATTATTGTTAATTCCTCCATTAACCCTCTCTGATTTCTTAGCCGTGTACAACCAAATGCCATTTTCTTCCTACCTTCATTTCTCTTCCAATTCTGAAACTGAGAGTGAGAAATTGGAGAGAATTCAGAGACTAACTCAACTGGAATTACACGGGGGATTGATCGGGTGAGGGAGATAGAGAAATCGAAAATTGATTTTTGGGAGGGAAATTCGAAATGGATGTTTTGAGCCGTGAGGATCGAAATTGATGATTCAATTCGACTTCTGGGATCAAAACGAACATCTTTGCTTCAAGAACGAAGAGAAACCATGGCGGATTGGGGAAGAACTGAGCTTCCATGGCAGCTCAAAGTCGAGCTTGTGTTCAGTGGGTTTGAGGTAAGTAATTCTCAAATTGACCTTGTAGAAATGTCCCTTACACTCTCACGATGCTAACTGAATGAATTAATTTGGAAAACAGGGACGATATCGTGAAACCCGATTTGAAAACCCGTCGAGGATCGATCGAGAGTCGTGAGGATTTAGACCACGATTTGTGTAATTCGATTTACAGAACTTAAATGGTGATTGATTACAAGGGATCAGTTGAAAGAACGGATTGATTTGATGTTGAATTGGGTGAGATTGAACCGGGTCCTATCGCTGGTTTTTCAACCCGTTTACCAGAGAAACGGGCGAGGATGGTGACTGTAGCAGTCACTGTAGCAGGCGCGTGGCTTTCACGCGCAGCCACTCACGGCGGCGCGTGACGGCGCGTGGGCACGAATCTCGAGGTGAGGTCAACATGACTTCTGTCCTATTTAATGTAACGAACATTTTGGAATTGGTTTCGTGTCGATCGGACACCGTTTCGTTATTGTTAGGGATGTCCGAAGGTTTTAAATCCAGTTTAAAAATACTTAAAAATTCGGGAAAATTACGGGACTTGAATAAGATGTTAATGGTGAGGTTAGTAATCCTCTAATGTGATTTGAACAGGATTGGGAGTCCCGGTGATAGTGGTGTTGCCCGGGAAGGCCTATGGCACGCGTATCGAGGCGCTCGGTTAAACGGTCTGTGAGTGGACATTGGTTTCATAAATTCGATGCATGCATAACTGTTTTATGATTGTTATAATTATGATTAAATGATTTACTTTGGATATCGGTGAATTTAAAATGATTTCACGTATTTCGAGGTGAATTACGTATTTGCACGTAAACCGAGATTTTCTGGATTTTCACCGATTTCCATAAATGTAATTGAATATGATTTCATGAAACGGTTACGAACTTGAATAAAGTAAAATCGGGTCAGGGGCCCAGTTGAACTATGAAATCGGGCTAGGGGCCCAGTTAACTTGTGAAATCGGGCCAGGGGCCCAGTTGATTTCTACATACGATTGCGGGTCGGGGACCCTAAAATGGAATTGAAGAAATGTTTTCCGGTTTACATTTTATATATGTTCACATGCTGGAATCAATAAATGGTTTTGATGATATTTCGGTTATGGCACGTTTCACGGTATTTGGGCATGAGACCCGTTGATGAAACGTAACCATCGGCTCGGATTTTACCTATGTATACCTATATGTTTTGCATGTGGATATCAATAAAATGTATTTAGTACTGCACTGTATAAATCCTTCCATATTATATTGTCTCCTCCGGATGAGGTACCCCGGAGAGGTCACGGACGTCTAGTACGTCCAGCGTCTATGACGCTAAGCATCGGGGATGCTGTACCCGAACGGGGTTCGGGGATTGAACTCGGAAATTGAGACCCGAGTGGCACGCGTAGCCTTGTGATTGTGACCTTATTGACATCAGGGACGTCAGACATCAGGGATGTCGGATTGGAGTGTATAGTGCAGTGGCTAAAATAATGGTTATGGTTTATATTATATGCCTTATGGTTCATATTACTGGATTTATGAAATAACTCTTGGATTTACTTTTGGAAATTGAAACTATGCTTTGGTTTCCGGGCTAAGGCCCTAATGGTTATTTCTAAATAAATATGGGATTATTGGTTTTGGTGCATGCATATGATTTTACTGAGGGGCATAAATGTCTTGTAAATGTTTTAAGCAGACTTGTTTATTTTCGTCCACTCACAGCTTTTGTTTTCAATGCCCTTCAGGTTGATTCCAGATACGACTGCAGCAGAGACTTGAGCATCGCACACCTCCTCCATCGATCCTTACGCACTCTGGAAGCCCGTTTGGGCAATGGCAACCGGTTATCCCTTGTCTGATGCCTCTTGTCAGACGGGAGCACGTCACATTCCATGGTAATCCCGGGGGGATTGGGATGGGTCGTGTCAAGTGGTATCAGAGCAGGTTTTGCTCTTTTGTGCGCGAAGGTCGAGGGTGTGATGTCTCTTTGGGCTGCTGTTCCGTTGTCAACCTGATAGATAGTTTTGGGTTTGTATGGTGGATTGGGTGTGTTTGGCCCGATACGCCGTGCATTGTTGCGATTCAACCCAAGTGGGGTTGTATACGATTAATTGGTAATGTGGGACCGTCGGTTCGGTCATGTGATGATGGATTGTTGTGCCACTGGGCACAGCTAGGTTCAGGGAACCCCATTTGATTGGAAATGTGAAACTCGGTTGAGTATTGGTCTATGTTTTGGACCCTAGTAGTGTTGGCTAGTGTACGGGGGTTGGTGCATCGAAGTTAGCCGATGACCTTCGTGGTGGAACCCACGATGGAACCCACGTTGAGTTGACGATTGGATTGGATTGGACGTCTATATGATGTCAGGACCGCGGGGTCGGTCAGGTTGTGGATTTTACTGCAAAAGGCAGTTGGGTTCGGTGGAACCCTAGGGTGTGACTTTGGAACCCCAATTTATAATTGATGGGCTGGAAAAGTGAACGTTATTTGAGGATTTGTGCTGCGGCAAGCGGCTGAGGTCTTGGATGACCATGTGGATGACTCTAGTGAGTCTTATGGGTTCGATCTATTGATACGGTTGTGAGATGAAATATGGAATCCCGTGTTGGATCGAATATTAGTGTGAGGTGTGGTTACAGATCTTGACAACGATGACTGTTGGTCGACAGTTGTGTCGAGATGACTGGCTATCGAGGGTATTTTGTGTGGCTTTCACACTTGGGGATCAGGGGATGTTCAGGGAACGTCCATTATCCTGATGTGCCAGTGGTCAAATTGGAGGTACCCATAGTCGTGGGGTACGAGTGCTGTTACGGGATCGTCGTTCGTAATGAACGGAGATCCAGGGTAACAACTTAGCACACAGTGTGCTAGCATGGGTGTTCGTGTGCTATGTATGGATGTTGGTATGGTGATACCTTTATGCCAATACTAGTATGGATGCCTGTGTGCTGATACTAGTGTTGATGATGGTGCGTTGGTGCTGGTACTAGCGCTGGTGCTGGTGACAGTAATTGTGATGACGATGAGCCACCATTTGGGGTGTGACTCTGTCATGATGGACATATGATCGGTATCTGCGACTCAGCGGTGGTTGAGTCTTGGACTGGATAGGATCCAGTGGAGGTCGTGATGTGTTGGGATAAGTCCTAACAGGTATATGATGACAAGTGATGAATGGATATTAAGGTATGATTGAAAATTTGGGGAAATTTGGGATGCTGTTCCCTACGTTATGAGAATCAGTGGATTTGGGGAGTTGTTGTCAACTCCGAGATTGGTAAGTTTGTGTACTGCTTATATCCTCAGAGGGTGCAAGGAAGTATTGAAATTGGAAAAGTCGGGAAACCATTCGTGGTATTGAGGTGTGATTGTGAATCACTTGGAACCTGAGGATTGAACCTGTTTAGGTTGAGATGTGAGACAAAGGCAGTATGGTATGCACATCCAGGCGGAGTTGTGGATATCCCGTTCGGAATCGGGGTGTGTGCGTACATGATTATTGGCAGACGTGAGGTCCGAGTAATGAATTGATTCTGGACACGTGGTGGTCCAAGTGAGGTATGGACGTGGGCAGTCCAGTGGTTGGACTTGACATCTCATTGGGAGCATGTTTGTTTCCAACGTGGTTGGAACTCCCGATTTGGGGAGAGTTGTGATTGGGAGACGAGAGGAGTGCTCGTTTCCGCATCAGTGATTGGTATTCCGAAGTCATTAGGGTTGACTTCATATTTCCTGCCGTGGCAGATGATGATTGTTGCTACCAGTACGTTGAGCGTGTATTGGTAGGTGGACCCAGGTTTGGCCTTGGGTCATTGGACACAAGAAGTTGTGTATGATTTTGGATTTGGTGGGAAATGCGAGGTCATCTTTCCACCAAGGGAAATTTGGCGAAGGATTCAATTGAGGGTGTAAGACCCTACGATCAGCTTTCAGATGGATTGTTAACTACGTGGGCATGTGTGGATCCTAGGTGGATCTGATTTGCGATGTTGTCGACTTTGGTCGATGTGACGATCTAGGATCGTGATATTACTTGTCGGGTGACGTAGCGATGGATATGGATTGTGATCTTGATGATCCAGATGGGTGGAGAGTTTATCACTCTTACCTTGGTATGTGAGTCGTAGATGACGGGACTGAACTTCTTTTCGGAGTGAAGTCCATATGGTTTGTGACTTGGTTGAGTAGGTTTCCGATGGGGTCGGATTTTGTCAACCTTTGACGTGTGGATATTGGGATTGGCTTCCCTATGAAGTCAATCGAGTGTTTTGGAGAGGCAACCGATAGATTCGGTTACGTTACGTCTTGATGGACGTAAACGAGGTTTTGGGTTTTGGAATCGAATTTCTGGGTGACGATTCATGATTCGATTGCGAAGCTCGAAAGTGGATTACTGGATTTGGGTGCGGAATGATTATTCCAATGCTAGCTTACGAAATAATGATTTCGGATTCGGATTTGGAAATTGAATAAAATATGATGTTTGGGTTCGGATTCGGGATTTCTTACGAAATTGCGGATTCAGATTCGGAATTGGAACTAGATGACGGGTGGAGTTCGTTTTGTCTCATGATGGTTTGGACAAAGGTACTTCATTATTGGAACGTGTCTGGCTATGACCTGGGTGGTTGTAGGCGGATTGTTGGATTGATGTACGTACAGGGTACGTTATACGAGGATTGTTACGGGTTAGGCTGAGTGGTGCCTAATGGCGGTACATGGGATGTACCACTGGTGTGTAATTAAACGTGTTGGTAATCGGCTTGGTTCTGATATCATTTGTTTGGTTGTGATTGTGGACTGGACATTGGATACTGTGCGCTGTGCAGAGTGATTTTGTCGGGTTCAGTGATTGTATGAGCAGGTGCTCTTGGCCACGGTTGGCTAGTGGAACCCCGGTATTGATATGTGTGATCACTGCTGGGCTGGTATTCAATGTGTTCCAGTTACACCACTTGATTGGGTTAATTGACGGTATACGTACACTCAGGATGAGTGAATTGGTGGTCTGAGTAACCACGAGTAGCCTTGTGTGACTTGATCACACCGTGATTTCCCAGCGTTTTGGTTCGCTGAGGGAGTCGGCGATTATGGACATTGAGATTTATTTATGTTGCAGGAATGGGCTTGCCCTGCGAATTGAGATCATGTGGTTGATCTTACGCTACATCGAGAGTGATGTAGTGCGTGGCGTTGTCACTGACTGGCTGATGGTTGGGGCTTTATCAGGGTGGTAAAGTTTTGTGATGACAGTTTGACTGGTGGTGTCAGCGTGGACTGACAAATGAGATTTGGTGACTCCCAACGGGAGCAAATGTAAGGATTTATTGGCAATGGAAGGGAACCGTCTAGCTGAAGGAGTCAGCTAAATGGTTAAGCGATTTTATCGCGAATCAGGTGATTATGTCCACTCGAGGTGGTCGAGTGTTGTTGATTGTGACGTATGACAGTGATGGGATGTTTGGGTACAGACGAGACTGGTGTTGTCCCAGTAAGTGGGTGTACAGGTGTACACATGATATGAGGTCGAAATGTTTTCCACGAGGTGGTTGTGGAATAAGATTGTTGGTAATTTCGAGGACGAAATTCTTTAAGGAGGGAAGGTTGTAACGACCCGTCCGGAATATCGGGATTTAATAATATTTAATTATGATTTACTAATCTGGGATTAGTTGGGCGATTTCGGACGAATTGTGCAAAATGACCGGTTTGCCCCTGGGCGTGGGTAAAACGTTGAATTTTAATTCGGATGGTCAAATGGACTTTGACCGATGACCGTGACGTAGTTCGGGACGTCACGAGTTCATAGACAGGTGGCACGTTCGATTCCGACATTCGTAGAGAAAGTTATGAGATTCGGAAGTTGAGGGGTATTTTGGTAATTTGGCTTATTAGAGGCCAAATGTTGACTTTTTGACCGGGATGTCCGATGGCCGAGGTCCAAGGACTGTTACGTAGGTTTCGTCGATACGAATCCAACGACAGGCGGCATGCCGAAATCGGAGATTCGACGACGAAGTTATGGTCAAGGAAACGAATTTACGAACCGAGGCTCCGATTAAAAAAAATATTATAATAATGAACAGTACCCAGTGACTGAACACACTTGGATGAGTGACAAGTGTCACTCATCCCTTAATTTGGGGCTTAAGACCAGGATCCATGCTTTGGGGGAACATTATAATTATGTTTTATTAATTAATTATGTTTAATTATTGTTAATTCCTCCATTAACCCTCTCTGATTTCTTAGCCGTGTACAACCAAATGCCATTTTCTTCCTACCTTCATTTCTCTTCCAATTCTGAAACTGAGAGTGAGAAATTGGAGAGAATTCAGAGACTAACTCAACTGGAATTACACGGGGGATTGATCGGGTGAGGGAGACAGAGAAATCGAAAATTGATTTTTGGGAGGGAAATTCGAAATGGATGTTTTGAGCCGTGAGGATCGAAATTGATGATTCAATTCGACTTCTGGGATCAAAACGAACATCTTTGCTTCAAGAACGAAGAGAAACCATGGCGGATTGGGGAAGAACTGAGCTTCCATGGCAGCTCAAAGTCGAGCTTGTGTTCAGTGGGTTTGAGGTAAGTAATTCTCAAATTGACCTTGTAGAAATGTCCCTTACACTCTCACGATGCTAACTGAATGAATTAATTTGGAAAACAGGGACGATATCGTGAAACCCGATTTGAAAACCCGTCGAGGATCGATCGAGAGTCGTGAGGATTTAGACCACGATTTGTGTAATTCGATTTACAGAACTTAAATGGTGATTGATTACAAGGGATCAGTTGAAAGAACAGATTGATTTGATGTTGAATTGGGTGAGATTGAACCGGGTCCTATCGCTGGTTTTTCAACCCGTTTACCAGAGAAACGGGCGAGGATGGTGACTGTAGCAGTCACTGTAGCAGGCGCGTGGCTTTCACGCGCAGCCACTCACGGCGGCGCGTGACGGCGCGTGGGCACGAATCTCGAGGTGAGGTCAACATGACTTCTGTCCTATTTAATGTAACGAACATTTTGGAATTGGTTTCGTGTCGATCGGACACCGTTTCGTTATTGTTCGGGATGTCCGAAGGTTTTAAATCCAGTTTAAAAATACTTAAAAATTCGGGAAAATTACGGGACTTGAATAGGATGTTAATGGTGAGGTTAGTAATCCTCTAATGTGATTTGAACAGGATTGGGAGTCCCGGTGATAGTGGTGTTGCCCGGGAAGGCCTATGGCACGCGTATCGAGGCGCTCGGTTAAACGGTCTGTGAGTGGACATTGGTTTCATAAATTCGATGCATGCATAACTGTTTTATGATTGTTATAATTATGATTAAATGATTTACTTTGGATATCGGTGAATTTAAAATGATTTCACGTATTTCGAGGTGAATTACGTATTTGCACGTAAACCGAGATTTTCTGGATTTTCACCGATTTCCATAAATGTGGTTGAATATGATTTCATGAAATGGTTACGAACTTGAATAAAGTAAAATCGGGCCAGGGGCCCAGTTGAACTATGAAATCGGGCCAGGGGCCCAGTTAACTTGTGAAATCGGGCTAGGGGCCCAGTTGATTTCTACATACGATTGCGGGTCGGGGACCCTAAAATGGAATTGAAGAAATGTTTTCCGGTTTACATTTTATATATGTTCACATGCTGGAATTAATAAATGGTTTTGATGATATTTCGGTTATGGCACGTTTCACGGTATTTGGGCATGAGACCCGTTGATGAAACGTAACCATCGGCTCGGATTTTACCTATGTATACCTATATGTTTTGCATGTGGATATCAATAAAATGTATTTAGTACTGCACTGTATAAATCCTTCCATATTATATTGTCTCCTCCGGATGAGGTACCCCGGAGAGGTCACGGACGTCTAGTACGTCCAGCGTCTATGACGCTAAGCATCGGGGATGCTGTACCCGAACGGGGTTCGGGGATTGAACTCGAAAATTGAGACCCGAGTGGCACGCGTAGCCTTGTGATTGTGACCTTATTGACGCCAGGGACGTCAGACATCAGGGATGTCGGATTGGAGTGTATAGTGCAGTGGCTAAAATAATGGTTATGGTTTATATTATATGCCTTATGGTTCATATTACTGGATTTATGAAATAACTCTTGGATTTACTTTTGGAAATTGAAACTATGCTTTGGTTTCCGGGCTAAGGCCCTAATGGTTATTTCTAAATAAATATGGGATTATTGGTTTTGGTGCATGCATATGATTTTACTGAGGGGCATAAATGTCTTGTAAATGTTTTAAGCAGACTTGTTTATTTTCGTCCACTCACAGCTTTTGTTTTCAATGCCCTTCAGGTTGATTCCGGATACGACTGCAGCAGAGACTTGAGCATCGCACACCTCCTCCATCGATCCTTACGCACTCTGGAAGCCCGTTTGGGCAATGGCAACCGGTTATCCCTTGTCTGACGCCTCTTGTCAGACGGGAGCACGTCACATTCCATGGTAATCCCGGGGGGATTGGGATGGGTCGTGTCATCCCATGATTAAACCGTAAGCTTGATCTTCAAGCTCGGTTTCTTAGCCTTCTAGCCGTCCATTTCCATCTAAATCGATTCTCATCGAGTTTCCTTGGTCCCTAAGTCTCAATAGAATCGAAAGGGACTCAAAACATCAATTAAAATTCAACTTCCAATTTTCAAAGTAAAACTAGGCTCTCGGGTTCGATTTGACTCACTCCCCGTCGTGGACCGCTGTGGGCCGCCGTCCTTGTCATTCCTAGTCTCTCAAAATTCCTCACACGAATGTATGGATGTAGATATGGTAATGGTGTGATGTGGTGTGTTTGTATTAGAGGGAAAATGGAGAAGGGAGGGTGTTTCGGGTTTGTGAAGGAAACAGAGCGGGATGACTGATGATGATCAGGTGAGAGGGAAATGAGATGGACGGTCAGGGGATGAAGGGATTAGATGAGATGAAGGGTGGAGATGGGAAGTGGTTAGAAAATATAATTAAAATAAAACAAATAGACCAATCATCATTTAGATCCACAAAAATGGGGTTATGGCCCAATGGGATGAGTGACACTTGTCACTCATCCATGGGTCCCACCTAAATATCTGCCCAATCAGATATTGCCACATCATCTCTGTCTCGTAATGCGTGCATAGTGCAATCGAACTTCTGTGAACCATAACTTCTCCGTCCGACGTCTGATTTCGGCGTGTCATCTGTCTATGGATTAGTATTGACTCGATCTACGTAACGGTCCTCGGCCCTCAGCCATTAGACCTTGCGAGTCAAAAGTCAATATTTTACCCACAATTAGGGGCAAAACGGTCATTTTACGTCGTCCGTCCGATTTCGCCCAACTAATCACCGATTAACCTCACAAATTCTTGATTAGTCACTAATCTAATCCCTGAATTCGGGACGGGTCGTTACATAAATAATAACCTTGATCATTGTCAATTTTGTTTTTATTTTAATACTAACTACCACTAATTGATTTTATTTTTTAATTTAAATTAATGGTCTTATTTTTTATTATACTTGGAGTAATTTTAATGTAATTTTAATTTTATAAAATTAAACTTTTTGCTCCATGCCTCTTCCCATTAGAAACACAAAAAACAGTATTGATCAAAATGTATGAATAGTGTCATATTAAGGGGCTAAACTTTGCCCCTATCCCCTTACCCTTGCCTCGACTAGACATGCTCTTAGGGCATATCCCTTAAGCTGGTGGATTTGTGGGAGGGTTGGAGGACCCCTAAGCCCTAGAAACAATTAGAGGAGCAATTAAAGCCTTGCATTAATTTATAATGAGTACTGTTCTCTATACAACAGTTCTATTGACTAATCTTTCAAAATAATTGGATATTTCTCCACAATTGTATGCGTTTATATTCATCACTGTACATGTTTATAATTGGATTCTATTTTTTTTAATCTTTTTTTCATCAGTAAACTTTTGGCATATACGAAAGACAAAGATTCATCCAATAAAATCTTACTTTTGTATATATCTCTAAAATATTTGAATTGTAAAAAAAAACTCTATGAACATACAAAAAAAGAAGTACGTACCATCACCAATATAGACCAAGGCATAACATCTACATATTCAAATAACAATTGAATGTAAAAATTCGTACCAGAGGAGTTGTCAATATATATATTTACAGATAACGTGCATTCATTTTTTAGAGGAGATATTTGTAGGTAAGGGCACAAAGACCCCTCACGAAATCTAATTTAGGGCTAGAGATGATGATGTCCTTTCACTTTGGATTACTTGGGGGGATGGGGGATCTTTGTCTTTTCAGGCTCAATGATCATCATCCCCGGCCCGGCCCGGCCCGGCCCTTCTCTTTCCCTTCTGCCCTTTCTCTTTCAAGTTTGACCTAATTGTCCCCGTACTTGATAGGAGCTAGGCTGATAATATATTAGGCCTCAGCTTCCCGTAGCTTGTTGGTGAAGAAAATAACAAATTAGTGTTCAAACTTTACATATATGTACGTGCACTCATCTAAAAACTACACGTGTTAGTTTGATAATTCGTTATTAATGCCTCGCTTTTCAGTTGGACAATTGCAATTCAGCTCTCTCTAACATAGAATATCATTGGCAATCTGAGAAGGAAATTAACATCCAAAGCTGCTCTCTAGGAAGGTCAACAAAATAAAGAAACCGCTTTATTCACAAGCAACAATGTTAGTGATGGTTTGCTACGTACAAACCATGAAATCACGCGGTTATATATACATATGAAAATTTACAAATAAAGTTATAAGGGTAATATATACTTGCATTCTACATTGGGATCATCACCTCATATCATTCTTTTAATTTATCTAATAATTTTGGTACATATATTACAATTATAATTATTCAATTCTTAAATCATTATTTCAAAATTATCTCTATAAAAAACCAATAAATGTCATTTAGTCATTCCTCGCTACAAGAAAAAGTCACTATACCGACAAAAAAAAAGTTGACAAAATATATTTTGTCGGCTAAATACTTCTTAGACGACAAATTCTTATATTTGTCGTCTAGATTTTGGCTCAATATTCCTCACAAATGTTTTATCTTAGCCAACAAAATTATTTGTTGTAATTTATATTCACAACAAATTTATAATTTTGTCGTTAACTATTTTGTGGTCTAAAAAAGTTTTAGACAACAAAATTTTATATTTGTTGTCTATATTTTGAATTAATATTTGACACAAAAAATTTATCTTACATAACAAAATTATTTGTGGTAATTTAATTTCACGACAAAATTATAATTTCGTCGTTACTATATTTACGGCAAACTTATTTTTTTGTCGCCAACTACCTTTAATAGTCCTAAACAAAATATAACCTAAATAAAATTTGGCGGGCATTCCCGCTTACATGAAAACTGAGGGCGGGCATTCCCGCTTACATGAAAACTGAGGAGATTATTTTGTCATACATGAAAACATAATCGAATTAGAAAGGAAGCCTTTCTCCAGCTTCATTCTTCTCGGCCAAAATCCAAATTGTTCTTCCACAAGCACAAGCACAATTGACCCTCTTCTTGTTGGTCGTCGCAGAGGAAAGAGCATCAAGATCGTCTTCTTCAAACGCGTGCAGCCGAGGTTGAAGACCATTGCAATTTCTGCTTGGGTATCTTCTTCACTCAATCTCCTAGCTGAAAAAATCGAGACTAGCTCGAATGGTTTAGGACTAGATGAATGTTGTTTATGATTTCGTTGAATCAAAAAAGGCTGAAATGAATCAAAAAAGTCACACACCATGTCAGGGCCCACCCCTAATCCTCCGGGATTAAGGGCTAAACCCCGCTCCCGTCTAGCTTGCGCATGACACGAGGGCCAAACAGACACCTAACCTCCGTGTGACACGTAAGTCGGACAAGGGAGTTCCGATCCAACTATCTCGACAACTTCGAACTTTCCAGAGTGCGCAGAGTCTACTGTGGATTGTGCGTGTGATGTCTCCATCTCTCTCGACCGACAACCCGCACTGCAGCAACCTGGAGGGTATCGAAAACACGAAAAGACTATGAGTGGACAAAAATAAAGTTTAAGTTCAAAAACAGTTATCAGAAAACACATACATGTATACCGTCCGCATAAAAACCAATGCATGCATATCAATTTCATTTCATAAAACCGTGTACGAAAAACTAAACACATTTTTCTTTTTCCAACTCCCGGGCCTCTGCCCAAAACCGTCAAAAACCGTTTCATCCGGGCCACTGCCCAAAACATCATCATTATCAAGTCTCAGTGAAAACCCAAAACACATTTAAAGTCACATTCTCATCCATCGAACCTGCTGGATCTATCCGAGTCTTTAAACTCTCGAGTCTTTAAACTCAACAGGCCTACGGGGGAAATATCAATATATCCGAGTCTTTAAACTCTCGAGTCTTTAAACTCAATCCGGGTCTTTAAACCCAATCCGAGCCCGTCCCCCGTAAATCATAATCCGGGTCTTTAAACCCAATAACCAGATCCAGCAAATCCAATCAAAACCATTTGAAAACCATTTTCCATTTCCATATCCAAACCCGAATCCGAAACCACTGGTCGGATGCCCTTCCGGAATCCATAACCGTTATTCCGAATCCAGACCTAGAATTCATTTCCTTCTCATTTCCGGATCCGAGTCCGCAACCATCATTCCGTAAGCCGGCATCCGGAATAATCATTCCGAACCCAAACCCGAAAATCCATTTCCAAAACCACTTTTCTGAACTGGGCTTCAAGCCCGAAAACCCTTTTCCGAAAACCTTTTTCTTCCTTTGAAATCAACTCGTATTTCGAATCCCAAAATCAATTCAGAAAAACCAGGTTCAAATTGCGATACTTATCAAAACCTCGTAAAACGTAAAAACCGTCTTTTTCTCGATAAACGTGCAAAAACCATAAACCATCACAATCATAAATCGAATCATAGAATCAAGTATAGAAAACATATAAAAACACATATGCATGCATCAAGAGTTAGAAAGCAAAGTCCACTCACAGACCATTTCAGTGTCGCCTCGATACTCGCGCACTTACGCCATCCCCGGCCATTCGCTATCCTCGGCTTTCCCGAACCTGTCCAAATCCCAATATAAGGTTACTAACTACTTCACGATACTCATACTAAAATCCCATAATTTTCCCGAACTTCTAAGCGTACTTCAAACGGGACCCTAGACCTTCGACCTCGCGGAACTAACCTCAAACGACGTCCGAACAACTTGAAACTAATTCCAACGTACTCGTCACAACACCTAGACCAAAAACCTAATTGACACTTTCCCCAAAGACCGCCGTACGCGCCCCCACGCGCCAGCTACAGTACCATCATCTACCTCGAGTCGACTCGGTCGAACCGGTCTCTGCAACTTGAACCGGGGAGAGCGGTTCACCGCCGTGCCTGCACCGTCTTCCTCCCTCTCTTCACCATCCTCTTCGTCCAATCCTGAGCATTCCAGTCCCCTTACTCAAACACCTCGACACCGTCCCTAACCCGTCGACTCGAGCTCAAAACCAAAACCCAAACTATCCCCTGTTTTCTACTCCGGCCACCCAGGTCTTCTCCCGTCACAATAACCACCCTAGACGACGCCTAGGACCTCCCTGAGCCTCGAACCACTCACCATAACCGTCGACTCAACCCCAGACTGCACGACTTCCCGTTTGAACATCGCGGCAAAACAGAGTTTGCACACGGGGAAAGCAATTACCTGCCTGTCGATCACCGCCGTGCACACCGTCGCGCTCCCTGGAGTCCACAGAGTCGCCTGAGCTACCCTTCGAGTCCAATTGAAGAAACATACAGCCACACTACCACCATGATCTCTCACCCCTTCTCTGTTTCCCTGCGAACTCAATCCTCCCACTCCCCTGATTATCTTTCACGAATTGCCCTCACTTCTCACTCACTGTCTCTCACTCGATCTCCAGTCTCTCATCCACTCACCAGAACACACAACACTCCTTGCACTTGATTGATTTTCTCTCCAACTCACCCTCTGTTTCTCTTGTTCGAACACGACTACACACGGCTGCACAAATTAAACACACACCGTGCACGACCTAGAAGCCACTACACACACTGCACGTGTCACCAATCCCTCAAGCCTCACACAAAAATCTCCTCTATGCTCAGGACACTTGTCCCAATCCGGTTGAACCAAACCCAGAGTACCAAAAGACCAAAATGCCCCTCTTTGACTCCAAAATTACCATTTTACCCTTACCGTTTTAGACCCATAACTTACACATCCTAACTCCGATAAACACGTGCCGCCTGTCGTTGAATTCAGGACGACGAGATCTATCTAACGGTTCTAGGTCAACGTGTCAAAACCCGATCGTCCAACAAGTCAACTTTTCCCCCTAGTTTAACCAAATTACGAAAGTGCCCTCAAACTTCCGAACATCATAACTTCCTCCTTGGATGTCGGAATCGGGCGTGCCACCTGTCTACGGATTCGTGACGTCCTAAACCACGTCACAGTCATCGGTTAAAACCCAATTGACCGCCCGAACTAAAAGTCAACAATTTGCCCAAACTAGGGGCAAAATCGTCATTCTAGGCTAACGACCCCATCGAGACCAACTAACCCCCGATTATGCTCACTAATCTCATCTTAAACACTTCCTTAACCCCAGTTCCCGGGACGGGTCGTTACACGCCAGCACTCCACTCAACAAGCCACACAACACGCCAACCTTTTACCCAACAGGTCACACACCAGTCCGCTACTCAACAACCTACACGACAGTCATCATCATCTGAGCCTAATGGTTCCATACTTACTGAAGCTAGAGGTGCAGTGCGCCGCCATAAGAAAAAACCTTGTGAGAGTGGTATGAGTTTCTCCTTTTTTTTTACTCGATTTCTCTTCACATATCAAATGTCACTGGTAAATCACACTAATAAATTATTACCAGTTATTGGCAACAAAATAAAACATTAATATTTGTCAGTTATTTGCATTTCAAGTTTTTCTTTTTCCTGCATACATAAGAATTGCATTTGATGGCTACTAGGTTTAGGTTATGGAGTTTTCTAAAATCGAACTACACAACTTCATGTTTTACAGTTGATTGTCGTCAGTTTGAATCGTTGCTTATAGTTTATTACAGTTACGTGTGAACCTGTACTTTGACATCTTGGAATGTTGGAAGTTCATATCTGCAGCTTTCTGAATGAATGTATACATTAACATTATTGTAGAATGACTACGATCGATAGCCCAGTTTTAAACTCCAGTTTAGTCAGATATTTTGGTGCCCAATTATTGATTGAGAAAAGTCCTGGTTTTGTTTTGTTCCAATATATGATTTTCAAGGGCTGTTAATAATTGAGATATTTATTGCTAAGCGATAGTGATAGAATTTTCTTTAGAGAGTGTTTTTCTTGTTTGCTGCTTGTGGTGTTGAATCGTTTGGATTGGCAGGGGTGTCAAGTGTCAATTAGTGACTTTGTAAGTAGCAAGTGTGTACTGTGTCACTAAGTGACTTTGTTTTTTTCCAGCTTCATAAAATCCTTTTTAAAATTGCTCAATAATAGTTTGATTAGTTCTAAATATCTCTTTGGTCAATTTTAATTTCTATAATCAAATGGAAAGATGAAAACTGAAATCAGGGCTTAATTTTGTTTTAATGATGGTTAAATTACTTGGATGCATTTGGGGTATAGGTGCAGGTCATTTACCAGATGTTCCTAATACGAAACCACGGCGGGGGGCATGTCGACAACTTAAGACCGCAAGGATTGTGCGGACAACAAAGGAACCAATTCAAGTTATATATGAATCGTTTGGATTGGCAGGGGTGTCAAGTGTCAATTAGTGATTTGTAAGTAGCAAGTGTGTACTGTGTCAATTAGTGACTTTGTTTTTTTCCAGCTTCATAAAATCCTTTTTAAAATTGCTCAATAATAGTTTGATTAGTTCTAAATATCTCATTGGTCAATTTTAATTTCTATAATCAAATGGAAAGATGAAAACTGAAATCAGGGCTTAATTTTGTTTTAATGATGGTTAAATTACTTGGATGCATTTGGGGTATAGGTGCAGGTTATTTACCAGATGTGCCTAATACGAAACCACGTCGGGGGGCATGTCGACAACTTAAGACCGCAAGGATTGTGCGGACAACAAAGGAACCAATTCAAGTTATATATGATCCAATAAACAGAAAGGCAACTGATTACACAGTGCATAGTGACAGGACCCGCCCC
Organism: Prinsepia uniflora; assembly: GCA_032719365.1. Taxonomy (NCBI): domain Eukaryota; kingdom Viridiplantae; phylum Streptophyta; class Magnoliopsida; order Rosales; family Rosaceae; genus Prinsepia; species Prinsepia uniflora. The sequence continues at coordinate 14,840,512 of CM064862.1, read as the reverse complement.
GATCCCACAGGGACCACAAGGGGACATGCCCTGCTCCCGTCTGACACCCAATAATTCATACCAATTTTAACCTCAAAACATCAAATGCATAAATAACCAAATTAAAGTTATACATCAAATCCGAATTAAACGAATGTCAGACAAGGGATGAAATTCAAAATTACAAGTTGCGAGCACGACTCTAACATAAACCTACGGGTAAATCACCCAGCAGGGGTTCAGGTACGCAGAAGTAGATCTATGCCTCAGCCTCAGGTTCCTCCTCTACCTCAGTATCACGACCTGGAGGGGTTACCAAAAACATTAAGGGTGAGTGGACCGAACTCAAGTTTATAAAACCATTTGATAAGTAAAACATATAATTTACCCCTCTGTTTTCCAAACATGCATGCATCATTATTTAAAATCATAATTAATATAATATGAATCATAAGGCATGTAATAAAACCATAACCATAATTTTAGCCACTGCACTATACACTCCAATCCGACATCCCTGATGTCTGACGTCACTGACGTCCAATAAGGTCACAATCACAAGGCTACGCGTGCCACTCGGGTCTCAATTCCGAGTTAAATCCCCGAACCCTGTTCGGTTACACCATCCCCGATGCTTAGCGTCATAGACGCTGGACGTTCTAGACGCCCGTGACCTCTCCGGGGTACCTCATCCGGAGGAGACAATATAATATGGAAGGATCTATACAGTGCAGTACCATAAACATTTATGCACGTAAGGGTTTAAGAAAATGGCCCACTCACAGTACAGTCCTGCTGAAAACCGAGCGTTTACCCTCGATCTGGTACAATTACAAAATTCCTGTCACATCCAAAGTATACGTAAGGGTAAATACAAACCCCTAACATTCAACCATGAAACCCTAGACCGAAACCGGTCCAGAAAAGCCGCCCGAACGCGCTTTCCAAGGCAATAACTCTCATTTTGACCAACTTAATGATCTCCGATCGACCCGAAACCACCGCCATTGGATCCGGATCGTCGAAACCTAAAGAATGGTGGTGGTCCCACTAAAATTACTGTTCACACGCGCCCCCACGCGCCTGGTCAACCCTCTGGTCAACGGTGCTACAGTACTGCTGACGTCTGCATGACGTCACTGCTGATGTCAGCATGACGTCATCACTGACAGTGTTAGAGGACACGTGTCAGCAGTCCATTGGTCCCTGGTTTGACTGAATTCTGACATGATGACGTCATCATGACGTCACTGCTGACATCAGCATGATGACGTCATCAGCTACAGTAACCGGGTCTGAGAACCGGGTCACCGCAGACCCACGGTTCGACCCGATCAGTTCTCATCAACCCGACCACCATTTCTGATGGGATTTGTTCCTATGGACTCGTCTCAACCTCCTCAACGGTTCTGTGCAATTAGAACTGGATTTTAGGTCGAAGAGATTACCTGAAAATCGACTGGAAGGTTGGCTGCCGGTTCTGGTTATCTTCTCCGGTGAGTCGACGACTTTCCAGTCACGGTCCTGGGTTCAAACTGGTCGTCAAGGTCCCCTGAATGTATCCTAAGAATAACCAAACAATGTCAACGTCAAAAACAGACGTTTCGAAGCAGGGAAGGAAAACGGGCACTCACGGGTTTACCGTCCTATCGCCGCCGTGTCGCCGCCGCACACCGTCCAGATCAGTTCCTTGTCGTCCTGTCGTCACGGCGAACCTAACCGTACGTTGGTTCGAGTCCCAGAGTGAAGGTTTGGATGGTTTGGTGACTTGGGCTGTTCGGGTTTCCTTCTCGGGTCTGGGAGGAAACCGGCCGTGCAGGGTGGCCGTGGGGTGGTGGCCGGCGTCTGGGGGTGGCAGTTGGCCGCCTGGTGTTGCGGTGAGGGTGAGGTTGAGAGGTGAGGTGCTGGTGTGTTTGTTCGAAGGGGTAGCCGTGCACACGGTTTGGGAGAATGAACAATGTGGGTGTAATGTCTCCTGGGTTTATAAAACAGAATAGGGATTTAAACCAAGGGCCAGGATTCCATCAGATTTAAGATTCAATGGTGAGGATTTGAGGAGAGGAAATCAATTATTTAATCCAATGGCCAACATAGATCCTTGTTTTAGGGAGTGTGGGGATGAGTGACACTTGTCACTCATCCAAGGGTCCAGATTGATTTGATTAAAGTAATCAGATTCCATTAATAAAATATTATTTTAATCCGGTTCTCGGTTGGTTCGGTTAAATGCGAAATACTTCCGTGACCATAACCTCCTCGTACGAAGTCCGATTTCGGCGTGCCGCCTGTCTATGGACTCAAGACGTCGAGACCTACCCAACGGTCCTTGAGTCAACTGAAAATTATTTTCCAAGAGAAAAGTCAACATTTCCACCCCAAATGTCCAAATTACGGTAATGCCCCTAATCTTCCGATAGTCATAACTTTTTCCCTGATCGTCTGAAATGGACGTGCCACCTGTCTATGAACTCGTGACGTCCCGAACTACGTCACGGTCATAGGTCAAAGTCCATTTAATTTATAAATCAAAAAGTCAACAATTGACCACACCCATCACAAGGGTAAAAGCGTCAATTCAGACATTAACTTACAATATTAAAATCCTCGAATTTTCGGGGTGTTACAACCTTCCCCCCTTAAGAAATTTCGTCCCGAAATTTCAAAGAAACAAGTAAGGAAATTGTTCTCGCATCTGAGCCTCAGGCTCCCATGTGGCTTCTTCCACATTCTGGTTTCTCCAGAGAATCTTCACGAGAGGAATCGTCTTCCGTCGTAGTACCTTGTCCTTCCGATCCAAGATCTGTACTGGTTGTTCTTCGAAGCTCAAATCCTCCCGTAGTTCGACAGGTTGTTCCCCAAGTACATGCGAAGCATCATGTACGTACTTCCGCATCATTGATATGTGGAAAACATCGTGAACTCTAGAAAGTTCTGGAGGTAGCGCCAATCTGTAAGCAACCTTGCCAATCCTCTCCACGATCTCATACGGTCCGATAAAACGCGGACTCAGTTTCCCCCGTCGGCCAAAACGGATAATCCCTTTCCACGGAGATAACTTCAGGAAGACAAAATCTCCTACCTCAAATTCCAAGTCTCGAATCCGTCGATCAGCATAACTCTTCTGGCGATCCTGTGCCGCCTTCAACCTCTCCTTGATCACGCGAACAGTTTCCATGGTTAAGTCCATCATCTCCGGCCCTACAGCCGCTCGCTCTCCTACCTCCGTCCAGCAGATAGGTGTCCTGCACTGTCGACCATACAGTGCCTCATAGGTGCCATTCCGATGCTTGCCTGATAGCTGTTGTTGTAAGCGAATTCCATTAATGGCAAATGAGTATCCCAAGCGTCCTGAAACTGTAGTACACATGACCTCATCATGTCCTCCAGGGTCTGAATAGTTCTTTCAGACTGTCCATCGGTCTGAGGATGGAAAGCAGTACTGAAACGTAGGGTTGTTCCCAGAGTAGCTTGCAAACTCCGCCAGAACCTGGAAGTGAAACGCGGATCACGATCGGACACGATCGATTCCGGCGTACCATGCAATCGTATGATTTCCTTCACAAACAACTGAGCTAGTCGGTTAGGTTTATAAGTCTCCTGAACGGGCAGAAAATGGGCTGACTTGGTTAACCGGTCCACGATCACACATACTCCGTCAACTCCACTCTGAGTCCTCGGTAACTTAAAGACGAAGTCCATGGTGATGTGATCCCACTTCCACTCGGGGATCGGAAGTGGCTGCATAGCCCCATAAGGTCTCTGCCGTTCCGCCTTAACCTGCTGACAGGTTAAGCATTTACTCACAAATTCAGCAATATCCTTCTTCATTCCTGGCCACCAGTAATGGTTCCGGAGGGTACTGACAGGACCCATCCCAATCCCCCCCGGGATTACCATGGAATGTGCCCTGCTCCCGTCCAACAAGGGGTGTCAGACAAGGGATGACCAAGAGCCACTGCCCAAACGGGGCATCCAGAGTGCGCAAGGATCGATGGAGGAGGTGTGCAATGTCCCAGTCTCTGCTGCAATCGCATCCGTGATCAACCTGAAGGGCATTAAAACCAAAAGCTGTGAGTGGACAAAAACCAGTAAGTTCATCAAATGCATTTATAAGACATTTATGCCCTCCAATAAAAACGTATGCATGCCACGAAAACCAGTAACCAAAATGTTTGCTCAACCGAGCCAACAGGGCCTTAGCCCTAAAAACCGTTAACCAAAAACCAAGTGTGGGAACTCAGCCCAAAACTGTGAAATACCATAACTATACATAAACAACCATGTGGGTCACCACCCACGACCATAAATGAACATCAATTCATTAAAATCACACAATCATAAATCCACCCGGAAAGCCATTTCATTAATTCGTATTTTACCATTACCATCACCAGCATCCCTGATGCTAGACGTCCTTGACGTCATATCTCACGGTTTCACAAGCTACGCGTGCTGCCCGGGGTCTCTCCGGGTCCATATATCTGACATCCCTGATGTCTGACGTCCCATACGTCAATCATAGCAATCCTGCTCCTGAGTCATCATACGGTCCGGCTGCTCCGTATGGTGACCCTTCACAGGCAATGCACCGTGACTTCCCAGTGTCCCAGACATCTGGAGGAGACCATCATATATCCATGTGTACAGATGGTATATGGAAAAACAGTTTTATTAACTCATTTCACAACATCACAATGGGCCCTGCCCGAATTTTCCATAAACAACACATTTCCATTTAGGGTCCCTGACCCGATACCACATTTATTAAATATAGGGCCCCTGACCCGAAATCATCATTTTAATCCAAATGGGCCTCATGCCCGACTTTATGAACCACTGGGCCCACGGCCCGATTTATAAACCAACTGGGCCCGCAGCCCGATTACGTACTCAAATGGACTCCAAGTCCGAGATTTCCAAAACAAGTGGGCCTCAAGCCCGAATTCATCTTTCCAATATAAAAACCATTTTATCATATTATTTATTTAATCACAAGCACGCAAAACCACAATTAAACCGTTAATCCCGATATACGTGAAATACAAGAAACACCTCGAAATACGTGCAACATACCCGAAATCAATGCTCACAAATACCATCATAGAAATCATGTATATAAACCATATAACACATTTAAGCATGCATAGGATTTATAAAACCAAAGTCCACTCACAGACCGTTTTAACCGTGTGCCTCCATATGCGTGCCACCGGCCCTCCCGGGCCACACCACTATCACCGGGACTCCCAATCCTGTCCAAATCACATTAGAGGGTCACTAACCTCATCATTAACATCCTATCAAAGTCCCGTAATTTTCCCGAATTTTTACTTATTTTTAAACTTAATTTAAAACCTTCGGACATCCCGAACACTATCGAGACGGTGTCCGATCGACACGAAACCAATCCCAAAATGTTCGTTACATCGAATAGATTAAAAGTCATGTTGGAAGTTTCCCCAAAATACCCTTCACGCGCCCCCACGCGCCAGGTCAACATTCAGGTCAACAATGATGACGTCATGCTACAGTAACCGGGTTCTGAAACCGGGTCTGTAACCGGGTCGCCGTCGACCCGCGGCTTGACCCGATCACAGATCGAGTTCCAGACCACCATTTTTGATGCGGTTTGATCCTATGGACTCGTCATAATCCCCTCTATGGTTCTGTGACATCCAAACTAATTTTTAGGTGGATTAAACTACCTGAAAACTGACGGGAAAATCGGCTGAGAACTCAGGTCATCAACTCCGGCGACTCGTCGAGATTCCGGCCGTGGTTCATGGTCCAAAATGGTCGTCTAGGTTCCTAGGACATGTTTCCGAGGTAAGCAAGCAATCCCAACGTCAAAAACCAGTGTTTCGAAACAGGGAAGAAAATCAAACCTTCTCGGGTTTCTGGGCATATCGCCGCCGTGGCGCCGCCGTGGCTCGTCCAGTCGTGGTCTGAGTCGTCCTAAGGTTCCAGTGGTCCTATCCCTACGTTGGTTCGAGTCCAGGTATGAAGGTTTGCATGGTTGGATCGATTTGGGCTGTTCGGGTTCCTCTCGGGTCTGGGGAGTTTCCGGCCGTGCAGGGCGGCCGTGGTGGTGGTGGCCGGCGTCTGAAGGTGGCTGGGGTTCGTCTGGGGCTGACTGGTGTGTGAGGCTGGGCTGTGAGGTGGTGGAGTGATCGTGCAAAGAGTGAGAGTGCACGGGTTGAAAGAAATGAAAATGTGAGGATGAATGTGAGTCTGATGGTTTAAGAACAAAATAAGAAAATGAAATCAACGGCTAGGATCTAATCTGAGTATAGGATGAAGGGTGGTGATTTAAGGAGAGAAAATGATTATTTAACCCCAAATGGCCAGCAAAGATCCCTGAATTAGGGAAGGAAGGAGATGATGACATGTGTCCCTCATCAAGGGTCCAGATTGGTTTGGATTAAAGTAATCAGATTTTATTATTAATTATTATTTTATTCCAAGTCTCGGTTAATCGCGTTTTACGTCCTTGACCATAACTTCGTCGTCGAATCTCCGATTTCGGCATGCCGCCTGTCGTTGGATTCGTATCGACGAGACCTACGTAACGGTCCTTGGCCCTCGTCCATCGGACCTCCCAGTCAAAAAGTCAACATTTGGCCCCAAACATGCCAAATTACCAAAATACCCCTCAACTTCCGCACACCATAACTTTCTCTACGACTGTCGGAATCGAACGTGCCACCTGTCTATGAACTCGTGACGTCCCGAACTACATTACGGTCATCGGTCAAAGTCCGTTTGACCGCCCGATCAAAAAGTCAACATTTTGCCCACGACCAGGGGCAAAACGGTCATTTTGCACATTTATCCGATTCCGCCCTACTAACCACCGTTCAACCTCACTAATCAAGATTAGTGACTAAACTAATCCCGGAATTCGGGACGGGTCGTTACAGGTACGGTACATCTTTGTACCTTCCGGATGCATAGCATAAGCCGAACTATGGGCCTCCTCAAGAATCTCGGCCCGTAACTCTGCCACTGCAGGTACACACAAACGGCCCAACTTCACAAGTGCTACATCGTCCCGGATGGTAAAATCCTGTCTCTCATCCGCATCGACCTCAATTCTGTAAATACAGAGTATCGGATCCTGAAGTTGTGCCTCGATGATCCGATCAATCAGTACTGGTCGTACATGGAAGCTGGCCAACAAAGCTCCATGCTCGTCCGTACCCAAAATAACTCCCGCCTTCCGGAGTTCCACCAGCAAGGGAAGATACACCATCCCCAGGTGTGCAACTGATCCCGCTGATTTTCTGCTGAGTGCATCCGCCACCACATTGGCCTTACCCGGATGGTACTCGATCGTACAGTCATAGTCCTTTAGCAGCTCCAACCATCTCCGTTGTCTCATGTTAAGCTCCTTCTGAGTGAATAAGTATTTAAGACTCTGGTGGTCGGTGTATATCCGACACGTTGCGCCGAATAGATAATGTCTCCAGATCTTTAGAGCATGAACCACCGCTGCCAACTCCAAATCATGGGTAGGGTAGTTCAACTCATGAGTCTTCAGCTGCCGGGATGCATAGGCGATAACCTTGCCAGTTTGCATCAACACGCAGCCCAGACCCTGCAGCGATGCATCACTGAAGACCACAAACTCTCCACTGTCATCCGGCAATGCAAGGACAGGTGCAGTGGTCAATCGATCTTTCAACTCTTGAAAGCTTCGATCGCACTGCTCGTCCCAGATAAAATTTACTCCCTTCCGAGTCAAACGAGTCAATGGTGCAGCAATTTTGGAGAAACCCTCCACGAATCTCCGGTAGTAACCTGCTAATCCGACGAAACTCCGCACCTCGGTCACTGTTGTCGGTTTAGCCCAGTTGGTCACCGCTTCTGTTTTCTGGGGGTCCACGCAAATCCCATCCGGCGATATCACGTGTCCCAGAAAACCAATACTGTTCAGCCAAAACTGACACTTGCTCAGTTTGGCGTACAATTGTTCTTGTCTCAGCCTCTCCAAGACCAACCGTAGATGTTCCTCATGTGCACGGGCACTCCTCGAGTACACCAAAATATCGTCGATGAACACAATCACGAACTTATCCAGGTAGGGTCGGAAGACCCGGTTCATCAAATCCATGAATGCTGCTGGAGCATTCGTCAACCCAAAAGGCATAACCAGGAACTCGTAGTGTCCATAACGGGTTCGAAAAGCAGTTTTCGGAATATCCTCCTCCGAAATCCTCAGTTGGTGATACCCAGACCGCAAATCAATTTTCGAGAAGCACTGAGCTCCCCGCAACTGGTCAAAAAGGTCATCGATCCTGGGTAGAGGATAATGGTTCCTCAGTGTCACCTTGTTGAGTTGCCGATAGTCAATGCACAAACGGAGACTTCCTTCCTTCTTCTTCACGAACAACACCGGTGCTCCCCACGGTGAAGTACTCGGTCGTACATATCCCAAATCCACCAGCTCCTGCAATTGAGCCTTGAGTTCTCGTAACTCAGCCGGCGCCATCCGGTATGGTGCCTGGGATATAGGTCGGGTACCAGGGAGTAGTTCAATTGTAAATTCGATCTCCCGCGATGGTGGCAATCCAGGTAAGTCTTCCGGGAACATAGCCGGAAACTCACATACCACCGGTATTTCGTCGATACCCGGAGTATCAACCTGCTCCGACAGCCAATCCATCCCTAGGATTATATCGAAGTCGTGGATATCCAGAATAATTAAGTCTGTTGGTAAATCCACATCCTCAATTCTTACCGGGCACCTCCGAATCACCTGATTCACAAGGTACAAGATACCCATCGGGGTGCCAACACCCATTTCGCAATCTAAAGCTAATACCACACAATCAAGCATACCAGCACAACTTTTCGAAATAAAAGAATGTGTAGCCCCCGCATCCATCAATACACGTACAAGAAGGTTAAAAATATGTAGTGTACCTGTGACCACGCCTGGGGCAGTCCTCGCCTGCTGCTGGGTCATTGCAAACACTTGGGCCCTCGGCCCTCCGTTCCGTCCGCGCCCGCGCGCGCCACGCCCAGCACCACGGTCACCTCCCTGACCGCGACCTCCATTAGTGTGGGAAGCCGTGCTCTGCACCACACTAGAGCCCCCAGCGTCGTTGTTCTTGGACAACTGCGGGCAATCACTGGCATAGTGGCCCTCCTCTCCGCAAGCAAAACAGGTTACAGACCTCGGCCAGTTCGAATGCCCACCAGAAGCACCGCTCCCAGATGAACGCTGCCCAGAGTTATATCCAGATCCTCTGCCCTGAGAGCCTCCACGTCGACCTGACCAGCCACGACCCTTGAAGGATGAGGGTGCTCCCCTGTAGCCCCCTCCCTTGTTGTTCTTCTGGCCTGATGGCCCACGATGTGGGCGATCCTGACGTCGCCCCTCGCCCGAAGGCTGTCGTGTCTGGTGTGCCGCCAGACTGGCCTCGACACGCACCGCTGCGTCGACCATATCTCTCAGAGAAGCATGAGTGGTAGCAGTCACACTGGCCCGGATCTCCCCTCGGAGTCCAAGCTCAAACCGCTGGCATTTGTCCTCCTCCGTGCTTACGAATGAAGCAGCGAACCGGGAAAGTTTCCCGAAAGTTTGCTCGTAGTCTGCAACAGACATGTCACCCTGCTCCAGCCGCAGGAATTCCGCCATCCGCACCGCGCGAAAGGATCGCGGGTAGTACTGGTCCAGAAATCGGGAACGGAAAACTTCCCAAGTAGTGGTATGGACCGACCACCCAGACATTTCGAGTCCGTGCCACCACTGGTAGGCTCCTCCTTCCAGCAAGAAAGCCGCCAGAGTTACCCGTTCGCCCGGAGGGCAGTGCATCACCGAGAAGATCCTTGACAGGACCCATCCCAATCCCCCCGGGATTACCGTGGAATGTGCCCTGCTCCCGTCCAACAAGGGGTGTCGTACAAGGGATAACCAAGAGCCACTGCCCAACGGGGCATCCAGAGTGCGCAAGGATCGATGGAGGAGGTGTGCAATGTCCCAGTCTCTGCTGCAATCGCATCCGTGATCAACCTGAAGGGCATTAAAACCAAAAGCTGTGAGTGGACAAAAACCAATAAGTTTACCCAAATACATTTATAAGACATTTATGCCCTCCAATAAAAACGTATGCATGCCACAAAAACCAGTAACCAAAACGTTTGCTCAACCGAGCCATTAGGGCCTTAGCCCCAAAACCGTTAGCCAAAAACCAAGTGTGGGAACTCAGCCCAAAACTGTGGAATACCACCACCATACATATTAAAACCATGTGGGTCACCACCCACGACCATAAATGAACATCAATTCAAAATCCAAAACCATTTAGGGTCCCTGACCCGACATACCATTTCATAACCAATAATCCATGTTTACCACATAACACATATCCAACCAATAAGCCATTTTATTCATTAATCCATATTTTACCATTACCATCACCAGCATCCCAGATGCTTAGCGTCCCAGACGCTAGACGTCCCTGACGTCATATCTCACGGTTTCATAAGCTACGCGTGCTGCCCGGGGTCTCTCCAGGTCCATATATCTGACATCCCTGATGTCTGACGTCCCTGACGTCAATCATAGAAATCCTGCTCCTGAGTCATCATACGGTCCGGCTGCTCCGTATAATGACCCCTCGCAGGCAATGCACCGTGACTTCCCCAGTGTCCCAGACATCTGGAGGAGACCATCATATATCCTTGTGTCCAGATGGTATATGGAAAACAGTTTTATTAAATCCTTTTATCACATTATTACCATTGGGCCCTGCCCGAAATTTCCATAAAACCACATTTATTATCCAACTGGGCCTCATACCCGATTTTATGAACCACTGGGCCCACGGCCCGATTTGTAAACCAACTGGGCCCGCAGCTCGACTTATAAACCCACTGGGCCCACGGCCCGAATTCGTAAATCAACTGGGCCCCTGGCCCGATAACATAACTCAAATGGGTCTCAGCCCGATTTCATACCAACTGGGCCCCTGGCCCGATTTCATTAACCAACTGGGCCCCCGGCCCGATTTTCAAATGGACTCCAAGTCCGAAATTTCCAACATAATTGGGCCTCAAGCCCGAGTTCCTATTTCCAATTTCAAAACCATTTTATCATATTATATCCAAGTCATAAATATGGAAAATCCATGTAAAACCGGAAAACCTCGATTTACGTGCAAGCACGTAAATCGCCTCGAAATACGTGAAACCGTACAATTTACCAACAACCAAACCAACATCATACAATCACAATCATAATCCATGTAAAACATTTAAGCATGCATAGAATTTATAAAACCAAAGTCCACTCACAGACCGTTTTAACCGTGTGCCTCGATACGCGTGCCACCGGCCCTCCCGGGCCACACCACTATCACCGGGACTCCCAATCCTGTCCAAATCACATTAGAGGGTCACTAACCTCATCATTAACATCCTATCAAAGTCCCGTAATTTTTCCGCATTTTTACTTATTTTTAAACTTAATTTAAAACCTTCGGACATCCCGAACACTATCGAGACGGTGTCCGATCGACACGAAACCAATTCCAAAATGTCCGTTACATTAAATAGGGCAGAAGTCATGTTGAACTCACCTCGAGATTCGTGCCCACGCGCTGCCACGCGCCGCCGTGAGTGGCTGCGCGTGAAACCCACGCGCCTGCTACAGTGTCACCAGCCCAACCCGTTTGTCTGGTAAACGGGTCCAATTCACCCGCGACACAACCCTGTTCCAATCCTGTCAATTCGATCCTAATTCCTTCAATTGATCATTCCATTAGCTTCGTTTTAAGTCCAATTATAAGTCTGTAACATCAATTACACGATAACTTACCCAAATTCCATCGATTCCACGATGAACACGAAGAACACCTAGGTTACTGTTCAATCATGGGATTCCTTCAATTTCGATCGATTTCCCTAAATTGGTTCAACCAGAAGCATCAGTGGACTCCGTTAAACATTTCCCCCAACTCAATTGCATCAATCCATTGCTCAATCTCCACGACTCAAGCTCGATGGCCGTCACTGTGCAACCATGGAAGTCTGTCGATCTCGATCGGTTTCCTTCAATTGATGAACCCAGAAGCATCGTGGGATCATGAGGAGTCATTTCCCCACAACAATTGAGTCAATCACAGCCCCAAACTCCACGACTCAGCCTCGATTTCTTCCTCTGTCACCAAGCTCGATCAGAGCCAAAACGGCTCCAATCCTTCTCGTTTTTGACGTGGATCGACTCGTCACAACCTCAGTAAGATGTTTGTAACCTCCAATTCGATCATCACAGCCTAACACTCAGTATTCGAATTTTCCCTCTCATTTTCCCGAAATCAAAAATCCAAAATTCAACACTCTCACAACCCCTCGTGTTTCCCCGTTAATTCCCTCATCTTAGTCTCCCATTTTCTCACAAGAACAGCAGAAGAAGGGAGCCAATTCTCCCTAATCCGAATCCCACATTTTGTGCACGGTTTAGGAACAAAGAGGAGAAAATTAGGGGAAATGGTTGATTAGATGATGATGATGTAGTAATGATGATGTTTGGAGGGAAACAAGGAGCTGGAAACAAGGGATGGGTGACACTTGTCACTCATCCAGGTGTGTAGGGTCAACGGTCACTATTCATTATTATATTATTATTTTAATCCCGGCCTCGGTTCGTTAGTTCGTTTCCTTGACCATAATGTCGTCGTCGGATCTCCGATTTCGGCATGCCGCCTGTCGTTGGATTCGTATCGACGATACCTACGTAACGGTCCTTGGCCCTCGCCCATCGGACCTCCCGGTCAGAAAGTCAACATTTGGCCCCTAATAAGCCAAATTACCAAAATACCCCTCAACATCCGAACACCATAACTTTCTCTACGAATGTCGGAATCGAACGTGCCACCTGTCTATGAACTCGTGACGTCCCGAACTACGTCACGGTCATCGGTCAAAGTCCATTTGACCGTCCGAACAAAAAGTCAACATTTTGCCCACGACCAGGGGCAAAACGGTCGTTTTGCACATTTTGTCCGATTCCGCCCTACTAACCACTGTTCAACCTCGCTAATCAAGATTAGTCACTAAACTAATCCCGGAATTCGGGACGGGTCGTTACAATCTTCCCTCCTTAATAAATTTCGTCCTCAAAATTCCAACCGCTCTAATCTCAACGTACTTCCCTCCTTAATAAGTTTCGCTCTCGAAACTCGACTATCCTGATTCCACAAACACCCCGTGGAAAGTGGAATCGACCACACAACACGTGTACACCCGTACACCAACTAACCAGGCAAAACTTGTCTGCACTCTACGTACCACTATTACTCAAAACGCAACGACTACATTCGACCCCGTCGAATGACTGAAACTACTTGTTTCGAATTTGACACCACTTGTCAAATCAACCCTCTTGTTGACGCAACAACTCGACGGTTCCTTTCCCACTCCCACTAGGAGTCAGCTGACCCCACTCAACGATCTATGTTGACACATCCTGACAAACTGTCACCACACAGTTGTTGTCAGTCGAAAACTGACACTAGACTCACTCGTGGCTACACATGCCACCAACGTACTCGACTCACCAATACCCTTACCGACATTTCACACGACCTGTGTGTAATTAAACACATCGGAATTACCATGACCCATTGCATAGTAATGTCCGGTCCACAACCAATCCCATGGTATCGGAACCAATCCGACTACCAACACGTTCACCAACACACCTCGGGTATATCCTGTATACCGTAACTAGACATCACAAGTCTACAAGGTATTGTACCTCGAACCATGTACGAAGTACACACATCTACCTAATAACCAGACTACAACCACCTAGGTCATAGCCGAACACGTTCCAATAATGGAGTACGTTTGCCCAATCCAGCATGAGGCAAATCGAAACTCCACCCAACATCTAGTTCCAATTCCGAATCTGAATCCGCAACTTCGTAAGAAATCCCGGATCCAAACCCAGACATCACATTTTAATTCATATCCAAATCCGAATCCGAAATCATTATTCCGTAAGCTAGCATTTGGAACAACCATTCCGTACCCAAATCCGGAAATATACTTTCAAGTTCCAAAATCGAATCCTGAATCGTCACCCAGAAATTCGATTCCAAATCCCGAAATCTCATTCACATTTACCAAGACACACCAAAACCGAACCTATCGGTTACCCGTTCAATACACTTGATTGACTTCATAGGGAAGCCAATCCAACCTCCACACGTCTAAGGTTGACAAAATTCAACTACCTTGAAAACCTACTCACCCGAGTGGAATACCATACGGGCCCCACTTCGAAAAGAAGTTCAATCTCGTCATTTCGACTCACATACCCAAGTTCGTATCGATCCTTGTCATTCCACCTAGGAAAAACCAAGGATGATCCAAAATGATGACACCAAAACTCATCCTACGTGGATGCAACAAAACTCACTGCACTCACCACGCCATGTACCCCAACATCGTCTGCCACCAAGCAGAAAATGAAAAATCTCGTTTACCTAATTTCGAACACGTAGCTCCTCCTAATGACCTCGCAACACACAAGAGCTCACCAACCAATACACGCTCAACGTACTGGTAACTACAGTCAATGTCTGCCAGGGCAGAAAGCAAGAAGTCAACCCCAATGACTTCGGAATACCAATCACCAAAAACGAGCACCACTCTCGTTCCCCAATCACAACTCTCCTCGACACTAAGGTTCCAACCATGTTGGAAACAGACATGCTCCCAACAAGACGTCAAGTCTAACCACTAGACTTCCTACCTCCTCAATTCACTTGGACAACCCCGTGTCCACAATCAATCCGTTATTGATCCGTTCGCACATCCCGACCTTTACAGGTTCAACACTCGGTTTCCCAAGTTCTCAATTACAAATTCCTACCTTTATACCACTAATGGTTTTCCTCGTCTTTTCCAGTTTTAATCATTTCCATGTACATTTTAGGGATATTTAAAAACATAAAATCGCACAAATTTTGGAGTTGCCAACAACTCCCCCAAATCCACTAATCATCCCAAAATTTCTTAAGTCTTAATTATACCATTTTAATCCACTCCTTACTGGTTATCTCACCACTATTGGGACTTATCCCAACACATCACGATCTTATCTGGATCCCATCCAGTCCATCACTCAACCACTACCGAATCTCAAAGACCGAACATATGTTCATCATGACGGAGTCACACCCCAATTTGTGGCTCATCGTCAACACCATTACCGACACTAACACCAGCGCTAGTACCAGCACCAACACACTATCAACAACACTAGTATCAGCACACAGGCATCCATACTAGCATCAGCACAAAAGTACCAACCCGCAAACATCCATACTGCACACCGTGTGCAAATACGACAACCCTGGATCTCCGTTCATACGGAACGACGATCCCGTACCTCACGACAATGGGTACCACTATTCTGACAATCCACATCAGGAAAATGAACGTTCCCCGAACGTCCCCTGATCCCCAAGTATTATAACCACACCAATTACCCTCGATAGCCAGTCATCTCCATATGACTACCAACTAACTGTCATTGCTATCGAGATCCGTATCCACAAATCACACCAATACCCGATCCAACACGGGATTCCATAATTTATCTCAAAACTGTATCCGTAGATCGAATCCCATAGTTCTGCCTAGACTCACCAGAGCCATCCACATGGTCATCCATGACCTCAGCCGCTCGTCGCAGCACAAGTTCTCACTCACTAGCCACAATTAAGGTTTACCTTTTTAATACTAGAGTTCCACAATCACACCCTATGGTTCAACCGAACCAAACAGTTTTTCGTAATATAAAATCCACAACCTGACCGACCCCGCGGTCCTGACATCGAATAGACGTCAAATCCAATCCTACCATCCCATCAACGTGGGTTCCACCACTAGGTCATCGGCCAACTCCGATGAACCAACATCCCTCACACTAGAAACCACCACAAGGGTTCACATTTTAAACCATTACTCACATGAGGTTCCCCGAACCTGGCTGCACCTAGCAGCACAACAATCCAATATCACATGACCGAACCGACGGTCCCACAATACCAGTTCACCACAATCAACCCCACTTGGGTCGAATCACATTAATGCACAGCGTATCGGGCCAATCACACTCCATCCACTATCCAAACCCAAAAACTATCTATCAGGTTGATAACGAATTGCAGCCCAAGGAGACATCACACCCTCGACCTACGCACACAAAAGAGCAACCGTGCTCTGATACCAAGTTGACAGGACCCATCCCAATCCCCCCGGGATTACCGTGGAATGTGCCCTGCTCCCGTCCAACAAGGGGTGTCGGACAAGGGATAACCAAGAGCCACTGCCCAACGGGGCATCCAGAGTGCGCAAGGATCGATGGAGGAGGTGTGCAATGTCCCAGTCTCTGCTGCAATCGCATCCGTGATCAACCTGAAGGGCATTAAAACCAAAAGCTGTGAGTGGACAAAAACCAATAAGTTTACCCAAATACATTTATAAGACATTTATGCCCTCCAATAAAAACGTATGCATGCCACAAAAACCAGTAACCAAAACGTTTGCTCAACCGAGCCATTAGGGCCTTAGCCCCAAAACCGTTAGCCAAAAACCAAGTGTGGGAACTCAGCCCAAAACTGTGGAATACCACCACCATACATATTAAAACCATGTGGGTCACCACCCACGACCATAAATGAACATCAATTCAAAATCCAAAACCATTTAGGGTCCCTGACCCGACATACCATTTCATAACCAATAATCCATGTTTACCACATAACACATATCCAACCAATAAGCCATTTTATTCATTAATCCATATTTTACCATTACCATCACCAGCATCCCAGATGCTTAGCGTCCCAGACGCTAGACGTCCCTGACGTCATATCTCACGGTTTCATAAGCTACGCGTGCTGCCCGGGGTCTCTCCAGGTCCATATATCTGACATCCCTGATGTCTGACGTCCCTGACGTCAATCATAGCAATCCTGCTCCTGAGTCATCATACGGTCCGGCTGCTCCGTATAATGACCCCTCGCAGGCAATGCACCGTGACTTCCCCAGTGTCCCAGACATCTGGAGGAGACCATCATATATCCTTGTGTCCAGATGGTATATGGAAAACAGTTTTATTAAATCCTTTTATCACATTATTACCATTGGGCCCTGCCCGAAATTTCCATAAAACCACATTTATTATCCAACTGGGCCTCATACCCGATTTTATGAACCACTGGGCCCACGGCCCGATTTGTAAACCAACTGGGCCCGCAGCTCGACTTATAAACCCACTGGGCCCACGGCCCGAATTCGTAAATCAACTGGGCCCCTGGCCCGATAACATAACTCAAATGGGTCTCAGCCCGATTTCATACCAACTGGGCCCCTGGCCCGATTTCATTAACCAACTGGGCCCCCGGCCCGATTTTCAAATGGACTCCAAGTCCGAAATTTCCAACATAATTGGGCCTCAAGCCCGAGTTCCTATTTCCAATTTCAAAACCATTTTATCATATTATATCCAAGTCATAAATATGGAAAATCCATGTAAAACCGGAAAACCTCGATTTACGTGCAAGCACGTAAATCGCCTCGAAATACGTGAAACCGTACAATTTACCAACAACCAAACCAACATCATACAATCACAATCATAATCCATGTAAAACATTTAAGCATGCATAGAATTTATAAAACCAAAGTCCACTCACAGACCGTTTTAACCGTGTGCCTCGATACGCGTGCCACCGGCCCTCCCGGGCCACACCACTATCACCGGGACTCCCAATCCTGTCCAAATCACATTAGAGGGTCACTAACCTCATCATTAACATCCTATCAAAGTCCCGTAATTTTCCCGCATTTTTACTTATTTTTAAACTTAATTTAAAACCTTCGGACATCCCGAACACTATCGAGACGGTGTCCGATCGACACGAAACCAATTCCAAAATGTCCGTTACATTAAATAGGGCAGAAGTTATGTTGACCTCACCTCGAGATTCGTGCCCACGCGCCGCCACGCGCCGCCGTGAGTGGCTGCGCGTGAAACCCACGCGTCTGCTACAGTGTCACCAGCCCAACCCGTTTGTCTGGTAAACGGGTCCAATTCACCCGCGACACAACCCGGTTCCAATCCTGTCAATTCGATCCTAATTCCTTCAATTGATCATTCCATTAGCTTCGTTTTAAGTCCAATTATAAGTCTGTAACATCAATTACACGATAACTTACCCAAATTCCATCGATTCCACGATGAACACGAAGAACACCCAGGTTACTGTTCAATCATGGGATTCCTTCAATTTCGATCGATTTCCCTAAATTGGTTCAACCAGAAGCATCAGTGGACTCCGTTAAACATTTCCCCCAACTCAATTGCATCAATCCATTGCTCAATCTCCTCGACTCAAGCTCGATGGCCGTCACTGTGCAACCATGGAAGTCTGTCGATCTCGATCGGTTTCCTTCAATTGATGAACCCAGAAGCATCGTGGGATCATGAGGAGTCATTTCCCCACAACAATTGAGTCAATCACAGCCCCAAACTCCACGACTCAGCCTCGATTTCTTCCTCTGTCACCAAGCTCGATCAGAGCCAAAACGGCACCAATCCTTCTCGTTTTTGACGTGGATCGACTCGTCACAACCTCAGTAAGATGTTTGTAACCTCCAATTCGATCATCACATCCTAACACTCAGTATTCGAATTTTCCCTCTCATTTTCCCGAAATCAAAAATCCAAAATTCAACACTCTCACAACCCCTCGTGTTTCCCCGTTAATTCCCTCATCTTAGTCTCTCATTTTCTCACAAGAACAGCAGAAGAAGGGAGCCAATTCTCCCTAATCCGAATCCCACATTTTGTGCACGGTTTAGGAACAAAGAGGAGAAAATTAGGGTAAATGGTGGATTAGATGATGATGATGTAGTAATGATGATGTTTGGAGGGAAACAAGGAGCTGGAAACAAGGGATGGGTGACACTTGTCACTCATCCAGGTGTGTAGGGTCAACGGTCACTATTCATTATTATATTATTATTTTAATCCCGGCCTCGGTTCGTTAGTTCGTTTCCTTGACCATAATGTCGTCGTCGGATCTCCGATTTCGGCATGCCGCCTGTCGTTGGATTCGTATCGACGATACCTACGTAACGGTCCTTGGCCCTCGCCCATCGGACCTCCCGGTCAGAAAGTCAACATTTGGCCCCTAATAAGCCAAATTACCAAAATACCCCTCAACTTCCGAATACCATAACTTTCTCTACGAATGTCGGAATCGAACGTGCCACCTGTCTATGAACTCGTGACGTCCCGAACTACGTCACGGTCATCGGTCAAAGTCCATTTGACCGTCCGAACAAAAAGTCAACATTTTGCCCACGACCAGGGGCAAAACGGTCGTTTTGCACATTTTTTCCGATTCCGCCCTACTAACCACCCCTCAACCTCGCTAATCAAGATTAGTCACTAAACTAATCCCGGAATTCGGGACGGGTCGTTACAATCCTCTCCCACTTGGTGATCCAATCATGAGCATCCTCGGGGTTTGCTCCCCCGCAGAAAGGAGTGGCTCCCAAACGTTGAGCCCTTTCAATGCTCGCGCATTCCATCTCTCTTTCTAGATCCTCGTCCGTTCGCGTATGAGGAATTCTCCTAGGAGGCATAACCAACTGTCAAGAGGCATAGATCAGATAACAATATTCTGAAAAGTCGAAAAGTAACTAGTACTAATCGCTAGTCTAGCATGCTGACCATACCCTAGTACTGACCACAACCTAGTGCTCTGATACCAAGCTGACAGGACCCGCCCCGATCCCACAGGGACCACAAGGGGACGTGCCCTGCTCCCGTCTGACACCCAATAATTCATACCAATTTTAACCTCAAAACATCAAATGCATAAATAACCAAATTAAAGTTATACATCAAATCCGAATTACACGAATGTCAGACAAGGGATGAAATTCAAAATTACAAGTTGCGAGCACGACTCTAACATAAACCTGCGGGTAAATCACCCAGCAGGGGTTCAGGTACGCAGAAGTAGATCTATGCCTCAGCCTCAGGTTCCTCCTCTACCTCAGTATCACGACCTGGAGGGGTTACCAAAAACATTAAGGGTGAGTGGACCGAACTCAAGTTTATAAAACCATTTGATAAGTAAAACATATAATTTACCCCTCTGTTTTCCAAACATGCATGCATCATTATTTAAAATCATAAACCATATAATATGAACCATAAGGCATGTAATAAAACCGTAAGTATAATTTTAGTCGCTGCACTATACACTCCAATCCCGACATCCCTGATGTCTGACGTCCCTGACGTCAATAAGGTCACAATCACAAGGCTACGCGTGCCACTCGGGTCTCAATTTCCGAGTTCAATCCCCGAACCCCGTTCGGGTACAGCATCCCTGATGCTTAGCGTCATAGACGCTGGACGTTCTAGACGTCCGTGACCTCTCCGGGGTACCTCATCCGGAGGAGACAATATAATATGGAAGGATCTATACAGTGCAGTACCAAATACATTTTATTGATATCCACATGCAAGGCATATATATACCTAGATAAAATCTGAATCAATCATTAAGTTTCACCAAACGGGTCTCAAGCCCAAATACCGTGAAACGTGCCATAACCATATTTTCCATATCATCAAAACCATCATTGTTTTTAGCATGTGAATAAGTATAATAAACCAGAAAACATTTATGCACGCAAGGGTTTAAGAAAATGGCCCACTCACAGTACAGTCCTACTGAAAACCGAGCGTTTACCCTCGATCTGGTACAATTACAAAATTCCTGTCACATCCAAAGTATACGTAAGGGTAAATACAAACCCCTAGCATTCAACCATGAAACCCTAAACCGAAACCGGTCCAGAAAAGCCGCCCGAACGCGCTTTCCAAGGCAATAACTCTCATTTTGACCAACTTAATGATCTCCGATCGACCCGAAACCACCGCCATTGGATCCGGATCGTCGAAACCTAAAGAATGGTGGTGGTCCCACCAAAATTACTGTTCACACGCGCCCCCACGCGCCTGGTCAACCCTCTGGTCAACGGTGCTACAGTACTGCTGACGTCAGCATGACGTCACTGCTGACGTCAGCATGACGTCATCACTGACAGTGTCAGAGGACACGTGTCAGCAGTCCATTGGTCCCTGGTCTGACTGAATTCTGACATGATGACGTCATCATGACGTCACTGCTGACGTCAGCATGATGATGTCATCAGCTACAGTAACCGGGTCTGAGAACCGGGTCACCGCAGACCCACGGTTCGACCCGATCAGTTCTCATCAACCCGACCACCATTTCTGATGGGATTTGTTCCTATGGACTCGTCTCAACCTCCTCAACGGTTCTGTGCAATTAGAACTGGATTTTAGGTCGAAGAGATTACCTGAAAATCGACTGGAAGGTTGGCTGCCGGTTCTGGTTATCTTCTCCGGCGAGTCGACGACTTTCCAGTCACGGTCCTGGGTTCAAACTGGTCGTCAAGGTCCCCTGAATGTATCCTAAGAATAACCAAACAATGTCAACGTCAAAAACAGACGTTTCGAAGCAGGGAAGGAAAACGGGCACTCACGGTTTACCGTCCTATCGCCGCCGTGTCGCCGCCGCACACCGTCCAGATCAGTTCCTTGTCGTCCTGTCGTCACGGCGAACCTAACCGTACGTTGGTTCGAGTCCCAGAGTGAAGGTTTGGATGGTTTGGTGACTTGGGCTGTTCGGGTTTCCTTCTCGGGTCTGGGAGGAAACCGGCCGTGCAGGGTGGCCGTGGGGTGGTGGCCGGCGTCTGGGGGTGGCAGTTGGCCGCCTGGTGTTGCCGTGAGGGTGAGGTTGAGAGGTGAGGTGCTGGTGTGTTTGTTCGAAGGGGTAGCCGTGCACACGGTTTGGGAGAATGAACAATATGGGTGTAATGTCTCCTGGGTTTATAAAACAGAATAGGGATTTAAACCAAGGGCCAGGATTCCATCAGATTTAAGATTCAATGGTGAGGATTTGAGGAGAGGAAATCAATTATTTAATCCAATGGCCAACATAGATCCTTGTTTTAGGGAGTGTGGGGATGAGTGACACTTGTCACTCATCCAAGGGTCCAGATTGATTTGATTAAAGTAATCAGATTCCATTAATAAAATATTATTTTAATCCGGTTCTCGGTTGGTTCGGTTAAATGCGAAATACTTCCCTGACCATAACTTCCTCGTACGAAGTCCGATTTCGGCGTGCCGCCTGTCTACGGACTCAGGACGTCGAGACCTACCCAACGGTCCTTGAGTCAACTGAAAATTATTTTCCAAGAGAAAAGTCAACATTTCCACCCCCAAATGTCCAAATTACGGTAATGCCCCTAATCTTCCGATAGTCATAACTTTTTCCCTGATCGTCCGAAATGGACGTGCCACTTGTCTATGAACTCGTGACGTCCCGAACTACGTCACGGTCATAGGTCAAAGTCCATTTAATTTATAAATCAAAAAGTCAACAATTGACCACACCCATCACAAGGGTAAAAGCGTCAATTCAGACATTAACTTACAATATTAAAATCCTCGAATTTCCGGGGTGTTACACATAGCCTCCTAGCTCATGACATTGGTGCTATTGTGCGAAATTATTGCCCAATGAACTACGATTATTGGAGATATATCCCTGCCAAGGAAATGGAGGATCTTATTGATCTCATAACGGTGATATACTTTTTTGAAATTTAAGTTTTTTACTTAAAACAAGATAATTTTTTTACTAACATTTATATTCTTTAATTTGATATTAGGTCAACTTTAAGTACGACGAAGAAGACCCTGATCTTAGGGAGTTCAAGTGCGAGTTGCACGACTACTACAGTGACTATGAATCTGCTGAAGAGGCATTGGCGAACCCTCCAAAAGAGAATGCTGCAGCGAAAAACTGAACAATGGCCACGAGTGTGCGCCCATTTTCAATCTGAACGATTTTTGGTATCTTTAAAAAATTCAAGTCCATTTCTGAAAAACCAGTGAAATTTTTAACTAATAATCATTTCTTATAAACTAATGTAAGTGTTTGATTTTTAGTACGTGAACGTATTTGAAGCCATATTTAGAATATTGTAAAACTGAATTTGGTGAACTTCTTTGATGACTTTGTTAACTTTTGTATGGTGGAAATTAAGTAACTTTTGTTGTAGAATACCTCTTTCAAATCTTGCTTGATAATTTTGAAAACAGGTTATGTTAAATTAGTAAGCATATGCCATTTGTTGACAAAGTTCTTTAACCGACGACGAAATTGGTTGTTGTAAATCGAATCTTGACAAATTTGCCGACAAATTTTTTTTTCGTGAATATAGCTTCCGACAAACTATTTTGTCGTGAACTTCGTTGTTATATACTCTTACGACGAATGTTTTTGTCGTCCTAAGAATTTTACGAAAAAATATTTTGTCGTAAATTTGTTTTGATACAATGTTACTCCGAATTTTTTTTTTGTTCTTACCATATTACGACGAAATATTTTGTCGTAAACATAAATTACGACGAAATATGTTGTCGTAATTTATTTGTCGGCAAGTGTTCTACCCCAACAAAATGCAAATGTTTGTAGGCTATTATCTTTCCCGACGAGCCTATAGTGACGATATAGTCGACAAAAGTTTTTGTTGTTATATACGTTTCCCGACAAAGTTTGGTCTTTGCCGACAAAACAATTTTGTTAGCACAACAATTTTTTCTTGTAGTGCCTATGTATGAATCAACTCAACAATATTGGCAACAATGAAGATCCTCACGGTGAATTGTCGTTTGTGTAGTTTGTATATATATATATATATATATAAATGCATGGCCAAATAATCTCAAATTTATTAATTTTTTTTTGTATAAATTATGATTTAGGAATTAAACGGTTCAAATTATAACATATGTATAACCTATAATTATTTAATCAATCGAAAATATGGCCTAAAGGTACCCCAATAGTGAGAAGCAAGTATTATCTCAATTATTAAGAATATACATAAAATTATAAGGATAATTCTTGCATTAATATAAGGGTAATTCTTGCATTATAAGGATAATTCTTGCGCTCCACCCTAGTAGTACCCCCTTATACCATCATTTCGATTTATAGAATTATATTTGTACACATCATAATTGGAACCTTTCATTATCTAAATCATCACTTCAAGATCATCTTTATAAAATTAAAATGAACAAGATTGAATGTCGTTTAGTCATTCATATGTATTAAGTAAATCAACCATTTTGGTAACAATTAAGATCCTCATAGCGAACCATCAATTTAGTTGATATGTATGAATATTTATATGATCTCCAATTTACTTTATTTTTTGTGTAAATGATCTTGGAACGAATATTTATAACTTTAATTGTTTTGATTACGATATAAGTATAATGACAATTCGATAAATCGAAAGGTTGGTACATTAAGGTACCAACAGGGTTGGAGCGATGCAAATATTGTGCAAATTATAATTAATATTTCTTTTACAAACCAATGACAAACTCATTAAGTATCATGATTTTATTTGTTTGCCCCTAAAGGAACCACGTGTGTTACTTGTTAATTAAGTTCAAACCCAATTTTTAGAATCGTAATTTTATTTTTTAATTTTTACTTGACCGAATAATTCATATTATTTGAGTTTAACGGTTTAAAATTTAGAGTTTTAGAAAAAAAAAAAAAAAAAAAGAGTGTTTTGATAGAGATGGTGGTGTGTGGAAGCTTATGTTCTACGGTATAGCACTCGGGTTTTCAACAGAATAAAAAATTTGACAGGAAACCCTACCCAAAAGTAATTAACGTGGTAGTTTTATGTATAAGGACAATATTGTTGGAATTTCAAATTGAGCATGTAAAGATATGTTAGTTTGCTTGGTAAAAAATTTGGCCTTAATTTTTCTTTAAATTTTTTATTACTTACAACTTTTGTCCTGGAATTTCAAATATTTATAGGGTTGTCAGTGTAAGCAATACAAATTAAGAAGTACCATATATGGAATGTGAATTCCCAAGGGTGAGAATGTTTAAGGTGGATGAAACTAGCTGGTAAAACCCGAAGGGGAGATGAAGCCCGAAGAATTCCATTGCCCAAATTAGTAAAATAAACCAAGAATGAACTATTCTATGCACATATGCATATTTGAATTCGATTCATTTAATAATTATGTTACGTATGGTCAACTAGAATTTGACTCGTTAATAAGCCAGTTAAATCTATATAACCAATTTAATAAAGGATTATTTATACATATATCCCTTGAGATTTATCGTGTTTACACAAATACTCTCTCAGATTTCAAAAATTACGCAAATACCCCATCAAGTTTCAAAACCCTTACGCAGAAGAGATTATGCGTAGAGTTTTATTTATAAGGATAAAATTACCCCTATGTTTTAAGCTATCTCACAACCTTTCCTCAATTTTTTTTTTATAAAAATATAAAAAATAATAAAAAATTCTGCCATTTTTTAATAATATTAAGAAAAATTTGAAAACATTCTCCCATTTGTGAAATAGCTTAATCTTTATAAAAATAAATAAATAATTGAGCACAAATTATAATCCACGTTAATAATTATAGAAAATAGCAGATTTTTTTATAATTCACGTTAGTTCCGCTTTATTTTTTATTTTTTTAGTATTACTAAAGATGGCAGAATTTTTATTTTTTATTTTTTATAAAAATAGTAGAATATTTTATTAAAAAACTAAGAAATTGAATAAAGGTGTTTGGTTGTGAGATAACTTAATCTTTATCAAGGATTGTTATTCGAGAGTAATTTTGTCATTATAAATAAAACTTTAAACAGAGGGATTATGCGCAAACTTGGTGGGTGTTTGTGTAATTGTTGAAATATGAGGGAGTGTTTGTGTAAACACGAGAAATCTCAGAGGGTGTATATGTAAATAACCCTTTATTAAATATATCATGTTTGATTAATGTAAGAAATATTTAACCTATTTCAACTATTTGAACATTATAAATCTATGTAATAATGTAAGAATCCATAGGTATATATGTAAGTAAATAAGTAGATATATGAGTTAGGATTGACAATTTGACACGTTTCTTAAACGGATTAATATGTCATTAAAAAGGGTTAAGAAGTTGACTCATTAAGACTTACTCGTTTATTAAATGAGTCATAACGAGTTGATGACTAGAAAATTTAATCATGCGAATTGACCTAGATAAATATTATGTGAATTTTGAATCGTGTTAGAAATTGTCACCCCTAACAATAATCAATAATAATATTCCCAAACGACTCCCTAAACTAATTAACTTGCATGGCTTATATGGTAAATACCATCAATCTAGAGTCTCACACTAAGACTGGTTGAGGAAGGTCTCATCAGAACCCGCATCCACACTATTAAGTAGCAAGCTAGGTTGACGTACCGACCACCCCAAATATCTTTCTAAAGAAAATATATACTTATTTTCATAATGTTTTTGTCTAATAACTCAAATACGGAAAATAAACAAATAAAATAGTAGAAAATTAAAATAAATCTCTTAATTTCCGAATAAAAATTAGTTGAACTATATATCTTCCAACATATTGCAACGGTACATGTACAGCATGAAAAATTCCTCCATGAATTCTTATATATTATAAATTCCTCAAAGATAAATAAAAATTAAAGGGCATTGAGCAAGTAATGCATGGTTATGTAAGTAAGGAATGAAGTAATAGGGTATGCTGGTGATGAAGATATTAAGGTATGAGCTGAGCTGCTGCTTCGATTACGATGCATACCACCAGCATATGCTCCAGCTGCAGTTCCTCCAGTACCATATCCACCAGTACCGCCACTGCTTCCACAACTTTCACCGCTGCCACGTGGACCACCAACACCATGACTCCTACCACCGCCACCTTTGGCAGCCACTACGCTGACAATTATGAGCACAAACACAACTTTCATGATCAGCATCGACAAACGTTGCATCTTGATCTATCCAATATATATTTAAACGTTCGGTCTTTTTGATGTATCGTAGAAAAATCCTAAGAGAGCACCCTTTATGTAGGCATACATATAGGAACTTAATTGGGACCTATATTCGAAATCTTACAAGGAATTGAAGAACTCCTAGAAGAACAAAGAAACCTAATAGCGCCTGACTTAATCAAACTATCCAAATCCTGGTTCCTGGTATGGCATGGTTTTAATTATTAAATTAGAAAGAACATATAAACTTACTATTCAGTATTCACAGCCACATCCAGTAAATATATTCACTTGTCATTAAGGAAACCAACCAAACTCGTTTCTGGTTTCTTCTTCCTTGTTTCTTTGCGTCTTGATTCCTTGGCCACCAAGGTTTTTAATAGCCCTGTTAATCGGTTTTTCGGTTCGGTTTTTTTACCGAAACCGAAACCGAACCGGATGGAAGAATCGGTTTCGGTTCGGTTTGGTTTTCCTTTAAAAACCGATTTAAACCGAAACCGAACTGTTCGGTTCGGTCCGGTCCAGTTTCAGTTTTTACCGATTTTTTTCGGTTTAATTCGGGACGAACCGGTTCGGTTTTTAATAAACCGGTTTTTATATTTTTATACAATAATCTATATTTATTCCATAATTAATGTCCATTATAACTAATCAATATCCACTACAACTAATCAATGTTCATTACAAATAACAAAATCATCAAGACATCAAAATCCACCTAAAATATCCATTTTAAACAACAAATGATCAAGGCATCCAAATCCAACATAGAAATATAGAATGTCTGTTACAAACAATAAAATCAAAGCATCAAAGTCGAATAAAAAACGTTCATTACAAGCAATAAAAACAATAAGATTGTAATATGATCAACCATGTTAGCAAGGCAAGAAGCCTCAAGGATTGGACTATTGAGGCACCTTAGCACGACCATTTGCCATTTCTACATATGAGACACAAGCAAAGTTAATTATCTACATAAATTCACAATTATTAACAAACAAATGTATTCGAAATAATAAAAAGATACAACAATTACCTTCTGCATGAGCATAATAACACTCAACTTCTTCAACACTCGGCTCCAAATGTAATGCAATATTAATACTCATAAGCCAATTTTGAGTACAAATCAATGCCTCCACAACTTCAGGGCTCAACGAACTTCTATACGAATTAATTACCCTTCCACTTGTGCTAAAACATGACTCCGAAGCTATTGTTGAAGTGGGTATAGCTAGAACATCCCGTGCAACTCGAGATAAGATTGGATATTTGGATATTCCGATCATTTTCCACCAACCCAAAATATCAAACGTTGAATCCTCAATATCTTCAATAGGATCTAATAGATATCTATCCAAATCATTACAAATAATTTCCTTCTTTGCCTTTCTCCTCATCCTCCTTGCTATAAGATCCGTATCGTCACTCAAACCCATCTTGTCCTTTGCTACTGCAGATGAGCTGCCACTAACAATGTCCTCTCTTGCAGAATCCCAATTCTCACCATCTTCATAGAGTTTATGAAGGCTAGTCAATAAAATCTTCAATCTAGAAATAACATGTCCAACCTTATCATCATCATCCTCAAATACCCCCTCCCCCCCCCCCCCCCCAAACAATCCTCCACAGCGTCCAATTTATGACGGGGATCAAGAACAAGAGCTATAAAATAATATTGGTTCATACGCTCCATTTCCCCCCAATATTTGTCAAATTTGGTTTGCATGGTGCTTGCAATACCAGACAATAAAACACTCTTTTGTTCACGACGCAAAAGAGTTAAAATCCTATACACATCATGTAAAGCACATTGGATTGTGGGTGTAGAAGTGCAATAAACTCGTAAAGTTACTTCATAAAAGGGTTTCAAATAAGCAGCAAATGAACTCGCTACTTCCCAATCATACTCAGACGGTGGTCCTACCCTCCGATCACTAACAAAATAAGCAACATAATTCGGATCATCCTCAATTAGGACCTCAAATGCTTCCCGAAACTTAAGAGCTGATTCCAACATCAAATAGGTGGAATTCCACCTAGTTGGAACATCCAATACCACCAGCCCTTTGCTATCAACCATAGCCTTCTCCACACCCTTCTTAAATATTTCAAACCTACTAGGGGAAGATCTTACATATCTGATGGCATTTCTAATACTTTGAATAGATTCATTCAACACATTCAAACCATCATTGACAATCAAGTTCAAGATATGAGCAATACATCTAACATGAAAATTTTCCCCATTATTCAAAAGCGCCATCGGACATTTCCATTTAGGCATTCTTTTCATCAAAAAAGACAACCCCAGCATCATTTGAAGAAGCATTATCTACTGTAACAGTCAAAAGCTTCTCAATACCCCATCCAAGTAAACAATCCTCCAAAAGCCTCCCAATTGATTCTCCTTTATGGTTTGGAATCACACAAAAGTTGATAATCTTTTTATGCAATACCCAATCACTGTCAATAAAATGAGCAGTGATAACCATATAGTTGATGTTTTGAAGGGATGCCCATGTATCAGTAGTAACACAAACCCTATAAGACTTGATCAATTCTTTAAGGGACTCCTTCTCAACATAATACATATTAAGCACCTCCTTAGCAATTGTCTGACGACATGGAATTTTAAACCTAGGACAAGCATGGGAACAAAAATCACGAAACCCACGCCCCTCCCCAAAAGAAAAAGGTAACTCATCAACTATGACCATCTGAACCACTTTCTTAACAAGCTCCTTCTGATTAAACCCAACCACAACTTCTATGGGCTTGTCTATGGATAGAATTTTCTGATTTCTTTTGGCAATCATATTAGGAGGATATTTAGGACATTTTTGAAGGTGACTAATCAAGGCCCTAGTTCCATTTCTAATAGAGTCAGCAGCATACGTATTAGGGCAATAATTACATCTGGCCCTAGTGAAACCAGTATCAGCTTTGTACCTTTCAAAATGATCCCATATGCTTGCACGCTGTCTTTGCTTCGCATGCTCTAGAAATTGCGCAGTAATTTCAGCGTTGGTCAAAGTGGTCAGTGGTTTGCCCTCCTGATTCAACTCCGGGTCAAATTCATCTCCTTGTGAATCATGAACATTGTCCACCTACAAAACAAAAAAAACAGCAAATATGATGTTTTTAATATTATGAAAACAACAAGTATGAAAACTAGAATCATATAATGGAATCCAGCAAGTCTGAGAATAAATACCTCGTCAGGCAATTCTGATGAGGCAGCAGACACAGCGCTAAAAGTATTTCCAGAGATAACCACCATTCTTATTTCTTAGGGTTTGGTTTCGATTTGTAGCAATAAGCACCATTCTCATAGGTTAAACACATAACTTACCCTGAACACATCACATGAAAAATGTACATACAAAACGCCATTGTTATGCAGATTGCAATGCTACGAAATTACTATTATTGCATGTGACTAAGCATTAAGAAATTACCTGATTGAAAAATGTCGTTCAAATTAGCAACAGAGAGGCTGGCCTTACCGACACAGCAAGAAAATTTTCAGCAACAAACTATATAAAAAATTTGCATTATAAAAATGAGGAGCAAGTATTCAACATCATCTATGAACAGCATAAGATTGCAGAAAAGACGATATGACACGAAATCGGAGTTGTATACCGAAGATACTCCATCAACTCCAAAAGAAAATTTTAGTATGAACTTGTTTGTGGTTTAAACAAAAAACAGCAGACTTTCACAAAACAGAAAGAAGAAAAGAACAAAAAAGGCACTTTCATAATACGAACAAAAAAAAACAGCGCTTTCATTAAAAAAATATATGAAAAAACAGCACAAT
Source organism: Prinsepia uniflora (assembly GCA_032719365.1). Classification (NCBI taxonomy): domain Eukaryota; kingdom Viridiplantae; phylum Streptophyta; class Magnoliopsida; order Rosales; family Rosaceae; genus Prinsepia; species Prinsepia uniflora. The sequence continues at coordinate 14,809,704 of CM064862.1, read as the reverse complement.
CCCATAACCCAAAAAAAAAAACACAATTTCATGTATAATTATGTGCATTTCATCATTCCAAATGCACTAGCACTCTAGCATCAGTGCCTGATGATAAAGACAACTATATGTCAAAATCAAGTGCAGTGCACTCTAGCACTTTCTTATCACAATATATGTTCAAGTATACAACAAACAGATGGAAGTTTAAGGCATTTCATAAAGGTTTAGACCTATGGTTACCTATTTACTTCCAATTTCCACATAACGTGAGCATTTCATCATATCTTATTTCCCCGTTATCTTATGAGTGATACTGTGACTCGCTCTTTGGTGACTCTCATCTGGAAGTTTAAGGTATTTCCTTCCAAAAATCCATTTAGAAGTATGCATGCTACGGAATGGCGGTGAAATTTGTTTTATCTCACATGTCTATATTTTTCTTAAACTAATATGGAGTCATGTTCATGGTTGAAGGTAATGGCCTTTAATATAACAAATGGAAGTAGGAGATCCTAGGTAAACTAGTCACCTTCCTAGGGTATACTTCTTTTTGGTTCTCAACATATTTCAATCTGTACCTCTTTCAAAATGTCAGTAAAGACATCTTCATTTCTGCTCAAGCCTTTCATCCTTTCTATGTTAGCATCAAGCCAAGCTAAAAGTGCATCAGCAAGATACATCTCACTGTGAAAGACCAATAAGAGTCTAAGCCGAACTCTAATATATCAGCTTCAATAAGTAAATGAGTAATGCTAGTTAAAGTAAAGCTCAGTAATGGCTAAATGGCATTATTCTAAGTAAATAGGTGAACACAGTGAAGAAGTATAAGCCTGTTAACATATGAACCCTAGGATCTGGTGCACTTCAAGAGGAAAAAATGTCCTACTTCAAATATAAGGAACCAACTTTTTTTATTTTAGATCCGGCAGGAGGATCATAGGGACTGAACTAGAACATGGCAGTCAAGAGAAAACCCATACATGCCGATCTAAAGAGATATCATTTGGTTAATAATTAGGTTTAATGGCAGTCAAGAGAAAATGTCCTACTCTAATAACATAATTCAAACAATCATTAAAGAAAAAAATTGAACAAGCCAACATCACTCAACCACAGGTCCACAGCTCCCATATCCAAAAACATACTTAAATAAGGGTCCCCTCAAAATTCTTCAGAAATTGGCGGCAACAATGCAGACCAAAATCAATATACTATTGATAAAGTTATTTATCATAATCAATATAATAAAATATATATTAAATGAGGAATGTGAAGCATATTTTGTTGTCGACCACCCTTTTTTTTCAAGTTTCTCAACAGTTGATTGAACATGGGTTTTATTTGTCTTATATTGCTAGAACCAATCAATTGGTAATAAAGATAATATACAAGAAAACACTTTTATATATCCACTTAAGAATCTCTAGTTTTTAATTTTTTTTAAAAAAACACACAACAATAAATCGAATTTAAATGTAAAACAGAAGTCATTGGCCTGGATAATTGATAATTCGATGAAGGGTTGCAGTAGCAAGCTTCCAAGACAATAATTTCGTCCCTTTTGACCTTCTCCTTATTCTATATAACTTGTCTGAAAAATCTCTCTTTTAGGATACAACAATCGATTGAATTTAGTACACCTCAACCCCCCTAACAATTTTAAGTCAAATAGTGAATTTGGAGTCCTGATCGACATCCAATTTATTTGTTGTTTGAACTACAGCACATATTCTTAGCAGAAAGACAATGGACTGAGAAGCCAGATCAATCACCCATTAGCACCTCACAACCACAAAATTGTAGACAATACAAACAAGCATATGCTATCTTTTATTTTGACTCTCAAAGGCTCCAGCCCAAATATTCACCAAGCAAAATCGTTCCCAAACATAATTTAGATTCTATGTCTTGCAATTAATCAACACAGGCCAGCACAACTCATACTAGCTCTAAGCCTCTAACTATGCACACGGCTCAAGAGGGGTTTTTGTGTCTATTTAGAATTCATTATTTCATTCTTTATACAACTTTGCTCTTCTTATGCAACGAAACAAATTAACAGGGCTAGAACAGGGGTATCTTCAAATTAACGAAACAAATTAACAGAATAGGGGTATCATTCATTATTAATAGTTTTTGCTTCTTCAATAGGGCTATCTTCAATTAACTACTCCCAAAATCGCCTGATTTCTTAAAATAAACGAAATTTCAACCAAAATTGAGATTTTCTATAGATCAACAAACTGGCACGCAAAGCACAGAGTTTCATAGATTTTGAATTGAAAATATAATACTCACCTAATAATACTCAGCTCTCAGATTGTGGCTCGGCATACCTTAACAAAGGAAAGCTTGATTAGATTCCTGTCACAATCTTCGTCGAAGGTTGAAGACTGAAGAGAAGAGTGAAGATGATGAAGCCGCCGTCGAAGAGAAAAGTGAAGATAACGAAGCCGCCGTCACAATCTTCGAGAATCGAGACTTCGAGGTTCGAGTGGGAACTAGGAACTGGGAAAATGGGGTGCGCCGGTGCGGCCGTGCGAGTGCGACTGTCAATTTGCGAAGCCACAGTGTTAGCTGCGAGCCTGCGAATGAATAAGTTCTCTGAAATTCTGAATTGAGAATTTCTGATGACTGATGGATCTCTCAAATCTCAATGTCTCACGACTCGTCTAGGTCTAGGGTTTGGTCCGATTTTCATAAACAACACCAATAAAACGACGCCGTTCTTTAAGAGTTTTACGTATTTTTAGTTCGGTTCGGTTTGTCCGGTTTCGGTTCGGTTTTATGCTACTCTCGGTTCGGTCCGGTTCGGGTCGGTCCTGTGATATCGAAAATCGGGACCGAACCGATGTAGTCCGGTTCGGTCCGGTTTTTTTCAAATGGTTTCGGTTTTTCAACGGTTCGGTATTTTGCGGTTCGGTGCGGTTTTTCGGTCAGTTTTTCCAGACAAATTAACAGGGCTAGTTTTTAATACATAAATTGTTTTATTATTTTTTGTCAACATGTCATAACAAAATTTGGTAATACGTACGCATCACATCATTGATTTACTAAAGACTAACAAATGGTGTATTTCAAAAATCTCAATACGAGTAAAATGAAAGCCATATCTATTCTTGTAAAGGAAGGAAGCTACAAAAACGAATAGAGCTAGAATGACAGCCAATCCATCAATTAGGAATAAAACCCAAAAGGTTTCAAGGTCCAGTGTTGCTTGAGACACTTTGAGCAGTAGTTGAGTTATATGTTTGACAATTGGTTTCTTGAATGAACCATTTGTTTTCTTTGTTCATCATCCTCACTCATGTAGTCACGCTTAAGATTGCAAGTGAGATATCGGGTACAAAAAGGCATTAGTGATGATAAGACATTTGTTGGTTTCAGATTACTCAGTTCGAAGAGGAGAAGCAGATCGACTTCAGCTTTGGAATGGAACTAGCTTCACCGTGAGATCATTCTCTTAACCTAACTTTAGATGAAAATGATTGGTTTAGGATAGATTTAGGAGTTGATGATTGATGCTAGATTTAGGCTTGCACGTTCATAAGAAGGGACGATTACTATGAGGATTTTCTGGTGCTCTACACAAAATTGCAGAAATGAACACCAAGTGTTTGATAAAATGCAATAATGAGAAATTCTGAGTAATCTTAGTGCTCTCATAATCTAGATTGAGTCACACACTTTTTCACTATTTGATTGAATGAATTACATGAGCTCACTCACACTCTTACACACAAAACGGTTAGGATTCACATGACATCACCTACACACGCTTTACATGCTTTCCTTGCTCTCTAAGGTACTCACACCTCACACAATCTGTTATATATAACTCTTAGCTATCAAAAACAATCTAGAAGCTAGTATAGGCATCCTTGAGTCAAAATAGAAATTTTGATCAGCTGCAATGCAGCTTGATCACTGTTGCTCTAGTGGCAGCTTATATTCCAACACTCCTTCCAAAGCTGCACACTGGTTTAACTCCAAGTAGAGTTCTTCGATAGTTAAACCTGACCTTAGGAAGAGCCTTAGTGAATATGTCAACAATTTGTTCCTCTGATTTACAATAGTGCAGCAGAATTTCTCCATTCTATATTGCATCTCTAATATAGTGGAACTTCCTACTGATATGCTTAGTTTTTTAGTGGAAGGCAGGGTTTTTAGCCATAGCTATGGCTGACATGTTGTCACACATTAGAATAATAGGCTCTAACTGTTCTTCCCCAAAGTCTTGTAGAACACATATGAGCCAAACAACCTATGTTGTGGCCTCAGCTGCACGCACAAATTCTGCTTCAGTAGTAGAAAAGGATATACTGCTCTATTTGACAGAAGCCCAAGAGAATATCCCACTTCCAAAAGTAAAGGCATATTCTAAAGTGCTTTAACTGTCCTTCTCTGATCCTCCCCAATCACTATCACAAAAACCAATTAGGGTATCAGCTTGACCTTTCTTGTATTCTAGACCATATTCTAGAGTGCCTTGTATATATCTCAGTACCCTCTTTGTTGTTCCAAGAAGTTTCTTGGTAGGATTGTGCATAAACTTGGATAATATGCTAGAAGCATACATGATATCAGGTCTTGTGGCAGTTAAATACAACAATCTTCCCACTATTATTTTTTTTACAACTGTTCATCAGTAGCTTCATTGCTATCCACTTTCTGTAGTTTATCATTTGCTGTTAGAGGAATGCTCACATGCTTGCATCTTTTGAGTGCAAACTTCTCCAACAATGTAGATGCATACTTCATTTGATGAATGTAGATTCCAAAGCTAGATTGTAGGATACCCATACCTAGTAAATGATTCAATAATCATATATCTATCATTTCATATCTTCCCATCATTTCTAGCTTGAACTCTTCCATCATAGGCTCATTATCTCCAGTATAGATGATATCAATACATAGATTGAAACAATCAAGGTCTATTCATCTTTCTTAACTTTCGAGTAAAGAGTAGCCTCACTTGAGCTTCTCAGAAACCCACAGCTTAAAAGATAAGAGTCTATTTCACCATACTAAGCCCTAGGTGTCTATTTCAAACCATATATAGAGAGCCTTGTTCAGCTTGTAGACCTTGTCTTCTTGCCCTTGTGTAACGACCCGTCCCGGAAGTTTGGATTAAATGAGTGATTAGTGGTGGATTAGCTGAGTTAATCGGTGTTTAGTTAGTTACTTTTGGACTTGGGCGTAGAATGACGATTTTTCCCCTAGAATGGGCAAAAAGTTGACTTTTAGTTAAGACGGTCAATTGGGAATTGACCGATGACCGTGACGTAGTTCGGGACGTCACGAGTCCGTAGATAGGTGGCACGCCCGATTCCGACATCCGAGGAGGAAGTTATGATGTTCAGAAGGTTGAGGGCATTATCGTAATTTGGTTTAAATAGGGGAAAAAGTTGACTTTTCGTATGACAGGGTTTTTGTATGTAGACCGAGGACCGTTAGGTAGATCTCGTCGTCCTGAGTTCAACGACAGGCGGCATGCCTTCATCGGACATTCGACAAGTGAGATACGGGTCTGGAACGGTGAAGGGCAAAATGGTAATTTTGACTTACAAGGGGCAATTTGGTCTTTTTGGTGCATTGGGATTTGTGCAAATAGGATGAGGACAAGTGTACAGGTGCAAGTGGATATTTTGGAATTGGGCCATGGGATGGAGGACACGTGGGGTGTGTGTAATGGGTTCTAGGGTGCACGGTTCAAGTATTTGGGCTGTGTGTGTGTGTGTGCATCGTGTTTGTTCGAAGAGGGAAAAACAGAGGGTGAGACCGTGAGAGGAATTGATCGATTTTAGTGTGTGTTTGTGTGTTCTGTTGATCGAGTGAGTGAGCAGAGGCTAACTGGAAGGCTAGGGAGTATTCTGGGAAAGTGGGGAGCGTGTGAGAGCCGGGGACTGTGAGGAAAAATTGAGAGTGTGAGGGGTGAGTTCTCAGGGAAAACAGAGAGGGAATTTGTTGGTGGTGCTGCCGTGTTTGATCAATCGAGGCTAGTGGTGGTGTCCAGAAGACAGAGGAGGCTTAGAGGAGTTGTGTAGGCACGGTGGAGCTCACGGCGGCGGCCTGACCGCAGGCAATTTCCCCAATCCTTTTCGATGCTCTGTTTTTCCGTTAATTTCAAATCGATAGTCGTGGCTTTTGGGACTGAGTCGAGGGATTCCGTGAGTGCTGGGAGACTCAGTAGGTCCCTAGGAGTCATTTTAGGTTGAAGCCGTGATGAGGGTGACATGGGTGGCCGGATAGAAGAACAGGGGTTTTGGTTGGTCACGGGTTTGAACTAGGGACGATGGGTTAGAGGTAGGAATGTTGTGTTTGGTTGAGGGGAATAGGTTGCTTAGGACAGGACGACGCTTTCGGGCTTGGAAGGAAGGAAAATGGTGGACGGACGGCGGAGAACCGCCCTCGCCGGTTCAGACCAGTGGACGAGCTGAGGAAGAAGATGAACAGTACTCTGTGTGCAGGCGCGTGAGGCCCACAAGCAACCACTTAGGGCGGCGCGTGGGGCACGTGGGGCATTTTCTGGGGAACTTTCCAACTAGGTTTTTGGTCTAGATGTTGTAACGAATCTTTTGAGATAGGTTTCGGGTTAATCGGACGTCGATTCGAGTTAGTTCTGCGGGATCGAAGGTTTAGGGTCTCGGTTCGTTACGTTTAGAACCCGGGGAATTTCGTGGGGAATTAGGAGAACCTTGTTGGACGTGTTAGTGACGTAGTTTGGTGACTGTTGACAGGATCGAGGAACCCCGAAGCGGACGAGGAACGTACGGAACGTACGGGACGCGAGTGACGTGCCCGGTAATTGTGAGTGGACCCCTTCTCTATAATTGAGCATGCATAACTGTTTTTCTATGATTTTTTTATGGTTTTACATGTGATTTCATGATTATTGAATATGTTATAACTGTTTTATATAATTGCACGTTTAACGAGAAAGCTACGGTTTTCAGCATGTTTTATGAGGAAGCTTTGATTTCTGATTTCGATGCCATGATTTTGGGATTTCAAACGATAAGTGCTTGTCAATGATTATAAGTGGATTTTGATACATGATTTAATGATCAAGGTTTTCGGTTTTGAAATCGGATTTCGGAAAACGGAATTTGGTTTTAAAGTTGCACAGTGGAATTCCGGATTTGGGTTCGGAATGACGGTTCTGGATGCCAGAAGGGCATCAGACCAGTGATTTCGGATTCGGGTTTGGATACGGATTTAGAATTGGTTTTCAAATGGTTTTGGATTGGATTTGCTGGATCTGATTATTGGGTTTAAAGACCCGGATATTATGATTGACGGGGGACGGGCCCCGATTGGGTTTAAAGACCCGGATTGAGTTTAAAGACTCGGGAGTTTAAAGACTCGGATATATTGATATTTCCCCCGTAGGCCTGTTGAGTTTAAAGACTCGGGAGTTTAAAGACTCGGATTATTGAGGCCTGGATTGAGTTTAAAGACTCGGGGGTTTAAGGACTCGGATAGGTCCAGCAGGTTTGATCGGATAATGATGACTTGGATTTATGTTTTATCGTACTGTTTTCATGATGCCAATTTTGTGACCTATAATTTTTTTTATGATGATTACTATGTGATTTATAGCTGTGTTTACTTAATGGGTTATGCATGCATGTTTTCAAAACGGAGGGCCAAACCCTAGTTTGTTTATAAAATAGTTTTCGAAACTTTTATTCTTTTTGGTCCACTCACGTTTTTCTGGTTTTAACTGCTCTCCAGGTCGTGGAGTTAGCGCGGGGCTTGACGTTGAGGCAGCGTCGGAGGCATAGAGTACTCAAGAGTGACCCCGGGGTGGTTTAAATTTTCCGTTGTGCGTATATTCTGTATATCGGTTTTGTTTTCCTTTGTTGGTACTATGCTCTGTATAACGGTTGATTTTGGATGTTTTAAATTCTCCTGCGTCTGACAATGTAATTTTGGTCTTCGTGAGGTTATTTCGGTCTTTTGTGTTGGGTTGTTAGATGGGAGCAGGGTTTACCTTGGTTATCGGGGTGATAATCGGGGTGGGTCCTGACACCTTGGCTTTCAAAACTCTCAGGTTGATCCACATAGAATTCTTCCTCTAGAACCCCATTTAGAAAGTCTGACTTAACATCCAGCTGAAACAATTTCCACTCTTTATGTGTAGCTAGGGCAATCAATGTTCAGATTATGTGTAGCCTTGCAACCGGTGCAAAAGTCTCATTGAAATTGATTCTTGATTTCCGTGCATATCCCTTAGCAACCAATCTGGCCTTAAACTTCTGAATTGATCCATCTATGTTCAATTTAGTCTTATAGACCCACTTAACTCTTATCACTAGTTTCTCAGTTGGCCTTTTGACTAGATTTCAAGTTCCATTCTTTCAATCATCTCCATTTTTGCTTCCATAGCCTTCTTCCACGCTTTGTCCTTGGCAGTATCCAGATAGCTTTTTGGTTCAATTATTGCAACATGACATCTAGCATATATTTCGTTCAAACTCCTCATCTTGACAGGAGTAGTGCTAGGTTCTGAATTAGTCTCACCATCATGGTTTGCATGAGTGTCTTGTATAGCTTGATCTGGTTCTGGTTGTTCACTATGTTCTGCATCAGCTTCAGTGTCAACTGCATAAGTAAGTTGAACACTAAGCTCCATGTTTATCTCCAGTTACATATGGCTTTCTTCTTGAATGTCACTGTTCTAGAAATTACAATCTTCTTGGTTTCTAGACAGTAGACCCTATAGCCTTTCTCAAAGTTTCCATATCCCACAAATATCCCTTTAGTAGCTGATGAGTCCAGTTTTTTCTTGATTTGATTAGGAATGTGAAAATAACAAATTGAACCAAATACCCTCAGATGCTTCACTTCTGGTTTTCTTTCACTGTACAACTCAATTGGTTTTTTCTTCTCTATAGTCTTATTAGGACATCGATTGAGTAGATAGACTTCTGTGTTCACAGTTTCTGCCCAGAATATATAAAGCATCTTCTTGTCATGAAGCATTGCCTTGGACATTTCCATAATTATCATGTTCCTTCTTTCTGCAACTCCATTTTGTTGTGGAGAATAGGCAACTGTGAGTTGCCTTTGAATTCCCATTTCTTCACAGTAATCTAGGAACTACTGAGAGGTAAACTCACCACCTCTATCACTTCTCACCTTTTTTTCTATCTTTAAACCTGTATGAACTTCAACCATGGCTTTGAACTTTTTGAATGCATTGAACACTCCAAATTTGTGTTTGAGGAAGTAAACCCAGCACATTCTTGAGTAGTCATCTATGAAAGTTAGGAAATAATTATTCCCACTTTGTGTCTCAATTTGCATAGACCCATAGACCTCTGTGTGGATTAACTCCAGTAGCTTAGTTGATTTCCAAACTTTATATCTGTCAAAGCTTTCAACATGTTGTTTTTCCATAATGCAGCCTTCACAAACTTCTCCCTTCTTAGACAAGTTAGGCAGACCCACCACCATATCATCAGTGACCAAAGTAGTCAGACTTTAGTGGTTGAGGTGCCCAAACCTTTTGTGCCATATCCAAGTATTATCTTCCTCAATGGCAATCTTTGCCACAAGAACGATTTGCTAGAAGGATAAGGGAAAACACATGTTACTAGCCATAACTACACAAGCTATCTCTTGTCCCTAATCATTGATTGTAGCTTTTCTTCCGTCAAACACCAGATTGTATCCATGCTCCACCATCTGCCCCACACTCAGCAGGTTCTCATCCAACCCAGGTACCAACATCACCTTCTTGATCAACTTATCACCATTTTGAGTTTTAATCACCAAAGTACCTTTACATCTGGCCTCAGCCAAATCTCATGTTCCCATTTTCACTCTGCACTTTAGAGTTCTGTCCATGTTTATTAGTGATGACTCGTTTGAAGTCATGTGGTTACTGCAACCACTGTCTAGGTATTAAGTGTCTGCATTTTTTGAGGTTGTCACATAATGACAAGCATAGAACAAGGTTTCATCTTCCTCTGCATGTTGTGTAATGTTTACACTCTCATTCCCTCTGCAATCCTTGGCATAATGTCCCATTTGTTTGCATTTAAAATATTTTCTGGTTTTAAACCAACAATTTCCATAATGTTTCCTACTGCTAACTTTGCAGCTAGGTCTGGAATCATTCTCACTCATGTTTTCATCTTTTTGTTGTCCAGTATTACCATCATTAACATGGTAATCTGATTTCTGGTTCCATGGCTTACTTCCACCTTTGGAAAACTTCTTAGCTTTGCTTAAACTGGAGGAAGGTCCAATATGCATACTAGAGAATGTTTTCTCTACTGAATTCTCAGAATGAATTTCTAACCTCTGATCATAGGCCTTAATCGATGCAATCAGCTCCTGTACATTTACTTCATCTAGATCTTTTATTTTTTCTAAGATTGTAACAATAGGATCATATGGTTTAGTTAGGCTTATGAGAATTTTTTGCCCCATTCTTTTTTTTTTTTTAAACTTCACCATATGACCTCATTTGATCAACAATTGTATACAATCTAGATAAGTATGCATTTAGAGTTTCATCATCCTTCATTCTAATATATTCAAAGTCTCTTCTCAAACCTTGTAATTTGACTGACCTTACTTTTTGATCTCCACAAAATTCCCTTTTCAATAGATCCCATGCTGATTTTGAACTCACCTCGTTTACTATTCTTGAGAAGATCGTAGCCACAACAGAAGTCTGGATAAATCCCAGTGCTCTTGCGTCTCTGATGTAGTCTGCTCGGGTTGGTACAACCACAGCTCCTTCAGTATCCGTGTTCAAACCCTTTATCAACATACTCCCACAAATCTTGAGCTCTAAATAAGGTACGCATTTTTATACTCTAGAACTCGTAGTTGTTTCCATCGAATATAAGAGCCCGTAGCTCACTATTTCCTATTCCAGCCATTGCAGGTACATCAACTTCACAGATTACGCCCCAGCATTCTGATCATGAACCAGAGAGCTCTGATACCATGTTGGTTTCAGGTTACTCAGTCTGAAGAGGAGAAGCGGATTGACTTCAGCTTTGAGATAGAACCAGCTTCACCGTGAGGTAATTCTCCAAACCTAACTTTAGCTGAAAACGATTGGTTTAGGATAGGTTCAGGAGTTGATGATTGATGCTAGAATTAGGCTTGCATGTTCATAAGAATGGACGATTACAATGAGGATTTTCTGGTGCTCTGCACAGAGTTGTAGAGATGAACACCAAATGTTTGATAAAATGCACTAGTGAGAAATTCTAAGTAATCTTAGTGCTCTCACCGTCTATAGAGAGTCACACACTTTTTTCACTATTTGATTGGATGAATTACATGAGCTCACTCACACTCCTACACACAAAATGGTTAGGATTCACATGACATCACCTACACACGCTTTACATGCTTTCCTTGCTCTCTAAGGCACTCACACTTCACACAATCTGTTATAACTAACTCTTAGCTGTCACAAAACAATCTAGAAGCTAGTACAGGTGTCCTTGAGTCGAAATAGAGATTTTAATCAGCTACAATGCAGCTAGATCATTGCTGCTCTAGTGACAGCTTCTATTCTAACAACATTGTACCGACTCTGAAATCTCAAAAAAAAAAAAAGATGAAGATCAAAAGTGGTCTAACAAAGGCATAGCCATCAGCTTTGATCAAGATGTGATAATGCAAACAAGATTCCTGGTTGTGCATATGTCTTCTTCTCTTGGCTCTCCGATTTTATCCAAGACACAGTAGGTAGAAAGATAAGTGAAGGCTATGTTTGGATCATGACCGATCTGTTAGCTTCAACAGATTGTTCCAATCATCAACTCAATGGAAGGAGCATTCTTACGTCGAAGGAGCATTCTTACGTCCCCAAGACAGAAAGAGCTAATCGATTTTAGAGTTGCACGGAAAAGCCACAAGTGGAAAAATCCAACGATCATTGATGCACAATTGAATGTGTTATCCCTTTGCATCATAAAGCCCAAAGAGGATAAAAACTAAACACGAGACGATCAGTTTCCTAAACCTTGTAATTTTAAGATTTTTGTTTAAGAGATTTTTCTTTTGCCATTACATGACATTAGCGTGAAACTAAGCTTGAGTCACAAAGAACTTACTCAACCACCGACATGAGGATGACATTGAAACTGTCATAATTTGGAGCCCTTCAAATTTCGTGGTCTATCGTTAACGTAAATTGAGTGGGTGACTGGTTATTACTTTTTTTTCTTGAACGAATGAATATCATGGGGAAGATCTGAGACTTTCCACTTAGTAGTCAAATATCACCTTTCTACTTAGTAGTCAAATACGACTAAACTATAATGACATTTCACGGACTTTCAACCACAAAATGATTGGTAGCCCGCTCAAGTCCATATTGATGCAAGAGTTGTAGGATGTTTGTCACACGTAATAGGACTTCAGACATGTCTACAAAAATAAGTTGGTCTTACCTCCAAAGTAGGTATCAATCCCCCTAAATAAGGTAAATCATTCAATCGGGGGTTGTTATTTAAACTGATTTACAAATCTTGGATATTGAAAATTGAAGAACGAAACAAAAGCACGCACTTTCTCCTCTCAAAATAAATACAAATCTTTTACCCTGATTGGAGGGAAATGGGAGGAAACCAAAATACACAATCAAGCCTGAAATCAGATTACAAATGCATTCACAAGTTTGGGGCGCACACACAAAAAGTAAGCAAGCAACTCAGACCCCACAGGCATCTAACACATGGAGTTAAAAGTAAGCAGGTAAAAACAGAATTCAGAGTCTTAAAACAACCCAAACAATGGCAAAACCTGTATCTGAATTCAACCGCCACGATGAAAACTGAGGGCCGATTACAGTGGGTGGATCCAATCAAGAACTAGACGCCATGATTCAACTAGTATGAAATCAGTCTACTGGGTTCGAGTTCTGCTGCTTTCAGCATTTCTAATCGGGTAGAAGTAAGGATGGGCCTGCATGACGTAAATAGGCTATGGTCAATTTTACTATCGAGTGTGAAAAACACATTATCATTACAAAATAATCATGGGTCCCTGCAATACAATGTCTACCCTTTCTCTCGCTCTTCCATCATACGACTAACTATATGATAAGAGACTGAGAGATAAGTTTTGGTGTTACCAAAGGGCCATGCTTTGAGAAATTGTTCTGGTTCGGAGAAATAGGATTTTACCATTGCTTCTTTTGCAGAAGGCCTTTCCTGGTGATCGTAACGCAGCAACTTGTCTACGAAGTCAAGAGCCTACAAAAGGGACACAAGTTACTAAAGACTGAAAACTTATTAAAAGTCAACTGGAGAAAAACAATGACAAAGAATGTACCTCAGAAACCGCCAAGTGCTGATTATCAACGTTAATGAATTTTGTCCATGGTTTTCTGCTATGCCTACATCAGAAATTTTTTAGTGAGAAAAGGAAAAAAAAAAAAAAGCATACCTCTGTAACAGAGGAATAAGGAACAAACTGAGAAAAGATACCTACCTCCCAACTAGAGCTGCAAGATGTGGGTCTAACTCTATGCGGTACTTGTGCAGATACGCATTTAATTCATCTGTCCCAAGTACCTGTTTGTTTCAGCAAAAGATTCCAAGGCTTGAATTAGATTTCAATTTGCTCAACTTCCCTAGTGAGAGCTTCCCTAGAATATCATATTTCACACACAATGTTTTCCTTGCTAAAAGCCATACCATTTGTTATATGAATTGAATATGCACCACGCTCAAAATCATAAACGCAAAAATAGATATCAAATGCAGTTGCATAGGCATAGGATGAAGTACTCATAAAAAAAAGTAATTCACGTAATTGGTTCTGTCAATGTGAAACTTTTATACGCTTACCTTTGCTATTTTGACTAGCTGATCATAGTTGTCATGCCCATAGAAGAATGGCTCCTTACGGAATATCTGTACAGCACAAGGCCCAAGAATAAGCATCACATACTTTGACATGGTATCAAATTTTGAACCTCCTTGCCATCTGCCACCCAGGGATAAATAGGCAAGAAGATCAAGATCCACTGTCCATACATTACTAACAAAAATTATCCTTCACATCTAAAGTAATCAATTTGGGAATGCAAAACTATTTCACACACTCAAAGCATACACGACCAAAAGCATGAAATACCATGTTATCAGGAGGTCAGTTTGAGCTGCATGGGAACGAAAAAGATGCACAATGCTTGATATTTCCAGGGAAAATAACAGCACAACTATAACCAGCGCAGGAGTATGTGATATATAAGGTGCCTTAATAGAACATAACAGACAGTGATGCTCACCATTCCAGCAAACATACAGCCAAGACTCCACAAGTCCAAAGAATAATCATAATCTTGTAAATCAACAAGAAGCTCAGGACCTTTGAAATATCTGCAATCATTTGTGGATGGGGGAAGATCATAAGACAAATCTGAAATACAGAAAATTGATATGCGCTAAATTTAGAGCAACAGGGTTTATCAATACTAATTTAGTTTCGGGGTTGTGGTCAAACTATAAACATGAAACAAGAACCTCAATACCAATGGCTGCTAGCTAATGAAACCTCAATTTGTGCTAAACAGAAAGTTTTAAATATAATATCATCATTTCATATTATAAACTAAAACCCTTCATCTTGCAATCTTTGCTTCTTTACCATGGTTCTCTTGTTCACAAATGATTCAGAAATAAATTTTATGTTTTAGTCTACAGATATAAGCCTCAAATTTGCATCACATGTGCTTGAGAGTTTCCATCCATCCGAGTAACATGAAGCCCAGGAGGACATAGCAACATACAGGGTTTCTAACATAGTAACCCCAAAAGGGTCAAAGTAAGGCACCACACAAGCAACGTAGTACCCTCGAGGCGCTTCAGAAGAAAGTAAATAAGCACAATGTAGTTTTGAGGAATAAATAGCACTTCAATAAGAAAATTTTACATAAGTTCTGTAATCCAAAAAAAGAAGTAATTCTAGGGTTGATAGGGAAGTTCCTCCAGCAAGTTTATTCAACAATCCTGCTCCTAAATACAGGACAGATAACTTTCAGATTGACCTACTTTCGACCAGATTGAGAATTGTAATTTTTTACGTTTTCTGATAGTCAAACTCTTGAGATACAAGAACATTTTTAGCATGATCAACCACTGCTACAGATGAAAATTGATATAAGTGATGGTTGTTTCAGATTATAATATATGAAATGAAAACAAATCTGTAGAAGATGAAGTGAAGACAACCTTGAAGCAACCCGAACATTATATTCCTTCTCAGGATGATAGAACTCAGCAAGGCCCCAATCTATAAGGCGAAGCTTACGCTGCTCATGATCGATCATAACATTATGGGGCTTCACATCTCGATGCATAATACCTTGCGAGTGGCAGTAATCCAAAGCCTACAAAAGGGACAAAGAGACTAAGTTAAAGCCACTTGAAAGCAAGATGGCTCAAATTTTGAGTCGGAAATGAAAGTAGAAGTGCACATTTTGAGCCTTGATTTCAAGACATAAAGCCCACATCAAGGTATATAGCCATAAGCCAATCAAAACCCGAAAAAAAGGTCCCTTATAAGGTTCAAACAGAAATTGAAAATATTTAAAGACTCATAAGAGACTTCCATAGCTAAAATTTAAAATTGTCTTCAGGCAGGATTTCCTCCAATTCTGAAAGGATGTTTATTCCCTTTTCTTCTTTTTCTATGGGATGTCCTGTACAATTCCTGTGTAATTGAATTCCATCTTTCATTCTATCCATTGCACAGTATGTATGGGAGTATTGATAACTAGGCATCTGAGAAATTGTTTACCTCCCACATTGGACAAAAGATTTCAAGATTCAGCATAAATCATATAAAGATAAGAAACAAGTTATATAAAGGATGATTCTTAAATCTTAGTCCTTAGTTCCATCATCCCATCCAAACTTCCAATAGCAAAGTTATAACCTATCAGCATGTTCTTTAAATCATAACCACAAACAGAATAGTCAACCCATAGCTTCATACAAATATCATTGAAACTCTTAGATCAGAAGACAAAGGGCTCTCTCCTCGTTCATTGGGATCATCTACCACCTCCATCTAACTTTTCTAACCAACCAAATTTATGGGCTGAGATTAGAGATGACAATACCAGCGACTTATAGGCAGTGGCTTGGTTAAGCAAACCCACCGGAGCCGTGGCAAAATCGAGACTTCTACAGAAATTGTAATCACCTAGAGTTTTGAGGCCCGCAAGGCCCTACCCCAAATGGGGCGGGACTAGGGTTATAACGAAGACTGCAATGAGGAGGTAAATTCCATCACAAGTTCGGAATGGGGACAGTGCTGGCACTGCCCACACCATTTAGCCTAGTATATGTTCTCTCAGATGTTTAATTTTGTGTTATGAATGAAATTTTATTATCAAATAAATCGTATAACATGTTTTTTTTATTGTTATACAATGTACTTAAAAGTAGTTCGTTCTATTATTTTATAGGGACAACATTTTTCAAAAAGGAAAAAAAAGCAGAGACCGGGAGCTGTGCTAATATTCTTGTGGGGCGGAGAGAGGAATATCCACATTCTTTAAAAATCAAAGTATGGATTAAAAATCAAAGTATGGATCTTATGGGCGGTCAAGGCAAAAATGAGGATTAAAAATGGAAGCAGGGATGGCAAACTAGCCAGTCCTGTAGCATTGTCATCCCTAGTGTACTTGCGTAAATGAGATCTTTACATGTAAGACCTGAAATTTTTGAATCATCACCTAGGACATTCATCAAGCTACATAGACTAAGTGAAATCGAGCCAAATATATCACCAATCCATAATAAAACCAAAAAATATCACCTGATAGTACAAGTTTTCCTATAACTAAATTCTAAGTGTTCCAAGCTTTTCCATATAACTAACTTCTTTATATATTAAAACTCAGTTGACAATCTCTTTTTCCACAAAGTGTGAAACAAAATTGAAAAGAAAAAATGCAGTGAAGCTACAGGCAGTCCCATGAGAATATTAATTGATTTTCAACCTCATAGCATTATGGACGGATAATTCATGCTTCTTTTAAGTGAAGAAAGTCACATCACACCTCATCATTTCAGACATTGCACAACCAGAATAGCAAGCTTACCTTAAGAAGTTCGTAGATGTAGAATCTTATATCATAATCTGAAAGCGTCGGATAAAGCACTTTAAAATCTGTATTATTCACATATTCAAATACAAGACTAGGGGTCTTTGATTGCTGGTCTCTGACAATATCAAGCAACTTCACAATATTAGGCCCTCCACAAAGATTCTGCAATATTTTAATTTCCCTCTTAATCTGCATATAGTACCCAAAAATTATAAGCCTCACTGCAGTAATTATGCACAAAGCTATTAAACAAGAATATAAATTTTCCAAACGTAATTTCCAGTGGATAAACCAAACCCAAGATAATTTCCACTTTCAGTGATAATGTTCTGCCCAGACTTTGACAAAAGAACAAAAAAATCGTTAGACTATATTCCCAATCATTAGCTAAACTGTTTTGGTGAACTTTCCACTCAGGTAACTTAAATGCATGAAGATATAGCTTTACGTTCATTAAGAATTCTCAGTTCCATAAATTATAATCGGGCATGCATGAAAAATTGACAACAAGAACGAGACCAATAGAACTGAGTCAATTAACCAAGCATGGCAACTTTGAGAGCAAATTTATTATAACCAAATAAGAACAACCGAATATCACTCTCTTCCCTCTATACACAAAGGAATGTAAAAGCAATGAGATTCAAAACTCACCTTCTTCTTCTTAACAGGTTTGAGAATCTTGATAATACATTTCTCGTTATCGGTGCCGTGAACCCCCTCAAATACCTCACTGTATTTTCCTCTCCCAACTTTCCTCACAACTTCGTAATCATCCTGCTCCCTGTACAACCACAAATAATTCAAAAACCAAACAACACGCCTCACTTGTTCAACTTTCCAACCAAAGCAACCCAAAACAAAATTTTACTCTCTCTCACAAACCAATCCAGAAATATGAACAGATTACTACTTCATTACCCCCATTGGACGGTGAGGGACTCGTAGTCCCAGTAATCCTTAGGGCGGATCACGTTGACATCGGAATAAATCCTAGCCTTGGAGGCGGCGCCAGGGCGGCGAATCGATTTACAGATCTTCTGAGCCAGGGTTTCGGGAAAAGGATGAAGCGGCCTCAAGGGGCGGTGCGATGTCGTATGGCGGTGAGGGATAGGAGTCGCCGAGGACGCGATGGGGCGGAGGAGAGGAGGCGATGAGTGAGAAGTGGAGAGTAGGTAAGAGGAGAAAGAGAGAGGACCGTGTGGGCGTGAGCGGAAGAGAGAGAGGAGGTTGTGGTGGTGGGAGACGGTGAATTCCAAGGAGGGCTTTATGGCCATCAATCAAATCGCCCAATACAAAAAGTAGCAGAAGGACCGATGCCCAGTCCCTCTATGCCCTTTTCCTTCTCTTTCTTCCTTTTTGTTTATTCTTTTTTCTTTTTCATTTTTTTTAAGACTTCTCATTCTCAAAGCCAAATTAGTTTCATCTGTGATTTTTTTTTTTTTGCAAAGAGTTTCATTTGTGATTAATAAATTTGACATTTTAATCTATATCTATATATAAAACGCCTTTTCTTTAGATTTTTGGTTAAATTTTCAAAACTAAAAACTTAAAAATAAAATAATATATGATCATAAAGTAGTAAAAACAAAAATGTCAAATTTAAAAATTTTTAAAAAATAAAGTTAAATGAAGAAAGTAAGAAGTTATTTTGGAACCCCCATTTTGTTTCTAAAAGTAAATAAAATTATTTTTTATTCATTTTCACTTTTAAAAAATAATATTTACATCACACTTAAATAATACTCAGCAATTAAAATATTGTTTTAAACAAAAAATTTTGTAGTTTAATTTACGTAATATTGACAATATTTTGATATCAATATCATTATTAGTAAAAAAAATATTGGAAATTTGCTTCAAAACCTAAATTTCTTTTAATAAAAATGCAGGAGGAACTTAACACCCAATAATAAGGCTGATAAATATTTTTAAAAAAATCTTTAATACAATAAATATATGAAAATAAATCATGTAAAAACTTAAATATAAAGGTAAAATAAAACCATTTTTTTAATAATAGTAAATTAATTACTAACCCTTGACTAGATTGCTCTTTATTTAGTAACTTCAAAGGATGATATTGAATGTCAGGACCCGTCCCAATCCCCTCGAGATTAACGAGAGACGCCCCTGATCCCGTTTGACACGGAGTGTCAGACTAGCAAAAATTTGAACCGTTTCAGAGTACGCTAGGATCCGGAGGAGGTATGTGATGCATCGGTCCCCTGTTACAGTCCGCACCGTATTCAACTTGGAGGGCATTGAAAACAGAAAGACTGTGAGTGGACAAAAAGTAAGAATTTGATAAAACACATTTCATAAAGATTTTTATGCCATTCACTAAAAATCATGTATGCATAGTACAATCATTTATCCAATCACATATGTTTAAACAACCATAATCATACGGGCTCCTGCCCAAAACCATCTACAGAAAATCATAACATAGTAAACATATGTGGGATCTCAGCCCAAATCCATTTATTATCATAAAACACAATTTCCCAAACCAATTGAAATCATGTTTATCCTTTATTTCATATAACCAATCCTGTCACGGTATTTAGAGCTACGCGCGTGCTACCCGTCTCAAACCCAAGTCTTTCCAGGGTCCACCTAGGTCAATGTCCGTAGATCAATGACCCTCCCTGGAGTTATAATCCATAGCCTTTCTGAGAGTAAGGAACCCAACGGGGGCGACTCCACTCAGTCAGTGCTCCGTGACTACTCCGGGGTCCACCTAGGCCAACGACCCTCCCCGAAGGAGACAATTCATATATAAAGGATGGTATACGAAAAACCTTTAAAGGATTCATGTCCGGCCCCCATAAACCGTCATGAATCATGAAAACCTTTCAAGGGTTCATGCTGGTCCCCATAAACCGTCATGAACCATAAAAACCATTTATGGGTCCCTGACCCGAAATCACAATCTTAAAACATAACTTGGCCCTAGGCCCGAATCCACATACCAACTTGGCCCTAGGCCCGAATCCACATACCAACTGGGCCTCCGGCCCGAATTGTAAACCAACTGGGCCTCGTGCCCGATTTCTTATGCTAAATGGGCCTCGTGCCCGATTTCGTAAACCAAATAGGCCTCGTGCTCGATATGTAACGACCCGTCCCAAATTCCATGATTAGATTAGTGACTAATCACGATTAGTGAGGCTAATCCGTGATTAGTAGAGCGAAATCGGACGAACGATGCAAAATGACCGTTTTGCCCCTAGTCGTGGTAAAACGTTGACTTTTCATTCGGGCGGTCAAATGGACTTTGACCGATGAATGTGACGTAGTTCGTGATGTCACGAGTTCATAGACAGGTGGCACGTTCAATTCCGACGTTCGAGGAGGAAGTTATGACGTTCGGAAGCTTAGGGGCATTTTGGTAATTTTGGTTAAAAGGGGTCAAAAGTTGACTTTTTGACCGGGATGTCCGATGGCCGAGGGCCGAGGACTATTACGTAGATAAGGACGATACGAATCCGTAGACAGGTGGCACATCGAATTCGGACGTTCGACGGCGAAATTACGGTTCACGGAAGTTCAAGTGCACTATCGCACGAATTACGAAACGAATTAACTTTTGGACTTTAGTGGGGCCCAGATATTTAGTTCCTACCCTATGGATGAGTGACAAGTGTCACCCATCCACATGCCATTCCTTTTCCTTCATGCACCGTGCATTTCCTTTCTCCATTTCAAACTCACACAAAACACCAACCCGATCTCACCCATTTTCCTCCCATCCGTGCAACCCAAACCCATCCACTCTTCACCCATGACCAAGCAGAGGACCATGGAGGCTGAGGAGGTTGCTGGGTTGCCAGAACCGCAGTCCACGGCGGCGAGAGGAGGAAGAACCCGTGAGGTTCACGGTTAGTCCATTTTTATCCATTTTTACATTTTTGATGTTATGGTTGGTTTTTAATGGTTTTAATGAGTCCATTAGGTTGCTAGGGACATGTTAGGAAGGTTTAAGCAAGCTTGGGATGGATGGGCAGCCATGGGAGAGTTTTGGGAACTTTGAACCGTTTGGTTCAAAATCGAACCATGGGTTTAGGCGGTTTTTAGGTTGTTTTAAGGATTGGAATGGATAGAAAACACCAAAATAGGATGAAAGGAACCAAAAAGGAAGAACTAGGATGAAAAATGGGGTGTCTAGGGCTGTGAACCGGTCACGCCGGTCCAGTTGGACCGGCCAAACCAGGTGAACCGACCATGAACAGTAAAACCGGTCTGCTGGAGGTTAGTGCCGATGAACAGTATTTTCGACTTTCTAGGGGCTCGTGAGGACGCGTGGGCCATAATTTGGGAGAGTGTTCAACACGGGAAATCTTAACGAAGATTTTGGGACTGGTCTCGCGTCAATCGGACATCGTTTCGATAGTTTTCGGGGTGTCGGAAGGTTTAGGGTCGGCTTAAAAATAGTTAAAAGTTCGGGAAAATTACGGGGCTTTGATGCGAGGTTAATTAAGTAGTTATTAACCTTCTATTAAAATTTGGACAGGTTTGGGAGTCCCGGTAATGGTGATCGGCTCGGGGAACCGAATGGCACGCAAATCGAGGCGGCAGCTCGGACGGTCTGTGAATGGACCTTGTTTTCTAAATTGGTGCATGCATAAATGTTTATTATATGTTTTAAATACTTGTTTGTGATGCCATGAGTGCATTTGGATGTGTGGTTAAGTATAGGCACGTATTTCGAGGTTTCGACCTTATACGGTGCCTATACGTGTCCGTACGTCTTTATTGGTCTGAATGAAATGGTTTTGGATTTCCAAAAGGATAATGAATGTGATTTGATGAGTTTGATTTGGATATTTGTAAATTATATGGTTTCACGTATTTCGAGGCGATTTACGTGCTTGCACATAAATCGAGGTTTCCGGTTTTACACTGATTTTCCATTCTTGTAGTTTTGGATATGATTTCATGAAATGATTTTGGATTTGAAAAGGTAATTCTCGGACTTGAGGTCCATTTGATTTACGGAATCGGGCCGGAGGCCCAGTTGGTTTACGATTCGGACTTGAGGTCCATTTTCTATATGGATTCGGGCCTAGGGCACAGTTATGTATTACAAATGGTTTTTATGGTTCATGAAGGTTTATGGGAACCGGCATGAACCCTTGAAATGGATTTACGGGTCATGACGGTTTATGGGAACCGACATAAACCCATGAAAGGATTTTATGGTTCATGACGGCTTATGGGGGCCGGGCATGAATCCTTGAAAGATTTAAAGAATGATTTCAAAAGGTTTTTCATATTCCATCTTTTATATATGATTGTCTCCTCCGGGGAGGGTCGTTGGCCTGGGTGGACCCCGGAGTAGTCACGGAGCACTGACTGAGTGGAGTCGCCCCCCAGTTGGGTTCCTTACTCTCAAGATGGGCATGGTTCGATACCTCCAGGGAGGGTCATTGATCTACGGACATTGACCTGGGTGGACCCTGGAGAGACTTGGGTTTGAGACCCCGGTTAGCACGCGCGTAGCTCTATTTTACCGTGACAGGTTCTGGATATGAATATAATGGATAATCATGATTTCAATTGGTTTTGGGAAATTGTGTTTTATGTTGATAAATAGATTTGGGCTGAGATCCCACATATGTTCACTGTGTTATGGTTTTCTGTAAATGGTTTTGGGCAGGAGCCCGTGTGACTTGTATTTACGGAATTTGGGGCTGAGACCCTAATTTTGGTTGTTTAAACATATGTGTTTGAATAAATGGTTTTACTATGCATGCATGTTTTTTTAGTGGAGGGTATAAAGGTCTTTTATGGAAATATTTTTATAAACTCTTTATTTTTGTCCACTCACAGTCTTTCTGTTTTTAATACCCTTCAGGTTGAATACGGTGTGGAATGTAGCAGAGATCGAGATATCACATACCTCCTCCGGATCCTGGCGTACTCTGATAGCCCGGGAGGGCAAAGATCGGAAATATCCCTTGTCTGACACTTTGTGTCAGACGGGAGCAGGGTCATCCCGCACTAATCCCGGGGGGATTGGGATGGTCCTGTCACGATACGTAAGTCAACTGGGCTCCGAGCCCGATTCGTAAACCAACTGGGCCTTAGGCCCGATTCCTTGTTAAATCAAATGGACTTCAGGTCTGAGAGTTCGTAAATCAATTGGGTCTCGTACCCGGTCCATATTTCCAAATCCAAAATCGATTCAAGAACCAATTGGGCCTCTAGCCCGAGAACGTAACTAAAAGGGACTTCGAGTTCGAGGGTTTCCAAAACAAATGGGTCTCAAACCCGAGTTTTACCTTTCCAAGTCCAAAACCATTTCATTAAATCATTTCCAAAACTATAAGCACAGAAAATCAGTGTAACACCGAAAATCTCGATTTACGTGCAAGCACGTAAATCACCTCGAAAAGTGTGAAACCATATAATTCACAATCATCCAAATCATCATCATAGAATCATTATCATAAACCATATAAAACATTTATGCATGCATCACAGTTTAGAAATCAAGGTCCACTCACAGACCGTCCTAAGCTGCCACCTCGGTTTGCGTGTCGTAAGCCTCACCGGGCTAATTGTCGTCACCGGGACTCCCAAACCTGTCCAAATCAATCTAGAGGGTTACTAATTACCTTATTAACCTCTCATTGAAACCCCGTAATTTTTCATAATTTTTAACTATTTTAAAACACGATCCTAAACTTTCGGATGTCCCGAACATTATCGAGACGGTGTCTGATCAACACGAAACCAGTCCCAAAATATTTGTTACATCGAATAGAAGATTTCGTGTGTTGGAAGTTTCCCCAAAGGACTATTCACGCGCCCCAAGAAGGTCCTGCGCGTGAGACCACGCGCCAATCACTATTCACCTTCTTCTTCCTCTAGCGAACCCGGTCCACTGGTCTGAACCGGACCAGACCGGTTTGGACCGACATGGCCGGTTCAACATCCAATCTCTTCTATTTTCAATCCAATCTTTCTCTTTTTGATTCCTAAACCTTCCTAACATCAAACCCAATCCTTCTAGCTATTAAAAACACTTGAAAACCCAATAAAAACTCACCTTCCATGGACAAGCCGTGAGCTTGAACTTCAAGCTTGGTTCTTTGACTTCCTAGCCACCCATTTCCTTCCAAATGGATCCTCCTCAAGTCTCCTTGGTCCCTAGGTCTCATTAGAATTGAAAGGAGCTCAAATCATCAACCAAAACCAAACTTTCAATTTTTGAAAATGGAAAATGGCTCTCGGGTTTGGTCGACTTACCCCCCACCGTGAGCCGTCGTGAACCTTCATTCCCAGTATCTCAAGATTCCTCCCACGATCGTGTTGATGCAAGGTGATGGTAGTGGTGTGATGTGGTGTGTTTGCTAAATGAAGAAATGGAGGAAATGGAGAATGGTGGTTTCGGGTTTGTGAGAAAACAGAGAGGGAGGATGGCTGGTGTTCAAGTGTGAGGGAGGGGGTTTGGACGGCTAGGATGAAGGGGAAGGGTGAGATGAAAAGCTAGGATTGAAAGTGGTTAGGGAAAATGATTAAATAAGGCAAGTGGACCAATCACATCTTAGATCCACTAATTGGGGGTTTGGGCCAATGGGATGAGTGACACTTGTCACTCATCCATGGGTCCCACCAAAATATCTGACCAATCAGATAATGCCACCTCATCATCGCCTCGATGTACGTGCATAGTGCAATCAAACTTCCGTGACCCATAACTCTCCCGTTCAAAGTCCGATTTCAACGTGCCACCTGTCTATGAATTCGTATCGACCCGATCTACATAACGGTCCTCGACCCTCGGCCATTGGACCTCCTAGCTCAAAAGTCAACTATTCGCCACTTTTTAACCAAATTACCAAAATACCCAAGAACTTCCGAACGTCATAACTTCTTCCTCGAATGTCGGAATCGAACGTGCCACCTATCTATGAACTCGTGACGTCCCTAACTACGTCACAATTATCGGCCAAAGCCCATTTGACTGTCTGAACAAAAAGTCAACATTTTGCCCACAACTAGGGGCAAAACGGTCATTTTTCATTGTTTGTCCGATTTTGCCAAACTAATCCCGGATTATCCTCACTAATCCTTGATTAGTCACTAATCTAATCCTGAAATTCGGGACGGGTCGTTACAACCTTCCCTCCTTAATTAATTTCATCCTCAAAATTCCAACTATACTAATTCCATAGCCACCTCGTGGAAAGCGAATTCGATTTCACCTCATGTGTACACTCGTACACCAACTAACTAGATCAATACTTATTCTCACCCAAACGTTTCACTAATGCTCACGTCGCATCGACTACGTTTGACCACGTCGAATGACAGTAATCATACGTTCCGAGTTGATACCACTTGACAATTCTACCAATTCGCTGACACTAACAACTCAACGGTTCCTTGCTCAATCACCAAATTTATCCTAACGTCTGCTCCCACTGGGAGTCACCAAATCTCACACAACGATCCTCGTTGACACATCCCGACAAACTGTCACCACTTGACAATCGTCAGTCGAAAACTAACACTATACTTACTTGTGGTTACCGTAACCACCAACTCACTCAACCTGAGTATACATTTACCAACATCTCACTCGACCTGTGTGTAACTGGACCCATCAGAACACCATGACTTAGTGCAAAGTACCCAATGTCCAGTTCACGTCCTCAACTAATCCAATGGTATCGGAACTAAGCCGACTACCAACACGCTCTCCAACGTACTATTAGTATACCTAATATACCGTCACCAGGCACTACAAGTTTGCCCGGTATCATGCCTCGGACCACGTACAGGGTATGTACATCCATCCACCAACCAGCCTACAGCCTAGGTCATAGCCAATCACGTTTCAATCTTGGAGTCCATCTGTCCAATCTAGTATTAGACAGATCAAAACTCCAACCCATTATCCATTTTGAATCCCATGGTCAACCGACCAGTAACAAAACGTCTACTCTTAATCACGTAATCCAATACGTATCGATCTGACTCACGCCTACCCAGGCATACCTATTCATGCCAACTGGCATCCAATCTCACTCACATCTACCGAGACGCACCAATTACGAACCTATCAGTCACCCGCTCAATCGATTAACACATTACGCTCGATTGATTTCATAGGGAAACCAATCCCATCATCCACACAACTAGGCTGACCAAATCCAACCTCGTCGGATACCCACTCATTCGATTAATACATCATACAGGATTTACCTCGAAAAGAAGTTCAATCCCATCATCCTCAACTCAAATACCCAAGTAAGAGCGATAAACTCTCCACCTATCTAGATCATTAAGATCACAATCCCTGATCGTCACAATACCCATAGTCCTCATCATCCCAATCCAGATCCACCTAGGATCCACACATGCTCGCTCCACTAACAATCCACCTGAAATTTGGTCATAGGGTCTTACACCTTCTTGAATCCTCCGTTAGTCACATCACTCCTCAACCAATTCCCACATCTAAACAGATCAGTCAATGACGAGACACGTCGAGGCTGTGGGTCCTCTCCAATTACCTCGTATTGATCCTTGGCATTCCACCTAGGAAAATCAAGGATGATCCAAGACGATGACATAAAAATCCATCCTACGTGAATGCAAACAAAACCTGCTGCACTCACCACACCATGTAATCCAACATCGTTTGCCACCAAACAGAAAATGAGAAATCTCGTTCACTTAACTTCGATATACTCAACTTCTCCCGATGACCCAAGACAAATCCTAGGTTCGCCAACCAATACACGACCAATGCACTGGTGACACAACCATCATCTGCAATGGCAGAACCTGAGAAGTCACCCAAAATGACTTCGAAATACCCATTACCAATGCGAAAAACTCGCACTCCTCTCGTCACCTCAAACACAACCTCACTCGATTCCGAAGTTCCAACCATTTCGGAACCAACACACTCGGACATCAACCACGTGTCCATAACCAGTCTAACTCTATCCGTGATCCACTGCCAAACCACAGATACCGAACATGTGCCCATCCCGGCTTATGACGCATTGTCATTACAATCACCGACACTAGCACCAGCACACACAATGTGCAAATCAGAAAACCCTGGGTCTCCGCTCATACCGAGCGACGACTTCGTACCTCTGCTCGAATTGGAGAAACTCTGTGTCCGTCGTACCCAACAACTCTGGGTACAGTCACCCTGACATCTAATACGAGAAAAGGAAACGTTCCCCGAACGTCCCCGATTCACAACAACTGTAACTACAACCACTCTCGACAGTAGTGTCTGCCATAGACTCGTGTAGACCTAACCACCAGACATTGCTATCGAGACTCCGCATCCAACGGAATCAACCGCACGTACTACCACTCTGTATCCCCACTCCGGGATTCCGTTGACAAGTACCAATCTTGGTAACCTGTCCAACCAAACTCTAACCAATCGTAACTCGACTCAACCAATGTCGCCTACCAGGTCGCCCATGACCGTAGCTGCACCCATTATCCATCACAACTAAAGTAGCACGACAACCAACTAGGTCTAACCGATAAGTACAACCCCGACTGCAGAGTGCAGTCCCATCACTAAAGCTAACATGACTTGACCGATCGACGGTCTCGACTTCGAAAAGTCTTCAAAGTCAAACCACTCGCCAACTCACATTTTTGAACCATACACCCTACCTTAGGGTTCCACGATCACTTCCTAGGGTTCCTCTGAACCCAACTGCAGAGAGTAGTAAAATCAATAATATGATCGACCCCGTGGTCCTGACATCGTAGGGACGTCAATCTAATCCTACCGTCAGTTCAACTAGGGTTCCTCAAACTCGGGTTCTCCCAGCAGCATAACCACCTAACTCAACAAGATTCGTCCATCTAATGGTCACAACTCCTAACCAGTCGTCATAACCGATCCTACAACATCATGAAAGACGATCCTAACTAACCGTCTCACGATCAAAACTCTAAAGTACTGTTACGTTTATCCTTCCGTAGGGTCCCACACTGCCAACCTTGACAGAACTATGGCAACCCCGGCATCAAATGTCGAACCAAGACGTTCCACGATTCAATCCAACTAACTATCGTATCGGCATCCTAACTATCAGGTTGATAACGAATTGCAACCAATTGAGACATCACATCCTCGACCTGCGTGATACTCCAAGAGCAAACCTTGCTCTAATACCACTTGTCAGGACCCGTCCCAATCCCCAATGGATTAACGAGGGACGCCCTTGATCCCGTCTGACATGAAGTGTCAGACCAGGGAAAATTTGAACCGTTTCAGAGTACGCCAGGATCCGAAGGAGGTATGTGATACCTCGGTCTCTACTACAGTCTGCACCTTATTCAACCCGAAGGGCATTGAAAACAGAAAGACTGTTAGTGGACAAAAAGTAATAATTTGATAAAAACACATTACATAAAGATTTTTAAGCCCTTCACTAAAAAACATGTCTGCATAGTAAAACCATTTATCCAATCACATATGTTTAAACAACCATAATCATACGGGCTCCTGCCCAAAACCATCTACAGAAAACCATAACATAGTAAACATATGCAGGATCTCAGCCCAAATCCATTTATTATCATAAAACACAATTTCCTAAACCAATTGAAATCATGTTTATCCTTTATTTCATATAACCAATCCTGCCACGGTATCTGGTGTAACAACCCGTCCCGGAAACTAGGACTAAGGACGTGATTAGTAACGGATTAGTGAGTCTAATTGGTGTTTAGTTGGTTACGTTAGGCCGTTAGTGGAGAATGACGATTTTACCCTTAGACTGGGCAAAATGTTGATTTTTAGTTCAGGCGATCAATTGGACATTGACCGATGACGGTGACGTAGTTTGGGACGTCACGAGTTCGCAGACAGGTGGCACGCCCGATTCCGACATCCGAGGAGGAAGTTATGATGTTCGGAAGGTTGAGGGCATTACCGTAATTTGGTTAAAATAGGGGAAACGTTGACTTTTTGCTAGACTTGTTATTTTCGTGTAGACCTAGGACCGTTAGGTAGGTCTCGTCGTCCTGAGTTCAACGACAGGCGGCATGCCTTCATCGGACGTCGGACGAGCGAGATACGGGTCTAGAACGGTTGAGGGTAAAATAGTAATTTGGACATTATAGGGGCAAAATGGTCTTTTGGCAGTTTATTCTGAGAAGCAAGCAGATGAGGACACTTGGGCTATCTGGATTGGGATATTTTGGAATTGGGCCATGGGATGGAGGACACGTGGGGGTGCTCTAGTGGCTTCTAGCACTTGCACGGTGAAAAATTAAATGGGTTGTGTTGGTTTGAGTCGTGCTTGAGAGGGAAACAGAGACGGTGCTAGGGAGGAAAATCGATCGATGGCAGGGTGTGTGTGAGGCCTTGTGACCTAGTGAGAGCGAGCAAAGACTAATTGAGAGCTGGTGAGTGAGTCTTGAGTGAGAATTGTGTGAGGAAAGGCTGAGAGGAGGGTGAGATTTCTCAGGAAAACAGAGAGGGGTCGAAATTTTGGTGCAATCACAAACGATCATATTGATCCAATCAAGGTCGAGGGGAAGATAAAACGACTGAGGGAAACCCAGTGGACACAGAGGTGCACGGCGGAGGTGAAAACGACGGTAAGCCAATTTACCCTGTTTTTCCCGTTTTGCTCACTTCAAAAGTCGTGAGCTTAGGGGCCGAGTCGAGGGTTCTATAAGGTCTAGTTAGGGTCAGTAGCGTCCTAGGTAGCTGCTGGCTGTGCAGCCGTGACGGGGGGAAGCTCTGGTGGCCGGAAACCGAAACAGGGGTTTCAGGTAGTTTTGATTCGAGCTTGAGGACGATGGCTTAGAGGCTTTGATTTCTAGATTTTAGGATTTGAATTGGTTGCTGGGAAAGGGACAAAACTAATGGGATTGAAAGGACTGGTTTTGTGCAGGAATTGAGGGAGAACCGGTCACACCAGTTCGGTTTAGCCAGCCCGATTTGAACCGGCTAGATAGAGGTTGACGGTGACACTGTAGCAGGCGCGTGAAGCCCACACGCAGCCACTTTGGGCGGCGCATGAGGGCTCGTGGGGAGGAATCTGAGGAACCTTCTAACATGGTTTTGAGTCTAATTGTTTTAACGAATCTATTGGGACAAATTTCGGGACAATCGGATAACGTCTCAGGTTAGTTTTAAGTGTTCGAAGGTTTAGGGTCCCGTTTACGTACGTTTAGAAGTTCGGGAAAATTATGGGACTTGAGTAGGACTCTTTTGAAGTAGTTAGTAATCTCGTTGTGGGCTTTGGACAGGTTCGGGAAAGCTGAGGATAGCCGAATGACCGGGAATGGCGTAAGTGCGCGCGTATCGAGGCGACGTCGAAATGGTCTGTGAGTGGACTTTGCTTCTTAACTCTTGATGCATGCATATATGTTTTTATGTGTTTTCATATGTGATTCTATGATTTGGTTATGACTTGTGATGATTTATGGTTTTTGCACTTTTTTCCAGGAAAAGACGGTTCTCACGTTTTACGAGGTTTTGATAACTATCGTGATTTGAACTTGGGTTAATGAATTGATTTCGGGATTTGAAATACGATTTGATTTCAAAGAAAGTAAAAGGATTTTGGAAAGGGTTTTCGGGCTTGAAGCCCAGTTCAAAAAGTGATTTTGAGAAAAGTGGATTTCGGGTTTTGGAATCGGAATTTCGGGCGACGATTCAGGATTCGATTCGGGACTTGAAGTGAATTTCAGGTTTGGGTTCGGAATGGTTATTTCGGATGCTAGCTTACGGAATGATGGTTGCGGACTCGGATCTGGAAAGGAATGGATATGAGTTCTGGATTTGGATTCGGAATGGCGGTTCTGGATACCGGAAAGGCTTCGGGCCAGTGGTTTCGGATTCAGGTTTGGATATGGAAATGGAAAATGATTTTTTGAACGGTTTTGATTAGATTTACTGGATCTGGTTATTGGTTTTAAAGACCCGGATATTGTGATTGACGGGGGACGGGCGCAGATTGGGTTTAAAGACCCAGATTGAGTTTAAAGACTCGGGAGTTTAAAGACTCGGATATACTGATATTTCCCCCGTAGGCCTGTTGAGTTTAAAGACTCGGAGTTTAAAGACTCGGATTATTGAGGCCTGGTTATTGAGTTTAAAGACTCGGGAGTTTAAAGACTCGGATAGATCCAGCAGGTTCGATGGATGAGAACGTGGTTTTAAATGTGTTTTGGATTTCACTGAGATGTGATGATGATGATGGTTTATAAAAATGGTTTTTCGATGTTTAGGCAGTGGCCCGGATGAAATGGTTTTCGATGGTTTTGGGCGGAGGCCCGGGATTTGGAAAAGGAAAATGTGTTTTGTTTTCGTACATGGTTTTATGATATGAAATTGATATGCATGCATTGGTTTTTACTCGGAGGGTATAAATGTATATGTTTTCGGATAACAGTTTTTGAACTATATTTTATTTTAGTCCACTCACAATCTTTTCGTGTTTTCGATACCCTCCAGGTTGTTACGGCGCGGGCTGTCGGTCGAGAGAGATGGAGACATCACACGCACAATTGACAATAGACTCTGCGCACTCTGGGAAGTTCGATAGTTTTTGAGATGGTCGGATCGGAACTCCCTTGTCCGACTTACGTGTCACACAGAGGTTAGACGTCTGTTTGGCCCTTGTGTCATGCGTAAGTTAGACGGGAGCGGGATTTAGCCCTTAATCCCGGGGGATTAGGGGTGGGCCCTGGCATCTGGAGCTACGCGCGTGCTACCCGGGGTCTCAAACCCAAGTCTCTCCAGGGTCCACCCAAGTCAATGTCCGTAGATTAATGACCCTCCCTGGAGGTTATAATCCATAACCTTTCTGAGGAAGGAACCCAACGGGGGCGACTCTACTCAGTCAGTGCTCCGTGATTACTCTGGGGTCTACCCAGGCCAACGACCCTCCCTGGAGGAGACAATATATATCTAAAGGATGGTATACAAAAAACCATTTAAGGATTCATGTCCGGCCCCCATAAGCCGTCATAAATAATGAAAAACTTTCAAGGGTTCATGCCAGTCCCCATAAACCGTCATGAACCATAAAAACCATTTATGGGTCCCTGACCCGAAATCACAATCTTAAAACATAACTGGGCCCAAGGCCCAAATCCATATACCAACTAGGCCTCATGCCAGATTTCGTAAACTAAATGGGCCTCGTGCCCGATTTCGTAAACCAAATGGGCCTCGAGCCCGATAAGTAAGTCAACTGGGCTCTGAGCCTGATTCGTAAACCAACTGGGCCTCAGGCCCGATGCCTTGTTAAATCAAATGGACTTCAGGTCTGAGAGTTCGTAAATCAATTGGGTCTCGTGCCCGGTCCATATTTCCAAATTCGAAATCGATTCAAGAACCAATTGGGCCTCTAGCCCGATAACGTAACTAAAAGGGACTTCGAGTCCGAGGGTTTCCAAAACAAATGGGTCTCAAACCCAAGTTTACCTTTCCAAGTCCAAAACCATTTCATTAAATCATTTCCAAAACTATAAGTACAGAAAATCGATGTAACACTAAAAACCTCGATTTACGTGCAAGCACGTAAATCACCTCGAAAAGCGTGAAACCATATAATTCACAATCATCCAAATCATCATCATAGAATCATTATCATAAACCATATAAAACATTTATGCATGTATCACAGTTTAGAAATCAAGGTCCACTCACAGACCATCCTAAGCTGCCACCTCGGTATGCGTGCTGTAAGCCTCACCGGGCTAATCGTCGTCACCGGGACTCCCAAACCTGTCCAAATCAATCTAGAGGGTTACTAACTACCTTATTAACCTCTCATTGAAGCCCCATAATTTTCCCAAATTTTTAACTATTTTAAAACACGATCCTAAACCTTCTGATGTCCCGAACATTATCGAGACGGTGTCCGATCGACATGAACCCAGTCCCAAAATGTTCGTTACATCGAATAGAAGATTTCGTGTGTTGGAAGTTTCTCCAAAGGATTGTTCACGCGCCCCAAGAAGGTCCTGCGCGTGAGAGCACGCGCTAGTCACTATTCACCTTATTTTTGCTCCAGCGAACCCAATCCACTAGTCTGAACCGGATCAGACCGGTCTGGACCGACGTGGCCGGTTCAACGTACAATCTCTTCTATTTTCAATCCAATCTTTCTCTTTTTGATTCCTAAACCTTCCTAACATCAAGCCCAATCCTTCTAGCTATTAAAAACACTTGAAAGCCCAATAAAAACTCACCTTCCATAGACAAGTCATGAGCCTGAACTTCAATCTTGGTTCCTTGACTTCCTAGCCACCCATTTCCTTCCAAATGGATCCTCCTCAAGTCACCTTGGTCCCTAGGTCTCATTAGAATTGAAAGGAGCTCAAATCATCAACCAAAACCAAACTTTCAATTTTTGAAAATGGAAAATGGCTCTCGGGTTTGGTCTTACCCCCCGCCGTGAGCCGTCGTGAGCCGTCATTCCCAGTCTCTCAAGATTCCTCCCACGACCGTGTTAATGCATGGTGATGGTGGCGGTGTGATGTGGTGTGTTTTCTAAATGAAGAAATGGAGGAAATGGAGAATGGTGGTTTCGAGTTTGTGAGAAAACAGAGAGGGAGGATGGCTGGTGTTCAAGTGTGAGGGAGGGGGTTTGGACGACTAGGATGAAGGGGAAGAGTGAGATGAAGGGCTAGGATTGAAAGTGGTTAGGGAAAATGATTAAATAAGGCAAGTGGACCAATCACATCTTAGATCCACTAATTGGGGGTTTGGGCCAATGAGATGAGTGACACTTGTCACTTATCCAAGGGTCCCACCAAAATATCTGACCAATTAGATAATGCCACCTCATCATCGCCTCGATGTATGTGCATAGTGCAATTGAACTTCCGTGACCCATAATTCTCCCGTTCGAAGTCCGATTTCAGCGTGCCGTCTGTCTATGAATTCGTATCGACCCGATCTACGTAACGGTCCTCAGCCCTTGGCCATTGGACCTCCCAGGTCAAAAGTCAACTATTCACCCCTTTTTAACCAAATTACCAAAATACCCAAGAACTTTCGTACGTCATAACTTCTTCCTCAAATGTCGGAATCGAACGTGCCACCTGTCTATGAACTCGTGACGTCCTAAACTACGTCACAATCATCGACCAAAGTCCATTTGACTGCCTGAACGAAAAGTTAACATTTTGCCCACGACTAGAGGAAAAACAGTCATTTTGCATCGTTCGTCCGATTTTGCCCAACTAATCCCCGATTAACCTCACTAATCTAATCCTGAAATTCGGGACGGGTCGTTACATTGAAGCCCACAAGGACTTCACTTGTAGGTTTCTTGATAATAAGTCCCTGTCCCACGTGTAGTTCAACTCCGTTTATTAATTATCATGATTAGAACCCACCGTGCTAAGCAACTTATAAAGCCTTTATTTCTAGTTTCCATGGTTTGTCAAACTCCGTTGCATGCACAGGCTTTTGAGTTTTGTGTTCTATGTTCTTGTGCATGTGATTATGCAATTTGCATATTTGTTACGCTTGTGCGATCAACCATCCAAGTGACCTAGCAATGAGGCTAAAACAGCGCAGATCGATCATATGATCGGCCAGCCCCTAATCTAATTAGTCACTCTGATCACTCTGCAAGAGGCTAAAACATCACAGGTCGACCACATATGAGCGGTCAGACCACTGACATGTCAGATACATCGCTTAGGACCACACCAATACACGTGTCAGCTCCTAAAGGCAACAACATTTATCCCATATCAAAATATTCCAACAAAAACATTCAATGTTACTATAAATACAAAGGTACTCTCTCCAAAAGGTAATGACAATCTGGTCATTACGCTACCTAAATTACTACAGTACCTTCCACACGTTATCTTACGAGTTGATCAATTTATTGCATCAAAACATACTTTCTGAAATCATATAGGTACATACAATCTGAAATCATACTGTCCAGACAATCCGAAATCATATCGTACAGACAATCTGAAACCATACATTACATACAATTCGAAATCATACAGTATAGACAATCCATACAATCCAAAATTATAAACAAGTTACAAAAAGTACATCTTCAAAATGGCCGAAGAACAAAAAACAAAATCCAATTCATGTGTTTATAGGTGTAACGACCCGTCCTGAATTCCGAGATTAGATTAGTAATTAATCAAGGATTAGTGAGGTTAAACGGTGATTAGTTGAGCGAAATCGACCGGACGGTGTAAAATGACTTTTTTGCCCCTGAACGTTGGCAAAATGTTGACTTTTGACTTGAGAGGTCTGATGACCGAGGGACAAGGACCGTTACATAGATCGGGTTGATACGAATCCATAGACAAGCGGCACGCCAAAATCGGACGTCGGACGAAAACGTTATGGTCACGGGAGTGAAATCGATTAAACGTACGAACCGAGGGTTTAATTAAAATAATAATATAATATTGTAATCTGATCTAAAACTAAAATTAATCTAGACCCTTGGATGAGTGACAAGTGTCACTCATCCCCACACTCACTTTCCCTAATTCATGGATCTTGCCCCCATTGGCTAATTATTTTATATTTTATTTCTCTCATGCAATCCTAGCCGTCCCTTTTGATTCACAGATTACACCTGCACCATTCATCCATCCTTCTTTTCCTTTTTATATTAATCAGTCATCGTTCTCTCTCTCTCACTCTCTTCTGTTACCCGTGAAAGAAAGGAAACCTCCCCATTTCGAACAGACACCTAGACGACCACCACCCTCACTGTTTTGCTTCACCTCCAGCCAACGGCTAGACCTCACCACCCACCATCTTCATCATCAGCCACCACCACTTTCCTCCTTCCCCTGTCTGCAACCTGAAAACCCAAAACCCGTGAAGGATGAACCAGCCCCAAAGAACCCAACTGTTCAAACCCCACCTCCACAACCCGAACCAACGCTAGTCTAGGACTTTTAGGACGTCACAAGTGATAGGAGGAACTCAAGGCGGTGGCATGACGGCGGTAAGCCAGAAACCCGAGAAACTCCATATTTTCTCATTTTTGAAACCAACAATCCTGACGTGTTTGGGTTGTTTCTAAGTACTAGGACTGGTTCTAGGGGCAAAATGAAGAGTTTTGGCACTGATTTCGTCGACCCAGATGGTCGGAAAAGCTTAGAACAGGGAGGAGGAATCTGGGCTAAGGTGTTTTGAGCTACAGGAAATGATCTCGTGCGTATTTGTTGTTTTTGAAGTCTTAGAACTCTACAGGAGGATTAAACGATCATGTAGGTGGAAACCCCGTCGAGAATGGTGGCCAGAATTGAGAGAACCGACTGGGTCAGACCGTCGGTTCGGTTGAACTGGACCAAACCAGTGAACCGGTTCAGACCGGGTTCGCTGGAGGTTGACGATGAACAGTACCCGGCGCGTGGGTTTCAAGCGCATGGAGTTCAGGCCGCTTGTGGGGGTGCGTGAGGGGCCTTTTGGGGAAACTTTCAACATGTGAAATCATCTATTCAATGTAACGAACATTTTGGGACTGGTTTTGTGTCGATCGGACATCGTTTCGATATGTTTCGGGGTGTCCGAAGGTTTAGGATCGAGTTTAAAAATAGTTAAAAATTCGAGAAAATTACGGGGCTTTAATAGGAGGTTAATAAAGAGGTTAGTAAACCTCTAGTGTGGGTTGGACAGGTTTGGAAGTCCCGATGATAGTGATGGGGCCCGGGAAGGCTTATTGTACGCGTATCGAGGCAGTAACGTAGGACGGTCTGTGAGTGGACTTTGTTTTCTAAATTGTGATGCATGCATAACTATTTTATATGTTTTACACACATGATTTCTATGATGATGATTGTGGCACTGGTTGATTATACGATTACACGTATTTCGAGATAAACCCGTATTTACACGTATTTCGAGGTTTATGAGTTTATGTTATTGCTATGTTATTGTAAGTTTAATAATGGTTATATGGCATGGTTTTGGTTTTGGAAAGATGAACTCAGGCATGAGACTCATTTGAATTATGTGATCGGGCCACGGGACCAGTTGGTTTACGAAATCGGGCTGAGACCCTTTTGAGTCATGTGAACGGGTCGGGGGCCCAGTGGTTTACAAATCAGGCATGAGGCCCAGTTGAGTTTTATAAATGTGATTTCGGGTTTGGGACCCTATGTTTCATAAACGAGATTTCGGGTCAGGCACCCTAAATGGTTTTGTGATATTTTATAGAGATTTCGGGCAGGGCCCATTGAGATGTTTTGAAATGACTTGTAAAACTGTTTTACATATACCAACTTGATACGAGGACATGTGATGGTCTCCTCCAGGTGTCTAGGACACTGGGGAAGTCACGGTGCATTACTTGTAAGGGGTCATTATACGGAGTTACCGGACCGTATAGTGATTCAGGAGCATAAATGTTATGATTAGACGTCTGGGACGTCAAACATCTGGGATGTCAAAGATATTGACTCGGAGAGACCCCCGGTAGCACGCGTTACTTATTACCGTGAGATATGACGTCTGGGACGTCAAGCGTCTAGGACGCTAGGCATCTGGGATGCCGAGGATGGTTATGTGGTAAATATGGACTATTGGATCAATGAAATGGCTTTTCGGTTGGATTTGTGTTTATAGATTTGGGCAATGGCCCACTTGGTTTTGTATTTACGGATTTGGTATTCTACAGTTTTGGGCTGAATTCCCACACTTGGTTTTGAGTTACCGTTTTTGGGCTAAGGCCTTAATGGTCTATTGAGCAAAGGTTTTGATTACTAATTTTATGATGCATGCATACTTTTTAGTGAAGGGCATATATATCTTTATAAAAATATGTTTTTATGAACTTATTGATTTTCGTCCACTCACAGTTCTGAATGGTTTTATTGCCCTTCAGGTTGGTCACGGATGCGGGCTGCAGCAGAGACCGAGACATCGCACTCCTCCACCGATCCTGGCGCGCTCTGGGAGCCCTGTATGGGCTGAGGTACGTATTATCCTTTGTCTGACACTTCGGGTCAGACGGGAGCATGACACATCCCACGTTAATCCCGGGGGGATTGGGATGGGTCGTGTTAATAGGCCTCCCACCATTTTTGTATTCTCAGAGCAAATTTGAATGAAATTCCTAGAAATTTTAATATACCGAATGACCAATATTTGGAGAAGCAAATACATAAATGAAAAGGCCAATTACATCAATATTAATAATGCAGACAACAACCGAGTGCATAATGGAATAACAGTAATGGACTCAAATTAACAAGAAAAATAGAGATGTACACAGAAAATCAGATCCTAAGAGCCTAAGATTATGTTATTTAGGTTAAAGTCAGCCTCTTGCGACCCCAAATCAAATAAAGTTCAATCTTGGAATTGGGGAGAAAATAGCAGAGTACTATAGTGAACAAAAAATATTCTAAAAAGAAACCAACTACGAAGCAAGAACCAAACATATAAAAGAAGCAAATATCATCCACTTGTCTCAGCATACAAACCACGGGCGAGAACCGAAAAATAAGGCAAAACCAACAACATTTTTTCCCTGGAGAATCAGAAGAAAAACAATGGAGCCATTATTTAACTCGTCAAGAGCTTCCAAACGACAACCTCACATAAGTAGACAATAGCTCAATAGTCCAATTTATAGAAAACCAACATAGTAACTCAAATACCCAATTCACATATAGAACACTAATGCACAGAATGCCCAATTCATCTATTGAACAAAAATCGAAATAAGTAGCTCAGAAATCAACACAGATTACCAACTAAGTAACTCACAAATCAAATAGAACCAAAGATTCAATTACATAAGCCATCATATATAATGGTGCGGCAGTCCATAATTGTGCGGTGCGATGATGGTGCAATGACGGTGTGGCAGTGACACTTGAGAGACTGAGAATACTTGAGAGACTGAGAATGAAGAGGATTGAAGATATTGCTTGGGAGGCGGGGTATCCACTTAGGGTTTTGTCGATTTTTTTCTTGTAGTGAGAAAGAGAGAGACCGAGAGACAGAGTATAGAGAAGACTCGGGAAGGATGCATCCAGTATCGCACTCCAGGCTTTTTTTTTTGGTATCCATAATCCACCCAAAGTTGAGTCATTTGGATTCAACCCTGACCGGTAAACTGAGGTCCACACCACCGAACTTTCAATATTGTTAACAATTAAATCAAAACTCAAAGGAAGATAGTGCTAAATTGACACACCACAACCCGAAAAGTCCACTTAGGGTGCGAAAATCAAGGCGTGCTAACCGACATCTGGATGCTGATGTCCAGATGACGAAAGTCATTTAATTTTAAAACGTTGCAGTTGGGGAGGTCAGGTGAATACTAACTGGTGAACTTCGATCACATTTCACCCAACAGCTGAAGCTTAGAGTATGTACAAAAGTGATGATCATACATTACATGTAACGACCCGACCAAAATTTTTGGGATTAATTGAGATTAAACTGAGGATAATTGGGGATTAGTCGAGGATCATCGGACGTTCAGGGTGAAATTATGATTTTGCCCCTAGACGAGGGTAAAAAAGTTGACTTTTAACCCGGGAGGTTCAATGCACGTGGACTGAGGATCATTACGTAGATCGGATCGATACGAGTCCGTAGACAAGCGGTACGTCGAAATCGGACATTCGACGAGAAAGTTACGAGTGACGGAAGATTTTGTGAACTATTTATGATTGCACGTTTTACGAGGCAAAGTTGACTTTCGTTTTATGTGGGGCCCAAATATTTGTTATTGAGCCCAATGGATGAGTGACAAGTGTCACTCATCCGTTGATTCCCATTCCCTCTGTTTCATTCATCTTCTTTATTTTTCCTTACCCAAAACACGTACTCGACACCACAACCCACCCCAACCCGCACAAACCTTCACCCTCTGCTGATGACGTAAATGGAGAAGTGAGAGGGGAGGTCGAGACGAGTTGAATGGTGGCAACGGCGTGGACGGTCGTGCACGGTGGCTGGAGACCCGACACGGTGAGTTTTAATTTGAAACTTCGAGGTTTGGATTTAAGGGTTATAGGAATGTTTGACAGATTAGGATAGTTTCATAGGACCCAGACGACCCTTGTGGGACTGATTTCGAAGGCTAAGGCGACCGGAGTTGGCTGGAATCCAAGCTTGAAGATCAAGCTCATTGTTCATCGATTCTAGGTGAGATTTTTGTATGATTTTTTTGGTTTTGAGTAGATAGACTTGTTGTTGAATTGATGACGATCAGTTAGGAAGAAACCAAAGCAAAAGCGGTGTAGTATTGAGAGATTTAGGGTTGGGTTGGGTCGTGGGTCTGCGCGACCCGTTACAGTTAACCAGGTCAACCCAGATAAAAGAAGAATACGATGATGACGTCACCAGCTGACGTCATCATCTGACATGTATCAGAGGTGGACCAATGAGAGACTTCCACGTGGCAGATGGCAGGTACAGTCAGCCTGACATGTCAGACCATGTAGACCAATCTAGTAGTGCCATGTGGTAGACTATTAGAGGTTTCAGAGGACACGTGGCAAACACTTGGACCAATCGATGTGCGACACGTGGCACTGTCAGAACCTGTCAGGTAATGTCATGCTGACGTTAGCATTGACTTTGATCGTTGACCGCTAACGTCAGCTTTGACTTTGCCTACGTCAGCATTGACATTTTAGTCAACGTTGACTAGCCACTTTAACCTGTGTGTGGGGGTACGTGGGCACGTATTTTGAGATAAGACCAGGACCATTTTAAAGGGTTCGACGATACAAATTTAATGGTGGTGGTTTAGAGTTGATCAGAGATCGTTAGGTTGGTTAAATTGAGGTTTAAAGCCTAGGGAGGCGTGTCTGGGATACGTTGACTTTTTTGAGAATGTTGGGGGTTCTTGATATGGACTTTTATAGGTTTGTAGTAACCTTTAAGTATGTTTTGGATAGGTCCGGATGACCCGGAGAGTATGGAGTAACCCGGAGTGGCTTATGACATGCGTATCAAGGCGCATTTTGGACGGTTTGTGAGTGGACTTTGTTTTACAAATATGATGCGTACATAAATGTTTTATATGTGTTTATGAATATGATTTGAGATGCCATAAGTGCATGTGTTTTAAATATGAATTGTATGGCATTTTCGGAGGAAAATGCGTTATTGCACGTAGTTCGAGATTTTTATTTTATATGATGATTGGGCTTCAGCCGAGTATACTACGTGCTTGTGTTTTATGTGATTCGGAAGGTTTCACGGAGAGGTGTGAAATCGAGGAACTAATTTACGGTTTTGGAGGATTTCACGGAGATGCGTGAAATCGAGATTCCGGTACGAGTCCTAGTTTAACGATGATTCGAAAGTGGTTTGAAAATGATAAATGGTTTTTAGATTTAGAAATATCTTTCAGGCATATGACCCAGTTGATTTTGAGATTTGACTTAGATTATAGTCAAATGCGAGATAAGTCGGGCTACGACCTAGTTATGAGTTTTACGAATATATTTCAGGCATGAGACCCAGTTGTGGATTTTATAGGATTCGAGGAATCCTGGGATATGAAGTGTCGTTAGACACTGAATTTTCGGGCTGTGACCCATTTGGTGATGCTCCGTGCTTGAGGCCCTATTAATGATGGTATTCGGGTGAGTCGCAGATGATATGACGCTCGCCTCTAGACTGCGAATGTGTTCCTTCCAGAGAGGTCATGATGCACTGTCTGTTGTCGAGCAGCCACGGAAAGCAATGACCGAGGGAGGCTCAACTTAGGAGTGTTGATGTTATCCTTTGAGATCGATCAGCGATGTGTTCGGGATGATCTAGAGATGGTCGCGACGAGTGATGTGTTCATAGGATTATGAGCAGTCCTGAGCTATATGCATATATGCTAGGATTAGAATCGTGACTGACATTGAGGATAGGATGTGTTCCCACATGTTCTATGATTTGGGATGTGGCTTTGTTATGGTTTTCTTTGATTTGGTTTTGGGCTAAGACCCTACTGAGGTAATGGCTTCGATCAAAAAGAATTTTTCACTGTGTTTTGATTTGGGAAGCAATACGTCTTGATTCCGAGAAAGTATTTGAAATAACTGTTGTATGATGCGTGCATGCTTTTACGTGAAAGGTATAAATGTACTTTTCAATAAATGATTTTTATAAACTGTTGTTTTGTCCACTCACAGCTTTTATGGTTTTAATTCCCTTCAGGATGATAGCGGATGCGGGCTGTGGCAGAGATCGAGACATCACATGCCACCGCCGATCCTGGTGTACTCTGATGGACCCCGAACGGGTGACGAGTTTATCCCTGGTTTGACACGTGGTGTCAGACGGGTGATAGAGATTTTACCAAGCACAAAAGATGTACTAGGAAAAACGTCTACGTGTAATAAACTTTGCAAGCGCACAAGACGTGTAAATAGTATAGATGCAAGCAAAGGTCGATTCCACGAAGACTTGCTCAATGATATCCAATTCCGTTTAACTCAATTGACTTAAGTGGAGTAATTAAAATTCACTGAGGGGTTTGTTACGTTTTATGAATGAAGTAAATTAACTAATAATAACTAACTAAGTTGAGCTAGAGTTTCTATCCACCTTTACCAATTATAGTTCTCCTCTGATTTTCTTGATTAGATTACTATGCATGTTTTTTGAATTAAGTGCCCGTGTAGGGGTCTGGCTAAGGCTCACCCCACACATATTATCTTCTCTTAGATTGCATGTTTAAGCGTGATGTACCCGCCCTTAAAAGTCTATTATCGATGGTGCGTGATAATGCATGAAACATGAAGAAGATTTGATGACACTACACTATCCCTAGAAAAGTGATGTGCAATTCTAGTGAGTCATGAGTTTAGATTACAAATAAGAGTCCCCCCCTTAAATGTGATGCTACAAATTGCAGGGTGAACACAAACAACGAGATGATCCGTCAAACAATTACATCAACAATTATACACAAATAAGGTAGCTAAACTTATAAGCATAAATTGAGTTCATGAAGCGCAGTAATTCAACAAATCCAGGCATGCATAACAATCATAATCAAGAGCCAAAAATCTAAGTAAGAACTAACATGGCTAGGGCTTCAAGTAACCTTAGCCTTAATTACACTACTCAAATATTATTGAATAAAACAAGGACATAATTAAAAGGTGCATAAACATAAATAAAGCAATAAATAATAAAAGGAATGAAGGA
Organism: Prinsepia uniflora; assembly: GCA_032719365.1. Classification (NCBI taxonomy): domain Eukaryota; kingdom Viridiplantae; phylum Streptophyta; class Magnoliopsida; order Rosales; family Rosaceae; genus Prinsepia; species Prinsepia uniflora. The sequence goes on along the minus strand of CM064862.1, from coordinate 14,766,466 downwards.
AAACTCCCCCAAGGTAGACGTGCTGAAATTAAGATGCTTGAATTGTAAAGAGTGCTTGAATTCAGATTAAAAAACTCTAAACTAAGAACATGAATTCAAGTACGAATTATGACAGAGTTTCAGGGACCTTCAAGAGGTAAATTCGGCCCCCATTCCATAAATCCTAATACCTCTATTTATAAGAGAATAATTAATCCTCTTAAAAATAGGAGTTTACAATTAAATTCTATATGGAAAAGGCTTCATAAATAATTAAGAAATCTAATTAAAACCTTTTCTACAAGTAAAGGAATTGAAAATAAGAATATAAAAGGAAGTAGGACTAAAATCCTTAACCAATATGAAGATTAGGTGTGAAAGGAAGTTGGAATTATCCTAAAAAAACCTAAAACTCGGTATTAAACCTTTAGGAGACTTTTCGGTGGTCAACCACCGAAATTGGGGCCGTCAAAGGCTCAGTCAACACTTAGTCAAACGTGCTGGGTTGCTGTTGGGAAATTCGGTAGGCGCGCACCGAATCTGGAGATGCTTATTCAGCATGCGCGCGCTATGAAGGAGAAGGAACTTTCGGCAGACGCTTACTGTTTGGGTCCAAAGCTATAGTAACCCGCATGCCTTTTTCTTCATTCGGTGGATAGCCACCGAATTTCTTGTGCAATCTTTTTTTCTTCATAACTTCTTCGTTTCAACTCCGATTTAGGTGATTCTTTCGCCCAAATTCTTGTAATTCCAAACTCAATTTGATCTACACATTTCTCAAAAAATATATTATTTTCTCCAATTGCATAGAACAAAATATTAACAAAATATAAGTAAAAGGGCATTAAATCATGGATAAAACATGCATAAATTATGATTTATCAACGAAAGCAGGCACGTCCCAAGATAATCCAGGGGGATTTGGACGGGTTCTGTAAAGGTGGTATCAGAGCATGAGTTGTTCTTAGAGTGACGCACAGGTGCTGGATGTGATGTCTCTACAGTGGTAACATCGCGCCATCAACTTGATAGTTAGGGTGAGAGTATGATGATTCAGTTGAATCAGACCCTGGTGAGGTTATGTTTGGCACGTGGTGCGATGGTCTAGGGTTCGATTTGCATAGGATGCCATGTTTTGGTAGGTTTGATCCCTAGTAAGATCGATGTACATGTGAATCCAACGACTTAGAGCCATAGTGTTACAAGTGGATGGGACCTAGTCGACCAGTTATCCCAATATGACGACTTTGAGAGTCGAGACCGTTGAGCGGTCATGTTAAATAGGGGATTATGTCAAGTGGTATTAGTGAAGGTCGTGGGCGACCCTAGTTGAGACTGTTGGGAATAAGAACGTTTGATCCTATTTGGCGTGGGATGCCATGTTTCAGTGTGTCGAATCCCGGAGGGATATCAATTGGCAGAGGATGCCACGATACAGATGTTGTGTGGTTTGGTATGGCATGTCATGATTGAGACATGTCGTGGTTGAGTAGTGCTAGACCCGAGCAAGGCTATGTTTCTTATGGGCCTAGCGGCTGGAAGCCGTAGAGTTACAAGGGGGCGAGATACTTGGATCGTGGTTACTAATTGGTTGTGTACCAGTATCTGAGTATGACGACTTTTTGGAGTCGAGAGCGATGGATCGGTCTGGATGAATGTGATGTAGTGAGCAGTCGGGTTCGTGATAACCCTAGTGGGTGATTGATTGGACAAGTTACTAGGAGTGTGGTTGTCAGGGCCCACCCCTAATCCCCCAGAATTAGGGACTAAACCCTGCTCCCGTCTGACACCCCAAAAATGAAAGACCGGAACAACCTCACGACTACATTGTCAAACCCAGGAGAATTTAAAACAATCCCAGAGTTAACATTATACAGAACATAGTACCAAACTAAGAAAATCAAAAACCGATAAACAAAGTACACGCACAACGTCAACCCCCGCGCTAGCTCCACGACCTGGAGGGCAAATAAAAACAGAAGGTGTGAGTGGACCATAAATAAAAATAATAGTTTCGAAAACCGTTTAATAACCAAACCAGGGTTTTAGCCCTCCGTTTTGAAAACATACATGCAGAACCCATTAGTTGGAAACAGTTATAAATCACATAAGGATCTTCATAAAACCAGTTTCAGAATCAGCATAAAAACAATTATAGAAATCACGTCATAAGCATCATAAAACCGTATCATAAAACATAAAACCAAGCATTCATCATCCGATCAAACCTGCTGGACCTATCTGAGTCTTTAAACTCCCGAGTCTTTAAACTCAATAACCAGGCCTCAATAATCTGAGTCTTTAAACTTCGAGTCTTTAAACTCAACAGGCCTATGGGGGAAATATCAGTATATCCGAGTCTTTAAACTCCCGAGTCTTTAAACTTAATCCGGGTCTTTAAACCCAATCCGGGCCCTTCCCCCGTCAATCACAATCCGGGTCTTTAAACCCAATAACCAGATCCATAAAATCTAATCCAAACCGCTTGAAAACCATTTCTAAATTCACATCCAAACCCAAATCCAAAATCACTGACCCGAAGCCCTTCTGGCATCCAGAACCGTCATTCCGAACCCAAATCCGGAAATCTACTTTTCAACTTTAAAACCAAATTTCGTTTTCCGAAATCCGATTCTAAAACCGAAAACCTTGATCATCATAATCATGTTCCAAAATCCCTTTATAATCATTGAAAACCATTAATCGTTTGAAATCCCAAATCATGGCATTGACATCAGAATTCAAACCTTCCTCGTAAAACGTGTTGAAAATCGTACTTTCTCGAAAAACGTGCAATTGCGTAAAACCAACATCACATATTCAACAATCATGAAATCACATGTAAAACCATAAAACAATTATAGAAAAACAGTTATGCATGCTCGAGTTTAGAGAAGGGGTCCACTCACTGATACCGGGCACGTCACTCGCGTCCCGTGTGTCCCGTACGTTCCTCAGCTTCCTCGGGGATTCCTGATCCTGTCAACAGTCACCAAAATAAGTTACTAACACGTCTACTAAGGTCCTTTTAATTTTCCCCAATTTTCCCGAACTTCTAAACATAACAAATCGAGACCCTAAACCTTCAACCTAGTCGAACTAACCTCAAACGACGTCCGATTAACCCGAAACCTATCCCAAAAGATCTGTTACAACCTCTAGACCAAAAACCTAGTTGGACGTTTCTCCAGAAACCCCCGCACTCTCCTCCACGAGCTGCCCAAAGTGGTTGCGCGTGGGCCTCACGCGCCTGCACAGTCACTGTTCATCTTCAACCTTCGAACCCGTGCACCGTTCCAGACCGGCGTGGCCGGTTCTCCGTCGTCCGTCCACCATTTCTGCTCCTCTTTTCACCAAACTCTTCATCCTCTTCCCAGTAATCGATTCCCCTACTCCAAACACTTCAACACAATCTCTAATCCGTCGTCCCTAGCTCGAAACAAAACCCGTTCAATCCCCTGTTTTTCAATCCGACAACCTACACACTTCCCCTTCACGGCTTCGACACCAAAAGGTTCCTAAGGACCTAAGGAATCAATTAGCACCTACCAGACCCCTCGACTCGTACTCAAAAACCACGACTTTAAGTTTGAACCCAAACTGAAAAACAGAGAACACTATAACTCACCAACGTTCTGGCCTCCTCCGTGCAATCCCCTGTCACGGCTGCACAACCAGTAGCTACCTAGGACCCTAATGAACTCACCAGACCTCACCAAACACCTCGACTCAGCCCCTACCGTCACAACTATCGATTTGAACTTCCACGGAAAAATAGAGCAAGTATACGGGGGGAAGAAATTACCTGTGCTCAGGCCGCCGCCGTGAGCTCCACCGTGGCTATGCGACCCCTCTAAGCCTCCTCCGTCCTCTAGACACCACCACCAGCCTCAATTGATCGATTTACACAACAACACCACCAACCACCCTCTCTATCTCTTGGTTTTCCCGTGAACTCAAACACTCCTCACGAGATCTACCTAACGGTCCTCGGTCTTCGTGTCAAAACCTCGTTACACAAAAAGTCAACGTTTCCCCCTATTTTTCCCAAATTACGATAATGCCCTCAACCTTCCAAACATCATAACTTCCTCATCGGATGTCGGAATTGGGCGTGCCACCTGTCTACGAACTCGTGACGTCCCGAACTACGTCACGGTCATCGGTCAATACCCAATTGACAGCCCGAACTAAAAAGTCAACTTTTTTTCCAAACTAGGGGCAAAATCGTCATTCTACGCTAACAGACCCAAAAGTAATCAACTAACCACCGATTAAGCTCACTAATCCGTTCTTAAACACTCTGCTAATCCCGGCTCTCGGGACGGGTCGTTACAGTGGTACTTGTGGACCGGATCATAAGGTGGACCGATCAAAGATATTATGCGTTGAGCGGTAGGTATCTGCGGTGAGTTGACCGCATGGGTATGGAGTCTCGATAGCGGAGTGTTTCTGGGATTGGTCTACACACGTTGTTATCTTTTGACGTGGACGAGTCTTAACGAGTTAGATAGGCTCGTGTTCTAGTGACGACTGAGACAATGGGTATTCACTAGTCGTGACGATGATACGGAGGTGCGTGAGTGACGCACAGTACGAGCAGTGATTTTTGGATTTGACTCTGCTACGACTGAGTGCGATCACATAAGGAGATGTTGAGTTTTGGGTGTTGGCGAGTATGCCACATTACCTCAGTTGAGGTGACTAAGATGAGTAGGAGATGCCAGAGATGAGTTGAATGGAATCCAATAGCGATCGGATAGTTCCGAATGACACTGAGTGTGTCTGAGTGATGTAATACCAATAAGGGCTTGGATTGAAACTAGTAAGGTAGATGTGCCCTAAAGTGGCAAACATGTGACTTCAGTGGGCACTGAGCGGGACAGAGAGGATCCCGAGTGGCTCAGTTCAAGGCATGGGGTATACCTGGATTAGTGATAGGCACCCTAGCTCGTTTTGGACAGATTGCACGAGTGTGGGTGCATGAGTAACTATAAAGGTTGAAACTGGAGAATCATATCGTGATGGACCTTTTGGATGTGCATAAACGGTATAAAACGGACAGGCGAGTTGGGTACTAAGCTAGATTATTTATGAGCACATCAGAGGTTGTCCGAATGAGTTGAAGACTTTGAAGCATACCTAAGTCGATTCCAACATGGTTGGAACTTCGGAATCAAGAGAAGTTGTGATTGAGACAAAGAGAATAGTGCTTGATTTCGCATTAGTGATGGGTAATCCAAAGTTAATGAGGGAGACTTCTCGTTTTCTGCTCTTTAGCAGATGGTGTGTAACGACCCGTCCCGGAAATTAGGGTAAGACCGTGTTTAAGATGAGATTAGGGAGTTTCATCGGTGGTTAGTTGGTGACAATAGGTTCGTTAGGGTAGAATGACGATTTTGCCCCTAGTTCGGGTAAATAGTTCACTTTTAGTTCGGGAGATCAATTGGGTATTAACCAATGACCCGGACGTAGTTTAGGACAACACGAATCCGTAGACAGGTGGCATGCCCGATTCCGACATCCGAGGAGGAAGTTATGATGTTCGAAAGGTTGAGGGCATTACCGTAATTTGGGTAAAATAGGGGGAAAAGTTGACTTTTCGTACGAACGGGATTTTGTACGTTAACCGAGGACTGTTAGGTAGATCTTGTCGTCCTGAATTCAACGACAGGTGGCACGTATTCATCGGAGTTAGGATGAGTGAGATACGGGTCTAGAAAGGTAGTGGCAAAATTGTAATTTTGGGATCAAGAGGGGCAGTTTGGTCTTTTGGCTGTTGAACTGGTGCAACCGGATTTGGACACTTGTCCAGGGCAGAGAGGAGATTTTTGTGTGAGGCTTGAGGGATTGTGACACGTGGGGCTTGGCTAGAGGGTTCTAGTGAGTGCACGGGTGTGTTCAAAACCGTGCAGTGTGTGCCTGTGTGTGTGTGTGTGTTCGAACCAGAGAAGAACAGAAAACAGAGAGGGAGATTGGGGGGAAATTGGATGGTGGTCGTGGGTGCTGGTGTGTTCTAGTGAGGGAGTGAGTGACGAGAGATCAAAAGAGAGCTAGTGAGAAGGTTGAGAGGTGTAGTGGTCGTGTGTGTGTGCGTTGTGAGCTACTGGAAAACCAGAGGAAACAGGGAAGAGGTGAGGAGTTTTGGGTGGTGGTGCTGCCGTGTTCGATTAATCGAAGCTGGTGAAGGAGTCCAGAGAATGAAGGAGACTTAGAGGAGTTGTGTTGCCATGGTGGAGCTCACGGCGGCGGCCGGAGCACAGGTAATTCCTCATCCTTTTTCAATTGCTCTGTTTTGGCCGTGAATTTCAAACCAAAAGTCGTGGCTTTTGGGAGTGAATCGACGGTTTTGGTGAGTTGGGTAAGACTCAGTGAGGTTCTAGGAAGGGTTTAAGGTCGACACCGTGACGGGGGGTGACCTGGTTGACTGGATCGTGAAACAAGGGACTGGTTCGGGTTTTTGTTCGAGCTTGAGTCGATGAGTTGTAGGCTGAGTCGAGATGTCTGAGTGAGGGGAATGGGTAGCTTAGGTCTGGACGATGAAGATGGTGAAGAGAGGGAGGAAAACGGTGCAGGCACGGCGGTGAACCAGGAACGCCGGTTCAGACCGGTTCACGTGCGGAAGACGACGATGAACAGTGTTCCTGTGTGCAGGCGCGTGAAGCCCACGCGCAGCCACTTTGGGCGTCGCGTGGGGGCGCGTGCGGCGGTTTTCGGCAAAGAGTCCAACTACGTTTTTGTTCTAAATGTTATAATGGATCCATTAGGATAGGTTTCTGGTTAATCGGACGTCGATTCGAAGTAGTTCTGCGAGGTTGAAGGCTTAGGGTTCCGGTTCGTTACGTTTAGGACCCGGGGATTTTTGGTAAAAATTAGGTGGACCTTCATAGATGTGTTAGTAACGTTCTTGGGTGGTGGCTGACATGTTCAGAATTTCTCGAGGAAGCTGAGGAACGTACGGGACATTCGAGACGTAATTGAGGGGTCGGTACTGTGAGTGGACCCCTTCTCTAAACTCGAGCATGCATAACTACTTTTAATTACTTGTTTTATGGTTTTATATGTGATTTCATGATCGTGGAATATATGATGTTAGTTTTACATGATTGCACATTTTTCGAGAAATAACGTACTTGGCAGGTTTTACGAGAAATGTCGATTTCTGATTCTGATGCCAAGGTTTTGGGCTTTCAAACGATAAATGCTTTTCAATGATCATAAATGAGTTTTGGAACATGATTTGTTGATCAAGGATTTTCGGTTTTAAAATCATATTTCGAGAATCGAGATTTGGTTTTAAAGTTGGAAAAGTGGATTTCCAAATTTGAGTTCGGAATGACGGTTTTGGATGCCGGAAGAGCATCAGACCAGTGATTTCAGATTCGGGTTTGGATACGGATTTAGAAAAGGTTTTCAAATGGTTTGGATTGGATTTGCTGGATCTGGATATTGGGTTTAAAGACCCGGATTATATTTGACGGGGGACGGGCCCGGATTGAGTTTAAAGACTCGGGAGTTTAAAGACTCGGATATATTGAAATTTCCCCCGTAGGCCTGTTGAGTTTAAAGACTCGGGAGTTTAAAGACTCGGATATTATTGAGGCCTGGATTGAGTTTAAAGACTCGGGAGTTTAAAGACTCGGATAGGTCCAGCAGGTTTGATCGGATAATGATTGGTTGAGACTTATGTTTTGTGATACGGTTTTATGATGCTTATGATATAATTTTTATAACTGTTTTTATAATGATTCCACAAATGTTTTTATGATGATCTTTACGTGATTTATAATTGTTTTTAGTAACTGGGTTATGCATGTGATTTCAAAATGGAGGGCCAAACCCTGGTTTTATTATAACTTTGACTTCGGGATATGTAACTTTGACTTCGGGATATGTAACTTTTCTCCTGCGTCCGACTGTATTACTTTAGTAGTTTACGTTGGTGTTGTATCGGGGTGTCAGACGGGAGCAGGGTTTACCTCGATTTTCGGGGTGAAACCGGGGTGGGTCCTGACATGGTGTCTGGTACCGCATGATGACATAGGATGAATTTTGATGTCATCGTCTTGGAACGTCCTTGATTCTTCCCTATATGGGATGACGAGGAGTGATATGATAGTGAAAAGGATTCAAAGAGGGTGTAAGACCCTATTCTCATATTTCGGATCATTAGCTTAGTGAGGGCTAATGTGGACCCACTGTGGATCGAGGTGAGTTTGTATCGAATAGTGTAGTGACGCTCAAGATGATCGAAGTGATTGAAATGATTGTGGTGATCAGGAGTCAAGTAAACCGAGGTCTGGTCGTTATCGAGGAGAATCGTATTGTAACGACCCCGAGGTAGGACATAATTATTATCCAACCTCTGTCTTGGATACATGAGGGATTGTGGTTTTTGGATATGGGAATGAGTGTTGATTTTGAATTCATCCATTCAGATTGGAGTGCTAGTGACTATCTAGGAACCAGAAGGCCTAGAAGGGACTCCGAGTGGAGTGTATGATCTTTCTTGGATAGGTGGATGAGTATACGCTGGATATGTGAATAAGTGTGAGACGAGGACGATACATGGGTATCAATCAGGAAGAGATGAATAGCTGATGCCTCGAGTTGGATGTTGGCAGGTTCGTTACTACTCTGGTTGGAGAAATTATATGGAGTGTTGTTGGACGGTGACAGGTAACCGACAGGTTCGAGTCTGGTACGTCTGAGTAACATGAGTCGGTTGACCTTTGGAACGAACCAAGGAATGGGATTGGTTAGTGAATTGGTTGGATTATCTCTGGAGTTGGTCAGATGACCACGATGACTCTGAGAGGACGTTGAGTATAGCGAGGTCTGGCCAGGACAGATGATTGGGGCATGAATAGTAATATATGGATGGATGTTGCCAGAGTGCAATCCTTGAGTTGGCCGGGGTAGTTCCTAAATGATTGATATGATGTGGGTACACCGATGAGTAGTGCATGTTGGACGATGGGGTTGACCAGAGTTAACTGGTATGTTTGGGTTGAGAGTTACCAGAGAGGATGAATGTTTTCTCTAATGAATAGAGTCCTATATGGACATGAGATAGTAATCAGATTGGATCCGATGGTGACAGTCGACGAGGATTATGATCAGATGTGTTCCGACATAATGAAATGTTGACTGGACGTCGAATGCTGTGTGCTAGAGTAGAGCGGATTAAGAGGTTCAGTGATTATGAGAGCCGAGAGCTCAGGGCCATGTGGGCCAGAGGAACCCTAGTGATTTTATATGTGATTACCTCTGCTAGCAAGTATTCGATGGAGTCCAGATACACCCAGGATGGGTGAGATGTCGATTGTGTATCGACAAGATACGTGCAAGGATTGAAATATCGATATCGACGGATATATCGCTCGTCAAATTTACGGATCTCGCCCCAAATATCGGTATCGATATCGATATCGTTTACGGTCAATAAAAATGACAGAAATTCGATCTAAAAGTTGGAAATTTAAAATGAAACTTTGGGAAAAACTTAAATACCTAATAATGGTTACATATGATTAATAAAAACTATAAAATGATTTTGATATAATAAATATATTGAATAATATGATCTAATATGATTCTGACGATGACTAATAATATAAAATCTTAAATATAAACATAAATTGAAGTGAGTTACTATAATTGAATGTTAATATATTAAAAACATAACAATAAACATACAAAAATTCAATATAAGAAAAATGATAAAATATGTTTAAATATATTTAAAATTGGAAGAAAAAAGATGAAAAAATAGGATCAAACTTTGTTTAAAAATTGGAAGTAATTGATATATTTAAAATTGGACAAAAAATGAAAAATAAAAAAAACCCAAACTTTGTTGAAATGTGGGAAAAAATGAATACAAATGGATAAAAAAGGGAAGAAAAAAAGTAGTTGTAGGCTTGTCGGGGGACGAACCTAAGACCCCCCAAATGAGAAACAGAAACCCAACCAACGCTGCTAGCCAGCAATTTTGTAAATTAACCAATGCCAATTATATAAGTATAAACAATAGTAATGATCCCCTACCTCTAGCTAGGTCTGCAACTCGGGTTTTCCGACCCGACGGTATGGCCCGACTCAATCTTCTTCATTTTACGTCCGATTTTCACGATTTAATAGTGCATCTTCATCGTTTTGATCCCAGGAAAGGATATGTGGGCTCAAAACAAGAAATCATGTCAAAATTTCAGCCAATATCTTCCCATTTCTTATGTGTCGTCGGTTGAACAAATCGATATATCGATCGATATATCGGCATTAGTGGCGATTTTTCAATCCATGGATACATGAGACGACAGTTTGGGACTCGAGATGAGTCAAGATTTTAGCGTAGGTCGCTGAGTGATATAAGATATGATGTGGGGACTCGAGAGCGAGTCAAGATCGAAGTAACGCGACAAAAGCGTAGTAGGGCCGGGAGTTGCCAACTGGTCACGATAGTTGTTGATGGGATTGGCTTTCATACGAAGTCAATTTGGCATATTGTGGAGATGGAATGAATCGGTATCCGACATATTTGGATTGGTGTGTAGTGACGAGACTCTAGTGTGAGTCAGCATAAATATGGGAAAACGAGGAAGTTGGCTTATGGGAGTACCGAGGCCGATAAATGCCGCATATTTGAGTATGGCATGCGAGGTGAGATTCATGCCATTGTGATGGCAGGATTTAGAGGATGTTTGTCTGATTGGACCCTGAGCAAGATGTCAATTCGATTGTCGGATGAGAAGAGTTTTCAAGCTGAAAAGTCGATTTGATGTCACCTACTATATCAGACCTTTCAAAATGAGTAACAGGTGAGATCGACGAGTGTCAGTGTCTCGAGCGAGACTTACGAACCGACGTGTGGATTCTCGAGAGTTGAGTTGGAGCTTTAGAAGCTTCGGAGAGAGTGGGTACAGATGAGTACGGTGGTTTGCGTCGGACGGGTACACTTACACGTGAGTACCCAAGTGGGAGACCAAATTGGATTTCCACCGTTGATTGTGGAATTTGGGTCAGTTTGAATTTTGAGGACGAAATTCTTTAAACAGGGAAGATTGTAACGACCCGTCCCAAATTTTCAGGATTAATTGTGATAAAACCAAGGATTAGTGTGGCTAATCGGGGATTAGTCAAGGATCATCGGACATTCAGGGCGAAATTACTATTTTACTCCTAGACGAGGGCAAAAAGTTAACTTTTGACCCGAGAGGTCCAATGCACGTGGACCCAGAACCGTCGCGTAGGACAAGTCGATATGAGTCCGTAGATAGGCGGCACGTCAAAATCAGGCATTCGAAGGGAAAGTTACGGGTCACGGAGGTCGAGAGGAGCTGAAAGGTGGCAACGGCGTGGGCCGTCATGCACAGTGGCCGGAGACCTAACACGGTGAGTTTTAATTTGAAAATTTGAGGTTTAGATTTAAGGGTTATGGGGTTGTTTGATGGATTATGATAGTTTCCTACCCAGACGACCCTTGTGGGACTAGTTTAGAAGGCTAAGGCGACAAGAGTTGGCTGGAATCCAAGCTTGAAGATCAAGCTCACTGTTCATCGATTCCAAGTGAGATTTTTGTATTATTTTTATGGTTTTGAGTAGATAGACTTGTTTCTGGATTGATGACGATCAGTTAGGAAGAAACTATGGCAAAACGGTGCAATATTGAGAGAGTTAGGGTCGGGTCGGGTCGTGGGTCTGCGCGACCCGTTACAGTTAACCGGGTCAACCCAGATAGAGGAAGAAGACGATGATGATGTCATCAGTTGACATGTGTCATAGGTGGACCAATGGGACGCAGCCATGTGGCAGCTGTCATGTACAGTCAGCCTGACATGTTAGACCACGTAGACCAATTGGGTGGTGCCACGTGGCAAACTGTTAGAGGTGTTAGAAGACACGTGGACCAATCGGTGTGTGACACGTGGCACTATTAGAACCTATCAGGTGACATCATGCTGACATCACTAGTGACTTGAGCATTGACTTTGACCGTTGACCGCTGACGTCAGCGTTGATTTTGCTTATGTCGGCGTTGACTTTTTGTCAACATTGACCTATGCGTGGGGGCGCGTGGGCACGTATTTTGAGATGGGACTAGAACCATTTAAAAGGTTTCGACGATACGAATCCAATGGTGGTGGTTTCGAGTTGATCAGAGATAGTTAGCTTGGTCAAATTGAGGTTTAAAGCCTATGGAAGCATGTCCAGGACACATTGACTTTTCCTGGAATGTTGGGGGGTTCTTGATATGGACTTGTCTAGGTTGGTGGTAACCTTTGAACATGTTTTGGACAGTTTCGGATGACCCGGAGAGTATGGATTAGCCCGGAAAAGTTAATGACACGCGTATCGAGGTGCAACTTGGACGGTCTGTGAGTGCACTTTGTTTTACAAATATGATGCATGCATAAATGTTTTATATTTGTTTATGAACATGATTTGAGATGTCATGAGTGCATGTGTTTTAAATATGAATTATTTGGCATTTTCGGAGGAAAATGCGTTATTGTACATAGTTCAAAATTTTTGTTTTATATGATGATTGGGCTTCAGCCGAGTATACTACGTGCTTGTGTTTTATGTGATTCCGAAGGTTTCACAGAGAGGCGTGAAATTAAGGAACTGATTTACAGTTTTGGAGGATTTCACGGAGATGCGTGAAATCGAGATTCGGGCACGAGTCCTAGTTTAACGATGATTCGAAAGTGGTTTGAAAATGAGAAATGGTTTTCAGATTTGGAAATATCTTTCGGGCATATGACCCAGTTGATTTGAGGTTTGACTTAGACTATAATCAAACGCGAGATAAGTCGGGCTACAACCCTGTTATGAGTTTTATGAAAGATATTTCGAGCATGAGACCTAGTTGTGGATTTTATAAGATTCAAGGAATCCTAGGATATGATGTGTCATTAGACACTGGATTTTCGGGCTGTGACCCATTTGGTGATGTTCCGTTCTTGAGGCCCTATTGATGATGGTATTCGGGTGAGTCCCAGATGATATGACACTCGCCTCCAGACTACGGATGTGTTCCTTCCGGAGAGGTCACGACGCACTACCTAATGTCAAGCAGCCGCGGGAAGCAATGACCGAGGGAGGCTCGACTTAGGAGTGCTGATGTTATCCTCTAAGATCGATCGGCGATGTGTTCGCAATGATCTAGAGACGATCGCGGCGAGTGATGTGTTCACGGAGACATGCTAGGATTGTGAGTGGTCCTGAGCTATATGCACATGTGCTAGGATTAGAATCGTGACTGACATTGAGGATGGGATGTGTTCCCACATGTTCTATGATTTGGGTTGTGACTCCGTTCTGGTTTTCTTTAATTTGGTTTTGGGCTGAGACCCTACTGAGGTAATGGCTTCGATTGAGAAACATTTTTCACTGTATTTTGATTTGCGAAGTAATACGTCTTGCATCCGAGAAAGTATTTATAATAACTGTTTTATGATGTGTGCATGCTTTTACGTGAAGGGTATAAATGTACTTTTCTATAAATGATTTTTATAAACAGTTGTTTTGTCCACTCACAGCTTTTATGGTTTTAATATCGTTCAGCTTGGTAGCGGATGCGAGCTGTAGTGGAGATCGAGACATCACATGCCATCGCCGATCCTGGTGTACTCTGATCGACCCCGAGCAGGTGACGAGTTTATCCCTGGTCTGACACGTGGTGTCAGATAGGAGCAGGCACGTCCCACGATAATCCAGGGGGATTGGAATGGGTCCTGTCATTACACACTATCTGTAGTTCCCCGATTGCACCACCAGTTCACTCTAAGCCCAGGAGTAGAGTGCCAGAGCAGCATTCGTGCATCCTCAAAGTACGTGCACGCTAACAAGACTTGAGGGGTTTAAAAACACAACAGTGAATGGATCTAGTAACTTATTTCGGTGTATAACCACAGTTATTAAAAACATATTTTAACCCTTCGTTTTATCGAAAACCCCAAAAATAGTAATATTATTCTTGCACATAATACAAGAGATGATAACATCAATTTAATAATAAGCAGTAACTCAAACTTGCATGTTCTACAAGAAAAAATAATAAAATAATCAAAACCCATAATACTCAAATAGATCATGCCAAATCACGAATATATCACCATGTCAACCCACTAAACATTTTCTCTTGAATCGCAAATCATAACTGGCTATCTTGCTCGCGTACCTCGACCACATGAAGCACTAGGTGCAATGCACCGTCACCTCGAGTCCCCTGGTGCTCGAGAATAGGATTTCCGCTTTTTAACTAGTATAACGAGCAGCGCAGGTGAACGATCACGTGAATGACTGATCTGTGGCCTATAGACGGGTGCTAGATACGAGCGACTCCTAAGTGGGCTCTAACACTCTATCTCATCAATGCCTCATGGACAAATATGCAATGCAACATGTGTATCGATAACGTATAACTATACATAACCATCATATCATAGCATACCAGAATATCCAAGTAAGCATCGTAAACCAATCATCTCAGTCAAATACCACAAGTAGCACATAATAAGTCATGCATGCTGACCGGACCCGCCCCGATCCCACAGGGACCACAAGGGGACGTGCCTTGCTCCCGTCTGACACCCACTAATTCATACCAATTTTAACCTCGAAACATCAAATGCATAAATAATCAAATTTAAGTCATACAACAAATCCGAATTAAACAGATGTCAGACAAGGGATGAAATCCAAAATTACAAGTTGCGAGCACGACTCTAAGATAAACCTGCAGGTAAACCACCCAGCAGGGGTTCAGGTACGCAGAAGTAGATCTATGCCTCAGCCTCAGGTTCCTCCTCTACCTCAGTATCACGACCTGGAGGGGTTACCAAAAACATTAAGGGTGAGTGGACCGAACTCAAGTTTATAAAATCATTTGAAAAGTAAAACATATAATTTACCCCTCCGTTTTCCAAACATGCATGCAGCATCCTTTAAAATCATAAATAATATAATATGAATCATAAGGCATGTAATAAAACCATAACCATAATTTTAGCCACTGCACTATACACTCCAATCCGACATCCCTGATGTCTGACGTCCCTGACGTCCAATAAGGTCACAATCACAAGGCTACGCGTGCCACTCGGGTCTCAATTCCGAGTTCAATCCCCGAACCCTGTTCGGTTACAGCATCCCCGATGCTTAGCGTCGTAGACGCTGGACGTTCTAGACGTCCGTGACCTCTCCGGGGTACCTCATCCGGAGGAGACAATATAATATGGAAGGATCTATACAGTGCAGTACCAAATACATTTTATTGATATCCACATGCAAACATATATGTATACATAGGTAAAATCTGAACCGATCGTTACGTTTCATCAAACGGATCTTATGCCCAAATACCGTGAAACGTGCCATAACCGAAATCTCAATATCATCAAAACCATTTATAGATTCCAGCATGTGAACATATAAGTAAATCGGAAAACATTTAAGCATGCAAGGGTTTAATGAAAACGGGCCCACTCACAGTACAATCCTGCTAGAAACCGAACGTATACCCTCGTCCTGGTACAAATGTACAATCCCTGTCAAGTCCAAAGTATTCGTAAAGGTCAATTTAAACCCCCAACATTCAACCATGAAAGCCTAGGCCGAAACCGGCCCGGGAGAGCCGCCCGAACGCGCTTCCCAATGCAATACCCTCATTTTGACCAACTTAATGATCTCCGATCGACCCAAAACCACCGCCATTGGATCCGGATCGTCGAAACCTAAAGAATGGTGGTGGTCCCACCAAAAGTACTGTTCACACGCGCCCACACGCGCCAGTCAACGCGTCGGTTAACACAGGAACAGTCCCTGCTGACGTCATCGCTGACGTCACTGCTGACGTCAGCATGACGTCATGCTGATGTCATCTGACAGCTGTCAGGTCTGACGTGTCAGACTCTGACAGGTGCCACGTGTCAACATCCGATTGGTCCACCTCACTGATTTGTCAGGCCACGTGTCAGATCTGACATGTGCCACGTGTCAGCACGGTACTGGTCCACGTCACTAACATGTCAGTGACATGTGGCAGCCCCTGATTGGGCCACGTCACTGACATATCAGTGCTGACTGTGCACTGACATGTGACACGTGTCGGCTCACGGTTGGTCCACGTCACCTGACAATCTGACAGGGTGCCACGTCATCACCTCTGTCCTCAGACGGGTTGACCCGTATCTCTGCAACTCGGGTCGATCAGACCCGCGATCATGACCCAGTCACCATTCCACTATTTCTCAATCATTTTTGTTTAGGTTTGTTCCTAACTACTCGTCTTAATCCCAGAAACAGTTCTAGCTAATTAAAATCAATAAACAAGGGCTGAATCGAAGACTCACCTCGATGAACAGACCCGGGTTCCCGTCGCTGTTTAGCCACCGTTCAGGTCACCTCCGACCACGAAGTCACGTCCTAAAGTTCCCTATCAGTCCATAGAATCGAATAGGATCAAATTAACACAAAACTAAACGTTGGAAATCAAGTTACCAAATCCTGGGTTTTTGAAACCATTTCGGGTTTAGAAACCGGCTCACCTCGCCGCCGTCTGCCGCCGTCTGCCGCCGTCCACCGCCGTGCCTCCCTTCTTCCCCGTGAGTCCAGCAACACACAGACACAGAGAGTGGGTGATGAGCTGGGGTGTTTGTTCAAATGGGCAGAATGTGCATTTCGGGTAGGAAATATAAAGAATGGAGGGAAAGGAAATGGACGGTCCAGATTTGATCTCAAGGATGAGATCAATGGTTCAGATTAGATCTGGGTACTTCAAATCAATGGCTGAGATCAAAAGTGGATTTTAATGCTATTTAATCCCATAGCGGATCTGATCCAATCTAGCCAATGGGTGAGTGACACTTGTCACTCACCAGGTGTCCTCCAGTCAGAATTTTTAGAATAAAATATTCGACACGAAAATCGAGACACGAACCTCCCGATTTCACGTTTCTGACCATAACTTCCTCGTACGAAGTCCGATTTCGGCGTGCCGCCTGTCTACGGACTCAGGACGTCGAGGCCTACCTGACGATCCTTGAGTCAACTGAAAATCAGTTGCCAAAAGAAAAGTCAACATTTTCCCCTCCTGGAAGTCCAAATTACGATAATGCCCCTAAACTTCCGATAGCCATAACTTTTTCCCTGATCGTCCGAATTGGATGTGCCACCTGTCTATGAACTCGTGACGTCCCGAACTACGTCACGGTCATAGGTCAAAGTCCATTTAATTCATCAGTCAAAAAGTCAACAATTGGCCATACCCATCACAAGGGTAAAAGCGTCAAATCACACATTAAAGTACAATATTGAAATCCTCGAATTTCCGGGGTGTTACACATGCTCAATAAATATCATAAGTGTAAATATCGTAAAATGCGTGAGTAAAAATATTATAAAATAAGTTTAGGGAAGGGGGTCCACTCACACAGTTGTCAGGAAGTCAAAATCACGTGACTGATCGAGCTAGCACATGCCCTATGTCCAAATGTGTGACGACTATACCCATCTAGCACGATATTGTCCGATTTGGGCTCAGCCATCACCTTTCCTTCCCCGAGCGATGTGGAATTGTTCACCGTTCTTCCCAAGACACAGATGAACAATCCCACATCGCTCGGGGAAGGAAATGTGAAGTGTCTTATATGTGTGGGCACGTATCTTCTTAACACGAGGCTTTTTGGGAGCTCACTGGCTGTGAGTTTGGTTGGAACTCCAAACTTTAGCTGTGACGACCCGGAAAAAGGAAAAAGGAAAATTTGGAAAATTTGACGATTTTGCCCCTGGAATTGGGCGAATGGTTGACTTTTGGTTCGAGTGATCAAACGGACTCTGACCGATGACTATGACGTAGTTCGGGACGTCACGAGTTCATAGACAGGTGGCACGTCCGATTCCGACATTCGAATAGAAAGTTATGAAGTTCAGAAGTTCAAGGGTAATTTGGTAATTTGGTTAAAAAGAGACAATTTGTTGACTTTTCAAACGACATGAAATTTTCATGTAATTCGAAGACTGTTGGGAAGGTCTCGAGACGTTGATTCCATAGATAGGGGGCACGCGTCAATCAGAGTTCGGTGCGTCAATCAGAGTTCGGACGACCAAGTTATGTGTCTAAGAGTGTGAAAGGCATTTTCGTAATTTGTAAGGAAAAGGGAAAAATGGTAATTGGTCAATTAAATAAGAAATGGGACGGTGATTGGGCTGATTCAGCCATGGTATGCCACCAAATGACATCTGTCACTTTGATGAAGCACTTAGTGGCACTAATTAGCAGATTGGTGGCAAGTGCACACTGTGTGTTTGAGTATGGTTTTAAAAACAGAGTGTATGATTGATTAAGAGTCCACCACCCAATTGTTTGAATCACTGAGTAATTGGATTAACTAGGAAGAGATTAGAGCTACAGAGAGGAAAGGAACGAGAAAAACCAGAGAGAAAGAGCTGTTGTAAAACCCGAAATCCAACAATCAAAATTGAATGTAATCAATAGTTTAATTTGAAATTGTGGGTGTTAATGACTGCAATTGAGCTTAGATTTAGCTCTCTGGAACCTAGACGACTCGAATGACTGCAAAAACGAAGGAAAAAGAGGTTGTTTTGGCCGTGGACGGAGTGCCTCGACTCCTCAAAAAATCGAAGGTTGGGTGTGTAATTGGAGGAGTTGGACAATGCAATTGAGACTGAAGACAAGTTTGTGATAGTTCTACGAAGCTTTTGGATGGATCAATTGAAGGAAAATGATGGGAATCGATGAACTTTGATGAATGAACAGTCTTCGGGTGTTCTTCGAAAATTCAAGTTCGAATTGACGGATTGAGGTACGTTATAACGAAATTGAAGTTACAGAACCATAATTAGATTCATAACGATGCTTTTGACTGAATCAATTGAAGAAATCGACAGGAAACTGACAGGATTGAATCTGGTCGAACACGCGGGTTGCAGACCCGTTTGACAGAGGAAACGGGTTGGGACGATGAACAGTGTATGCACTGTAGCTGGCGCCTGAGCTTGACGGGCAGCCACTCACAGCGGCGCATGGGGGCGCTTGGGACCGAATCTCGAGGTGAGTTCAACATGAAACTTGCTCCTTTTAATGTAACGAACATTTTGGCACTAGTTTCGAGGAAATCGGATATCGTTTCGATAGTGTTCAGTGTATCCGAAGTTTTTGTATACGTTTAAAATATGTATTTAAATCCCGGAAAAATTGGGGAAAATTATATGAGGTATATTGAAGTGTTAGTGACCCTCGATATTGAGTTTGGACAGGAATTATAATTTCTGAAATTTACGAAAAAACGTGCAGCTTGGAAGCGAGCCGTTTGGACAGTGTGTGAGTGGACTTTGCTTTCTAAATTGCAATGCATGCATAATTGTTTTCTATTCTTTCTATCTATGATTTCTATGCTTATGATTATGGTACTTATGATTTCCGTATTTACACGTATGCAATACGTAATTGCACTTATTTCGAGACTACGGTTTCTCTTATGCTTTGATGATGGTTTGCTGGATGATTTTATATGATTTATGCGTATCATGTTTTGATGATGTTTTGATTATGATTTGTGAGTGTGATTTGGGATTTGAACGTGAAATTCGGACATGAGTTCCATTTCGATTAAAAATGATTTCGAATTTGGTTTTGGAATTTGGATTACGATGGATTCTGGATTTGTTATGATTTACACATGGTTTTGGGTTTAAAGACCCGGTTGATTGATGTGATGGAGGAGGGCCCTTGATTGATATGTTTTGAGTTTAAAGACTCAGTTATCGTGATATCCCCGATGCCTATTAATTGTGTTTTGAGTTTAATGACTCGTTGATATCTCGGGAAGGCCTGATATATGAGTTTAAAGACTCGGTAATTTGAGATCCAGTAGATTGATTGACTTGTGATTTACTGTGATTTTCGATGGTTTCGAATGTGTTGGGCAACGACCCGGTTTGTATGGTTTTGTGGATTTTGGGGTATGTTCTCGTATTTGGATTTTGATTCATGATTTTGAGCTGAGGCCCCGTGTTTATGGTTTCGGGCTAAGGCCCGAGGTTTGAGAAAATGAAATGATTTTGGTTTTCATACACGGTTTTCTTATACTGGAAATGAAATGAATTATGAAATGAGTTTCGAATGCATGCATTGGTTTTACGTGGAGGGTAGAAATGTCTTTTCTGTAACATGTTTTATAAACTGATTTGTTTTTGTCCACTCACACCTTTTTTGTTTTTATTAACCCTTCAGGTCGTGGCCCGATGATCGAGGCTGCTCGAGAGGTGGAGGCATGAGTGGGCACATGTACGGTTATCCCTTGTTTGGCAAGTGTTGAGGGTAAATTTGGAACCTCAGCTAACTTGTCAGACGGGAGCAGGACCAGGCACGGTTATCTATGTCCTTCGGGGACGGGTCCTATCATTAGTGATATTGGGCTGGAGCAATCCTAGGATAGGTGACTTATTGGAAAGTTGTGTGTGAGTTCCTATAAACAAAACTGCGAGGGCTGGGCCTAAAGCAGACAATATCACACTAGAGGAGTTGGGTCGTGACAAAATGACCCTAGAACATCAACCACAAAATTCACAATTAACTTACAGATCTTCCAAAACGCAAACCCATCTAGGGTAGCCCAAAACAGGGGTTAGAAGCACTTAGTAAAGACCTAAAGACGTTTCGGAATATATAAAACCCCATAAAACAGTGCCCACACACTGTTGGGAATTAGAAAACAGTGCCTAAATGCTGTCGGGAGCTGAAAAATAGCTTCATGCGCCATTTGTGTAACACCTTGGATGTTCGAAAAAGTGAAAAATGACTATTTTGCCCTTAAAAGTCAAAATGTTGATTTTTAACCGAAGTCAAAATTTTGACTTTTGATCGAGACCTCTTCTAGATGATTCGAGAAGACCGTTGTAAAGGTCTCTAGATCTTGAGTTCATACATAGGTAGCACACCAAAATTGAAGTTTGGCCGAATTAGTTACAAGTCAAAAATGGTGAACGGCAAAATGGTAATTTTGCCACCAAGGGCATTTTTGTCATCTCGTAAGGACCTAGAGCCTTCTAGAAAAGTCTTTATTTTTTCCTCTCTTTCCATTCCACTGACCTTGTGCAGATATATAGATGTGTGTGTGTGTGTGTGTGTGTGTGTGTGTGTGTGTGTGTGTGTGTGTGTGTGTGTGTGTGTGTGTGTGTGTGTGTGTGTGTGTGTGTGTGTGTGTGTGTGTGTGTGTGTGTGTGTGTGTGTGTGTGTGTGTGTTGCCTTGTGAAACAGCAGAGAGGGATATAGAGAAGATCGGTGAAGAGGCATCGAAAATAAGAAGAAGAAAAAAGGATGAGACCATGAGAGATGAAAGAATTGAGAGTTATAAGGAAAGAATGAAAAGAGAGGAAGAAAAGCTGAAAATGAAGTGGAGAGACTGGGAAACGTTCGGTCTCGTGGCTATAAAATAGGGAAGTTCGAAAGGTCATAAATCGGTGAATTGGTTACTTGGACACATGGAGATGTCTAGCTTGTAATTGATCTGAAGGAAATGTTAGCTAGGTTCTGGGGAATGTTCTGGGCAGAAAATAACCCAATTTGGATGTGAGGAAGTATAGAATATAGAGCTCCGTTTTGGGCCGAAAACTTTGAGCTTGGAACTATTGTTTCGAGGAAAGTTCTTTTCATTTTGAGCACACAAACCTGTTACTGAGATTGAAACAATATGGTTTGATAATTGAATCATCAAGAATAGTTGAGAAATAAGGTATTTTTGGTCGGGTCGGAGCCGCGGATCGAAAGACCAGTTTCGCAGACCCGTCTCAAGGTAGACGACGAGTACATCTGCGACTACACATGTGACGCATGTGAGGCCGACGCGTAGAGAGCCCACCGTCGCGTGACGGCGTGTGAGACGTCTGATCATTGTCCACCCAACACAAAAGTTCTTTGTTATTTTATTGTGGATTTAATGGTGCAATTTGTAGGTTAATTAGGCGTTGTTTGAGGGCATTTTTAGTTGTTCAAAGTAATATTCTTATATTGTTTTAGCTTGATTAATTTATGGGAAAATTAGGGGAATTAAGCTTGAGATTTATGTTAGTGTTGAGACATTTTTATAGTGCCGTGATGGATAAAATGTTTTATGAGATTTGAGAAAGTGATATTGCGTTAAAAACTTACATTTTAGTGTACTATTAAGTATTATACCGACATTAAAAATAGATTAGGGATAATTTGATTATTCCAAAAGGGTCTTAGCAGTGAATTATAGTCATGGCACATTTTATGAAGAATTATAAGTTAGAGTATTAAATGTTGGATGTATGGAATAAGGTTTTAGTGATTATGTAAATGGTTTGATTCATAGTTATTAAACATATACTCTTAGATAATTGAATTTATCTTTTGAGCAAATGATAAGCAAATATTAGATGAATATTTCCAATAACTTTCCCTTGTCAAAATAATAGGTATGATGCTATATGACTATGTTGATGTTTTATAATACTTGATTATGTTACTTCTTTAATAAGAATGTTTATATTTTATGAAATGGTAAGGTTAAACCTATTATTAGTAATCTAAGTATGAAAAAGTTGATAAGTAGGAGGTTTACAAGAGAATTGTGGAAATTCCAATGAATAATAAAAGGCTTATTTTAGAATTTAATTATGACAAATTGGAGGACATGTTTACCATAGTTTTTGGGGCATAAACAAATTGTAACAATAGTCATGAAAGGGAATTTCTAAATAACCTTAATTTATGGATTGTTAATAAATTAAGGATGTATAATTATAGTTTTATTTAATTCAAATATTATGCATATGGTTCTTGATTATGTACATATTGTGATTATATTTAACAACTATTAAAAAGGGGCTTAAGTGGAAAGGATCAATAATTGAGAGCTCGATTGAAGGGTTTAGTATGTTTTTACTTTTGATTCACTTTGCAAATGGGGTTAATGTTAAAATAAGACTAATTATAGTAAACAAATACATTCCACTATATGTCGAGTAGTGGGTTGGACGTGGGCAGAATCCTACAGGAGTGGACATATTTTGAATCATTTACTAGATTATGGAAACGAGTGGACTTAGTAATATCCCTTGTCTGACAAGAAGTGTCAGACAGGAGCAAAACTCGTCTGACTTTTGGGAAAAGTAGGATAGGTCCTATCAATTTGGGGGCTGAAAGACCACCCCACGTGCCTCCACGGGCTGTATCAAACCCATTATTGGAGGCTGAAATGCATAGTCAGGTTTCCCACTTCGGGTTTTTTAGGCCACCCACAATGAGGTGTTACGTTTGAGATTCTATTTGTGGTAAATGTGGCTTCAAATATAATCTTTAAAAGAATATTCTAAATTAAATAGTATATTGTTCATAGTGAGATTTATATTTATCAATGCTAAATATAAGGTTATATTCATATTTCGTATGAAATTTTAAATATGTATTAAAATAAAAAATTTCCCTCATAGTTTTTAATTTAATGTTTATTTATGTAATATTTAATTTTTTAAAACATTTAACCTTAAAAAATCAAAATTCCGATAAGATTATATTTGTAAGAAATGTGTAAAAAAATCAACATTTTGACAAGTAGTGGAAGAAATGTGTTGATAAAAAAAAACTGTAAGCAAAAGTTTGAGAAAATAAGGAAAATATTAAGAATATTATGGGTGTTGTGAACTTTACAGAAAAAGTGTATGGTATTTATAGAAAAAAATTGAAATTTTGGGTTATATATATAATATACATATATATATATATATCATTGACATGCATTATATAGTTGTTGGCATGCAATGGAAAGAAAGAAGAGCCCATATATAATTTATCAATGAAGTAAAAAACAATTGTCAAAATGAGCAAAAAACAATGAAGTAAAAAGCAAAAAACAATGAAGCAAAAAGCAAAAAACAAAAACCAATGAAGCAAAAAGCAAAAAAAAAAAAACCCAAATATAATTTATCAATTGTTTAATCAATGAAACAATAATTGTGGGCCATGTGGACCATTTATTGGAGTTGGCTGAGTTATATTTAGGGTTGTATTTTGACAGGCCTAGAAAGCTATCTTCGGTGAGGCTTGGTTGGTTCCTACCCAAATTCACTCCCATTGGAGATGATTTTTTGCTTGGTGTCTATCTTATGGGAAGCCTATGCAGGATCTAGCCCCCATTATGGGTGACCTTATGGGTGTTTTCAATTAGGATATTTAAATATTGGAAAAATTACAAATAAGCCCCCAGACAATATAGCTTACCACAAATGCATATCCAAACTATCAAAAATTTCAAATAAGTACTAAAATTATATGACCACCCACATTTAATTACCTCTATTAAGTTTTCCATCTCATTGACCTTCAAAATGCCACGTGTCAAGAAATTTTCTCAATCAGCAATTAATGTGATAAAAAATATAAGGAAATTTTTCGAGATTCCAAAAATACTATTCCTTCATCTTCCCTCTTCTGTTGAAGTCAATCCAACAACAGTTGCATAATAAAATCTAACCTAGAAAAATAAATTAGGTTGAGTTGCTAACAATTCAATATTTATGCGAAAAAAATAAAGGGAAAGGGAAAAAATCATACAGTTCTAACACTAGCTAACATCAGAGCTTTACACCGATGCACAACCATAGTACTCTTTAACCACGATAAACTGACATGAAGAAGCTTCAACAGTTCCTTTCTAACACGACCCATCCCAATCCCCCCAGGATTAATGTGGGATGTGTCATGCTCCCGTCTAATAAGAAGTGTGAGACAAGTGATAATACATACCTCAGCCCATACGGGCTTAAGGCTTTCAGAGCACGCCAAGATCGGTGGAGGAGTGCGATGTCTCGGTCTCTGCTACAGCCCGCAACTGTAATCAACCTGAAGGGCATTAAAACCATTAAGAACTGTGAGTGGACGAAAATCAATAAGTTCATAAAACACATTCATAAAAAGATATTTATGCCCTTCACTAAAAAGTATGCTTGCATCGAAAACCAGTGATCAAAACACTTACTCAAATGAACCATTAGGGCCTTAGCACAAAAACCCTAAACCAAGTACATATGTGGGAACTCAGCCCAAAATTGTAAAATACCAAAAGCCATAAACACCGAAATACCATTTTATACATTCAATAATCCATATTTACCACATAACCATCATCGGCATCCCAGATGCCTAGCGTTCCAGACGCTTGACGTCCCAGACGTCATATCTCACGATAATAAGAAACACGTGCTACCTGGGGTCTCTCCTGGTCAATATCTCTAACATCCCATACGTCTAATCATAGCAATCCTGCTTCTGAGTCACTATACGGTCTGGTAGCTCCGTATAATGACCCCTCGCAGGCAATGCACCGTGACTTCCCCATTGTCCTAGACACCTGGAGAAGACCATCACATATCCTCGTATCAAGATGGTATATGGAAAACAGTTTTACAAAGCCATTTCAAAACATCTCAATGGGCCCTGCCCGAAAATCCCATTAAACATCACAAATCCAATTAGGGTCCCCGACCCGAAATCACGCTTATGAAACATAGGGTCCCAGACCCGAAATCACATTTATAAAACCCAACTGGGCCTCATCCCCGATTTTGTAAACCAACTGGGCCCTGGCCCGATCATAGAATTCAAATGGGTCTCGTGCCCGAGTTCATCTTTCGAAAACCAAAACCAGTTCATCACATTATCCATGAAACCATAAGCACGCAAAACTATAGTAAAACCATAAACCTCGAAATATGTGCAAATACGGGATTACCTCGATCATATATATAAAACATATAAGACAGTTATGCATGCATCACAATTTAGAAAACATTGTCCACTCACAGACCGTCCTACGCTACGCCTCGATATAAGTGCCATAAGCTTTCCCGTGCCACATCATTATCACTGGGACTTCCAAACCTTTCGAATTTACTTCTTGAATCGGCCAACCTCCTCGTCGGTTTCCTTGTCTCCGGCCACCCACCAGCCATCGTTCTAAGCCCATTTGTTTCCTAGCAACTCCCCAAACACATTCCTATCAATAAAATCATTTAACAATCACCTAAAACTCAACTTACCAATTTTAAACCCAAAACTCACCTTCCATGGTTTCTCTGGCCACCGTCCACGACGACGCAAGCCGTGGCCACCATTTTCCTCGTCTCACCTCCCTCACTCACTTTCATTCATATTCCAGGCCCAGAAAATGAATATTAAAGGGGCTATGGACATGGGTTTGCACGGGTTTGGTTTAGGGAGAAATGAAAAAAGATCGATCGTGATGGTGGAAGGAAATATCCATCGTGTGAGGGAATGGGCCAATCAGATGGGTGACACTTGTCACTCATCTGGTGGTTCTTTCCAGAAGGTTCCCAATTAACACCTGCCACATGTCCCTGTTTCTCGATTTTTGTGCAATTATGCCGCTTTTCGTTTTATACCCATAACTTCTTCGTCGAACCTCCGATTTCGACGTGCCTCTTGTCTACGAACTCGTGACGTCCCGATTTACGTCACAGTCATGGGTCTTTGTACGTTTAACTCCCCGAGTCAAAAGTCAACATTTGCCCAAGACTAGGGGCAAATGGTCATTTCACACCGTTCGTCCGAATTCTCTCAATTAATCCCCGATTAGTCATTCTAAACCGTAATTAATTAATATATAATCCCGATTTTCGGGACAGGTCATTACAACCTTCCTCCCTTAAATAATTTCGTCCTCGAAATTCCAACGATCCCAATTCCACAACCACCTCGTGGAAAGAAAATTCGTTCTCACATCATGTGTACACTTGTACACCCACTAATTAGAACAATACTTGTCTGCACCTAAACGTTCCACTAAGACTCACATCGCATCGTCAACACTCGCCCACTTCGAGTGAAATTGATCACACGATCTGAGTTAATACTGCTTGAAAATTCTACCATTAAGCTGACACATTCAGCTTGACGGTTCTTCTCAATCACTAATATACCCTGATATCTGCTCCTACGGGAGTCACGAATCCTCACTCGTTAGTCCATGCTGACACCATCGGCTAAACTGTCACCACTAAACTCTACCATCCTGGTATCAGAGAGCTCCAACCATCACCGAGTCAATGATCTAACCTCGTACCACAACTCCCTCAATGTAGCGTAAAATCAACAACAGAGTCTCACCTCGCAGGGCAAGCTCGAACTTGTGACATTTATCGATCTCAACGTCCACAACTGTCATCTCCCTCAGCGATCCATGACATTGGTAAGAGTTACCAAGTAGTAACTTCACGCGAAGCAACCTGTGGTTACACTAACCACAACTCACTCAACCTGAGTATATGTATACCAACATCTCACTCGACTTGTGTGTAACTGGACCCCATCGAATACCTGCCCAGCAGTGATCACATATCTCAACTCTAGGGTTCCACTAGCCATCCACCGCTCTGAGCGTCTGCTTATACAATCACTGAACCCATCAAATCACTCTGGCCTAACGCACAGTATCCAATGTCCAATCCACGATCACAACCAATCCAATGATATCGGAACTAAGCCGATTACCAACACGTTCATCAACATACCCCTGGTATATCCCATATACCGCCACCAGGCACCACTCAAGTCTGTCCAGTAACAGTCCTCGCACAACGTACAGGGTACGTACATCCATCCACCAACCAGCCTACAACATAGCTCATAGCTAACCACGCTTCAATTCTAGAGTCCATTTATCTAGCCCAGTACTAGACAGACCAAATACTCCAACTCATTACCTATCACGAGTCCCATGGTCACCCGACCATCATCAAAACGTCTACTCCCAACCACGTCATCCAACACTCACCACTCCAGCTCACGCCCACCAAGGCGTACGCATTCATACCAAATGAGCATCCAATCTCACTCACGTCTACCGAGACACACCAACTCTGAACCTATTGGTTACCTACTCAAACGATTACTATACCATATTCGATTGACTTCGAGAGGAAGCCAATCCCATCATCCACATATCTATGACTGACCAATCCGACCTTGTCGAATACCCACTCGTTCTATTAATATATCATACGGGATTAACCTCGAAAAGAAGTCAGTCCCAACGTTCCCATATCCAATTCCTGTCATGTCATCGCACTAACAAAACCACAAGATTCCTTCAACTGTCTCACAAAACAATTTTTCTCTGCTCCAAGCTTAGCATAATCAGTAAGGCGAAGTCTGCCAGCACGACACGACATCACGATCCACACCATCCTGATCCAACATATAATCTGATCATCAAGATCACGATCTAGATTATTAACGTCATGACCCTAGATCGCCACAATACCCTATATCCTCCACATTACGATCCGGATCTGATACAGCATCACCCTATCATTAACATCACGATCCAAGATGGATCCACATTAGTTCTCACTCAGCTAACTACCCACCTGAAATCTGGTCATAGGGTCTTACACCCTCTTTGAATCCGCATACTATTACATCGTCGCATAACCGTTTCACACCTAATCATTCAGTCAAAGACGGAACACGTCTAGACTGTGGGTTCACCAAACATCACGGGTCCACCAACCAATACACGCTCAACGTACTGGTGACAACAACCATCATCTGCCATGGGTAGAAAAATAAGAAGTCACCCCAATGACTTCAGAATACCCATCACCAATGCTGAAATGAACACTCATCTCGTTCCCTCCATCACAACTTCTCTTGATTCCGAAGTTCCAACCATGTTGGAAATATATATGCTTTCAACTAGATGTCAAGTCCAACCACTGGACTTCCCAATTCCTTCACTCACTCAGACAACCACGTGTCCGCAACCAATCTATTACCCAGGTCTCCTGTCCGTTTATCATTGTTTATGCACATCCAAAAGGATGTAATTCTTTACTACCACTGGACTTCCCAATTCCTCCACTCACTCAGACAACCACGTGTCCGCAACCAATCTATTACCCAGGTCTCCTGTCCGTTTATCACTGTTTATGCACATCCAAAAGGATGTAATTCTTTACTATCTCGTTCCCACATCTCAGCCTTTACAGGCTCAACTCTCGAGTCTCCATGTTATTCACAATCACACAAGTTTCGGAGTTGACGACAACTCTCCGAATCCACTAATTTCCATGACGTCCCTTGCGTCATCCAAAATTCCTCGTGTCTCATTCATACCCTTTCATCCATTCATCACTTAGTCATCGCATACCTGTTGGGACTTAACCCAACACATCTCAACCCCTATTGGATCCCGTCCAGTCCAACTCATCCACTACCAAATCTCAGATACCGAACATATGCCCATCACGACGGATTTACATCCCAACTAGTAGCTCATCGTCATCACAATCACTGGCACAGAGTGTGCGAATTAGACAACCCTGAGTCGTTACTCATACCGAGCAATAACCCCGTACCTCCACTTAGGTTAAAGGAACTCTGCCTCCCTCGTACCCCACAACTCAGGGTACAATCACCCTGACAACTCACAGCAAGATACTGAACGTTCCTTGAACGTCCCCCAATTCTCAACTACCACAACTACATCAATCGCCCTAGATAGCCAGCCATCTCCATATTACTGTCGACTAACAGTCCTCGTTATCGAGATCTGCATCCACACATCACACTATTATTCGGTCCAACTCGAGGTTCCATATATTATCTCATAACCGTACCCGTGGATTGAATCCCATCATTTCATTTCGTGTCGGGCCAACCAATCTCTATAGTTTCAATTAGACTCACTAGATTCATCCACATGGTCATCCACAACCTCAACCGCTCTTTGCAGCACAAGTTCCAATTCATCAGTCACAATCTGGGGTTCGACCCAACAGACCACCCCGACTTCGGAAAGTCGTCCAATCCTCAACAACTACGGACTCACAATTACAATTCATCAATCACAACTAAGGTTTACCTTTCCAATCCATTCATCATAAATTAGGGTTCCACAGTCACACCCTAGGGTTCCTCTGAACCCAACTGTCCTCTGCAGTATAATTCACAATCTGACCAACCCTGCGGTCGTGATATCGTGTGGACGTCACTCCAATCCTACCATCAACACAACTGGGGTTCCACCACTAAGGTCAACAGCTAACTCCAATGTACTAACATTCCCCGCACCAACAATCACCACTAGGGTTCACATTCTCAGACCATCACTCATCTAAGGTTCACATTTCCCGATCACCACTCAAATGGGGTTCCCCGAACCTAGCTGCTCCCAGCAGCACCACAATCTAACATCACATGACCTAACCAACGGTCCCACACTGCCCAAACCACGACAAAACTATGGCATACATAAGCATCAAATTCCGAACTGAAACTATCCACGATTCATTTCTACTAACTATCATATCGGCATCCTAACTATCACGTTGATAATGAACCGCAGCCCATAGAGACATCACATCCTCGACCTGCGCGTACCACAAGAGCAAACCGTGCTCTGATACCACTTGACATGATCCATCCCAATCCCCCCGAGATTAACGTGGGATGTGTCATGCTCCCGTCTAACATGAAGTGTCAGACAAGGGATAATACATACCTTAGCCCATATGGAGCTCTCAGAGAGCGTCAGGATCGGTGGAAGAGTGCGATGTCTCGGTCACTGCTACAGCCCCCATTCGTGATCAACCTGAAGGGCATTAAAACTATTAAGAACTGTGAGTGGACGAAAATCAATAAGTTCATAAAACACATTCATAAATAGATATTTATGCCCATCACTAAAAAGTATGCATGCATCGAAAACCAGTGATCAAAACATTTACTCAAATGAACCATTAGGGTCTTAGCCCAAAAACAGTAAACTAAGTACATATGTGGGAACTCAGCCCAAAACTGTAGAATACCAAAAGCCATAAACACTGAAATACCATTTCATACATTCAATAATCCATATTTACCACATAACCATCATCGGCATCCCAGATGCCTAGCGTCCCAGACGCTTGACGTCCCAGACGTCATATCTCACAGTAATAAGCAATGCGTGATACCCGGGGTCTCTCCGAGTCAATATCTCTGACATCCCAGACGTAATCATAGCAATCCTGCTCTCGAGTCACTATACGGTCATGTAGCTCCATATAATGACCCCTCGTAACAATGCATCGTGACTTCCCCAGTGTCCCAGACACCTGGAGGAGACCATCAAATATCCTCATATCAAGATGGTATATGGAAAAAAGTTTTACAAAGCCATTTCAAAACATATCAATGGGCCCTGCCCAAAATTCCCATAAAACATCACAGATCCATTTAGGGTCCCCGACCCGAAATCACGATTATGAAACATAGGGTCCTAGACTCGAAATCACATTTATAAAACCCAACTGGGCCTCATGCCCGATTTTGTAAACCACTGGGGCCCCGGTCCGATCACATAACTCAAAAGGGTCTCAGCTCGATTTCGTAAACCAACTGGGCCCCTAGCCTGATCACAGAATTCAAATGGGTCTCATGCTCGAGTTCATCTTTCAAAAACCAAAACTAGTTCATCACATTATCCATGAAACCATAAGCACGCAAAACTACAGTAAAACCATAAACCTTGATATACATGCAAATACGGGATTACCTCGAAATACATGCAACCATGTAAATCACCAATGCCACAATCATCACTATAGAAATCACATATATAAAACATATAAGACAGTTATTCATGCATCACAGTTTAGAAAATATTGTCCACTCATAGACTGTCCTACGCTATGCCTCGATACGTGTGCCATAAGCCTTCCCGGGCCACATCACTATCACCTGGACTTCCAAACCTTTCGAATTTACTTCTTGAACCGGCCAACCTCCCCGTCGGTTTCCTTGCCTCCGGCCACCCACCAGCCACCGTTCCAAGCCCATTTGTTTCCTAGCAACTCCTTAAACACATTCCCATCAATAAAATCATTTAACAATCACCTAATACTCAACTTTCCAATTTTAAACCCAAAACTCACCTTCCATGGTTTCTCCGGCCACCGTCCACGACGGTGCAAGCCGTGGCTACCATTCTCCTTGTGTCACCTCCCTCACTCACTTTCATTCATATCCCAGGCCCAAAAAATGAATATTGAAGGGGCTATGGACATGGGTTTACACGGGTTTGGGTGAAACTTGTCACTCATCTGGTGGTTGCTTCCAGAAGGTTTCCAATCAACACCTGCCACATGTCCCTGTTTCTCAGTTTTCATGCAATGGTGCCGCTTTCCGCTTTAGACCCATAACTTCTCCGTCAAACCTCCGATTTCGACGTGCCACCTGCCTACGAACTCATGACGTCCTGATCTACGTCACGGTCATCGGTTTTCATACGTTTAACTCCTCGAGTCAAAAGTCAACATTTGCCCAAGACCAGGGGTAAAATGGTCATTTCGCACCGTTCGTCCGAATTCTGTCCACTAATCCTCGATTAGTCATTCTAAACCATAATTAATTAATATATAATCTCAATATTCGGGACGGGTCATTACTCTTTCATTTTCATCATTATTTAAAATAGAAATCTTCTGTGTGAAAAATGATGGTAATGATAAAGAACTCTAAAGAGGCGAGCGTAAGCACATAGATGACTTGGCATAGAATCCAGAAGCCCAATTCGACTGCGTAGGTTCGGTCTTGGTTTGCCTTGAATGAACCATATCGGCTACCAGAACGACCTGGTTCAGGCCGAGACCTAGTAGGCTAGAGGATCTGAGATTGGGAAGAACTTGAGAAGTCAAATTTTGTTTCGGTGGTCGGTTAGTCAGTGGCTTAGAAGGAACCGAGACATCCTTCAGTTTCTATGATAAGATTGAGTTGTCCTGTTAACCTTATTCGAGTTAAGGTTTCGATTGGAATTGGAAATCATCGGACCTTTGATGCAATTTTGGGCACTAAGAACTTCAACAGCGATGTGAAATCACACAAAATTAGATCCAAAGTTGAAGCTTTACGAGTTATTGTGGCAATTAAGAAGGAGAAATTGAAAGTTTAGGGCTCTTCAGCCACAATTTGCAGAGAGAAAGAGATAGAAATAAAAGAGAGGAGATAAGAGAGAAAGAAGATGTGAAGATTGAGAAGAGCTTTTTTCATCGAAGATGGGAGGAAGAGCTCCTGTCATTGAAGATGGAAGAAGAGGGTCGATGGTTAACAAATGGATTTGGGGAGGCTATAATTTTGATTTGGGTGGCGAATTTGGGGTTGGGGGGGGGGGGGGGGGGGGGGGGAGGCCAGTGCCCGTTTTTGCATTTAGGGTTTTTGGGTGGGTGTTAAACTGTTAATTAGTATTTTTGGAATCCCTAAAATGCCCCTATATTTTTTGCCACATCAATCGCTGATTTAGCAAAATTCAGTCAAATTGATGGAAAACTTGATGGAAGTGGTTAAATGTAGGTGGTCATATAGTTTGGGTACTTATTTGAAATTTTTGATAGTTTAGATATGCGCTTGTGGTGAGCCCTATAGTCTGGGGCTTATTTGTAGTTTTTCCTTACATATTTTTAAAGACTTTTTTAAATGGCAAATCTTAAAGATATTTTAAAAATACTATAAATTGGAATGGACATTAACCACTTTTTATAAATCGAATTCACAACTCTCTCTTTGTTTGGACAATTTTGATGGGCATTATATTAATAAATTCTGGCGGATATTGTGATTTTTCAATTTTATTCTCTCTTCTTGTAATGGTTTCTTTCATTTAAACATAGCATCATCATCATTTTAAGTCACATATTCAGCAAAGACTGGTATCAGTACACACTCACACTTATTACATTTTTTTATTGGAAATGATCAACCATAGAATTGATCTATTAGATGCTTTTGAATATGTTAAAGTCTTTGAAATCATTCTAAGGTGGTTCTGGAATTTTCTGGAATTTTTTTGAATTTTCTGGAATTTTTATGAATTTTTCTTGATTTTCTGAAAAAAATATAAGATTACTATGAAGTTTTCGTCATCTACGACTTCACTCCAAAAAGAAGTTCAGTCCCGTCATCTACGACTCACATACCAAGGTAAGAGTGATAAACTCTCCACCCATCTGGATCATCAAGATCACAATCCATATCCATCGCTACGTCACCCGACAAGTAATATCACGATCCTAGATCGTCACATCGACCAAAGTCGACAACATCGCAAATCAGATCCACCTAGGATCCACACATGCTCACATAGCTAACAGTCCATCTGAAAGCTGATCGTAGGGTCTTACACCCTCAGTTTGAATCATTCGTCAAATTTCCCTTGGTGGAAAGATGACCTCGCATTTCACCACCAAATCCAAAATCATACACAACTGCTTGTGTCCAATGACCCCAAGCCAAACATGGGTCCACCAACCAATACACGCTCAACGTACTGGTAGCAACAATCATCATCTGCCACGGCAGGAAATATGAAGTCAACCCTAATGACTTCGGAATACCAATCACCGATGCGGAAACGAGCACTCCTCTCGTCTCCCAATCACAACTCTCCCCGAAACGGGAGTTCCAACCATGCTGGAAACAGACATGCTCCCAAATGAGATGTCAAGTCCAACCACTGGACTGCCCACGTCCATACCTCACTTGGACCACCACGTGTCCAAAATCAATTCATTACTCGGACCTCACGTCCGTCAATAATCATGTATGCACACACCCCGATTCCGAACGGGATATCCACAATTTTGCCTGAATGTGCATACCATACTGCCTCCGTCTCACATCTCAACCTAAACAGGTTCAATCCTCAGGTTCCAAGTGATTCACAATCACAACATCCCACATCAATACCACGAATGGTTTCCCCGACTTTTCCAATTTCAATAATTTCCTTGTACTCTCAGGGGATATAAGCAGTACACAAACTTACCAATCTCGGAGTTGACCACAACTCCCCAAATCCACCAACTCGCATGACATAGGGAACATCGTCCCTAGATTCCCCAAGTTTCAATCATACCATTTTAATCCATTCATCATTGGTCATCGTAAATCTGTTGGGACTTATCCCAACACGACACAACCTCCACTGGATCACATCCAGTCCAAGACTCAACCACCACTGAGTCGCAGATACCAATCATCTGTTCATCATGACAGAGTCACACCCCAACTGGTGGCTCATCGTCATCACAATTACTGTCACCAGCACCAACGCACCATCATCAACACTAGTATCAGCACACAGGCATCCATACTAGTATTGGCATAAAGGCACCAACATACCAACATCCATACATAGCACACGAACATCCATGCTAGCACACAATGTGCAAAGTTGTCACCCTGGATCTCCGTTCATTACGAACGACGATCCCGTAACAGCACTCGTACCCCAGGACTATGGGTACCTCCAATTTTCGCCATCGGCACATCAGGATAACGGACGTTCCCTGAACATCCCCTGATCCCCAAGTGTGAAAGCCACACTAAATACCCTCGATAGCCAATTATCTCGACACAACTGTCGACCAACAGTCATCGTTGTCAAGATCCGTATCCACACATCATACTAACATTCGATCCAAAACAGGATTCCATATTTCCTCATAACCGTATCCGTGGATCGAATCCCATAATCCAGACTAGACTCACTAGAGTCATCCACATGGTCATCCATGACCTCAGCCGCTCGTCGCAGCACAAGTTCTCACTTAAGGTTCACTTTTCGGTCCATCAATTATAAATTAGGGTTCCAAGGTCACACCCTAGGGTTCCACCGAACCCAACTGCCTTTTGCAGTAAAATCCACAACCTGACCGACCCCGCGGTCCTGACATCGTATAGACGTCCAATCCAATCCAATCGTCAATTCAATGTGGGTTCCATCGTGGGTTCCACCACGAAGGTCATCGGCTAACTCCGATGCACCAACCCCCAAACACTAGCCAACACTACCAGGGTCCAAAACTTAGACCAATACTCAACTGAGTTTCGCACTTCCAATCAAATGGGGTTCCCTGAACCTAGCTGTGCCCAGTGGCACAACAATCCCTCATCACATGACCGAACCGACGGTCCCACATTACCAGTTAATCGTATACAACACCACTTGGGTTGAATCGCAACAATGCACGGCGTATCGGGCCAAACATACCCAATTCACCATACAAACCCAAAACTCTCTATCAGGTTGACAACGGAACAGCAGCCCAAAGAGACATCACACCCTCGACCTTCGCGCACAAAAAGAGCAAAACCTGCTCTGATACCACTAGACACGACCCATCCCAATCCCCCCGGGATTACCATGGAATGTGACGTGCTCCCGTCTGACAAGAGGCGCCAGACAAGGGATAACCGATTGCCATTGCCCAAACGGGCTTCCAGAGTGCGTAAGGATCGATGGAGGAGGTGTGCGATGCTCAAGTCTCTGCTGCGGTCGTATCCGGAATCAACCTGAAGGGCATTGAAAACAAAAGCTGTGAGTGGACGAAAATAAACAAGTCTGATGAAAACATTTATAAGACATTTATGCCCCTCAGTAAAATCATATGCACGCACCAAAAACCAATAATCCCATATATATTTAGAAATAACCATTAGGGCCTTAGCCCGGAAACCAAGCATAGTTTCAAATTCCAAAAGTCAATCCAAGAGTTATTTCATAAATCCAGTAATATAAACCATAAGGCATATAATAATAACCATAACCATAATTTTAGTTGCTGCACTATACACTCCAATCCGACATCCCTGATGTCTGACGTCCCTGACGTCAATAAGGTCACAATCACAAGGCTACGCGTGCCACTCGAGTCTCAATTTTCCGAGTTAAATCCCCGAACCCCGTTCGGGTACAGCATCACCTGATGCAGCATCACCTGATGCTTAGCGTCATAGACGCTGGACGTACTAGACGCCCGTGACCTCTCCGGGGTACCTCGCCGGAGGAGACAATATAATATGGAAGGATCTATACAGTGCAGTACCAAATACATTTTATTGATATTCACATGCAAAACATATAGGTATACATAGATAAAATCCGAACCAATCGTTACGTTTCATCGAACGGGTCTCATGCCCAAATACCGTGAAACGTGCCATAACCGAAATATCATCAAAACCATTTATAGATTCCAGCATGTGAACATATATAAAATGTAAACCAGGAAACATTTATTCAATTCCATTTTAGGGTCCCCGACCCGCAATCACATGTAGAAATCAACTGGGCCCCTGGCCCGATTCCACAAGTTAACTGGGCCCCTGGTCCGATCCACATGTTAACTGGGCCCCTGGCCCGATTTCATAGTTCAACTGGGCCCCTGGCCCGATTTTACATTATTCAAGTTCGTAACCGTTTCATGAAATCATATCCAACCACATTTATGGAAATCGGTGAAAATCCAGAAAATCTCGGTTTACGTGCAAATACGTAATTCACCTCGAAATGCGTGAAATCATTTTAAATTCACCGATATCCAAAGTAAATCATTTAATCATAATTATAACAATCATAAAACAGTTATGCATGCATCGAATTTATGAAACCAATGTCCACTCACAGACCGTTTAACCGAGCGCCTCGATACGCGTGCCATAGGCCTTCCCGGGCCACCTCACTATCACCGGGACTCCCAATCCTGTTCAAATCAATTTAGAGGATCACTAACCTCATCATTAACATCCTATTCAAGTCCCGTAATTTTCCCGAATTTTTAAGTATTTTTAAACTGGATTTAAAACCTTCGGACATCCCGAACAATATCGAGACGGTGTCCGATTGACACGAAACCAATCCCAAAATGTTCGTTACAATGTATAGGATAAAAGTCATGTTGACCTCACCTCGAGATTCGTGCCCACACGCCGTCACGCGCCGCCGTGAGTGGCTGCGCGTGAAAGCCACGCGCCTGCTACAGTGCTCCTTCCTCACCCGAATGACTGGTAAACGGGTTGAAAAACCCGCGATAAGACCCGGTTCAAATCCTAGCAATTCGACACCGATTCCATCAATTAAAAATTCCATTAGCATCGAATTAGATTCAATTAGGGATCTGTGGACCAAATTACACACAATCATACCTCAAACCTTAAGATCAAGGATGATCACACGAAGAACAATCCGATCACTGTTCATCATCCGAAATCCTCCCATGTCAATCGATTCTTTCAATTGATGCATCCATTAGCATCGTGAGACCATAATGAACACAATCCCCAGTCCAATTGCATCACTCCGAGCTTCAAATCCCACGACTCAAGCTCGAAATTTCTGAAGCTACAGTAGTTCCGTTCATCCTCAAACGGCCCTCAATCCGCTTCGTTCCTTCGACGAAAATGATCGTGGCAATCCCAGAAGACTCAAACCAATCTCCAATTTGATCGTCAAGGCCCAAAACTTCCAATTCGATTTTCCCCCCGAATTTCGGAATTTTCGAAATTCCAGCCCCCAGCTCTCAATTCGTCCCTCGTGTTTTCCCAAATCAATCCAGTCTCAATTCTTGTCAATTTCGTTCACAAAAACAGTGGATAGAGAGGAGATTAAGGGTAGGAGAAAAATTGAAGTTGATTGTTCACGGTTGAAGAAATTGAAGGGATTAATGGAGGAATAATTCAATTAGTTAATCAATAACACAAACATAATGTCCCCCATGTTACAATTACACTAAACAATTCAGGGATAGATCGCACTAGCCATCCACCCAGCTCAATCATGGCTCCAACTCACGGCTGTTCCAAATCACAGTCCAAATTACCATTCTGCCCTTGTGCAGAAAATTACCAAAATGCCCCTCACGCATCCTGACCCGTAACTCGGTCATAAGGACTCCGATTGATGCGTGCCGCCTGTCATTGGATTCGTATCAACGATACCTACGTAACGGTCCTTGGCCCTCGGCCATCGGACATCCCGGTCAAAAAGTCAACATTTGCCCCTATTTCGTCCAAATTACGAAAATGCCCCTGGACTTCCGTACATCATAACTTTCACCACGAACGTCGGAATCGAACGTGCCACCTGTCTATGAACTCGTGACGTCCCGAACTACGTCACGGTCATTGGTCAAAGTCCATTTGACCATCCGAATTAAAAGTCAACGTTTTGCCCACGCCCAGTGGCAAAACGGTCATTTTGCACAATTCGTCCGAAATCGCCCAACTAATCCCAGATTAGTAAATCACAATTAAATATTATTAAATCCCGATATTCGGGACGGGTCGTTACACACACACACACACACACACACACACACACACACACACACACACACACACACACACACACACACACACACACACACACACCCACACACACACACCCACCTACACACCCACACATACACACACACACACATATATATATATATATATATTCACATGAGTCGGTAGAACAAGAAATAGGAAGACTTTTCTAGAACTTTCTAGTCCTTTGTAAAATTACTAAAATTCCCTTAGTAATCAAAATGACCAAAATTCCCTTATCATTTTTTACCCCTAACAAACTCATACAATCTCCAATTCCAACATATCGCCTATCTACGAGCTCAGGACACTGAGACCTACGTGGCAGAACTCGCCAATCACCTCAAAAGTACCCAGGTTAAAAAGTTAACTTTTAACCTTTAAGGGTAAAATCATCATTCTCCCTTTTTTTCAATTTTATTTTTTCTCCATATTCGAGCCGTTATACTTGGCATGACTAGTGACTGATCAAGAACCACTTGGAGCTAACGTGAGTGTACGTCACTTTGCTCGGCATGTGTGTGGCCGAGTGATGTCGTGTTCTGTCACATTTATGCCGTCACATCTGTTTTGTCACATCTCAGTGCTTTTCCAGTTGTCGTGCATGCATATGCATAGTTAATACACAACCTTTCCACTGACTGAGGGAGCGTATGTTCATAGTTAATGTCCAACCTTTAGGCTGGCCAAGTGGGTTTGTAACGGTTATCTTTTTTTTATCATGGTTACTTTTTGGAAAAAATTATAAAAATGGGTTGGGAGTTTCACTTTTCACTTTTTTCACTTTAAGTGAATTAAGAGTGAAAATCAAGGTGATTTCCAACTAGCCTAGGCGATTTTCGATTTGCTTTTATGGAGGTGCTCACAGCCTGTTTCTGAGAAAAAACAAGATATGTTGCTTTTTTCTCCTGTTTTTTTATTGAAAGTAGGGTTTGATAAGAATATGGCATGAAATGGGCATGAATGTGCATATGTTGTTTTTTTATTGTCTATGTGTCGTAGGTGTTAAGTCTTGCATGTTTCCCTACTTAGGAGTCTTCCTTTTTTGCATTGTAAATGTCGTCTGAAGATTCTCAAGGCATGGACGATCTATTTGGCAATGACTTTGAGGGTGAATCGAGACGAGTTAGATTCTCGGTTGAATAACAATAATTCGGCCTCTACTTCTCGTTCATCTTGGCCAGAGGTGAATTCGAAGTTGAAGGCACCAATCCTTGAGGCATCTTAAGGGAATGGAACAAATCAAGATCTACAGGACGAGCTCCATAGAGCTTTTGAGCAAATTGGGCCTTCGTCTATCTCGGTCGTTGATGAGACCAAGTAGATGGTGGTTGAAGTGTTGCCAGTCGACTAGACCGCCATCTTTTATGAAATAACAGTGGATCTCCACCTAAAAGGATGGGTGAGGAGCAAATGAATGGTAAGACCGAGAAAGGTTCAAGCTCGAGGCCAAAGCCCATGGAGATAGACATAGACAAGGCGGTGAAGCAAGTGACCCTTGCCAAGTCAGGATATGAAATTAATTGGTACGTGAGCATGATCACCCAGGAGGATGTGATGGGTTACAAGGAGGTTTTTAGGATTCCAAACTCAATCAAGATAAAGTTGGCCGGTTAGAAGGACATGCTGAGTGACCCCTTGAAGTCATGGATTACCTTCCATCAAGAATTTCTAATTACAGTGTGACATTACCATTACATCCGTGACTCTAGGAGATGATAGCACATGTAGGGGTGGCCATCAGCTAGATTAATCTGAACTGCTGGATTTTGCTGACTGGTGTGTACACGACCTTCAAGATGGCTTGGAAAGGTGAGCCTACCTGGGGGAACCTTAACTGTTTATACAAGTTCTGCCGAGACAAAACTAGATGCGTTTATTAACAGGACCCATCCCAATCCCCCCGGGATTAGTGCGGGATGACCCTGCTCCCGTCTGACACGAAGTGTCAGGCAAGGGATATTTCCAACCTTTGCCCTTCCGGGCTATCAGAGTACGCCAGGATCCGAAGGAGGTATGTGATATCTCGGTCTCTGCTACAGTCCACATCCGATGTCAACCTGAAGGGTAGTCAAAACATTAAAAGCTGTGAGTGGACAAAACAAGATTTTATAAAAACATTTCATAAGAAGACATTTGTACCCTTCACTAAAAAGCATGCATGCATTCGAAAACCATTTAACCAAAGAAATCATATGTGGGAACTAAGCCCAAAACCAAGATTGAAAACGACCGTACGGGCCACTGCCCAAATCCATAAGGGACTCAGCCCAAACCAGAAATAAACAAGTACACGAGCCACCGCTCAAATCCTGTGTAACCACACATCACATATCATATATCATATTTATATCATATACACATATAATTCACACAACCAATCCTATCACGGTTTCCAAAGCTACGCGCGTACTACCCAGGTCTCAATCCGAGTCTTCTCAAAGTCAAGATCAATGTCCACAGACCACTGACCCTACCCAAGGTAATAGTAATCATAGCCTTCTTGAGAGTAAGGAACCCAACTGGGGGGTGACTCCACTCAGTCGGTGCTCCGTGACTACTCTGGGGTCCACCCAGGCCAACGACCCTCCCTAGAGGAGATAATAGAAGTAAAGGAAGGTATATGAATACATATATATATACATAACATAAACATTCATGTCCAGTTTCCTTGAACCGTCATGATCCATAACATCCATTAACCAGGGTTCATGCCGGTTCCCAAAAACCGTCATGAACCAGAATGACCTGACAAAGGTTCATGCCGGTTCCCATAAACCGTCATGAACCACAATGACCTTTCTAGAGTTCATACCGGTTCCCGTAAACCGTCATGAACTTAGAAATCCATCTAGGGTCCTTGACCCGAAATCATAAACCATAAAATAACTGGGTCTCGTGCCCGAACATATGATATCAGCTGGGCACCGTGCCCGATATCTAAGGTCATATGCCCGAGACAAAACCAAATGGGTCTCATACCCGAGTTTATCTTTTTGAAATTCAAAACCATTTCATTTAGACCGATAAAGAAATACCGACCCGTATAGGCACCGTATAGGGCCGAAACCTCAAAATACGTGCCTATACGTAACCACACATCCAAATGCACTCATGGCATCACAAACAAGTATTTAAAATATATAATAAACATTTATGCATGCACCAATTTAGAAAACAAGGTCCACTCATATACCGTCCGAGTTGCCGCCTCGATTTGTGTGCCATAGGCTCTCCCGAGCTGATCACTGTCACCGGGACTCCCAAACCTGTCCAAATCATATCCAAAGGTTACTACTAACCTATACAAGTCCATATTAAGAAACCTAAACTTTCCCAGAAAAGTCAACGTGTCCGGTACACATTTTTCGAGGTGAAAAACCTCAATTTGTTCACACGCGATGGTCCCACTCAAAACACTGTTCACACGCGATGGTCAACGTAAAAGGCAACGCTGACGTCAGCATGACGTCATCACTGACAACCTCTGACAGTGACACGTGTCACGCTCCCATCGGCTCTCTATCTGACATGTCAGCTGACATTGTCAGACCTAACAGTGCTGATG
Organism: Prinsepia uniflora; assembly: GCA_032719365.1. Lineage (NCBI taxonomy): Eukaryota > Viridiplantae > Streptophyta > Magnoliopsida > Rosales > Rosaceae > Prinsepia > Prinsepia uniflora. The sequence continues at coordinate 14,723,726 of CM064862.1, read as the reverse complement.
TCATCCCTGACATGATGACGTCATCAGGATGACATCAGCAGTCATCCCACCTGAATTCTACAACCGGGTCGCCGTGACCTGCGGCTTGACCCAGTCGGTTCTCCCAGCTCCGGCCACCAAAACACTCCCCGTTTTTCCCATTCTCCTTGTCTCAACCTAACCTAGAGTTCTATGGGTTTAAAAACTAGAAAACGGGTCGAGATATTTACCTGTGATGCCAAGAATAGTCGCCCAGTTTCTGGTCATCCGTCTGGGCTGCACCGTCGTCCTCAGCCGTTTCTTTTGATCCTATTCGACTCCTCTAGGTCCTAGGGACACAACCTGATCCTTAGAACCGAACAAAAACCAACGAAACTGAAGTTTGGATTTTGAATATTTACCCGTGAGTTTCGGGTTTTCCTCCACCGTATCCTCCGTCGTCACAGTCCTCTCAGTCCTCCCTCACCCTCTCACACGGTCACACTCAGCTCACAGGAGGAATGGTGGTATGTGTGGGTTGTGTGTTTGTAGAAAAATGAAGAATGAAGGATATGGGGTTATGGGGTCTTCGGGTTTGTGAGCAAATGCAAAGAAATGAAGATGATGAAGATAGTGATGGCTGATGAGAGAATAGATGATTAGATGAGTGGTGAGGATTGAGTGCTTAATTGGAATGGATGGATAGGATTTAAAGTTGTTAGGATTAATTATATAATAATAGTTATAATATTATTTAATTAGTTAGATCCACAAATTAGGGGATTGGACCAATGGGATGAGTGACACTTGTCACTCATCCATGGGACCCACCTAAAATATCTAGCCCAATCAGATTTTGCCAAATCGTCCCCGTCTCGAAGTACGTGCATAGTGAAATTGAACTTTCGTCACCTATAACTTCCCCGTTCGAAGTCCGATTTCAGCATGCCGCCTGTCTATGGATTCGTATCGTCCTTATCTACGTAATAGTCCTCGGCCCTCAGCCATCGAACCTCTCGGTCAAAAAGTCAACATTTGCCCCTTTTAACCATAATTACCAAAATGCCCCTAAACTTCTGAACGTCATAACTTCCTCCTCGAACGTCGGAATTGAACGTGCCACCTGTCTGCTAACTCGTGCCGTCACAAACTAAGTCAGATCATCGGTCAAAGTCCATTTGACCGCCCAAACAAAAAGTCAATGTTTTGCCCACACTAGGTGCAAAACGGTCATTTTGCATCGTTCGTTCGATTTCGCCCAACTAATCACCGATTAATCTCACTAATCGTGATTGGTCACTAATCTAATCTAGGAATTCGGGACGAGTCGTTACATTTATGGTGAGGCCAAGGATAGGAAGGCCAGAGGGCCATTCATCTGGGATGTGACAACCTCCCAGTAGGTGTGGAAGCATTGATTTGTCTTTGTCTCGGGAACTTAAGAAGGGACTCATCTGACTGAGTGGAATAGGCGGATACCACAGACATATAAGTCGAAAAGTGTGTCGTGGGCCTTTTGCTTGTGTGTCGGCCTGTTTAGGTTGGTTAAGTATAGTCGATGTCATGTTTTTGTTATATTTCGTTAACTGACTTGTTTTCTTTGCAGTGGTATTCAAGCTTCCACCTATAACCGAGCAGGAAAAGGCCTTCGTCCAGCCTTGCTTGACTTAGTGGTTGCTGCGACCGAGCAGTGCGTGAAGAGGATGGCTAAGATCCAATAAATTATGCAGAAGGTCTAGGCTTCTAAGATCAATGAGTAAAAAGTTGATGCCTTGCCCAAGGTGGACTATCGTCAGCTAGTTAAGGCTAGGCCCTCGGCCAAGGTGCCTCGGCTTACACTTAAGCTAGCCAATGCGGAGGCTAAGAAAGAGCCTATTGCCTCGATTGGCATGGACGAGCCTAAGGAAGACCCTCTAGCGCCACTTTTCTCAACTCCTCCTACCTAAGCTAGCTCAAAAAATAACTGGTGGGGCTGCCAACTCAAGCTGATAGAGTTCCATATTGGCGTCGATGTGGATGATGCGGCCGAGGAGTAGAGAAGGTTGATGGGCGAGGTGAGTCCAAGAAGAAGATGAAAACGACTAAGAAGCAAGAAGAACCTAAGGATAAGGCTCCTAAGAAGAAACAGACCGAGGTGGAAGTCCTTGAGGAAGTGAGGATGGTGATCTGCCCCACTTGCTAGAAGGCTGAGAGGTGTCAAGGTAGTTGAAGAGGTCGAGGCTTGATGGATCAATCAAGTCCTACTTCGTTGATGTCGAAGAGAATCTTGACCTGGTAGGAACCCAAGAGGCAAACAAGAGTTGGAGGCAGCTGTCTGCATCCTTCCATCCATCCCAGCTGCGCTTCATGAACATCGTTGCTCGTAGGTCCTAGTGCGAGTTGGATGAGATTGCCTTCATGCAACTGAAGGACTTCACATTCTGATGCGACAAGACCATGTGGATTAGAGCTCATGTAAGTGATTTGGCCTGATTTCTTTCTCAATTTTTTTTTGTTCTGAAGTGTTTCTGACACAATGTTGTTGTTTTTCAGTTCCTTGGTGAGGTCTTCACCATATTTCGGCATGCGAGCCTTGTCCGCCAGTAGGTAGCCGAGCTAAAAAGGAAGATAGAGGGCAAAGCCTATGCCTTGGCTGATTAGGAGAAACTATTCAAACAGGCTTTAGAGATGAAGGCCAAGATGGTGCTCAAGGTCAAATCCCTTGAAAGGAAATGGTTGCTCAGGTTGAGGCAGCCAAGCTGAAGAAGCAGGTGTTGGAGGTTGTGAAAGGGAGTTGGAGTCGGCCAACACCAAGCTGGCCAAGCAATTGGTCTCTGCCAAGTAAGTTGGCATTGAGGAGTTTAAATCTTCTCGTACGTTCAACAAGATTCTCCAGAGGTTTTGGGGCTAAGATGGAAGATTTCCTCTACAAGAAATTCTTACTATCCAACATCGGGAATCTGGTCGTCTTCCCATGGCTCAAATCTTTACCATGACTTTATGATTATTTTGAGGAGCAAGGCAATCCTCTCCCGGATGACAAAGATAATAATGATGAGGAGTCTGCGGAAGTGGCCATCGAGGGCGAGCAATAGGAATATGGAAATGGGTAGCCTGATGCGGAGGCCGAGCAAGTTGGCGAAGGGAGTGAGGACATAGTGGCTGATCAACAGGAGGAGGCGGAGGCCGACCATCAGTAGGATAGTAACTTTTCTTTGGGGAATGTCCCAGTTGTTTTTTTTTTTTTTTGCATTCCACCTTTGCCCTTGATGTAACCGAACTACTTTTGATATATAAAATGATTATTTTCTATATATGAAGGTATTTTTATCAATTAGATTGCATGTTGTGTTTTCTAATTGTTTCGCCAAGTATATTGTGCTTGGTTAAGGGTAGAAAATGGTCAGATTAAATATTCATGAGGTCGATCAAGAAGATAACATGGCATAAAAATGAAAGGGTTAGGCCATATGTTTGATGGACCAGATAAAAAAGATAAGTAGTTTGATTGGATAGGGTTGGCTAATCATAATAGATGCAAGTTGAGGGACCACTAACATGTTGTGAAGTTGGTCGTGATTTTGAGGAGCTTACATGCCGAGTGAATTTTGTGAGGCCGAGTGTTTGTTGATGAGTTTGACGGCCAAGTTCCTAGTAGTTAAGATCGAAGGTAGCCTTGTGATTTTTTTAGGTCGTGGGCTAATTGCAAAAAAAAAATAAATGAAGCAGAGCGAGGGTGAGTTACCTATGAATATGCATGAGATGATGCTTCGGCCTAGGATTAGGCCGATTAGATGAGAGTTGGAAGATAAATGACAATAATAAATTTGCATCAAGTGATAAAAATCATTCATTAGATGTACAAGGGGTTCCAGGAATAATTACAAAAGTTTGTCCATGGGCAGATCACCTTTTGGTGTTTAACATTTGTTTATCGGTAGCAGTACTTGAGGTGATCAACGTTCCACGATGTGGGAGTGTTTTGCCTTTCAATTTTTGCAACTCATAAGTTCCTTCTTTTCATATCCTAGATACTGTGTAGGGCCTTTCCTAAGTTGGAGTGAATGTTCCGACTGATCTTTCTGAGTACTAAGTCTCCAACCTTGAAGCTTCGATGGCGAACTCAAGAGTTGTAGTACCTTGCAACCTGATGTTTGTAGGCCACGTTCTACATGTTGGCATGTTCTCGCCATAGAGGCTGAGAAGTTTCAAAATGGTGTTAGGCGCTCCTATAGAGGTTGATAAGGGCCTAGCGCCTAAACGATTAGGCGGGCGCCTAGGCAGTTTTTTTTTTAAGATAAAATTCAACAAATTAATAATATAATGAACACTATCACATAATTCTAGAATAAAAATTATTTATCTAGATAAATAAATTGAGTTGGAAATCATAAATATTAAAAATGTAAGTTTTTTTATTAATTTTATTATACAACATTCTATATTTTTTTAATTTATTATCTTTGTTTTAATTAATACTTATATTATTAACTAATATTTAATAAATAAAATAACTTATATAACTAAATATATATATATATATAAGAAGTTATATAACTAAATATGTATAAGGATGTACACGCAAATCCACTAAATATGTATAAGAATGTACCCCGCAAATCCATCGAGGCGCTTAGTCATTAGGCGGGCGGTTTCCCAAGTTTGAGCGCCTAGGCGGCCGCTGTTTTGAACGGTGGGCTGAGTGCTACTTGTTAGTCGCTATAACCCAATAGGATGTCTCCCCCACTTCCACTAGTACGACGACCTCAGTGTCAAAGGCCAGGGTGAAAGGTGTCTCGTCCGTAACGATTTTGTAAGAAGTTTGGTGAGACCAAAAGACGTCGTTGATAATGTCAGACCATTTTCCTTTGTCTTCGTTTCTTCAAGTTTTACTTGATGTTCTTGTTAATGGTCTCTACCTGTTCATTGGGCTGAGGTTGAGCTGGAGAGGCGAAGATGAGTTTAATGCCATAGGTTGAGTAGAATCCTCTGAAGCGATTGCAATCGAATTGCTTCCCATTATCTGTGGCGATAATGTGTGGGATCCAGAAACGGTATATGATGTTTTGATAGACAATGTAGTAGCCCAAATCTCGGGAAAAAAAAGTAAAAATTGAAAATAGAAAGGGAATGACCATTTTGCCCTTGTGTGGTCAAAGTTGACATTTTACTCAAATTCTTATTTGGACTATTTGTGGGTATCGTTGCATGCGTCTCAAAATCCCGAGTTCGTAGACAGACGACATGCCAAAATCAGAATTCGGATAAGTTTACTACGGATCTAAAAAGAGTAGAGGCATTTTGGTAATTTTAGTTTAAAAGGGAATTTTAGTAACTTCACACTAAGGGATAAGGTGTGAAAGTGACACATGTGCTTATCTCCTCTTCTTTCGTGCTGCTTTGTTATGTGTGTGCCGCCATGTATGGCGGTGAGTGGTGTGTAGATGTATATATGTATATTTGATGTTTGGGTTTTTTAGTTAGTGTTGTGAGGAAACTGAAAAAGGAAAGAAATTGAAAGAGGAAGAAAAGCGAGTAAAACCAAGAGGGAAAAGCGAGTGAAACCGAGAGGGAAAGAAATTGAAAGAGGAAGAAACCAGGAACACAGAGGAACAAGCCCAAAATAAGCCCCTAAATGTTTCCCGTGAACGACTAATTCGGGTTTTTTTCTTTGAACTTTAATTGTTTAAATTGAGGTTTTAAACCTCTTTGTGGGATCATTCCGAGCAGGTCCATCAGAAAATTTAAGATAATTTCTCAAGAACAAGCCTATGGCAGTGTTCAAAATTTGGAGTTCGAAGTTTGAACGAATTTGAGGGACTTAGGTAAGAAATTTCATGGAATTGATACCATATATTTGTTTGTGGGTTAATTCCGAGTAGAACAGTGATTCTAATTGTGAAAAAGGATGAGAATAAACTAAAATCGGCTTGCGAAACCGGGTCGAAACAGAGTTGCAGACCTGACACAAGCTAGAAGATGATGAATAGTGGCCATGCATGAGGCCCACGTGCAATCACTTCTGGTGGCGCGTGCACTCTATCTCATCTTCCGGTCAACATAGTTTTTATAGTTTTCTATGTTACGAATCCAACGGTATAGTTTTCGAGATGATCAGGTATTGTCATGGGCAGGTTTGACTTTCCGAAGATTTAGGTGTTATTTTAAATTCGTTTAAAAATCCCTAAAAGTTGAGGGATTAAAGTACGAGTTTTTGGAGATGGTTAAACCCTTAGAAGTGACTTTTGACAAGATGTCACATTCTTGGATTTTATAGAAAGGCGTACAATTCAGTTCGATTGCATGTACGCTACGTGTGAGTGGACATTTATTTTTATCACATATTATGCATGCATATTTACATATTTTAAATGTTTTTCTATGTGTTTTGGGTGATATTTGATTGATTGAGATTTTTATATGATTTTTAACGATTTTAGGAAAATGGTTATATTGCACATTTTATGAGATTTCCTTAGCTTATGTTTTCAAATTTCGGTTAAATTGTGGATTTGAGTTGAAATATGGTTATGTGTTTGCGATATGCGATGTTGTGATGTTGGCTTATTTATGATTTTGGATTATTTTACGAGACTTTTATGGCATATTTTACGATATGTGTACTTGCGTTATATTTTTCGGCGTAGGCCCGGGTTTCTGTAACACGGATTTGATTGTTATATTGATGTGCGATATAAGTATGTGGTTTCTCGATATTTATGGTGTATGATGTGGAAAACCCTCCTTAAGATGTGTATTGGTTGGTTTGTCTCAGACGTCGAGCATGGCTTATTTCCTGAGACTATGATGACTCAGACGTCGAACCAGGCTCCTTTCTTGAGTTGGATTTTCACTCGGACGTTGAGCTGGGCTCCTTTCTCGAGTGGATTGCCTACTGGTAGTGCAGTTGATGTGATGATTTATATTGCGCGTCAAGGACGGGTTGGCTGTGTCTAGACTTATGTGATGTTGGACTTGGATTAATTATATGTGATTATGTTGTTGGGTTGATGTTTTTGGTTGGATTGCATTGTTCTTGTTGTCTATTATGAGTATTTACACGTATTTTGAGGTTTTGGTTTCTTATCTATTTTTACTCGAGGTTTATCAATTTTTCTTATGCATGCATGGTATTAGAGCTAAGGTTCAGAGTTGTGTTGTTAATGTCATGCCTCCGAGATGGGAGTCCCGAGCACGGCCTGGTGATTAGACAAGTAGATAAGCCCCAGATATTTTTAGGGCTGAAGTTCTATCTGGCTTATTAGGTCGAATTATGCATGATACACTCTTATTTAAGAGAACATGTGTGGATATGGATAATGCATAATAGTACGTATGGGTAAGACGGAAGAATAAGTTCTCTAGTTGAGTAAATAGTTGAGATGCTGGAATGATGAAAATGTCCTTTTGTCTGATTTGATAAGGATAAAGCATGTCAGGATAGTGGATTAGGACTCAGAAATAGTCGGATGTAAGAACTAAGGCCCAAGAAGGAGCCAAAATGTGAGATTATTGGTTTTAGTCCTGAATATGGAATATGGGCTTGGGAAAGACTTCAGATATTATGAGCTTATAAAGTTTGGTGTTGAGAAGGAAGTCATATGAAATGTGGCCACTAAAAAGATTATGTTGTGATTTAGGATGCGAAAAAACCAAATATGGGAATAGGAGTTCGATACGTTAGGATATGGATTTAAACCTAATCGTTTAAATTTCAAGGATGAAATTTTTTAAGGAGGGTAGGTTTTAATAGCACGAATCTAAAAAAAAGTAAAAATAGAAAATAGAAAAGAAAATGACCATTTTGCCCTTGTGTGGTCAAATTTTGCCCTTGTGTGGTCAAAGTTGACTTTTTACACAAATTCTTGTTTGGGCTATTCGTGGGATCCTTGCGTGCGTCTCGAAATCCTAAGTTCGTAAACAGACGACACACCAAAATCGACGTTTGGATGAGTTTACTAGGGGTCTAAAAATAGTAGGGGTATTTTGTTAATTTTAGTTTAAAGAGCATTTTAGTAACTTTACACTAAGGGATAAGGTGTGAAGGTGATACATGTTCTTATCTCCTCTTCTTTCGTGCTTCTTTGGCGTGTGTGTGTGTGTGTGTGTGTGTGTGTGTGTGTGTGTGTGTGTGTGTGTGTGTGTGTGTGTGTGTGTGTATGTGTGTGTGTGTCGCCATTTATGGCGGTGGGTGGTGTGTGGATGTATATATATTTGATGTTTAAGTTTCAGAGTTAGTGTTGTGCGGAAACTGATGAAGAAAAACAGAGAATCAAAGAAAAAAGCGAGTGAAACAGAGTGGAAAGAAATTGAAAGAGGAAGAAACTAGGAACACAGAGGAACAAGCCCAGAATAAGCCCAGAATTTTTTCCCATGGACAATTGATTCGAGTTTTTCACTTTGAACTTTAATTGTTCAAATTGAGATTGTAAACCTCTTTCTGAGATCATTTCGACCAGGTTCATCGGAAAATTGAAGATAATTGCTCAAGGACGAGCCTATAACAGAGTTTGAAATTTGGAGTTTAAAGTTTGAACGAATTCAAGGGACTTAAGTAAGGAATTTCATGGAATTAATTCCATATACTTTTTTGTTGGTTAATTCGAGTAGAACAGTGATTTGAATTATGAAAAAGGACGGGAATTGGACGAAAACTGAAATTGGGTTGCAAAACCGGGTCGAAACCCGAGTTACAGACCTGACATGAGCTAGAAGATGATGAATAGTTATATTGCATGTTTAACGATTTTATAGACCTGACACGAGCTGTTTTTGGTAATATTTGATTGATTGGGATTTTTATATAATTTTTAACGATTTTACAAAAATGGGTATATTGCACGTTTTACGAGATTTCCTTAGCTTACGTTTTCAAATTTCATTTAAATTGTGGATTTGAGTTTAAATATGGTTATGTGTTATAAAATTCGGTTTCTCAGTATTTGCAATATGAGATGTTGTGATGTTGGCCTATTTATGATTTTGGATGATTTTACAAGACCTACTTTATGGCACATTTTACGAGGTTTTATGCATACATTGTGTTTTTTGGCGTAGGCTTGGGTTTCTGTAACATGGATTTGACTATGATATTGATGTGTTATATAAGTATGTGGTTTCTCAATATTCGTGATGTATGATGTATGTTGTGGAAAACCCTCCACAAGATGTGTATTGGTTGGTTAGTCTCAAACGTCAAGTAAGACTCATTTCTTGAGACTATGATGACTCAGGCGTCAAGCAGGGGTCCTTTCCCGAGTGGATGGCCTACAGGTAGTGCAGTTGATATGATGATTGATATTGTGTATCGAGGATGGTCTGGCTGTGTGTAGACTTATGTGATGTTGGACTTGGATCAATTATATGTGATTATGTCGTTGCGTTGATGTTTTTGGTTGGATTGCATTGTCGTTGTCGTCTATTATGAGTATTTACACTTATTTCGAGGTTTTGGTTTCTTATCTGTTTTTGCTCAAAGTTTGTCGGTTTTTCTTATGCATGCATGATTTTAGAAAACAGGTGGAAAATGCTAGTTATTTTTAAACATGTTTTTAAAATATTTATTTTTGTCCACTCACAAGGTTTACGTGGTTTTTGTAACCCTCCAAGGCCGTTGCACGAATTTTGGGGGCAAACGAGAGATGAAGGTATGAATGATAAGTACGAATATCCCTTGTCTAACAAGTGGTATGGGCAACTTCGATATTTTGAGTTGCTTGTCAAACAAAAGCATGGTCCATGTGTGTTTTACGAGGTGTTTTCAGGGATGGGTCCTGGCAGACAAAATGCTCAATCTGAATTGCTGTCATGGTTGCTAGTGGTCCGCCCTCTACCCACTTGGTGAAGTAGTCCACTGCTACCACTGGGTAGTTGACTTTTCCTTTTCTTTCTAGGATATGGCCAATCAGATCGAGCTCCCATTGCGAGAAGGGCCATGGGCTCATCATAGAAATGAGGTGCTCAACTAGGAAGTGAGGAATTTGTGCATATCGTGGGCACTTGTAACATTTTCAAGTGAGGATGGTGGCGTCGGGCGAGCATGGTGGGCCAAAATTAGCCTTGTCGGAATGCCTTGTGTTCTAGGGTTCATGCTCTAGAGTAGTCCTCATAGATGCTTTCATGCATTTCTTTGAGAACGTAGTCCCCCAAGTCTTGTATTAGACACTTTAAAAGTAGGGTGGTGAAACCACATTTGTAAAGATGTTCATTGACAGGACTCATCCCAAATCCCTAGGGATTAACGTGGGACGCGCATGCTCCCGTCTGACACAAAGTGTCAGACCAGGGATAATTCCGTCCTTAGAACACGGGGGGAACTACGAAGTATCAGAGAGCGTTAGGATCTGGAAGAGGAGTGTGATGTCTTGTCTCTGCTACAGCCCTCATCCGCGATCAAACTAAAGGGCATTCAAAACACGAAAACTGTGAGTGGACAAAACAAATATTTTATAAAAACATTTTCATCAAAAAGACCTTTATGCCCTTCACTAAAAACATATGCATGCATTCGAAAACCATTTATCGAACATAAACACGGGGCCTTGCCCCAAAATCCAATCAAAGTACTTGGGACCTCAGCCCAACTAAATCAAATGGTAACTCAGCCCAAATCCGACACCTGTGGGTCTCAGCCCAAAACCAACACGCATGGGTCTCAGCCCAACGCCTGTCTTAGTGAAAACTCATCCACATATACATAGATATATATAAAACCCATCCTAGACATCCTTTGATGTCAACTCGGGGCACACAGCCCCTAGGGAACAAATCTCTGATATATGTCACGATTTATGTATATATAAGTATGCATACTACTCGGGATCTCACTCCGAGTCTACTCCCAGGAATTCTCCATCTGGGAGGCTCTGTCTCCGGATCTAGTACGAGCATGTCTCCGGAATCTGGTCCGGGACCACATCATAACTTCCACTCCTAAAATGGGCTCCCTATGGGGAACACCCATTTCGGGTAGTGGATCGTGACTCTCCAGGTCGACGTCTGGAGGAGACCAATCAATACGCTCGTAAGGAGGGTATATACATACTAGTATAGAAAACCATAAACGGGACTCATGCCCGATAACACAAAGCAACTGGGCCTCCAGCCCGAACTTATGATTCAACAAGGCATCTAGCCCGATTTCACAATTAACTGGGACTCAATCCCGAACTCGTCAAGCAATGGGGCATTGAGCACGATATCTCAGGGTCAATCACGATTTCGATCATAGCGATGTGTGCAACCATCAGTCCAGGACCGATCTCAATTCTGGTATGTCGCCGTGAACATATCACTGCCATCGTGAACATATCATTGTCGCCGTGAACATATCACTGCCGCGACCATCTCTAGAACATGGTGCACACGTCACCGATCGATCTCCTATACCGTCAGCACTCGAAGTCGAGCCTTCAGTGGCTGCTCGACAATGAAACGTGCATTGTGACCTCTTCGGAGGGAACACATCCCCAGTCCGAAGGTGAGCGTCAGGTCATTCGTCGTTGTGCACACAACACCCGTCGCGACTACGACTCAGACCCGAGGTCATCAATAGGGCTACCTGCCCGAATCAAAACCAAGACCAAATGGGTCTCATGCCCGAATCAAATCAAGATCACAAGGGTCGTTTTACCTTTCAAAACCATTTCATCGAAAATCGAACCATAAAAGCGTATAAGCACTTATAAGGCCGAAAACCTCGAAATACGTGCTAATACGTAAACACACACACAAATGCACTCATGGAATCACAAAACATGTATTAAAGTACTTATAAAACATTTATGCATGCATCGAGTTCGAAAGAAAGGTCCACTCACAGTTCGTCAGAGCTGCCGCCTCGATACGCGCATCGTACGCCTTCCCGGGTCAATCGTAGTCTCTGGGATTTCAAAACCTGTCCAAATCACTTTAGAGGGTTACTAACTACTTAATTAACCCCTCACTAAAGCCCTCTAATTTTTCGGGATTTTAAACTATTTTTAAACGCGATCCTAAACCTTCGGATAGCCCGAACTATATCGAGACGATGTCTGATCGACTCGAAACCTATCCCAAAATGTTTTTTACATCGAAGAGATGAAATTACATGTTGGAACTTTCCCCAAATTCTTCCCCACGTACACGCACGCGCCGCCTAAAGTGGCTGCGCGTGGGAGCCACGCGCCAACTACAGTGTTGTCTTCAACCTCTAGCCGACCAGTCCGACTAGCTGGTCCGATTCGATCCTGCAACTGGACCGGCGTGATCGGTCTAGCCTCATTCCTCCAATTTTCATCCATTTTCTTCCTAATCAATCTCAATCTTCCTATTTAATCCTTAGAAACCTAAATGTGCAAACCAAACCACTTAAATCCTACAAAAACCCAATGATCCAGTTTTGCCCTCACGGTTCAGTTTGCCCAGAAATTTCCCAAGGCCTCCTCAGCCGTGAACCACCACCAAAACCATCTTATAACCTCCCTAGCAACGTAACTAACTCAGTCTAATCAACTAAAATGGTCCACAACGTGCAGAATCGAAAATAATGGAAAATGGGCTAAATTGGGTTCGGGTTTACCTCTGCACCTCCGCCGTCCACGGCGGCGCCATCCTGGCCTGTCATCATCCTCATCTAGCCCTCATCTCACTCTCATGGTCTCAAGCATGATCAGCTGGGGGAAGGGTTTTGGATTGGGTTGATCAGGTTTGGTGGAAATAGGGAAAAATGATCGAACATAGGGAAGGGTGGATATGCATGAACATGTTTGGGATGGGCAATGGATGGGTGACACCTGTGACTCATCTATTAGCCTGTCCAAAATATATGGGACCCACTTGCTACCAAATGGCTTCCGTCTCGAAAAACGGCAATAGTACGTTCGAACTTCCTTGAACCGTAACTTCTCCGTCGAACGTCCGAATTCGACATGCCGCCTGTCTATGAATTTGTATCGACGCGATCTACGTAACGGTCCTTGGCCCTTGTCCATTGAACGTCCGTTAATCCTCGGTTAATTCCCTATTAGTCTCACTAATCCGTCATTAATCCCTAATTAATCCTTAAAATTAGGGACGATTCGTTACATTCATGATCGATGGTGTAGCGAGTAGATTTTTGCTTGATCTTCTTTGGCATGAGCTTGTCGTCTGGTAGTGTGTCATCCTTGAGGTAGGCCTTGATAGAATCCATTTAAGTAGGACTTGTGTTGATGGTGTATATTGAGCGTGGCCTTGTGCTTGGCACATGTTGAACCTCGACCAGTACCTTTCATTCTTCCTTCTCATCCAATGAGGATGCTAGCTTTGCCAGAGCATCAGCGTGGTTGTTCTCTGATCTGGGGACTTTACTGATTTCATATGCTGGTAATCGGTTTAATTCCGACATCATTGGATTGGTTAAGGACGTGAACTGGACATTGAATACTATGTGCTGGTCCAGAGTGATTTTGATGGGTTCAGTGATCATATGAGAAGGTACTCAGAGCCGTGGATGGCTAGTCGAACCCTAGAGTTGGGATGTGTTATCACTTCTGGGCAGGTATTCGATGGGGTCTAGTTGCACATTGATCGAGTGAGTTTCATGTTATCGTCATGGGGATCCTATCGAGCTGATTTTAATGAATAGTGAAATTAAAGGTAAGAAATCTTTACTACAAGTTCCCAGGTGAGTGAGACGTGGAGTATGTAGTCACAAGTGAAATGAGTTGTTGGTTAGTATAACCACGGGTTGCTTTGCGTGGAGCAACTGCTCTGTGACTCTCACTAATGGCAGCATGGATTTATGAGGAAATTTTGGTACGAGGTACCTTAGTGCGACTCTTGAATGAGTCAGAATTGTGTTGGTGACTCGAATTGTGGCCATGGAGTCGTGAGTGCCGACTGAGTGCGACGTTATGGGACGTGTGATGTTGAAGTGGTAAAATTCAGGAAATGCAGAGAAATTGTGAGATTTGATAACTCTCGATGTGGGAGAGATGCCGGATTGATTTGCGACTGGCTAGTGGTGACAGTTTGGCTGGATGTGTCAGTGTGGATTGATGAGGGAGATTTGGTGACTCCCAGTGGGAGCAGATGTCGGGTGGTATCAACTCGGAACGTGTGATCATTGTCACTCGACGTGGTCGGGTGTAGTCGATGCGACATGAGTATTAGTGGAACATCTGGGTGCAGACAAGTATTATTCTGGTTAGTGGGTGTACACGCGTACACCTGATGTGGGGCTGAACTTGCTTTCCACGAGGTGGATGTGGAATCGGGTTAGTTGGAATTTCGAGGACGAAATTATTTAAGAGAGGAAGGTTGTAACGACCCGTCCGAAATATCGAGATTAAATATTAATTAATTATGGATTTTGAATGACTAATTGGGGATTAGTTGAGAGAATTCGGACCGACGGTGTAAAATGACTATTTTGCCCCTGATCTTGGGTAAAATGTTGATTTTTGACTGGGGGAGTCAAACGTAAGATGACCGATGACCGTGACGTAGATCGGGACGATACGAGTACGTAGATAGGCGGCACGTCGAATTCGAACGTCGAATGCGAGAGTTATGGTCACATGATCGAAATTAGGAACTTACGTCTCGTGATTCGAATTAAATATTAATTAAATCAGATGAGCAGATATTTTATGTGGGGCCCTTGGATGAGTGATAAGTGTCACTCATCCCATTGGTCATTTCCCTTAAATTGTGGTTCTAATGTACTAAAATATTATTTTATTTTAGTTTGTTATTTTACTAATTTTCCCTCACATTCATCTCTATCTTCTTCCCCGTGCACGATATCTTCATCGTCTTCTTGATTTCTTCTTCAAACCGTGAAACCCCCACACACTAAACCCTCTAATCTTCATCAATAACATTTGAGTCATGAATGAAAATGAATGAGAGAGTGAGGTAAGACGATGTTAGTGGTGAGTGTGTGAAACTGGTATTCAGTGAGGTCAACCGAGAGAGTGAAAAACAAAGTGTATGTGTGTGATCGTGAACCCAACCCTCTAAAACCTCACCTATTGCCTGTGATGTGTGAATGAAAGTTGAAAGGGAGGTCGAGCTGAGGCTAGTGGTGGCCACGACGGTGGCCCATGACGAAGAAGGGAGGAAAGAACTTGTGAGGCCTCTGTTGCATTCAAAAATGGCAGATTGTGTTTTGGTGGTTGTTAATCAAATTGGTTGATTGAATGACGATCTGAAGGTCCAAAGGAAGTGAATGGACTTGGAATCGCGGCCAACGGTGGTCGGGAGCGTGGGAACTCGACGATGGAAGATTGAACGATCGTTCTTCGATCGGGAAGGTAATGTATCGTGTTTTTCTTGGATTTTTTAGTAGATTGATTGATTGTAAACGTTGGGAGGAAGTTATAGGGCTTAACAGGACTAAAAAAGATGGGAAATTGAGGGGAAACTGGTCATGCTGGTTTGGGCGGACCGGATTTGCAGAACTAGCCTGAACCCGGTTCAACGCGAGGTAGACGATGACAGTAGCCAGGTGCGTGAGCTTCACTCGCTGTCGCTTGCGACGGCGCGTGAGGGCACGTGGGGCAGATCTAGGAGAAGTGTTCAACATGTAATTTTAAGTATTCGATGTTACAAACATTTTGGGATTGGTTCCAAGTCGATCGGACATCGTTTCGATATAGTTCGAGATGTCCAAAGGTTTAAGGGCTAATTTAAATAGGTTTAAAAATTCAGAAAAATTAAGGGGCTTCAATGAGAGGTTAATGAAGTGGTTAGTAACCCTATAGTATGATTTGGACAGGTTCGGATATTCCGAGGATGGTGATTTAGCCAGGAGAGGCTTATGGCACGCATATTGAGGTGGCAGCTAGGACGGTCTGTGAGTGGACATTGATTTCTAAATTTTGATGCATGCATAATTGTTTTATATGTTTCATATATATAATTTCTAAAAATATGATTGTGGTATCGGTGATTTACATGTTTGCACGTATTTCAAGGTTTACGGGTTTCCACTGTGTTTATACATGCTTGTATGTCAATAATGGATTGAAGAACTGATTTCGGATTTGGAAATATAAAATCGGGCTTGAGACCCATTTGATTTACGAACTATCGGACTTCGAGTCCATTTGATTAATAAGGCATTGAGCTGGGGGCCCAGTTGATTTACATGATCGGGCTTGAGGCCCAAATGGTTTATGATATCAGGCATGAGTCCCATTGTGGTCTATAAATATGATTTCGGGTTTGGTAACCCTAAATGGATTTGGATTTAAGGAATCGAATTTCTGGGTTTACGATGGTTCTATGAGAAACCGGGCATAGACCCTTTGAAAGGTTTGAAAGGTTTTGAGATGATTTACGAAAGGTTTTTTAATATACCATCCTTTTATCTATGGATTGTCTCCTCTAGGGATGGTCATTGATCTGCAGACATTGACCTAGATGGACCCTGGAGTAGTCATGACGTACTACCTGAGAGTGATTGCCCCCGTGGGGTGGCTCCTGATCAGGAGGGCATTTATGGATTATAACCCCCAGGGAGGGTCATTGATCTGCGGACATAGACTTAGGTGGACCCTAGGGAAACATGGGACTTGAAACCCCGAGTAGCACGCATAGTTTTGGAAACCGTGATAGTACTGATTGTGCATCAGGGATGTCAGGCATCAAGGATGCCGAGGATTGGTTATATGGTATTTGGTAAACATGAATTATTGGATTTATGAAATGGTATTTACGTATTTATGGATTCGTGTTTATGGATTTGGGCAGTGGCCCACTTGGATCTGGATTTACGGATTTAGGAATTCTATGGTTTTGGGATGAGTTCCCATATATACGGTTTTGGGCTAAGGCCCTAATGATTGATTTAAGTAAATGGTTTGATTACTGGTTTTCGAATGCATGCATACTTTTTAGTGAAGGGCAAAAAGGTCTTCTTTGATGAAATGTGTTTTATGAACTTATTGATTTTCGTCTATTCACATCTTTTGTTGTTTTTAATGCCCTTCATGTTGATTGCGGATGCGGGTTGTAGCAAAGACCGAGACATCACACTCCTCCACTGATCCTGGAGCGCTCTAGGAGCCCCGAATGGGCTAAGGTTTGAGTTATCCCTTGTTTGACACTTTGTGTCATATGGGAGCATGGCACATCCCGCGTTAATCTCGGAAGGATTTGGGATGGGTCGTGTCAGCGGAGGTAAGAAACCCGATAACTCATTTTAGTTCAAAATTGGATTTTTCAGTTTTGTACGTTTTGGGTGGTTTCTAATGATTGGATGGTGTTTGTTGGATTTGTACGAACACTTGGGGATGATTTTGGACGGAGAAGGACAACTGGGTGGTTCAGGCAAGAGGCTGGAAGTGGTCGTGCGAGTTCATGATCAAACAGGTAAATCCTAGCCCGTGTTTCAAGATTTCAGTTTGGGGGATCAGTTTCTAAGATCGAGACGATGATAATGGAAGCAACAACTTAAAAAATGGTGGTCGGAGTTGGAAGAACAGAGCGGGTCGGGTCCGTGGGTCTGTGTGACCCAGTTGCAGCGATCCGGATCTACTCGAATAAAAGACAGGGATGATGATGTCATCATGTCAGGTCTGACATGTCAACTGACACGTGTTAGATGTCAGTGATGACGTCACTGCTGACATCAACGTTGAATTTTTGGTCAACGTTGACCGCACCTTTTGCCCCTCGCATGGGGGCGTGTGGACACATATTTCAAGGTAAAACCAAGACTATTTGAAATTTTCGACGATACGAATCCAATGGTGGTGGTTTCGAGTTGATCGGAGATCGTTAGGTTGGTCAAATTGAGGTTTAAAGCCTAGGGAAGCGTGTCCGGGACACGTTGACTTTTCCAGGAATGTTAGGGATTCTTGATTAGGACTTGTCTAGGTTGGTAGTAACCTTTGAGTATGTTTTGGACAGGTCCAAATGACCCGAAGAGGTTGGATTAGCCCGGAGAGGCTTATGGCACGCTATTGAGACGCATCTTGGACGGTCTGTGAGTGGACTTTGTTTTATGAATATGATGCATGCATAAATGTTTTATATGTGTTTATGAACATGATTTGTGATGCCATGAGTGCATGTGATTTTAATATGAATTGTTTGGCATTTTCGGAGGAAAATGCGTTATTGCGCGTAGTTTGAGATTTCTGTTTTATATGATGTTTGGGCTTCGGCCGAGTATACTACGTGCTTGTGTGTTATATGATTCCGAAGGTTTCATGGAGAAGCGTAAATCGAGGAAATGATTTACGATTTTGGAGGATTTCATGGAGATGCGTGAAATCGAGATTCGGGCACAAGTCTTTGTTGAACGATGATTTGAAAATGTTTTGGAAATGAGAAATGGTTTTCGGATTTGGAAATATCTTTCAGGCATATGACCCAGTTGATTTAAGGTTTGACTTATAGTATAGTTAAACGCGAGATAAGTTGGGCTACAACCCAGTTATGAGTTTTACGAAAGATAACTCGAGCATGAGACCCAGTCGTGAATTGGACAGGATTCAAGGAATCCTGGATTAAATTTCGAGCATGAGACCCAGTTGTGGATTTTATAGGATTATAGGAATCTTGGGATATGAAGTGTCGTTGGACACTGGATTTTTGGGCTGTGACCCATTTGGTGATGTTCCGTGCTTGAGGCCCTATTGATGATGGTATTCGGGTGAGTCCCAGATGATATGATGCTCGTCACTGGACTGCGGACGTGTTCCTTCCGGAGAAATCACGATGCACTACCTGTTATCGAGCATCCGCGGGAAGCAATGGCCGAGAGAGGCTCAACTTATGAGTGCTAATGTTATCCTCTAAGATCGATAGGCGATGTGTTCGCGATGATCTAGAAACGGTAGCAGCGAGTGATGTGTTCACGGCGACATGCTAGGATTGTGAGTGGTCTTGAGCTATATGCACATGTGCTAGGATTAGAATCGTGACTAACATTGAGGATGAGATATGTTCCCACGTGTTCTATGATTTGGGCTGAGGTTCTATATGTGTTTTCTGTTTGGGCTGAGACCCGTATTTGTTTTCTATGATCTGGTTTTGGGCTGAGACCCTACTGAGGTACTGGCTTCGATTGAGAAACATTTTTCAATGTGCTTTGATTTGGGAAGCAATACGTCTTGCTTCCGAGAAAGTATTTGAAATAACTGTTTTATGATGCATGCATGCTTTTACGTGAATGGTATAAATGTACTTTTCGATATAAATTAGTTTTATAAACTGTTGTTTTGTCCACTCACAGCTTTTATGGTTTTTAATACCCTTCAGGTTGATCGCGGATGCGGGCTGTAGCCGAGATCGAGACATCACATGCCACCACCAATCCTGGCGTACTCTAGATAACCCTGAGCGAGTGACGAGTTTATCCGTGGTCTGACACGCGGCGTCAGAAGCGAGCAGGCACATCCCACGAGTTTATCCCTGATCTGACACGCAGTGTCTTATCACACGACATGTCCATATTCTTCTATCTTGGCGACGTAGGTGATGTCAAAGTCACTTAGCTCGATTGCCCATTTAATAAGGCGACCAAAGGTGTCTGGCTTATGAAGGACTTGGCGTAGGGACTTGTTGATGACCAACGTGATCTTATGTGCCTAGAAGTATGGTCTGAGTCACCTGGCAGGAACTACCAAGGCCAAATCAAGCTTCATGAGGTCAGGGTACCTGATCTCCGCGTCTTGGAAGGCTTTGCTGACATAGTAGATGGGGTGTTCCACTCCTTCACGTTGGGTGATGAGGACTAAGCTCACGACCAAGGTGGAGCCTGATAGGTAGACAAAGAGGTGTTCTTTGATCTCCAGTCTGGCCAAGAGTGGTGTTGTTCTCGTGTATTGCGCGAGCTCGACGAATGCCTTGTTGCATTCCTACGACTAATCAATCTTCTTGTTCTTGCTATTTAGGGCCTTGAAGAAAGGGGTGCACTTGTCCTTAGCTTTGGAAATGAAGCGAATGAGAGCTACCACTCGTTCAGTAAGACTCTAGATGTCTTTGTGAGTTTATGGGGGTTTCATGTCAAGTATTGCCTTGATCTTCTCATGATTGGCTTAGATCATTCTCTGGCTAATCATGTATCCTAAGAATTTGTCATATCCCACACTGAAAACGCACTTGGTGGGATTAAGACGCATCTTGTACTCCTCCAGAACCTTGAACATCTTTGTCAGGTTAGGGATGTGCTCATCGTCAGTCTTGTTTTTTACAAACATGTCATCCATGTAGACTTCCATGATTTTTCTGATCTAGTCGACAAACATGAAGTTGACCTAGCGCTAGTGTATTATTCTTGCATTCTTTAGGCCAAAAGGCATAACATTGTAACATGAAGTTGAACAAGAGCTAGTATGTTGTTCCTGCATGGCCAAATGCCTTTTGGCAACATAGTTGCGCTACTTCTGCATGATTGGCATGAAGAAGAGGTCGATGGTGAGTCTAT
The DNA here is from genome assembly GCA_032719365.1 of Prinsepia uniflora. NCBI lineage: Eukaryota > Viridiplantae > Streptophyta > Magnoliopsida > Rosales > Rosaceae > Prinsepia > Prinsepia uniflora. The sequence goes on along the minus strand of CM064862.1, from coordinate 14,703,385 downwards.
GGTAGATCACGTCGGTGGTGATGCGAGGCATGTCTGCATAAGACCAAGCAAAGACTTCTGCACTATCCCTGAGGAACTTGATGAGAGCTATTCGGATGTTAGGCTTCAGCTTTGAACCTATACAGACCATACATCATTGTGTTGAACATAAAGAGGGATTGTTTCTGTCTCTTCCACTAGCTCTGCCTAGGGCGTGTGTACAAGGCCTCGTGGGTCTTCCGGTGGGCTATCCCTAAGTTCCTCCGTGAGCCTTGGATCAATGGGATTGTATCCTAGGGTTGACTTCGTGATAGAAAGTGTTTCTGTTGGTTCGGGATGATCCTTCTTACTAGTCTTGGTGAGGGTTGTGGCATAGTATGTCTTCGCGAATAGTTGGCCTCCTTGTACTTGTCCCATTCTCAAGAGTATTGGGAACTTCACAGCAGTAGGTAGGTTGATATGATGGCTCGCATCTAGTTGAGTATCTCTCTTCCAATTATGGCATTGTAGGTCATTGGACAATCGACCATGTGGAATGTCGTGATGGTTGTTGTGGTCTTAGTGGCGGTGCCCATGGAGACATGAAGAAAGATGATGTCTTTAGGCAACACTGAATCTCCTGATAAACCCAAAAATGGTGTGACCATACGGTCAAGCTCTTTTTCGTCTACGCCCATCTGCTTGAAGAACTCCTAGAAGAGAACGTTGACTGAACTTCCTATGACGATGAGTATCTTACTGATGTCATAGTTGGAGATATGGACTCTGATGATGAAGGGGTTGTCATGTGGAAAGACAATTTCTTTCTCTTTCTCCTCCGAGAAGGCGATTGGTTCCTATTCTAACTTGCTTGCTCGGCTTGCGCTAATGCTAAGCACTTGGTGATTGGATTTTGTAGCCCTGAGGAAGCTGTTCTTCACTCGGTTATAGGTGATGGAGGAGGAAAGAGTAGGTCCTCCACTGATGGTATTGATCTACTGGTGAGCCGTCACGGCCTGTGCACGCGGTAAGAATTGGTCTAGTCTTCCTTCTCAAACAAGCTGCTCGATGATTTCTTTGAATGCAATGCATTCTTAAATGGTGTGACCATTGTACTTGTGGTACTAGCAGAAAACTTCCTTGTTGACGATGAGGCGGTAGTAGGGGTTCTTTGGCTTGGCCTTTGGAATCATGTCTTTCACGTTCAGCAGGACGTTATCCAAGGAAGTGTTCAAGATATTGTATATCTCGAAAGAACGCTTGAAGTCTGTAGTTTCCTCCAACCAATACATGTCATCCCTGATTATTGTTATCACCTCGTCGGAAGCCTCGATCGTCACGACCTGATCTAACCTTCTTATCATGGTGTTGCCCGTGAAAGTTGAGCTTTCTCTTTCCCTAACTCGAGTGGTTGCCACCCTGATTGTAGTTTCACGAGTCATGGTCACTCTTACCTTGATTGTTGTTAGGGGGTTTTGACACGACCTACCCTGTAATCCCCCTTGATTAGCAGGGAAAGCCGTGCTCCCGTCTCACACTTCCTTGAAAAATTATGAAAATACCCTCGATAATCATACTAGACCCGTGTCAGACAAGGGATACACTTACGCAAAACTAGTGATGCCTCGATTTTCCTGCAGCCCGCGTCCGCAACCAACTTGGAGGGTGCCAAAACAATAAAAAGTGTGAGTGGACCAAAATAAAGGTTTGGAAAACCATTTTCCGAAAATTACCTCTAAACCCTCCGTTTTGTAAAACATGCATGCGTAATCAAGAAAACATTGTGTTCACTAATCAGTAATTTGTATCTAAAAATATCATGGGTCCAACCTGAAATCACATAAAACACAAAGGCTCACTGGCCCACATTTTACTGAAATCGCCGGCTCATAACCGTTTTGGAAACAGTTACAAAAAATATATTTATTTATTTAAACACCAAATCTGATCTCGCTAGCCCAGCTAACCCAATGTAAGCCTCGCCATGCTGGTCCAACCAGCTGCTAGTCCAACTAGCATCCCAAGTGCACTACCGATATGAGAGTACGAGATGTATAGGGTCCAATCCCGATTACGTTCAAGCCTGTCTCTGGGAATCCACGAAGTCCAACTTCGGATATATAAGTCTAATAATCTGAGGTTGACCAATCTAGAACATAGTATCCAAAACGAAGTATATTTATCATACAAGCACCAGCCCAAAATGGTTATCATACGGGCACTAGCCCAAAATAGTTATTATACGGGCACCATCCCAAAACAGTTATTATACGAGCACCAACCCAAAACAGTAATCGTATGGGCCCAGCTCAAAACGCTTACCTCTAGGGCACCAGCCCAAAACCCGATTTTCCAAAACCCTAATAAAATCATTGTCTAGAAATCAACCATAAACATATGCAAACCAATCATAAATCCAGCAATCATAACCATAGTCACAATCATGGCAAAACAATATCATAAAGCTAGTAAAAACATGTATTTAAGCATGCATAAGAGTTATGAAAGAAACAGTCCATTCATAATACCGTCGCTCGCTCGAAACACGAGCCATAAGCTAATCTGAAACCTATGGAATGTCCGAGCTTGTCCAAATCACATCCAAGGGTTACTATCAATCTATAAAAGTCCATATCAGAAACCTCCAAAACCCCCGGAACAGAAAACGCGTCCCAAACACGCTTCCCAAGGAGAAAACCCCCCCACCCCCCCCCCCCAAAACACTAACCAAATGATCTCCGATCGACCTGAAACCACCACCATTGGATTCAGAATGTTGAAATATTTTGAACAAGATCAATTTGACCTAGAAATTCATGCCCACACGCCCACACGCACCGATCAAAGTTTGTTCAACGCTAACTTCATCTGCTAACATCACTTGCTGACGTCATCCTGACATCTGACAATCTTGCATCTGCCATGTGGCACCCCTAATTCGTGCCACATGTCACCCTCTAACACTTGCCACGTGTCACCCTCTGTGTCGACCCGAAAATTAAAAAAAAGGAAAATTTTGAAAGAAATGACGATTTTGCCAGTGGTTATAAGGGCCGAAAGTTGACTTTTTGTTCGGGACATTTTTTGGACTGTCCGTGAAGACCGTTGGGTAGGTCTTGAGACGCTGAGTCCGTAGACAGGCGGTATGGGTCAATCAGAGTTCGGACGGACAAGTTACGAGTTTAAAACAGGGAAGGGCATTTTGGTCATTTCCCGAGCATGGGTAAAATAGTAAATTGCGCCAAGATTTTGATGAGTCAATTTTTGGTGACTCATTATTCCCTTAATTGACACATGTCACTTGGCTAAGGCTAATTAGTGGCCATGGAGGTATGTGACGGTGGATTGAATTAAAAGATTAATTGAATTGGAAACCTTGTCGTGTGGATATTTGAGGGAAAAGCAGAGAACAAATTCTTGCTTGAACAACCAATTGAGAGAGAAAAAAGAATTGGAGAAGAATTGAGAGGGTGCAATCATGAGGAAATAGAAAAGAAAAAGGGAAAGAAAGCTCAGGAAACCCGAAACCCCACCCGAAACCTTGGATTGGAAATTTGGATTGAACTATGAATTGTGTGATTAAGTGATCAAAACAGAGATGAAGATGAGCTTTTGGAGACTAAAACGAGTCGAATGGGACTGGAATGGAAGGGAATGGTGAAGAAAGAAGCCCAGACGAACCCTGTGTTTATTTTGGGAAATTCAATCTGAGTTCGAATAGTTGGAAAGAACTAAGGCTGTAATTGAGATTGCAACCACATTTGGATGGATTCTGCGAAGCTTCTGAATGAATCAATTTGAAGGAATCCATGAGAATTGAAAGGATCAGATGATGAACATACCTCGAAATTTCGAGGTTTGGTCGAATGCCTTCGAGGTAAGAGATTGTGCAATTGAACTTCCAGACCGTTAATTAAGGTTAAAACGATAAGATTAGCTGAATCAATTGAAGAAATTAGTTGAAATTGACAGGGATTGAATCGGGTTATGTCGCGGGTTGCAGGATCCGTTTTGCAGATGAACAGATGATAAGGACGACACTGTAGCTGGTGTGTGGCTCCCACCCGCAGCCACTTATGGCGACACGTGAGGCACGTGGAGCCTCCTTTCAAGGTGAGGTCAACATGACTTTGAATCCTCTCAATGTAACGAACATTTTGACTTGGTTTCAAGAAAATCGGATATCGTTTCGATAGTGTTCAATGTATCCGAAGTTTTAATATATGTGTTAAATACGTATTTAAATCCTGAAAAAATTGGAGGAAAATTATATGAAATATATTGAAGTGTTAGTAACCCTCAATGATGATCTTTAATAGGATTTGCAATTTTTGAAAATTACGGAAAAGCGTGCAGCTCGGAAGCGAGCAAATTGGACGGTGTGTGAGTGGACTTTTGTTTTCTAACAGTGATGCATGCATATATGTTTTAAATGCTTTATTACATGATTTGACATGATTTGATTTGATTGATACTTCGATATGACGATTTATCGATTTTATGGATTAGTATATTGGTTTTTGGCACGATTTTCGAGGAACTATGCAATTGATGTTTTGGGCGAAGGCCCGAGATTTAAGATAGGTATTTTGGCTCGGATTATGAGTCAGAGATTGATTTTATGGAATTACGCAATGTTTTTCGGATATATTTTATGGATTTATGTGAAAATGGCAACTTAGGTTGCGGTTGCACGGATTTGCGTAAAATCGAGATTTCGGGCTGGAGACCCAATTGGACTATGATTTTGATAAGGATTTGGATTATATGTGATTACATGATGATATTGATGGTTTTCGGATTTATGAAATAAATCGGGACATTGGTTTTACGGATTTTGAGGAAACTATGTTTTAGGCCGAGACCCTGTGTTGATAATGGTTTTGGTTTCAAATGCAACTATTTTTACTGGTTTATATGGTGGTTATCCATTGCAGATATATTAGGGCTTCCGGTTGGGAATATGTTTCCCCAGAGTGCACCCTAGAGATAACGCTCGCCTCCGGGATGGGATGTGTTCACCCGAAGAGGACACGTAGCACTGTCTGTTGTCGTGCAGCCGAGGAAGGCTCGACTCAGATATGTTGGGATTATATGGAGATCGGTCGATGATATGTTCACAACGATCTGGAATGTTGACTGGTGATGTGTGCACGGCGACATGCTCAAGATTTGAGCGGTCCTTGAGCTTATTTGATTTGCACGCGTAGCATGGATAACGTGACTAATGAGATTGGATATGGAAATGAGTCCTGAGGTTTTATAGATATTTGATATATTTTTACTCATGTTTTATGATATGCATGCATGTTTGTGAAACTAGAGGGTAAAAATGATTTTTCTTATTTGTAAATGCTTATTTTTGTCCACTCACACCTTTTATGTTTTTGTTGACCCTCTAGGTCGTAGCGCGACGATCGAGGCTTATCAAGAGGCGGAGGTATGAGTGGGCACAAGTACGATTATCCTTTGTTTGACAAGTGCTTAGAGTAATTTTGGAATTTCAGTTGACTTGTCAAACGGGAGCAGGATCGAGCACGGTTATTAATGTCCCTTAGGGGACGGGTCCTGTCACCCTCTGACACATGCCACGTGTCACTTGCTGACTTCATCCTGCCACGTCACCTTGACAAACTTCTGACAAGTCACCAAGGATGAAAATATCGATTGACAGATATATCACTCGTCGAATTTACGGATATCTCGCCCCAAATATCGATATCGTTTACGGTCAACAAAAATGACGGAAATTTGGTCTAAAAATTGGAAATTTGGAATGAAACTTTGGGAAAAACTAATAAAAACTATAAAATGACTTTGATATAATAATTATATGATACAATAAGGTTCTGATGATGACTAATAATATAACATTTAAATATAAACATAAGTTGAAGTGAATTACTATAATTGAATGTTAATATAATTAAAAATATAACAATAAGCATAAAAAAAAATTCAATGGAAGAAAAATTATAAAATGAGTAAATATATTTAAAATTGGAAAAGAAATGATGAAAAAATATAGTCAATCTTTGTTCAAAAATTGAAAAGAATTGATATATTTAAAATTGAAAAAAAATTGACAAAGAAAGTTGAAAAAATGGAAAAAACGAAGGAAAAAAAATGGAAAAAACGAAAAAAAAACAGCAATTGCATTGCGCCTGGAGTGGGTTGAACCCAGGACCTCAACTCCTGAGGGCAAAACCCAAACCAACTCAGCTGACCAAATTTAATTGAAGTTATAAGCACCGTATAATATATATAAAGGATACAAACGTACACTCTTAACAGTCATCCCCTTCCTCTCGCGGGTCTGCGATTCGGGTCTTTGCGACCAGGCGACATGACCCGACTGGAAATCACTTGTTTTACGTCCGATTTTCATAACATTTGGTTCTATCTCGATTGTTTTAATCAAATAATGAGATCTATGGGCTTAAAATGAAACAAAATATCGAAATTTCGCTCAATTTCTTCCCCCCCCCCCTCTTATGTGCCGCCGGCTGAAAATCGCGATATATCGGTCGATATATCGACGATTCCGGCGATATTTACTTCCATGCAAGTCACCACGTGGCACCAACCAAACCTGGCCATGTGGCCTGACATGATGATGTCACCCCGCCACGTCATCATCGTCAACCTCTAGCCGGGTAGACCTGATTCATTGTAACAAGTCATTTGACCCCGTATGGCCTACCTGGTTCGTTCTCTTTCAAATCTCCACTACTTCTCTCCATTCTTTCACCAAACCGATCACCTCTCACCTAGAAATGGATCTACGAGGTTAAAATCCAAGAAACAAACCTGAAATTTTCTGGCCAAACTTCAATCTTCACGGCCAATGTTCAAACCATTCCCAAATCTAGTCATGTCATCCATTTTCGCCCATTTTGATCCATATGAACTCGTATGAACTCATAGAATACGTACCAAGCTTCAGAACGGTGTTCCAAACGTCCAAACTTCAAAACTCAAAATCCAACATAAACAGGCTCTCGAGTTTACCTATTTTCCAAGGTTTCCAGGCAGCTTTCATGGCTCCGCCATCTACCATCGTCCGTCTTATCTCTCACAGCCTCTACGCCTCATTCTCTCCCTCTCGCAGAAGCCAAATAGGTAAGGATGATGTGTAAAATAGTGGGTGGGTTTCAGGTGAGTTTGAACAAGAGAAATAGATGTTTGTAGAGGTATGGACCATAGGGTGAGTGACACTTGTCACTCATCCTATGGACCAGCCCAGATATTTTGGGTCCCATTACTAAACAACCAAAAGTCAACTTCTCGAATTATGTGAAATCGTAAAATCTCGTACAAACGTTTTAGACCTATAAAATAACCGTCTGATGTCCAAATTTGACGTGTCTCTTGTTTACGTAATCGAAATCCCTTTATCTATGTAAGAAACCTCGGTCCACTTGCAAACCACCATATGGGTCACAAGTCAACCTTTTCCTCCTTTCTAAGGGCAAAATTGTCATTTCACCTCGAGTAATCCCGATTAGTCTCATTAACCTCCTGATAATTCCGTGATTACGGGATGGGTCGTTACAAGTTTAGGGTATGAGGTGGGCTTGGTCTCCTTGGAAGAAGTGTGGAAGAATTCGAACTTGGCATGGATGGCTGCCCTTTTCATGATCTTAGTATGGGCTCTTGAAAGGTGACTCTTTGGGGCCGCTCCTGAAGGCATTGATCGCGGCCTTATCATTTGTGTATCTACATCGAGAGTACTCCACGCTGAACTTTGCTGCATATTTTTGAAGTGTCTCTTCCTCTCCTTGCCTAATGGAGAATAGGTCCTCCGTAGAGACAAGCATGTCTATCTGAATCGTGAGTTGGTTGAGAAAGGTATCTGCAACTCGCCGAATGAGTCGATGGTGCTAGGAGCTGGACGGTAGAACTAGTTGAAAGCATCGTCGGTGAGGGTTGAGCTGAAGATGAGGCACTAGACCTCATTCGTCACATTCTTGTAAGCCAAGGAAGAGATTTATTTGTTCAGGTGGGTGAGGAGGTCTCATCTTCTTATATATAGGGTGATCTTGATGGGCTTCACTTCAAACCTATGTCTGGACTGGAGGATTCAGTTAGTGAAAGGACCAGTGATGGTCTTCTTTAAATCTGGCGCCTTGCCTTTATCTTCAGCCTCGAGGATGCTATTTTTCTCAAGAGGTTCTCTATGACAACGCCGTTTTAGGGAGCTGGTTGATCAGACTAGCGTTTTGTTTAGCTAGTGCTTCTGTCCTAGCAGATAACTTCCCCTCTATGACCATGAGAGTAGCTTTCTGCTATTGAGCTTGTCTCATCCAGTACCTCATGGTTGCTCACAGTTTCATGTCTTTGAGTCATCCAACAACCCTTGCTGTTAGCTCAGCTAGAGGTGCCTTGTAACAACCCGTACCTTCGGGAAGGGTATAAATGTAATTTTGTAAAAGTTTTGTATATAAAGGACGATTTTGCCCCTTGTGAATAGTAGGCCAAAAGTTGACTTTTCAATTTACCAGTTGGATGAGTGTTGACTATTGACCGTGACGTAGCTCAGGGCGTCACGAGTCCGTAGACAGGTGGCAGGTTCGATTCGGACAATCGGAGAAAAAGTTATGACGTTCGGAAGATTGGGGGCGTTACCGTAATTGTGATCAAATGAGGAAAATGTTGACTTTTTGGTGGACTTGTGATTTTCACGTAGACCGAGGACCGTTAGATAGGTCTCGACGTCCTGAGTACAACGACAGGCGGCACGCTGTCATCGGACGTCGGACGAAGTAGTTATGGGACGAGGAAGTGTGAGGGCAAAATGGTAAATTGTACATTCAGCCCAATTAGATTAGGACAAGTGGCAGAAGTGGGCTGGGATATTTTGTGCTGAGCCATTGGATGATAGACACATGGATAGAAGCTAGAGGATGCTAGGGAGAGCTTAAGTGTGCACGGCCACACATTGTGCACGTTCAAACCGTGCATTTGGCTTGAACACAGAGAAACAGAGAGGAAAAATTGGAGAGCTTGAGATCGATTTAGGGTGTGAGTGAGTGAAGAGTGAACTGTGAGAGTGACAGAGAGACACCGCTGAGCTTGTGATCGTGTTTTGGTGGAGAAATCGTGCCCGGAGACACGACGGTGGACGGCTGGATTTTGGAGAAAACAGAGAGAGACGGTGGACTGTGGCGGTGGTTGTGCCGTGAGGTGGATCGATTCAAGCCAATAGGAGGTTCAGGAGGTTGCAGGGAGTCCAATGAGCACCGTGGCACGCGGCGGTGCACACGGCGGAGACGGAATCGAAGGGTAAGTTTCTTTCCTCTGTTTTTCCCGTAAATTTCAAATCGAAAGTCGTGGAGTTGGGCTTAGAGTCGAGGGATTTGGAGGTCATGGTGAGACTCCTGGAGGTCCCAGGAGTCGTGTGGTTGTGGTGCCGTGCCGGGGGAGGACCTGGGCGGCCGGCGGCCAAAACAGGGGCCACAGGCCGTCTGTTTCGAGGCCATGAACGGTGGGTTTTAGGCCGTGGTTCTTCGATGTTAGGACATGGTTAGATTGATTAGGATGGGACGAAGCTCTTGGGATTGGTTTGGACTGAAACGGTGGAGGAACGGTGGAGAACCGGTCACGCCGGTTCAACTGTGTTGAACCGGGTGACTCGAGGAAGAAGGAGCACTGTAGCAGGCGCGTGAGGCCCACGCGCAGCCACTTTGGGCGGCGCGTGGGAAGGATTCTGGCCAAGCTTCCAACATGGTTTTGGTTCTAAACGTCCTAAGGAGTTCATTGGTATGGTTTCCGGATGAATTGGACGATGTTAGGAGGTTGTTCGGGAATCCGGACGGTTTAGGGTCTAGGATTAAAATATTAATAAATTCCCGAAAAATTGGGGAAATTAGGGTTAGCATCCTTAATGTGTTTATGACCCTATTTGGTGCATATTGATAGGACGGGATGTAATGACCCATCCCGAATTCCGGGATTAGATTAGTGACTAATCTCAATTAGTGAGGTTGAACGATGCTTAGTAGGGCGGAATCGGACAAAATGTGCAAAATGACCGTTTTGCCCTTGGTCGTGGGCAAAATGTTGACTTTTTGATCGGGCGGTCAAATGGACTTTGACCGATGACCGTGACGTAGTTCGGGACGTCACGAGTTCATAGACAGGCGGCACGTTTGATTCCGACATTCGTAGAGAAAGTTATGGTGTTCGGAAGTTGAGGGGTATTTTGGTAATTTCGAGCAATAGGGGCCAAATGTTGACTTTTTGGCCGAGAGGTCCGATGGACGAGGGCCAAGGACCGTTACGTGGGTATCGTCGATACGAATCCAATGACAGGCGGCATGCCGAAATCGGAGATTCGACGACGAAGTTATGGTCAAGGAAACGAATTTACGAACCAAGGCTCGGATTAAAATAATAATATGATAATAAATAGTGACCGTTGACTGTGCACATCCGGATGAGTGACAAGTGTCACCCATCCCTTGTTTCTAGCTCCATGTTTCCCTCCCAACACCATCATTACAACATCATCATTCCTTCTCCATCTTTTCCCCATTTTCTTCTTCTTTGTTTCTTACCCGTGGACCTTCAAAAATCAGTGTGGGAGAATAGGGAGAATTGGCTCCCTCTCTCTGCCGTTCTTGAGAGAAAAATGAGAGACTAAGATGATTGAATTAACGGGGAAACACGAGGGGTTGAGAGAGTACTGAATTTTGGATTTTGGATTTCGGGAAAATTGGGGGGAAAATTCGAAATGGAAGAATTAGGCCGTGAGGATCGAATTGGAGATTACCTTCAGCTTCCTGGGATCACAATGATCAGAATCGTCGAAGGAATGAAGGGAATTGGTGTTGTTTTGGCTCTGATCACACTTGGTGACAGATGAGGAAATTCGACCTTGAGTCGTGGAGTTGGAGGCTTCGATGGACGGAATTGAGGTGGGGAAACTACTTCTCATGATCCCACGATGCTTTTGGGTTCATCAATTGAAAGAAAACGGTCGTGGTTGACGAAACTCCATGGTTGCACAGTGGACGGTGTTCGAGCTTGAGTCGTGATCATTTAGTGATCAAACGACGAAATTGATGTGGGGGAATTGTTCCTCATGATCCATTGATGCTTCTGGATGCATCAATTGGAAGAAACCTGCAGCCATTAAAGGAATCCCAAGATTGAACAGTGACCGGAGTGTTCTTCGTGTTCATCGTGGAATCGATGGAATCTGGGTAAGTGTTCGTGTAATTGAGTTTACAGAACTTAAATTAGACTTAAAACGAAACTAACTGAATGATTAATTGAAGGAATTAAGGCTGAATTGATGGACATTGAACCGGGTTGTATCGCGGGTAAATTGGACCCGTTTACCAGAGATACGGGTTGGGCTGGTGACACTGTAGCAGGCGCGTGGGTTTCACGCATAGCCACTCACGGCGGCGCGTGACGGCGCGTGGGCACGAATCTCGAGGTGAGGTCAACATGACTTCTGTCCTATTTAATGTAACGGACATTTTGGAATTGGTTTCGTGTCGATCGGACACCGTCTCGATATTGTTCGGGATGTCCGAAGGTTTTAAATTAAGTTTAAAAATAAGTAAAAATTCGGGAAAATTACGGGACTTTGATAGGATGTTAATGATGAGGTTAGTGACCCTCTAATGTGATTTGGACAGGATTGGGAGTCCCGGTGGTAGTGGTGTGGCCCGGGAGGGCCGATGGCACGCGTATCGAGGCATACCGTTAAAATGGTCTGTGAGTCGACTTTGGTTTTATAAATTCTATGCATGCTTAAATGTTTTATATGGATTATGGTTGTGATTGTATGATGTTGATTTGGTTGTTGGTAAATTGTACGGTTTCACGTATTTCGAGGCGATTTACGTGCTTGCACGTAAATCGAGGTTTTCCGGTTTTACATGGATTTTCCATATTTATGACTTGGATATAATATGATGAAATGGTTTTGAAATTGGAAATATAAACTCAGGCTTGAGGCCCACTTGTTTTGGAAATTTCGGACTTGGGGTCCATTTGAGAATCGGGCCGGGGGCCCAGTTGGTTAATGAAATCGGGCCAGGGGCCCAGTTGGTATGAAATCGGGCTGAGACCCATTTGAGTCATGTTATCGGGCCAGGGGCCCAGTTGATTTATGAATTCGGGCCGTGGGCCCAGTGGGTTTATAAGTCGGGTTGCGGGCCCAGTTGGTTTACAAATCGGGTCGTGGGCCCAGTGGTTCATAAAATCGGGCATGAGGCCCAGTTGGATTATAAATGTGATTTCGGGTCAGGGACCCTATGTTTAATAATTGTGATTTTGGGTCAGGGACCCTAAATGGAATTACATGGTTTTATGGAAATTTCGGGCAGGGCCCATTGTAATGATGTGATAAAAGGATTTAATAAAACTGTTTTCCATATACCATCTGGATACAAGGATATATGATGGTCTCCTCCAGATGTCTGGGACACTGGGGAAGTCACGGTGCATTGCCTCCGAGGGGTCATTATACGGAGCAGCCGGACCGTATGATCACTCAGGAGCAGGATTGCTATGATTGACGTCAGGGACGTCAGACATCAGGGATGTCAGATATATGGACCCGGAGAGACCCCGGGCAGCACGCGTAGCTTATGAAACCGTGAGATATGACGTCAGGGATGTCTAGCGTCTGGGACGCTAAGCATCTGGGATGCTGGTGATGGTAATGGTAAAATATGGATTAATGGATGTAACAACCCGTCCCGAGAATCGGGATTAGTAAAGTGATTAAGGTGTGATTAGTGAGGGTAATCAAGGGTTAGGTGGTCCCGAGGGGTCCGGGAACCTAGAATGACGATTTTGCCCCTAGGTCGGGCAGAAATGTTGACTTTTATTTCGGGTGGTCAATTGGGGATTGACCAGTGACCAGAACGTAGTTTAGGTCGTCACGAATCCTTAGGCAGGTGGCACGCCCGATTCCGACATCCGAGGAGGAAGTTGTGATGTTCGGAAGGTTGAGGGCTTAACCGTAATTTGGGTAAAGTAGGGGGAATAGTTGACTTTTTGTACGGACGAGTGTTGGTAGGTTGACCTAGGATGGTTAGGTAGCTTTCGTCGTCCTGAGTTCGATGACAGGCGGCACGTATTCATCGGACTTACGAGGCGAAGGTTACGGGTCTAGGAAGTTTCGGTAAAACCGTAAAAAATGAGTAAAACAGGAGGGTATTTTGGTCTTTTGGTTCTGGGGATTTGTGCAGAGAGCAAGGAGATGGACGGCTGGGGTTTAACCAAGTGGGATCAGGATTGAGTGGATGGTGACATGTGGCATGTGTGTAGAGGCTTCTGGTGCGATCCTGTGTGTTCACGGTCCTAACTATTTGGGTGAACCCGTGTGTGTGTAGTTCTTCGACAAACACAGAGAACAGAGGGTGAGAGTTGAGATCAATTGGTGGTGGCCGTGAATTGGTGGTGCAATCGTGCACGGCGGCACGGCGGAGGTGTGGAGAAATTTTGGGGGAAACAGGGAGCTTGTGAGGTTGAGGTGGTGGCTACGCCGTGAGGCGAGGCAAACCAAGGCAAGGGGAGGCTGAGGAGACTGCAAGGAGTCCAACGACCACAGTGGTAGGCGGCAGTGCGCACGGCGGAGCTGCAATCGAAGGGTAAGGCTTCTTTGCTCTGTTTTGCCGTGAAACTTCAGTTGGAAAGTCGTGAGTCTAGGCTTAGTGTCGATGGGATTGAAGGTCAGGGTTATGTCCAGGGAGGTCCTAGGTGTCGACTGGGATGGTCGCCGTGACGGGGGGTGTTCACGGCGGAGCTCGGTTGAAGTGGAGTCTCTGTTCCTCTGTTTAGCCGTAAACTTCAAACGGTGAGTCGACGAGTTTGGGGGTGAGTCGAAGGTAACGGAGGTGTGGTCTAGGTTCAGTGAAGTCCTAGGATGAGTTTGGTGTAGCCACCGTGAAGGGAGGTGAACTGGGTGGCCGGGAAGGAAAACAGGGGAAGTAGGCCGTCTGATTTCGAGCTTCAGTCGACGGTGTAGAGGCCGTGTTGAGGTGAACGGAGTACGGGAAGAGATAGGGCAGGTCTGGACGCAGCCGTGAGAGAAAAGAGAGGTTAAATTGATGGCCGGACGGCGGAGATCAGTTCTCGTCGGTTCAGCCTGCAGCGGCCGGTTCAACACAGTGAGTCGAGGTTGATGATGCTACTGTAGCTGGCGCGTGAGGGCCACGCGCAGCCACTTTGGGCGGCGCGTGGGGGCGCGTGCGGCGGTGGTTGAGAAAACGATCAACAGGACTTTTGGTCTAGGAGTTGTGGTGAGTTCAATGGAGTTGGTTTCGGGGCAATCGGAAGTCGTTTGAGTGTAGTTCCGCGAGGGTGAATGTTTAGGGTCCCGGGTGTTAAGTCTTTGGTTCGGGGAATTTTAAGGAAATTAGGTAGTTGTGTCGTAGACGTATTAGTGACGTAATTTGACGGTGTTTGACAGGATCGGGATTACCCGAGGAAGCCGAGGAACGGGCTGGACGTTCGGGACGCGAGTAGGGCTCAGTACTGTGAGTGGACCCCTTTCTTTAAACTCGAGCATGCATAACTGTTTTCTATAACTGTTTTATGGTTTTGATTATGATTCTATGTTTATCGAATATGTTTTGGTTGGTTTTACATTATTACACGTTTTACGAGGAATAGTTGGTTTCTGAAATTGATGCTATGGTTTTGGGATTCCAAATGTTAAGTGGTTTTCAATGATTATAAAGGGATTTTGGAACGTGATTTCGATGATCAAGGTTTTCGGTTTTCGAATCGGATTTCGGAAAGCAGAATTTGATTTTAAAGTTGAAAAGTGGATTCCGGATTTGGGTTCGGAATGACGGTTCTGGCTGCCGGAAGGGCATCGGACCAGTGATTTCGGATTCGGGTTTGGATGTGGATTGGTGAATGGTTTTCAAATGATTTTGGGATTGGATTTGCTGGATCTGGATATTGGGTTTAAAGACCCGGATATATGTGACGGGGGACCGGCCGGATTGGGTTTAAAGACCCGGATTGAGTTTAAAGACTCGGGAGTTTAAAGACTCGGATATATATATATTGATTTCCCCCGTAGGCCTTGAGTTTAAAGACTCGGGAGTTTAAAGACTCGGATATGATTAAGGCCTGGATTGAGTTTAAAGACTCGGGAGTTTAAAGACTCGGAGAGGTCCAGCAGGTTCGATCGGGAAATGAGAATTTGATACGGTTTCTGATACTCATGCTATGGTTTCTTATGATATTTTATAGTGTTTCTGTTTCTTATGATGTTTTATAACTGTTGGTTATGCATGTGGTTTCAAAACGGAGGGTTAAACTCGGTTTTCTTATAAAATGGTTTTGAACTTTTTGTACTTTCTGGTCCACTCACACTTTTGTTTTAAATTGCCCTCCAGGTTGTGGAGCTAGCGCGGGGTCTTGACGTCGAGGCAGTGTCCGAGGCATAGAAGTGACGTGAGGGATCCTAGAAGAGTTTAAAGGCTTCTGTGTGCGTGTACTTTATCAGTTTTTATTTTCCTTGTAATTTAGTGCTATGCTCTGTAAACGATAAGGTTGGGATATTTTGTAATTACTCCTGCGTCTGACTGGGTTCGAGTGAGTTTTACTTGAGTTTTGTGTCGGGGAGTCAGACGGGAGCGGGATTTACCTCGGGTTTCGGGGTGAAACCGGGGTGGGTCCTGACAATTGGTATCAGAGCGTAGGTTTGTCGGGTTTGTGGGGTTTGTTGGTTGTGCGGTTGTGTTTTAGTTTCTTAACTACTTATATGCCTCTTTCAGCGTGCGGTTGACGATGCCTCCGAGACGTAGACCCTCTCCACAACCTGAAGAAGTAGCCAGAGAGACTGAGAGTGCCACGATTGAGCGAGCCCAGCGGCTCGGGGCTACTACGTTTAGTGGTGGGGCTGATCCTGAGGAAGCCCAGAGGTGGATTACCAGACTGGAGCGGATTTTTACGATGATGCATTGTCCGCCGGGGGAGCGAGTGTTGTTGGCTACATTTTTACTAGATGGTGCGGCGTACGAGTGGTGGTATACTCTTGAGTTGTCCGGTTGGGATGTCCATAGTGTGACCTGGGAGACGTTCAGGGAACGGTTTCTGGAGCAGTATTATCCTCGTTCTTTCCGGGATGCCAAGGAGGCAGAGTTTTTGCAGCTCCAGCAAGGGAATATGACAGTGGCAGAGTATGAACGGAAGTTCCAGATGTTGTCTCGGTTTGCTCCTGCTTTTGTGGCCACTGAAGCCGAGAAGTGCCGTAGGTTTGAGTTGGGCTTGCGAGGTGAGATTCGAGCCATAGTGACGGCTGGATCTTTTGCTACTCTCCGAGACTTGTCGGATGCTGCGGTGCGAGTTGAGGCTAGTTTGCCGGTGCGACGCCGGGAACCATCGATTCCTGGAGCTTCGAGCCAGCGGACACCGAAAAGGGGTAACTTCGGTGGATCGTCCTCGTCGGGCGATGATCGTTTTGGTAGGCCTGGCAGTGCCCAGAGTTCAGGATTTTGGGGCTATCGAGCACCGCCGACTCCGCAAGCGAGTGCGACCTCTGTAGCGTCTACAGGGAGACCGAGCAGTGGATCAGGCTGGAATGTGTGTTTCTACTGCGGGGAGCGAGGTCATTTTTGACGTGAGTGTCCACAGTTGCCACATGAAGGTGGTGTAGGCAGAGGAGCAGCGGAGCCTGGGCAGAGTACAGCATCAGGGACAGCGGGCACTAGAGGAGGTGGTGGCACAGCCACGAGTAGTTCGAGGGGACGTGGTAGAGCGTCGGGATCTCAGGCCCGGGTGTTTTCGATGATTCAGCAGGAGGGTCAGTCGACACCAGATACGGAGACAGGTACTTGTTTTACTTTTGGTTGTGCTGTACTTAGGTGGTGGTTGGATTCCAGGATAGAGTCTAGGAGTTTTCCTAGATGGACTGGGGAGGTTATTGAAGAAGAGAACCCACAAGCTAGTGTTTGCCTTTAGGACTTTGTAGCTTTCTTCTGATAGTGGCCGAATTAGCAGCTGAGGGAGATGGGTGGTCGATTGTTGGGTTAGTAGTCGAGTTGGTTCGGGCAGGTAGGGTGGTTGTATACGAGGATGTGCTCTATGACTTCTGTCGGGTATTGTGAAATGAGGTATTTTATAATACCTTTGTTTTCTGTTCATAGAGTTTCCCTTGCGTACACCATGCAGTTGTTACATAGCTAGGGTTGGCTGTGGTAACAGTAGTTGGGGATGGAGTGAAATACCCAAGGTGGAGATGATAGACAGGAAACTCAGGAGAGGTTGTTGTTGACCTAGTGTTGGTGACCAGATAGGAGACCCTAAGTGTCGGACACTAGTTGTGGAATTTCGGGGTCGAAATTCTTTTTAGGTGGGTATATTGTAACAACCCGTCCCAAGAATCGGGATTAGTAAAGTGATTAAGGTGTGATTAGTGAGGGTAATCAAGGGTTAGGTGGTCCCGAGGGGTCCGGGAACCTAGAATGACGATTTTGCCCCTGGGTCGGGCAGAAATGTTGACTTTTATTTCGGGTGGTCAATTGGGGATTGACCAGTGACCAGAACGTAGTTTAGGTCGTCACGAATCCTTAGGCAGGTGGCACGCCCGATTCCGACATCCGAGGAGGAAGTTGTGATGTTCGGAAGGTTGAGGGCTTAACCGTAATTTGGGTAAAGTAGGGGGAATAGTTGACTTTTTGTACGGACGAGTGTTGGTAGGTTGACCTAGGATGGTTAGGTAGCTTTCGTCGTCCTGAGTTTGATGACAGGCGGCACGTATTCATCGGACTTACGAGGCGAAGGTTACGGGTCTAGGAAGTTTCGGTAAAACCGTAAAAAATGAGTAAAACAGGAGGGTATTTTGGTCTTTTGGTTCTGGGGATTTGTGCAGAGAGCAAGGAGATGGACGGCTGGGGTTTAACCAAGTGGGATCAGGATTGAGTGGATGGTGACATGTGGCATGTGTGTAGAGGCTTCTGGTGCGATCCTGTGTGTTCACGGTCCTAACTATTTGGGTGAACCCGTGTGTGTGTAGTTCTTCGACAAACACAGAGAACAGAGGGTGAGAGTTGAGATCAATTGATCGATCTGGGTGCAAGGGTGAGTAAATAGGGAGTTGTGAGAGTGATAGTGAAGCAAGGCGGAGCTGGTGGCCGTGAATTGGTGGTGCAATCGTGCACGGCGGCACGGCGGAGGTGTGGAGAAATTTTGGGGGAAACAGGGAGCTTGTGAGGTTGAGGTGGTGGCTACGCCGTGAGGCGAGGCAAACCAAGGCAAGGGGAGGCTGAGGAGACTGCAAGGAGTCCAACGACCACAGTGGTAGGCGGCAGTGCGCACGGCGGAGCTGCAATCGAAGGGTAAGGCTTCTTTGCTCTGTTTTGCCGTGAAACTTCAGTTGGAAAGTCGTGAGTCTAGGCTTAGTGTCGATGGGATTGAAGGTCAGGGTTATGTCCAGGGAGGTCCTAGGTGTCGACTGGGATGGTCGCCGTGACGGGGGGTGTTCACGGCGGAGCTCGGTTGAAGTGGAGTCTCTGTTCCTCTGTTTAGCCGTAAACTTCAAACGGTGAGTCGACGAGTTTGGGGGTGAGTCGAAGGTAACGGAGGTGTGGTCTAGGTTCAGTGAAGTCCTAGGATGAGTTTGGTGTAGCCACCGTGAAGGGAGGTGAACTGGGTGGCCGGGAAGGAAAACAGGGGAAGTAGGCCGTCTGATTTCGAGCTTCAGTCGACGGTGTAGAGGCCGTGTTGAGGTGAACGGAGTACGGGAAGAGATAGGGCAGGTCTGGACGCAGCCGTGAGAGAAAAGAGAGGTTAAATTGATGGCCGGACGGCGGAGATCAGTTCTCGCCGGTTCAGCCTGCAGCGGCCGGTTCAACACAGTGAGTCGAGGTTGATGATGCTACTGTAGCTGGCGCGTGAGGGCCACGCGCAGCCACTTTGGGCGGCGCGTGGGGGCGCGTGCGGCGGTGGTTGGGAAAACGATCAACAGGACTTTTGGTCTAGGAGTTGTGGTGAGTTCAATGGAGTTGGTTTCGGGGCAATCGGAAGTCGTTTGAGTGTAGTTCCGCGAGGGTGAATGTTTAGGGTCCCGGGTGTTAAGTCTTTGGTTCGGGGAATTTTAAGGAAATTAGGTAGTTGTGTCGTAGACGTATTAGTGACGTAATTTGACGGTGTTTGACAGGATCAGGATTACCCGAGGAAGCCGAGGAACGGGCTGGACGTTCGGGACGCGAGTAGGGCTCAGTACTGTGAGTGGACCCCTTTCTTTAAACTCGAGCATGCATAACTGTTTTCTATAACTGTTTTATGGTTTTGATTATGATTCTATGTTTATCGAATATGTTTTGGTTGGTTTTACATTATTACACGTTTTACGAGGAATAGTTGGTTTCTGAAATTGATGCTATGGTTTTGGGATTCCAAATGTTAAGTGGTTTTCAATGATTATAAAGGGATTTTGGAACGTGATTTCGATGATCAAGGTTTTCGGTTTTCGAATCGGATTTCGGAAAGCAGAATTTGATTTTAAAGTTGAAAAGTGGATTCCGGATTTGGGTTCGGAATGACGGTTCTGGCTGCCGGAAGGGCATCGGACCAGTGATTTCGGATTCGGGTTTGGATGTGGATTGGTGAATGGTTTTCAAATGATTTTGGGATTGGATTTGCTGGATCTGGATATTGGGTTTAAAGACCCGGATATATGTGACGGGGGACCGGCCGGATTGGGTTTAAAGACCCGGATTGAGTTTAAAGACTCGGGAGTTTAAAGACTCGGATATATATATATTGATTTCCCCCGTAGGCCTTGAGTTTAAAGACTCGGGAGTTTAAAGACTCGGATATGATTAAGGCCTGGATTGAGTTTAAAGACTCGGGAGTTTAAAGACTCGGAGAGGTCCAGCAGGTTCGATCGGGAAATGAGAATTTGATACGGTTTCTGATACTCATGCTATGGTTTCTTATGATATTTTATAGTGTTTCTGTTTCTTATGATGTTTTATAACTGTTGGTTATGCATGTGGTTTCAAAACGGAGGGTTAAACTCGGTTTTCTTATAAAATGGTTTTGAACTTTTTGTACTTTCTGGTCCACTCACACTTTTGTTTTAAATTGCCCTCCAGGTTGTGGAGCTAGCGCGGGGTCTTGACGTCGAGGCAGTGTCCGAGGCATAGAAGTGACGTGAGGGATCCTAGAAGAGTTTAAAGGCTTCTGTGTGCGTGTACTTTATCAGTTTTTATTTTCCTTGTAATTTAGTGCTATGCTCTGTAAACGATAAGGTTGGGATATTTTGTAATTACTCCTGCGTCTGACTGGGTTCGAGTGAGTTTTACTTGAGTTTTGTGTCGGGGAGTCAGATGGGAGCGGGATTTACCTCGGGTTTCGGGGTGAAACCGGGGTGGGTCCTGACAATGGATCTATGAAATGGCTTATTGGTTGGATATGTGTTATATGGTAAAAGTGGATTATTGGTTATGAAATGGTATGTCGGGTCGGGGACCCTAAATGGTTTTGGATTTATGGATTTATATTTATGGCTTTGGGTGGTGGCCCACATGGTTGTTTATGTATGGTTGTGATATTCCACTGTTTTGGGCTGAGTTCCCACACTTAGTTTTTGGTTAACGGTTTTTGGGCTAAGGCCCTAATGGCTCGGTTGAGCAAATGTTTTGGTTACTGGTTTTCGTGGCATGCATATGTTTTTATTGGAGGGCATAAATGTCTTATAAATATATTTGGTAAACTTATTGGTTTTTGTCCACTCACAGCTTTTGGTTTTAATGCCCTTCAGGTTGATTACGGATGTGATTGCAGCAGAGGCTGAGACATTGCACACCTCCTCCATCGGTCCTTGCGCACTCTGGATGCCCCGGTTGGGCAGTGGCTCTTGGTTATCCCTTGTCTGACACTCCTTGTTGGACGGGAGCAGGGCACATTCCACGGTAATCCCAGGGGGATTGGGATGGGTCCTGTCACGGGAGGCACCCGAGACGGTCGAGGAGCGCACGGAGCGCGATTGACTCGCTCTGATTTGTGAGTGGACTCCTTCTTTTCTTTCGAGCATGCCTAACTATTTTTATTGATGTTGTATGTTATTAAATGTGTTTTTATGTTTCTTAATGATGCCTCTATATGGTTGATGTGTTTGCACGTTTTACGAGATATTTTTGGGATTTTGCACGTTTTTCGAGAAAAGTTGGTTTTCGGATTCTGATGCCATATTTGAGGATTTCAACCTACAAATGTTTTCTGATGATGATAAATGGGTTATGAAATATGATTTATGATTATACGTGATTTTTGGTATAATAACGGATTTCCGGATTTGAGTTCGGAATGCCGGTTCTGAACGCCGAAAGGGCTTCGGACCGGGGATTTCGAATTCGAGTTTGGCTATGGATCTAGAAATGGTTTTACAATGAATTGGGATTGGATTTGCTGGATCTGGATATGGGTTTAAAGACCCGGATATTGATTGACGGGGGACGGGCCCGGATTGAGTTTAAAGACTCGGGAGTTCAAAGACTCGGACGTTTATGATATTACCCCCATAGGCCTATTGAGTTTAAAGACTCGGAATATATTTGAGGCCTGATTGAGTTTAAAGACTCGAATAGGTCCAGCAGGTTTGATCGGAAAATGATGGTTTGACGTTCATAGTTATGATATGGTTTTATGATGCACATACTATGATTTCTATATCCGTTTTATAGTGTTTCTGTTTCTTATGATGTTTCATGTTATGATTTTCTAATACTTAGTTGGGCATGCCTGTTTTTAAAACGGAGGGAACAATTCTTATTATTTTTCCTTAACTTTGATTTGGTGATAAACTGATTTTAAAACTTTTAGTTATTCTAGTCCACTCACACTTTTGGTTTTAAATTTTCCCTCCAGGTCGTGGTGATAGCGCCGGGGTGAACGTTGAGGCAGATATCGAGGCATAGAGCTTTTGACGTTCTTCCGTTGCGAGACTAGCATAGTAGGATTTTGTGCCCATTTTGTAGAACTATGCTCTAACTTACAATTGTATATATTTACTCCTTCGTCTGATAGTTATGCTTGTTGTAGTAAGGAGGTTATTTTGGTACTTTAGGCGTGATTGTCCGACGGGAGCAGGGTTCGTCCCGGGTATCGTGGCGATATTTGGGACGGGTCCTGACATGCCTACCACAACCTGGTGGCCATGCGAGCTGGAAGAATGGCACTGCCCCGTGGCCTTATAATCAGATACCTCGTACGTCGTACAAGTGCCATCTCAATCTGGCGATCTTCCAATAGTTGACGCAGTCCCGGTAGATCTTGGTTCTGAAAAGACCATCGTTGTTGGAAGGATGGATGAAGAGTCGTCCGAAAGAGATAAAGTTAGCCTTAGGCTATTGCCTCCTGGGTCTGTCGGGTGATATTCGTTCGATTACTGGCTACATGGTTTGAATATGGTCAACCAACAGGGTCTGGTTGGCTAAACCTTTTTCTCGATGGTTTTCACGCTGAGACATCTTTGCGAGAGCGAGGATACTTACGTACTACTCTGCCAGGACTTGGTTTGGCGTCGATCTTAGCGTTGTGAGCCTTGTGCTCAGCCACCTCACACATGAGGTCTTCAAGTGTTTATCCATAGACATCGAGGGTGTTGTTCCTCGTGTTCCCTTGGGGGAATAGGGTGTGAGTGAGCTATTCTTCATCTCATTCGTCCGACATGGTGCCAGGAGTAGTCAGGACGGAAAAAGTGGTGAGTGGGAGCGTGGGGTGTGGTTTT
This sequence comes from Prinsepia uniflora, assembly GCA_032719365.1. NCBI lineage: Eukaryota > Viridiplantae > Streptophyta > Magnoliopsida > Rosales > Rosaceae > Prinsepia > Prinsepia uniflora. Next base: position 14,680,710 of record CM064862.1, on the reverse strand, counting down.
AGAATTCCTATAGACAACGCCAAACTTTTGATGAAATAAATGGACCTCGCTAGATTCCTTTGGATGCTTTTCTCGTGGTAGGAAGACTTGCGTAGAGAGAGGTAAGAGCAAGGGGACGTCGATGCAGTGCTGGCCTAACAATCTCCAATGCTTAAGTAAGATTAAGTGTGGAGAGCACTGTAGTAATTTAGACAGTATAAGGGGGTAAGATTGTCATTACCTTTTGGAAAGAGGGGTACCCTTGTATTTATAGTAGCATTGAATATTGTTGTTGGGATATTTCGATGTGGGATAAATGTCATTGCCTTTAGGAGCTGACACGTGTTCTAATGTGATCCTAAGCCATGTTCCTAACATGTCAATGGGCCTGGCCGCCCAGATTTGGTCGTCCTGTGATGTTTTGGCCTCTTAACGAGTGATCAGAGTGACTGATTATGGTCCCTAACCGATCAGGGGCAAGCCAATCAGATGTGATCGATCTGCGATGTTCTAGCCTCATTGATGGGTGACCTAGATATCTAATAGGAGGACCTGGCAGAGGTTAGTGCACACACTTCAGATGTGATTGGCCAATGTTGCTCAATTGGAGGCTTGGCCTTGTAGGATTTGTCAATTGGAGGGCTTGGAAAGATCTAAGGCGGGATTGACCAACCTTAATTCAGACTGACCAAATTAGATATGAACAATATGTATTGTATGATTTTGGATTGTACGGCAAAGAGCTCTTAGAAGACATTCTATATATACTAAAAGGCAAGCAGCCTTGCACTTTTCATGGACAATGCGTTTCCTATTTTACTTTTTTTTCTTGGTTTTTTTTTATATTTCCAATTATATTATACATAAACTAAGCCGAGTAATTTTTACCGTTCATAGAAGAGTGAATTTCCATTTATATTCATGTAATTTGCCCTCAGATTTTTCCTTCTCCACTTCGTATTCTTCGTTCTTCACGAACATTCATCCGCCCCCTTTGTCTTCCCAAACTTATCCATCTCTTCCATCTTCTTCTTTCGTCGTGAACACGAGTGACTCCATCCAATTGCTCCATATTTTCGACCACATTCCATCCAATTTGAAATCGTTTTGAGCTTTCTCGCGTCTTTTTCTTCAACCTTTCTCGCATCTATTTCTTCAACCTTTCTCGGCTTCTTCTTTTCTAATGCCTCGTCGCTAACCACCAGCCACAACCCCTTATCTACCTAGATATTGAAGAGGCGCATAGCCTCACTCTTCCTCGCCAATCAGTCTCCACACTCCAAGCTCTTCAAAGGTTAGTTCCCACCCTTTATACCCCACTCATAAATCCAGGTAGTCATATTCATAATATTTGGGTTTTTTCACTTCATTTTGATGGATTTTTATTTTCAATCACTGAAAAACACGAGAATTCATTGCTGTTGAAACAGAAACCCAAAATTAGTGAAGCCAAAAAAGACTCCACCTTTCTATATTTGTGTGTATATGAAGAAAATTTTTCATCTTTAACGGTTTGATTAAGGACTAATTATATGGACTAGATAACCCATCTTGGCGAGATATTTCGATTGTTATCTTCAGTCCTCTTGGCGAGATAACCAATCTTAATTTCAGCCGTTTGAAATACAATATTGATATGCATTTTGCAAGTTGATTCTTTTCCATGTTTTTTTTAGAAGAACTCAAGAATGAGCCTATGAATTTTTCAAGTCTTTGGGGAAAATTGCAAGGTAAGATTTTAGTTTTCATTTAATTCATGAGTTAGATTATTGGGTTAATCATGTAGATTAATTGTTTTAGATGTTAATTTTTTGGAAGGATCGAGGAGGAAGAAGAAGTTGTCATGGGTAATGATTTAGAGTGATTGGGATACATGATTCCTTCATATTGTTTAGGTCAGTTTGTTTTTATATCGAAGTTAAGTTTGTTTTGGGTTGCAATTGCAGTGGCAATCTAATTTTGTCCGATTTCATTTGAATTTTAAGAACAAGCTCATTAATTGTCGTGTAGTTTTGTACTTAAATAATTGGGGGTTTGGAAGAAAGTACTACCAAGAGCGTGTTGCCTGTTTGGTGAAGAATCAGTTGAAGAAATTCAGTCTTAAATGGCCATTTGATTTTCAAAGATTATAAATCACTCCTTTATATAATTAAAACTCTAGATGTGAGGAGCAGTCTTATATTCCTGGAGTGCGTGTTGGAATTTTAGGCTTCTTTAAATATTAGATGTTTAGCAACAATTGGAAACTTTCAGGAAATGTCTTCAATATACTTTTCAATCTCAATAAGTTTGTAGCTTTTGAAAGCTGCGATCGATTTCTTATTCGTCCGGTATTTTCTAATAATTTGTGTTTGTCTATTTTATGACTATATATTAGAGATTGAATTTGAAAAATACTGATTTGGTTTTTTGGAATAATAATGGTACACTGGCATTTTGATGTGTGCAAGATTAGAACTCACAAATTCTGTATGTTGCCATGTGGAAATTTGTTGAAACCCTTCTTACGGAAGCTTGCTTGATTTCAAATAATTGATTTGTTTTCCTTCTTAGAAAATTACTCTATTCTTCTCCTCTGTATTAATTTTACTTTTGTGATTTCAGTTGTGGATTGATGAATTAATGTATGCATTTGATGGGATACCTTATCTGATTTTACTTTAGAAACTCCTTTATAATCTTGCACTTAGGTTCTGTTACTTGAAAGTATAATTGTGGTTAGATTTACTTTTCAACATTTAAACTTTCGGGCTCTCTCTCTATGGTTACAGGGCACTACATTGCCGCCACCCAAGTGGGCGATTTGACCTGCAGGCCATAGGCTTGCCTGCAGACTATCACTGTTGGTAAGCCTGCTTTTTCTCCATGGAAGCAAGGGGAATATTGTTGGTCGTGCGACATGTATCTTTACCTATTGCTTAAATGGCATCTTAGTCCTGTTATGTTTGTTTTGTTGTTTTGGTTTGAACTTTGGATTCTCTTTTTAGGAGTGCCATTGCATTTTCTTTATTTTCCCATTGTCTGTAGATGAGATCATGATCCCTCACACGAGCCTTCAGTTTACAGAGTTTCTTCCAATGAAAATTCAGGTTAGTCCTCATCAAGCTTGTTTTTTTTTTTTGTTATTTTCTCTTAATGGGTTTTGTTTACTGTGCTTTATTTTCAAGATGTTTGCTTTTCACTTCTTTTTTTCATTAGATTAGTGAGAGATTCAAGTTGAACCTTTGTTACCTCAAATGATCTCTGTTTTTTACTGAAGTTAAACAAAGAACAAAAAAACAATGTACTTTATTAATAAACTTGGTTTTGACTGAAGTTAAGGTTAAATTTTAAGGAGCATTCGTACATAGATATCCAAAAAGATTCCTTTTTTATGGACTGAGAGAAGCCAAAAGATGGACATGGAAAAACTCTCTTTGATTTCTTCCTCAAATTATATATTTACATGTTGGTTTTTATATGGTGTTTTATAGAAATTACTTGAATTTCATGTTTTTTCTTACCATTTACTGAACAAATTGGAGAAGTAGTTGTTTATATTTGAACAAATTTTCAAGTAAAACTTAAAGTTTCAAAAACATATGTTTCTATAATTCTATTAAGCGTATGTGGATTCCCATTGACACCACTTTGTTTATCTTAGTAACTTTATTAAACAGATTCCATAGTGGAATTTGATTAAATTTTGGACAGAGTACTGGGTTTGATTAAATCTTGATGTAAAGCTTTGTTTTTCAATCTATTTAAAATTGGATTAAGTCCAATTTAATGGTCTTGGGTACTTCATTATCAAATGAACTGAAAGTTTGAATGATTCTTTGCTGATGTTGATGTGTAGGTATCGAATTTAGAGCAAATAAAAGATTTTTCAATGTATATGAGGTTCTGTTAATTTTTCTATTAAATTTGTATGCATGTATTGCTCATTTCATTTCATTTTTTGGTTTAGTTAGTTGTAGTTAGTTAGTAATTGATTGATTGAATTTTGCTAGAATTACCAAACAGTTATAGAAGTGCAAACAACAGTTCTTTGATGTTCATCATTTAGATCAAGTTCATTATACAATTTCATTTATAAGATGGCGGAAGCCAATTTCATTGATCATTGTCTCTTAATGCATTGAGTTCTAAACATCCGAACTTTATTTATTGAATTTGAGTTCATTTAGTGCAACATAAAATGCTTAGATAAACGTTTATGTTCAGATTTTAGAACATGTTTCATCTTTAGTAAAGTAACATTGATTGAATACCTTAGTGCAATTTCAATTATTTGTTTAGTTTGAAAATTTGGTGGAAATTTGTTGTTTCAACGTCTGCTCTAGATTTGCAAAACCTGCAAATCCACGGCATCGCGCGGGCTACCTTACTAGTGAATTACTGAATGCTTATAACCATACCATTTAATTGTATGGATGGAAGTAAGTTGTAAATATGCTGATTGTGTATTCTACCTTTATCAATCTTTCAAAGGTGTTTGTTGAAGGCCTAGAGCTGTTAGAAGATATCTATTACAAAATGCTTATAACTTATTGATCTATCCAAATAGACGAGCACGGGGTACCTGAAATTATTCTTTCACAATTCGATCAATAAAATTTTGGCTCACTACTGAATCAAACCGAAATTATAATGAACACAATTGATATTGTTATGATTTCATTTCCTTTTTAAATTGTGGAATACCAAATCGTATTGAACTAATTAAAATTAAACAGTATAATTTGGATATCAAGTCCATATCAAATGATACTGAATTGTGCCTAGGGTTGCCGCTGATAACAAGCAGTGCTGTTAGTGTTGTCGCCTATGCTTTGGATGGCAGTTTGGGATTACAAATTTTTTATAATTAAGCTACAGTTCTGCTATGGTTAGGGTTTTTAAAATTTCTCGGGTTTGAAAAGCAGCTTCCGCTTTGAATTCGGGTCTGGAAAAAGCAGCTTTAGATTTCAACTTCATACTAGCTTTTACCTTTCTCTTTTCGATGAACCTACAGAGTAAAGCCCAATTTTTTTTTTTTAAAGGAGTAAAGCCCATTTTTAACCGGTCTGGGGTTGGATTGCATGCGGCAATAATCTAAACATAAATAATGTTGCTTTCAATTCTCGCAAAATAGACGGCTCTTGTCAATTGGTCCGCACAACTCCTCATTTTAGGTGGTCCGCACCTAAGACTCGCTCCCTCCTGTATCCGGCGTAACTACATCGCTATGCTTCCCGTGACCCAAATCCAACTAGATGCCTGCTTCGACCATAACAAATGGACCATACGATGCCCACCATCCCAAATCCTGGGTCAGCATGCCGACAGTTGTCAATTCTGGATCATAACATTGGCCCGACAAGGCAGTCATCTAGTAATTAATTTATATTTCTTTTTTGTTTTGGTGGGTCAAAGTCGTACTCCAAATTGATTTCACACCGTTGATTTTCTAAATTTCATACATTCACAGAGGTTGAAATTGGTACGGCCGTCAGATGAAAAACGTGCACAAAATCTCTGCGGCCTACTTTAAGCTCGTAGGGCCTCCTCTCCCACGTAACCTCTGCTCTGTATTTTGTGGCGATACATGGAAAAGCCTGTGGCCCAGAATGGAATTTCAGAACCAAAGGTCAGAGGTGCTAAAATGGCAAAATAAATAGGTTCCAAAAATACAAAATTAATAAACACCATTAAAAATAATTCGCCAGGTAAAGCGGGAAACTTCGAACCAGGAAAAACAGGGCACAAGTCCCACACACCAACAGCCACCTCTCTCTCTCTGGCTGCGCATATATAAAGCAAATTGAACTCTTAGGGTTAGGCTCGATCGCACTCGGGGACTTACTGACTCACTGAGTCAAGCGCAGCCATGGACGATGTTAGGGCTAGCTCTGCTTGGGTCGCAAACCACTCTTCTCATGTCGTCGTCGACCCCTCAGGTTTACTCTCTGTCACGGAGCAACTGTGAAAATGCGGCCTCTGATTCTTCCGCATTTTTTAATTTATATTTTCTGTTTGTTTTTTAGTTTTGGGTTTGCTTACTTTTATTTATTTGTTTAATTAATTATTGTTTGTGGTGAAGGGATTGAGAAAGTGGCGGAGACAATAGACACAATCCCGAAGGTGAATTGGGATTTTGAAGGGATTCACTATTTCGACAATGGGCCCCTTACCGTTCAGTACCTCTTTGTGTTAGATGCTTTGAATTTTTGCTTTTGGCCTGGTATGATTAATTTCCTCTATCTATTGATGCCAATGAGACTAAATCAGTGGGTTTATGTGCATTTTTGCTATTCTACTGTACTCTATTGTTGGTTTATTCAAGTAATCGTGAATCTATTATTAATTCATGAATGTCTGCAAGATTACAATGGTGGATTTCATTTGGTCAGTAATTGGATTGTCACTTCCATATGCTCATACACAGCACCACTTTTACCATATAATGGCGTTGTCTTTTGTCTCTTTTTTCTTCCCATATATCTAGGCTCTGTTTTTCTCTTATCATAAAAATTCACAATATCTAGGAATTTATGCTTCTCACCCATCGGACTGAGGTCGTTGTGCTACAGCTTAAGAACTAAGGTGGCTTTATATCTAAATGTGCTGACCAAAATGAATTTTTTTTTCATAGCCGCATTCCATGTATTAGCGTATGTAGCTGCAGAAATGCAATAGATTGAATAATTTCATAACATTGTCGGCAAATACTAGATGCACTGAAAACAACTAGCTTGTGTTTATCATGTTGGAGTGAAAATACCCGTGGTGGTTAGCAAACGAAATTTTTTATACTTAAGCAATGCTACTTAACTATTTGAAGCAAAGAAGATGCTTTTTCAAGGATGCAAATAAAAGGCAGAATATTTCCAATGGTCAAGATGTAGTATGAAAGCTTGGGGAGTTATAGATTCATTGTACGTACGAATATTTGTGATCCACTGATTTTCCTGTGCTGAGTGTTTCCTTTATTTTGCTTTTTCTTACCAGATAAGGAATTAAACTATGATAACTTGGCCTCAGGCCTTAAGGCTGCTTTACAAACTGACAAGTCTGTATTTGATGCTGATCGTCTGCAGAAGTATACCGGTACTCATCTTCTTGAACACATATCTCCATGTCCATACGGATGTAATTTCACTTACAATGTGTACACAAATTGAGATTTATGTCAAGTGAATTTCTTTGTCCCAGTTAGTAGACATTTAGATGAAAAGTGATTAATAATAAAAATAATGGACTAAGTGTTCGAATGAGATGTAGATTTTTGCTTCTCTACAGAAATTTATGGATGGGAAGTTAAGATCATGTGGTCATGTTAAACACTTTAAAGGCTCTGCAATCTGACTTAGGACTTAGGAGGCATTCTTCTACCCAAAATTAATATGATTGAAATGGTTTTTGCTTTAAGGTCCTCAACTACGAGAACTATTGAAATGGCCCAGGCCACTACCTTTGGAGGATGAAAGAGTTCGTTTGTTGCATGAGGTAATATAACGTTAGGTTTACAGAAGTAATGTGCTCTACTATTAGAAATACTTTTCAAGCTTCTTGTTGTTTGGTTTCTATGTTAGTCTGGGTCTGAATCTAAGGATGTGCCTATGCTAATGCCTAGGTTGGGTTTGAGCTAGAGAGAAGCTTTGCTGGAAAAGCATCCAATCTTGTGGAGTCCTGTGGAAAATCAGCTCTTAAGCTTGTAGCTCTGGTTACTCGTCACTTTCCTGGTATATTTTTGGGTTGTAAATCATTTTTTATGGAAGCATAGTTTGTTGAGTTTATTTCTCAGGACAAGCATATTGACTGCCATTACATTAACTTTCTAGGTTTTCGAGACCACTCAGTATACAAAGGCCACCAAGTATTCTTGTATAAAAGAGCTCAGATATTTGCAGCAGATTTATGGGGTGCGTTTGATGGCCAAGGATATGGAGAATTTAATGACATTGGCTCAATCACTATTATGGCAGACTATATTGTTCCAGCTGTGCTTCGGCAGCTTGGTGTGCTGAAATATAGCTCAACCCTTGCCAACACAATTGAGGCTAATAGTCAAATAGATGCAGGCAGTGAGGAGGAAGTTGAACTGCGAGCTTGCTCTATATATGCTGTGGAGAAAATGAAGGATTTGATCAGCATGAAATCAGGGAAGCAGGTACGGTTAAAGGCTATTGCCTCATGTGGTTCCAATAGCTTATTTTCTGTTGTGGGTCATATTTTTTATGCCAAATTTTTTACTCTTCTCATGGCTACCTTAATGTAATACAACATTGGGATTATTTCTTGCATCTGCAACTATGTTGCATCACTTCTATTCCCATCCAAGTGAAATGTGGTGGGATCATTTTGTTCCTCGGCTTTTGAGCTGGGATGAATATGTCATCTCCAAGCTGTAGAGTTTCAGTTTCCTTTCCACAAACATATCCAATCAGTCCTGTTTTCCTAATATGAGTGCTCCACTTGCGGGGTTTCTGTTTTCAGGTGCTGAGTATTGAGTTAGACCTTTGGCTTTGGTCATTTGGCATCCAATTTCCTGCTCTTCAACACCACCGAACGCTCTCTATATATTATTAAGTACACCGTATCCCATTGTCCTTTCCTATATAATTTTCACTAGGAGAAAGGAAATTATGGCTTTGAAGTTTGAAGTTAAAGTCTTTGGGTGAATATGATAAACAATTCATGGCATCCTGTTTTCTGTAAGAGGTTTGTAGCTTTTATGAATTTGCATAGCCCAAGTAGCTTTACTATTGAACTAATGACGATTAACATAGAATGTTTTGTTAGCTAAATGATTTAATATGTAGTAATATGTAGTGCCAACTAAACTACTTTCTTACTATATGTGTTAGCCTATATTGTGGTTTTAGTGAATATATAAAATTTGATGGTCTTGCAAATCTGGCAGCAGGTGTTTACTATTTTTTTGTAATCATAGAGCATGAGAAGAGATCTGATGTTCATATTGGTGCCTAATGTTTGTTATCTTATATATCCACTGCATATCATATTATGCCTATTTCCAGTTAGAAACAAGTGATAGGATGGCTGTCGGCCTGTCAATGTAAACAACTCCTGCGGGTAAATCTTCCTCAACTTGGTATATAATCACAAACATTACCGTCTTTGTATAATAGTATATCATAGAATATCATTGCTCTGATCTATCCTTCGAAAATTAGTTACTCTAAGGTAGCCAATATAAGTGTGATATGCAATATATAAGAAATGCAATAACCTTGCAGTGCATACAGAATTATTCAAACTTCTTATGTGTAGGTACTTTAAGAGTTGAATAGTTAAAATCAACCACAACTCCAAAAAAATTTGCCGGTATAAGTTGACGTGTAAGGGGACTACGTTGATTAGCAGATGCAGTGTTGGTGATTTCAGAGTGACGAAAAATATTTTAGAGCATGTTCTATGTCTTACCTAGATTTTTCTCCTCCAAGTTGAGCATTTTTGTAGTTCTGCTATAGTAATTCATCATGGTTTAAAATTGAAGTGTTAGGCTAAGTAGTGTTAAATCTTTTCTGCGTGAGTTGCTTATGATATTTTCCCTCTAGTACAATGTGCTTGTGCAGTTTACATAGAATATGTACGGTTTACTGTATAGCTGCAATGCTCCTTTATGCATATGTGATTACATGCATCACTTGGTAGGCATGGAAGATATATGCTGAAATGTTTTCTTTATTTACTGAGCACTCTTGACAATAGTTATGTTGCTGAGCTAGGGTTCCTTGTCATTGGCAAATTTCCATCGTAAGTACATTTCAGAACATCTGGTCTTTTCACAATCCGGGGGCCAACTGGTACCTTGTTTGCTTTTGGACGAATATCCTGTGCATATATACAATTGCCATTTGTAGAAAAATGATTTAGATATGTCAACGGGACAACCATTACCATTTACGACAGTAATTTCTTGTCAGTTTTGTAATTTTAAAATATGAATTAGTTTTTGATCAAGTACAACCTCCATTCGTAGCCTATAAGTTTTACCTTGCTTCGTGAGCATTACCTAATGCGGGATCATCTAATTAAAGGGAATATAGAAGTGTATTGTGTACATGAGTTCTTATATTTTTGTTGACTACTTTTGTTTTTACTAGACAAGTTCATTTTTTCTTCTTGAATCATGTACTTAGTCTGAAACAAGTTAGGAGAGCAAACCCATATTTATATATTTATGCATGAGAAGTGTTAGGATTTTGGCTCGTCAATTGTGTCCTAGTTGGTTTAGAATTGTTTTAGGAATGAATCTCTGGTTTTCTTATTCAATTAGGTTTTGGATAAGTGTAAATTCCTATTCCTCTTGGGAAAAAGAATTCAATCAGCCTTGGGACATTTATGCCAACTCTATATCTATAAATAGGGTGCTGCAAGGCTTATTTCTAAGAGAGGAAAAACAGTTAGAACAGCCAGGAGTTTTGAGATTAGTTCTAGGGTTACAAAAATTCTGTAATCTCTATTATTAATAAAAGGAGGCGTGATTTCTCTACCAAGAGAAACCACAACTGGACGTAGGGAAAAGTTCTGCCGAACCAGTATAATTTTTGTGTGTTTCTAAGTTTTCTAAATTTTGCTAGTTTTAGTCTATTTCCGTTGGTTACATTAAAAAACCAGATACGGCTAGGGTTTTTTTTAACAATTGATATCAAAGCTTGGCTCAAATGGTTCTGCGATGTCCAAAGGAAAAATGAATGCAGATCTAGGACCTGTATTAAAACCTTTTGACGGCAAGGATGACTTCACGGACTGGCTAAGGATGATGAAGAACGTACTGATACAGGAAGACTTGGATGATGCACTCGATAGAGAGAAGCCGGCAAACATGGCAGACGCAACATGGACTAAGGTTCTCAAGAAGGCCAAGAGTTCCATTGAGATCCATCTCACAAGATCAGTTCGGTCACACATCACCGAAAAGATGATTGCCTAGGAATCATGGGAAAAGTTGGAGCATGTTTATATGGGCAAAACCGTGTCCAATAAACTTTTTCTAAAGGATGAACTATTCGGACTTCGACTGGAAGAAGGAGGTGATATTGAAGATCACGTATGCAAGTTCAAGAATTGCATAGCTAATCTTCAAAAGGTTGGAGAAACGTACAAAGGTGATGATTTGGCTATTATCTTACTGAGGTCTCTACCTTCGTCTTTCAAACACTTTCGAACAACCCTAATGTTTGGAAAGGAGTCTCTAAAGCTTAAAGACGTAATTCAAGCTCTTCAGTCATATGCTAAACCAGATGATATAACTGAAAGCTTTCAGAGTCTTTATGCTAAAGGCAAGGAGAGGGGGCGGGAAAAGACAAAGGAAGAGAAAACAGGCAACAGAGGTAGGTCAAAATCCAAGAAGAAGGGAAAAAAAGGAAGGTTGCTTCGAATGTGGTTCAGCTCATCATTGGAAAAGGAACTGCAGGATTTGGAAAGAGAAGAAAGCCAAGATGGAAGGAAGCTCAGGTTCAGCTAGTGCAATCACCGAGCATGAGAGTGACGGGGAGCTTTTTTCAGTAACATCAGGCTCCAAGGCTCTCACAAATTGGATTTTGGATACCGGATGCACCTTTCATATGTGTGCAATAAAAGAATATTTTGATACTTACAAAGAAGTCAGCAACGAGAGTTTTAATGGGGGACAAGTCTTCATGTCCTATAAAAGGAATCGGCACTGTTAGAATCAAAATGTTTGATGGAATGATACGAGTTTTGGAGAACGTTAGATATGTCCCTAGACTAAGGAAGAACTTGATTTCCTTGGGTACCTTAGATGAGGCCGGCTACGGGTACAAGTCTAAAGATGGAAGACTCCGAGTAGCCAAAGGATCATTGGTGATAATGCGGGGTGACCTACAACCCAATAAGATGTACAAGTTGATTGGGACCACCATAATCGAGGGAGCAGCTGCTTCTCAAGGTATAGAAGACAAGACTGAACTCTGGCATCATAAGCTCGGACACATAAGTCAGAAGGGTTGCAAGAACTACACAAGCAAGGCCTGTTAGAAGGCGTGTCATCCTGCAAACTGGACTTTTGTGAATATTGTTTTTTTGGAAAGAAAAAGAAGGTATCATTCACGAGTAGCAGTGCAGATAACCGAAGCAAGGAGCAACTCAGCTACATTCACTCAGATGTTTGGGGACCTGCACCCACCAAGTCAAAAGGTGGAGCTAGGTACTTTGTTACTTTCATGGATGATTTTTCTAGGAAGATTTGGGTTTATTTCATGAAGTAGAGATCCGAGGTTTTTGCAAAGTTCAAGGAATGGAAAACAGAAACCGAGAATCAAACTGGAAGAAAGATCAAGTACCTGAGAAGTGACAATGGAGGTGAATATACAAGTAATGAGTTTACGGATTACTGCAAGCAAGAAGGCATAATAAGGCACTTCACAATAAAGAAAAATCCCTAACAAAATGGAGCTAATGAGAGGATGAATCGAACTCTCATGGAGGGAGAGAGGAGCATGCGATTTCATGCAGGATTGCCCTATAGTTTCTGGGTAGAGGGTGTTAATCATGCAAGTTATTTGATTAACAGATCACCATCTACAGTTCTCGGTTTTAAGAGTGCAGAGGAGGTATTCTGAGAAGCCAGTGGACTATTTCAAGCTCAGGGTATTCGACTGTAGTGCTTACGCACATATTCCAAGTAATGAAAGGTCTAAGCTCAAACTAAAGTCTACGCATTGTATATTCTTAGATTTTGAGAAAGGAGTAAAGGGTTTCAAGCTTTGGGACTTCACCAACATGAAAAAGGTTGTCAGCTGAGATGTTGTCTTTGATGAGACAACCATGCCTCTGAATAAAGTCGACAGCAATAGGGAGAAGAAAGACGATGCTGAAACTGAAGAAACAAGGATTCCGTTAATAAATTCAGACAAGGAAGAAGCCCAGGTAGAGCAAATTGAGCAAGATACAAAATCTGATGGTTTTGAGAAAGAAGATGAGCATCAGCATCGTTCACCAGTTAGGAATCAAGTGGAGCAAGAAACATGGCAGATTGAAGGCACTCCAATTCGCCAGACATCCCAAAGGGTTCAAACTCCAACCAATAATCCACCTGCATTCCAGAGATGCATAGCACTGGACAAACCTAAACGGAACAAGATGAAACCCGAAAAATTTGGGTTTGACCAAGACGAAGTTAATTACGCTCTCAACATTAGTCAAGGAGATCCAACTACGTATCAAGAAGCTATAGCAAGTGATGAGTGAGTTAGTTGGATAAGTGTTATAACAGAAGAAATGGAGTCTCTTTACAAGAACTCTGTTTGAGAATTGGTTCCTAAGCCCAAAGACAGAAAGCTAATTGGATGTACGTGGATATTTAGGAAAAAGGAAGGACTACATGAACAAGAAGCCGTGAGATTCAAAGCAGGGCTCGTGGCTAAAGGGTACTCAAAAAGGGACGGGGTGGATTATGATGAGATCTTTTCCCCTGTAGTCAAACATACTTCTATCAGATTGCTTTTAGCAATGGCAACTCAGCATGACATGGAGATTGAGCAGATGGATGTGAAGACAACATTTCTTCATGGGGATCTTGAGGAGACAATTTTCATGGCTCAACCAGAAGGGTTTGTTGAGAATGGGAAAGAAAACTTAGTATGTCAGTTAAGGAAGTCTCTGTATGGCCTAAAATAGTCTCCAAGACAGTGGTACAAAAGGTTCGATTATTTCATGCTGAAAATTAATTTTAGAAGATGTTTATATGATTGTTGCGTGTATTATCATGTATTCCAAGATGGGATGATCATATTGCTATTACTATATGTGGATGACATGCTAATCGCGTGTCTAAGGCAAGTCTAGAATTCGAGACTTGAAGAAGATGTTGAGCGAGGAGTTCAACATGAAGGATCTAGGTGCAGCTCAGAAGATCCTTGGCATGGAAATTCAAAGAGATAGAACCATAGGAAGGACCTGGATATCACAAGCCGTGTATATTCAGATGATTCTTGAGAGGTTCAACATGCAAGAAGCAAGGCCAGTGTCGACTCCTTTGGCAGCTCACTTGAAGTAAAGTAAGCAACAGTGTCCTAAGTCTGAGGAAGGACAGCAAGCAATGGAGAAGGTGCCTTATGCTAATGTCGTGGGTTGCCTCATGCATGCTATGGTATGCACACGTCCCGACATAGCTCAAGCAATCAATGTCGTTTCCAGATACATGGAAAATCCAAGAAGGCAACATTGGGATGCAGTCAAGTGGATTTTGCATTATTTGAAGGGTTCTTGGCGACAAAAGATTATATTTGAAAAGCAAAAGGAACATGCAGGGGTATTGGGATATGTGGATGCCAATTATGCAGGGGACTTGGACAAGAGAAGATCAACTTCTGGTTATGTGTTTACATGCGTAGGAGGACCAATAAGTTGGAGGGCACTACTGCAATCAATTACAGCTTTGTCAACCATAGAGGTAGAATATATTGCATTGGCTGAAGCTGGAAAGGAAGCAATTTGGCTTAGTGGTTTGGTAAGTCAAATGGGAATCACCCAAGATTGTGTAAAGCTGAAGTGTGACAGTCAAAATGCCATTCACTTGGCAAAGAATGAAGTCTTTTCTGGAAGATCAAAGCACATTGAAGTAAGATATCACAGAATTAGAAATTGGGTGAAGTCTAAAGAGATTCGGATTGAAAATATCCATACGGATGACAATCCCGCAAATTACCTTACAAAGATAGTGTGGGCCAAGAAGTTCAAGTATTGCTTGAACTTGATCAATCTCGTTGATTGATTAAAGTGGAGCACCTTCTCACTTGAGGTGCAATGAGGCAAGATGAAGATTGCCAAGGTGAAGACTCTTGAAGATTTCCAGAGCTGCTTCAAGGAGGTTCGAAGATACTCTGGGGTGTAACGATCAAGACTTAGTTTGACTCACCATGGTGGAGATTGTTAGGATTTTGGCTCGTCAATTGTGTTCTAGTTGGTTTAGAATTGATTTAGGAATGAATCTCTGGTTTCCTTATTCAATTAGGTTTTGGATAAGTGTAAATTCCTATTCCTCTTGGGAAGAGGATTTCAATCAGCCTTGGGACATGTATGCCAACTCTATATCTATAAATAGGGTGCGGCAAGGCTTATTTCTAAGAGAGGAAAAACAGTTAGAACAGCCAGGAGTTTTGAGATTAGTTCTAGGGTTACAAAAAATTTGTAATCTCTATTATTAATAAAAGGAGCTGTGATTTCTCTACCAAGAGAAATCACAACTGGAAGTAGACAAAAGTTCTGCCAAACCAATAGAATTCTTGTGTGTTTCTAAGTTTCTAAATTTTGCTAGTTTTAGTCTATTGCCGTTGGTTACATTAAAGAACCAGATCCGGCTTGGGTTTTTTTTAACAAGAAGTGTATAATCTATGGCATTAAGCATATAGATATACAGCCATTAATATCTCAGCAACCTGATTAGGTAGTTCAAATAGCAGCCTCCTACAACTGGAAACATTTATAAATGGTAAAGTGGTATTGTAGGTATATACATATTATATATATATATATATATGTCTGTAGGAACCTTGGCCAGAAACACATACCTGATCAAAGATAGCTATTGGGATTGCTAGGGTTGCAACAGCATTGGGAGAGTCAACTATTCCAGAAATTCTTCCCTCACATGGGCAGCATGACAATAGAAGGTAGCTCTGATACATTACAGGTCCTAGATCAGTGTCGAAGGCTAAAATAATTGTTTATGACTGAGTTTTGTGGTATTGAAAGGGATCAAAAACCTGTTCTTTGGAGTATCCAAATTTAGTGAGGTAGTCAATAGCATTGAGTACTGCTCGCTTGTAAGCAACAGTTGCATCTAGGTAATGCTGCTTTCCACTCTCATCAACACTAATGCCCTCAAATACCAACCACTCTGAGAATCTTGGCTCAATTGGCCCTATCTCAAAGATCGGGTTCACATGAAGAGGAGTGGGCCCCATTGGTGTAAGGTATTCTTTCATTCCGCCCCTTATAATTTCACACCTAATAACAGATCATATAAGGTAAACTGTGAATTATGTGTCATGTTATGTTGTATACTTGTATGCAAACGTAGAAAGTTTAGTTTTTATAACCATCTCCAGTCTTTGCTTATCAAAACCTCTAGCTTGGTAGTTAATATTTATAGATGAGATGTGAAAATTTTACTTGAGCTCCAGGAAACCACTCATCTCAATTGCCCCACAGAAGGAGATTTCACCATCGCCCTGGGAAAAGTGCATGTCACCAGTACTGAGATTTGCTCCTTCGATGAATACTGGAAGGTATATCTTTGATCCACTGCTAAGATTTTTTATGTCACAATTGCCACCATTTTCTCTCCCTGGAATTGTTCTTGCAGCCTCCGTGGCTATTTTTTTCCATTCGGGAGTGCCCTCTTTGATCTATATGTATAACCATGACATGTTAGTATAACTATTGTATATGTGCAGTAGGCTGCAGAATTTTTTTTAGTCTTGTTGGGAATCTTTTTTCATCGTTTTTTTATACCATAACAAGTTTTTAATGTAACATACCCCTCCCAGAACGCAACCTTTTGTTGCTGGTAGGTTAGCGAATGGTCGTTGATGCAAAACCTCACATAATTTAATAGACTTGTGTCCATGTTCTTCTAGTTCTCTCTCCCTTTCATTCCATATATTCAGAAGCTCCATCGATGGTGCTGTTCCAACTATTCCAGGGTGGGTTAAACCTGGGAATCTTACTCCTGCCAGCATTTCATAGGCTTACATAAACACTAGGGAAGAGTATCTTAATGAATCTTTTACTAAGATGACCAGCAGAAGGAAAGGAAATGGATTTAGAATCCACCTGGTATCTGAGGAGAGTATGCATATATCCCTTCAAAATACCAAATAGCTTTTGTTGCACAAGGAAAATGGTCAGTCAGAAACCCCCCTCCATTTTCTCTGTCAAAGGTTGCTGTGAAACCCCATTCATCTCCTGGAAGAGGACCCAAGTTGCATATCTCAACTGCCAGTAGATCACCTGGCTTTGCTGGAGTGCCATCCTTGTCCAAAACTCTGATTGGCCCACTGAGGTAATGAACCTGAACCAGTTTAAAACTTTACCATCTCTTAACACTAAATTACCATTCTAGATCTGAAGTGGATCCTATACGTATGTTGTTCACAATGTTTTCTGTTGGTCTAAAACTTTTTTAGGGTAAATTGTATGTTCATAGACTTAAATTAAGCGGTTATAGTTAAATAGGAAAATACCATACTTACAGTTGAGAGGTCTATAGATTTTATATCTAGGGCAGATTCATCGTCTTTGATATTACCTCCAGTCCAATCTACCATTTCTACTCGAAAGACCTCACCAGTTTTAACCTCAGCCACCGGCGGTATATCCGGGTGCCAACGGTTGTGAAGAGGTAGCTTTTGCTGCCATGGTTTCCTCTTTAAGTCTATTGGCACTACAAGTCTTGGAGTCCGAGGAGCCATAGATGAAATAGTGAAGAAACAGGGGCTGTATGTGCTTTATACTTACTATTAGCAGTATGGGGAAAAAAAGAAGGCAAACAAAAATTCATTGTAGGAAGAGGAAGGACATTGATGCCCATACAACTTTTTGATGACAAATGGAGATGACTGACATTTTTTCCAAGGGTCTCCGTCTACCTTTCAATATAGGACAAATACGACAAAATAATTTGCTTATTTTTAATCAGGCTGACTAATCAAGGCATTAGAAGTTATAGGCTTGGTAATATGAAATTAGAACCAGATTTGTCTTTTTTTTTTCTCATATAATTTATTTTCTGTACAAACTTGCATAATACACTTTAATCATATTATATGACCGAAGCTGATTGTCTATGCATGACTCGAAATTATTGATGATGTTTGGTTAAAAAGTATAACTACATGATACTCTGCACATGCCATTAATATCAAATCTTTGTTCTTCCGAGCTTTATGGAACTTACAATGGAAGGGTTGGCATGTTTGATATCCTCTGCAGTGTACTCTTTGGTAATACCACCCCCACTGAAATCCACCATCTCAACCCGAAAAACCTCTCCTGCTCTAACTTCTCCCACCGGTGGTATGTCTGGGTGCCACCGGTTGTGAAGTGGAAGCTTCTGTTCCCATGGCTTCTTCTTCACGTCTATTGGAACCACCAGTCTTGGTCCATAAGATGCCATGAAACTGGCCAACTTTTGCTGTTTTGGTTTTCTGTGTTTCTTTTCGATTTTGTGGAAGGCAATTGGGAAAGGTAAGGTAAATTATATGCAAAGATTCTTGTTGTGGCTGAAGTCATCACACCACTTAGTCATATTTTTCTTTTTCGTTGAAGTGGATGGACCACTTTGAAATTGATTGACATTTTGTCCACTTTTCCATGTGCACTTATCTTTTAAGTCTATTTTATGGGATAATCTCATTTCTACTCTAACTAATCTACCTATAGATAATCTCATTTTTACTTAATTTTTTTTTAATTTACCATATAGTGGATTGGTTTAGGATCTCAATCATCATTTAGAGCTTAGATTTAAGTGTCTTGAATTGGTTAATCTGTCAAGTTTTAATTTTTAAACATCAAATTTAGGGCTTTATATCCTAACTAATCTACCTCTGTCAAAAAACGAGATCACAGTTCAAAAAAAAAAGGTGTAAATTTTTAGCGTATTTAATAATTAAAAAAAAAAGAATATTCTATATGAAAAAGCATTATTATTTTTGAATAGCAATGAGAGGTTTAAGACGAGTTCTTTGCTAAGTACATTGGAAAAATTTTAGCCGCAGATTAAGAATAATGAATGCACTTTGGAAATTTTATCTTGGCCTATGTGGTTAATTTTGATTGGCCTTTGATTTCATTCAAACACAGTAGACTTTGATGGAACATGTTCATGTTGAAATTCTGTACTGCGGAAGCCCAATTTGATTGTTGTCATGGGCCAATCCCAATAGGTTAGTAAGATATTGCTTTAAATCTTAAAGTGAGGAAGATTTTGATTAAGGTGCTGATCCATTCAGAGTTTTGGGATGGGATATATAATTGGCTTTGTGATCACCCTAGTTTTCTTGCCTCCTTAGAGGACCCCACAAATGGGAATCTCTAGGAATTCCATGAGGACTTGAGCTTCTGTTTGTTCTTATAGAGAAATTGTTGCTCTGTTTTAATTGATGGCTGGTCCCAAACAGCTGTGCTTGTAGGGTATATGATAATTCCATTAGGATTATGATGTGTAAACTACAAACTACAGACTACAGATATTGGATTATTATTGACATTGATTACATCAGAATGAAAGCATCCTTATCTCAATGATATTTGAACTTGGATGATGAGTGTTTATGGGATTGTATCAAAGAATTCGTGTGAACTTTGTAGTTTTTTGTCATTTTACTTTTTATTTTTAATAAATTCGGTTCAATTTTATATTATTAATTTCGGAGTCAAAATTATAAAGTGACAAGTTTATAAATAGACCATTTCGAAATAATTCCCTTAATATTTCTTTGTCCAGCTAAGCCTAAGGAGCATGATCGCATTTTTTTTTTCTTTTCTGAATCGCAGTTACACCAGGTTTATATTGTTTTATTGAGTATATGAATATAAAAACATTAGTTACGTGTGAGTATTTGATACTGAATATATCATTACTAAAAATAAAAGGGGTTGAGATATTTTCAATAAACAACAATACAATTATGTTGGTGTCATTTCTACCTCTCCTCGGGCCCAAAACGAAGTGCAAGTGCTAACAATGCCTCCTCCATAGAAAATAGGTTATTGTACGGAATTGGGACTCATTGTCAAATGACCTTATCTAATCCACTAGAGATGAGGTAATTAAATCACCGAAAAAATGGAAGTTGCTTACTTGCTTTGTTTTGTTGTGACTTCTGAGTTCTGAGTTTTAGTGAAGCATTCTAGGGGTGGGCACGGTTCGGTATGGTACAAAATTGATCGATACCAGAATCATACCATTTAATTTTAATCGGTACGGTACGGTTCGGTATTCAATATTTTGATAGTGAAACTAGATTGTACCGTACCAATTAAGTTCGGTACGGTTTCGGTATGGTTTCGGTTTTGAGCCAAAATTTTGTTTGTGATTATAAAGCAAGGAAAAGGACTTAAGTTTTCAAATATGTATTGAAAAAGTTGCACTAAGTTGAAGATATCAACTCTTAGAAGCTAAATTAAGACATATATGGTCATATCAACTCTTGAAGAAGACCTAATAAACTAATAAGAAATAAATTTAATTATTAAAAGAACATATTCTAATTCGGTACGGGACGGTTTTTTAAAATATCGATACCGAAACCGTGCCGAATTATATCGGTACGGTTTCGGTACCGTACCAATCATACAACGGTTTTACTATTCGGTTTTTTTTCGGTATGGTTTGATCTGAAACGGTACGGTTTCGGTATTTTGGTTCCATGTGCCCAGCCCTAAAGCATTCTGTCCCATCCTACACTCCGCTCTGGTCACCAATCTTCACTGTTCAACCAGACCCAAAATTACTGGAATAGTTGCTGCTCATGCATACGTTTTTCAACGATTTTTCTTCCTTTCTTCGGATTATTTTAGTGCACAAAAGTATATTTACGACTGATCCAGCAACCTGAAATTAAGACACTAGTGCTTAACTTACAATCGTAAATTATATGCGTATCAGCGTATGTATGTGTATGGAGAATTATACACCGTTAATAGAAGTACATTTTAAATTTATCTTGATGAATGTTGGATTAATAATGCAACACTAAGAAAAAATATTAATAACAGAAAAAAAGTACTTCATAGCTTGATCTGTCCAAAAATAATAAAGTGATACTTTTTGAGGTCCCCTCCTAATCTGTTAATACGCATAAATTTCTTTAAACGTCAACAAAGTATATTTATATATTCATACGATACTGATGATATTTCTTATTACAAAGTTTCTCTCGTGAGTCACATTTGACTAGAAAATTTATTGTTATTAAGGTCTTTTTCTCTCCTCAATTACGTTATGGATGATACTTTTCGACACGACTTAATAAACGACTCGAAAGTAGCACAAAATTTATCTGCATCAACTTGTACGATTAAAAATTGGATAATTTTCGGGTCAACCTTATGATACATTTAATAAAACGGTTGGGTCTTGAGTCAACCTATTAACTTATATAATGACCTACTAACCCATTTAATTAACGTGACAGACACTAACACATATATCTACATATTTATCTAACTACATACCTATCAAATCTTTATAATTTTGACAGTCACTAACACATATATCTACATATTTATCTAACTACATACCTATCAAATCTTTATAATTTTGAGATTATTTAAGGTTAAATTCATAATATATTGATAGTATTTTGTAATATACATTAAATTCTTAAGATGTATAACATAAATTCATAAATTAGAAAACCAAAAGGTTTAAATAGGATAAATATGTCATGGATTAATGAGATTTCAAACACGACACATTTATTAAATGAGTTATATGAATTATCTGATTTATTAATAGGACGAAATTAAGTTGGTTAAGACATCATTAATGCAAATATTAAATGAGGCTTCAAATCAGTGACAGATCTATTAAGGGACAAGGGGTCAATTGACCCTTTCAACCTCTCAATTCCTCCACTAAAGGATGCATCTTGACCCTTTCATTTTATATGATATCTGGTTTCTGGTGTTTCTGGGTTTGAAGTTTCAGATGCAGCAAGGAGAATTCGAGAAGAATGGTGGATTTGCAGTTTTCTTTATTTAAATAAAAACTTAGTCAAAAGTGACGGCATTTTAATTAAGTTTTTATTAAAAAAATTACCCAAAACGGAGTCATTTTGGATAAGTTAATTTTAAAGCAATTTATGCGCTGACTTCCTCTCCCAATTACTGCTACTCTGCCTTCCGTCTTGCCTTTACAATTACCAAGGCTTGCTTTTACAATTACAAAGACTTGCATTCACAACTACCAAAACTTACATTTACAATTATCAACACAATTTCAAGTTGTATATCTACATTTTTATTTTACCAAATTCTCAATACAAACCGAGCTCTGTCTTCTCATCAAAAGCATTGGTTGGAGTATTAACTTCCAATTCTACATTTAATTACCTAATTATTTAGTAATTATATCATTACTTAATCAATTAAATAGCTAATAAAGTATCTAAATTCCACCTTTTATTATTTAACAATTCCAATTTCCAATTAAGTTTCAATTCAAATTCTTAATTCTTTGGATTAATTTTTTAGAAATTTGTTGAAGTTGTATTATGAATAATTCTTATAGACTTTGGTATTGAATTTACTCATGAATTTATTTTTATATGCAAGGATATGAATTTTTGTTTGAACAATTTATCTAAGTTTTGTTAATGAAAATTCAATTTGATTTTTGTTTCGATTGATATGAAAAATCAATTTGATTTTTGTTTCAAGGTATGAAAACTAGTCGTAGACAATTATAAGGTTGTAATATTATCGTTTCCTTGAATATGCTGCACTCTTTTTATTTGTTGTTGATACATGACATTCTTTTCTCTGGTAGGTAGGTTGAAATCCCTAATAAATTTTAACGAGATCACTTTATGTATATTTTGTAATAACTTCTCTTACATTAATGAGAACTACAGACTTAAAAAAAAAAAAATTGGAGGTATTATTTTGTTTAACAAATTTAGGAACTCTTTTAATGTTGATCCCCTTGTAATATTTTTCTTGATCCACCACGGCTTCAAATTGGGTCATACAAATAAAATAGGAACACCCATTACGTGTTGTGTTGCGTTGCAAGGCCTGGAGAGGTAGTTGTTTCATATAATTAGTGAGTGAATGAGGCTGAAAATGACAACCACAATAACCAAATCGCAATCCCAATCCCAATCCCAATCCCAATCCCAACCCTGTGGCCAGGGATGAGGAGGAATTAATAATAAGTCAATCAATTACTTGAATACCACATTCATTAATATTTTTATTAATTTTTGCTGGAGAGACAGAAACCATAAATATAATATAAATAACACGCGGTTATTGTTTTTGAAGTGAAAAACGTAAATGTAAATATAGTTATTCACCCAAGAGGGCAGGCATACTAAATACTAAATAGGTCTTCCTCTGTGTTTGCGTTTTTGCTTGGAAATTGTGGACACCTGCAAGTTGGAGGTTGACACCCTAGTCCCCCTAGGATGAGGGTGTAGCCGTATACTGATAAGAAGGCCGCGTCTTCCAGACTAAGACCACTCCAACCACTTTTACCCCTTTTATTTACTTACTTACTTCTAACTGTAAGTCATCAAAATTACAGTTTCATACTAAGGCTTTTTTCTTTGCTACTTCTAATCAATCGATCACATTGAAGGATTGTCCCAAAAAAAAAAAAAATCGATCACATTGAAGGTGATTGAATATTTGAGCCACTCAATTCCTATCCGAACTTGTATCTATAACATTGGGCTTGGCGTGTATGCATGGCTTACTAGATTATCAATTACTAAATGATCTAATTACGTACATATTCATATGAGTTTTGTTCTAGATTTTGTATAAAATCATCTATTCATTAGTAAATGATAATCTGTTTTCTGAAGAAATGAGAGACAAACTTATGATCGATGATTTCACTCTAACAAATTCAAGTATGGGATTGACTAGTCATCTTGTTTTCTCTATTTTCTTGGTCTCGTATTATTTACTTAGGTTGTGTTCTTTGAGATTTGATTAAACTCGATCATAAGTAAGGTTTATTTTTATTAATTCAATCTTATAGTAGAATCATCCTTTGAGCTTGGAAGCTTTGTAGTATCGAAATAATCGAGGCAAATCTAGGATCGTGCTCAAAAGTTGATGGTTAAAAGACTAAACTAAAATTATAAATGGTTTTTTTTTTCTCCTCAAATAACGAATCATGCCAATAAATAATGGGTTTTTTTTTCCTCCTCAAATAGCGAATCATGCCAATAAATAAAGACTAATCTGATATCCATGGTGTAATTTGTATAATGGGTTTTAGCCATTTTGGTGGTTGGTACTTGGTATAGAATCCATCGTTACGTAGTGCGTATTGCATGCAATCGATTATGAGGACTTCATTTCATTTTCAGTCTTCATTGTATAAGGCTATATAAGCTAGAGATAGTCCGAATAATTATAGCCACCTAGCTCAATTGATTAACCAGCCAATTTGATTTGTCCTTAGATCGAGATCCAGAAATTGTTCAGAAAATCTTTTCACATAAAGATACGTATCTCAACTCACCACAAAAATACAAGACAAACTCATGTATCACTTTCTTAATTACTGGTATACCACCGATTCAAGATTTTCTGCTATAAATAATAATTTGATTTGCTGGACACCATAATCATACTTATCCTAAGTAACACAAAGTTTTCAGAAATTAACATAACATGACAAATCCAAACTTAATTCACTTAAAAAAAAAAGAAAAAATAAAAAGCATCTCCAAAAGCTTGGTGCGTAGTGTGTTGGGCGGTTTGAAATTAACTAGCTAGTTGTATATATTAAACTGAAAAGTGACCGGCTAAAATTACAATGATTCATTACAAGTCAATTGGATGCTTGTTGGTTTTAACTTTTAATCCTAAAAGTAAGGAATTTAAAAATAAAATTAAGAAAGCTTTATTAGTTTATGAATAATGATCGAGAGATGATGTTTTCTTCCCCCAAGTGAAATGAATCCTTTTGATGCTATTATTTATTTTAATTTTTTTGTAGGGGACAAAAACTTGATTGTATGTGCCGCCATGATAAGGTTCCATATATAATAATATCACTTGGCATTTCACAACAATATAAAATGCAAAGCTTTCCCTAACGGCCGTAACGGTAACTATATAAGAGTATTAAGGTAGGCAATTAGGCAGCCCTAGTAATTATAGGAGACCGAGGAGAAGTTTAGGTTAATCAGTATACACAATTGTTATTTTCATATATTGACAAATTGATCGAAAATCAAAGGGCTTAAATTCATATAATCAATTTCAAAAACTCAACGTATCTGCTCATATATTGACAAGACCCAACCGAAAATACACCTCATGATCCACATTCGAATCCTATTCTCATTTGATAGATAACTAAGATACAAAATTGACTCTCAAAACCCTGTGTATATTTAACAACTCATGCCTCCGTCTTTTAAGTCGCCTCGACTCTCGTGCGACAACTTTATAGGATTTCAAAACCAAAAAAAAATCATATGAGTGGACTTAAAAAGAATACCTTAAAACCAACTTTCCAAAACACCATCAAAATATCTCAGGAACAAAATACTAGATCTTTCTAGATCAATAACACCATAAAAATATCTCATGTACAAAATGACCAATTTGCCCTTGTGTCAAAATTATCGTATTGCCCTTGATCCTTTATAGACCCATTACTGTCTCATTCGACTTCCGATTTTAGCATATCACCTGACTACAAACTCAGAAGTCCGAGGAAAAAAGTCAACTATTTGACTTTTTCAGGGGCATAATCGTCATTTTGCTCAATTTTTCAAATTTTATTTTCTTCGCATGTCCAGGTCATTACATTTTTCCATTAAATTTCATTATATGAAGTTTATCAACCAGATGAACTTAGTATAAACGGTTATGAAATATCAATATATTTCACTCCGTCGAAACTACCTTAATATCACAATAAATTCACAAATATAAACATAAATTAATTAAGCATATTACAGAGTTTACAATTTTTTAAATTTCCTAACATGCTTTATAATTTTCTAATATTTTTTCCCAATTTTTCTAATTTCCTAACATATTTTTTAATTTTCTATAAAATCACATAATACATGAAAATGAAAAGGGCTTATTATCTTGACATATCCTTACATCAAGTTTTAATCTTGGATTTAACCCTTACCCACTCCACCATATAACACAAATTATTAGTTGAGTCAAAGATTGATCATCATATGCTTCAATATACGATTCTTAACTTGATAAAATCGATATCAGAACTATATAACTAAAGAATCTCAACCTATAATTAATGTTGATATATGGAAACCACCTAGAATGTTGATGGAGATCACTCCACTTAATATTAAACTGAGAGAGACGAGAGAGAGAGAGAGAGAGAGAGAGAGAGAGAGAGAGAGAGAAGAGAGATAGAGAGAGAGAGACGAGAGAGAGAGAGAGAGAGAGAGAGAGAGAGGAGAGAGAGAGAGAGAGAGAGAGAGAGAGAAAGGTTTCACTAATTGTTAATATTTTGTCATGCATAATTGTGAACCACTCCTTCCTTTAATTATTCACGATATTCATTTAATATGGCATCAAATTCTTACGAGAAAAAAAACCTCACTTAAGAAAGAAAAAGAAAATTACAGTCTATAGTTTTTTTTTGTAGTTCTTTCTTTAAAGTAAAAAAAAAAATCATCAAATTGGCATGAATGTTCTTAATAATAATTGAATAAATAAAAGATTTCTAATATTGATAAATTTTTACCGGGATGATTTTATAAAGAAAAAACCACAAATGAATAGAATTCAAACGAATTGTTAACACCATGCATATTTCATATCACCAATAATTCTTCATCTTATATATATATATATATATATATATATATTACCTCAAACCTCAAACCAAAAAAAGAATAATGTGGGTTTTAACCTCAAACCTTAAAAAGAATAATGTGGATGTTAAAAACTGTGGAGGAAAGAAAACATTTAAAAATCTTGAAAGAATCAAAAACATTTGCACCTCTCCATGTTACTCCACGTTTGGTAGCATCACAATATAAGAACCCTAATCTGAATACTTTAATTTAAATAAATATTTATTCCCCCCTAGAAAACAATAAATTAAAGAAAACAAAAAACATGAACCCTAATTGCTGACTGCTCCCATACCACCCCCACTCAGGCAATGACTTTGCATGGTCAATTATTTTTTCATAACTCATTTAAACTTTCAGAAGAATCAAAACCCTCTCCTCAAAATGCTTCAATGCTTCAATGCCAATGCTTTGTGTGTGTTTCCTGATCTTGCACCAGCCACAAAGCCCTCAATGATCAAGCCTCTTTAGAATACCATATCCTTTTGGACCCTTCCCCACTACCAAAGGCCTTCTATTGTTAATTTATAAAAAATTAAGAGCCAATAAACCTCTACACCCTACCTTAATTCATTATTAATTATCTAATTATATATAATAATACACACTTAAAATATTAGCCCTACATGTGCACCCCATACCATACAAATACAATGGAGTCATGGACCAATCCATTTCCAATGTTCCATGCTAATAATTGTACCACCAACTTATATACAAATATATATTATTGTAACTTTGTTTATGAATAATGAAGAGTGACCAAAACCCCCTTATATTAAAAACAAATACTATTTGATTTGTTTCCTTCATGATACAAGTAGTTATTCCATAATACTTGTAAAATACTGTTTAATATATAAACATAAACAACCTTATAAAAGTAAGAAACAAAAATTTATACATATGATTTTTTTTGAAGCACATCAACACCAAACTGTTGAAACACTAAATATTCCAGTTTAGAATTACGTCTTATCCAATCATCAAGTATTATGTGTCCTTATTTGTACTTGTGTGACTAGGAATAGCAGTAGGTTGTCGGTTAGGGATAGGCACCGATGTGGTGCTGACCTAAAGGCTTAAGTTTTCCGATGATCAAGTCAGTAAGTGTGTTCGAAAGAAGTTACAGTATGTGGTAGTTTTGACAAATTAATGGTGAATAGTGAATATTAGTTACTTCATTAGAAATGTGCATCCCTTTTGTAGGAGTAGTTTTCTATTTTTATTTTTATTTGTTATAAATCAATTTGAATAGAAGAGAACAAAGCCTCAACACCAAACCAGCAAGCTGGGAGAAAGAACAAACAAACTACCCATAACCGGTCAACAAGAACAAAACAACAAGCTCAACCAAAGGCAGAGAACCAAGGAACTAAACAACATGGATGTTCCAAACTCTAACTATCTGGACATTATTAACATTTAACTTACCTTTCAAACAAAAATAATCTTAGACGGATCATCTCTAGGATCTGATTGTAAATAATAATAGAGTTCTTCTACTTCTTCTGAAAACCCAATTATTAATTTCCTTCCAAACACAATACACAGTAACTGCTAGAGCCAATTTGTTAATTAGATTGTGAAGAGAGTTTCCTTGACAAAGAATAGAGACCACATCCAGGAAGGATGGCCATAGAGGATTCAACCATGGAATACCGCACTTAAGCAAAACCTGCTGCCAAATGACTCCATTGAATGGGAAATTAAAGAAAAGATGTTCATGTGTCTCAGAAGGACGATTACACAAAATACATAGAAAGTTCGTTTGGAAAGTAAACATGCAAAGACGATCAAGAATTGCAAGGAGACCATTAACCGCAATCCAGAGGATGAAACTAGCTCGGCATATGGAAAGCTTATTCCACACCAAGTGCGCCCAGCAACAGTGTTGCCTCTAATATTCATCGACGCCCAAGCTAACTTGGAGAAGAAAGACCCATTAGGATTTGACAACCAAAAACAGTGATCCTCCCGCGAAGGGGTATAACAAGATCCCTACAAGCAAACCTAATAGTAGCTAACTTCTCATTATTACAGACAAGCCAATTCCAAAAGTCATTAAGAATCACAGAACTAACCTTGCCATTCAAAGGAATGGACATCAACTCTTCTTTACAAGGGAAAACACGCTCGAGCAGAGGACCAAGGGAGCACCAATAATCATGCCAGAAAAAAGACTTTTCCCTATTACCAATCCTGCAAAAAATTAGGGGGTCACCACCTCCCGCATCTTAAGAAATTTTATCCAATTCCACGAGCAAGAGTAAGGAGGATTCATCATCCAAAAGCAGCAATCTCGAATAAAATTCTCCTTGATCCACCTAACCCAAAGATTTTTAGTCTCCTCATAAAAAATGTACCAAATATATCTTGCCATCATGGACATATTGTAACACCCCGGACATTCGAGGACTTTAATATTGTAATTTAATGTATCAATTGACGTTTTTACCCTTGTGAATGGTATGGCCAAATTGTTGACTTTTTGATTTGTGGGCCAAATGGACTTTGACCAATGACCGTGACGTAGTTCGGGACGTCATGAGTTCAAGACAGGTGGCACGTCCATTTCGGACGATCAGGGAAAAAGTTATGACTATCGGAAGTTCAGGGGCATTACCGTAATTGTGACGGTTAGGGCGAAAATGTTGACTTTTCGTTTAACAATTAATTTTCACACGACTCCAGGACCGATAGGTAGGTCTCGACGTCCTGAGTCCGTAGACAGGCGGCACGCCGAAATCGGACTTCGTATGGCTGAGTTACGGGTCTAGAAAGTGAAGGGAAGTTTGGTAATTATTTGAACCAGGGACATTTTGGTCTTTTTGCCCTGGTTACTGTAGCAAACCGCGGGGGACATGGGCGGCAACACCATGTGCGGTGGCTCTGAGTGCGATTTGTTTACTGGTGAGTGTGGGTTGGAAAGTATTGATTGTTTAAACCTTTTTGAAGCATCAAACGTGGTCTGATTCTTCCAGCTACACGATCAAATTGATTAATCGAAATTCGAAGCTTTCGGGGGACAAATTCCAGTGGAAAAATTGGACACCCACGAGCCTCTAGGACGGCTTGAATTTGTTTAAAACTGATTAGGACATGTGTGAGCATCACTCTGATGCAGAGATAACTGAGAACGGGTGAGGAAAACCAGAGAAGCCATTTCTGGAAAAATTGGAGGGAAAATCGGGTTTTGATTTCTGGTGACTGTTGGACCAAACCAAGGCCTGTTTTAGTCTTCTGGGAGTGGTTGGAACTCAACCGCATCAAAATCGAAGGCCATCAGCCACGGCTGAGCTGGGACGGTGACTGCTGTTTTCAGGGAAATCGCAGAGCTTGGGACGACGACCTTCAGGTACTTTCAGACGCAATTGATTGTTCATTTTGGTTCGTTTTGATCCTCTTATACTTCCTGTGAATTTAATTGGACAATGGGTTTGAAACCAGTGAGTTCTGGTGATTGACCCGTTTGGTTAATCACGGGTCGAAGGGCCATTTAAGGATTGAATTTGGATAATTAATAACTCAGAACTTAAATTAGATGTTTAAATAACATGTTAGGATCAAATTGGATTGAAATCGAGTAGGAATTGATGGGTAATCAACCGGGTCAAGCCGCGGGTGGCAGGCCCGAATTACAGACAAACGGGTGAAGGTGCTGACACTGTAGCTACAGTGTCAGGCGCGTGACTTTCACGCGTAGCCACTTTGGGCGGCGCGTGAGGGCGCGTTGGGGCTTATCTCCGATCATGATCAACATGACTTTTATTCCTCTCATTATTCTGAACATTTTTGGTGAATTAACCATGTTGATCTGAGATAGTTTAAAGGGTCAGTTTAGGGCCGGTTGACTCGGGAAACGTGTTGACGGTTTCCCCGAACCGGCTTCTCTTTCGAACTTTCTTTTGAATAAATATTAAGGACTTGTAGTGACCCTTACGTGTGAATTGAACTGACAGGAATTGTACGATAATCTTGGTACAGGTCCGTACGCGCAGATTCGCAGCGGAATCGTACTGTGAGTGGGCCCGTTTTCATTAAACCCTTGCATGCTTAAATGTTTTCTGATTTACTTATATGTTCACATGCTGAAATCTATAAATGGTTTTGATGATATTGAAATTTCGTTTATGGCACGTTTCACGGTATTTGGGCATGAGACCCGTTTGATGAAACGTAACGATCGGTTTAGATTTTACCTATGTATACATATATGTTTGCATGTGGATATCAATAAAATGTATTTGGTACTGCACTGTATAGATCCATCCATACTATACTGTCTCCTTCGGATGAGGTACCCCGGAGTGGTCACGGGCGTCTAGAACGTCCAGCGTCTATGACGCTAAGCATCGGGGATGCTGTAACCGAACAGGGTTCGGGGATTGAACTCGGAATTGAGACCCGAGTGGCACGCGTAGCCTTGTGATTGTGACCTTATTGGACGTCAGGGACGTCAGACATCAGGGATATCGGATTGGAGTGTATAGTGCAGTGGCTAAAATTATGGTTATGGTTTTATTACATGCCTTATGATTCATATTATATTATTTATGATTTTAAATGATGCTGCATGCATGTTTGGAAAAAGGAGGGGTAAATTATATGTTTTACTTATCAAATGATTTTATAAACTTGAGTTTCGGTCCACTCACCCTTAATGTTTTTGGTAACCCCTCCAGGTCGTGATACTGAGGTAGAGCAGGAACCCGAGGCTGAGGCATAGATCTACTTCTGCGTACCTGAACCCCTGCTGGGTGTTGTACCCGCAGGGTATTGTTAGAGTCGTGCTCGCAACTTGTAATTTTGGATTTCATCCCTTGTCTGACATCTGTTTAATTCGGATTTGTTGTATGACTTTAATTTGATTATTTATGCATTTGAGGTTTTGAGGTCAAAATTGGTATGAATTATTGGGTGTCAGACGGGAGCAGGGCACGTCCCCATATGGTTCCAGAGAGGATCGGGGCGGGTCCTGTCACATATTCCATTGGTGAAGGCTACGGATACCCAACCTGTCAGGACCCACCCCGGTTTCACCCCGAAACCCGAGGTAAATCCCGCTCCCGTCTGACTCCCCGACGCAAAACTCAAGTAAAACTCACTCACATTCTAACCAGTCAAACGCAGAAGTAATTAGACACAAAGTCCCGAAGGTAGCATTTACAGGACATAGTACGAACATACAACGAAAATAAAACCGATAACTACACGCACACGAAAGCCTTTACTCTACTCTGGGAACCCTCACGTCACTTCTATGCCTCAGACTCTGCCTCGACGTCAAGACCCCGCGCTAGCTCCACAACCTGGAGGGCAATTTAAAACAGAAAATGTGAGTGGACCAGAAGGTACAAAAGTTCAAAAACCATTTGATAAGAAAACCGAGTTAAACCCTCCGTTTTGAAACCACATGCATAACCAACAGTTATAAACACATTTATAAAATAATCATTATAAACATCATAAGAAACAGAAACACTATAAAATACCATAAGAAACCACACATGAGTATCAG
Organism: Prinsepia uniflora; assembly: GCA_032719365.1. Lineage (NCBI taxonomy): Eukaryota > Viridiplantae > Streptophyta > Magnoliopsida > Rosales > Rosaceae > Prinsepia > Prinsepia uniflora. The sequence continues at coordinate 14,648,655 of CM064862.1, read as the reverse complement.
AAAACTGTATCATAAGCCATAACCACCAAATCATCATTTTCCCGATCAAACCTGCTGGACCTATCCGAGTCTTTAAACTCCCGAGTCTTTAAACTCAAGGCCTACGGGGGAAAATCAATATATATCCGAGTCTTTAAACTCCCGAGTCTTTAAACTCAATCCGGGTCTTTAAACCCAATCCGGCCGGTCCCCCGTCACATATATCCGGGTCTTTAAACCCAATATCCAGATCCAGCAAATCCAATCCCAAAACCATTTAAAAACCATTTATCATTCCACATCCAAACCCGAATCCGAAATCACTGGTCCGATGCCCTTCCCGGCATCCAGAACCGTCATTCCGAACCCAAATCCGGAAATCCACTTTTCAATCCTTTAAAACCAAATTCCAATTGTCAATTTCGATTTCAAAACCAAAACCTTGATTCTCAAAATCATGTTCCAAAATCCCTTGAAATTCCGAAAACATTTCCAAAATCACCCTTTTCTCGAAAAACGTGCAACACATAAAACCATCATAACATATTCAAGAAACATCTAGTCATAAGTAAAACCATAAAATACATTTATAAAAACAGTTATGCATGATCGAGTTTAAGGAAAGGGTCCACTCACAGTACTGAGCCCTACTCGCGTCCCGAACGTCCAGCCCGTTCCTCGGCTTCCTCGGGAAATCCCGATCCTGTCAAACACCGCCAAATTACGTCACTAACATGTCTACGAAGGTTCACCTAAATTCCCTCAAAATTCCCCGAATCCTAAACATAAGAACCCGTGACCCTAAACTTTCACCCTCGCGGAACTCAACTCAAACGACTTCCGATCGATCCGAAACCAACTCCATCGAACTCACAACAACTCCTAGACCAAAAACTATGTTGACCGTTTCTCCCAGAACCGCCGCACGCGCCCCCACGCGCCGCCCAAAGTGGCTGCGCGTGGCCCTCACGCGCCTGCTACAGTGCCACCGTCAACCTCGAGCCAACCCGGTTCGCAACAGGAGCCTGCAACTCGGACCGGCGAGACCTGTTCTCCACCGTCCAGCCACCATTTCACCTCCTTTCTTCACCATCTTCATCGTCCGACCTTAAGCTATCCATCCCCCTCCTCCTTAGAACTCGACACGGCCCCTACACCGTCGACTCAAGCTCGAACCAGACGGCCTGAACTCCCCTGTTTCACGATCCAGCCACTCCGGTCACCCCCCATCACGGTGACTGTCCCAGACTCTTCCTAGGACCTCACTGAACCTAATCCAACTCTTCTAAGCCTTCGACTCAGTCCCTGGGATCACGACTCTTGGATTGAAACAAAACGGAAAAACAGGGCACACAGAGTCCCTCCGTCGCGCCAACCACCACCGTGCACCTCTCGTCACGGCAACACAACCAGACGGTTCCTAGGACTCAACTAAATCCCCTAAACCACTATAGACCCATCGATTCAACCCCTAGACTCACGACTTTCGATTCAAAACTCGACGGGAAAACAGGGCAAGTTTACAAGGATGAGGGATTACCTGCAACCGTCCACTACCGTGCTCGCCGCCGCGGTTCCTGGAGTCCACAACGTCGCCTCAGCCTCCTCTCGAGGTCAATCGCACTTACACACGGCCACAGCACCACCAGCTCCCTCAGTTCCTCTCTGTTTTTCTCTGAAGTTCCCGTGGCTCTCAACTCACTCACACACCACCTGCACACTTCTAACCTTCTCAGCACCACCCCAGCATCTCTCAACCTCCTTCTGATCACTCTTCACTCACCAGAACTCATCAACATCCACGATCACCTTCCAATTTCCTCACCGCCTCACTCTGTTTCTCTGTGTATCGAAGGACTGCACGGTTGCACCCCAATTATTTGGGACCGTGAACACACAGGATTCCACCAGAATCCTCCAGTCCTTCAACACGTGTCACCATCCACTCCACTCCTTATTCCACCTGGTGAAATCCCAGCCGCCCATTTCCTTCTTTCTGCACAAATCCCAATGTGCAGAAAGACTAAAATACCCTCATGTTTACTCATTTTACGGTTTTACCAAACTTCCTAGACCCGTAACTCTCGCCTCGTATGTCCGATGAATACGTGCCGCCTGTCATCGAACTCGGGACGACGAGATCTATCTAACGGTCTTAGGTCAACTTACCAAAACCCGTTCGTATAAAAAGTCAACGTTTCCCCCCTAATTTCGCCAAATTACGGTTATGCCCTCAACATTCCGAACATCACAACTTCCTCCTCGGATGTCGGAATCGGGCATGCCACCTGCCTACAGATTCGTAACGTCCTCAACTACGTCCTGGTCACTGGTCAACTCCCATTTGACCACCCAAAATAAAAGTCAACATTTCTGCCCGACCCAGGGGCAAAATCGTCATTCTAAGTTCCCGGACCCCTCGGGACCACCTAACCCTTGCTTAACCTTACTAATCACACCTTAATCACTCTACTAATCCCAATTCTCGGAACGGGTTGTTACACAACCCACCTTCAATCTTAGGTTTGCACACAACATGACAGGACCCGCCCCGATCCCCCTGGGACCACCCGGGACGTGCCCTGCTCCCGTCTGACACCCAACGTTAAAATACCAAAAATACCCTTATTGAATATAAAATGCATAAAGAAAATCCATAGTTAAGTCATACATAGCACACCACACAAATACTCAAATACAAATAGTGTCAGACAAGGGATGGTTCCCGAATACAGTTTATTGAGCACGACTCTAGACACACTACGTGCCAACCTACCCAGCAGTAGGGTTCAGGTACGCAACGTAAACCTATGCCTCTTCCTCCTCGGGATCCTCCTCCTCCTCCTCGGGATCCTCCTCCTCGATAGCACTACCTGGAGGGGTAGTAAAACAACAAAGGTGAGTGGGCCGAAACTCAAGGTTTACAAAGTAGTTTACCATTTCGAAAACATATAGCTTTTCCCCTCCGTTTTCCGAAAAGACATGCATAGTATCAAAACCACAAAACCATATAGTCATAAGCAGAATAATATCAACATAATATAATCTTAGTCACTGCACTATACATCCCAACCCTGACATCCCAGATGCCTGACGTCCCAGACGCCCAATAAGGTCACAGTCTCAAGGCTACGCGTGCCACCCGGGGTCTCAATCCCGAGTCCAAATCCCGAACCTAGTCCGAGCATGGCATTCTAGATGCCTGACGTCCCAGACGTCCAATAGTAGCAATCCTGCTCCTGAGTCACTCTACGGTCCGGTCCCTCCGTAGAATGACTCCTCACAGGCAATGCGCCGTGACCGCTCCGGTGTACCTACATCCGGAGGAGATAGAATCCTAGGGTAGATCTATACAGTGCAGTACCACAGATGATATCGAGTTCCATTATACATATATATGACTCCAAACCATTTATAAACAACCAGACGGGTCTCATGCCCAAACATCGTAATACGTGCCATAAATCATACACAAGCTGAACAGATAATTTTACTCAAATCACATATAGATATAGGAGAAAGTAAAACAGTTATGCATGCCGAAGTTTAGTGAAATCAAAGGCCCACTCACAGTACAATCCCGCTGCACTCCCGAGCGTAAAGCCCGTCCAAGGTTTAAAGTACAATTCCTGTCACGCCCAAAACATACGTAAAGGTCACTTTAAGTCCCTACTAAACAACTACGAAACCCTAGACTGAAACCGGCCCGGGAAAGCCGTCCGAACACGCTTCCCAAGGCATCAAACCCTAATTTGACCAACTTAACGATCTCCGATCGACACGAAACCACCGCCATTGAATCCGTATCGTCGAAACCTTGAAAATGGCACTGGTCCCACACAAAACACTGTTCACACGCGCCCCCCACGCGCCGGTCAACCCTCTGGTCAACAGTGCTACAGTGATGCTGACGTCAGCATGACGTCACTGCTGACGTCAGCATGACGTCATCACTGACAGTGTCAGAGGACACGTGTCAACAGTCCATTGGTCCCTGGTCTGACAATATTCTGACATGATGACATCATCATGACGTCACTGCCGACGTCAGCATGATGACGTCATCAGCTACAGTGTCGGGTCTGCGAATCGGGTCACCGCAGACCCACGGTTCGACCCGATCACAGATCGTGATTCCGACCACCAAAATCGATGGGGTTTGTTCCTATGGACTCGTCTGAACATGTTCAATGGCTCTGTGTGATCAAAACTGGATTTTAAGATCAAGGAATCACCTGAAAAACGACGGGGAAATGGCTGCCGGTTTTGGTCCGTCTTCTCCGGCGAGCCGTCACGTTTCCAGCCACCAACTCAGGTCCAAAACGTTCGTCTAGTCCCCTAGGTTAAGTCTCAAAAACAACCAAGCAAATGCAACGTTAAAAACGGACGGTTTGAGGCAGGGAAGGAAAATCGGCCATTACGGGTTTGCAGGCTTACCGCCGCCGTGTCGCCGCCGTGGGCTGCCCAGTCCAGTCCTACGCCGTCCAGAGGTCACAATGGTCCTAGCCCTAGGTTAGTTCGAGCCCAGACGTCGTGGTTTGGATGGTCTGAAGATTTTGGGCTGCACGGGTCCTCACGGGTTTGTGGGTTTTCCGGCCGTGCAGGGTGGCCGTGGTGGCGTTGGCCGGTGTCTGGTGGTGGTGGTGCACGGTCTGGTGCTGCCTGATGAAGAAGGTTGGGTGGTTAGCTGCTGGTGTGATTGTTTGAAGGGTGGGAGGTTGCACGGTTTGAAGGAAGGAATGAAAATGAGGAAATAAGTCTCTGATGGCTTAAGAACAGAAGGAGAAATAGAATGGATGGCTGTGATTCATCCTGAATGAAGAGTGAAGGGTGAGGATTTAAGGAAAAGAAATTAATTAATTAATCCTATGGCAGACCAAGATCCAGAATGTTGGGGATGATGTGGATGGGGTAGATGAGTGACATGTGTCACTCATCAAGGGTCCAGATTGATTGGGTTAAAGTAAAACAGATTATAATATTTTATTATTAATTTAAGTTCCGAGTCTCGGTTAGTTCGGTTACGTTCTTGACCATAACTTTTTCGTCGTAAGTCCGATTTCAGCGTGCCGCCTGTCTACGGATTCGTATCGACGAGACCTACGGAACGGTCATTGGCCCTCGTCCGTTGGACTTCCCGGGTCAAAAGTCAACATTTGGCCCCCAAATGGCCAAATTACCAAAATGCCCCTCGACTTCCGAACGTCACAACTTCTTCCTCGAACGTCGGAATCGAACGTGCCACCTGCCTATGAACTCGTGACGTCCTAAACTACGTCACGGTCACGTGTCAAAGTCCTAAATACTTCCCGAGGTAAAAGTCAACTTTTCCCCCCCCTCAGGGGCAAAACGGTCAATTTACAATAAAATAATAATTACGAAAGTTCGGGTCGTTACAATCTACCCACCTTACAGAAATTTCGTCCTCGAAATTTACTCGAATAAAAACGGGTACTGCTCCCTCATCAAGTCTTCGGGTTCCCACGTCGCCTCCTCGACGTCATGGTTCCTCCATAGCACTTTCACCAACCGAATCGTCTTGTTTCTCAGAACCTTGTTCTTCTGATCCAGAATCTGCACTGGTTTCTCTTCAAAGCTCAGATCAGTCATCAGTTCTACTGGTTGTTCCGGCAAGGCATGTGAATCGTCCCGTAGGTATTTCCGTAACATGGACACATGGAAAACATCGTGCACTCTGGCAAGTTCTGGAGGTAATGCCAACCGGTATGCCACTAGTCCAATCCTCTCAATGATCTCGAACGGTCCAAAGTAACGTGGACTCAACTTCCCGCGTCGGCCAAAACGGATAATTCCTTTCCATGGAGATAACTTAAGGAACACAAAATCTCCAACCTCGAATTCCAAGTCTCGAATTCGTCGATCCGCATAGCTCTTTTGGCGATCCTGTGCTGCCTTCAATCTTTCCTTGATAATTCGAACTGTTTCCTGGGTTATGTCCATCAAATCCGGTCCTAAAGCTGCTCGCTCTCCTACCTCCATCCAACAGATAGGTGTCCTGCACTGTCGGCCATACAGTGCCTCGTAGGGTGCCATCCCGATACTTGCCTGATAACTGTTGTTGTATGCGAACTCCATCAAAGGCAAATGGGTATCCCACGAATCCTGAAACTGCAGTACACAAGATCTCATCATGTCCTCCAGTGTCTGGATAGTCCTCTCTGACTGCCCATCGGTCTGTGGGTGGAACGCTGTGCTGAAATGTAAGTTTGTACCCAAGGCGTTCTGTAAACTTCGCCAGAACCTAGATGTGAAACGCGGATCTCGATCAGACACTATCGACTCCGGCGTACCATGAAGTCGAATGATCTCCTTCACAAACAGCTGAGCCAGTCGGTTTGGCTTAAATGTCTCCTGTACTGGTAAGAAATGAGCTGACTTGGTCAATCGGTCGACAATCACCCAAACTCCATCGCATCCCCTCTGAGTCCTTGGCAACTTGAAGACAAAGTCCATGGTAATGTGATCCCACTTCCACTCGGGAATCGGAAGCGGTTGCATTGCTCCATACGGTCTCTGCCGCTCGGCCTTGACCTGCTGACAGGTCAAACATCTGCTCACGAACACTGCAATATCCTTCTTCATTCCTGCCCACCAATAGTGGTCCCGGAGGGTACGGTACATCTTTGTACCTCCCGGATGCATGGCATAAGCCGAACTGTGGGCTTCCTCGAGAATTTCTTCCCGTAACTCTGCCACTGCAGGAACACACAAACGGCCCAGTTTCACCAGAGCTCCATCTGGTCGAATAGTAAAGTCCTGCCTCTCGTCTGCTTCGACCTCGATCCTGTAGATACAAAGTGTCGGATCCTCCAATTGTGCCTCGATGATCCGATCGACGAGCACAGGTCGTACATGAAAACTGGCCAACAAAGCTCCCTGCTCATCCATCCCCAGCATAACTCCAGCTTTTCGGAGTTCCACTAGCAAAGGAAGGTACACCAGCCTCAGGTGTGCAATCGATCCTGCTGACTTCCTACTGAGTGCGTCTGCCACAACGTTCGCCTTCCCTGGATGATATTCAATCGTACAATCGTAATCCTTGATCAGTTCCAACCACCGTCGCTGCCTTACGTTCAGCTCCTTCTGAGTGAACAAATGCTTCAAACTCTGATGATCGGTGAAGATCCTGCAAGTCACCCTGTACAGATAATGTCGCCAGATCTTTAAAGCGTGAACCACCGCCGCCAACTCCAGATCATGCGTAGGGTAGTTCAGCTCATGTGTCTTTAGTTGTCTCGATGCATAAGCGATAACTCTGCCATTCTGCATCAGCACGCAACCCAAACCTTGCAACGATGCGTCACTGTAGACTTCGAACTCTCCACTGTTATCCGGCAAAGCAAGAACAGGTGCGGTAGTTAACCGACGTTTCAATTCTTGATAACTCTGCTCACACCGTTCATCCCAAACAAACTTTACTCCCTTCCTGGTTAAACGAGTCAACGGTGCAGCAATACTAGAGAAGCCCTCAACAAATCTCCGGTAGTATCCTGCCAAACCAACGAAACTCCGTACCTCTGTCACGGTTGTCGGTCTACCCCAATTTGTCACCGCTTCGGTCTTCTGGGGATCCACGCTAATCCCGTCTGCTGACACTACATGTCCCAGAAAACCAATGCTGGTTAGCCAAAACTGACACTTACTCAGCTTGGCGTATAACTGGTTCTGCCTCAGCTTCCCTAACACCGAACGTAAGTGTTCCTCATGAGCTTGAGCACTCCTCGAGTACACAAGGATGTCATCAATGAACACGATCACGAACTTATCCAAATAAGATCGGAAGACCCTATTCATTAGATCCATGAATGCTGCTGGAGCATTCGTCAAGCCGAAAGGCATCACAAGGAATTCATAATGCCCATATCTGGTCCGAAATGCTGTCTTCGGGACATCTCCTTTAGCAATCTTCAACTGGTGATAACCAGATCGTAAATCTATCTTCGAGAAGTACTGTGCTCCCCGCAGTTGATCAAAGAGATCATCAATCCTGGGTAAGGGGTACTGGTTCCTTACCGTGACCTTGTTGAGCTGTCGATAATCCACACACAAACGGAGGCTCCCCTACTTCTTCTTCACAAATAATACTGGTGCTCCCCACGGTGATGTACTCGGTCGGATGAATCCCAAGTCCACCAACTCCTGCAATTGGATCTTCAGTTCCCGTAACTCCGCTGGTGCCATCCGATATGGTGCCTGCGATATAGGTCGTGTGCCGGGAAGTAGTTCAATCGTGAACTCAATCTCCCGATGTGGTGGTAAACCAGGCAAATCTTCCGGGAACACATCCGGAAATTCCCGCACCACAGGTATATCATCGGCACCCGAAGTATCACTATTCGTCGTCACAACATGCGCCAGATAACCCTGGCATCCCTTCTGTAGAAGCTTCGTAGCGGCAAGTGAAGAAATTACTTCAGGTAGCGAACCGTCGCGCTCTCCCTGAAAAGTAACCTCCGGCAAACCCGGACTTCGCAGAATCACCCGCCTACTACAACAGTCGATGAGCGAACCGTGCTCAGTCAACCAATCCATTCCCAAGATAACATCAAAGTCATGGATATCCATCAGGATTAGATCAGCTAGCAGATCTACATCCTCCACCCTTACTGGGCATCTCCGGATCACCTGATTCACGATGTACACAACGCCCATCGGTGTACCAACACCCATTTCACTATCCAAGGCTGACACCTCACGATCTAACATACCCGCACAACTTTTCGAAATAAAAGAATGAGTAGCCCCAGCATCCATTAATACCCGTACAACAATATTTGAGATATGAAGAGTACCTGTAACCACACCAGGGGCTGACCTCGCCTGCTGCTGAGTCACTGCAAAAACACGAGCTCGGGGTCCCGCAGTCTGTCCGCGCCCACGCGCGCCACGCTCAGCACTCTGTCCTCGGCCTCTGGAAGGGTGAGAAGCCGAACTCTGTGTCACACTAACACCTTTAGTCTCGTTGTTCCTTGACAACAAATGGCAATCTCGGGCATAGTGGCCCGCTCCTCCACAAGCAAAGCAATTAACTGTCCTCGGTCCATCCCAAGACCCTCCTGATGTACCACTCCAAGCCTGATGCTGTCCAGAACTGAATCTCGATCCACCCCTCTGAGAGTTCCCATGTCGACCTGACCAGCCACGACCACGTAGAGATGAGGGTGCTCCTCGGTAATTTCCCCCCTTAGAGATCTTTGGGCCGGTTGGTCCAGGATGTGGACGATCCCGGCGCTGCCCCTCGCCTGATGATTGTCGCGCCTGGTGTGCCGCCAGACTGGCCTCGACACGAACTGCAGCGTCGACCATGTCCCTCAGAGTCGCGTAACTAGTAGCCGTCACACTTGCCCGCAACTCCCCTCGGAGTCCCAACTCAAATCTTTGACATTTTTCCTCCTCAGTACTCACGAAAGCTGCGGCAAAACGGGAAAGCTTCCCGAAGGTCTGCTCGTAATCTGCCACGGACATATCTCCATGTTCCAGCCGCAGGAACTCTGCCTCTCGTGCCATGCGAAATGAACGCGGGTAATACTGATCTAAGAATCGGGCACGAAAGACCTCCCATGTGGTGGTGTGAACGGTCCACCCGGACATCTCAAGACCATGCCACCATTGATAAGCCCCGCCTTCCAGTAAGAAGGCCGCCAATGCCACCCGCTCGCCGGGTGGGCAATGCATCACGGTGAAGATTCTTTCCCATTTCGCAATCCACTCATGGGCATCCTCGGGGTTTGATCCCCCGCTGAACGGTGTGGCTCCCAACCTTTGAGCCCGCTCAATGCTAGCACATTCCATCTCTCTCGCGATTTCCTCGTCAGTTCGTATTTGAGGAATTCTCCTTGGAGGCATAACCCGCTGTTAAGAGGCATAGATTAGATACTGACATCGTTTAAACTAAGTACTGACCACTAGTCTAGCATGCTGACCACAACCTAGTGCTCTGATACCAAGTTGACAGGACCCGCCCCGATCCCCCTGGGACCACCCGGGACGTGCCCTGCTCCCGTCTGACACCCAACGTTAAAATACCAAAAATACCCTTATTGAATATAAAATGCATAAAGAAAATCCATAGTTAAGTCATACATAGCACACCACACAAATACTCAAATACAAATAGTGTCAGACAAGGGATGGTTCCCGAATACAGTTTATTGAGCACGACTCTAGACACACTACGTGCCAACCTACCCAGCAGTAGGGTTCAGGTACGCAACGTAAACCTATGCCTCTTCCTCCTCGGGATCCTCCTCCTCCTCCTCGGGATCCTCCTCCTCGATAGCACTACCTGGAGGGGTAGTAAAACAACAAAGGTGAGTGGGCCGAAACTCAAGGTTTACAAAGTAGTTTACCATTTCGAAAACATATAGCTTTTCCCCTCCGTTTTCCGAAAAGACATGCATAGTATCAAAACCACAAAACCATATAGTCATAAGCAGAATAATATCAACATAATATAATCTTAGTCACTGCACTATACATCTCAACCCTGACATCCCAGATGCCTGACGTCCCAGACGCCCAATAAGGTCACAGTCTCAAGGCTACGCGTGCCACCCGGGGTCTCAATCCCGAGTCCAAATCCCGAACCTAGTCCGAGCATGGCATTCTAGATGCCTGACGTCCCAGACGTCCAATAGTAGCAATCCTGCTCCTGAGTCACTCTACGGTCCGGTCCCTCCGTAGAATGACTCCTCACAGGCAATGCGCCGTGACCGCTCCGGTGTACCTACATCCGGAGGAGATAGAATCCTAGGGTAGATCTATACAGTGCAGTACCACAGATGATATCGAGTTCCATTATACATATATATGACTCCAAACCATTTATAAACAACCAGACGGGTCTCATGCCCAAACATCGTAATACGTGCCATAAATCATACACAAGCTGAACAGATACTTTTACTCAAATCACATATAGATATAGGAGAAAGTAAAACAGTTATGCATGCCGAAGTTTAGTGAAATCAAAGGCCCACTCACAGTACAATCCTGCTGCACTCCCGAGCGTAAAGCCCCGTCCAAGGTTTAAAGTACAATTCCTGTCACGCCCAAAACATACGTAAAGGTCACTTTAAGTCCCTACTAAACAACTACGAAACCCTAGACTGAAACCGGCCCGGGAAAGCCGTCCGAACACGCTTCCCAAGGCATCAAACCCTAATTTGACCAACTTAACGATCTCCGATCGACACGAAACCACCGCCATTGGATCCGTATCGTCGAAACCTTGAAAATGGCACTGGTCCCACACAAAACACTGTTCACACGCGCCCCCCACGCGCCGGTCAACCCTCTGGTCAACAGTGCTACAGTGATGCTGACGTCAGCATGACGTCACTGCTGACGTCAGCATGACGTCATCACTGACAGTGTCAGAGGACACGTGTCAACAGTCCATTGGTCCCTGGTCTGACAATATTCTGACATGATGACGTCATCATGACGTCACTGCCGACGTCAGCATGATGACGTCATCAGCTACAGTGTCGGGTCTGCGAATCGGGTCACCGCAGACCCACGGTTCGACCCGATCACAGATCGTGATTCCGACCACCAAAATCGATGGGGTTTGTTCCTATGGACTCGTTTGAACATGTTCAATGGCTCTGTGTGATCAAAACTGGATTTTAAGATCAAGGAATCACCTGAAAAACGACGGGGAAATGGCTGCCGGTTTTGGTCCGTCTTCTCCGGCGAGCCGTCACGTTTCCAGCCACCAACTCAGGTCCAAAACGTTCGTCTAGTCCCCTAGGTTAAGTCTCAAAAACAACCAAGCAAATGCAACGTTAAAAACGGACGGTTTGAGGCAGGGAAGGAAAATCGGCCATTACGGGTTTGCAGGCTTACCGCCGCCGTGTCCCCGCCGTGGGCTGCCCAGTCCAGTCCTACGCCGTCCAGAGGTCACAATGGTCCTAGCCATAGGTTAGTTCGAGCCCAGACGTCGTGGTTTGGATGGTCTGAAGATTTTGGGCTGCACGGGTCCTCACGGGTTTGTGGGTTTTCCGGCCGTGCAGGGTGGCCGTGGTGGCGTTGGCCGGTGTCTGGTGGTGGTGGTGCACGGTCTGGTGCTGCCTGATGAAGAAGGTTGGGTGGTTAGCTGCTGGTGTGATTGTTTGAAAGGTGGGAGGTTGCACGGTTTGAAGGAAGGAATGAAAATGAGGAAATAAGTCTCTGATGGCTTAAGAACAGAAGGAGAAATAGAATGGATGGCTGTGATTCATCCTGAGTGAAGAGTGAAGGGTGAGGATTTAAGGAAAAGAAATTAATTAATTAATCCTATGGCAGACCAAGATCCAGAATGTTGGGGATGATGTGGATGGGGTAGATGAGTGACATGTGTCACTCATCAAGGGTCCAGATTGATTGGGTTAAAGTAAAACAGATTATAATATTTTATTATTAATTTAAGTTCCGAGTCTCGGTTAGTTCGGTTACGTTCTTGACCATAACTTTTTCGTCGTAAGTCCGATTTCAGCGTGCCGCCTGTCTACGGATTCGTATCGACGAGACCTACGTAACGGTCATTGGCCCTCGTCCGTTGGACTTTCCGGGTCAAAAGTCAACATTTGGCCCCCAAATGGCCAAATTACCAAAATGCCCCTCGACTTCCGAACGTCACAACTTCTTCCTCGAACGTCGGAATCGAACGTGCCACCTGCCTATGAACTCGTGACGTCCTAAACTACGTCACGGTCACGTGTCAAAGTCCTAAATACTTCCCGAGGTAAAAGTCAACTTTCCCCCCCCCCCCTCAGGGGCAAAACGGTCAATTTACAATAAAATAATAATTACGAAAGTTCGGGTCGTTACACAACATCCCAAGAAATCTTGGCATGGTAGGACCCCGAGTTTTGGCCAAACAAAAGGAAGCAACAAAAAATTGTCTTAATGTCCCTAAGAATTTTCTTTGGGATGAATAAATGAGAAATCCAAAACACCAAAATGCTGCTCAAAACGGCTTGAATAAGTAGTAGCCGACCAGCAAAGGAAGGGGCCCGATGTTCCCACGCCTTTATACGGATACAGACGCGTTCAATGAGATGGGCACAATTGATGAAGTTTAGCTTAGAAGTTATGATAGGGATATCGAGATATCGGACTGGAAATATTCCTTCCTGAATACCAAAGCATCTCAACAACAAAAACTTGAAATCACCCCCAATTCATGTGGAGAAAAACTTACATTTACCCAAATTTGTCATTAGAATAGAAATATTAGAGAAAAGATCGATAGCTCTCTTAATGACCATGAGCGAGTTTATATCTCCATGGGAAAAGATAATTAGGTCATCTGCAAAGGAAAGATGAGCGAGCTTGGTTTTATCACACCTCCAATGAAACCTGAAAGTAGGATTATTCGAGATAGCATTTTCCATAACGGGGGAGAAAATATCCATTGCAATCACAAATAAATAAGGGGTCACCTCGTCGAAACCTGCGTTTCCCAAGGAAGAACCCAGCGAGCTCCCGATTCACGGCAATTGAAAACCAAGCACTAGAAACACACATTTTGATCCAAGCAATGAATGGAGCATGGAAACGAAAAAGCGTCAAGAACACCAAAGATAAAGTTCCAAGAAACCGAATCATAAGCTTTAAGTATGTCCACCTTAATTGTGCATCACGGGATCTTGAATCTAAATGGTAGCCCTTAAACAATTCTTGCACCAGCAAAATGTTGTCCCTAATTCTTCGACCCCCAATAAAAGCTGACTGATTAGCAGAATGAGGGAAGAAATAGCATGTTTGATACGATTGGAGATGATTTTGGACACAATTTTATAAATTGTATTGCGACAAGAGATAGGATGGAAGTTTCCCATGGAATTCGGATTCTGAACCTTGGGAATCAATGTGATAATGGTGGAATTTGTCTCCCCTAATACTTATTTAAATTAAAATCCACACAATTTTATAAAGAAGTGTTCAATTCTTGTAGGAATAGTTGAGGTGGTCTTGATGAATTGTTTTGATGGGTAATAAATGTACATTTGTTTTGGTGCTAACACGTGACATATAGATGGAAAGTGAACATGTATCCACATGTCATTTCATATTTGACCAATTGCTAATGTCATTAGGCTATCTGAGCTTGGCCCAAATTACCTTTCCAAATGTGTAGTTATTTTGGGCTGTGAACGTGTAGCCCATTGAATTTGGTCTAATATAATATCAATAATTTTATCTATAAAAATAAATTACCTCACGAATCAATATTTGTTTTGTTATTTTTGTTATTAGAAAACTTTTGGTTTTTTATTTTCTTGATTGGTAAGGGATTATTCCACGTACATGGCAATTACAATACAACTACGAAGGTAGAAAAAGAAAGGTTTAGAAGCAAGGTACATGTGCCGAACTGTACTTTATGGCAATTACAATACAAGGACGAAGGTAGAAAAAGAAAGGTTTAGAAGCAAGGTACATGTCCGAACTGTAATTTATTTATAAACACTACTAGGCTAGTGCTATTAGTGACTTATACATAAAAAGGGTTTTTGTAAATGATTGAGTCAAGTCTAAAATATTCCCCTATTTATTTATTAAAAAAATTAGTAATAAACTATACCTCTGATGTTGAGGTTTAAGTGTAAGAAGCATCTAATCCAATCCACTACAAATTTTATTTTAATTTGATTTGATATAGCGTGTGACGCAACCACCTTTGCAAGTTGAAGAAATAAAAAAAGCAAAAGGGCCAAAGGAGCGAAGAGGCAAAGGGCAAAGGCAAATAAGTCGAGATGAAAAGAAAGAAAAACATGTATTTCCTATTTTGCCCAAAGCCAAGCCAGGCCCACCTCCAATCCTATCAAAATGTATGTAATCCACATTCTACTCCTTCTCCTACTAGACAGACTACTAGTTACTAAATCGTCCCCACAATCAAAAGCAAATAATCCAACGGCGGAGGAACATCCTGCGCGGAAACACGGAGCCGCTCTCGCCCAACTCTTTGGAATCTCCTCATTCCCACTCTCTCTCTCTCTCTCTCAATCCTCTCGTCACACCCACCAAATTACTAATCACACCCCACCCCCACCACGCCACGCCACGCCACGCCACGCCACGCCACAATCACTTATCTCTTTTTAGTTTCCATTTCTTTATATAACACCCTCCTCAGCCCTCTCTGGCCACCTTAGCTAAAATTTCCTCTGCTCCCTTTCTCTCCCTGCAGCACTACAACCTCCCTCCCCCCTCCCTCTACTTTTCTTGGGCCCAAAGAAATCCCACTCCTTCTACCATTCATGTAATTCAATCTTCTGACATCATCACAACCAAACTTCTTTACCAACAACGATCAATCACATCATGAGCTGCAACGGCTGCCGTGTTCTTCGAAAAGGCTGCAGCGAATCCTGCATGCTCCGTCCCTGTCTGCAGTGGATCGAAACCCCCGAGGCACAAGGTCACGCTACCGTCTTCGTCGCCAAATTCTTCGGCCGCGCCGGCCTCATGTCCTTCATCTCCGCCGTCCCCGATTCCCAACGACCCGGTTGCTACTTCTTACCATCTTCCTACTTTTTCTTTAACTTCCACCCCTCAATTTTTAATGGTGCTTCCCAATTTTCTAATTTTGTCTTCTGGTTTTCTCCAGTTCTGTTTCAGTCTCTCTTGTTCGAAGCTTGCGGACGTACAGTCAACCCGGTCAACGGAGCGGTGGGCCTGCTCTGGACCGGAAACTGGCACGTGTGCCAGGTGGCGGTCGAGACAGTGCTCCGCGGCGGTACTCTGCGGCCGATTCAGGAGCTCCTCGGCGGAGCCTCGACTCCCGATGAGGCCTCCGAGGCTGACGGTTCCGGCGTTGTCACCAACAACTGTGCGGACATGTGGAGGCTCCGAGATCCGAGTCAGCACTCCGGGACTACGTCCCGGTTCACAAGCTCTCGTTCCGGCAAGGCCTCATCCCCCAAACGCAAGCGACCCGCCGACGAAGAGTCATCTACAAAGGTATTCCAGCTGCAGCAACACGCGGATCTGGATCTCCGGTTGACCCCGAGCCTAACGTTCAGATCCAAGCCCAAACCCGAGTCCCGACGACCCGGTACGCCGTCCATGAACTCCGAAGAGTCCGTGGTCACCACGTGCTTCGATAGCGGGTTTGCAGACCAGCCGTACTCTTATGGAGTCGGAGCAGAGAGGAGGCTGCTGAATTTATTCCCCTGAGTCTCTCACTTCAAACCACCATTTTTTTTATGAATCTGACGTTCACACGGACAGATAATCGGATATATACTCACGCCACCCATCTCTCTACCGCAGTATCCCCATTTTGTTTCTTGGGCTTTTCCCGGAATCCAAGCCCGGCGAGTTTTTGTTGATCTCCGGCGGCACAGGATTTGTCTCTGTTTTATCTTACTGTTTATTAGAGAAAAACAGAGAGAAAGATGAAAGTTTGTCGGTGGTCCTTGGTTCATTTTCTTTTTAATCAGTAGCCTTTTTTGTTTAGCTCCTAGCTAGCAATATGAGTACTTTGTCTCTCTGTGTGACATGAAATAATAATATGAATGCTAATTAATTGTAATCTTCATCTTTTCCATTTTCAGAATTTCTTAGATGATAGAGTTCCTTGACTTTCTTCACAGGCTATGAATGCTCAGAATTTTCTGGTTGAACAACCTTCATCCTTAACTCATCAACTTGCACAATGCGTTGGAGGTGACTCACACCAAACCCAATTTTGCCCCAATAATTATTATTTTTGGTGCACAAATTACACATTAATTAACCCCAATTATCTAAACTCTTAACTCAATTTTATGGGTCTCCCTTTTAATTCCCTTTAATGCATTTGGTTGATCAAGTTAAATTGCATTTGGATTTTGGTGAAAAGTGTTTCTAGGTCATTGAAGTCTGAAGGTTTGGATCGGTTCAGTTGGATCATTGGTCCAATTAGTCAAATGTACTGGGTTTTTGTTTCTAATTTGCAGAGGCTCTCTGATTGGTAATCGGAAATTGGAAATTGGAATTTAGCAAAGGGGTTGTTTGAGAAATTGAGTTGGTGATTTGATAAGGCACGTATAGATATGATAATTTTTATTTGAATGGTTGCATAGTTGGACACAACTCATATCGATGCTCATATCTTCTGTCAGGTGTTTGGATCATTCAACAGCTTGGATCTTGGAACCATAAAATCTCCCAATATTCCAATTTACTAGACAAACGGTCCACACATACCCTCTTGTGGTCTTCTTCCTCAACAAGTGTCATCACGATTGGGACTTTCATTGAAAATTAGGTCAAAGTAAAAATTTTGGCCATTCAAAAAAATTTCAGATATTATATTGTCTTATATTTGACATGCCAAATTATCAAATTATGAATATGGACAATAATGAATGAGGGGCTAATATTTTCTTTTGTTGTTTTCTTGAAAAAAAATCGATATGCCGTTGATTGATTGTTTAAGATAATTGGATAAATCTAAAATAAACTCGACTTTAATATATTGAAAATAAATTTGGGTTTAAACGTGAACAGGGTTGTTATTCGCGAAATAGTACAACTTGAAGGGCATAATGCTCATAAAGCACATTTTGTTATACCACCAATGTAATTGATGTCTTAACTCGATTCACAAGCCATATGAAAACTAATATGTTTACCGTTGTTACCTAGCCGTCAATTTATTTATAATATAATTTAAAAACAATGTTTATATAATGTTTTTTAAAATGTTTTTTTTTTAAAAAAAAAATCTCGTAGGACCTTATGAAATATTATTTTTTTCTTTTCGGGATATATGCACGATGCTTTTTGATTAACGAAAACTCAAAGAAATTTAGAATTAAAATTAATCAAGCCTCTAATGGTAAGCTTTTGAAATGTGTGGGGTAAATATTTGGCAAGAGAGGAATATTGCAGTAAATAGTAAAACATGTAAAATACCCAGGCCTAACATATATTCACAAAAGGTTTTTTTTTTTGGCTTACATAATTGGGCTTATCTAGAACTCATTTGTTGTTCTAGATTAATCCTAAAGTGCATGAATCTAAGATGCATGTAGAAAGTTCATGAAAGAAGTAGGTGGGTGGATTGAGCATTAATAAAAACATCTAGATGGTTCATCGGCATATATAAGGAGAAGTCATTTGCTCATTCCATCAATCTCATCCAAGATAAATATCTTCCTCCAAGTAGAGAGTGAAGAGTGTCTACTCCAAGTTGAGAGGGTTGAGTGTTGTAGTGTTGGTAGCAAAACAAGCGTATGAGAGAGGATTTCCTTCAAATGGTTTGTTGAGAGTTAGAATGGAAGGTTCAAGGAGTACCATGGTTCGACTCAACCACTCCAATTGGATTACATGGAAGTCGAGAATAGAGGACATTCTCTATTGCAAGGATTTGCATGAGCCCATAGAAGGAGAGGAAGGCAAGTCGGAGAATATGGGAGATGGTGAACGGAAGACTTGACAGGACCCGTCCCAAATCCCCAGGGATTAACGTGGGATCCAAATCCTCAGGGATTAACGTGGGACGCGCCTGCTCCCGTCTGACACGAAGTGTCAGACCAGGGATAACTCCGTCCTTTGCCACAACTAGGACTATCAGAGGGCGCCATGATCTGAAGGAGGAGTGTGATATCCCGTCTCTACTATAGTCCGCATCCGCGATCAACCTGAAGGGCATTCAAAACACGAAAACTGTGAGTCGACAAAACAAAAGTTTTATAAAAACATTTTCATAAAAAGACCTTTATGCCCTTCACTAAAAATATATGCATGTATTCAAAAACCATTTCTCAACATAGAACATGGGGCCTTAGCCCAAAATCCAATCGAAGTACCTGGGAGCTCAACCCAATCCAACACCTGTGGATCTCAGCCCAAAACCAACACGCGTGGGTCTCAGCCCAACGCCTGTCTCAGTGAAAACTCATCCACATATACATAGATATATATAAAACCCATCCTAGACATTCTCTAATGTCAACTCGGGGCACACAGCCCCTAGGGAACAAATCTCCGATATATGTCACGATTTCTCTATATATAAGTATGCATACTACTCGGGATCTCACTCCGAGTCTACTCCCAGGAATTCTCCATCTGGGAGGCTCTATCTCCGGATCTAGTCCGGTCATCTCTCCAGAATCTGGTCCGGGTCCACATCATAACTCCCACTCCTGAAATGAGCTCCCTATGGGGAACACGCATTACGGGTAGTGGATCGTGACTTTCCAGGTCGACGTCTGGAGGAGACCAATCAATACGCTCGTAAGGAAGGTATATACATACTAGTATAGAAAGCCATAAACGAGACTCACACTCGATAATACAAATCAACTGGGCCTTTAGCCCGAACGTAAGACTCAACAGAGCCTCTAGCTCGTTTTCACAATAACTGGGCATCGAGCCCGAACTCGCAAATTAACGGAGCATTGAGCCCGATATGTAACGACCCGTCCCGAATATCGGGATTAAATATTAATTAATTATGGTTTAGAATGACTAATCTGGGATTAGTTGAGTGAAATCGGACAAAATGTGCAAAATGACCGTTTTGCCCCTAGAATGGGTAAAATGTTGACTTTTAGTTCTGGTGGTCAAACGGACTTTGACCGATGATCGTGACGTAGTTCAGGACGTCACGAGTTCATAGACAGGTGGCATGTTCGATTCCGACATTCGAGGAAGAAGTTATGACGTTCGGAAGTCGAGAGGTATTTTGGTAATTTGGTTGAAAAGGAGCCAAATGTTGACTTTTGACCCGGGAGGTCCAATGGCGAAGGGCCAAGGACAGTTACGTAGATCAAGTCGATATGAATCGGTAGACAGGCGGCACGCCGAAACCCGACATCGAACGAGAAAGTTATGGTCACAGGATTAAAATCGATTAACCGAACGAATCGAGATTTCGATTAAAATATTATTAAAATATTGAATAGTGACCGTTGATTATGGATGCTTGGATGAGTGACAAGTGTCACCTATCCCTTGTTTTGAGGCCTAAATTCTGCCCCATGTTTCCCGTTTATCCTCCATCATCATTCTTAATCATCATCTTCCATCATTCTTTATCTTCTCTATGTCTTCTCTGTGTTCTTCATTGAACCGTGAACAAACAGAGGGGGAGTTTTCTTCTCACCATCATTCCTTCCACAACTGACCTTGTGAGTGGAAAATTGAGAGGATTGAGGTTTGATTTTAGCTGAGAGAAACACGAGGGACAGTGAGGGTAACGGGGACTGAGAATCGAAATTTTGGAGTTTGGAGGGAAATTCGAAATTCAAGCCTTGGGCTCTGAGGATCAAAATTGAGCTCAATTTGAGCTTCCTGAGATTTCCACGATCAGAATCATCGAAAGAACGAAGCAAATTGATGGCTTTTGGGCTCTGAACGGACCTGGCAACAAAGAAGGGAATCGAAGGTTGAGTTGTGATCTTGGAGAGATCAAACGATGAAATTGGACTCGCAAATGAGTTTCTCATTGTCCAATAGTGCTTATGGGTGGATCATTGAAAGAAAACAGATAGTATTGATGAACTCCGAAGAAGGAACAGTAACCAGGTGTTCTTCAAAGTTCATCTTCGAATCGTTTGATTTGAGGTAAGGATTTGTAAAATTAAGGTTACAGAACTATAATTGGACTTAAAACGAAGCTCTTTAAATGTTCAATTGAAAGATTGGATGTCGAATTGATAGGAAACGAGTCGGGTCGTCTCGCGGGTTGCAGGACCCGTTTTACAAACAAACGGGTGAGGACGACGACATTGTAGCAGACGCGTGGGTTTCACGCGCAGTCACTCACGGCGGTGCGTGGGCACGAATCTCGAGGTGAGGTCAACATGACTTTTAATCTATTCGATGTAACGAATATTTTGGGATTAGTTTCGTGTCAATCGGACACCGTTTCGATATTGTTCGGGACGTTCAAAGGTTTTGAATCGAGTTTAAAAATAGTTAAAAATTTGAGAAAATTACGGGACTTTAATAGGAGGTTAATGAAGAGGTTAGTGACCCTCAAATGTGATTTGGACAGGTTTGGAAGTCCCGGTGATAGTGGTATGGCCCGGGAAGGCCTATGGCACGAGTATCGAGGCGCATCGTTGGAAGGTCTGTGAGTGGACTTTGGTTTTATAAATACTATACATGCTTAACTGTGTTATATGTTTTATATACGTGATTTCTATGATGGTGATTGTGATTATTGATTTCGCGTATGTTGCACGTATTTCGAGATGTTTTCCGTATTGCACGTATATTGAGACTAACAGTTTTCTTGTGGTTTTACGTGCTTGTGATTTCATGAATAATGTGATGAAATGGTTTTGAATTTGGAAAGATGAACTCGGGCATGAGGTCCAATTGTTTTGGAAACCTCGGACTTGGAGTCCAATTGAGTTATGTAATCGGGCCGGGGGCCCAATTGCTTAATGAAATCGGGCCAGAGGCCCAGTTGTTTACGAAATCGGGTCAGGGCCCCAGTTGATTTACGAATTCGGGCCGTGGGCCCAGTGGTTTACAAAATCGGGCATGAGGCTCAATTGGGTTAAAATGTGATTTCGGGTCTGGGACCCTATGTTTCATAAATGTGATTTCAGGTCGGGGACCCTAAATGGAATTGTGATGTTTTATGGAGATTTCGGGCAGGGCTCATTGAAATGTTGTGAAATGATTTTATAAAACTGTTTTCCATATACCATCTTGATACGAGGATGTGTGATGGTCTCCTCCAGGTGTCTGGGACACTGGGGAATTCACGGTGCATTACCTGCGAGGGGTCATTGTACGGAGCTACTGGAACGTATAGTGACTCAGGAGCAGGATTTCTATGATTAGACGTCTGGGACGTCAGACATCTGGGATGTCAGAGATATTGACCCGGAGAAACCCCGGGCAGCACGCGTTGCTTATTATACCGTGAGATATGACGTCTGGGACGTCAAGCATCTGGGACGCTAGGCATCTGGGATGCCAGAGATGGTAATGTGGTAAATATGAACTATTGGATCTATGAAATGGTTTTTCGGTTGGATTTATGTTTATGGATTTGGGCGGTGGCCAACTTGGTTTTGTATTTACAGATTTGGTATCCTACAGTTTTGGTGTGAGTTCCCACACTTGTTTTGAGTTACGGTTTTGGGCTAAGGCCCTAATGGTTTGGTTGAACAAATGTTTTGGTTACTGGTTTTCGATGCATGCACACGTTTTAATGAAGGGCATAAATGTCTTTATGAATTTGTTTATGAACTTGTTCATTTTCGTCCACTCACAGCTTTTATTGGTTTTTAATGCCCTTCAAGTTGATCACGGATGCAACTGCAGCAGAGATTGGGACATCGCACGCCTCCTCCATCGATCCTTGCGCACTCTGGAAGCCCCGTTTGGGCAGTGACTTTTGGTTATCCCTTGTTTGACACCTCGTGTTGGACGAGAGCATGGCACATCCCACGGTAATCCCGGGGGGATTGAGATGGGTCGTGTCACGATATCTCAGGGTCAGTCACGATTCCGATCATAGCGATGCGTGTAACCATCAATCTAGGACCGCTCTCAATCCTGTTATGTTGCCGTGAACAGATCACTGTTGCGACCAACTCTAGGACATGGTGCACATGCCACCGATCGATCTCCTATACTGTCAGCACTCCAAAGTCGAGTCTCCGGTGGCTGCTTGACAACGGGACGTGCATCGTGACCTCTCTGGAAGGAACGCATCCTAATCCGGAGGCTAGCGTCACGTCGTCCGTCGCCGTGCACACATCACCCGTCGTGACCACGACTCAGACCGGTAGGTCATCAATAGAGCCTCATGCCTGAACCAAAACCAAATCCAAATGGGTCTCATGCCCGATTTTACCTTTTCAAACCATTTCATGAAAATGGAAAGCATAAATGCGTATAAGCACGTATAAAACCCGAAAACCTCGAAATACGTGCTAATACGTAAACACACACAAAAATGCACTTAAGGCATCACAAAACATGTATTAAAATATTTATAGAACATTTATGCATGCATCGATTCATAAAAGAAATTCCACTCACAGACCGCCCAAGCTGCTACCTAGATACACATGCAATACGGCTCTCCCGGACCAATCGCTGTCACTGGGGCTTCCATACTTGTAAAAATCACTTTAAAGGGTTAATAACTACTTAATTAACCCCTCACTAAATCCCCCTAATTTTCCGAGATTTTTAACTATTTTTAAAGTCGATCTTAAACCTTCGGACGTCCGGAACTATATCGAAACGGTGTCCGATCGACTCGAAACCAGTTCCAAAATGTTCATTACATCGAATAGATGATTTCACATGTTGGAACCACCCCCCAAACTCTCCCCCACGTGCCGCATGAAGTGGCTACGCGTGGGAGCCATGCGTCAGTCCTACAGTTTTCTTCTTCCTAGGTCAGACCAGTCTAAACCAGCTGGTCTAGTTTTTCCTGCAACTTCAGTCCAACCGAACCAGCGTGGCCGGTTCAGGCCCCTATACCGTCCATTCTTCATCCTTTTTCTTCCTACTCATTTCCAATCTTCCTAACTTGATCCTAGACACCTAAATATGAAATTAAAACTATCAAAAACCCCTTAAAACCCAATAGTTCAAAAAACTCTCACGGTTCACTTTTTCCCGAACTTCCCCAGGGCCTCCTCGGCCGTGAACCACCACCAAAGCCATCTTACAACTTCCCTAGCAGCCTAACTAACTCATTTCAATCACCCAAAACGGTCTACAACGTGCACAATCGAAAATAATGGAAAATAGGCTTTATCGGGCTTACTCTGCACAGGTCCTCTGTCGTCCACGGTGGCGCCTCCCTAGCCAGCCACCATCATCATCATGCCATCCTCTCACTCTCTGGGCCTCACTCAAGATCACATGGGAAGGGTTTTGGATTGGGTTGGATGTTTTGATCGTTTTCGAATGAAGAAACAATGAAAGTGAAATTGATATGCATGAACTAATTTGGCTGGACAATGGATAGATGACAAGTGTCATTCATCCATTGGGCATGTCCCAGAATATATGGGCCCCACTTGTTGACAAAAGTCTCCCGTCTCGAAAAACATGCAATAGTACGTTCGAACTTCCTTGAACCGTAACTTTTCCGTTGAATGGCCGAATTCGACGTGCCGCCTGTCTGCGGATTCGTATTGTCCCGACTTCAGCCTTCGGCCATTATAGCTCCCGGGTCAAAAGTCAAATTTTTGCCCTCGTCCAGGGGAAAAATTGTAATTTTGGCCTGAACATCCGTTAATCCTCAGCTAATTCCCGATTAGTCTCGCTAGCCCGTCATTAATCCCTAATTAATCCCTAATTAATCCTTAAAATTAGGGACGGGTCGTTACAAGAAGTTGAACCGCAAGGCTATTGGTCATATTCGTGAATGGGTGGATGATAGTGTGTTCCACCATGTGTCTAACGAGACTAACGTCCATGCTCTTTGGTTGAAGTTGGAGTCATTGTTCGAGCAAAAGACCGCCTCTAAGAAAATGTTTCGATCCAGGAGCTTGTCAATATGAAGTATAAGGAGGGTGTAAGGTTGACTGAGCACCTCAACAACTTCTAAAGCATTGTCAATCAATTTTCTACGATGGACATGAAGATCGCAGATGAGCTTTATGCGTTGTTGCTTCTTGGATCTTTGCCTGATAGCTGTGAGACCTTTGTCATTACTGTAAGTAACTCTGCTTCTAATGGTGTGTTATCCATGGATAATGTCAAAGATAACATGTTAAATGAAGAGCCTAGGAAGTCCTCAAGTTCCGATAATAGCCAAGTCTTTGTGGCAGAAAATAGAGGAAGAAGAAAGAGTAAAGGTCCCAATCGAGATTGTGAAAGAAATGCAAGCCGTTTGAGGACACAATTCAATGGAAGATGTCATAATTGCAATCTCTATGGCCACATGATGAAGAATTGCAACAGACTAAATAATAACAAGAAGGATGGGAAAAATGGCTCAACTTACCAAAAGAAAGAGGACACAACCAATACTACCGCTACCATGTGTCACGACCTGGCCCATCTAACACAATATTGTCCGCTTTGGGCCCAGCCCTCACGGTTTTGTTTTCGGGAGCTCACCTGTAACTTCCCAGTAGGACACCCATCATGGGATTGCACCAGCCTCAACTCGCTTAACTTTGGGGTTCCAATCCCCCCAAAGCCACTGAGCTCCCAAAAGGCCTTGTGTTAGATAGATACGTGCCCACACATATAAGGTACTTCACCTTTCCCTCCCCGAGCGATGTGGGATCGTTCACCGATCTTACCTTTCCAAGCTCACCGATCTTGCTTCTCAAGCTCACAGGTCTTGCTCACCGTTCTTGCTTCCAAGACCGGGTCTTACAATCCACCCACCCTTGGGGCCCAGCATCCTCGCTGGCACACTTCCAATCAGGGTCCGGCTCTGATACCATTCTGTCACGACCCGGCCCATCTAACACAATATTGTCCACTTTGGGCCCAGCCCTCATGGTTTTGTTTTCGAGAGCTCACGTGCAACTTCCCAGTAGGTCACCCATCATGGGATTGCACCAGCCTCAACTCGCTTAATTTTGGGGTTCCAATCCCCCCCAAAGCTACTGAGCTCCCAAAAGGCCTTGTGTTAGATAGATATGTGCTCACACATATAAGGTACTTCACCTTTCCCTCCCCGAGCGATGTGGGATCGTTCACCGATCTTACCTTTCCAAGCTCACGGGTCTTGCTCACCGTTCTTGCTTCCAAGACCGGGTCTTACACCGTGTCCAGTCAAGCATGTGAGTTATTGTCTCTTAATAGTGAATGCCTACATGCTGATGAAGATAAAAGCATTTCTTGGGTAGTTGATTTTGGAGTATCTTTCCATGCCACGTCGCACTCGGAGTTCTTCACCACATACAAAGCCGGAGACTTTGGGGAATTGAAGATGGGCAATGATAACTATTCCAAGATATCAGGAATATGTGATGTTTTGTTCGAGACTGATTTAGGTAACAAGCTGTTACTGAAAGATGTGAGACATGTTCCTGGTTTACGTCTCAATCTAATGTCAACCGGCGTGCTTTGTAACACCCCGGAAATTCGAGGATTCCAATATTTTAATTTAATGTGTGATTTGACGCTTTTACCCTTGTGATTGGTATGGTCAATTGTTGACTTTTTGATTGATGAACTAAATGGACTTTGACCTATGATCGTGACGTAGTTCGGGACGTCACGAGTTCATAGACAGGTGGCACGTCCAATTCGGACGATCAGGGAGAAAGTTATGACTATCGGAAGTTCAGGGGCATTACCGTAATTTGGACTTTCGGGGAAAATGTTGACTTTTCTTTTGGAAACTAATTTTCTGTTGACTCAAGGACCGTTGAGTAGGCCTCGACGTCCTGAGTCTGTAGACAGGCGGCACGCCGAAATCAGACTTCGTACGGGGAAGTTATGGTCAGAAACGTGAAATCGGGAGGTTCGTGTCTCGGTTTTCGTGTCGAATATTTTATTCTGAAATTTCTGATTGGAGGACACCTGGGGAATGACAAGTGTCACTCACCCATTGGCTAGATTGGATCAAGCTCCACTAAGCATTTAAATAGGATTTAATCTGCTTTTGATCTCAGCCCTTCATCTCAAAACCCTCAGATTGCATCTCAGCCCTTGATCTCATTTCTGAGATTCAATCTGGGCCGTCCATCATTTCCCTCCATTTCTATATATATTTCCCTACCCGACACCCACGTACTGCCCATTCCATACCATCACACCACAATTGCACTTGACCCTTGCTCTGTGTGCCCCTGGACTGGACGTGTGTGGTGGCAGACGGCAGTGACCACGGCGGAGGACGGCGGCGAGGTAGGAACCAGGGGAACCCGAAACGGTTTTAAACCCAGATTTTGGTAACTTGTTTTCCCACGTTTAATTTTGTCCGTTATGAATCCTAATCGACTCTAGGGACTGCCAGGAACTTACTGGAATTGAGCTCGTGGCCGGAGGTGCTCAGGACGGCGACTAAACTGCGACGGGAGGCCGGTTCTGTTCTTCGAGGTAAGCCCTCGATCCTATCCGTTTTTCTCAATTATACTTCCATAGAACCCTTCCTAGGATTCAGACGAGTAGCTAGGAATTAAAGGAACGAAAATGATCAAGAAATGAAGAAATGGCGACCGGGTCATGACCGCGGGTCTGATCGACCCGAGTTGCAGGTATTCGGGTCAACCCGTCTGAGGACAGCGGTGATGACGTGGCACCCGGTCAGTCTGTCAGATGACGTGGACCAACCGTGAGCCACCACGTGTCACATGTCAGTGCACAGTCAGCACTGACATGTCAGTGACGTGGACCAGTCAGGGACTGCCACGTGTCACTGACATGTCAGTGACGTGGACTAGTGCCGTGCTGACACGTGGCACATGTCAAATCTGACACGTGGTCTGACAGATCAGCGAGGTGGACCAATCGGATGTGACACGTGGCACCTGTCAGAGTCTGACACGTCAGACCTGACAGCTGTCAGATGACGTCAGCATGACGTCATGCTGACGTCAGCTGACGTCAGCAGGAACTGTTCCTGCGTTGACCGACGCGTTGACCGGCGCGTGGGGGCGCGTGTGAACAGTGTTTTTGGTGGGACCACCACCATTCTTTAAGTTTCGACGATCCGGATCCAATGGCGGTGGTTTCGGGTCGATCGGAGATCATTAAGTTGGTCAAAATAAGGTTTATTGCCTTGGAAAGCGTGTTCGGGCGGTTTTTCCGGACCGGTTTCGGTCTAGGGTTTCATGGTTAAATGTTAGGGGTTTGTATTGACCTTTGCATATGCTTTGGATATGACAGGGGTTGTATAATCGTACCAGAACGAGGGTATACGTTCGGTTTTCAGCAGGACTGTTCTGTGAGTGGACCACCTTCTTAAACCCTTGCGTGCATAAATGTTTTCTGGTTTACTTACATCTATATATACTCTTTCACATGCTAAAATGATAATGGTTTTGTTGATATGGAAATTATGGTTATGGCACGTTCCACGCTATTTGGGCTTGAGACCTGTCTGATGAAACTAAAGGATTTGACTGGATTTTATCTATGTATATATATGCCTTGCATGTGGATATCAATAAAATGTATTTGGTACTACACTATATAGATCCTTCCATATTATATTGTCTCCTCCGGCGAGGTACCCCGGAGAGGTCACGGACGTCTAGTACGTCCAGCGTCTATGACGCTAAGCATTAGGTGATGCTGCATCAGGTGATGCTGTACCCGAACAGGATTCGGGGATTTAACTCGGAAATTGAGACCCGAGTGGCACGCGTAGCCTTATTATTATTGTGACCTTATTAGGCGTCAAGAACGTCAAACATCAGGTGATGTCGGGATTGGAGTGTATAGTGCAGCAACTAAAATTATACTTATGGTTTTATTACATGCCTTATGGTTCATATTATATGGTTTATGATTTTGAATAATGATGCACGCATGTTTGGAAAACGGAGGGGTAAATTATATGTTTTAATTATCAAACGATTTCATAAACTTGAGTTTCGGTCCACTCACCCTTAATGTTTTGATAATCCCTCCAGGTCGGGAAACTGAGGTAGAGGAGGAACCAGAGGCTGAGGCATAGATCTACTTCTGCGTACCTGAACCCCTGTTGGGTGGTGTACCCGCAGGTTTACTTTAGAGTCGTGCTCGCAACTTGTAATTTTGGATTTCATCCCTTGTCTGACATTCGTTTAATTCGGATTTGATGTATGACTTTAATTTGGTTATTTATGCATTTAAATGTTTGAGGTTAAAATTGGTATGAATTACTGGGTGTCAGACGGGAGCAGGGCACGTCCCCTTGTGGTCCCTGTGGGATCGGGGCGGGTCTTGTCATGCTTGATCAACAAAGGTTCCATCATCATTGAGGTGATCAAAAGTGAGGCTTACCAAGGGATCGCTAGTCGTTGTTAGAGTGAAGTTGTGTTGCACCCTCTACAAGACATATGGGAAGATTTGCAAAGGAGAGTTGAATATCGCATACGATTATTCTCCAAATCTATGGCACAAGAGGTTAGGCCACATGAGTGAGAAGGGATTGCAAGTTTTGGTAAATAAGTCTTTTATTCCCTTTGCCAAAGGTACCTCACTAGACTCTTGTGATTATTGTTTATATGGCAAGCAACATCAAGTTAGTTTTTCTGGTACCTTCTTAAGAAAACAAAATATATTATACCTAGTACATTTCGATGTTTGTGGCCTTATGGAAGTTGAATCACTAGGTGGTAATAGATATTTTGTCACTTTTATTGATGATGCTTCATGAAAGGTTTAAGTATATTTTTTCAAATCAAAAGGCCAGATATTCCAAACCTTCAAGCAGTTCCATGCCATGGTGGAAATTGAGGCTGAAAGATCCCTCAAATGTATCTGTAGTGACAATGGCGGAGAGTACACTTCGAACGAGTTCAGAGATTACTGTTCGAAGTATGGCATTAGCCATGAGAAGACAATTCCTGACACCCGACAACATAATGGTGCAGCTGAGAGCATGAGCCACATCCTTCAAGAGAAGGTCAGGTGCATGCTGAAGACAGCTAATCTATCAAAATGTTTTTGGGTAGAAGCTGTGTCAGCCGCTCGTTACCTTATCAACAGATCACCAAGTATACTGTTGGACTCTGAGACTCCTGAAGGCGTATGGACTGGTAAAAACGTTTCATATTCACACTTGAAAGTGTTTGGTGTAAAGCATTTGTACGTGTATTCGACGAGAAAAGATTGAAGATAAATGACAAAGGCACACCGTGCATCTTTCTCGGGTACGGTAATGAAGAGATGGGCTACAACATGTGGGATCCACATACCAACAAGCTATTCAGAAGCAGAAATGTACACTTCTTTGAATATCAAACCGTGGCAGATCTTGATAAGGAGACAGTTAAGAATGCATGCCAACTCACCTATGATTCATCACCGCTGCGACAAGAACCTAGTGGCAGAGCTCAAGAGGTTATACATGAAGATGTTCCTGATATGTGTAAGGACTCGTCCCGAAAGTCAGGATTAGGGAAGTGTTTAGGGACAGATTAGCAAGGATAATCGGTGTTTAGTCGGTTATGTTTGGACAGTCGGCGCAGAATGACGCTTTTGCCCTTGGAATGGGCAAAAGGTTGATTTTTAGTTCGAACAGTCAATTGGGAATTGACCGATGTCCGTGACGTAGTTAGGGACGTCACGAGTCTGTAGACAGGTGGCACGCCCGATTCCGACATCCGAGGTGGAAGTTATGATGTTCGGAAGTTTGAGGGCACTTTCGTAATTTGGTGAAACAGGAGGAATTTGTTGACTTTTTGCACGACAAGGTGTCTCCATGTAAACCGAGGACCGTTAGGTAGATCTCGACGTCCTGAGTACAACGACAGGTAGCACGCTGTCATCGGACGTCGGACGAGTGAGATACGGGTCTAGAAAGGTGATGGGCAAAACGGTAATTTGTGCAAATAAGGGTAAATTGGTCATTTGGCTGTCTTGGAGTGTGTGCCATTGAGATCAGGACACTTGGCTGTTTTGGATGGAGTGACCATCAGAATTTGGACACATGTCCCCTTCTAGATGGCTGTATGTAACGCCCCGGACGTTCTGAAAATGTAATATTTTAAAATATTGATTAAAATGACGTTTTTACCCTTGTGACTTGTGTGGTCAAATTTTTGACTTTTGATTTGAGGGCCGAACGGACGTGGAGTGATGACCGTGACGTAGTGCAGGACGTCAAGAGTTCATAGACACGTGGCACGTTCGATTCGGACGAACAGGGTGAAAGTTATGATGTTCGGAAGTTCAGGGGCATTATCGTAATTGGACGTTATAAAGGGAAAAAGTTGACTTTTTGTTTGACAATTGATATTCATTTGACTCAAAGACCGTTATGTTCGTCTCGACGCCCTGAGAACAACGACAGGCGGCACACGCGAAACGGACGTCGGATGACCGAGTTAAAGGTCACGGAAGTTGGAGGGATTTTGGTAATTATTGCACAGAGGGGCAATTTGGTCATTTCACGGCGGTTACTGTAGCACCACCGTGAAAAACATAGCACACGGCCATGCCGTGGTGTTTTTGCGCGTGCAAATTGTTTAGGGTGGTAGTGGATGGATCAGACGATTTGTTTATGAGAATTGAGGCAGTGGAGACACCCATGGGAGACTGAACTGAGCTCAGTGCACGGGCTGGATTTTAAAATGGCCGTGGTCTCTGTGCGTGCGGGAAACCATTTTCAGAGACCCCAGTTGGTCTCCCACGAGTTGTTGGCCACATTGATCGAACTACCGTGTAAGAGAGTGAGGAGAGGTTTCGTTTGGGTCATTTTGGTTCATCATGTGTGGGCTGAGGTTGAGAAAGACGGTGAGAAAACAGTTTCGGGCTTTTGGGGGGAAACTCAGAGTTCAATTCCTACGGGCTTTGAGGGAAAACTAAACACATAGGGAGACTTCTGGGAGTGACAGAAACACGACGGTGCTAGAGTTGTTGAGATTGGAGCCCGTTTTGCCTAGGAACCCAAGTTCCAGTTCGAAGGAAACGAGTGGAGGGAAAAAATTGAAGATCAAATTGTGGGGACATTCGAGCTAAACTAAGGGCCGTTCTAGTCTTCTGGGAGCAAAAGGAAACCAACCACATCGATTTCGAAGGACGACACCCACAAATTGGCCAAGAACTGAGCTCCCTGGTTCTGAGAATTTTCGAGCTTGAGGACGACGACTTCCAGGTAACAGCGAGTTCAATTGTTTGTGCTATTGTGTTCGTATGGGTCCCCTTAAGCTACTGGTGAGATTAATTGGAGAATGGAGTTAGTTTGGGTGAGTTCCAGACGTCGACTTGATCGACTGTTTGAGCTTGAGTTGGGTCGTTCTGGTGTTAGTCGAGGTTAGTCATCAACACAGACCTGAAATTAATGGGTTAGAGAAGATAATAGGATCAAAAACGAGAGGAATTGATTGAGAATTGGACTTGAACTGGTCGGGTTGAGTCGCGGGTAATAGACCCGTTTATCAGTCGATTCGGGTAAGGACGAAGGTACTGTAGCTTGGCGCGTGGCTTTCACGCGCAGCCACTTTGGGCGGCGCGTGACGGCGCGTGTGACGTCAACTCCGATCACGGTCAACAGGAGAATTAATCCTTTTAGTCTAATTAGCATTTTACCTTTAGGATTCGAGTTGTTCGGGAGTCGTTCGGGATAATTTCGGGAGCTCGGAAGTTTAGGTCCTTAAGGTTTATTTCGCCGAAAAATCCGGAAAATTAGGGAAAAATCATACGAGCTATTTGAGGATGTTTGTAACCCTTCTTGTACGTTTTTACAGGCCCGGACACTTCCGAAGCTACGGAGGAGCGCGCGGGACGCGATTGACGCGTCCTAAAACTGTGAGTGGACTTTTTGATTTCTAATTTGGGCATGCATGACTATTTTGCTTATTTATCTCATGGTTTTACATATGATTTTATGATGGTGATATGATATATCGGTTTTACGTGTTTTCACGTTTTTCGAGATATTTATTGTATTTCACGCATTTCGAGGTTATGGTTTTTGCTTATGCATGCATGATGTTTTGATGAAGTATCTGGATATGAATATGCATGTTTCGGATTTATGATGTTTGATCGTGTTGAGAAGTAATTTTCGGTAATTGCATGTGTTGAAATTTGCATGGGGATTCGGACATAAGTCATATTATGATGAGAAATGTTTTCGGAATGATGTTGGAAAACGGTTTGTGATGAATCCTGGTTTATTGTGTTTAAAAACGATTTTGGGTTTAAAGACCCGGTTAATGGTTGGATCTGGTTTTGGGTTTAAAGACCCGGTATGTTGATGACGGGGGCGGGCCCGAAATATGGGTTTAAAGACCCGAATTGAGTTTAAAGACTCGTGAGTTTAAAGACTCGATTATTGTGACACCCCCGAGGCCTATTAATCATGTTTTGAGTTTAAAGACTCGTTGATATCCCGGGAAGGCCTAATGTTGAGTTTAAAGACTCGGATGGATCAGTATTATCCCCGTTCATTCCGTGATGCTAGGGATACCGAGTTTCTGCAGCTCCAGCAGGGGAGCATGTCCGTAGTTGAGTATGAACAGAAATTTCATATGCTAGCTCGTTTTGCTCCTACCTTTGTATCAACTGAGGCTGAGAAATGTCGTAGGTTTGAGCTTGGCCTATGGGGTGAGATACGGGCCATTGTGACGGCCAGAGCTTTTGCTACTCTAAGGGAGTTGTCTGATGCCGCGGTGCGGGTTGAGGCTAGTCTCCCGACACGTCCACAGTATTCTGGTGGTGGACAACGTTGCGAGCGTTCATATCTTGGATCGCATGGTCAAAGAGCCCCGAAGAAGGGACGTTATAATGGAGCCTCATCTGCAGGCAATGATCGTTATGGCAGGCCTGGTAACTATCAGAGTTCCGGATTCCGAGCGCTTAGGGCGCAGACTGCTCCGCAGGCGAGCGCGACTTCTGTTGCTTCCACGGGACGGCAGGGTGGTGGTTTTGTTCGAGATGCTTCCAGTGTTATCTGTTTCTTTTGTGGCGAGCGGGGCCATTATCGGAGGGAGTGTCCATCTTTGCCACAGGGTGGTGGCGTAGGTCGGGGTGGAGCAGAGCAGGGACGGAGCACAGCTGCAGTTTCTGGGACTGGGAGCACTCGAGGAGGTGGTACTGGAGCGGCTAATGGACAGAGGGGCCGGGGACGTGGGCGAGCAGCTGGACCACAGGCCCGAGTTTTTGTTGTTACGCAGCAGGAGGCCAGGGCAGCACCTGGTGTTGTGACAGGTACACTCACGATCTTTGGGCATGATGTTTGTGCTTTAATTGATCCCGGAGCTACTCATTCATTTATATCACGGGACTGTGAGTTGTTGGCGGGTAGAGAGGTGTCCGCCTTGGACGGTGACTTGGGTGTGAGTACACCCACGGGAGATGTATTTGTGGTAAATCAAGTGTTGCGGGAGTGTCCCGTAATGGTGGGTGATGTTGGTCTGATGGCGGATTTGATACTCTTGGACTTGCACGACTTTGATGTCATTCTAGGGATGGATTGGTTGACGCTTCATCATGCTTCTATCGAATGTGTCGATAAGAAGGTTACTTTTCGGAGCCCTGGGTTACCGGAAACCACCTTTCAGGGAATTCAGCGAGCCACTCATGTCGGAGTGATTTCAGCCCTGAAGGCAAGTAAGTTGTTGAGGAAGGGGTGCCAGGGATACTTAGCTCAAGTGATGGACTCACGAGCTTCACCATTGAGGGTAGAGGATATACCGATAGTACGGGAGTTCCCGGATGTCTTTTCGGAGGATCTACCGGGATTGCCACCGCATCGAGATGTCAAGTTCACTATTGATCTGGTTCCAGGTACGCAACCTATCTCTCAGACTCCGTATCGTATGGCGCCAGCTGAGTTGAAGGAACTGAAGGCGCAGTTACAAGAATTACTTGATATGGGGTATATCCGACCGAGTGTATCCCCCTAGGGAGCCCCGGTGTTGTTTGTGAGGAAAAAGGATGGGAGTTTGAGACTCTGCATCGATTACAGGCAACTGAATAAAGTAACAGTCAGGAACAAATACCCGTTGCCTCGGATCGATGATTTGTTTGATCAGCTACGAGGAGCGCAGTACTTCTCCAAAATTGATCTTCGCTCTGGGTATCATCAGTTGCGGGTTAAAGATGAGGATGTACCCAAGACAGCCTTTAGGACCCGATATGGTCATTATGAGTTCCTTGTGATGCCGTTCAGTTTGACCAACGCACCCGCAGCGTTTATGGATTTGATGAACCGAGTGTTGCAGCCTTACTTGGATCGCTTTGTCATCGTGTTCATTGACGATATCCTAGTCTACTCGAGGAGTGCGGAAGCGCACGAGGAGCACTTAAGGATGGTTCTAGGTACCTTGAGGGAAAACCAGTTGTATGCGAAGCTCAGCAAGTGTCAGTTTTGGTTGACGAGCGTGAGTTTCTTGGGGCATGTGATCTCTACTGACGGGATCAGTGTGGATTCTCAGAAAATTGAGGCAGTGGCGAAGTGGGAACAACCGAGGACCGTCACTGAAGTCCGAAGTTTCTTGGGTTTGGCTGGTTACTATAGGAGGTTTGAAGAGGGTTTCTCTACCGTCGCTGCCCCGTTGACGCGACTGACGCGGAAGGGAGTCAAGTTTGAGTGGGATGACGATTGTGAGCGTAGTTTTCGGGAGCTAAAGGAAAGGTTGACATCTGCTCCTATACTGACCCTTCCAGACGACAGTGGGGAATTTGAGGTGTACAGTGATGCATCCTTACAGGGTTTGGGATGTGTGCTAATGCAGCATGGGAAAGTGATTGCCTATGCTTCGCGCCAGTTGAAACCGCATGAGCGCAATTATCCGACGCACGACTTGGAGTTAGCTGCTGTTGTGCATGCGTTAAAAATTTGGAGACATCACCTGTATGGTGCGACTTGCAAAATTTTCACGGATCACAAAAGCCTGAAGTACTTGTTCACTCAGAAGGAGTTAAATGTGAGGCAACGACGGTGGCTAGAGCTAATTAAGGATTATGATTGCACGATTGAGTACCACCCGGGAAAAGCCAATGTGGTGGCTGATGCTCTAAGCCGGAAGTCAACGCGTTCTGTAGCACATCTACGGACGGTTCATTTACCACTTTTGGTTGAACTCCGTAAGACTAGCATTGATTTGAGTTTGGATGGCCAAGGTGTCTTGCTGGCTAATTTCCATGTGAGACCACTTTTGATCGATCGGATCGTTGAGGTTCAATCTCAAGATCCTGTCTCGTGTGTACTTCGAATTGAAGTGGAAGCCGGTGAGCGGCTAGATTTCACAGTCAGGGAGGATGGAGCTTTGCTTAAAGAAGGACGGTTGTGTGTGCCCGACGTTGAGGCACTGAAGAAGGAGATCTTGGACGAGGCTCATAGTTCGGCCTACGCGATGCATCCTGGTGGGACAAATATGTATCGTACCTTGCGAGAGCACTACTGGTGGCTGGGAATGAAACGGAAGATTGCCTAGTGAAATCAGCTCATTTCTTGCCGGGGCGAGAGAACTTCAGGATGACACAGTTGGCCTAGTTGTTTATTGATGAGATCATCCGTTTGCACGGTACTCGTGAATCAATAGTTTCTGACCGATACCCGAGGTTTACTTCTCGGTTTTGGCAAAGTCTACAGGAAGCCTTTGGGTCGAAACTTCGTTTCAGTACTGCATTTCATCCTCAGACTGACGGCCAGTCTGAGCGGACCATCCAGTTATTGGAGGATATGATGCGAGCTTGCGTTTTGCAATTTCAGGATACTTGGGAGTCACATCTATCCTTAATGGAATTTGCCTACAACAACAGCTATCAGGCGAGCATTGGGATGGCTCCGTACGAAGCCCTGTACGGACGACAGTGTAGGACTCCGTTGTGTTGGACGGATGTGGGTGAAAGGAAACTGACTAAATCCGAATTGGTGGAACTGACGACCGAGAAGGTCAAACTCATCAGGGATCGGCTCAAGGCAGCCCAAGACAGACAAAAGAGCTATGTGGACCATCGGATTCGAGATCTTGAGTTTGCGGTCGGAGATCGGGTATTTCTGAAATTATCCCCTTGGAAGGGTGTAGTGAGATTTGGCAGGCGAGGAAAGTTGAGCCCTCGTTATATTGGACCATATGAGATCACTGAGAGAATTGGCCCGGTGGCCTACAGGTTGGCACTACCGCCAGAGCATTCGAGGGTCCACGATGTTTTTCATGTGTCGATGTTGCGGAAATACGTGTTCGACGCATCTCATGTACTGGAGGAACAGCCCATTGAACTTCGAGATGACTTGAGCTTTGAGGAACAGCCGGTGCAGATTTTGGATCGAAAGGATAAAATACTACGTCGGAAGACCGTTCCGCTGGTAAAGGTTCTCTGGAGGAACTAGAATGTGGAGGAAGCCACATGGGAAACCGAGGCACAGATGCGAGAACAGTTCCCCTACTAGTTCCCTTGAAATTTCGGGACGAAATTTCTTAAGGGGGGAGATTGTAACGCCCCGGACGTTCTGAAAATGAAATATTATAAAATATTGATTAAAATGACGTTTTTACCCTTGTGACTTGTGTGGTCAAATTTTTGACTTTTGATTTGAGGGTCGAACGGACGTGGAGTGATGACCGTGACGTAGTGCGGGACGTCAAGAGTTCATAGACAGGTGGCACGTTCGATTTGGACGAACAGGGTGAAAGTTATGATGTTCGGAAGTTCAGGGGCATTATCGTAATTGGACGTTATAAAGGGAAAAAGTTGACTTTTTGTTTGACAATTGATATTCATTTGACTCGAAGACCGTTATGTTCGTCTCGACGCCCTGAGAACAACGACAGGCGGCACACGGGAAACGGACGTCGGATGACCGAGTTACGGGTCATGGAAGTTGGAGGGCATTTTAGTAATTATTGCACAGAGGGGCAATTTGGTCATTTCACGGCGGTTACTGTAGCACCACCGTGAAAAACAGAGCACACGGCCATGCCGTGGTGTTTTTGCGCGTGCAAATTGTTTAGGGAGGTAGTGGATGGATCAGACGATTTGTTTATGAGAATTGAGGCAGTGGAGACACCCATGGGAGACTGAACTGAGCTCAGTGCACGGGCTGGATTTTAAGAGCGGGAAACCATTTTCAGAGACCCCAATTGGTCTCCCACGAGTTGTTGGCCACATTGATCGAACTACCGTGTAAGAGAGTGAGGAGAGGTTTCGTTTGGGTCATTTTGGTTCATCAGGCGTGGGCTGAGGTTGAGAGAGACGGTGAGAAAACAGTTTCGGGTTTTTGGGGGGAAACTCAGAGTTCAATAATACGGGCTTTGAGGGAAAACTAAACACATAGGGAGACTTCTGGGAGTGACAGAAACACGACGGTGCTAGAGTTGTTGAGATTGGAGCCCGTTTTGCCCAGGAACCCAAGTTCCAGTTCGAAGGAAACCAGTGGAGGGAAAAAATTGAAGATCAAATTGTGGGGACATTCGAGCTAAACTAAGGGCCGTTCTAGTCTTCTGGGAGCAAAAGGAAACCAACCACATCGATTTCGAAGGAGACACCCACAAATTGGCCAAGAACTGAGCTCCCTGGTTCTGAGAATTTTCGAGCTTGAGGACGACGACTTCCAGGTAACAGCGAGTTCAATTGTTTGTGCTATTGTGTTCGTATGGGTCCCCTTAAGCTACTGGTGAGATTAATTGGAGAATGGAGTTAGTTTGGGTGAGTTCCAGACGTCGACTTGATCGACTGTTTGAGCTTGAGTTGGGTCGTTCTGGTGTTAGTCGAGGTTAGTCATCAACACAGACCTGAAATTAATGGGTTAGAGAAGATAATAGGATAAAAAACGAGAGGAATTGATTGAGAATTGGGCTTGAACTGGTCGGGTTGAGTCGCGGGTAATAGACCCGTTTATCAGTCGATTCGGGTAAGGACGAAGGTACTGTAGCTTGGCGCGTGGCTTTCACGCGCAGCCACTTTGGGCGGCGCGTGACGGCGCGTGTGACATCAACTCCGATCACGGTCAACAGGAGAATTAATCCTTTTAGTCTAATTAGCATTTTACCTTTAGGATTCGAGTTGTTCGGGAGTCGTTCGGGATAATTTCGGGAGCTCGGAAGTTTAGGTCCTTAAGGTTTATTTCGCCGAAAAATCCAGAAAATTAGGGAAAAATCATACGAGCTATTTGAGGATGTTTGTAACCCTTCTTGTACGTTTTTACAGGCCCGGACACTTCCGAAGCTACGGAGGAGCGCACGGGACGCGATTGACGCGTCCTAAAACCGTGAGTGGACTTTTTGATTTCTAATTTGGGCATGCATGACTATTTTGCTTATTTATCTCATGGTTTTACATATGATTTTATGATGGTGATATGATATATCGGTTTTACGTGTTTTCACGTTTTTCGAGATATTTATTGTATTTCACGTATTTCGAGGTTATGGTTTTCGCTTATGCATGCGTGATGTTTTGATGAAGTATCTGGATATGAATATGCATGTTTCAGATTTATGATGTTTGATCGTGTTGAGAAGTAATTTTCGGAAATTGCATGTGTTGAAATTTGCATGGGGATTCGGACATAAGTCATATTATGATGAGAAATGTTTTTGGAATGATGTTGGAAAACGGTTTGTGATGAATCCTGGTTTATTGTGTTTAAAAACGGTTTTGGGTTTAAAGACCCGGTTAATGGTTGGATCTGGTTTTGGATTTAAAGACCCGGTATGTTGATGACGGGGGCGGGCCCGAAAATTGGGTTTAAAGACCCGAATTGAGTTTAAAGACTCGTGAGTTTAAAGACTCGATTATTGTGACACCCCCGAGGCCTATTAATCATGTTTTGAGTTTAAAGACTCGTTGATATCCCGGGAAGGCCTAATGTTGAGTTTAAAGACTCGGATGGATCCAACGGCATAATTGTGATTATTGGTTTACGTTTTACTTGATTTGTGCAAATAATGTTTCAAAATGACGGTTTCTGGAATCTGGTATTATTAAATGGTTTTATATGAGTTATGACGATCCTGTAACATTTTTCATGTGTTTTGGAAGAAGAGTTTTCAAAAGTTTATTACGCAAGTTTTGAATATTTGGTTATGCATGCAGATTACAAAACTGGAGGGCGAACCCGATTTCGGAAAAACTGTTTTTCCTGTAAAACTTATGTTTCGGTCCACTCACACTTTGTTGTTTTAAATTCTCTCCAGGTCGTGGTACAAGTGCGGGGGCAAGCGCCGAGGCAGAGGCGGGGGCATAAAGTTTTCCGTTGCAGAGTAGTTAGTTCACAGAGTAGGATTTGTTTCTTTAACCTGTTTTGTAATATTATGCTCTGTGAAACTGTGGACTTGACGTCCAGTCGGATGTATTTGTTTAATCTCCCTGGTCTGACAATGAGTGTGTTGTAATATTAATTAGTTTTCCAGTCTTTTGGTCTCGATTGTCAGACGGGAGCAGGATGCTTCCCGATTATCGAGGCGATAATCGGGGTGGGTCCTGTCACTGTAGACCTTGGTTCACCGCCTTGCCCAAGTTACAAATCGATCATGGCCTTACACGGCTGAAAACAGAGAGCAAAATTGATCATGAACCCAAGCTTCCCGTTTGTTGGACTCTTACCCTGTGCTCTGAATAGAGAAGAATGAAGGGACTTTGAGACGGGTTGTGAGAGTGGTGATGTGCACCGTCGTGCACGGTG
This sequence comes from Prinsepia uniflora, assembly GCA_032719365.1. Classification (NCBI taxonomy): domain Eukaryota; kingdom Viridiplantae; phylum Streptophyta; class Magnoliopsida; order Rosales; family Rosaceae; genus Prinsepia; species Prinsepia uniflora. Next base: position 14,608,487 of record CM064862.1, on the reverse strand, counting down.
GAAGGTGGCCATTCTGTTTTTGATTTCGACAGAGAAGCGGTTGTCACAAACCAGAGTGTAGAATCCATTAAACATGCTTCTAGCTCCTGATTTTTGATTAAGGAAGTGAGAAAAAGGGTTAAGGAGTGGATTAAGCCTATCTTCGAGGCCTAAAAGGAACGGTAAGCACACGTCCCATGAAACCTTCCATTGTGTTTCAAAAATGGCAGTTTTGTTTGTACTAAGTATTGATCCAATTGGTCATTCGCACGAGGTTTCTGGAGTCATTAGCAAGCTTTTGGGACCAGAATACGGTCTGAGATGGCCAGAACCGTGAGAACCGTATGAAGGAATAGACCGGTTCGAGAAAAGAAATAGAAGTTATGAAGATTTAACCTGTTTTTCCCTTTCTGAGTTCATGGATCTTTTCGAAACATTGAGAAATGATTGTAGATTTAATTAGGGAAGCAAACGGACAAAACTGGACTAGATAGACCTGTGAACCAGCCACGCCGGTTCAGCCTGAACCGTGAACCGATCGGACCGGTCGAAGCAAGGTTGAAGATGACACTGTGCTGGCACGTGAGGCCCACACACAGCCCCTTTGGACGGCTCGTGTGGGCGCGTGGTACATTGTTTGAGAATGGTCCCAACACGACTTTTAAAGTATTCGATGTAACGAACATTTTGGCACTGGTTTCGAGTCAATCGGACATCGTCTCGATAGTTTTCGGGATGTTTGAAGGTTTTAGGGCTAGGGTAAAAATAGATAAAAATACGGAAAAATTATGGGGCCTTAGTATGAGTATTGTGAAGTAGTTAGTAGCCTTAGTATGGGTTTTGGACAGGTTCGGGAAAGTCGAGAATAGCGGAATGGCGGAGAACAGCATAAGTGCGCGTGTATCGAGGCGACGTCGGAATGGTCTATGAGTGGACTTTGCTTTCTAACTCTTGATGCATACATATATGTTTTTATATGTTTTCTATACTTGATTCTATGGTTTGATTTATGATTGTGATGATTTACGGTTTGTGCACGTTTTTCGAGGAAATGATGGTATTTCACGTTTTACGAGATTTTGATGGATATTGTGATTTGAACATGGTTTTAATTATTTGATTTCGGGATTTGAAATGTGATTTAATATCAATGATTTAAAATGGATTTTGGAAAACTGTTTTCGAAAAAAAGGTGATTTCGGGCTTGAAGCCCAGTTCAAAAAGTGGTTTTGAGAAACGTGATTTTGGGTTTTGAATCGGATTTCCGGATGACGATTCGGGAGTCGATTTGAGACTTGAAAGTGGATTCCGGGTTTGGCTTCAAAATGGTTATTCTGGATGCTAGCTTACGGAATGACGGTTTCGGACTCGGATTTGGAAATGGATGATGGATATGAGTTTCAGATTCAGATTTGGAAATGGAAAAAGGTTTTCAAATGGTTTGGATTGAATTTGCTGGATCTAGTTATTGGGTTTAAAGACCCATATTATGATATGACGGGGGACGGGCCCGGATTGGGTTTAAAGACCCGGATTGAGTTTAAAGACTCAGATTATATTGAGGTCTGGATTGAGTTTAAAGACTCGAGAGTTTAAAGACTCGGATAGATCCAGCAGGTTCGAGGGATGAAAAATTTGGTTTCAAATGTGTTTTGGTGTTCACTGAAACTTGATGATGATGGTTTTGAATAAAGGTTTTCCGAGGTTTTGGGCTCTGCTCGGATGATACGATTTTGATGGTTTTGGGTTGAGGCCCGGGAACTGGAATGTTTTTTTTACATTGTTTATGATATGAATTTGATATGCATGCGTTGGTTTTTCAAACGGAGGGTATAAGTGTACTTGTTTCATGAACTATTTTAAACTCATTCTTTATTTTTGTCCACTCACAGTCTTTTCGTGTTTTCGATACCCTCCAGGTTGTTGCGGCGCGGGCTGTCGGTCGAGAGAGTCGGAGACATCACACGTATGATCCACAGTAGACTCTGCGCACTCTGAGCAGTTCGGTAGTTTTTGGACGGTCGGATTGAAATTCCCTTTTCCGACTTACGTGTCACATGGGGGTTGGACGTCAGTTTAGCTTTCGTGTCATACGTAAGATAGACGGGAGCAGGGTTTCGCCCTTAATCCCGGGGGATTGAGGGTGGACCCTGACAATATGACTAAAGCACAAGGTGCTGAGATAGTGTCTGAACTTGAAGACAATGATCAGGAGGATCATAATCAGGGGGAGCCTAATCAGAGGGAGCCAAGCTAGGGGAGAAACCAGAGATTTCCCAAGTACCAGTTCGTAAATCAAACAGAGTGCCAAAGCCGAATACTAAGTATTCTTCTTCACAGTATATTCTCGTGACCAATGATGGGAACGACTCGTATTCCAGATACATTCTGCTGACTGGCAATGGAGAGCCTGAAAATTTTGAGGAGGCAAAGACTCATGCAGACAATAATAAGTGGATGCTGGCAATGAAGTCTGAGATGGAGTCTTTATTAAAAAATGACACCTATGAGTTGGTGAAGCTTCCTAAAGGCAGAAAAGCACTAAAAAATAAATGGGTGTTCAAGTTGAAGAGGGACGAGAATGAGCAGTTGACAAAGTTCAAGGCCCGCTTGGCTGTCAAAGGTTTTGGGCAGAAGGAATGAGTTGATTTCGACGAGATATTCTCACCAGTGGTTAAGATGACTTCTATCCGAGTCATTCTTGGCATGACAACTAGCATGGATCTTGAGGTGGAGCAGTTGGATGTGAAGACAGCATTTCTGCATGGTGATTTGGAAGAGGAAATTTACATGGAGTAACCAGAAGGCTTTGAAGTTGAGGAAAAAGGGCACATGGTTTGTAAGTTGAAGAAAAACTTGTACGGGCTAAAGCAGGCGCCAAGGCAATAGTACAAGAAGTTTGACTCATTCATGTTGGGTCATGGGTACAAGAGAACAGATGCAGATCCATGTGTGTATATTGAGCAGTTCACCAGAGGTAACTTCATTATTGTATTGCTCTATGTTGATGATATGTTGATTGTGGGGCAAGATGTTGCTATGATTCATAAGTTGAATTCAGATTTGTCAAAATCCTTTGATATGAAAGACTTAGGTCCAACTAAGAAGATTTTGGGTATGGAGATTACTCGTGACAGGAAGGCGAAGAAGCTATGATTGTCACAGGAGAGGTATGTTGAACGAGTACTTGAGAGGTTCAACATTAAAGAAGCTTAACCAGTAAACTCACCTCTAGGTAATCAATTCAAGTTAAGTAGAAGGTTATGCCCAACTACACAAGAGGAGATGGGGAAGATGACAGGACCCGTCCCAACTGGACGTTAAAAACCGTACACGGTCCTGCTCCCGTCTGACAAGTCAACTGAAAGTCCGAAACTACCCTTCAATACCTGCCAGACAAGGGAATTTTTGTGCCTGTGCCCGCACATACCTCCACCTCTAGAATAGCCTCGATCAACGCGCCACGACCTGAAGGGTTAACAAAACAGAAAAGGTGTGAGTGGACAAAAATGACCTCTTATAAAAACATTTATCAAAATACATTCTTACCCTCCAGTTTTCACAAACTTGCATGCATATCGTAAAACATGAGTAATAGTATGAAATCATTCAAGTATGAACAGTGGACCGATAAAATCAAAACATATTTTCCCATGGTCCACAAAAACTCATGTTCACCAAATCAGTTTAACATCTCAAAAAGTTCACAATTTCTTTAAATCATTTTAACCGCTAAACCACGGTTTCCTCAAAATCATTTTCCATAATCCACGGGACTTATTTCCATATCCTGTTGCTTAGAGTCACGTTTATCCCTGCAACGCGTGCATATCAATAGGCTCAAGGACCGCTCAAAATCCGAGCATCCGCTGCTGTGAACACATCATCAGTCAGCAATCCGTCGCTGGGAAAAACCCTCACCAGCCGACGATCCGGATCTCGTGAACACATCACTTACCGATCCATATAATCCAGCACATCTGATCTGAGTCAAGCCTCCCCTGGGCTGCAAGACAAAGATCGTGCTACGTGACCTCTTCGGGGTAAACACTTCCATCCCGAAGGCGAGCGTTATCTCCAGGGTGCACTCCGGGGAAAAACATATTTTCTCCCAAAAGCCCTAAATATCCGCAACATATCACCATCACAAAAACCAGTGAAAAACAGTTGCATAGAAAACCAAATCATATATCAATACAGGGTCTCAGACCCAAGTCCTGATTTACTTTATAAATCCGAAAATCATCAATATCATCATGTCATCACATGGAAATACAATTCCAACCAAAATCACAATTCCATTGGGTCTCAAGCCCAAAATATCAATATCACGTAAATCCGTGCAACTGTAAACCCGAGTTGCCACGATCACGTAAATCCATGAAATCAATCACTGACTCATAATCCGAGTCCAAATATCATTTTCAACTTCCTGACTCATAACCCGAGTCAAAACATCATTTTCAATCCGGGCTTAGCCCAAAACATCATTTGCACGTTCCTCGTAAAACGTGCCCGAAAGACTGATTAAAATAATCACAAAATCACGAGGATACCAAAAATCATCAAATTCACATGTAACTCCAAATCCGAGTCAAAATCATTATTTACTTGGGTTCTCACGCCCACAATATCATTTTTAACCAATTTCATGATTTCTCGAAAATCGTGCCCGAATATAATAATATAATAATCATAAAACCGAGAAAATCGAGAAATCACCGAATCAAAGCATCAATCATGTCAAATCATAGAAAATCATATAAATAAGCATTTTAAACCATATACGCATGCATCACATTTAGAAAACCAAAAGTCCACTCACACACACCGTTCAAAACGGTTCGTTTCCGAGCTGTACGTTTTTCCGTAAATTCTGGAAATCACAACACCTGTCCAAAATCATTATAGAGGGTTACTAACATCTCAAAATACTTCATATAATTTTCCCCAATTTTTCCGGAATTTAAATACGTATTTTAAACGTAAAACAAAACTTCGGATACGCGGAACATTATCGAAATAATATCCGATTTCCCCGAAATCAACGTCAAAATGTTCGTTACACTGAGAGGATCAAAAGTCATGTTGACCTCACCTTGAGACCAGGCTGGACGCGCCCTCACGCGCCGCCGTGAGTGGCTGCGCGTGAAACCCACGCGCCAGCTACAGTGTCACCAGCCTAACCCGTTTGTCTGATAAACGGGTCCTTTAGCCCGCGATCAGACCCGGTTCCAATCCTGTCAATTCGACATTAATTCCTTCAATTAAACATTCAATTAGTTTCGTTATAAGTTTAATTAGGGTTCTGTATCAACAATTACTTGAAACATTACCTAAATCCTCACGATCAAGGATGAACAATCGAAGGACCTCCGGCCACTGTTCATCATTCGAACTCCCTCAATTCCACACGATTTCCCCAAATTGATTCATCAAGAAGCTTCATTGATCTCAGGTAAACCTTTCCCCCAACTCAATTGGATCAATTTATTGCTCAAACTTCACGACTCAAACTCGAACATCCGAACACTGTGCAACCATGGAGTTTCCACCTTGGCCACTGATTCCTCCCAATTGATGAACCCAGAAGCATCAATGAACCATGAGGAATTGTTTCCCCACCTCAATTTCGTCGTTTGATCACACATTGATCACGACTCAAGTTCGATATCTCTCACTGTTACTAAACCCGTTCAGAGCCAATTGGGCATGAATTCCTCTCGTTTTTGATTTGAAACAACTCGTCTCAACCTCAGGAAGCTATTTCCAATCTCCAATTCGATCATCACAGCTCAATTCGTCCAATTCGATTTTCCCTCCCAAAACTCAAAATCCGAAATTCCAGTTCGATAGTTACCCTCAATCCCTCGTGTTTTCCTCACTCAATTAGTCTCTGAATTCTCTCCAATTTCTGTTCATAAATTTAGTGGATAGGGAGGAGATTAAGGGTGGAAGGATTTTGAATTTTGGTGGTGCACGGGTTAAGAAATCACAGAAGAGAAAATGGAGGTTTAATGGATTTTTAATTAATTAATCATCACAAAAACACAATAATTAGGTCTCCCCCAAAATCATGGATCCATGTTTTGTGCCTGATTTTAAGGGATGAGTGACACTTGTCACTCATCCAAGTGTGCTCAGTCACCGGGTACTGTTCATTATTAAAATATTATTTTATTCCCGGTTCGTTCGGTTAATCGGGCTCGATTCCGTGACCATAACTTCGTCGTCGAATCTCCGATTTCGACATGCCGCCTGTCGTTGGATTCGTATCGACGAGACCTACGTAACGGTCCTTGGCCCTCGTCCGTTGGACTTCCCGGCCAAAAAGTCAACATTTGGCCCCTACTATGCCAAATTACCAAAATACCCCTCAACTTCCGAACATCATAACTTTCTCTACGAATGTCGAAATTGAACGTGCCACCTGTCTATAGACTCGTGACATCCCGAACTACATCACAGTCATCGGTCAAAGTCCATTTGACCGCCCGAACTAAAAGTCAACATTTTGCCCACGCTAGGGGCAAAACGGTCATTTTGCATGTTTCGTCCGATTTCACCCAACTAATCCCCGATTAGTCATTCTAATTCATAATTAATTAATATTCAATCCCGATATTCGGGACGGGTCCTTACAGAAGATGGCAGGTATTCCCTACTCATCAGCTGTTGATAGTCTTATGTATGCTATGGTTTGTACTCGACCAGATATAGCACATGCAGTTCGTGTTGTTAGTAGGTATCTCTCTAACCCTGGAAGAAAGCATTGGGAATCAATTAAGTGGATACTCAGGTATTTGAGAGGCACTTCAAAGTTGTGCTTGTGTTTTGGTGGATTAAAACCGGTGTTAGAAGGTTTCACGGATGCAGACTTGGCAGAAGACCTTGATGCTAGAAAATCCACTTCTGGATACTTATTCACCTTTTCAGGGAGAGCCGTTTCATGACAATTCAAGTTACAGAAATGTGTTGCCTTATCCACCACTGAAATTGAGTATATTGCTGCCAATGAAGCTGGCAAGGAGATGATTTGGCTGCAGAGGTTCATTTTAGAGTTGGGTGTGAATCAAGAAAGTTATCTGGTGCATTATGACAATCAGAGTGCTATTCACTTAAGTAAAAATTCAGTGTACCATCCTCGTACGAAACACATTGATATCCGTTATAATTGGATTCGAGATGCAGTATCAAAGAAGATTTTCCAGTTGAGGAAAATTCACACCAACAAGAACACTTCAGATATGTTGAAAAAAGTTGTTACGCAACAGAAGTTAGAGTATTGCAGTAAATCTGCTAGAATGGACTTCAAGTAGAAGTCACCTCGTTTTAACCCGGTTGGCTTGGAGTGGGAGATTGTAAAATATTCAGGCCCAACATATATCCACAAAAGGTTTTTTTTTTTGGGCTTACATAATTGAACTTGTCTAGAACTCATTTGTTGTTCTAAATTAATCTTAAAGTGCATGAATCTAAAATGCATGTAGAAAGTTCATGAAAGAAGTAGATGGATCCATAAATGAAGTAGGTAGGTGGATGAGGCATTAATTAAGGCAACTAGATGGTTCCTCATTGACCTATATAAGGAGAGGTCATTTGCTCATTCCATCAATCTCATCCAAGATACACATCTTCCTTCAAGTAGATAGTGAAGAGTGCTCACTCCAAGTTGAGAGTGTTGAGTGTTGTAGTGTTAGTAGCAAAACAAGCGTATGAGAGAGGGTTTCCTTCAAGTGGTGTCCTTAAAGTTGTACATCTCTTTGTACCCCTAATTTCATTAGTGGAGTTTTTTTGTTATTGTTGTCCCGTGGACGTAGGCATTTTACCGAACCACGTTATATCTAGTATTCTCTCTTCCTTACTTTTTTATTTTTTTGCATATTTATCTTTTTTATAATTTGAATTATTATTTCTATTCTATTACTTTCTCCAACCAAACATATATTTACAAAAATGCAATGATGCAAAAAAAAATGGCAGCAGCTAAATAGGCATAGATTTTGTTCTGGGAGCTTTCGGCAGAGACGAGTCTTGGAGAATGGATAGGGGCGCATAGTATTAGTAATAATAGAATCAAATTTTATGTTATTACAGGGCGAAGGAACCAAAGTAGGAGGCAGGGCCCACTGCTTACGAGGCTTGTAGTTTGTGCGTCTCTTTCAGCCAATGCCAAGCCAAGACAGTACGGACCATTGTCAGCGTCGATTTTGGCTGTCTTACATATGAAATTCATTATTAATTTAATTAATTAAAATGCTTTGTTTATATATTTATTTGGATAAATATTAGAAGTTGTCCTCGCGTTTGAAAGAATTGGCTACATCGCGTTTGGAATGTGGCCGGTTCTTTATCACAAAGTATTTTTAGCGATTTTTCAAATTTGTTGACACTAACAAATTCATTTTATTAAAATGATAATTTAACAACAGTACTACACATAATTGTTGTTAAGATATTTTAACTTCTTACTTTCTTTCTCTGCCGCCTGGGCATTAATCAGCTAATCGGCATTACCTACCTCCTCCTCCTCCTATCTTGGGACTGGATGGGATCCTCTTCATTACCCATTATCACAAATTGAAATTTTTTTTATCTTTTTTTATATTTTTTTAATACTAGCCACAATTTTTAGGGAGATGGGATAATATACTATCAATTGGTTGGTTATTTAATAGCAAGCTAGAAATAATAGTTTTCTCATTCAATTAGAGAAGTTTATGGACTATAACAACAGTTTCTCTTAAAAAAATATAGCTTTGCAGTTGTTTATTAGCCTTGTTTGATTTTTAATCTTATACATAACAGTATATCATTTAAGTAGTACGTAGAGCTGATTAGGTGGAGTTATCCACTTACTAGAGCCATAAAGAAATGTCATCTTTGCTCCCAACTTGAAATATTTTTCATTATTGTTTCCTCTCCAGTTAATATTTCAAGTTAAAGACAAAATCGACATTTTCTTTGATTCTTATGGCTCCTTTGGGTAAATAGCTCACTCAATTATGATCCCTAGTATGACATGGACGTAGTTAAAAGCATACATAAATAATTAGCTAGTATTAATATATAAGTAATTTGAAATTGAGATATCTTTCCCAAAAAGTGAATATAAAATCATTAGATAATATTTTTTTTCTTTCTTTCTTTCAACTCATTTATATGATATATGATAAATTTCAATCTTATATATTATTCTAGATCCTTTGAGATGGAGTATCTGACGTCAATTGTATTTTTAAATAAAATGAATAAAGTCTGGAAAAGAAAAAGGAAGGAAGTGAGTGGGTGGGTGAGTCACTGTGGGGTGGGGGTGGAGAGAGGGAGAGGGCGAGACTCGGGAGGCTGGAAATGCGAAGCTGCGTCTCGCCGCATTTGGCATGGGCCCCACCGATCCTCCACCCCAACAATATGGGTTCCACATTAGTGCCGCGCCCCACTCTTCCAACCCACTTGCTACTCTTTAAGTTCTCTTTGATTTTCTCACATGAGGAACACAAATAATGAAGTATTTGAAGATCGTATGATATATTATTCATGTAAAAGAGGATCTTATTGTAATTTAATTATTTTATATTATATTTTATTGTATGATTAAATTTTTATTTTTTCTATTAAATATGTATTTATTGAGATTTTTTAATTAATAAAAAATCACCTAATATCATTAAAATTATATTTAAAATGGTGACAAGAGTCGTCTGACTTTTGGGAGATGAGTACTTATTGGGTTTGGTTACAAGTAAGAAGCATTTTTTAGTAGCAGCTGGATGACCTCTCCTTGTGCCTATCTACTATTTATTTATCTTTTCTTGGATTCTTTTCTTATTATATAGCCATAGCTGTTCATTGTTGATTTTCTGCATCAGATATATCTCCGGTTTCAGAGAGAGAGACAGAGAGAGAGAGAGATGTATAGAGCTTACAACCTTAGATTAAAAAACAAAATAAGAAACAAGACACAGTTAAGGAACAAAGAATCAAACTAAACACAAAGACAAAAATCGATAAGTATAAATTCTGTCATTTTATAACCTCACACATTATCATTACAATTGATAATAATAATTATTTACATATGTTGATATAAAAAATAAACCAATTGAGATTTTCCTCATTGAGCATGATCCCCTTGCTCTCTTCGGACGATGGGTAATTTATATGAAAGAGGGAAAAATGAGAGAGTACTAACGTGATGAAGACGATCTTGGAATTTATAATTGATTTCAACGCGTCCCCAAAAAATTCCACAGTACGTAAATGGCTTCAATTCTCATAAATGTTAGGGAGGCTTAATGCAAGAGAATGAAAGGTGGACAATCTTGTCATTATATTTTATTTATTTATTTATTTATTTATAATTAATAATTTAATATTTATTTCCTCTCGCACATTGTTGATTTTTGGAGAAGGACACGTGGAGTAGAATCTACATAAAGAATGGGTGGGCAGCAAATTATTATGGTGGAGACAGGCAAGAGGAAGAGAGTGTGACGCGGATTTCACCACCGCTCTGTTTCTTTGAATTTAGGCAACCACGACAAATTCCAAGCTTCTTGGTGCACCTGCAGTCCCTATTATTTTATCAAATTAAATACAGCCACTCACCATTTGTCAATTTCTTATTTGGTCCAACATAATTACCTAACTAAATAATAATAATAATACTTTTATTGGATGCCATATAATATTAGTCTATTTTTTTTTATCAGGAATAATATTAGTCTAAATACAGTCCCTAATATAATAATATTAGTCTATTAGATATGGAAATAAACTACATTAATAATTAACCTATGCCGAATCTTTTGAGTTGTTCCTTTCTGAACAACGTTTTCATGTCCAACAAAACCATGCGACTTCGCCAATGGCCAGGTCATTTCCGGTATTATAATATTTCTTTGTTTTTAGGTGGATTGTTTCTCTGAGTTTCCAAGAAAAAAACAGGTGGGTTACTTTATTGATGATAGATTTGGTTTTAATTTGTTTAGACAGAAGTTTATTTTATTTACTTACAAACTCATTAGCAATAACTCATTTTGAATTTAATATGAATTTTTACAAATTTATTTTAACATTTTTCTTGAACAATTCAGGATGTCTCTTGAATACATACGTTTTTTAATCCAAAATATGCCCATAAATATTTAATTTCACATAATTCTGTTAAATTGAAGGAGCAAACTCGTCCAGGCAACAGGAGGGGTTTCTCATATCTTCCATTTAATATTGAAGAAAACTAGAATCTCATATCTTGCATTCTCCTAATAAAGTATAAACAAGCTGTTCTCCACAAGTTTTTGTTTTTCATGTCTATCCATTACCAATATTTATTTGCATCAATCAAACTTAAAACCCCTTTGCTAGTGGAGTGGTTAGTAAGCTGGCAGGGTAATGTATTACTTTATACCAAATTTTTTAGGATTGGACATAATTACCACCAGTTATACGACAAGAAAAATAAGCTGCATAAATGGGATTTGTTTTCTCATAAAAAAGAAGAAAAAAATCAATGTGCGTAGATTATCAATTGAAACTTAATGAAAAAAAGAAAGACGTTATTTGAATATTATCTGATATAAATGAATTCAACATATAAAAAAGGATATATTTACATTAAAAAATGATCAACAAATTAAGTTTCACTATGAATATTACATGTAGCCCTATGAAATGGAACAGCATAGATGCTAAACACGAATCATGTCCACACTCCTTTGAATTGAGTGTTGAATAGTAAATTGCAATCTTGCACGCATTCAACAATCGACATCACCCTCTAGGGATATGCTGATATACATACATACATACATCCGGACAATGTCCAACTCATTATGAAGAGTACAACTAATATTTGTAGTGTTGAGAAAGGCGTAATATATAACCCGAATTAATGATATTTTGGATGAAGTTGTTGAAGAAATGCCTTTGAAGTCCTCCATTTGTAGAGCGGTAGAGAGCTTGCTAAGAAAGAAAATAAATACATAGTCTTAGCTTGATGGACATTGGACCCAACCATATACTTCATTTGTAATAATATGAGCCCCAAAAATAAACTAAATATTTTCTCATTGATAAACCTGCAATGACAATTATGGCATTGCTTTGTTAATGCAAGTTGGCAACCCAAGTTGGTGCTCAATTTGGGCCACCAGAAAGTGACAGGGCTAACGCATGCCTATTATGTGCTACTAATTATTTCCTACTCATAATAATATTTATTGCTGCTTATTCACATTCTGGACGCTACAACCTTGCCAGCGTGAGAAGAAGTATTTTATATAGACCATCATAAGGCAGAAAAAAAGTACATTCGTTTTCTTCGACCATGAAATATGATTTTCATGGATGTAATAATATATATTCTCCATATATATGTCATTTTTTCTCCACCAATGCATATGCAGCTGTATGGATAATTACTTTTACACTCATTCCTTAATTTATTTTTTATTAAATGACTAATTATTTTATTTTAGTGCATTTACATGAAATTTAATTAATCACGCTTTTGTATTTTGTTTAAATAAACCTTCATTAAAAGAAAAATAGATAGAAAGTTTTAATAATTACCAAAAATATTTTAAATTAATTTAATAATAAAATATACAGATAAAGTAAATTGATATGACTTAAGAATTGTATAGAATAAAATGATAAAATTAAAACTTAATAATCAATTTTTAAATTAACCCCCAATTTTAGAATGTAAAGTAATTACCCCAGAAAAGTAAATACTGGAAAATAAAAGCACCCGCGGATAAAAATGAATCTGAAAAGACAGGAAACCAGACGTAGAGATTTGAAGAAGCCGGACTGAGCAGTAAGCCGACAGGGAATGGTGGGAGGACATGGAAGCTCACGTGGGCTTCCACCTGGAACGCCGGAAGGTACAAAGTTAGCCTGGACCTAATCCAAACCGCCGATTTCGTTGACCCACCCGACTTCTCTGACCCACGCATCTTCTGTTCTGCACTTGTGATCTGCGTAGGCGGATTTTGGATGCATGCATGATGACATCAACAAATGCTTTTCTTCTTCTTCTTCTTCTTCTTGCATGATGATCAATTCTGAGTAACCCTTCCTGGCCCACGTACTTTGGCCCAACCCCATACTGCATCGTATCGTATCAAAATTGAAAAGGTCGGTACCAAATATTTGCAGTTGATTTTGTTTTTGTCGTCCACTCTGGTATATATACTCTCTTTTTTGTTTTATTTGATGATAGGGGCTCGGAAATATAGGTCCTATCTTATTTTTAGGGGACAAAGGATGAGGAGTAATTGCATTTGTGATCTTCGTCCATGAGCTGATTTCGTCTATTTCTATATATTGATTTCAATTTTAGTAAAGAACCCAACATAGCCATCTCATTTGCTTTTTGCTCAACAGACAAAAGTCAAATTGTAAAAAAGATAAATAAATAAATAAAATAACTTAGCATGTAGAAGATAACTATCGAAGCAATTACAAATATAAGTTTCAAACACATTACTTATTATTAATGGAAGGCACCATCCTCGCCTCGTCGGGTTGAATATATATTTAGGGATAGGATGTAGCCAAGATTTAGCTTGATGCGATATTTTAAATTAATTATAATATACGAACTACTAAACCTGACTAATATAACAAATGGGAATGGGTTGTTCTATGGACGGTAATGGGAATTAACGGGGCCTTACTGGTAATTTGGAAATCGAGGGGCACTTGGTGACTGCAAAATCCAAGCTCAATCTTTGAATTATTAATTGGGTATGAGAGAAAACAAACCCAAAAGCCATTAGCCTAAGAACCCATAAATTTAGGACCAGCCCATTTTTGAGCACCTTGACCTATTAAAATCAGGCCCGGCAGCTTGGGTCATCAGACTTAGCTGGTTAAAAATAAGCCAAATTTATTTCTATTTATTGCTGGGTTGCCTGCATCTCGACCCAGTCTTCACGGTGGAGAAGCTAGGACCACCAGCTTATTAGTGAGCCGTAGGGATTAAGACAAAGAGGTGCAGAAAATCTCTAATTTTCCCTATTTTGAATAAGACAAATGCCCAGCGGGTAAAAGAAATACAAATTAAAGCCCACCAAATAGGAAAATCACATCACAATGTTGCAGGCCCAATACAACTTACCTTTCCCGCACCTGTATGTCTAAGCCCACATATGTACACCTAAATGACAATGATTTTTAGTGTGAGAATAAAAGTAGTCTTCAGTCCTAACACCTAGGAGAATATAAAGTCAAGATAAGACTATTTCTTTTAGATTTAGGCCATCTCTACAAAGGTGATCTTAAAAGGCTACATAAATGTAAATTCAGCACATAATATATTAATTTTTTTTATGAGTAGTATTGATATCATATCAACTAATCAGACTAAACACGACCAACAATACTACAAATATGTTATCCACACCATACAAAAGGCAGTCATGCCGATGCATGCTCATCTTCATCTGCCAGGCAATGCCCACAAGCACCCTCAAGCCAAACCTAAGACCTAACCACTCGGTGGCCTCAATCCGCAAGCATGGATTAGTATCACTGGTATGATTCTCTGACGAAGGCTAGTAATGACTCATTGACATGACAAGATATCTATTGCCACCTAGTGCAGGATGTGCAGATTACATGTCATCATCTCCTGAGATAGGTTGAACCTACATCAATAATGGCTAACTGACACATTCATTGCTACTATAAATACCACCTCAAACCTTCTCATAAAGGTACACACATCACTCTCTCTCAACACACAAGCCTGACTCATTATCATTGTGTTATTGATCTGCCTATTGATCTCCATCTCAATGACTTAAGCATCGAAACCTATTAGGTTGGCCCCCACCGGTGTCTAGTGCTTTTCTTTCTACCACGCAGGTCACTTGTAAGGTTGAGAAGAAAACGAATCAGCACCTAGCAGGGTTTCATCATGTTAGATCCAATTTTGGATCAAACATTTGGCAGTGTCTGTGGAAACTCCAAGTAAGTCCTCTTACTAGCTCACATACTTTCACTCCATTTACCTACAAATTCAAATGTCTACCAAGCAAGATGATAGTGAGTTAAACCACACTCCTCATGGATATCGAAAGAGAAACAAAATCGACATGCCTTCAGAGGTAATGCTAGAAATGATGAGGTCTTTTCGAGCGGATATGGCCTAACTTCAAAAGAGTAATGCTGCCATTGAGAACAAAACCATGTATGGGGAGATCAACATCTTGAGGAGTTCTTCACATCGAGTTTATTTATATTTTTTGAGTTCCAAGTCTATCTTGGCACTTAGAATTGGGATATCCAATATGCATTATGCTCTGCATCTTTTGCACATGTCTACCCCAATAGTGGTTGAAACCACCAATGCCTCAGATCCTTGAGTCTCCTTGGGAAGTCTTGGTTGATCCTGTTTGGTCATGTTTCCTTTTTTATTGGGTTGTGATCATTGTAAGTTGAGCATGTTTACAGAGGCCTTCAGGACAGGGTTAGTATTCACTTCTATTGGTGCCTTTGGTACTTGGGCTAGCGAGTTGCGTCCTTGGTTGATTATATTTTGGATCATGTCTTTGAACTAGACACAGCTGGCGGTGGCATGGTGTGATTAGACATGCCACTTGCAGAATTGTTTCTCTTTGATGTCCTATGGTTGGGGCATCTGACACGACCCACCCTCAATCCCTCGGGATTAAGGGATAAGTCATGCTCCTGTCTAACTTACGTGTGACACGAAGGCTAAACTTTCATCCAACCTCCATGTAACACATAAGCTGGACAAGGGATACCAGACCAAAGTATCAAGACCATATTCCGATGTCCCAGAGTGCGCAGAACTTACTGTGGATTACGTGTGTGATGTCTTCGTCTCTCTAACAACAGCCCGCACCGCATCAAACCTGAAGGGTATCGAAAAACAAAAGATTGTGAGCGGAAAAAAATAAATAATACGTTTAGAAAACAGTTTATAAGAAAATACATTTATACTCTCCACGAAAAACCAATGCATGCATATGAAAACCATTTCATTTCCAAGATATTAAAAACGTTTATAAAACCATAAATCCGAATCAAGTATGGCCACTCAGCCCAAAATCCATCAAATCCAAATCATCCGAGCCACAACCCAAAACATCTGAAAACCAGTGAAAAACCAACCGAAAATCATAGTCAATCAATTTGCTGGATCTCACATATATCAGGTCTTCCCGGGATATCAACGAGTCTTTAAACTCAAAACACAAACAATAGGCTTCGGGGGATATCACAATAACCGAGTCTTTAAACTCAAAACATATACCGAGTCTTTTAAACTCAAAACATATCAATTCAGGGCCCTCCCCCGTATCAATCAATCGAGTCTTTAAACTCAAAACTAGATCCAGCCATATACCGGGTCTTTAAAACCAAAACCAAGTATCAACAGGTCTTTAAACCCAAAATCAAGTGAAAAATAGAAATCCAGAAATCCAGCGAAAAGCAAATGCCAAAACCAAATCCAAGACCACTTTAAAACCAAAATCACGTTTATCGAAACCACTTTTATGAACTGGGCCCCAAGCCCGAAATCACTTTCCAAAATTCATTTTTTAATTTTTGAAATCAAACCATAATTCAAATCATCGAAATCACATCAAATCGGTGCATAAGATTATATCTCGTAAAACGTGCAGAAACGTAAATATATCGAAATACGTGAAAAACAGAAATCATAAAGATCATAATCATAAACATGGAAATCACATATAGAAAACATATAAAACATTTATGCATGCATCATAAGGTAGAAAGCAAAATCCACTCACAGATCATTCTCGATGGTGCCTCGATACGCGTGCAATTACGCTTTCCCGGCTAATCCACTATCAGCGGCTTTCTCGAACATGTCCAAATCACATTCTAAGGTCACTAAATACTTCATTAAGCTTCTACTAAATCCCCGTAATTTTTTCGAATTTTTAACTATTTTTAACCTAGCCTTTAAAACTTTGGACATCCCGAAACATATCGAGACGATGTCCGATCGACTCAAAGCCAGTTCCAAAATGTTCGTTACATCGAATACTTTAAAAGCCGTGTTGAACACTTCTCAAAGGAATCCCCACGTGCCCTCAAGCGCTGCCCAAAGGGGCTTCGCGTGGGAGCCACGCGCCCACTGTTTATCATCGTCAACCTCCAGCCATATCGGTTCAGACTGGTCCATACCGGTCAGGTCCAACTGAGCCGGTGAGGGCGGTTTTTGCCTATTTCTTAACCATTTTTCCTCCTTTTGATTCCTGTTTCTTTCGTCCCTTCATTTCTAATTGTTTCTATTAGCTAAAATATGAAATGGACGTTAGTTTCTCACCCCTCGATTCGAAGAAGAAAAACCCAAAATTCCACCTCTCTGTTCCCGGCCACCTCGAGCTCCTCCTGCCACGGGTTTGTGTTTCTAAGTCCAGTAGTAACCTTCAACGACTAAAATGAGCATCACAGTCACTCAACAACTCACCAAAACTTACATTTTTTATTTTGAACAAAATAGAGAAACAGGGCATTCGAGACGGCTTACCTACCCTCTGTCCTCCGCCGTGGCCTCCACCGTCGTCCTCTGTTAGTTCACTGAACACCACTTACATACAGGTTCACAAGGGTTTGAATGTTTTGTTTACGGTTGTTATGGTGGTCACTATTCCTCCTCCCCTGTCTCTGTTTTTCTCACTCTCACACACAGCCCACTCGACTCACTTTAACTCAGACATACACATACACGACTCACTTGTGTTTATTCTCCCTGATCTTCTCATTCACCTGGACACATAACACATACAAAAAATAACCTTCCCCTGTTTTATCGATCACTTGTGAGAATAGGCTAGAACCAACCAGAAGGTATCCACGTGTCCCCATCTAAGTATCTCAAGTGAAAAATATCCAACAATGTAGGGACACGTGTCCCCATCCAATTGCTCACACATTTCAAAAGTAGCCAAAAGACCATTTTTCCCTTAATGCCCAAATTACCATTTTCCCCTAACTTCCGAACATCATAACTTCCTCCTCGAATGTCGGAATCGGACGTACCACCTGTCTACAGACTTGTGACGTTATGAACTACGTCACAGTCATCGGCCAACATCTGTTCAACCGTCCGAACTAAAATTTAACATCTTCCCATTCCAAGGGAAAAATCGTCATTTCGCACTGTCCATCCGAAATCACCCAACTAATCACTGGTTAATCTCACTAATCTGTCATTAATCACTAATCTAATCCCAAACTACGATACGGGTCGTTACAACATCTCCTGATTGGGATCAGGCATGATTAGTTTTGCCTTGACCAACTCGCCATATCTTTCCCCAGATTTTGGGAGGTCGAATGAGTATGAGCCAAAGATTTGGATTTTGTTGGCAAAGTAATCCTAGTCGGGTTAACCGGTTTTTGTTCCCACTTAGGTTTGATTAATGACTTGGTAGTCAGTGGCCATTTTCCCAAGGTCTGGATTTCATGTGTTGCCACCTCTAGTTTCTGCCCCTCCGCATTTATTGAGGATTCCTCCTCCACTTATTTATGCTCTACCTGGTGAACATGTATCTCGTTTTTGTAAAAAATGGGCACTTTAGAGTTGTGTTTCTTTCTCTGTTTTTCTTCCAGCAACCTCTCACCCTTAGATTACACTATTATCTCTTGTAAGTTTGAGAAAGTTATATCATCAAACGTTTTTCTTAGGGAGAATCTCAGCACTCTCTAGGAAATGGCCAGCATCTAAGCATTGCTCATGAGGAATCTGCACTTCATTTTCAAATGTTTGAATCTAGCAATGAAATTCTCGGTTGTTTCATGTTCTCTTTGCTTTACAGTAGTTAGATCACTGATCATGACCTTTGATTCTATCCTGTAGAACTCCTCATGAAATTTAGCCTTCATTTTCCCCCAAGTGTGTACGGATGCATCTGGTAACAAAGTTTGTCAAGATAAGGCATCTCCATATAAGGAGCTGCTGAACAATCGGAGTTTGAGGTAAGAATTGTCTTCCGCAGTCATACTGAGAGCCTTTTGATATGTTCTAGGGATAAAGTACTTGCATGCCCATTAAATAGTGAAAATGTTGGTGGCTTGAAGTTCCTTGGCAATAGATTTTCTTGATCAACATAGGCTAGATAAGGCCTCCTATAAATTAGGACATTTACTCTTCTTGGGGTCGTAGTTTAGCCTTGCATTATCCGTCTTTTTTAAGTTATTTTATTCACGAGAATCTGATAATCTGGAATACGGGATGCCTTATAGATGGTCCCAAGTTCTACTTCTTATCCCATGTCATTTGGATCATATTTCCTCTAACTTTCCAACTCTCCTTTGTTTTCGATCGAAATGATTTTAGATAGTTTAATTATTGTATCTTCCTTATTGAGTACGGGTCGTTTGTATTTCAAAGACATCCTAAATTCCACCTTAACATCCTTTTGAGGTTCTTGCTAGTTTTCGGGGTTTCATTCCTAGACTTTTTGACAATATAGGCTCTGCGATTAGGGGTTCTAGAGTCGACGTCCCTGATCTTATATTTTTCTTATCTATGTCAAGGCTCAAAATTTCCAAGGGCAAGATGCTTTTTTGTTTTCTCTAGCTTTCCATTGCTTGGAAAACTCTTGGACTTAATGATTCAAAGTCTCTATCTATTAGAAGATGGGGGACATGCAATCCCTGATGAACTTCATCATTTCTACTTCAGTTGTCTCCTTTTCAGTGACATCTTTAACTTCTCCTTCACGGGGAGTTTCCATGTTAGCTTATGGTAATGATGGCTCAGGTACTGCTTCTTGGTGAGTACTTTTCAAGAATATTCCTTTGGCATCTTATCGTTGTTCTGAATACTTGAAATTGGACATGCACTAAAGGAGTCACATTGGGCGCACCAGATTATATTCTGCCTAAAATTGTTGACAACATGTCCAGGGTAGCTTTTGGTGGTTTTTGATCAGGAGATTGTCTTGTGTTCGAAGAAGTGGGCTCGTATGGGGTTCTTTCAGTGGATGCGTTGTTGTGACTGTTGTGGATGAGTTGAAGGTTGTGGGTTGAAGGCCTTTGATCCCACGGTCTATCTTTAGATGGGCTAAACAAGAAGTAAGTTGGTGATAACGCCTAAACTACACATAAAATTAAACACGTAATTTGAGTGTTATGCAATTTAAACCCTTTTGTGTGTAGATGTAGTATTGGTAAATAGGGATCGTTCTTAACTGGGGAAATTAGAGAACATTAATAATATGTTAGTTAAAAAGAATTATGAATAATCAAAGAATAATGAAATAAATAAATAAATAATAAAGAATTAAAGAATAAAATAATTAAATAATTAATGAATAAGAGAATTAATGAATTAATGAAATAAAGAATAAAAGAATAAAAGAATAATGAATTAAATTGGGGGGAGGGGGGGGGGGGGGGTGACAGGACCCATCCCGAATATCCCTTGATATTCGTGAAGGAACCTGCTCCCGTCTGACAATGACTCGAAAGTACCCAAAGTAGCCTTACAAAAAAGATAATGCAACACCTTAAACGACAAACATTGTCAGACAAAGGATAGTTAAATTTACAGGACCGTTGACATCACAAGTTCGACTAGTCAACAACATTACAGAGCATAGGTACTGTTACAGATAGGGATCAAAATCCTACTCTGTAGGGTGTCTGAGTGCGCAACGGTCTACTTATTCCACTGCCTCGTTATCAGCTCTAGTCTCAGTGCACTGGCCTGGATGGTCAACAAAACAGAAAAAGGTGTGAGTGGATAAAACAAACTTTTATAAATACATTTACCAAAATACTTTCTTACCCTCCAGTTTCACAAACATGCATGCATATCATAAAACATGAGTAAAATACCTCCGAGCATAAATATTTATAAGTCAATAATCTCGATAAAACCACGGGACTTATTTCCATATTCAATCTCATTAGTCACGTAATCCATGCTACGCGTGCAAATCAAATAGGCTCAAGAACCGCTCAAATCTGAGCATGTCGCTGTGAACACATCACTAGCCGACATTCCAGATCGTTGTGAACACAACACTGATCGATCTCCACATAATACCAGCACATCTGATCTGAGTCGAGCCTCCCTCGGCTGCACGACAACAGACCGTGCTACGTGACCTCTCCGGGCGAACACATCCCATCCCGGAGGCGAGCGTTATCTCCAGGGTGCACTCCGAGGAAAACATATTCCCAACCGGAAACCCTAAATATCAGCAAAACATCACCATCATGAAAAACAGTTGCATTGAAAACCAAATTCATTTATTAACACAGGGTCTCAGCCCCAAAATAAAGTTTCCTCAAAATCCGTAAACTAGAGTCCCGATTAATTCCATAAATATGAAAATCATCAACATCATCATGTAATCACAAGGAAATCCAAATCCAATCAAAATCACAACTCCATTGGGTTTCAAGCCCTACATAGCATTTTCACGCAAATCCGTGCAACCGTAACCCGAGTTGCCATTTTCACGTAAATCCATAAAATATGTCTGAAAAACATTACGTAAATCCATCAAATCAATCCCTGACTCATAATCCGAGTCAAAACATCATTTTCAACCCCGGGCCTACGCCCAAAACATCAATTTCATAATTTCTCGAAAATCGTGCCAAAAATAATATAATAATCTAGAAAATCGAGAAATCACCGGATCGAAACATCAATCATGTAAAATCATATCAAATCATATAATAAATCATTTAAAACATATATGCACGCATCACGGTTAGAAAAAAAAAAGTCCACTCACACACACACACACCGTCCCGATTGTTCAATCTCGAGCGATTCGCTCTTCAGAAGTCCTGGGACAATCCTGGCCTGTCAAACAAAGTGATTTAAGGTTACTAGGCTGTCACAATCTCAAATAAATAATTCCTTAATCGTCGCAATGTAATAATATTCTATAAACGGAAACTTATATGCCTCGGACACTCAAAAGTACTCCGAAACCATGTCTAATTGACTGGAAACCTGTGCCAATAGCTTCGTATCAGTGAGAACATCAAAACACATGTTGAACACTTTCCCAGAAACTCACCCACGCGCCATCACGCGCCGCCGCAAGCGGCTGTGCGTGAAAGCCACGCGCCTGCACAGTAATTGCTACAATGCGTCCCTTCCACCCGTTTCTCTGATAAACAGGCCGAGAACCCGCGACATGACCCGGATCGTTCTCCCTCAATTCGATCTTGATTCCTTCAATTCTTTCACCTGATTCCTTCTAATCCATCTTAATTTAGGTGACACGACCCATCCCAATCCCCCGGGGATTACCATGGAATGTGTCATGCTCCCGTCTGACAAGAGGTGTCAGACAAGGGATAACCGATTGCCATTGCCCAAACGGGCTTCCAGAGTGCGTAAGGATCGATGGAGGAGGTGTGCGATGCTCAAGTCTCTGCTGCAGTCGTATCCGGAATCAACCTGAAGGGCATTAAAAACAAAAGCTGTGAGTGGACGAAAATAAACAAGTCTGATAAAAATATTTATAAGACATTTATGCCCCTCAGTAAAATCATATGCATGCACCGTAAACCACTTTTCACATATTTATTCCAAAATAACCATTAGGGCCTTAGCCCGGAAACCAAAGCATAGTTTCAAATTCCAAAAGTCAATCCAAGAGTTATTTCATCAATCCAGTAATATTCATTTATTATTTTTCCATCTTCGGCATCCCCGATGCCTAGCGTCCTAGACGCTTGACGTTCCAGACGTCATATCTCACGGTATTAAGCAACGCGTGCTGCCCGGGGTCTCACCGGGTCCATATAACTGACATCCCCGATGTCTGACGTCCATGACGTCCAACAATCCTGCTCCTGGATCACTATACGGTCCGGTAGCTCCGTACAATGAGCCCTCACAAGCAATGCACCGTGACTTCTCCAGTGTCCCTGACACTTGGAGGAGACCAGGATATAAATATCCTCATATCGAGATGGTTTTATGGAACACATTTTATTATTCATTTCCAAAATATCACAAGGGCCCTGCCCCGAATTTCCATAAAACCGTCATTTGTCCAAGTAGTTGATTTAAACCCAAAATCATTTATTCAATTCCATTTTAAGGTCCCCGACCTGAAATCGCATATATAAATCAACTGGGCCCCTGACCCGATTTCATAAGTTAACTGGGCCCCTGGCCCGATTTCATAATTCAATTGCGCTCCTGGCCCGATTAACAAGTTAACTGGGCCCCTGGCCCGATTCAACAAATTAACTGGGCCCCTGGCCTGATTCATTTTATCAAATCCGTAACCGTTTCATGAAATCATATCCAACCTCATTTATGGAAATAAGTGCAAATCCAGAAAACCTTGATTCACGTGCAAACACGTAAATCGCCTCGAAATGCGTGAAAACATATAAATTCACTGATATCCAAAATAAATCATATAATCACAATTATAACAATCATGAAACAGTTATGCATGCATCGAATTTATAAAACCAATGTCCACTCACAGACCGTTTAACCGAGCGCCTCGATACGCGTGCCATAGGCCTTCCCGGGCCACACCACTAACACCGGGACTCCCAATCCTGTCCAAATCACATTAGAGGATTACTAACCTCTCCATTAACCTCCTAATCAAGTCCCGTAATTTTCCCGAATTTTTAAGTATTTTTAAACTGGATTTAAAACCTTCGGACATCCCGAATAATGTCGAGACGCTGTCCGATCGACACGAAACCAATCCCAAAATGTTCGTTACATTGTATAGGACAAAAGTCATGTTGACCTCACCTCGAGATTCGTGCCCACGCGCCGTCACGCGCCGCCGTGAGTGGCTGCGCGTGAAAACCACGCGCCTGCTACAGTGACTGCTACAGTGTTCCTTCTTCACCCGTTTGTCTGGTAAACGGGTTGAAAAGCCCGCGATAGGATCCGGTTCAATCACACCCAATTCGACATCAATTCAATCCGTTCTTGATCCTATAACAATCATTAACAAATGAATTTCAGTTCTGTGACATCGATCAACATCAACCATTCCTTAATCAAGCCATCAACCCGTGATCACCCAAAACGGGTCAATCACCAAAACTCCATCAATCCTCAACCATTGTCAAATTAACTTCATATGAAGCATATAAGGATTAACACGAACCAATTAGCATGATTAATTGAACACGACATTACCTCAATCACCACAACTCAAGCTTGAGTTTTCCGGCCGTCCACCTCGTCCGTCCACGGCCCTAGGAGCCCCAAAGCTTGCCCCATTTGATCTGGTTCGACACGTTGAAGTTCCAGAAAGCTCAATCCATCATCAATTAGGCTTGGGCTGGCCTAAAACTGGAAGTTCGAATTTGAATTTCCCAGAACCCAGTTTCGGGTTTTCAGAGAATTCCAACACCAATTTCCCTCATTTCCTTTCATTCTCAATCCCAGAGTAACCCACTCGACATTCTCTCCATTCTAACAATCCAAAACAGTCCTTAAAAGCACCCAAAACCGTACTCAATCGACTGTGCAATGTTCCCCTGCACTGACCCGAAACCATTAAACAAACCAGTGCCCATGTCCTTTTGATCGATTGCCAGCACCATACATGTGCAATCACACCTCACACTGTCCCAATTCAGCCATTAAATTGATAAACAATCATGGGATCGATCGCACAAAGCATCCACCTCACGGCCAGTTCAATGAAACAGTACCCCGTGTGAAATTACAATTCTGCCCTTGTGCAGAAAATTACCAAAATGCCCCTCACGCATCCTGACCCGTAACTCGGTCATACGGACTCCGATTGATGCGTGCCGCCTGTCTACGAATTCAGGGCATCGAGACCTTCCTAACGGTCCTCGGTCCTCGGCCATCGGACCCCCCAATCAAAAAGTCAACATTTCCCCCCTATAGCGTCCAAATTACGAAAATGCCCGTGTACATCCGTACATCATAACTTTCACCACGAACGTCGGAATCGAACGTGCCACCTGTCTATGAACTCGTGACGTCCCGAACTACGTCACGGTCATCGGTCAAAGTCCATTTGACCATCCGAATTAAAAGTCAACGTTTTGCCCACGCCAAGGGGCAAAACGGTCATTTTGCACAATTCGTCCGAAATCGCCCAACTAATCCCAGATTAGTAAATCACAATTAAATATTATTAAATCCCGATATTCGGGACGGGTCGTTACAACCTTCCCTCCTTAAAGAATTTCGTCCTCGAAATTACCAACAACCTTATTCCACAAACACCTCGTGGAAAACAATTCGATCACACATCTGTGTACACTTGTACACCCACATACTGGGACAACACCAGCCTCGTTTGTACCCAGACATCCCATCACAGTCATACGTCACAATCAACAACATTCGACCACCTCGAGTGGACATAATCACCTGATTCGCGATAAAATCGCTTAACCATTTAGCTGACTCCTTCAGCTAGACGGTTCCCTTCCACTGCCAATAAATCCTTACATTTGCTCCCATTGGGAGTCACCAAATCTCATTTGTCAGTCCATGTTGACACCATCAGTCAAACTGTCATCACAAAACTTTACCACCCTGGTAAGGCTCCAACCATCAGCCAGTCAGTGACAACATCAACGTACTACATCACTCTCGATGTAGCGTAAGATCAACCACATGATCTCAATTCGCAGGGCAAGCCCATCCTGCGACACCAAATACTCTCAATGTCCATAATCGCCAACTCCCTCAGCGAACCAAGACGCTGGGAAATCACGGTGTGATCAAGTCACACAAGGCTACTCGTGGTTACTCAGACCACCAATTCACTCATCCTGAGTGTACGTATACCGTCAACTTACTCCATCAAGTGGTGTAACTGGAACACATTGAATACCAGCCCAGCAGTGATCACACATCTCGAAGCTAGGGTTCAACAAGCCAACCATGGCTAAGAGCACCTGCTCATAAAATCACTGAACCCGACAAGATCAATCTGCACAACGAACAGTATCCAATGTCCAGTCCACAACACAGCCAAACAAATGGTATCGGAACCAAGCCGATTACCAACACGTTTAATCACACACCACGGGTACATCCCATGTACCGCCATTAGGCACCACTCAGCCTAACCAGTATCAATCCTCGTACAACGTACCCTGTACGTACATCAATCCATAAATCTACCTATAACCACTCCGGTCATAGCCAAACACGTTCCAAAATGAAGTACCTTTTCCCAAACCAACATGAGACAAAACGAACTCCACCCATCATCTAGTTCCAATTCCGAATCTGAATCCGCAATTTCGTAAGAAATCCCGAATCCGAACCCAAACATCATATTTATAACCCATTTCCAAATCCGAATCCGAAATCATTACTCTGTAAGCTAGCATTGGAATAATCATTCCGCACCCAAATCCAGTAATCCATTTTCGAGCTTCGCAATCGAATCCTGAATCGTCACCCATAGATTCGATTCCAAAACCCAAAATCTCGTTTACGTCCATCAAGACGTAATATAACCGAATCTATCGGTTGCCTGTCCAAAACACTCGATTGACTTCATAGGGAAGCCAATCCCAATATCCACACGTCAAAGGTTGACAAAATCCGACCACATCGGAAACCTACTCAACCATGTCACAAACCATATGGACTCACTCCGAAAAGAAGTTCAGTCCCGTCATTTACGACTCACATATCAAGGTAAGAGTGATAAACTCTCCACCCATCTGGATCATCAAGATCACAATCCATATCCATCGCTACGTCACCCGACAAGTAACATCACGATCCTAGATCGTCACATCGACCAAAGTCGACAACATCACAAATCAGATCCACCTAGGATCCACACATGCTCACATAGCTAACAATCCATCTGGAAGCTGATCGTAGGGTCTTACACCCTCAATGAATCATTCATCAAATTTCCCTTGGTGGAAAGATGACCTCGCATTTCACCACCAAATCCAAAATCATACACAACTCCTTGTGTCCAATGACCCAAGGCCAAACATGGGTCCACCTACCAATACACGTTCAACGTACTGGTAGCAACAATCATCATCTGCCACGGCAGAAAATAAGAAGTCAACCCCAAAGACTTCAGGATACCAATCACCGATGCGGAAACGAGCACTCCTCTCATTCCCCCAATCACAACTCTCCCCGGATCGAGAGTTCCAACCATGTTGGAAACAGACATGCTCCCAATGAGATGTCAAGTCCAACCACTGGACTGCCCACGTCCATACCTCACTTGGACCACCACGTGTCCAAAATCAATTCATTACTCGGACCTCACGTCCGCCAATAATCATGTACGCACACACCCCGATTCCGAATGGGATATCCACAATTTTGCCTGAATGTGCATACCATACTGCCATGTCTCACATCTCAACCATACAGATTCAATCCTCAGGTTCCAAGTGATTCACAATCACAAAATCACACCTCAATACCACGAATGGTTTCCCCGACTTTTCCAATTTCAATAATTTCCTTGTACTCTCTGGGGATATAAGAAGTATACCAACATACCAATCTCGGAGTTGACAACAACTCCCCAACCCCACCAATTCTTATGACATAGGGAACATCATCCCTAGATTCCTCAAGTTTTAATCATACCATTTTATCCGTTCATCACTTGTCATCATAAATCGGTTGGGACTTATCCCAACACGACACAACCTCCACTGGATCCCATCCAGTCCATGACTCAACCACCACTGAGTCGCAGATACCAATCATATGTCCATCAGGACAGAGTCACACCCCAACTGGTGGCTCATCTTCATCACAATCACCGACACCGGTACCAGCACCAGTGCTAGCACCAGCACCACGCACCATCATCAACACTAGTATCCGCACACAGGCATCCATACTAGTATTGGCATAAAAGTACCAACATACCAACATCCATGCTAGCACACCATGTGCAAAGTTGTTACCCTAGATCTCTGTTCATTCCGAACGACGATCCCGTAACGGCACTCGTACCCCACGACTATGGGTACCTCCGATTTTTGCCATCAGCACATCAGGATAATGGACGTTCCCTGAACATCCCCTGATCCACAAGTGTGAAAGCCACAAAAAATACCCTCGATAGCCAGTTATCTCGACACAATTTTCGACCAACAGCCATCGCTTGTCAAGATCCGTATCCACACATCACACTAATATTCGATCCAACACGGGATTCCATATTTTATCTCATTACCGCATCCGTGGATCGAAACCCATAATCCTGACTAGACTCACTTGAGTCATCCACATGGTCATCCACGACCTCAGCCGCTCGTAGCAGCACAAGTTCTCAATTAAAGTTCACTTTTCCAGCCCATCGATTATAAATTAGGGTTCCAAGATCACACCCTAGGGTTCCACCGAACCCAACTGCCTTCCGCAGTAAAATCCACAACCTGACCGACCCCGCGGTCCTGACATCGTATAGACGTCCAATCCAATCCAATCATCAACTCAACGTGGGTTCCATCGTGGGTTCCACCTCGAAGGTCATCGGCTAACTCCGATGCACCAACACCCCGTACACTAGCCAACACTACCAGGGTCCATAATTTAGACCATTACTCAACTGAGTTTCATATTTCCATAACATTATTCCAATGGGGTTCCCCGAACCCGGCTGTGCCCAGTGGCATAACAATCCATAATCACATGACCGAACCGACGGTCCCACATTACCAGTTAATCGTATACAACCCCACTTGGGTTGAATCGCATCAATGCACGGCGTATCGGGCCAAACACACCCAATCCACCATTCAAACCCAAAACTATCTATCAGGTTGACAACGGAACTGCAGCCCAAAGAGACATCACACCCTCGTCCTTTGCACACAAAAGAGCAAAACCTGCTCTGATACCACTTGACACGGCCCATCCCAATCCCCCCAGGATTACCATGGAATGTGTCATGCTCCCGTCTGACAAGAGGTGTCAGACAAGGGATAACCGATTGCCATTGCCCAAACGGGCTTCCAGAGTGCGTAAGGATCGATGGAGGAGGTGTGCGATGCTCAAGTCTCTGCTGCAGTCGTATCCGGAATCAACCTGAAGGGCATTAAAAACAAAAGCTGTGAGTGGACGAAAATAAACAAGTCTGATAAAAACATTTATAAGACATTTATGCCCCTCAGTAAAATCATATGCATGCACCGTAAACCACTTTTCACATATTTATTCCGAAATAACCATTAGGGCCTTAGCCCGGAAACCAAAGCATAGTTTCAAATTCCAAAAGTCAATCCAAGAGTTATTTCATCAATCCAGTAATATTCATTTATTATTTTTCCATCTCCGGCATCCCCGATGCCTAGCGTCCTAGACGCTTGACGTTCCAGACGTCATATCTCACGGTATTAAGCAACGCGTGCTGCCCGGGGTCTCACCGGGTCCATATCTCTGACATCCCCGATGTCTGACGTCCATGACGTCCAGCAATCCTGCTCCTGGATCACTATACGGTCCGGTAGCTCCGTACAATGAGCCCTCGCAGGCAATGCACCGTGACTTCTCCAGTGTCCCCGACACTTGGAGGAGACCAGGATATAAATATCCTCATATCGAGATGGTTTTATGGAACACATTTTATTATTCATTTCCAAAATATCACAAGGGCCCTGCCCAGAATTTCCATAAAACCGTCATTTGTCCAAGTAGTTGATTTAAATCCAAAATCATTTATTCAATTCCATTTTAAGATCCCCGACCTGAAATCGCATATATAAATCAACTCGGCCCCTGATCCGATTTCATAAGTTAACTGGGCCCCTGGCCCGATTTCATAATTCAATTGCGCCCCTGGCCCGATTAACAAGTTAACTGGGCCCCTGGCCCGATTCAACAAATTAACTGGGCCCCTGGCCTGATTCATTTTATCAAATCCGTAACCGTTTCATGAAATCATATCCAACCTCATTTATGGAAATAAGTGCAAATCCAGAAAACTTTGATTCACGTGCAAACACGTAAATCGCCTCGAAATGCGTGAAAACATATAAATCCACTGATATCCAAAATAAATCATATAATCACAATTATAACAATCATGAAACAGTTATGCATGCATCGAATTTATAAAACCAATGTCCACTCACAGACCGTTTAACCGAGCGCCTCGATACGCGTGCCATAGGCCTTCCCGGGCCACACCACTAACACCGGGACTCCCAATCCTGTCCAAATCACATTAGAGGATTACTAACCTCTCCATTAACCTCCTAATCAAGTCCCGTAATTTTCCCGAATTTTTAAGTATTTTTAAACTGGATTTAAAACCTTCGGACATCCCGAATAATGTCGAGACGGTGTCCGATCGACACGAAACCAATCCCAAAATGTTCGTTACATTGTATAGGACAAAAGTCATGTTGACCTCACCTCGAGATTCGTGCCCACGCGCCGTCACGCGCCGCCGTGAGTGGCTGCGCGTGAAAACCACGCGCCTGCTACAGTGACTACTACAGTGTTCCTTCTTCACCCGTTTGTCTGGTAAACGGGTTGAAAAGCCCGCGATAGGATCCGGTTCAATCACACCCAATTCGACATCAATTCAATCCGTTCTTGATCCTATAACAATCATTAACAAATGAATTTCAGTTCTGTGACATCGATCAACATCAACCATTCCTTAATCAAGCCATCAACCCGTGATCACCCAAAACGGGTCAATCACCAAAACTCCATCAATCCTCAACCATTGTCAAATTAACTTCATATGAAGCATATAAGGATTAACACGAACCAATTAGCATGATTAATTGAACACGACATTACCTCAATCACCACAACTCAAGCTTGAGTTTTCCGGCCGTCCACCTCGTCCGTCCACGGCCCTAGGAGCCCCAAAGCTTGCCCCATTTGATCTGGTTCGACACGTTGAAGTTCCAGAAAGCTCAATCCATCATCAATTAGGCTTGGGCTGGCCTAAAACTGGAAGTTCGAATTTGAATTTCCCAGAACCCAGTTTCGGGTTTTCAGAGAATTCCAACACCAATTTCCCTCATTTCCTTTCATTCTCAATCCCAGAGTAACCCACTCGACATTCTCTCCATTCTAACAATCCAAAACAGTCCTTAAAAGCACCCAAAACCGTACTCAATCGACTGTGCAATGTTCCCCTGCACTGACCCGAAACCATTAAACAAACCAGTGCCCATGTCCTTTTGATCGATTGCCAGCACCATACATGTGCAATCACACCTCACACTGTCCCAATTCAACCATTAAATTGATAAACAATCATGGGATCGATCGCACAAAGCATCCACCTCACGGCCAGTTCAATGAAACAGTACCCCGTGTGAAATTACAATTCTGCCCTTGTGCAGAAAATTACCAAAATGCCCCTCACGCATCCTGACCCGTAACTCGGTCATACGGACTCCGATTGATGCGTGCCGCCTGTCTACGAACTCAGGGCATCGAGACCTTCCTAACGGTCCTCGGTCCTCGGCCATCGGACCCCCCAATCAAAAAGTCAACATTTCCCCCCTATAGCGTCCAAATTACGAAAATACCCGTGTACATCCGTACATCATAACTTTCACCACGAACGTCGGAATCGAACGTGCCACCTGTCTATGAACTCGTGACGTCCCGAACTACGTCACGGTCATCGGTCAAAGTCCATTTGACCATCCGAATTAAAAGTCAACGTTTTGCCCACGCCAAGGGGCAAAACGGTCATTTTGCACAATTCGTCCGAAATCGCCCAACTAATCCCAGATTAGTAAATCACAATTAAATATTATTAAATCCCGATATTCGGGACGGGTCGT
Organism: Prinsepia uniflora; assembly: GCA_032719365.1. Classification (NCBI taxonomy): domain Eukaryota; kingdom Viridiplantae; phylum Streptophyta; class Magnoliopsida; order Rosales; family Rosaceae; genus Prinsepia; species Prinsepia uniflora. The sequence continues at coordinate 14,576,723 of CM064862.1, read as the reverse complement.
TACAACCTTCCCTCCTTAAAGAATTTCGTCCTCGAAATTACCAACAACCTTATTCCACAAACACCTCGTGGAAAACAATTCGATCACACATCTGTGTACACTTGTACACCCACATACTGGGACAACACCAGCCTCGTTTGTACCCAGACATCCCATCACAGTCATACGTCACAATCAACAACATTCGACCACCTCGAGTGGACATAATCACCTGATTCGCGATAAAATCGCTTAACCATTTAGCTGACTCCTTCAGCTAGACGGTTCCCTTCCACTGCCAATAAATCCTTACATTTGCTCCCATTGGGAGTCACCAAATCTCATTTGTCAGTCCATGTTGACACCATCAGTCAAACTGTCATCACAAAACTTTACCACCCTGGTAAGGCTCCAACCATCAGCCAGTCAGTGACAACATCAACGTACTACATCACTCTCGATGTAGCGTAAGATCAACCACATGATCTCAATTCGCAGGGCAAGCCCATCCTGCGACACCAAATACTCTCAATGTCCATAATCGCCAACTCCCTCAGCGAACCAAGACGCTGGGAAATCACGGTGTGATCAAGTCACACAAGGCTACTCGTGGTTACTCAGACCACCAATTCACTCATCCTGAGTGTACGTATACCGTCAACTTACTCCATCAAGTGGTGTAACTGGAACACATTGAATACCAGCCCAGCAGTGATCACACATCTCGAAGCTAGGGTTCAACAAGCCAACCATGGCTAAGAGCACCTGCTCATAAAATCACTGAACCCGACAAGATCAATCTGCACAACGAACAGTATCCAATGTCCAGTCCACAACACAGCCAAACAAATGGTATCGGAACCAAGCCGATTACCAACACGTTTAATCACACACCACGGGTACATCCCATGTACCGCCATTAGGCACCACTCAGCCTAACCAGTATCAATCCTCGTACAACGTACCCTGTACGTACATCAATCCATAAATCTACCTATAACCACTCCGGTCATAGCCAAACACGTTCCAAAATGAAGTACCTTTTCCCAAACCAACATGAGACAAAACGAACTCCACCCATCATCTAGTTCCAATTCCGAATCTGAATCCGCAATTTCGTAAGAAATCCCGAATCCGAACCCAAACATCATATTTATAACCCATTTCCAAATCCGAATCCGAAATCATTACTCTGTAAGCTAGCATTGGAATAATCATTCCGCACCCAAATCCAGTAATCCATTTTCGAGCTTCGCAATCGAATCCTGAATCGTCACCCATAGATTCGATTCCAAAACCCAAAATCTCGTTTACGTCCATCAAGACGTAATATAACCGAATCTATCGGTTGCCTGTCCAAAACACTCGATTGACTTCATAGGGAAGCCAATCCCAATATCCACACGTCAAAGGTTGACAAAATCCGACCACATCGGAAACCTACTCAACCATGTCACAAACCATATGGACTCACTCCGAAAAGAAGTTCAGTCCCGTCATTTACGACTCACATATCAAGGTAAGAGTGATAAACTCTCCACCCATCTGGATCATCAAGATCACAATCCATATCCATCGCTACGTCACCCGACAAGTAACATCACGATCCTAGATCGTCACATCGACCAAAGTCGACAACATCACAAATCAGATCCACCTAGGATCCACACATGCTCACATAGCTAACAATCCATCTGGAAGCTGATCGTAGGGTCTTACACCCTCAATGAATCATTCATCAAATTTCCCTTGGTGGAAAGATGACCTCGCATTTCACCACCAAATCCAAAATCATACACAACTCCTTGTGTCCAATGACCCAAGGCCAAACATGGGTCCACCTACCAATACACGTTCAACGTACTGGTAGCAACAATCATCATCTGCCACGGCAGAAAATAAGAAGTCAACCCCAAAGACTTCAGGATACCAATCACCGATGCGGAAACGAGCACTCCTCTCATTCCCCCAATCACAACTCTCCCCGGATCGAGAGTTCCAACCATGTTGGAAACAGACATGCTCCCAATGAGATGTCAAGTCCAACCACTGGACTGCCCACGTCCATACCTCACTTGGACCACCACGTGTCCAAAATCAATTCATTACTCGGACCTCACGTCCGCCAATAATCATGTACGCACACACCCCGATTCCGAATGGGATATCCACAATTTTGCCTGAATGTGCATACCATACTGCCATGTCTCACATCTCAACCATACAGATTCAATCCTCAGGTTCCAAGTGATTCACAATCACAAAATCACACCTCAATACCACGAATGGTTTCCCCGACTTTTCCAATTTCAATAATTTCCTTGTACTCTCTGGGGATATAAGAAGTATACCAACATACCAATCTCGGAGTTGACAACAACTCCCCAACCCCACCAATTCTTATGACATAGGGAACATCATCCCTAGATTCCTCAAGTTTTAATCATACCATTTTATCCGTTCATCACTTGTCATCATAAATCGGTTGGGACTTATCCCAACACGACACAACCTCCACTGGATCCCATCCAGTCCATGACTCAACCACCACTGAGTCGCAGATACCAATCATATGTCCATCAGGACAGAGTCACACCCCAACTGGTGGCTCATCTTCATCACAATCACCGACACCGGTACCAGCACCAGTGCTAGCACCAGCACCACGCACCATCATCAACACTAGTATCCGCACACAGGCATCCATACTAGTATTGGCATAAAAGTACCAACATACCAACATCCATGCTAGCACACCATGTGCAAAGTTGTTACCCTAGATCTCTGTTCATTCCGAACGACGATCCCGTAACGGCACTCGTACCCCACGACTATGGGTACCTCCGATTTTTGCCATCAGCACATCAGGATAATGGACGTTCCCTGAACATCCCCTGATCCACAAGTGTGAAAGCCACAAAAAATACCCTCGATAGCCAGTTATCTCGACACAATTTTCGACCAACAGCCATCGCTTGTCAAGATCCGTATCCACACATCACACTAATATTCGATCCAACACGGGATTCCATATTTTATCTCATTACCGCATCCGTGGATCGAAACCCATAATCCTGACTAGACTCACTTGAGTCATCCACATGGTCATCCACGACCTCAGCCGCTCGTAGCAGCACAAGTTCTCAATTAAAGTTCACTTTTCCAGCCCATCGATTATAAATTAGGGTTCCAAGATCACACCCTAGGGTTCCACCGAACCCAACTGCCTTCCGCAGTAAAATCCACAACCTGACCGACCCCGCGGTCCTGACATCGTATAGACGTCCAATCCAATCCAATCATCAACTCAACGTGGGTTCCATCGTGGGTTCCACCTCGAAGGTCATCGGCTAACTCCGATGCACCAACACCCCGTACACTAGCCAACACTACCAGGGTCCATAATTTAGACCATTACTCAACTGAGTTTCATATTTCCATAACATTATTCCAATGGGGTTCCCCGAACCCGGCTGTGCCCAGTGGCATAACAATCCATAATCACATGACCGAACCGACGGTCCCACATTACCAGTTAATCGTATACAACCCCACTTGGGTTGAATCGCATCAATGCACGGCGTATCGGGCCAAACACACCCAATCCACCATTCAAACCCAAAACTATCTATCAGGTTGACAACGGAACTGCAGCCCAAAGAGACATCACACCCTCGTCCTTTGCACACAAAAGAGCAAAACCTGCTCTGATACCACTTGACACGGCCCATCCCAATCCCCCCAGGATTACCATGGAATGTGTCATGCTCCCGTCTGACAAGAGGTGTCAGACAAGGGATAACCGATTGCCATTGCCCAAACGGGCTTCCAGAGTGCGTAAGGATCGATGGAGGAGGTGTGCGATGCTCAAGTCTCTGCTGCAGTCGTATCCGGAATCAACCTGAAGGGCATTAAAAACAAAAGCTGTGAGTGGACGAAAATAAACAAGTCTGATAAAAACATTTATAAGACATTTATGCCCCTCAGTAAAATCATATGCATGCACCGTAAACCACTTTTCACATATTTATTCCGAAATAACCATTAGGGCCTTAGCCCGGAAACCAAAGCATAGTTTCAAATTCCAAAAGTCAATCCAAGAGTTATTTCATCAATCCAGTAATATTCATTTATTATTTTTCCATCTCCGGCATCCCCGATGCCTAGCGTCCTAGACGCTTGACGTTCCAGACGTCATATCTCACGGTATTAAGCAACGCGTGCTGCCCGGGGTCTCACCGGGTCCATATCTCTGACATCCCCGATGTCTGACGTCCATGACGTCCAGCAATCCTGCTCCTGGATCACTATACGGTCCGGTAGCTCCGTACAATGAGCCCTCGCAGGCAATGCACCGTGACTTCTCCAGTGTCCCCGACACTTGGAGGAGACCAGGATATAAATATCCTCATATCGAGATGGTTTTATGGAACACATTTTATTATTCATTTCCAAAATATCACAAGGGCCCTGCCCAGAATTTCCATAAAACCGTCATTTGTCCAAGTAGTTGATTTAAATCCAAAATCATTTATTCAATTCCATTTTAAGATCCCCGACCTGAAATCGCATATATAAATCAACTCGGCCCCTGATCCGATTTCATAAGTTAACTGGGCCCCTGGCCCGATTTCATAATTCAATTGCGCCCCTGGCCCGATTAACAAGTTAACTGGGCCCCTGGCCCGATTCAACAAATTAACTGGGCCCCTGGCCTGATTCATTTTATCAAATCCGTAACCGTTTCATGAAATCATATCCAACCTCATTTATGGAAATAAGTGCAAATCCAGAAAACCTTGATTCACGTGCAAACACGTAAATCGCCTCGAAATGCGTGAAAACATATAAATTCACTGATATCCAAAATAAATCATATAATCACAATTATAACAATCATGAAACAGTTATGCATGCATCGAATTTATAAAACCAATGTCCACTCACAGACCGTTTAACCGAGCGCCTCGATACGCGTGCCATAGGCCTTCCCGGGCCACACCATTAACACTGGGACTCCCAATCCTGTCCAAATCACATTAGAGGATTACTAACCTCTCCATTAACCTCCTAATCAAGTCCCGTAATTTTCCCGAATTTTTAAGTATTTTTAAACTGGATTTAAAACCTTCGGACATCCCGAACAATGTCGAGACGGTGTCCGATCGACACGAAACCAATCCTAAAATGTTCGTTACATTGTATAGGACAAAAGTCATGTTGACCTCACCTCGAGATTCGTGCCCACGCGCCGTCACGCGCCGCCGTGAGTGGCTGCGTGTGAAAGCCACGCGCCTGCTACAGTGACTGCTACAGTGTTCCTTCTTCACCCGTTTGTCTGGTAAACGGGTTGAAAAGCCCGCGATAGGATCCGGTTCAATCACACCCAATTCGACATCAATTCAATCCGTTCTTGATCCTATAACAATCATTAACAAATGAATTTCAGTTCTGTGACATCGATCAACATCAACCATTCCTTAATCAAGCCATCAACCCGTGATCACCCAAAACGGGTCAATCACCAAAACTCCATCAATCCTCAACCATTGTCAAATTAACTTCATATGAAGCATATAAGGATTAACACGAACCAATTAGCATGATTAATTGAACACGACATTACCTCAATCACCACAACTCAAGCTTGAGTTTTCTGGCCGTCCACCTCGTCCGTCCACGGCCCTAGGAGCCCCAAAGCTTGCCCCATTTGATCTGGTTCGACACGTTGAAGTTCCAGAAAGCTCAATCCATCATCAATTAGGCTTGGGCTGGCCTAAAACTGGAAGTTCGGATTTGAATTTCCCAGAACCCAGTTTCGGGTTTTCAGAGAATTCCAACACCAATTTCCCTCATTTCCTTTCATTCTCAATCCCAGAGTAACCCACTCGACACTCTCTCCATTCTAACAATCCAAAACAGTCCTTAAAAGCACCCAAAACCGTCCTCAATCGACTGTGCAATGTTCCCCTGCACTGACCCGAAACCATTAAACAATCTAGTGCCCATGTCCTTTTGATCGATTGCCAGCACCATACATGTGCAATCACACCTCACACTGTCCCAATTCAGCCATTAAATTGATAAAAAATCATGGGATCGATCACACAAAGCATCCACCTCACGGCCAGTTCAATGAAACAGTACCCCGTGGGAAATTACAATTCTGCCCTTGTGCAGAAAGTTACCAAAATGCCCCTCACGCATCCTGACCCGTAACTCGGTCATACGGACTCCGATTGATGCGTGCCGCCTGTCTACGAACTCAGGGCATCGAGACCTTCCTAACGGTCCTTGGTCCTTGGCCATCGGACCCCCCGATCAAAAAGTCAACATTTCCCCCCTATAGCGTCCAAATTACGAAAATGCCCGTGTACATCCGTACATCATAACTTTCACCACGAACGTCGGAATCGAACGTACCACCTGTCTATGAACTCGTGACGTCCCGAAGTACGTCACGGTCATCGGTCAAAGTCCATTTGACCATCCGAATTAAAAGTCAACGTTTTGCCCACGCCAAGGGGCAAAACGGTCATTTTGCACAATTCGTCCGAAATCGCCCAACTAATCCCAGATTAGTAAATTACAATTAAATATTATTAAATCCTGATATTCGGGACGAGTCGTTACATAGGTTCTGTGTTGTTAGTTTCATCAATCAATGTCTAAATCCATCAATTCTCCAATGGATCTTCGAACAGGTTTCATATTCAATCTCACCCAAACCCTAAAAATTTCCCCAATTAATTCATACAGGAAGTAACCTAAGATCATAATGAACATTAATACAAAATTAATTGCACCTTTCCTTACCTTTAATCACTCGAATTCAAGATCGATTTTTCGAGGACATTGGAGCTTCGGTTCTTGATCAAAACGACATCAAATTCCTTCGTTTTTGTTGTGGATTGGTTCGAAATGATCTCAGGAAGCTTAACCAAGCCTCAATTTTGATCCTCAAAGCTCACAACTTTGAATTCGCATTTTCATCATATTTTTCCAAGTTTTCGATTCTGAGTTTCCATTTTTCCTCTCTGTCCCTCGTGTTCTTCTTTCTAACTCAGTCTCCCCATTCTCTCATTCTCTCAATTGATACAGAACCATTGTTTATCACGGTTGCTGAATGGATAAAAGGTATTATTTTCCCTTCCCTAATTAAGGGATCAATGTCCCTAATTATCACGATTTCTTCCATGAAATCCGAGGCAAAGGAGGAGACAAAGTGACATGTGTCACTGGCTGGTAGCATGAGTCAGCATGCTAATGATTCAACCGTTCGTTTGTTAAAAGACCGTTTTGCCTTTCACTCGGTAAATTAACGTTTTACCCTTGGACTTTGTAGATCCGTAACTTTCACATCCGAGCTCCGTTTTCGACATGCCACCTGGCTACGGACTCAACGTCTCGAGATCTACACAACGGTCCTCACAAAATTATGCAAAAGTATCCCAACGGTCCGAGGTGTTACATGGGGGGTTTGAAAAGATTGTAATCATAGAATAAAGGAAACAAGTAAAAATAATTAAGAACATAATTCTACTTCTACTTTAACTTTTGTATAAGTGAAATTTCTTCAAACACATATTTTTACCAACACTCTAACATCATGCTCATATTGAACCAATCACAAAATCCTACCTTAATCATCTCAAATACATGCATACATTTTTCATATTATAAATGCACCGAACAACGGATTATTACATACAATATGATTTACCTTAAGTTTGTGATTTCAATGTGTGTCAAATATTTAAATCTCTTGAATTTCCTACTAAGTGCACCGAACAACGGTTATAAACACTTAGCGTTAAATTGAAAGTTAAGTGCTAAAACATATGAAGTAAATGAAATTCAAAAAGTAAAACACATGGAGATTGTATTCACATTTACAAATGTTAGAAAGAAAATACCAACACATATATTAAAATATAAATAAAACCAGAAAAATAATTAGAGTTTAAGAAAATGAAGAAAAGTTACACTTTCGGAACCCAAGAACAGCTTGTGATTTCGAAAGTGAATAGAAACAATGAAATGTTATCCATAAAATTCTCTGAATAGTAGAAGGAATTTTATGAAGATGGAGGAATAAACATAAGAATGTGGACTTAAACTATAGAATTATTTCGGAATATTTGGCCTAAGTATTTCTTAAGGAAAGCATAAAAATGTGTTTAAGAGCTCTCAAAGAAAAATCACAAGAACAAAGTAAAGAAGAAATGAAATCAAGAACTAACATAAAAATAACATAAATTAAGAACAATAATTGAAAGAAAACTAATTAATAAGAACATCTACATGAAGTTAAAATGATCCCCAAAAATAAAGAACAAAATAAAAGAAGGTGGACTAAAGGAAGAGAGAAACTAGAGAGAAATATTAGAACCTAAACTAAAAAGAGAAACAAAATGGGAAAATTGGGGACCCTTGTTACAAGAAATGAACCCCTATTTATAGGGAGAAAAAACCACCAAAAATAAAATAAAATGAATAAAAATAAAAATAAAAATAAATAAAAATGAAATGATGAACAGAGATGATTTTAGGGATGGTTTGGTGCTGGAAATTCGGAAAAAAAGACTGAAAAACTACTGCAAAGGGAGCAGTTGAAGGGTTGGTTAGAAGCTGCATAAATTCAGTGTCTAAATTCGGTGGCAGGTGGCTGACACGCTTAGGTGAAGTTGGTGGGGAGCAGCTAAAAAGAAGACCTACTGTTCGGTAGGGAGCTGCAGCGTGACAGAGGAGAAGTCAGCGCACACGCGCTGAAAGGAGGCAGAGAGTTCTGGACGAGCGCGCTGAGAGAGACGGTGCCATTTGGGAAGCGCGCGCCGAAGGCTTCTGACTGGGAGCTCGACAAGCGCCTGTCGACGGCTCTGATAGGCTGGGGGAAGGATTGTGACGCGGTCCTGGGCCGGATTTGGCTTCTGGGCTTGCAACTGGCGGGCTGTAGAATTCTTCTGGGCTAGCAACTGTGGATTTGGGCTGAGCAAAAGAAATGGTTCAGGCTTTTAGCACTGAATTAATTTAAATTATAAATTAATTAATATTTTCACTAAATTTCGTCCATATTTTCTTGGTTATAATTCCGATCGGGACGATTCTTTCGCCAAAACGCTCCAAATTACAAGCTTTATTTATTTAAACAAAAATATCACAAAATAAATTATTTTATTATTTTAATATTAAAAGTCAAGTATAAAGGGTATAAAATAATATAGAATAATGCTTATTTGAGGACCTATCAGTTGGGCTTTAAAGGCCTTCAAAATAAGCGTGTGACTAGTGTAGGCTACTGCTAGACAGTTCAATAGGTTATATTTGTGGCCGAAAAACCTTCCTTTAATCAAGTTATTGTGAGGAAAGCGGCCAAACTTGCTTACACTGTTCTTTTCTATGCCATCTTCATAATGTATCTAAGGACTTCAATAAATTTTCTTTTCAGTCTAGTCCAAGTTCAATTTATGTTATGTCTAAAATATCCATGTTAGCGACTTTTTATTTAGTTAAATGATAGTTAGACAGACAAACTTCTTTAGGTTAAGATGATGATATAGAACCAAAACACAAAATTAGTTTTATAATCTAAGGTAAGCCATAAAACATAGCCAGTTGGTATATCCCGAATATCTCGATCAAATTAAGAAAATCTATTACACTATGATGGAAGTGAAATACAAAAACTTAAAAAGTAAATGATTGAGGATTAAATGAATTGAGTGTCAAAGGTCAAGTGTATGGATGCCTCAATAACTGAATTGAGCAGTAGTTAGGATGAGAACCTGAGGTAGGTGTTTGGTGATCTTCAAAGAAAACTGGATATGTAGTCGGGATAGAGAGAAGTTTCAGGTTCCAAGTTGTAGAGCTAAAAAAGGAGTGAGAGAAGAGACTGAATCTCAATTCTAGATCTAAGAAACAGATTGTGCCTAAAGAGACGAGCCTTTGAATAAGAAACTTTTGAGAGTTTGCAATTGTTTTAAAATTGATTAGATTGATCTATTTGTTTGATTGATTGGTTGATTGGTTATCCTTTGGGGAAAATGGCAATTTATCCTTTTTATAGGCAGTCGACGGTGAACTTGGTTTGCCAAATGAGTCTCCACATGGGTTTGCTTGTAGATATCTTATCGAGCTCATCCGCTTTGCCTCCTGACAATCTGGGCGTGACATAGCTAATTCCCTTTAATTATGCTCCCGACTAATCACATCCTCAGGGGACTTCCCTTCAATTATGCTAATTCCCTCCCACCTATCTTGAACATGGAACCTCCTTTTGGGGAGGCGAGCCTCTCAACCATTTTATGACAAGACCCGTCCTGATCCCCCTGGGACTACCCAGGGACGTGCCCTGCTCTCGTTTGACACACAACCCTAGAATACCAAAATTACCCCTAACCGATTCAACATTAATAAATCACGATAAATAAGTTCATATATAAGCCATAAGGGTTCAACAATGTCAAACAAGGGATAGTTCGAAATACAATAACGAGCACGAAATTTAGGTTTACATATGATGTCAACCTACCCAAAAGGGTGTATAGGTGCGCAACGTCTGGTCTATGCCTCAGACTCCAAGTCCTCATTTTCCTCAGTAGCACGGCCTGGAGGGGTCAATAAAATAATAAGGGTGAGTGGGACATAAATATAAAGTTAATAAAAAGTTTAAGTATATAATAAACATACGGTTTTACCCCTATGTTTTCAAATCATGCATGCATCAGTGTCGCAATCCATAATAATATATCATATAACCATAAACAAAATAATATAATCATATAATCATGAAATCAGCTGCACTATACATTCCAACCCGGACATCCCAGATGTCTGACGTCCCAGACGCCTAATAAGGTCACAGTCCTAAGGTTACACGTGTCGCCCAGGGTCTCAATCTCGAGTTCTATTCCCGAACCCTGTTCGGGTATGACATCCCAGATGCCAGATTTCCCTGACATCTAATGTATGCAATCTTGCTCCTGAGTCACTCTACTGTCTAGTAGTTCCGTAGAATGACCCCTCGTAGATAATGCACTATGACCACTCCAGGGTACCAATAGCTGGAGGAGAGAATAGAGCTAAGGTAGGTCTATACCGTGCAGAAATTAAGAAAATCATCGAAAACTGTGGTTGATCCTGAAAACACTTCATATACTAACCAGACGGGTCTCATGCCCAAAACATTGTAAAACGTGTGAAATAATAAATCATGCCATCTCGAATACTGCAATTATAATTATAAAATGAAGTAATTAAAACAGTTTATGCATACAAGGGTTAATGAAATCAAATGCCCACTCACAGTCCGGTCTCGCCGCTAACCGAACGTTTAAACCTGTCTTGACGCTATTGTACAGTCCCTATCCTGTCCATAATAAATGCAAAGGTCACTATGAGCCCTACAAACTCAAACATGAAACCCTAGAATAGAACCGGCCCGGAAAAACTATCCAAACACGCTTCCTGAGGCATTACACCCAGTTTTGACCCACTTAACATCTCCGATCGACACGAAACCACCACCATTGAATTCATATCGTCGAAACCTTGAAAATGGTGTTGGTCCCAACTCGATATTCACTCCCATGCGCCCCCATGCGCCGAGTCAATGTGTGGTTAACGCTGCTACAATGCTGACGTCACTGCTGACGTCATCGCTGACAGTTGTCAGACTTGACATGTCATAGATGATGTCATGCTGACATCACTACTGACTTCATGTCAGACACGTGTCAGACTGTCATGTTAGAGATGACGTCATCAGCTGAAGTCATCATCCCTGACCTCCAGCTGGGTCAACTTGGATCTTTGCAACCGGGTCACCGCGACCCGCGACTTGACTTGTTCCGTTCTCCCTTGTTTCTGAGCCATTTCGACTCCCGTTTCTTCTTATCTACTCGTCCTAGCCTAATTTGAAGGTCTGTCTAATAAAAAACAAGAACAACTCACTAGATTCCTACCTACAATAAAAAATTCGAAATCCAGATTTCCTCCATCGTGTTCCCCCGATTCCAGTCACCAATGTCCACGAAACCAAGCCCAACCTGCTCGTCTCTGACCCTAGAACCAAACCTAAAACAACAAATCGACCCTTACACGTCAAAAATGGAAGTTTCGAAAATAGGCAAAAATGGCCTCTCAGGTTTTTCGGGTTTCCGACTTACCTCCGCCGTGGACGGTCGTGGCCTCTTCCCTGGTGACACTCCTGGCCTCCTAGCCTTCTTCTTCATCCAAACTCTCACTGTCCAGGGTAGGGTAGTATAGCTTGGGTGTTTGTGGGTTTTTGGGTGGTTTTGTCCTTCACGGTTTTGGGAGAAGAACAAAAGATGAACTGATGAACTAAAGATGATAATGAAAGGTGAGGATGAGAGGAAAATGATGGAGAGAAAAATGATGGACGGCGAGGGAATGAGAGATGTGTGAGGTGAGTGGAATTAGTAAATTAAATAATTGGCCAATGGGACAAGATCCACATTTTGGAGAAAGTTGGCCAAGGGATGAGTGACACTTGTCACTCATCCAAGGGTCCACAATAATTCAACCAATCATCATATTTTAATGTTATTTTATTCAAATCGCGGGACGTAAGTTTAACCGTTTTCGTTCCCGTGACCATAAATTTCCCGTCGAATGTCCGTTTTCGACGTGCCAAATGTCTATGAACTCGTAACGTCCCGATCTACGTCACGGTCATTGGTCAAAGTCCTAAAAGTCTCCTAGGTCAAAAGTCAACTTTTTTCTCTATGGGAAAAATGGTCATTTTGCATTAAAATATTATTTATAGAAGTTCGTGTCGTTACACTTCACCCATAGCTAATTCCCTTCAATTATGCTTCCGACTCATCACGTCCTCAAGTGAGAGTTGTTTGGGTTGGGCCTTTAGGGGCTGGGTCTTTAATTTCGGTGATTCTTACTCTTGGCCCATAGTGGAATTTTTTTTTCAAGTGCAAACAAGGGTCAAATATGTAAATTAAATGTATAGTTGAATAGTGACTTTATACTTGAAAACCACACACTATACTTGAATTGTTCGATATAGAATGAGGAAATTTTATCTTATTTTTTCTACAAAATATGTATTAAACTCTATTAATTCCAACAACTACTAATAGTATAACGATACTCACACAACTCTATTATGTAATGAGGGATCTCAAACTCAACTCTTATAAATAATGAGGTTAATATTCAATATGTATAAATTTATTTTCTTTTCAGTATCGTTATATAAAAAACTCTATAAAAAATAATTCAAAATGAAAAAACAAGTAGCTATACTAACCAATTAAAAAATAGTCAAAACAAATTTTTTTAACAATTAAAGAAACCAAATCATTTAACATAGTAATCAAGATATTAAGAATTTAAAAATAATTTGATCTTTGAACATACTTTGAATTTTAAATATTTGGTAGAATTGGGATTGGATGGATTGATATGGGGGATTTGTTTGGTGATATAAGATATTGGGAAAGGATTAATAAAAGACAACTTTCATTATCAAGTTTAGGCATTATATAAAAGATAAAAACAAAATGAAATAAAACACAGAAGAAAAAAAAAATTAAAGCAGTGAATGTTGCCTGGAAGAGAAGTTGATGAAGAGCGGCGATGCCATCACGAGGAGAAGGTAAGAGTTGGGATTTGGAGGGAAAAATTTCAATGTTTACATGGGTTAAGATTATTTTTTCAATAGACCGATCGATATACTTAAAAAGCAAGAGCAGATATTATTAACGAGAGAATGGTGTAAATCATGACAAATCTTTACAAAATCAATCAAGTACTCCCTAACGTTAGTTTAACTTAGATTAATTAGTTTATCGAGAATTTAGAATAAAAATATCAATTTCTAATTGATAAGGTGCAATGATTTAATTAAAATGTTGGATTAACATAAGACCTAAATTTAATGAAATTTGGCAAAATATATAGAACTTAAATGCAGCAATTCCATTTTTATGATATAAAATTATATGCAGCTAGGTATGGTATATAATTAAATCAGAAACTGCCACAAACACCAAGAATTAATTTATACGAGCACAAGATGCCTTAACATCAAGTATACCCATTGAACCTTTATTCCAAAACAAAACTCCCTTACATGCCAACACGTAATTCAGATGGGTGCCTGCTTTGCTTGGCATATACATATATATATATATATATATATATTTCTTCTTAATTAAAAGATTTATTATTTAATTTTTTTAAAAAAAATCTATCCCTAAACTCTCAGTACGTAATCACTGGGTGGAACTACAAAACCCAGGTCTGAAATTTGTTTAAGTTAAAGTGGTAATATTTGTCCTTTTTCGTTCCGTAGCTCAACATTCGAAGCAAGTGTCTTTACACATTTGGCTTTGCTATGTTTTTGGGCAAGTTTCTTAATTACTGTTCAATAATTTAACATATATAACCCTAGGACAGTGTGTGTGCTCCTAATTATGCAAATTTTAGTAAACACAAAGTATCTATTTAGTTTTTTAATGCAACTATATTTGATCTATAAGAAATATATGAGATGAACTAATTAAACAAACTCATCTAATTCACAATTAAGCGAATCATAATTAGATATTAAATTTAACACAAATATAAATTATTATCTTTATTCTTATGAATCAAATCCTAATTATCCTTTTACTTATAAAAATGAAAAAGAAATATCAATAAACTGTATTACATATAAATTATAACAAAGAAATATATTTAGTGAATTTGGGCATCTCTAGCACATGGTTACATTTCTAGTTTCAAGCTTACAACATTGTCCTTTGTGTTGTCGGGTTAGAGAAAAACCAAAGGGAGCATATATATATATATATATAGTTGCCAGATAATTCTCTCCCTAATCAGAAATTCCAAAAAGAAAGAAGAAAAAAAATATGGTTCATATGTATGAATTTGCTTGTGCCGATATGTCGATATGTCGATATGTCGTTTAGTATTTGTCTCTCATGTTAAGGAATCGTCCTCAAAATTCCAAACATCCCAACTATTTATTACATTCACATATCCTTAACTTATCATTCTTCTTTATACATATGCCTCCCTTGGATTCTTCTCATGCTCTTCTTTAGATGCATATGCCTTTTTCAAAATTTGCCTGGAAAAAAGAAAACCTAAAATAAATCATTTTTAACTGAATTTGGGAAGAAGAGGTAACAAAAAAAGGTCGGTTGCTTTTTGTCTAATTAGATTCTTCCATTTTTTTTATTTTTTTTTTATTAAAAATATATGATATTATGGAGTATATATATTGGATCACGATATCCGAATCAAACTTAAAATTTCTTACTATACATTAAAACATATAAAAATATAATTGAATCTCTTATTATAGAGACGATTCTTCAATATTTTTTATATTGAATCTTTGATTATATATATATATATATTGCAAATTCCAAATTAAAGTTGGCGCGCAACATAAATTGTTAGGGAGAAACAAGGTGATAAACCCTTTTGAGAGCTTTGATTTTTAGTTAGTTCATGGTGAAGATGAAGATATATGCCTTATGAACTAGCTAGCTAGTGAAGTACGTACGTAATTGTTCAATCATCCATGTATGCCTTATATATTATGAAAAGAAATTAAGGTTAATAATTTAAAGGAAAAGTACATTAATTAGTTAAGACTTAAAGGGTAGTCCCACATGCATGGGAGAGTACGTTGTATCTATATTATTGCTGTAGAAATATATATATTATTTCAAAAGATTATATTCTATTTTGTGGGAGAATTCAAGTTTTATATATATACGTTATTATTGCTTTATTTTTTTTATGATAGTTGCATGATTTTTCACGTTTCTTACACGCGTCAGTTCATTGTTATGGGCTAGTCTTAGAGTAAATTATTAAGTCAATTAATAATTAGGGCTCTTAATGAACATGATTATATAGCTGGAGAAGGAATTCCGTCATATATGCCAATTACAAAAACATAAAGACAATAATATAGCGAAATTCTAGATTGCGGCTGATTGCAAATTCAAAGGAGGTTTACTACGTAATTAATTCTATAATTAACCTAAGCTTTGTACTTAGAAATTTAATTTTTACGGGGTATCACAATATATAATACGGTTTCTCAAACGATATACTAATTATAACTTATTTAAAATGTAAGCCTTAGAAAGTGCATGTGATATACTACAAAATCCACGGATCAAGTGAATATCTACCCGTCTTGGGAATATTGAAAGGTGATGAAGAAGCAAAGAAGAAAAGGTAAATAACTACTGAAGGTAGGTGTAGGTGCGAGTGATGATATATTTGTTTGTGGTTGTAAAGAAAGGAAGCAATGGTGAGTAGTCAATTTAAGGTGGGGCTAGGGTTAGAAGGAATAGCAGTGACAATATCACGTGTATGCCTGAAGGTATATATAACGATCATCAGGGCTATATATATATATATATATCCCTCCCTCTGGAGTCTGGACCCCTTTTAAATTAATGGTGGTCGACCTACACCTTCACATGCATCCGTCATCGTGTAATTACTCTTCTTATAAATAATAAAACTCAATATCCACGTACGTACAACTGGTCCTGGCCGGATAAGAAGCTCTCATCATCTCACCAATTTGTTAATTTGTGCAAATGTGAAAATAAAGTATGCCCTAGAGATCGAGCATCGATCGATGAGTGGGGCAGATCGAGGAAGAGCTGACGAAAATGGAATCACTTTGTATAAAAAGAAGAGTCTCTCCGAAAATGAATAAGAATATATAAAAATATCGATCAGATAATTCCTTAATATATATATATATTCAAATGAGGGAAGAAGACACCAGAAGTGATGAAATACATTACGGGTACGTACGTGGTGGATGGAGATGAAAAATAATTCATAATCAGCTTATACGACCCATTTTTGGTAGCTTAATTAGAAGTTATTAATTATTAGCTAGAGTGATCAGTATATCATGTTAATTTGTGTGTTATTTCATATATAGATGGTCGAAATTTCTTAAGATTTTATGAGTCTAATGTAAAAGTTTTATAAAAGAAAGAGTTTAGAATTAATTAAAAGTTTGTTTCATGCATGACCTTTAAGTAAAGATTAATTAATTAATTAATTAATTAATTAATTGAGTCTTAGTTTGTTTCAGTAAGGGCATGTAGTTTTTTCTGATATTTGTATATATATATATATATAATACATTTCCAGTCCAAATATTTTATTTTTGGTTAATCATAAAATATTAAAAATAAAAATGTGTTACACGTGAGATGTCATATCTCTCTTTACACACAAATGAAAATATTACCTTTTCTTTTTTATGTTGTTAATAAATTACTTGTATACATCATCGATCGGTCATTGAATTGGTTATACTCAAAAGCAATAAAAAAAAGTCCATTTTCACGTACCTAACAAGTTTACTTGGTACGTATTTGGATGATTGGTCTAATATGTCACTACGTATATGTAAATATTTTGGATTTTATCTCCATATATATCCACCTAACACGTACATAAATACTAAATTAATATGATGAATGCATGCACGCGCCTCATTAATTATTATATCAAATCTACAATCGACAAAAACAAATCATATGTAATTCACAATTTGTTAGTTTTATATATGCATGTCCATTAATTTTTATGTTTCATTCTCTTATGCTTTAATATTTGAAGTGCACTGTGGGGGAGAGAGAGTCGTGGCAGCCAAATTTTTACATGCATCGATGCGACAAAGGAATGGTCATTGTCGAGGTCTTCTACCCTTTCTTCTTTCTCTTGTATTATATATAGACTCCTTATATATATATATATAGATATATATTTACGAATATGAAAAATAGAGTCCATCCAAACATTTGAAGATCCGAGATAAATTATAATTATAATCTGATTATTAAAGTTTTATACAATGAATCCTTATTAAAATATTTGTTAAGGAAAATCCATTACGATAATACCCTTGATAAAGAAAAAAATACCTCATGTTCAAAACATTACATTTAGTTCATAAACAAAAAATGACAAATTCATATTTCTAATTTAATTGTATACGGATGCAAATACTCACATTCAAGACTAGTAGACTAAAACTTTCATATTTAATAAAAACAATTAGTCCATCATTTAAAAAACTTGAACCAACATTAAATTTACACTCTTATATTATTTATTTATTTGTCTACTTTATATATTAATTAATTAATTAATTAATTATATTATATTATATATATTAATAGTTTTAGGCCCTATATTATTATGGAGCCAGGATTTGAGCCCCTTTTGCCTTACCCTCCGGCCAACCCTGATGAAAACCATTAGTTCCATATATGTTCTATCATATATAATGATTAAGTTCAATACCACGTTAATTAATTAGTAATTAAACTCAATATATAATGATCAATATGGTGCTATATCCTTTCACATTTTATTGTTAATTGTCTTAGTACATATATATATATATATATATTATAATTTGAATTGTTCAAATCTTAAATCATCATTTGAAGATTATGTATGTAAAAATATATCAAATTGTAGATAATTTAACTATATATTTATATCAATCAACTAATTGAACGATTGAGTGCTGATATTTCAGCATCATTTATTTATTATGCTGAGCACTTATCTAACGAAGATAGTGATTAGTGATTATTTGTAATTAAGGTGATTAGTAAATTATATGGCATTATTAACATTATATTTTGCTATTGAAAAAAATATATTTCTAATGTATGATGCAGGTTAATTTAGAGTGAAATTACTCTCATTCTCTACGTTTTATGTTTACATATTTTAAAATTATTTAATGCCGGTAAAATGTAATAGCTAACTATATCGATCCTATACTTATTATATATATTTAACGCAATACTTGCATCTCGGAACAACCTTATGGTTTCACTCTTTTAATTTAATGAACTTATGTCGTTTAGGAAACCGTTCATTTTTAAATCATTATTTCAAATCTATCTATGAAAAATACTTAATAAGACTTGAGATTGTCTAACTAGTTATTCATGATATGCATCAAACGAATCAATATTATCCATATCAATTAAGATGCACGTGATGAATGGTTTATTTAGTTGACATATATGAATGTCTAAATGATTCCATTAATTAATTTGGTTAGTTTTTTTTACATAAATAATCTTAAATAATGATTTAGAGGGATCAATCATGAACAATTTCGATTATGATATATGTATATGAAAAGTTCCCTAAATTTAAAAAAAAATGGAACACGGAAGTTCCATTAAGGGGGAATGCCAGTATTATCACGAAAAATGTGATGGTGTAGTTTTTAGAAATACCTAGAACATATACTATGTAACGTTCTAATTTCATATATATGTTATAATAACTATTATATGCTTTTCTCCTCTTTTTGTTATAATTTCAGGTAATTTTTTTGAACCAAATTAACTCTTGCTCTGTGCTAACTTTACTTAATTTACGATCACCCTAACTAGCTAATGCTTGTATTTGGTGAAGAAATTAAAGAAAAAAGGGTAAGGTTGGTGGTTTTACCAAAAGGATTCAATATTGTCTAAAAAATGCTAGTGGTGATGAAAGGAATGGTTTGAAGGTAATTAACAAAACAGGAAAAGAAAAGTTATTTGATAAAATGATTATTTGTTCATGATATGTATGATGGCCCGTGAATGATATGAATGACTCAATGAGCAAGTAGCGATGATGGAAAGCAAGAACGATTAAAACTGCTTTTTCCCCGATCCATGACAAAATCTCAACGTCCATATACAGACAACTCCATGGCCGGCTATCTTCACATGCCACCAAAACTCACTTAACTCTCTCTCCCTCCCTCCCTCCCTCTCTCTCTTACATATTACCAGCTGCTTGTGTTAGTCTTGTCTCTCTAGCTCTCTCTCTCTTTCTCTCCCTCTCTCTTAGTAGTTAGCTAGTAGTAGTACTAGCTGGATCAAGAAAAAGCAGAAGAAAGCAGATTATTAGACCTATTTGTAGCTTGAAAAGGTAATTGCTTCATTCATTCACTAATGCTCCTTCGATCTGTTGCCATATTGCCTTCTCTCTCTTTCTATCTCTCTCTCTCTAGGCCTAACCCTAACCCTACCTTTTCTGATCATACAGTCCTGCTCTGCAAACAAATATAACATTATCACTTTAATTACCACACCGTATCGATCACCACTGAATCTCAGACCAAAAAAAGCCTGAAATATCTGTTATCATCTGTCTCTTTTCCCCCACAATTTGACTTCCAAATTTCCATTCACCCTCTCATCAGTCGCTTTTCTTCCTCTATCTCCACAACCCAAAAAATCTTAACCCTCAATTTGCCTCGGAATATAAAGTTGTAAGCGCCCTTCCCAATGCCAAACTTACCCACCATCATCACTCATCAGTCTCGTCCCTTTCCTGCTCAGCTCTGCTTAACGTCCCCATTTCTTTTGGTATTATAATCGAATCGCTTGTTTTTAATCAATGATGCAATTCACTGAGACTCCACCCTCCTCCTATTCCAATAATTTCCCAATGATGAACAAAAACCAGCCCCACCACCGCACCCGCCCCTGGCCCGGCTTCCCCACCTCCTCAAAAGCCCTTGGAACCAACTTCGGCGACGCCAATTGCATGGAGCAGCTCCTCGTCCACTGCGCCGACGCCATCGAGACCAATGACGTCACCCTCGCCCAGCAAATCCTCTGGGTCCTCAACAACATCGCTCCCCAAGACGGCGACTCCAACCAGCGCCTCACTTGCGCATTTCTTCGAGCACTTATCGCGCGTGCCGCCAGCATCGGAAGCTGCAAGCTCCTCGCCGCCATGGCCAACTCCCAGGCCAACTTCACCATCCACACCCACAAATTCTCCGTCATCGACCTCGCCTCCTTCATCGACCTCACCCCCTGGCACCGCTTCGGTTTCACCGCCGCAAACGCCACGATTCTAGAAGCTGTCCAGGGCTACTCTGTCATCCACATTGTCGACTTGAGCCTGACGCATTGCATGCAAATCCCAACTCTCGTCGACGCCATTGCCAGCCGTTCTCAAGACGGTAGCACCACCACCCTGCCGCTACTGAAGCTCACTGTCGCGGGCTCCACCGAGGACGTCCCCCCAATGCTGGACCTCTCCTACGAGGAATTGGGGTCAAAGCTGGTCAATTTTGCGAGGTCTCGAAATATGGTTTTAGAATTTAGAGTGATCCCGTCAAGTTACAATGACGGATTTGCTAACCTAATCCAACAGCTCCACGTACAAAATTTAGTGTACGCGGACAGCGGTGAAGCACTGGTTGTGAATTGCCACATGATGCTTCACTACATTCCTGAAGAAACATTGACAATTCCCGGCCCAATTTCATCTCCTCCCACTTCGTCCCTTAGGTCAATGTTTCTCAAAGCCCTACGTGGTCTGGACCCGACCATTGTGGTTTTGGTGGATGAAGATGCGGACTTGACATCGAATAATCTAGTTTGCAGGTTGAGGTCGGCCTTCAACTACCTCTGGATCCCTTACGACACGGTGGACACGTTTCTTCCTCGAGGGAGCAAGCAGAGGCAGTGGTACGAGGCTGACGTGTGTTGGAAGATCGAAAATGTGATCGCCTACGAGGGGTTTCAGAGAGTGGAGAGGCTGGAGCCCAAGTGCAAGTGGGTGCAAAGAATGCGAAACGCGAACTTTCAAAGCGTTTTGTTTGGGGAAGATGGGGTGTCGGAGGTGAAGGCTATGCTTGATGAACATGCAGCTGGTTGGGGGTTGAAGAGGGAAGAAGAAGACCTTGTGCTTACATGGAAAGGCCATAATGTTGTGTTTGCTACAGCTTGGGTGCCTGCTTGAATCCAATAATTGAAATTTCCCGAGATGATTATCTGAATTCTGACAAGTTAATATAGAATTTCTTTATTATTATTATTTTTTTATTTTTTTTTGCGTTGTTAATTAATGTTTGATAGCTAGCTGGTTAATTAGTTAGTTAATGATGTTGTTGAGCTACTAATTTTAGTAGTAGACGAGAGCTTAATGATATCGATGACGATTAATTTAATCTGTGCTTGTAGATTTGGAATAATATATTTGAGCCATGCGCGCACTTTGCATATTATTTTGTGGCTATCATTTCATTTTTTAGTTCAAATGAATTTGTATCCACATGTAAATTAAGGGTGATTTCATGTTTTTCTAACATGGAAGACAAAAATAAATGTTTCGTCCTAATTAAACCTGTACGTTTTGCTTGCTTATTGGGAATGAAAAGCATATATATATATATATATATATATATATATATATATGTGTGTGCAATGTTGCAGCTGGAGAAGGAAAAAAAGTTAGACCAAACATGATCTAATTAGGGGTACAGGGAGTTTGACATAATTTGAATCAATATAGATATTTTCTCAATTCAAATTTAAATTGTTAAAATCTTAACAATTTGATACGATTTTAATTTGTAAAAAGTAAAGTAAAAATATTCCAATTCAAATAGTTATTCACCGGTTTCAATTTTAACGAATTTATACATACCCTTAATTATTATACGGTATTTTAGAGTAATTATATTATAATACGATAGTATTATCGGGAATGGCTACGATACCGCACCTGACTTAGTGCGGTATCAGTTTTCAATAAAATATTATTATACATAACAAAAATTGAAAAAATATGCAACAAATTGGAACAAGTTGCGAGTCGATGAACAAAGTTTGCAAATCATTCGCTCTTCTCCTTTCCTCTCTTTATTTATCCATCATCCTCAACGAAATACCAGACTTCGATTTCAACCCAAATTCCTCCATCATCAACTGTATAATTTTTACGAAAACTTCAACCATTAAAATACTGTTATGACATTGAAAAAATAAAAATTGAAAAGTAATTATTCAAATTAGAAATTGAAACTGAGGACGCCGCCGCTAAGTACGTCGAGTCTACTGAGTTCGCGATGGTGGGTCGGTGGGCTGGGCTGCTCACAACAAGGCGAAGAAGAGAGTGTAGGCGGCGAGGGTCGATTTCGTGGGTGGTGGTGGTCAATTTGGTGCTCTGTTGTGGATGCTTCTCGGTCATCTTCGTGTGGCATGAGCTTTATGGTGGAAGGATACTCGGGTTCCGCCGGATTTCAAAGGATGCAGGTGATGGTGAGTTTCGATGTCTCTGTTTAAGTCCGAGAAGAAAGACAAATCAAGGAAGAGGAGAAATCGAAAGGGAGATAGAGTCATACAGAGATAAAGCAATCGAGAGGGAGAGAGACGATAAGTGTCTCTGTTTCGAGAGGGGCTAAGTGGGAGTTTGAGTCCGAGATTGGAAAATTCGAGAGGGAGCCAGAGACTCTTAAGGAGAGGAAGGAGAGAGAGGTGGGCTTAGACTTTAAATATTGGAGTTGAAAAAGGTTTGGGCAGAAATGATTTTGGGCTTTATTCAAGTTGGGCTTAACTAAGTTTAAGCTTAAATTTATGTTTGCGAAGTTAAATACAAGTGGCCTCTGAAAATTACAATTCATACACATCCTCTTCGTTAATTCATTGGAGCCACATATAGAGTGACACATGGTACTCCTAAAAATTGACACCTAGCAAATTCAATGGAGCCACAGATCTTGCGCTGCCAATTGTCACTGCTGTTGATTTTTATTATATATATATATATATATATTAAATAATAAATACCTTTTAATTGTTTTTTAAAATATACCAAATTTTTTACACATATTCGTAATACCACAAATGTGTTCCACCTTGAAAATTCAATCATCTAAATATCAATTGAATCAAAATTTAAAAAAAAAAAATTGAAACATACTTAAAGTATTTAAATATCAATCCACTGATCTAACCGCCCATTTTTATTGTTCATAGTCATAGATTTCCTACTCAAAAAATTAGTTAATTTCAAAATTCTCAGACTCTATGATGATCGGATGGCTTTAACTCCTTAAAATCAGGGTGATTTTGGAAGGGCAAGGTCTAAGAACATAAAACCATAAAATGAACTATCTCGTTCGTAAAAGTTCTGACATTTGAATATCAATTGAACTAAAATTTTGACAAACGTATTAAAATATACTTAAAATGTTTAAAATAATTTTTGAAATCAATCAACTGATCTAATTGTCAGCATTTATTGTATGTACTCATAGATCGCCTATGCCAAAAATTAGCCAATTTTAAAATCTCGGAATTAAGTAACGGTGCAAAATAATTTGACAGTTACAAAACTTTTTTTGACGATCGAAGGGTTTTAACTTTTCAAAATTAAAAAAAAAAAATTGGTAAGTTCTAGGCACATAAACCCACAAAAATGAACGGTATCTATCTTGAAAATTTAATTGTTTGAATCTCGATTGAACCAAAACTTTGAAATATACTTAAAGTGCTTAACATGTTTAATGAATACAATGATTTTACAATTTAAAATATTTTTAAAAATCAATCAATCGATCTAACTGTCCACATTTATTGTATATACTCATAGATCGCTTACGCAAAAAAATTAGCCAATTTCAAAATCCTGGGATTAAGTAATGGTGCAAAACAATTCGACGGTTACAAACTATTTTTTGACAATCAGACAATTTTAACTCCTCAAAATTCAGAGATTTTCGATGAGTAAGGTCTAGGCACATAAAACCACAAAAGGAACGGTCTCGATCTTGAAAATTCAATTGTTTGAATCTCGATTGAACCAAAACTTTGAAATATACTTAAAAGTGCTTAACGTGTTTAATGAATAAGATGATTTTACGATTTAAAATATTTTTTGAAATCAATCAACCGATCGAACCGTCCAAATTTATTATATGTACTCATAGATCACCTATGCAAAAAATTAGCCATATTCAAAATCCAAGGATTAAGTAATGGTGCAAAACAAATCGATGATTACAAAACATTTTTTGATAATCAGACGGTTTTAACTCCTCACAATTCAGAGATTTTCAATGGGTAAAGTCTAGGCATATAAAACCACAAAATGATCAGTCTTGATCTTGAAAATTTAGTTATTTGAATCTTGATTGAACCAAAACTTTGAAATTGCTTAAAAAGTGCTTAACGTGTTTGATGAATAAGATGATTTTATGATTTAAAATCATTTTTTAAATCAGTCAACCGATCTATCCATCCACATTTATTGTATGTACTCATAGATCATCTATGCCAAAAGTTAGACAATTTCAAAATTTCGGGATTAAGTAACGGAGCAAACAATTCGACGGTTACAAAACCGTTTTCGACAATCAGACGGTTTTAACTCCTTAAAATTAAGAGATTTTCGATGGTAAAATTTAGGCACATAAAACCACAAAATGAATGGTCTCTTGTCAGGACCCACCCCGGTTTCACCCCGAAAACCGAGGTAAATCCTGCTCCCGTCTAACACCCCAACACAACCCAGTCAGAAGCATGAGAAATTTATATCAATATCCCGAAGTTAATAGTTCACACTACTAATCCCGGCTCTCGGGACGGGTTGTTACATCTCTATCTCGAAGATTCAATTGTTTGAATCTCGATTGAACAAAATCTTTGAAAATACTTAAAAGTGCATAACATGTTTGATGAATAAGATGATTTTAAGATTTAAAATAATTTTTGAAATCAATCAACCGATCTAACCATCCACATTTATTGTATATACTCATAGATTGCCTACGCAAAAAAATTAGCCAATTTTAAAATATCGGGATTAAGTAACGGTGCAAAAACAATTCGACGGTTACTAAATATTTTTTGACAACCAGACGGTTTTAACTCTTCAAAATTCATAGATTTTTTATGGGCAAGGTCCAGGCACATAACACCACAAAATAAACGGTCTCGATCTTAAAAATTCAATTGTTTAAATCTCAATTGAACCAAAACTTCGAAATATACTTAAAAGTGCTTAAGGTGTTTGATGAATAAGATGATTTTACAATTTAAAATAATTTTTTAAATCAATCAACTGTTTTAACCATCCACATTTATTGTATGTACTCATAGATCGCTTACACCAAAATTAGCCAATTCCAAAATATTGGGATTAAGTATTGGTGTAAAACAATTCGACGGCTACAAAATATTTTTGATGATTCGACGGGTTTAACTCCTCAAAATTCAGAAATTTTCGATGGGTAAAGTCTAGGCACATAAAACCACAAAATGAAGAGTCTCGATCTAAAAAATTTAATTTTTTGAATCTCGATTGAACCATAACTTTGAAATATACTTCAAGTGCTTAATATGTTTGATGAATAAGATGATTTTACGATTTAGAATAATTTTTAAAATCAATCAACTAACCTAATCGTCTACATTTATCATATATATTTATAGAACGCCTAAACAAAAAATTAGCCACTTTCGAAATCTTAAGAGTAAGTAACGTTGCATAATAATTCGACGATTATAAAGTATTTTTTGACAATTAGATAATTTTAACTCATTAAAATTCGAAGAATTTTTATTGACAAATTCTAAACATATAAAACCACAAAATGAACAATCTCAATCTTAAAAATTTGATTGTTTGAATATTTATTGAATCAAAACTTCAAAAAACCTATTGAAATATACCTAAAATATTTGATAAATAAAATCATTTTAAATAATTATCGTCGTTCTTATAATTGAAATTGGCATTTGAATTTTTGAAAAATGTAAAAATGATCAAGCTCATTTTTCGCCTAACACTAATATGTTTATTATAAATAAAATGAATAATAAATAAAATGTAACGACCCGTCCCAAATTCCAGGATTAGATTGGTGACTAATCACTATTAGTGAGGTTAATCGGTGATTAGTTAGGCGAAATCGGACGAACGATGCGAAATGACCATTTTGCCCTTGGGCGTGGGCAAAATGTTGACTTTTCGTTCGAGCGGTCAAACGGACTTCGACCGATGACCGTGACATAGTTCGTGACGTCACGAGTTCATAGACAGGTGGTACGTTCAATTCTTACGTTCGAGGAGGAAGTTATGACGTTCGGAAGTTTCGGGGCATTTTGGTAATTATGGTTAAAAGGGGTCAAATGTTTACTTTTTGACCGAGAGGTTCGATGGCCGAGGGCCGAGGACCGTTACGTAGATCGGGACGATACGAATCCATAGGCAGGCGACACGTCGAATTCGGACGTTCGACGATGAAGTTACGGTTCACGAAAGTTCAAGTGCACTATTGCACGAATTACGAAACGAGTTAACTTTTGGATTCTAGTAGGCCCAGATATTTAGTTCCTGCCCTATGGATGAGTGACAAGTGTCACCCATCCACAGGCCACCTTCCTCCATTCATGCATCGACCATCCTTTTCATTTCTTCATTTCAAACACAAACCATTACCCGATCTCATCCTCTGTGCAACCCAAACCCATCCAATCCAAACCTTCACCCATGACCATATGAGGAACCAGGGAAGTGAGGGAAGGACTGAGGATGATGGTGACCGGCCAGGAGGGAGCCACTGGGCACGGCGGAGACCCGAACCCGAGGTATGGCTCGGTTTTGATTTTTGGATCCAAAATTATGTTTTTGACGTTATGGGTCGATTTGGATGATTGGGTTGAACTAAATAGGTTGCTTAGGGTGTATAGTGATGGTTTTGGTAGGTTTTGGATGGCTGTGGAAGCCATGGAAGGTTTTGGGAAACTTGAACCGTTTGGTTCAAAATCAAACGAAGGGATTTAGACGTTTTCGGTTGCGTTTAAGGATTGGAATGGATAGAAAACATCAAATTAGGAAGAAGTTGGATGAAAAAATGGGGAGTCTAGAGCACAGAACCGGTCACGCCGGTCCAGTTGGACCGGCCAAACCAGGTGAACCGGCCGGACCGGTCGGTTGTGTGTAGAAGATGATGAATAGTATTATGAGCCTTCTTGGGGCACGTGAGGGCTCGTGAATAGTAATTTGGGAAGTGTTCAACATATGAAATCTTCTATTCGATGTAACGAACATTTTGGGACTGGTCTCGTGTCAATCGGACATCGTTTCGATAGATTTCGGGCTATCCAAAAGTTTAGGATCAGTTTAAAAATACCGAAAAATTACGGGGTTTTGGTAGAAGGTTAATTAAGTAGTTAGTAACCTTTTATAACGATTTGGACAGGTTCAGGAGTCCCGGTGATGGTGATTGATCCGGGAGACGATTATGGCACACGTATCGAGGCGGCAGTTCGGACGGTCTGTGAGTGGACCTTGGTTTTCTAAATTGGTGCATGCATAAATGTTTATTATGTGTTTTATTACATGTTTGATGATTCCATGGTTGCATTTGTATGTGGTTACGTATAAGCACGTATTTCGAGGGTTCGGCCTTATACGGTGCTTATACGGGTCTGTATTTCTTTATTGGTTTTAATGAATTGGATTTGGATTTCAAAAGGATAAACTCGGGTATGAGACCCATTTGGTTTGTCTCGGGCATATGACCTCAGATATCGGGCACGGTGCCCATCTGATGTCCTATGTTCAAGCACGAGACCCAAGTTACTTTACGGTTTTGATTTCAGGTCAGGGAACCTTAAATGGATTTTCCGATTCATGAAGGTTTATGGGAACCGACATGAACCCTTGTTGTGGTATCGTGGTTCATGACGGATTATGGGGACCGGCGTGAACCCTGGTTATGTTATGATGGTACATGACGGTTTATGGGAACCGGCATGAACCTTGGTTATGTTATTATAGTACATGACGGTTTATGGGAACCGGCATGAACCTTGGTTATGTTATTATAGTACATGACGGTTTATGGGAACCGGACATGGAGGATATGGTCTATATGTATACGAACTGGATATTATGGATCATGACGGTTCGAGGGAACCGGGCATGGATATTTGTATTGTGTGTATATATATGTGCATATACCTTTCTTTACTTCTATTATCTCCTCCGGGGAGGGTCGTTGGCTTGGGTGGACTCCGGATGACAGGACCCGCCCCGATCCCACAGGGACCACAAGGGGACGTGCCCTGCTCCCGTCTGACACCCAATAATTCATACCAATTTTAACCTCAAAACATCAAATGCATAAATAACCAAATTAAAGTTATACATCAAATCCGAATTAAACAGATGTCAGACAAGGGATGAAATCCAAAATTAAAAGATGCGAGCACGACTCTAAAGTAAACCTGCGGGTACACCACCCAACAGGGGTTCAGGTACGCATAAGAAGATCTATGCCTCAGCCAGGTTCCTCCTCTACCTCAATATCACGACCTGGAGGGGTTACCAAAAACATTAAGGGTGAGTGGACTGAAACTTAAGTTTATAAAATCATTTGATAAGTAAAACATATAATTTACCCCTCCGTTTTCCAAACATGCATGCAACCGTATTTAAAATCATAAGTCATATAATATGAACCATAAGGCATGAAATAAAACCATAAGTATAATTTAAGGTGCTGCACTATACACTCCAATCCCGACATCCCTGATGTCTGACGTCCCTGACGTCCAATAAGGTCACTATCACAAGGCTACGCGTGCCACTCGGGTCTCAATTCCGAGTTCAATCCCCGAACCCCGTTCGGGTACAACATCCCCGATGCTTAGCGTCATAGACGCTGGACGTTCTAGACTTCCGTGACCTCTCCGGGGTACCTCATCCGGAGGAGACAATATAATATGGAAGGATCTATACAGTGCAGTACCAAATACATTTTATTGATATCCACATGCAAGCATATATATACATAGATAGAATCCGAACCAATCATTAAGTTTCATCAGACTGGTCTCAAGCCCAAATACCGTGAAACGTGCCATAACCATATTTTCCATATCATCAAAACCATTATTGTTTTTAGCATGTGAATAAGTATAATAAACCAGAAAACATTTATGCACGCAAGGGTTTAAGAAAATGGCCCACTCACAGTACAGTCCTGCTGAAAACTGAGCGTATACCCTCGATCTGGTACAGTTATACAATCCCTGTCATATCCAAAGTATACGTAAGGGTCAATACAAACCCCTAACATTTAACCATGAAACCCTAGACCGAAATCGGCCCGGAAAAGCCGCCCGAACGCGCTTCCCAAGGCAATAAACCTCATTTTGACCAACTTAATGATCTCCGATCGACCCGAAACCACCGCCATTGGATCCGGATCGTCGAAACCTAAGGAATGGTGGTGGTCCCACCAAAATTACTGTTCACACACGCCCCCACGCGCCTGGTCAACCCTCTGGTCAACTGTGCTACAGTACTGCTGACGTCAGCATGACTTCATCACTAACAGTGTCAGAGGACACGTGTCAGCAGTCCATTGGTCCCTGGTCTGACTGATTTCTGACATGATGACGTCATCATGATGTCACTACTGACGTCAGCATGATGACGTCATCAGCTACAGTAACCGGGTCAGAGAACTGGGTCACCGCAGACCCACGGCTCGACCCGATCACTGATCGTGATTCTGATCACCATTTTAGGTGGGATTTGTTCCTATGGACTCGTCTCTACCTCTACAATGGTTCTGTGAAATTCAAACTAGATTCTATGTTGGAAAGACTACCTGAAAATCGACGTGAAGGTTGGCTGCCGGTTCAGGTTATCTTCTCCGGCGAGTCGTTGAGTTTCCAGCCACGTTCCTTGGCTCAAACTGGTCGTCAAGGTCCCCTAAATGTGTCCTAACAACAACCAAACAATTCCAACGTCAAAACTGGACGTTTCGAAGTAGGGAAGGAAATCGGGTACTCACGGGTTTTTCGTCCTACCGCCGCCGTGCCGCCGCCGTACGCCGCCCAGATTGGTTCTTGGCCGTCCTGTCGTCACAGTGAACCCAACCGTACGTTGGTTCGAACCCTGGTGCGAAGGTTTGGATGGTTTGGGTGGTTTGGGTTGTTCGGGTTCCTTCTCGGGTCTGAGGGAAAACCGGCCGTGCAGGGTGGCCGTGGAGTGGTGGTCGGCGTCTGGGGGTGGCAGTTGGCCGCCTGGTGTTGCCGTGAGTGTGAGGTTGAGAGGTGAGGTGCTGGAGTGTTTGTTCGAAGGGGTAGCCGTGCTCACGGTTTGAGAGTAGTGAAATGTGAGAGTGAAAAATCTGAGAGTTTTAAAACAGATGGCTGGATGGAATGAAGGGCTGAGATTCAATCTCAGCATAGGATCAATGGTGAGGATTTAAGGAAAATAAAATAATAAACTAACCTATTGGCCAACACAGATCCTTGTTTTAGGGAATGTAGGGGATGAGTGACACTTGTCACTCATCCAAGGGTCCAGATTGATTTGATTAAAGTAATCAGATCCCATTATTATAATATTATTTTAATCCGGTTCTCGGTTGGTTCGGTTAAATGCGAAATACTTCCGTGACCTTAACTTCCTCGTACGAAGTCCGATTTCGGCGTGCCGCCTGTCTACGGACTCAGGACGTCGAGACCTACCCAACGGTCCTTGAGTCATGTGAAAATTAGTTCCCAAGAGAAAAGTCAACATTTTCACCCTAACCGTCCAAATTACGGTAATGCCTTTGGACTTCTGATAGCCATAACTTTTTCCCTGATCGTCCGAAATGGACGTGCCACCTGGCTATGGACTCGTGACGTCCCGAACTACGTCACGGTCATTGGTCAACGTCCATTGGACCCACCAATCAAAAAGTCAACAATTTGGCCATACAAATCACAAGGGTAAAAGCGTCAATTCATACATTAATTTACAATATTAAAATCCTCGAATTTCCGGGGTGTTACAACCTTCCCCCCTTAAGAAATTTCGTCCCGAAATTTCAAAGAAACAAGTAAGGAAATTGTTCTCACATCTGAGCCTCAGGCTCCCATGTGGCTTCTTCCACATTCTGGTTTCTCCAGAGAATCTTCACGAGAGGAATCGTCTTCCGTCGTAGTACCTTGTCCTTCCGATCCAAGATCTGTACTGGTTGTTCTTCGAAGCTCAAATCCTCCCGTAGTTCGACAGGTTGTTCCCCAAGTACATGCGAAGCATCATGTACGTACTTCTGCAGCATCGATATGTGGAAAACATCGTGAACTCTAGAAAGTTCTGGAGATAGCGCCAATCTGTAAGCAACCTTGCCAATCCTCTCCACGATCTCATACGGTCCGATAAATCGCGGACTTAGTTTCCCCCGTCGGCCAAAACGGATAATCCCTTTCCACGGAGATAACTTCAGGAAGACAAAATCTCCCACCTCGAACTCCAAGTCTCGAATCCGTCGATCAGCATAACACTTTTGGCGATCCTGTGCCGTCTTCAATCTCTCCTTGATAACTCGAACAGTTTCCAGGGTTAAGTCCATCAATTCCGGTCCTACAGCCGCTCGCTCTCCTATCTCCGTCCAGCAGATAGGTGTCCTGCACTGTCAACCATACAGTGCCTCATAGGGTGCCATTTTGATGCTTGCCTGATAGCTGTTGTTGTAAGCGAATTCCATTAATGGAAAATGAGTATCCCAAGAGTCCTGAAACTGTAGCACACAGGACCTCATCATGTCCTCCAGGGTCTGAATGGTCCGTTCAGACTGTCCATCGGTCTGTGGATGGAACGCAGTACTGAAACGTAGGGTTGTTACCAAGGTAGCTTGCAAACTCCGCCAGAACCTGGAAGTGAAACGCGGATCACGATCGGACACGATCGATTCCGGCGTACCATGCAATCGTATGATTTCCTTCACGAACAACTGAGCCAGTCGGTTAGGTTTATAAGTCTCCTGAACGGGCAGAAAATGGGCTGACTTGGTTAACCGGTCCACGATCACCCATACTCCGTCAACTCCACTCTGAGTCCTCGGTAACTTAAAGACGAAGTCCATGGTGATGTGATCCCACTTCCACTCGGGAATCGGAAGTGGCTGCATAGCCCCATACGGTCTCTGCCGTTCCACCTTAACCTGCTGACAGGTTAAGCATTTGCTTACGAACTCAGCAATATCCTTCTTCATTCCTGGCCACCAATAATGGTTCCGGAGGGTACGGTACATCTTTGTACCTCCCGGATGCATAGCATAAGCCGAACTATGGGCCTCCTCAAGAATCTCGGCCCGTAACTCTGCCACTGCAGGTACACACAAACGGCCCAACTTCACAAGTGCTCCATCATCCCGGAAGGTAAAATCCTGTCTCCCATCCGCATCGACCTCAATTCTGTAAATACAGAGTATCGGATCCTGAAGTTGTGCTTCGATGATTCGATCAATCAGCACTGGTCGTACATGAAAGTTGGCCAACAAAGCTCCATGCTCATCCGTACCCAAAATAACTCCCGCCTTCCGGAGTTCCACCAGCAAAGGAAGGTACACCATCCCCAGGTGTGCAATAGATCCCGCTGACTTCCTGCTGAGTGCATCTGCCACCATATTGGCCTTACCCGGATGGTACCCGATCGTACAATCATAATCTTTTAGCAGCTCCAACCATCTCCGTTGTCTCATGTTAAGCTCCTTTTGAGTGAATAGGTATTTAAGACTCTGGTGGTCGGTGTATATCCGGCACGTGGCGCTGAATAGATAATGTCTCCAGATTTTTAGAGCATGAACCACCGCCGCCAACTCCAAATCATGGGTAGGGTAGTTCAACTCATGAGTCTTCAACTGCCGGGATGTATAGGCGATAACCTTGCCAGTTTGCATCAACACGCAGCCAGACCTTGTAGCGATGCATCACTGAAGACCACAAACTCTCCACTATCATCCGGCAATGCAAGGACAGGTGCAGTGGTCAATCGATCTTTCAACTCCTGGAAACTCCGATCGCACTGCTCGTCCCAGATAAACTTTACTCCCTTCCGAGTCAAACGAGTCAATGGTGCAGCAATTTTGGAGAAACCCTCCACGAATCTTCGGTAGTAACCTGCTAATCCGACAAAACTCCGTACCTCCGTTACTGTTGTCGGTCTAGCCCAGTTACTCACCGCTTCTGTTTTCTGGGGATCCACGCAAATCCCATCCGTCGATATCACGTGTCCCAGAAAACCAATATTGCTCAGCCAAAACTGACACTTGCTCAGCTTGGCATACAACTGTTCTTGTCTCAGTTTCTCCAAGACCAAACGTAGATGTTCCTCATGTGCACGGGCACTCCTCGAGTATACCAAGATATCATCGATGAACACAATCACGAACTTATCCAGGTAGGGTCGGAAGACCCGGTTCATCAAATCCATGAATGCTGCTGGAGCATTCGTCAACCCAAAAGGCATAACCAGGAACTCGTAGTGTCCATAACGGGTTCGAAAAGCAGTTTTCGGAATATCCTCCTCCGAAATCCTCAGTTGGTGATACCCAGACCGCAAATCAATCTTCGAGAAGCACTGAGCTCCCCGCAACTGGTAAAAAAGGTCATCGATCCTGGGTAGAGGATACTGGTTCCTCAGTGTCACCTTGTTGAGTTGCCGATAGTCAATGCACAAACGGAGACTTCCCTCCTTCTTCTTCACGAACAACACCGGTGCTCCCCACGGTGAAGTACTCGGTCGAACATATCCCAAATCCACCAACTCCTGCAATTGAGCCTTGAGTTCTCGTAACTCAGCCGGCGCCATCCGGTATGGTGCCTGGGATATAGGTCGGGTACCAGGGAGTAGTTCAATTGTAAACTCGATCTCCCCGCGATGGTGGCAATCCAGGTAAGTCTTCCGGGAATACATCCGGAAACTCACATACCACCGGTATCTCGTCGATACCCGGAGTATCAACCTGCTCCGACATGACATGCGCTAGA
This sequence comes from Prinsepia uniflora, assembly GCA_032719365.1. Classification (NCBI taxonomy): domain Eukaryota; kingdom Viridiplantae; phylum Streptophyta; class Magnoliopsida; order Rosales; family Rosaceae; genus Prinsepia; species Prinsepia uniflora. The sequence goes on along the minus strand of CM064862.1, from coordinate 14,542,098 downwards.
TAACCCTGGCATCCCTTCCGTAGAAGTTTGGTAGCAGTAAGTGAAGAAATCACTTCAGGAGGCGAACCATCACGTTCCCCCTGAAAGATAACCTCCGGCAAACCCGGGCTCCGCAGAATCACTTGCTTGCTACAGCAATCGATGAGCGATCCATGCTCCGATAGCCAATCCATCCCTAGGATTATATCGAAGTCGTGGATATCCAGAATAATTAAGTCTGCTGGTAAATCCACATCCTCAATTCTTACCGGGCACCTCCGAATCACCTGATTCACAAGGTACACGATGCCCATCGGGGTGCCAACACCCATTTCGTAATCTAAGGCTGATACCACACAATCAAGCATACCAGCACAACTCTTCGAAATAAAAGAATGTGTAGCCCCCGCATCCATCAATACACGTACAAGAAGGTTTAAGATATGTAGTGTACCTGTAACCACGCCTGGGGCAGTCCTCGCCTGCTGCTGGGTCATTGCAAACACTTGGGCCCTTGGCCCTCCATTCCGTCCGTGCCCGCGCGCGCCACGTTTAGCACCATGGTCACCTCCTTGACCGCGACCTCCATTAGTGTGGGAAGTCGTGCTCTGCACCACACTAGAGCCCCCAGCGTCGTTGTTCTTGGGCAACTGCGGGCAATCACAGGCATAGTGGCCCTCTTCCCCGCAAGCAAAACAGGTTACAGACCTCGGCCAGTTCGAATGCCCACCAGAAGCACCGCTCCTAGATGAACGCTGCCCAGAGTTGTATCCAGGTCCTCTGCCTTGAGAGCCTCCACGTCGACCTGACCAGCCACGACCCTTGAAGGATGAGGGTGCTCCCCTGTAGCCCCCTCCCTTGTTGTTCTTCTGGCCTGATGGCCCACGATGTGGGCGATCCTGACGTCACCCCTCGCCCGAAGGTTGTCGTGTCTGGTGTGCTGCCAGACTGGCCTCGACACGCACCGCAGCGTCGACCATATCTCTCAGTGAAGTATGAGTAGCAGCAGTCACACTTGCCCGGATATCCCCTCGGAGTCCAAGCTCGAACATTTGGCATTTGTCCTCCTCCGTGCTCACGAATGATGCAGCGAACCGGGACAGTTTCCCGAAAGTTTGCTCGTAGTCCGCAACAGACATATCCCCCTGCTCCAGCCGCAGGAACTCAGTCTCCCGTGCTGCGCGGAACGACCGCGGGTAGTACTGGTCCAGAAATCGGGAACGGAAAACTTCCCAAGTAGTGGTATGGACCGACCATCCAGACATTTCAAGTCCGTGCCACCACTGGTAGGCTCCTCCTTCCAGTAAGAAGGCCGCCAAGGTCACTCGTTCGCCCGGAGGGCAGTGCATCACCGAGAAGATCCTTTCCCACTTGGTGATCCAATCATGGGCATCCTCGAGGTTCGATCCCCCGCAGAAAGGAGTGGCTCCCAAACGTTGAGCCCTTTCAATGCTCGCGCATTCCATCTCCCTTTCTAGATCCTCGTCCGTTCGTGTATGAGGAATTCTCCTAGGAGGCATAACCAACTGTCAAGAGGCATAGATCAGATAACAATATTCTTAAAAGTCGAAAAGTAACTAGTACTAATCGCTAGTCTAGCATGCTGACCAAAACCTAGTACTGACCACAACCTAGTGCTCTGATACCAAGCTGACAGGACCCGCCCCGATCCCACAGGGACCACAAGAGGACGTGCCCTGCTCCCGTCTGACACCCAATAATTCATACCAATTTTAACCTCAAAACATCAAATGCATAAATAACCAAATTAAAGTTATACATCAAATCCGAATTAAACAGATGTCAGACAAGGGATGAAATCCAAAATTACAAGATGCGAGCACGACCCTAAAGTAAACCTGCGGGTACACCACCCAACAGGGGTTCAGGTACGCAGAAGTAGATCTATGCCTCAGCCTCAGGTTCCTCCTCTACCTCAGTATCACGACCTGGAGGGGTTACCAAAAACATTAAGGGTGAGTGGACCGAAACTTAAGTTTATAAAATCATTTGATAAGTAAAACATATAATTTACCCCTCCGTTTTCCAAACATGCATGCAACCGTATTTAAAATCATAAGTCATATAATATGAACCATAAGGCATGAAATAAAACCATAAGTATAATTTGAGTTGCTGCACTATACACTCCAATCCCGACATCCCTAATGTCTGACGTCCCTGACGTCCAATAAGGTCACTATCACAAGGCTACGCGTGCCACTCGGGTCTCAATTCTGAGTTCAATCCCCGAACCCCGTTCGGGTACAGCATCCCCGATGCTTAGCGTCATAGACGCTGGACGTTCTAGACGTCCGTGACCTCTCAGGGTTACCTCATCCAGAGGAGACAATATAATATGGAAGGATCTATACAGTGCAGTACCAAATACATTTTATTGATATCCACATGCAAGCATATATATATATACATAGATAGAATCCAAACCAATCATTAAGTTTCATCAGACGGGTCTCAAGCCCAAATACCGTGAAACGTGCCATAACCATATTTTCCATATCATCAAAACCATTATTGTTTTTAGCATGTGAATAAGTATAATAAACCAGAAAACATTTATGCACGCAAGGGTTTAAGAAAATGGCCCACTCACAGTACAGTCCTGCTGAAAACTGAGCGTATACCCTCGATCTGGTACAGTTATACAATCCCTGTCATATCCAAAGTATACGTAAGGGTCAATACAAACCCCTAACATTTAACCATGAAACCCTAGACCGAAACCGGCCCGGAAAAGCCGCCCGAACGCGTTTCCCAAGGCAATAAACCTCATTTTGACCAACTTAATGATCTCCGATCGACCCGAAACCACCGCCATTGGATCCGGATCGTCGAAACCTAAAGAATGGTGGTGGTCCCACCAAAATTACTGTTCACACGCGCCCCCACGCGCCTGGTCAACCCTCTGGTCAACTGTGCTACAGTACTGCTGACGTCAGCATGACGTCACTGCTGACGTCATCACTGATAGTGTCAGAGGACACGTGTCAGCAGTCCATTGGTCCCTGGTCTGACTGATTTCTGACATGATGACGTCATCATGACGTCACTGCTGACGTCAGCATGATGACGTCATCAGCTACAGTAACCGGGTCACCGCAGACCCACGACTCGACCCGATCACTGATCGTGATTCTGATCACCATTTTAGGTGGGATTTGTTCCTATGGACTCGTCTCTACCTCTACAATGGTTCTGTGAAATTCAAACTAGATTCTATGTTGGAAAGACTACCTGAAAATCGACGCGAAGGTTGGCTGCCGGTTCAGGTTATCTTCTCCGGCGAGTCGTTGAGTTTCCAGCCACGTTCCTTGGTTCAAATTGGTCGTCAAGGTCCCCTAAATGTGTCCTAACAACAACCAAACAATTCCAACGTAAAAAATGGACGTTTTGAAGTAGGGAAGGAAATCGGGTACTCACGGGTTTTTCGTCCTACCGCCGCCGTGCCGCCGCCGTAAGCCGCCCAGATTGGTTCTTGGCCGTCCTGTCGTCACAGTGAACCCAACCGTACGTTGGTTCGAACCCTGGTGCGAAGGTTTGGATGGTTTGGGTGGTTTGGGTTGTTCGGGTTCCTTCTCCGGTCTGAGGGAAAACCGGCCGTGCAGGGTGGCCGTGGAGTGGTGGCCGGCGTCTGGGGGTGGCAGTTGGCCGCCTGGTGTTGCCGTGAGTGTGAGGTTGAGAGGTGAGGTGCTGGAGTGTTTGTTCGAAGGGGTAGCCGTGCTCACGGTTTGAGAGTAGTGAAATGTGAGAGTGAAAAATCTGAGAGTTTTAAAACAGATGGCTGGATGGAATGAAGGGCTGAGATTCAATCTCAGCATAGGATCAATGGTGAGGATTTAAGGAAAATAAAATAATAAACTAACCTATTGGCCAACACAGATCCTTGTTTTAGGGAATGTAGGGGATGAGTGACACTTGTCACTCATCCAAGGGTCCAGATTGATTTGATTAAAGTAATCAGATCCCATTATTATAATATTATTTTAATCCGGTTCTCGGTTGGTTCGGTTAAATGTGAAATACTTCAGTAACCATAACTTCCTCGTACGAAGTCCGATTTCGGCGTGCCGCCTGTCTACGGACTCAGGACGTCGAGACCTACCCAACGGTCCTTGAGTCATGTGAAAATTAGTTCCCAAGAGAAAAGTCAACATTTTCACCCTAACCGTCCAAATTACGGTAATGCCCCTGGACTTCCGATAGCCATAACTTTTTTCCTGATCGTCCGAAATGGACGTGCCACCTGGCTATGGACTCGTGACGTCCCGAACTACGTCACAGTCATTGGTCAAAGTCCATTGGACCCACCAATCAAAAAGTCAACAATTTGGCCATACAAATCACAAGGGTAAAAGCGTCAATTCATACATTAATTTACAATATTAAAATCCTCGAATTTCTGGGGTGTTACACCGGAGTAGTCACGGAGCACCGACTGAGTGGAGTCACCCCCCAGTTGGGTTCCTTACTCTCAGGAAGGCTATGGGTACTATAACCTCGGATAGGATCAGTGGTCTGCGGACATTGACCTTGACTTTGAGAAGACTCGGATTGAGACCCGGGTAGCACGCGCGTAACTTTGGATACCGTGACAGGATTGGTTGTGTGAAATATATGTATATATACGGATTATGATATGTGGTATGTGGTGTGCACAGGTGTGCACGAGATTGAGCAATGGCTCGTGTATTTGGTTTCAGTATGTTTGTGGTTATGGGCCGAGTCCCTTATTGGGTTCCTTATGGATTTGGGCAGTGGCCGGTATGGTCGATTTTATGGTGGTCCTTTCGACCTTAGTTTATTTCTGATTTGGGCTTAGTTCCCTCATGTGGTCCATTTGGTTAAATGGTTTTCGAATGCATGCATGATTTTTAGTGAAGGGTACAAATGTCTTTATGAAAATGTTTTTATAAACTTTTGTTTTGTCCACTCACAACTTTTAATGTTTTGACTGCCCTTCAGGTTGACATCGGATGTGGACTGTAGCAGAGACCGAGATATCACATGTCTCCTCCGGATCCTGGCGTACTCTGATAGCCCGGGAGGGCAAAGGTCGGAAATATCCCTTGTCTGACATTTCGTGTCAGACGGGAGTAGGGTCATCCCGCGTTAATCCCGGGGGGATTGGGATGGGTCCTGTCATAAAATCATTCACTTAATATTTTTATTATACATACTCATTAGGCTGCAACACGAGGTTGCCAGGTATTGAATCACGTTGCGGTGTTTTGCTATAGTAGCAACACGTCATCATCATGCCTTTACATTTCACTTGGAACCAGCATTTGACACAATTCCTAATTACTAAATAGTTAAGATCGAGAACCAAACTCAACACGCAGTCGTTTTTCCCGGCGCATAGAGAATCGGAAAATCGAGCTGGTGCCTCGCCTCCGCAGCCACGACTCAATGCAAGATGAGTGATAACGATGGTTGCAGGGCATGTTTGTCGCCTCCGCGCTGGCCTCCAATCCCGCTAGGCAGATAGAGCGCTCGGCCCCTTGCTCCGCTAAGGCCACTCTCGGCATCGCCTCCATGGCCACCTCCAACCATCAGCCTCACTATTTCTCAAGCTATAACCCACGCCCACCTGCGAATTTGCGATCAATAAAATAAAATCAGCCACATGCATCAACCACCATCACCATGATCTGATCTCTATGTTCTTTATTTATCTACAATTTCTTCCAATCTAATTTAAGGGCAGTGAGAGCTTGAATTCGATTTGGGAATATGAGGTAAAGATAAATTAAATGGGCGGTGATCTTTAGTGATTTGGCTGTTTTCAGTCAGGTTCGAAGATTGAGATCTTAGACTTGGCTTGATGATTTCAGTGTCATCGGAGCATTGATATTGTTCTGTTCTTTTGTTGTATATGCTGGGTTTTTTCCAATCAGTTTCGAAGAACACATGGGGGAAGAATGCTGGGTGATAACTTGAGAGAAAGAGAAGATGATTGGGTGATTGATAACCAATTGAACCAAAAATAAAAATAAACAAAAGGTATCCTTCAACTTGTTTCACCCAATCTCCCGGTTTTATCAAATTTTCCACAAATTTTAGTTTTATTTTATACCACTTATTTCACCAACCGTTGGATTTGAGAGAGTTGGATCCAATGGCGTTAATGGACAAGGCACTTAATCCGGTGTTGGACAGTAGAATTTCCGAATATTATCATGTGATATAATGGGTCCATGATTTTGCATTTGCCTTTGCGTTGGGATTTGTACATTCTTTGTCTGTGCGGATGCATATGATCATGGAGTGTGGCTGGCGTACGTTTTCTGAAACGAATTTGTGGACCAAGTGGAAGGACTAGTGGATATCGGTTGTAGCTAGTGTTGTAGAATATCTGCAAATATTCAACAAAATCATTATTGGTTTCACTTGTGGAAAGCAAGGAAAAGCAACTACTAATCAGTAGGTATTTTTGATTAAGGATTTGTTTGGTGGGTATAACTGTACTATTGGATTAAAAAGCTCATAAATTTTCTTTTTTTTAGAGTTGATAATTTTGCATTTTTGGAGATTAAAATAGATTAAATATTAAAAACTATACATTGATATAAGAAAAAAATATTGATATTTATAGATATTAAATATGCAACATTTACAAGTAACTTGCTTTGCGATTATCTAAAATGCAACGTTTTACAATTTGACTTTCGCCATACTTGGATATTTATCGATATTTATAGATATACAATAGTGTAATATATATTTAAATTGTTTATCTATTATGCATAATTTTTTTACTTTCTCTTCTAATTTTGTATTCAATTTTTTGTATTATGTTATACATGATACTATACTAATTTATTATATACATATAAATATTTTTAATTTTTAACCGTACTTTACCTTATTTGTTTATTTTGCTATTTTTCTTCTTAATTACAAATATTCATAAAATGTATTTAATTACTTCATATTTTCAAAGGATTCTATTCTTATTTTTATTTATTTATCAATGTTTACAATGATAGTGGAGCTTATGAACTTCATTAAGTTATTATTTTATTAGATTTAAGATTATGAATTATATGAATGAACTTCATTAAGTTATTATTTTATTAGATTTAAGATTATGAATTATATGAATCACAGTGTTTATAGAAAAAAATAGAATAAAAATAAAGTCGTAATTTTTTTTTAAGAAATCACCAAAAATGGTCCTTGGTAATTTATTAAAATGTGAAATTTTGTATAACATGATTAAAAATGTGCGAGTACGTATTTGTTGAAAACAAAATGATTATGCTCTCTTTGATGTTAAATCTTGGTTACGCCACTGCTTGGATCATGCCTTGATTTTAGTGTCCATATGGACTTTTCGGATTAGCCAGTAGAAAGTTCATTATCAAACATATTTAGTTTTATTTTGGCCAAAACAAACTGTTTTAGTGGAATTTACTTATGTTAGAATTTTTTTGTAGTATTAGTAAGAAGCTTGTAGTTGTAGGTTGGGTTGTCTCGGATTTGGATTTGAAACTGATGTAATAGACTATAACTTTTTTTTTGGTCAAGATGTGATCAACTGTAGATCGAGATTCTAAATCCTATAATATATTAACTACTTAACTTAACAAAGCAAATATGGATTAAGAACATACCTATTAATATACATGGATTAAGAACATACCTATTAATACACATGGATTCAGAACATACCTATTAATATACATATAGCGATATTCAATTTCGACCAATACTTAGGCCATTTATAGTGGTTCGGGTGAGGTTTATATTCCTTTTACATGATCATGCCCCTCATAGCTGATTACCGAATATTCTTTATTGGAGCTGTTGATTAAAAAATTATTAATGTAAGAAAAAAAAAATCAAACAAATTAGTTATAGTTTAGTCACTTATATTCATCAATTAAATTTACGGTTGATCATAAGCATCATGACAGGACTCTCTTCGAAATCCCCTCGATATTCGTGAAAGGGTATATTCCCATCTGAAACAAAAACCTTAAATCCCCAAAGTACCCTCAGTCCAATAATAAATACGAAATAGTGCCAAACAAAGATAAACTCTATGTGTCGACCGTAAATGAAAATCCATAAATAAATAATTACACAGATCACTAGACACGAAAATAAATGATTAGAACCCTACTTTGGCTAAAGAGAGCGCAGTCCCAGATAAATGCCTTAGCCTCAATTTAGCCCTTGTCACAAGATCAGCCGGGAAGGTACCAAAAATCATAAAAAATGTGAGTGGACAAAAATAAAGCCTTTGGAAAACCATTTTCAGAAATAATCCTTTTCCCCTTTGTTTTATAAAAAATATGCATGCATAGGCAAATAAACACTTGATTTTAGATAGAACAATTCCATATATAAAGTTGTGGGTCCAACATAAATCATGTAAAGTATATAAATACATCCGATCCATATTTCCTTGAAATCCCTATTTATAAACAATTCAAAAACCTCTGGACATGGTAGCCAATAATAGTCAAATATCGAATCCTGCTGGTCCAACTAGCCCATCCCCTATGCTCGGCATAGACATCACGGAACATGCGAAGTCCAATCCCGTTGGCACGTGTGAAGTCCAACTCCGACAACGTCCGAGTTCGTATCCGAAAATTCTCGGAGTCCAACTCTAGAATAGCGATCCAATAGTATGAGGATGACCATACTGGGAAAAACGGTTTGCAAAATACCTTTAACATATTTTTGAAATACCCACAAAAGCCCAAAACATTGTAAACCGAGCACGAGCCCAAAACCCGATTTTTTTTTTACCAAAACTCATAATAACCTGTGTCCAAAAAACATCCCGAATATATATTCTAAAACTAGTCATTTATCCATAAAACAATTAGAATTGTATATTCAAACCATAGCAATCCAACCCACATAAAACCATATAAATATATGGTGGCTGCGTGTGGAAGCCACGCGCTGCTATAGTGCAAGCACTATTCATCATCCCCAACCCCCATCCAACCTGATTCTCTGCTATTCGGGTCGCCCGACCTGGTGACCTGACTCAGTCATTTCTTACTCAATCTTCACTCTTTTTCAATTCTAATTCGACCAACCTAGTCGTAATCACCCCAGGAGAATCTCTAAGATCTTAAAACCTTGAAAACTTACCTCAAATTCGTAGCTCAAGTTTCAAGCTTCACGACCATGGCATCCCAATCAGTTCCTGCTTCACTTCAGTGTCCAAACAGTTTCTTTTTCGTCCCAAATAATGGTACGACGTCCATGGGAGCTCGAAACCTGCTAACTCCTAAGCTCCGGGCTCAAAAGCTAAAAACCCGAAACACGATCTCATGGGTTCACGACCTTCGTTCCCATTCCATCCCTCATTTCCTCATTGTTTTCACTCATGATCACACATTTTCCCTCATCTTCTTCTCACCCTAACTCTCTCCCATTTTCCTTGCTCGAATCCTCACAGTGGTGAGTGTTTCAATTTTTTCCCCTCTCAGCCCCTTGCACACACACACACACACACACACACACACACACACACACACACACACACACACACACACACACACACACACACACACACACACACACACACACACACACACACACACACACACACACACACACACACACACACACACACACACACATAACCACAATCACATATAGCTCGAGTCGGTGGCACACTCCCATAACAGATAAGGGACACTTGTTCCTGTCCAATTGGGGCACAACAAAAATCTCTAAATAAAAATAAAATGGCTAAAATACCATTCCTTGCAAAAATTACCATATTGCCCCTACACATATCAGACCCAAAACGAAATCATTTGAACTCCATTTTTTGCATGCCGCATGCTGACACACTAGGGAGATCAAGACCTTCCTAACGGCGTTTTCCGAATTGCCAAAAAAATTCCAGATAAAAGTCAACATTTTGACCTTAGTCAAAGTCAACCCTTTGTCTTTTACCAAAAATTCAACCTTAGACTTTCAGGGGAAAAATGGTCCATTTCATTTGAATTTTCCGAATTTACCATTATTGAACGTTTGGGTCCTTACAACCTACCCTCCTAAAAAAATTTCATCCTCCAAATTTCAAACTAGACGCAAGTCACATTCCGGAACTTAACCACACCATACAACTCAACCAATGCATATGCAACCATTGTAACGACCCGTCCCCAAATTTTAGGATTAGATTAGTGACTAATCATGATTAGTGAGGTTAATCCGTGATTAGTTGGGCGAAATCGAACGAACAATGCAAAATGACCGTTTTGCCTCTAGTCGTGGGCAAAACGTTGACTTTTCATTCAGGCGGTCAAATGGACTTTGGCCGATGACTGTGACCTATTTTGGGACGTCACGAGTTCATAGACAGGTGGCACGTCCGATTCCGACGTTCGAAGAAGAAGTTATGACGTTCAGAAGATCAAAGGTATTTTGGTAATTTGGTTAAAAGGGGGCAAATAGTTGACTTTTGATCTGGGAGGTCCGATGGCCGAGGGCTGAGGACCGCTACGTAAATCGGGTCGATACGAATCCATAGACAGGCGGCACGCTGAAATCGGACTTCGAATAGGAAAGTTATGGGTCACGGAAGTTCGATTGCACTATGCATGTATTACGAGGCGATGATTAGGTGGCAAAAACTGATTGGTTGACTTTTAAAATGGGACCCATGGATGAGTGACAAGTGTCACTCATCCCATTGGTTCTTAATCCCAAAAAGTAGATCTAATTCTTGATTGGTGGGTTGGGATTAAAATAATAATATTATTATTTTATAATTTCCACTTCTCTCATCCCTTAATCCCAGCCATTCATCTTATCTTCCCCTCCCTTATCCACCGTCCATTTCTTCCTTCTTCATCAAACTTCATCATTCCTCTCTGTTTTCTCATAACCCGATCACCCTTCTTTATTTTCCTCTCTAAAACAAACACACAACACACATCACACTATCACCATATCTACATCATCACGGTTGTGTGAGGGATAGGGAGAGACTGAGATGATGAGGACGGCGGCTCACGACGGTCCACAGCGAAGGGTGAGCCAAACCAAACCCGAGAGCCATTTTCCATTTTCAAAAATCGAAGGTTGAGTTTTAATCACGGTTTTGAGTTCTTTTTTATTCTATTATGACCTAGGGACCAAGGCAACTCGAGGAGGATTGTTTTGGATAGAAAATTAGGGCTAGGGAGTCGAGACATCGAGCTTGAAGATCAAACTTTTGGTTTAATCATGGAAGGTGAGTTTTTATTGGGTTTTCTATGTTTTTAATAGCTAGAAAGTTTAGGTGTGATGCTAGGAAGGTTTAGGAATCAAAAAGGGAAAGAAAGGATGGAAAATAGGAGAGATTGGACGTTGAACCGGCCACGCCGGTCTAGACCGGTTCGGCCCAGTTCAAAACCAGAGAACCGGTTCGACTGAAGGTTAGGGATGAACAGTGCTCTAGCGCGTGGCTCCCACGCGCAGCCCCTTTGGGCGGCACGTGAGGGCGCGTGGTTGGTCCGATGAGGAAGTGTTCAACATGTGAAACACTCTATTTGATGTAACGAACATTTTGGGACTGGTTTCGTGTCGATCGGACACCGTCTCGATAATGTTCGGGACATCAGAAGGTTTAGGTTTGAGATTTAAAATAGTTAAAAATTCGAGAAAATTACGGGGATGCAATGAGAGGTTAATAAGGTAGTTAGTAAACTTTTAGATTGATTTTGATAGGTTTGGGAGCCCCGGTGACGACGATTAGCCCAGTGAGGCTTACGACACACAAACCGAGGCGATAGCTTAGGACGGTATGTGAGTGGACCTTGATTTCTAAACTGTGATGCATGCATAAATATTTTATATGGTTTATGAATATGATTCTATGATGTTGATTTGGATGGTTGTGATTTATATGGTTTCACGCATTTCGAGGCGATTTACGTGCTTCCACGTAAATCGAGGTTTTCGGTTTTACACTGATTTTCCGTACTTACAGTTTTGGATATGATTTCATGAAATGGTTTTGGATTTGAAAAGGTAAACTCGGGTTCGAGACCCATTTGTTTTGGAAACCCTCGAACTCGAAATCCCATTTAGTTAGATTCTCGGGCTAGAGCCCCAATTAGTTCTTGAATCGATTTCGGATTTGGAAATATGGATCGGGCATGAGACCCATTTGATTTACGAACTCTCGAACTTGAGGTCCATTTGATTTAACAAGGCATAGATCCAGAGGCCTAGTTGGTTTATGAATCGGGCTCGGAGCCCAGTTGACTTACCTATCGGGCACGAGGCCTATTTGGTTTACGATACCGGGTATGAGGCCCATTTAGTTTACGAAATCGGGCACGAGGCCCAGTTGGTTTACGATTCGGGCCGGAGGCCTAGTTTGTATGTGGATTCGAGCTTAGGGCCCAGTTATGTTTTAAGATTATGATTTCGGGTCAGGGACCCATAAATGGTTTTTATGGTTCATGACAGTTTATGGGGACCGACATGAACCCTTGAAAGGTTTTTATGGTTCATGATGGTTTATGGGGACCGGCATGAACCCTTGTAAGGTTTTTATGATTCATGACGGTTTATGGGGGCCAGACATGAATCCTTAAAAGGTTTTTTGTATCCCATCCTTTATATATAAATTGTCTCATTTGAGAGGGTCGTTGGCTTGGGTGGACCCCGGAGTAGTCACGGAGCACTGACTGAGTAGAGTCGCCCCCGTTGGGTTCCTTACTCTCAGAAAGACTATGGATTATAACCTCCAGTGAGTGTCATTGATCTACAGACATTGACCTGGGTGGACCCTGGAGAGACTTGGGTTTGAGACCCCAAGTAGCACACGCGTAGCTCTAGATACCGTGACAGGATTGGTTATATGAAATATATGGATAAACATGATTTCAATTGGTTTGGGAAATTGTGTTTTATGATGATAAATGGATTTGGGCTGAGATCCCACATATGTTTACTATGTTATGGTTTTCTGTAAATGGTTTTGGGCAGGAGCCCGTATGATTATGATTGTTTAAATATATGAGATTAGATAAGTGGTTTTACTATGCATGCATGCTTTTTAGTGAAAGGTATACAGGTCTTTTATAAATGTGTTTTACAAAACTTATTACTTTTTGTCCATTCACAATCTTTCTATTTTCAATGCCCTTCAGGTTGAATACGGTGCGGACTGTAGCAGAGACCGAGACATCACATACCTCCTCTGGATCCTGGCGTACTCTGGAAGGCTTCGGGCTAAAGGTTCAAATTTTCCCTGGTCTGACACCCCGTGTTAGACGGGATCAGGGTCATCCCGCGTTAATCCCGAGGGGATTGGGACGGGTTCTGTCAACCATACCATTGCACCACATCTCGAGAACCATACCATTTAAACTCTCAACTATCACAACTATCCATATCATGTTCACCTCATCCCATCTTAAATCTTTCTCGAGCTCTCATTCTATATCCAGTACTAAAACTCATTCCATGTCCATCACACTTTTTGGCTTCTCCTCGAACCTTAATCCTTACGCCAGACGTCTTCCGAGCTCAAACTTAGCTCACACTTAGTTTACCTCACAATGCACAAGTATTGAAGAATCATATACATCTGTGGTCAATCACATGGAATCATTTCATTCAAAACACACAGTCATACATATATAACATGCATAAGTCAACCTCATAACCCAGAACCACTAACAACCCTACTACTATGCTGGGCTCGTCTACTAGTCTCATCACCAGGTCGTGGACGGGGCTTGCATCTTGGAGGCATGAAACACATAACACAACTTAAAATCCTAGCTTTGATACCAAGTTGACAGAATCCAACTCGAAAACACAAGAATAGTACACTTGGGTTCTGCTCCCGTTTGACACAAACGTTGTCAGACCAGGAATAAATGCAAATTCTGCTAATTCATGCCTTTGCCTCTTGAGTCTCAATCTCCGTGCTGCGGCCCTGGAGGGTTACAAAACTAAAAAACGTGCGAATGGAGAAAAAGAAATAGTTTAAAACATGGTTTGAAATCATCCAGCTTTACCCTCCATTTTTCAAAACCATGAATGCATACAAAAAAAAAACAATTTCAAAACGGTTTCACTTCAATTAAAAGGAAACACATTTTATATTCTTGAAATACGTGAAAATATCCGTAAGGAAAATGACTGAAAATCAAGCATTAACCACGACATACTAACACGTTATAACATATGAATTTATCATATGAAAGCCACATAACCAAACCATATCCATATATTTCACGGTCAATCCATCCTCGAGTCACAATATCAAACATCAAACCGCGACCCCACTGGCACGCACATCACAAATTCACATCAAACACTCAACATCGATGCACAAGCATAATAGTAATCATCACGTGCACCACATCAATCATCATACCAGTCATCATATCACAAGTGCACTACCAGGAGGGCATATACTAGGGAATTGGAGCCATGCTCGACGTCCGAGTGACATGGACTCAAGAATTGGAGTCCTGCTCGAGGTCTGAGTCATCACAATACAATTTTACTCAAGCACAGTACTAGTCTCAGGATTCAGACCCCCGAATCGACGTTTGAGACCAATCAATCAACGATCATCGTTGCACATAATCAACTCAAGTCCACATCACAATCATCATCAAAATCTTAACACCATCAATACCAACAACACATACATGTGTCATATTTCAATATCACAACTAAATATCACACATCATCACAATATACTATATCACAAATACCGAGAAGCCACATATCCATAACATAACTCTAACCACAAATCAAACCATCATCAGAATCTCGGGCCTAAGTCCCATATACAACTCAAATGTCAATTCTTGTAAAACGTGTCATTAAGGCTACTTTTGTAAAAACCGTCCAAAAATTATATGAAATTCATAATTATTCCAAAATCACATTATTCCAAGACACAAAACAAGTTCACTTCGAGATCACAATCAAAACGGTATTCGAAACTAGTTTATTGAAAACCTCAAAAAACGCGTAGTAAAATATTAATTAAATATTCATAAATTCACTGAATTCACATAAAATCCCATTTGATCCAATATCATCAAAATCACATAGAAACACATTTTAAATCATGTAAGTATGCATGCATAATAGTTTAGGGAAAGAAAGTCCACTCACACACCTCTGTATCACCGAAATTCATTTTGCACGTTTTCCAGTAATTTCCAGAAATCTCAAAACTTGTCAGAATTCACATCTAAGGGTCATGAACTATCTCAAATAACTTTTATTTTAATCCCATAATTTTCGAGATTTTTAAACGTATTTAAAACGTACCCTAAACCTTCGGACAACTAAAACTACCCCGAAATTGTAACGACCCGTCCCGAATTCTGGGATTAGATTAGTAACTAATCATGATTAGTGGGGTTAATCGATGATTAGTTGGGCGAAATCGGACGAACAATACAAAATGACCGTTTTGCCCCTAGTCGTGGGTAAAACGTTGACTTTTAATTCGGGCGATCAGATGGACTTTGACCGATGAAGGTGACGTAGTTTGGGACGTCACGAGTTCATTGACAAGGGGCACGTTTGATTCCGACATTCAAGGAGAAAGTTTTGACATTCGGAAGTTCAAGGGCATTTTCGTAATTAGGACAAAAGTTGGGAAAATGTTGACTTTTTGATTGACCACTAATTTTCACACAATTCAAGAACCATTGGGTAGCTCTCGATGCCTTGAGTCAGTAGATAGGCGGCACACTGAAAACGGACATCGGACGGTTGAGATACGGATCTAGAACGAGAAGGGCATTTTGGTAATTTTGTGAAGGAGGGCAAAATGGTAATTTCCTAGGGGACAATCGAGACTGCCGTGAATGGGTTCTGAGGGAATTCTGCAGAAACAGAGCACGGGTATGCATTTGTTTATGAAACAAATTGGTTGGGCTGAGTGACTGAATTTTTTATGCTTTGAGTGGGAGACATGGACGTGCTGAAGGCAGAGCATGGGTGGATTTTCTCTAAAGCTTGGTGTGGTTGGGAATGGAAACAAAGCACTCAACTGATTTTTTTTTACAGGTGAACAGAGCACAGGTGACTTAATTGTGGGTTTGAGGTCTTGAAATCGTTGCTGGGAAGGATGGAGAGATTAGAGAGACAAAATAGAGAGGAAAAACGGGGGGACTGAGTAGAGAACACACACTGGAACCCGAAACTCATTGTGGAAAAATTCAAAACCGAATTTGAAATGTAGGCCAGCCCAAGCCAATTTGAGGCTCGAATCAGTCTTCTGGAACCTCACTTAGTCGATCCAGATCAAGAATTCGATGCTCGAAGCCCTTGGAGCCATGGACAGACACGACGGAATTTCAGAAAAATCGAGCATTGAGTCGTGAAATTGGAGGTAAGTTTTAATGGAATTGGTTAAGAAATCATCTTTATAGCAAGCCCACGATGCTCCTTACCTAATCAATTGATGAAACCAGTGACTGTTTAGTGAAACTGGGACGATGAACCTTGATTAGAACTTGAGTTCAATTGAGTTGGTTTTAGGCCGTGTTGATTGGAATGATTACTACAGACCCTTAATTAAGTGTATTGCGATTCTACATGATGAATTAATTGAGGGAATTAGGTTGATTATGGCAGGAATTGAATCGGGTCGAACACGCGGGTCGCAGTGTCAGGGCCCACCCCTAATCCCCCAGGATTAGGGACTAAACCTTGCTCCCGTCTGACAACCCAAAAACGTAAGACCGAAAAAACCTCACAAAAACCACAAATTACATTGTCAAACACAGGAGAATTTAAAACATCCCAGATTCAACAGTTACATAGGGCATAGTACCAAACTAAGAAAAACAAAAACTGATACACAGAGTACACGCACAACGGAAAATCGGAAACACTCCGGGAAAACTCTTGAGTACTCTATGCCTCCGACGCTGCCTCAACGTCAACCCCCGCGCTAGCTCCACGACCTGGAGGGCAATTAAAAACCAGAAAGTGTGAGTGGACCATAAAGAATAAAAGTTTCAAAAACCATTTTATAACAAACCAGGGTTTGGCCCTCCGTTTTGAAAACATACATGCATAACCCATTTTTGAAAACAGTTATAATCGCATAAGAAATCATCATAAAAACATTTATAATTCACAAAATAGGCATCATGAAAACAGTACGATAAAACATACATCCAAGTCATCATTATTCGATCAAACCTGCTGGACCTATCCGAGTCTTTAAACTCCCAAGTCTTTAAACTCAATCCAGGCCTCAATAATCCGAGTCTTTAAACTCAACAGGCCTACGGGGGAAATATCAATATATCCAAGTCTATAAACTTCGAGTCTTTAAACTCAATCCGGGTCCTTAAACCCAATCCGGGCCCGTCCCCCGTCAATCACAATATACAGGTCTTTAAACCCAATAACCAGATCCAGTAAATCCAATCACAACCATTGAAAACCATTTCTAATCCATATCCAAACCCGAATCCGAAATCACTGGTCCGAAGCCCTTCCAGCATCCAGAACCGTCATTCCGAACCCAAATCCAGAATTCAACTTTCAACTTTAAAACCAAATTCCGCTTTCCGAAATCCGATTCTAAAACCGAAAACCTTAATCATCGAAAGCATGTTCCAAAATCCCTTTATAATCATTGAAAACCCTTTATCATTTGAAATCCCAAAATCATAACATCATACTCAGAAATCAAGTCTTTCTCGTAAAACGTGTTGAAAATCGTACTTTCTCGAAAAACGTGCAATTAAGTAAAACAGTTATAGCATATTCAGTAAACATCAAATCGATATAAAACCATAAAACAAGTAATTAAAAACAGTTATGCATGCTCAGATATAGAGAAGGGGTCCACTCACAGATACCGGGCACGTCACTCGCGTCCCGAACGTCCTGCACGTTCCTCGACCTCCTCGGGGATTCCCGATCCTGTCAACAGTCACCAAAACACATCACTAACACGTCCACCAAGGTTCTCCTAATTCCCCACAAAATTCCCCGGGTTCTAAACGTAATGAACCGAGACCCTAAACCTTTGACCTCGCGGAACTAACCCGAAACAACGTCCGTTTAACCCGAAACCTATCTCAAAAGATTCGTTATAACATTTAGACTCAAAACCATGTTGGAAGGTTCCTCAGATTCCTTCCCATGCGCCCTCACGCGCCGCCCAAAGTGGCTGCGCGTAGGCTTCACGCGCCTGCTACAGTGTCATCGTCAACCTCTGTCCAGTCGGTTCAAACTGGGCTGGCTGAACTGAACCAGTGCGACTGGTTCTCCCTCAATTCCTGCTCAAAACCAGTCCTTTCAATCCTTTAGCTTCATCCTAGCCTAATTAGTCATTTCCCCACCTAAAAACTCAACATCGAAGCCTCTAACCCGTCGTCTTCAAGCTCGAAGAAAATTACCCGAAACCCCTGTTTCGGTTTCCGGCCACCAGAGCTTCCTCCCATCACGGCTGCACAATCAGCAGCTACCTAGGACCCTGCTGAACCTAACTAGACCTTACAGAACCCTCGACTCAGCCCCTAACTTCACGACTTTTGAATTGAGCAAAACGGGAAAAACAGGGGAAATTGGCTTACCGTCGTTTTCACCTCCGCCTTTCGCACTGCTGTGCACCTCTGTGTCCACTGGGTTTCCCTCAGCCGTCTTAGCTTCCCCTCGACCTTGATTGGATCAAAACGATCGTCTGTGGCTGCACCACTACTTCGACCCTCTCTGTTTCCCTGAGAACTCACACCACTCTCCCACCGTAAGTTCTCATACAGTTCTCACTCACAAGCCACTCACCAGTTTCCTCCCTTCCCTCAGTCACTCTCTTGATCACCAGAACTCACAATACACTCTGCAATTGATCAATTTCTCTCTCAACTCACTCTCTGTTTTTCCTTCTTCGAACACGGTTACATACTTCGAACAGCCCAATTAATTTAACCCGTGCACTGCCTAGAACCCACTAGACCACTGCCAGGTGTCCAAATTCCATGATCCCATCTCAAAATATCCCAATCTCCACTGTACACTTGGCCTTATCTGATTGGCCCAATTCCCATGACACAGAAAGACCAAAATACCCCTAATGTCCAAATTACGATTCTACCCTTCTCCGTTCTAGACCCCTATCTCACTCGTCCGACGTCCGATGAAGGCATGCCGCTTGTCGTTGAACTCAGGACGACGAAATCTACCTAACGGTCCTCGGTCTACGTGTAAAAATCATATCGTACGAAAAGTCAACTTTTCTCCCTATTTTAACCAAATTACGGTAATGCCCTAAACCTTCCGAACATCATAACTTCCTCCTCGGATGTCGGAATCGGGCGTGCCACCTGTCCACGGACTCGTGATGCCTCGAACTACGTCATGGTCATCGGTCAATGCCCAATTAACCACCCGAACTCAAAGTCAATATTTTGCCCAAACTAGGGGCAAAATCGTCATTCTACACTAACGGGCCAAAAGTAACCAAGTAAACACCAATTAGACCCACTAATCCATTACTAATCACTTCACTAATCTCGGCTCTCGGGACGGAACGACACGTAGACCCGTTTACCAAACGAGTTGGGTGAGGAAGACAATTGTAGCAGCACTGTAGCACGCACGTGAGTTTCAGGCGGAGCCACTCACGGCGATGCGTGTAGGCTCGTGGGCCTGATTCTCAAGGTGAGTTCAACACAACTTTTTTCCTATGCAATGTAACGAACATTTTGGCGTTGATTTTGAATTTAATCGGACATCGTTTCGATATTGTTTCGAGGGTCTGAAGGTTTATGTTGCGTTTTTAACTAACGTTTAATACCTGGAAAATTATGGGAAATTAGTATGCTATTGTTTGAGTCCTTAGTGACACTAAAGAATGATTTCAGACAGGATTCGAGATTTATGGTAAATTTCGAAAATTACGGAAATGAGTGCAGCGCGAAAACGGGCGTATTGCCGGTCTGTGAGTGGACTTTGGTTTTATAAATTTTATGCATGCATAAATATTTTATATGGATTATGATTGTGATTATGTGATGTTGATTTGGATATTGGTGAATTATATGGTTTCACGCATTTCGAGGCGATTTACGTGCTTGCACGTAAATCGAGGTTTTCCGATTTTACACTGATTTTCCATACTTATGGTTTTGGATATAATTTCATGAAATGGTGTTGACATTGGAAAGATAAACTCGGGCATGAGGCCCAATTGTTTTCGAAACCTCGGACTTGGAGTCCAATTGAGTTACGTAATCGGGCCGGGGGCCCAATTGCTTTATGAAATCGGGCCAGGGGCCCAGTTATTTACTAAATCGAGCCGTGGGCCTAGTTGATTTACGAAATCGGGTCGTGGGTCCAGTTGATTTACGAAATCGGGCATGAGGCCCAGTTGGTTATAAATGTGATTTAGGGCCCGGGACCCTAAATGGATTTGAATAAATGGTTTCGACTTTGAAAATCAGATGTTTGGACTTGGGATGGTTTTATAGAAATTCCGGGCAGGGCCCTTGAGATGTTTTGAAATAATTGATAACTATTTTCCATAAACCATCTTGATACCAGGATATGTGATGGTCCCCTCTAGGTGTCTGGGACACTGGGGAAGTCACGGTGCATTGGCTGCGAGGGGTCAATATACGGAGCTACCGGACCGTATGATGACTCAGGAGCAGGAATACTATGATTGGACGTTTGGGATGTCAGAGACATTGACCCGGTGTGACCCTGGGTAGCACGCGTTGCTTATACCGTGAGATATGACGTCTGGGACGTTAGGCATTTGGGATGCCCAGGATGGTTTAAATAGGTTTTCTTGAATGCTATTTATGGTTATGGTTTTGGGTGGTGGCCCACTTGGAATTAGAATTTGGTTTTACGGTTTTGGGCTGAGTTCCCACATTTGGTTTTGAGTTACGGTTTCTGGGCTAAGGCCCTAATGGTTGTTTTTAGTAAATAATTTGCTTACTAGTTTTCGATGTATGCATACGTTTTAATGAAGGGCATAAATATCTTTGTGAAATGTGTTTTATGAACTTATTTATTTTCGTCCACTCACAGCCTTTGTTGTTTTTAATGCCCTTCAGGTTGATCACGGATGCGACTGCAGCAGAGACTAGGACATTGCATTCCTTCTCCATCGATCCTTGCGCACTCTGCAAGCTCGTTGGGGCAATGGTTTTAGGCTATCCATTGTCTGACACTTCGTGTCAGACGGGAGCATGACACATCCCACGGTAATCCCGGGAGGATTGGGATGGGTCTTGTCAAGTGGTATCAGAGCAGGTTTGCTCTTCTTGTGCGCACAGGTCGAGGGTGTGATGTCTCTTTAGGCTGCAGTTCGTTATCAACCTGATAATTAGGAGGGTCGGATGGATAGTTGGTGGGAATGAATCATGAAGAGTGGATATAGTAGGATTGGCCCGATACGTCGTGCGTTAGTGTGATTCGACCCAAGTGGGGTTGTATGTGATGAACTGGTGATGTGAGATCGTCGGTTCGGTCATGTGATAGTAGATTGTTGTGCTGCTGGGAGCAGCCGGGTTTTCCCCGAACCCCAATTGAGTGATGGGAATCCCATTTGCGTAGTGACTTGGAAATGTGAACCTCAGTTGGGTAATGGTCTAAATGTGAACCCTAGTGGCGATTGCTAGTGTAAGGGATATTGGTACATCGGAGTTAACCGATGACCTTAGTGGTGGAACCTATGTTGAGTTGATAGCAGGATTGGATTTGACGTTTATACGATGTCGGGACCGCGGGGTCGGTCAGGTTGTAGACTACACTGCAGGTTACAGTGGGGTTCAGAGGAACCCTAGGGTGTGGTTGTGGAACCCTAGTTTATGATGGTTTGGAAAAGTGAACCTTAGTTGTGATAGATGAACTAGTATTGTGTAACGACCCGTCCCGGAATTCGAGATTAAATTGGTAACTAATCATGATTAACGGGGTTAATCGGTGATTAGTTGGGTGAATTGGACGAACGGTGCAAAATGACCGTTTTGCCCCTGGTCGTGGGTTTAACGTTGACTTTAGTTCGGGCGGTCAAACGGACTTTGACCGATGACCGTGACGTAGTCTGGGACGTCACGAGTTCATAGACAGGTGGCACGTTCGATTCCGACATTCGTGGTGAAAGTTATGACGTTCGGAAGTTCAGGGTCATTTCCGTAATTTGGACGAAGTTTGGGAAAATGTTGACTTTTTGATCGGGAGGTCCGATGGCCAAGGGTCAAGGACCGTTAGGAAGGTCTCGAAGCCCTGAGTACAGCGACAGGCGGCACGCGTCAAACGGACATCGGGTAACCAAGTTGCGGGTCACGGAAGTTGGAGGGCATTTTGGTAATTCTGCGTGACGGTTACTGTTCACCACCGTGAAACAGAGTCTGCACGGCCACGCCGTGGTGCTTCGAGCAACCCCATTGTTTAATCCTGATAGTGGCCGGCCAGAGTGATTTGTTTAAGCGTTTTGAGGACGTTGGGAACATGGCTACACGGCCTGGACAGAAGCAGAGCACGGGCAGGAGTTTAAAATTGGCTGGGTTTTGTTTGCGGGAAGCAATTCTCAGTGAGTCTGAGAGTGTTCCCCACGAGTGTTGGCCGCTTCGATCGATTATCCGAGTACTGGAGGATGGGAGGTTCATTTCGAACCAAAGTGAGGGCTGAGAGTTGAGAGGAAACGGGGGTTCTGGGAAAAATCAGTTTTGGGGGGGAATTCAATTTTTCAATTAGGAGTCGAGTTGAACGAAACGGAGAATTGTTTTAATCTGCTGGGATCATTTACAACCGAACCACATCAATTTCGGGGGAAATCTAGCACAGACGGGCCATGAACGGGAGCCCCTGGTTTCAGAGATTTTCGAGCTTGAGGTCGACAACTTCCAGGTAATTTTCCCTCAAATTGACGGTGCTAAAGTGTTCGTTTAGGTCTCTGGAAACTACTGTCTAAGTTAATTTTGGAATGGGGTCGAGTTGGGTGAGTTTCGTACTTCGACTCGTTTGGATGTCGAGTTCGAGTTGATCGGTTTGGGGCTGCGTTGACTTGAATGTGGGACACAGACCTTTAATTAAGTTTGTTGCAAGTCCATCTGATTGATCTAGTGAAGAAATTAGTTAGTTTATCACAGGGATTGAACCGGGTCACACACGCGGGTCGACGGCCCGTTTACCAGGGAAACGGGCGAAGAAGATGTACTGTGCACCGCACTGTAGCAGGCGCGTGGCTTTCACGCGCAGCCGCTTGCGGCGGCGCGTGAGGGCGCGTGGGACGGTTTCTCAAGGTGAGTTCAAAACGACTTCGGTCCTACACGGTGTAACGAACATTTTAACGTTGGTTTCGAACTTATCGGACACCGTCTCGATGTGGTTCCGAGGGTCCGAAGATTTCTATTACGTTTGTAATAAATGATTAATTCAAAATTATGGGAAATTAGTATGTTGTTATCTAAGCCCTTAGTGACACTAAAGTATGTTTTCGGGCAGGATTTGGAATTCTGGAAAATATCGGAAATTACGGGCATGCGTGCGGCACGAAACCGAGCTTTAAAATTGGTGTGTGAGTGGACGTTGCTTTCAAATTTAATGCATGCATAAATTATTTCTATGATTTTATGATTATGAGTATAAGTTGTGATTGAGTTTGATTTCCGTATTTATACGTCTCCGATTTCCGTGATTACACGCATTTTTACTATACATGTGAAATTACACGTATTTCGAGACTATGGTCACTCGTGTACTTAATGATGGTTTAATGAAAGAAGTTATATGAAATGGGTATAAAATGATTTAAGAAGGTTGTTTATGATTTGCGAGTGTGACCTACGATTTTGACACGTTTTTCGAGAACGTTCCGGATTTGCACGTTTTACGAGATTTCGAGTTATTGTGATTTGATCACTGTTGATGTTTGAATTTGAGGATTTTAAAAATGGGTTTTGAGTATATTCTGATTGGATCGTGATTTTGGTGATTATGATTGTGGTTTCGATGTGTTGAAAATGTGATTTGAGAAATGAAGTGATATCAAGGAATTAAAAATGGCTCTTGAAAAAGACGATTTCTGGTTTGGTGCTTGGGGCAGAAAAGTAACTTTGATTTACGAGTTTTTAGTTTTCGGTAATTTAAAGTGGATTCTTGGTTTGGGTTCGGGATAATGTTTCCGGATGCCGGCTTACGGAATCATTATCGCGAATTCGAATTCGGGAATGAAAAAGGATTTAATAAAGTGATTTGGTATGATTGTACATGCCCCGTGTTTAATGATTTGATTGTGTTTGTGAAGTATGATTTGGAGAATTGAATGTGGAAATTCGGACCATGCGTCCTGTTGTGAAAAATGTGATTTTGGGATGGATCCCACGTTGTCGTGATTGATAAACTGTTTTGGGGTTTAAAAACCCGTTGAAAACTGCTTGGGGTTTAAAGACCCGTTGTTGTGTTTGAAAACTGTTTTGAGTTAAAAACCCGGTGCTATTGCTGGAGCACGTTTTGAGTTTAAAGACTCGGTTAATTGATGACGGGGGAGGGCCCTTAATGAGTTTAAAGATTCGTGAGTTTAAAGACTCGGTTACTGTGATACCCCCGAGGCCTATTGAGCATGTTCTGAGTTTAAAGACTCGTTGATATCCCGGGAAGGCCTGTTTATGCGCATGGTTTTGAGTTTAAAGACTCGGGCGCACTTGTTATCCAGCAAAATGACTGACTTACGATTTATTGATGATTTCTGATGTTTCGGTTGAGTTGGGCAGTGGCCCGGTATGTGGTTGATGGTTTTGGATCATGTTGTGCATTTGGTTGATTTGTGGTTTTTGGGCTGAGGCCCGGTGTCTATGATTGCGGGCTAAGACCCGATGGTTGAGGAAGGTAAAAAAAGATTTTGAGATTCATACGAGTTTTCCTTATGTTGGAATTTGATACACAGTTTTTCTTATGTGGAAAATGTTAACCGATTGCGAAATGATTTTTGTATGCATGCATTGGTTTTTACGCGGAGGGTAAAAACATTCGATGTAACTGTTTTGCTAACTGATTTATTTTTGTCCACTCACACCTTTTGGTTTTATTAACCCTCCAGGTCGTTGTGCGTTGTTCGAGGCTGTACGAGGGGCGGAGGCATGAGTAAGTACGTGTGGCTATCCCTGGTTTGGCAAGTACTGAGGGTAACTTGGGATTTTCAGTCATCTTGCCAGACGGGATCAGGACCGGGCACGGTTATCGATGCCCCTTTCGGGGGCGGTCCTGACATATTGTGTGTCCGTAATTGATGAGGATTAGATGATTCTCCGAAGTCGGGGTGGTCTGTCGAGGCAAACCCCAAATTATGACTAGTGGATTGGAACTTGTGCTGCGACGAGCGGCTGAGGTCGTGGATGGCCATGTGGATGACTCTAGTGAGTCTAGCCAGAACTATAGAGATTGGTTGTCAGATGTGAAGTGAAGTGGTGGGATTCAATCCACGGGTACGGTTATGAGATAAGATACGAAATCCTGATAGCGATGACTATTGGTCGACAATCGTGTAGAGATGGCTGGCTATCGAGGGTGATTGATGTAGTTGTGTTAATTGAGGATTGGGGAATGTTCAAGGTGCGTTCAGTACCTTGTTGTGGTTTGGCAGAGTGGTGGTACCTAGAGTGGTTGGGTACGCGAGAAATAGAGTTTCTCCAACTTGAGCAGAGGTACGGGATCGTCGCTCGGTATGAGCGGAAATCCAGAGTTGTCTAATTCGAACACTTCGTGCTGATGCTGACAGGTGATAGTGATGGTACTGGTACTAGTGCTGGTACTAGTGCCGGTGATTATTCTGCATTAGTCACGAGTCAGAATGTGACTCCGTCGAGATAGGCATATGTTCGGTATCTGTGGTTCGGCTGTGGATCACGGATAGTGATGGACTGGATAGGATCTAACGATAGTTGAGACGTGAGGATCGAGTGCTGTCATGGGGGATTAGTGACCGGTTGGTCAGACTCGATCTGTCCTGGGGCTTAGCGACTAGTTGGTCAGTGTCGGTCAGAGTTGGTCAAATATGGTGGTATGCAGAGATTTGACTGCAGATCATAATAGGGGTCTGTTGTGACTCTACAGTCAAGCGGTACATCAGATTGGGATGAATTGACATCCTTTCGGATGTAAATATACGGTCGTAACCGGATTGCTGAGTTGATTGTTTACTGACACGTGGATGATGTCAGGATGAGCTAAGGACTTGAGAATCCATTCCGGATTGGTTATGGTTTTGCTGAGTTTCGGATAGACTTGTTGTAGAGAAATTGGATTGTGAGACATGAAATGGGTCATTATAGTAGTTATCGACAGTCGTGGTTGGACAGAAACGTCGGAGAAGTATTTTCTAGTTCAGGAATAGAAACTGTTTAGCGTGGTTCCTATATAATTGGAACTGCGAAATCGAGAGATACTGTGATTGAGGTGACACGAGGAATGAGGGTTTTTCGCATTGGTAATGGGTATATCGAAGTCATTTTTGGTGACTTCACAGGTTCTGCTAGGGCAGATGATGGGCGTATCACCAGTACATTGGTCGTGTATTGGTTAGTGGACTCGAGATTGTAGTCATCAGACAAAGTTGAGTATATCGAAGTTAGGTGACTGAGAGTTCTCATTTTCTGCTTTGTGGCAGACGATGTCAGGTAACATAACGTGGTGAGTGCAACGAGTGTTGTTTGCATTCACGTAGGATGAGTGTTGATGTCATCGTGTTGGATCATCCTTGGTTTTTCCTAGGTGGAATGACAAGGATCGATACAAGGTAATCTGTGGGAACCCACAGTCTCGACGTTTCTCGTCGTTGACTGATCTGTCTAGATATGGGATATAGTTGGGGAATGATTTCACAGTATGCAGATTCGTTGAGGGTGTAAGACCCTATGGTTTGGAACCTGGTAGTTAACTGTGTGGATCCTAGGTGGATCAGAATGATGACGTTGAGGACTTTGGACGTCGTGACATTTACGATCAGTTGACGTATTGATGGATCTGGATCGTGATCTCGATGGTCCAGATAGGTGGAGGGTTTCTCACTCTTACTTGGGTGTTTGAGTTGAGGAGGTTGGGACTGAACTCTTTTCGAGGTAAATCCCGTATGGTATATTACTCGGGTGAGTAGGTCTCAGACGTGGTAGGATTTTGTCAACCTTAGACGTGTGGATATTGGGATTGGCTTCCCTATGAAGTCAATCGAATGTATTGAACAGGTAACCGATAGGTTCGGTTTTGGTGTGTCTTGGTAGACTTGAACGAGATTTCAGGTTTTGGAATCGAATTTCTAGGTGACGATTCAAGATTCAGTTTTGGAACTTGAAAATGAATTTCTGGATTTGGGTGCGGAATGATTATTCCAAATGCTAGCTTACAGAATAGTGATTTCAGATTCAGATTTGGAAATGGGTTATGAATATGATTTCTGGGTTTGGATTCGGGATTTCTTAGGAAATTGCGGATTCAGATTCGGATTTGGAAATGGATGTGAGTTGGAGTTTTTTTTTCTGTATAGTACTAGATTGGACAGATGGACTCCAGAATAGAAACGTGATTGGCTACAACCTAGGTGGTTGTAGACTGGTTGATGGGTAGATGTACGTACCTTGTACTTTGTTCGAGGTGCGATACTGAGCAGACTTATGATGCCTGGTGACGGTATATAGGATATACCAGTAGTACGTTGGCGAACGTGTTGGTAGTCGGCTTAGTTCCGATACCATTGGATTAGCTGAGGTCGTGGACTGGACATTGGATACTGTGCAATGGGTCATAGTGGTTCTGGTGGGTTCAGTTGCACACAGGTTGAGTGAGGTGTTCATTGATGTATACTCGAGTTGAGTGAGTTGGTGGTTAGTGTAACCACAAGTGAGTATTGTGTCAGTTTTCGACTGACGACTGTCAAGTGGTGACATATTGTCGGGATGTTTCATCGTGGATCAATGCGTGGGTTGGCGACTCCCGGTGAGAGCAGACTTCATGATAGCTTGGTGATTGAGAAAGGAACCGTCGAGTTTTTGTGTCAACGAAATAGTAGATTTGACAAGTGGTGTAAATTCGGAACGTGTGGTTTCTGTCATTCGACTTGGTCGAGTGTAGTCGTTGTAACGTGAATGCCAGTGGGACGTCTGGGTGCAGACGAGTATTATTCTGATTAGTTGGTATACGAGTGTACACGTGCTGCGAGGTCGATTGTACTTTCCACGGGGTGATTGTGGAATCAGGATAGTCGTAATTTCGAGAACGAAACCAATTAAGGAGGGAAGAACGGTTGAGATTAGATCGGTTGGAATTTCAAGGACGAAATTAATTAAGGAGGGAAGGTTGTAACGACCCGCCCCGAATTCCAGAATTAGATTAGTAACTAATCATGATTAGTGGGGTTAATCAGTGATTAGTTGGGCGAAATCGAACGAACAATGCAAAATGACCGTTTTGCCCCTAGTCGTGGGTAAAACGTTGACTTTTAATTCGGGCTGTTAGATGGACTTTGACCGATGACCGTGACATAGTTTGGGACGTCACGAGTTCATAGACAGATGGCACGCTCGATTCCGACATTCATGGAGAAAGTTTTGACGTTCGGAAGTTCAAGGGCTTTTTCGTAATTAAGACAAAAATGGGGAAAATGTTGACTTTTTGATTAACCACTAATTTTCACACAATTTAAGGACCATTGGGTAGGTCTCAATGCCCTGAGTCCGTAGACAAGCGGCACGCTGAAAACGGACATCGGACGGTTGAGATACGGGTCTAGAACGAGAAGGGCATTTTGGTAATTTTGTGAAGGAGGGCAAAATTGTAATTTCCTAGGAGAAAATTGAGACTGTCGTGAATGGGTTCTGAGGGAATTCTTAAGAAACAGAGCACGGGTATGCATTTGTTTATGAAACAAATTGGTTGGGCTGAGTGACTGAATTCTTTATGCTTTGAGTGGGAGACATGGGCGTGCTGAAGGCAGAGCATGGGTGGATTTTCTCTAAAGCTTGGTGCGGTTGGGAATGGAAACAGAGCACTCAACTGGTTTTTTTTACAGGTGAGTAGAGCACGGGTGACTTAATTGTGGGTTTGAAGTATTGAAATCGTTGCTGGGAAGGATGGAGAGATTAGAGAGACAAAATATAGAGGAAAAACGGGGGGACTGAGTAGAGAACACACACTGGAGCCCGAAACTCATTTTGGACAAATTCAAAACCGAATTTGAAATGTAGGCCAGCCCAAGCCAATTTGAGGCTCGAATCAGTCTTCTGGAACCTCACTTAGTCGATCCAGGTCAAGAATTCGAAGCTCAAAGGCCTTAGAGTCATGGGCAGACACGACGGAATTTCAGAAAAATCGAGCATTGAGTCGTGAAATTGGAGGTAAGTTTTAATGGAATTGGTTAAGAAATCATCTCTATAGTAAGCCCACGATGCTCCCTAACTAATCAATTGATGAAACCAGTGACTGTTTAGTGAAACTGGGACGATGAACCTTGATTAGGACTTGAGTTCAATTGAGTTGGTTTTAGGCCATGTTGATTGGAATGATTACTACAGACCCTTAATTAAGTGTATTGCAATTCTACATGATGGATTCATTGAGGGAATTAGGTTGATTATGGAAGGAAATGAATCGGGTCGAACACGCGGGTCGCAAACCCGTTTACTAGACGAGTCGGGTAAGGAAGACAACTGTAGCAGGCGTGTGAGTTTCACGCGCAGCCACTCATGGCGGTGAGTGGAGGCGCGTGGGGCCCGATTCTGAAGGTGAGTTCAACACGACTTTTGTCCAATGCAATGTAACGAACATTTTAGCGTTGATTTCGAATTAATTAGACACCGTTTCGATGTTGTTTCGAGGGTCCGAAGGTTTATGTTGCATTTTTAACTAACGTTTAATCCCCGGAAATATATGGGAAATTAGTATGCTGTTGTTTGAGTCCTTAGTGACACTAAAGAATGATTTCAGATAGGATTCGAGATTTCTGAAAAATATTGGAAATTACGGAAACGCGTGCAGCGCGAAAAACGGGCGTTATGGACGGTCTATGAGTGGACTTTGGTTTTATAAATTTTATGCATGCATAACTATTTTATATGGGTTATGATTGTGATTATGTGATGTTGATTTGGATATTGGTGAATTATATGGTTTCACGAATTTCGAGGCGATTTACGTGCTTGCATGTAAATCGGGGTTTTTCCGATTTTACACTGATTTTCCATACTTATGGTTTTGGATATGATTTCATGAAATGGTTTTGAAATTGGAAAGATAAACTCGGGCATGAGGCCCAATTGTTTTCGAAACCTCGTACTTGGAGTCCAATTGAGTTACGTAATCGCGCCGGGGGCCCAATTGCTTTATGAAATTGGGCCAGGGCCCCAGTTATTTACGAAATAGGGCTGAGACCCATTTGAGTTATATAATCGGGCATGAGGCCCAGTTGGTTTACGAAATCGGGTCGTGGGCCGAGTTGATTTACGAAATCGGGCATGAGGCCCAGTTGGTTATAAATGTGATTTAATGCCGGGGACCTTAAATGGATTTGAATAAATGGTTTCGGCTTTGAAAATTAGATGTTTGGACTTGGGATGGTTTTATGGAAATTCCGGGCAGGGCCCTTGAGATGTTTTGAAATAATTGATAACTGTTTTCCATAAACCATCTTGATACCAGGATATGTGATGGTCCCCTCCAGGTGTCTGGGGCACTGGGGAAGTCACGGTGCATTGCCTGCGAGGGGTTATTATATGGAGCTACCGGACCGTATGATGACTCAGGAGCATGAATGCTATGATTGAACGTCTGGGACGTCAGACATCTGGGATGTCAGAGACATTGACCCGGTGAGACCCCGGGTAGCACGCGTTGCTTATACCGTGGGATCTGACGTCTGGGACGTCGAGCGTCTGGGACGCTAGGCATCTGGGATGCCCAGGATGGTTTAAACAAGTTTTCTTGAATGCTATTTATGGTTATGGTTTTGGGCGGTGGCCCACTTGGAATTGGAATTTGGTTTTACGGTTTTGGGCTGAGTTCCCACATTTGGTTTTGAGTTACGGTTTCTGGGCTAAGGCCCTAATGGTTGTTTTTAGTAAATAGTTTGCTTACTGGTTTTCGATGCATGTATACGTTTTAATGAAGGGCATAAATATGTTTGTGAAATGTGTTTCATGAACTTATTTATTTTCTTCCTCACAACCTTTGTTGTTTTTAATGCCTTTCAGATTGTTCACGGATGCGACTGCAGTAGAGACTGGGACATTGCATGCCTCCTCCATCGATCCTTGCGCACTCTGGAAGCTCGTTGGGGCAGTGGCTTTAGGCTATTCCTTGTCTGACACTTCGTGTCAGACGGGAGCATGACACATCCCACGGTAATCCCGGGGGGATTGGGATGGGTCGTGTCAGAAATGGTGTTCAATTGACTTGAAACATGTGCCAAAATGTTTGTATCATTGAAAGGATGAAAACAAATGCTGTCCACACCTCGAAAATTGTCCTCACGCACCCCATGCACCACCCACAGTGGCTGTGTGTGGGAGCCACGTGTTGCTATAATGCAAGCACTATTCATAGTCCCCATCCTCCGTCCAACCCGATTCTCTGCTATTTGGGTCACCCATCCCTCGCGACCCGACTCGGTCATTTCTCACTCAATCTTCACTTTTTCAATTCTAATTCAACCAACCTACTTGCAATCAACCTAGGAGAAGCTCTAAGATCTTAAAACCTTGAAAACTTACCACAAATTCGTAGTTCAAGTTCAAGCTTCATGACCATGGCGTCCCAGTTAGTTCTTGATTCACCCTAGTGTCCAAACCGTCCCTTTTTCTTCCCAAATGATTGTACGATGTTCAGGGGAGCTTGAAACCTGCTAACACCCACGCTCTAGGCTTGAAACCTGAAAGCCCAAAACACGATCTCGCGGGTTCACGACCTTTGTTCCCATTCCAGCCTTTATTTCCTCACTGTTTTCTCTCCATGATCACACCATTTTCCTCTTCTGCTTCTCACCCTAACTTTCTCCCTTTTTCCTTGCTCGAATCCTCACGGTGGTGAGTGTTTTAAATTTTTCCCCTCCTGGCCCCTTGCACCGAAACCTCACACACACACACACACACACATATAAACACAATCACACACAACTGGAGTTAGTGACACACTCTCATAACAGATAAGGGACACTTGTCCCTATCCAATTGGGCCACAACAAAAATTTCAAAAGAAAAATAAAATGACTTAAAATACTTTTTCTTGCAAAAACTACCATATTTCCCCTACGCATCTTAGACCGAAAACGAAACCGTTCGAACTCTATTTTTGACATGCCACCTGTCGACGGACTCAGGAGACCGAGACTTTCATAACTGCATTTTTGGAATCGCCATAACTATCCTAATAAAAAGTCAACATTTTGACCTTAGTCAAAGTCAACCCTTTGACTTTGACCAAAATTCAACCTTTAGACTTTAACCAAAAAGTCAACCTTAGAGTTCCAGGGGCAAAATGGTCCATTTCATCCAACTTTTCCGATTTTACACTCGTTGAATGTTCGGGTTGTTACAACATGCATCCCAAACATGCAACCCGAGGCTTAAATGCTCAAAACGATCCTTAAATGAACTCTGATCGACCTGAAATCACTACTATTGGAATCAGCCATTGAAGCCTTTCGAACAAGCCCAGTTGTGCCTCAAAACGTGTGATATGTGGCACCACTTCCGGGTGGAAGTCCAGTGGCATTCCCCACGCACTGCTGACTTCACCTGCTGACATGGCACCCTACTATCACGACCCGACCCATCTAACACAATATTTTCCGCTTTGGGCCCAGCCCTCACAGGTTTGTTTTCGGGAGCTCACGTACAACTTTCCAGTAGGTCATCCATCTTGGGATTGCACCAGCTTCAACTCGCTTAACTTTGGAGTTCCCAAGGAATCCAAAGCTAGTGAGCTCCCAAAAGGCTTTGTGTTAGATAGATACGTGCACACACATGTAAGACATTTCACCTTTCCCTCCCCAAGCGATGTAGGATTGTTCACTGATCTTACCTTTCCAAGCTCATGGGTCTTGCTCACCGTTCTTGCTTCTCAAGCTCACGGGTATTACAATCCATCCCCTTGGGACCCAATGTCCTCGCTGGCACACTTCCGGTCGAGGTCCGACTCTAATACCATTCTGTCACGACCCAGCCCATCTAACACAATATTGTTCGCTTTGGGCCCAGCCCTCACGGTTTTGTTTTCGGGAGCTCTCGTGCAATTTCGCAGTAGGCCACCTATCCTAGGACTGCATCAGCCTCAACTTGCTTAAATTTGGAGTTCCTAAGGAATCCAAAGCCAGTGAGCTCCTAAAAGGCCTTGTGTTAGATAGATACGTGCCCACACATATAAGGCACTTCATCTTACCCTCCCCAAGCGATGTGGGATTGTTCACCGATCTTACCTTTCCAAGCTCACGGGTCTTGCTTCTCAAGCTCACGGGTACTTTCTGCTCATGCATCCGCCTCTCGATCAGTCCTGAACGTCGTGCCATAGCCTGAAGAGTGTTTTTGGGACTTCAGTTGATTTTTCAGACGGGAGTAGGACCAGTCACGATTATCAAAGTTCAGTTGGGACGGGTCTTGTCACCTGCTGATTCACCTTACTTGCTGATGTGGCCTGACACCTAGCATGCTAACGTGGCAACCTACCACGTGACACACAGTTATGGAACCCTACCACATGGAATTCTGACATTGCCTAGTGACATTATCATCGCAACATGCTGACGTCACTCCTCACCGGAGACGATGGTGGCGCTGCTATGTGTGCCAAAAAACCTCGAGTATTACCTAGATTTTCAAACCTCCATAACTCTCTCATTTCTCAACTAAATTAGACATACTTTATATCAAAATCTATTTATTCGATCTCATGAATCCAAATCCAAGCTCTGAATTTAGAGAAATTTACTTGGATTCCAAGTTATGGCCCTCCAAAGCTGCGGGTTCCTTCCTCTTTATACATCGACCATGTCCAACGTCGTTCCACCTTTAAACCTAGGCTAATCTTGATCGTGAGGGTCCAAAGAATGTTATTCTTGCCTTTTTTTAAGATCAAAAGGTATCAAAATCACAACTTGAATTATATGTGTGTGTGGGTTATTTTGGTTGCAAGGGAAAAAGAAAGAAGTGAGATATGAGTGATATAAAATGTTATAAAATGGAGATGGACTTCCAGCTACTCAGCCAAAACCACCCCCAAAATATCTCAAATATCCACCTTCCAAAATTGCCATTCCTCAATATAGAAACCCAAGCAAAGGTGTAAGGGTAAAATGGTACAAACGTAGTAAAAATTAAGATAAAATCTCCATAAAATCTGAAATTTAAAATCCAGGTCGTTACAATCTACCCACCTTAAAGAAATTTCATCCCCGAAATTCGCACCTACCCATGCAAGAATTGTGGAAACTAGTCCCGCCTCAAAACCTTGGCTCCCACGTGGCCTCATCCACACCAGAATCCCTCAACAGATTAACTGCAAGGGAAATAGTCACCCAACATAGCTCCCTGTCTGTCCGATCCCAGATCTAAACAAAATGCCCACTAAGCTCAAAATCATCTCTGAGTTCAACCAATCGCTCCACCAACATGTGAGACGCATCCAACACGTACTACCTGAGCACAAAAACCGGAAACAACTAACAAACCCTGAGAATGGTCAACCCCAAAGGTCAAGCAACTTACATATATCAAAATGTTCAATCCCGGAACCCAACAACACTCGAGCAATCTAACCAAAGAGAGAAAAAGTACCTGTTTGTGTAACAGCGAACACACGTGCTCTTCCACGTGCAGGTCAGCCGCAGTCCCCACTAGCCGTCACCTGTCCTACCAGCTCCACGGGTAGTCGCCTAACTCCTAGATGCTACAGTTGAAAAAGCGTCGTCACTTGCGGACCCTGCTCAGCAATATCCACACTAATTGCACCCCATCCGAACGATAAGGACACTCCCACTTGAAATGCTTAAGCACATCCCCCATCCCCCCTTCCCACAAAAAAACAACCATTCTCGCTATTCCGAGCAACTTGTCCACCTTGTTCCGACCTTCGGTCGCCAAAACCCGAACGGTTATTTCCAGAAGAATTGGAACTAGAAACACCCCTCTTTGAAGTTCCTTGGGTAAATGAGTCATCATTCTTACGCTCTCAGCATTGCCTAGAACCTCCGTACAAATACTGTTGGGGTTTCTCCAAACTCATCTCCGACAGATCTTGAAGTGTGATGATTCCTCCAACTAACACTGATGTCCAAATCTCACTTCGAAGACCAGTCAACAAACAACAAATCCTACTCAGCTCATGACACGACCCATCCCAATCCCCTTGGATTATCATGGGATGCACCATGCTCCCGTCTGACACCACATGCGAGATCAGGGATAAAATCGTAACCTTCTCGAGAGTACATAGTGACTTATGGAATACGCAACGGTATGTGATATCTCAGTCTCTGCTACATCCCGTATCCGCGATCAACCTGAAGGGTATCAAAAACCATAAAAGTTGTGAGTGGACAAAAATAAACAGTTTATAAAACCATTTAGCGAAAAGACGTTTATACCCTTCACGTAAAAGCACGCATGCATCAGAAAATAGTATTTTAAATGCTTTCTTAAAATCATATCAATTTTCTTTTCAAATCCATAATCAGTGAAAAATGCTTCTCAAATCAATACTGGTGAAAAACATCTGTCACATCTCATATCATCATCATTATCATTAGTCACGATATCCAAGCAACGCGTACACATAAATTCTAGGACCTCCCCCGTCCGAGCACGTCACCGTGAACACATAACCGGTCGAAATTCTACATATCGTCATGAATATATCAACGATCAATCTCATATATCATAAGAACTCCTAAGTTGAGCCTCACTCGGTTGCTCGACAACAGGCAGTGTATAGTGACCTCTTTGGGGAGGGGACACAACGCATGCCGGAGGTTGTCGGGACCTCTCTGGAGAAACATATTCCTACTGGAGTCCCTCTCCGGGGAAACATATTCACGTCGGAGCCGTATCAACCTCAAAGAATGGTCTCAGTGAAAATAGTTTATCAATAAAAGCCATTTCCTCAATAGGGACTAAGCCCAAAACCAAATCTCAACATGATCACAAGCCCGGAATATAATCTCAATAGGGTCACAAGCTTGAAATATCATTTCAATAAATAGGAACTGAATCATAAGCCCGATATATTTCAAGTTTGACTATATTCTAAGTCAAAAAATAAATCAACTTGGACATAAGCCCGAATATCATTTTCAAATCCGAAAACCATTTCAATATTCAAATCACCTTTCCAAATCACAAACAGTGATTTCCAACTGGGACTCAAGCTCGAAATGTCAATTTCACGCATCTCCTTGAAATCACTCAAAACTGATAATGAAATCCTTAGTTTCAGGCCTCTCCGTGAAACCACTCAAATCACATAAATCACATGCACATAGAATACTCGGCCTAAGCCCAAGTATCATATAAAAATAGAAATCTCGAAATATGTGCAATATCACATTTTCTATGAACACGCCAAATCATAATTAAATCATATGCAATCTTTGCATCACAAATGATATTCATAAAACATATAAAACAGTTATGTATGCATCATTTTATAAAGCAAGTGTCCACTCACAGACCGTCTAAGCTGCGCGCTCACAATCCGGGCTGTAAGCCACTCCGAGGCTAATCCACAATCTCTGGAACGTTCGGACCTGTCTAAAACATACCCAAAGGTCACTATCAACCTATACAAGTCTATACCATAAACCCTCAAAACTCCCGGAACAGTAAAATTTTCCCGAACACACTTCCAGAGGCTAAAAACCTCCAAATGACCTATCAAACAATCTTCGATTGACCTGAAACCACCACTATTGGATTCAGATCATTGAGATTTTTTGAACCAGATAGATTTGACCTCGAAATTTGTGCTCACGCACCCTCACATGCCGGTTAAAGTACGGTCCACGGTGGTCAACGCTAACATCACCTGCTGAAGTCAGCCTGAAAACTCTAACATCTGATAGCTCTGCCAACATGACATATGTCACTCCCTAATTGGTGCCACGTGTCCTACCACTTGTCATTGACAGGTCTGACACCTCTCTGACACCCTACCAAGCGGCGCCACTCCATTGGGCCACGTGGTCTGATATCGCTGATGTGGACCTTCCACGTCACCTGACAGATCCTTATATACTACTAGGTGGCACCATCTCATTGTTCCACGTGGTCTGATAAGTCAAACGTGGCCTTACCACGTCAGTTGCTGACCAAATTAACACCTGGACACGTGTCATGCTCTGGTTGGCCACGTGGCCTGACATGATGATGTGGCATGCCACGTCATCATTTTTAACCCTCAAATGGGTCGACCCACGACCCTGCAACCGGGTCACTCGACCCGCGACCCTAACCTGGCTAGAACTCAGCTATCCATCCACCGTTTTCCTCCATTCTTTTTCTAAAGTGATCGTCTTCTTCCCAGGAAGAAAACCCTGACCTCAAAAAAAAAAAACAAGGACTGAAATTACCTACTCAAGGTCAAACCTTCACAGGCCACTTTCAAACCTCCACCAGAGCCACTCTAGACGTCCTCAACCTCTCCTGTTTGTCCCTACAGGCTCGAATGAGCTCAATAAACCCAACTATGGCATCAGAACACACCCCAAACATTCAAAACCCAATTTCAAAAATTCAGACTTTAAATGGGTTTTGGGTTTACCTGGTTTTCACGGCCAGCAGCCCTGTCGTGGCTCCGCCGTCTCCTCTACCCTCCTTTCAGCCTCTCACTCACCCTCTTAATCTCTCTATGGCCTCAAGCAAGAATATGGAAGAAGAATGAAATGGGGGAAAAGGTTTTCGTTTGGGTGAATGAAAAATGGGAAAGAAATGAGATGCATGAATGAAAGATGAGGATCAATGGATGAGTGACACTTGTCACTCATCTATTGGTCTAGAACTGATATTTTGGGCCCCTTAAATACAAACCCAAAAGTTAATCGTCTTGATTTTCGTGCAACCATAAATAGTATGAAAAATAGTTCTTGACCCGTAACTTTCCCGTAAGGCGTCCGATTTCGACGTGCAGTTTGTCTATGGACTCGTATTGTCTCGCTGTACGTAATGGACCTCGGCCCATGTGTAGTTGACCTCTCGGGTCAAAAGTAAAAATTTTCACTCGTCTAGGGGAAAAATCGTCATTTTACCTCGATTAATTCCAATTAATCCTTAATTAATCCCGTAGATTCGGGACGGGTCGTTACACTTTAGTCGCCACCAAATCATGTGTGTACCATGAAAGATCCAGAAACCTTTGCTCATATTGAGCATTTGTCATGTCTTCCTTCTCTAGTCACAGGAACTCCGTCTCCATCACATCTCAATAAGACTAGGGATAAAACTGATCCACAAAACGCTCCATGAACGTCACCCAAGTCACATCAGTCTCATCCAAACCCGTCGACATCAATGTCTGCCACCACCTCGGTACGGAACTATTCAAGAAAAAGGCAGCTTCTGCACCATAAACACAGGAGGGCAAAGTATCACCCATAAAATTTGTTCAATGCGTGCGATCCACTCATCGACCATCCCCGGGTTCGATGCACCCGTAAACTCTATGGCTTCATGACAGGACCCGTCCCAACTGGACCTCGATAACCGTGCCTGGTCCTGCTCCCGTCTGACAAGTCAACTGAAGTCCCGAAAGTACCCTTCAGCACCTGTCAAACCAGGGATAACTATACTGATTTCTGCTCATGCCTCCGCCTCGAGATCAGCCCCGAACGTTGTGCCACGGCCTGGAGGGTCATTAAAAAAAACAAAGGTGTGAGTGGACAAAAATAATATCATTTAAAATACGTTTGAAACACATCGTTTACCCTCCAGTTTATCAAACCATGCATGCATAGGGTAAAACACATAAATAACAACAAATCCAGTTCTTAAGCCCAACATGTGAAAACATTTGAGTCATTTAAATCACTTTATAAAACCAGTTCACCATATAAGAAAGCATATAACTCGGGAATTACACGTCCGAGGATCCTCTGGGAATTACACATCCAGTCCCTCCAGGAATTACGCATCTGGAGTCACTTCGGGAATTACTCATCCGAAGTCTATCTAGGAATTACACATCTGGGGGCATCAAACATCAATACACAATCAAAATCATTATTTTAAGTCATCATTATGCCAAAAACCATTTATCACAGGGTCACATGCTCAAATCTTATGTCTCATTTCTTGTAATTCCGTAAAATAATTAATGCACGTAAATCCATAAAATATCCAAAAAACATCACAAATCCAGGAGAACAGTATCCCGATACATAATCCATGTCAAAACCAAGCACAAACCCCGGGCTTTTGCCCCAAAACGATCATTTCACATTTTCTCGAAAAATGTGCCAAAATACCGATTAAAATAATATAATATTCCCCAAAATCCAGAAATCAGTATATCGAAACATCAACCATACCAAATCATGTCAAATCATAGTATAAAGTATTTAAAACATATATGCATGCATTCAGGGTAGAAAACAAAAGTCCACTCACACACCGTCCAACTGTTCGTTCCCGCGCTGCACGTGTTTCCGTACTTTCCGACACTTGTTAGAAATCCCGAATCCTGTGCCAAATCATTATGCAGGGTCACTAACAACTCAATTTACATCATATCAATCCCCCATAATTTTTCGGGATTTAAATAATATTTAAATACGTAACCTAAACCGTTCGATCCCCGGAACATTAGCGAGACGGTGTCCGATCGACTCGAAACCAAAACCAAAATGTTTTTTACACTATTCAGAGTAAAACACCTGTTGGACACTTTCTCAGAAATCAACCCATGCGCCCTCACGCGCCATGAACAGTGACTACTACAGTCGTCCCTGCTACCCGTTTTACTGGTATTCGGGTCTGCAACCCGCGGTGCAACCCGGTTTTCTTTCTATCAATTTAAACCCAATTGCTTCAGTTCTTTCATTTATTCTCATCTATTCCATATTTCTAACCGATCTGTGACCTCAATTTAATGAAAACATGTCCTAAAACCCACGACTCAACATCGAAACCCGACGGGTCCCAACTCGGGTTCCACTCAAACTCAACATGTATCCTTCAATTGTTTACACCAGAAGCATATAACAGTTCTTTTAAACACGAAATTGAAATCAATTTCAAGGATTACTACCTCCAAGTTATCGAACTCAAGCTCCAAATTCCATAGGAGTTGCAGAGTCTGTTCTTATTGATTTCCACGTCAATTGGCTTCCGTTTTGATATGGCTAGACTCGTCTCAGTCCCAGAAAGCTTAATCCATTGTCAATTTCACTCTTTAATGTCTGAAAGATCGAATTCGAGATTTGTGTTTGTGGTTGGTATTTTCGGGTTTTTCCTTCCGGGTTCACGGTGTCCTTCCCCGTTTTTCTCTCCTATTTTCCTTCTGTTTTTCACTCAAATGTTTCCTCTAAATCTCCCAGTGTTTCCACGGTCATCCTTGATCAATCAGTGTTAGGATTTGGTTAGAATTTAAACAAGGATTTTTGGAGGTTGTTTGTCCGTATAAGGCATTCAAATATGCCACTAATGAACATGAGCAAGTGACACATGTCACTTAGGAATTAATCTCATCCAAATAGGCTGATTCAGCCAAATTAAGATATAATTTATCAATTAAGTTCACCCGTTAAAGACAATTACTGTTTTACCCTTATCGTAACAAATTACCAAAATACCCCTCTTCGTTCTAGACCCATAACTTTCTAGTTCGGACTCCGATTGATGCATGCCGCCTGTCTACGGATTCAGCGTCCCGAGACCTATCCAACGGTCTTCACGCGAAGACCAAACAATGTCCCGATCAAAAAGTCAACTTTCGGCCCTTATGACCGATTTACCAAATTACCCTCCAACTTCCGCATGTCATAGCTTTTTCCTCGAATGTCGGAATCGGGGGTGTCACCTGTCTATGAACTCGTGACGTCCCGAACTACGTCACGGTCATCGGTCAAAGTCCATTTGACCGCTCGAATAAAAAGTCAACCGTCCGCCCAAGTCCAGGGGCAAAATCGTCATTTTCCCCAAAGTTTCCAATTTTTCCTTTTTCTAATTTCCGAGTCATTACACTTCAAGTCCCTAAGCCCTCTCGATATCTAGCCCACAGGGACCCTTCCCTCCAAAAACACGTCATCCATAGTGTTTCCCACCAAATTTCCCTATCCTCATCCTCCCTACCAGGATGGTGACGGGGTTGTCGTCGTGGCGGCATAATGTCTAATAAAAGGCAAATGTCAGAAACGAAGACTACCCTACATAAAAACTTGTGCAACCCCACAGGAAATAACCTAGTGCTCTGATAAAAAAT
This sequence comes from Prinsepia uniflora, assembly GCA_032719365.1. NCBI lineage: Eukaryota > Viridiplantae > Streptophyta > Magnoliopsida > Rosales > Rosaceae > Prinsepia > Prinsepia uniflora. The sequence goes on along the minus strand of CM064862.1, from coordinate 14,500,719 downwards.
TGATAGGACCCTCCCCCAAATTACTTTGATACTCATGAAAGGGCCTACTCTTGTATGAAACAAAAATCTTAAATCTCCAAAGTACCCTCAGTCTAATAATAAATACTAAACAGTGTCAGACATGGAATAAACTTCACAAGTCGACCATAAACAAAAACCCATAAATAAATAATTACACAGAGCACTAGGCACGAAAATAAATTTCTAAAACTCTACTCTAGTTAACAAAAGCGCGCAGTCCCAGGTAAAGGCCTCAACCTCAATTTAGCCCTCGACACAAGATCAGCTTCGAGGGTACCAAAAACCATAAAAGTGTGAGTGGACAAAAATAAACTCTTTGGAAAACCATTTTCTGAAATAATTCTTTTTTCCCTTCGTTTTATAAAAACATGCATACATAGGAAAATAAACACTTGATTTCAAATAGAACAATTCCATATATAAAATTGTGGGTCCAACATAAATCATGTAAAGTATATAAATACCTCCGACCCAAAAATTGTCTGAAATCCATATTTATAAACAATTCAAAAACCTCTGGACATGACAGCCAATAATAGTCAAACATCAAATCTCGCTGGTCCAACCATCTCATCCTATGTGCTACACATAGACATCACGAAACATGCGGAGTCCAACCCCGTTGACACGTGTGGACGGCCTGGTGATTAGACGAGTTATGAGGGTATCGTCAATCCCTGGATTGGGTGTGACCCTGGATTGGGGGTCGAGTAGTGTATCACGTGTTTTGATTGTGTCAGACTTGTGTTGGTCCGGATGATTACTTATGATAACGATATGGTATATAGATGGGCGGTAAACTTGACCCGAGGATAGGGGGACGGATGTGTGATCTTTGGATGTTAGATACCAAATGGGACTCAGAGGGAGTCCGAAATTGATTTAGTGTACGTGAGAGATCCTGAATAGGATGTGGTTTGCCTAGGGATATGTGCTAGGTGACCGGATATGCCAGTGGTGGCATCGATGTTAGTACATGTTGATTTTGGACTCGAGAGGAGTCGTGACATTGGTTTTGGACTCAACAGGAGTCAAGAGTTGGTTTAGGACTCGGAATGAGTCATGATGTGCTATGAGGGCTCCGGATGAGCCGGGAAAGTGGTTATGGTTGTACATAACAAGTGAGGGTTCACGTGGGAACCCGAGGTATTGAACGGGATGTGACTTGAGTCTCCATGGTTGTTGTTGGAGAGGTTGTTTGAATTTCGGGGGCGAAATTCCCTAAGGAGGGAAGGTTGTAATGACCCGGAAATTCAAAAAGGGAAATATCGGAAATTTTGAAGGAAAACGACGATTTTGCCCCTAGACTTGGGCGAACGGTTGACTTTTAGTTTGAGTGGTCAAACGGACTTTGACCAATGACTGTGATGTAGTTTGGGACGTCACGAGTTCGTAGACAGGTGGCACGCCCGATTCCGACATTAGAGGCAAAAGTTATGACGTGTGGAAGTTTGAGGGTAATTTGGTAAATTGGTCAACAGGGGCCATTTGTTGACTTTTTGATCGGGACCTTGTTTGGACTTTTCGGAAGTACCGTTGGATAGGTCTTGGGACGCTGAATCCGTAGATAGGTGGCATGCGTCAATCGGAGGTCGGACGAAAAAGTTATGGGTCTAGAACTCAGAGGGGCATTTTGGTAATTTGTTATGATGAGGGCAAAATGGTAATTTTCACAACAGGGATAATTGTGAGGATTAACCTGGCTGAGTCAGCCTATTTGGATTAGGATGATTCATTATGTGACATTTGTCACTTGCTTATGTTAATTGGTGGCATAGTTTGAATGCCTAACAAAGCCAAACAAACTCGCCCACCTCCCGTTTAACTTCATCCAATTTGATTAATCAATAAGGCAAGTATGAAGACCAGAGACACAGGGAGATTAAGAGGACAATTAGAGAGGAAACCAAAGAGAATGAAATGGAGAAGAATGAGGCTTGAAACAGTGAACCTAAACACAGAAAACCCGAAAAACCATTAAAAGGCTTCAAAATCGATTTTGAATTTGTAGATGTTTCTGAGTGAAATTGCCCTTAGATTTAGCCTTCCGGGATTGCTACGAGTCAAACCAGATGAAGAACGAAGGGAATTGGGGTCAATTGGCTGGAGAACAGAGAGGATGAGGTTTCAGGATTTTCGAGCTTGAGTCGAGGAAATTGAGACATGGAACTACGAAATTGATCAGGGGAATATGTTTATAAGGACCCAACGATGCTTCCTGATGCATCAATTGAAAGAAAACAGGAATAATTGATGAAGATTGGATGATGAACAGTAACCGGCTATGCTTCGATGATCAAACTCGAATCGTGTGGATTCAGGTAAGGTTTGATGTTAGTGTCTTCACAGAACCCTAATTAAGGTTACAACGATGCTAACAGACGTTTGTTTGAAGGAAATGATGTCGAATTCATAGTAATCGAACCGGGTCACCTCGTGGGTTGCAGGACCCGAATGACAGAGAAACGGGTGAAGGTGGTGACACTGTTCACGGCGCGTGGCGGCGGCGCGTGAGGGCGCGTGCGGGGGAATTTCAAGGTGAGGTCAACATGAAACTTGTCCTATTTAATGTAACGAACATTTTTTGTTTTGGTTACGAGTCGATCGAACACCGTCTCGATAATGTTTCGAGGGTCCGAAGGTTTATGTTACGTATTAAATTAATATTAAATTCCTGAAAAATTATGATAAATTAATATGATGATAATTAGGTCCCTAGTGACCCTGAGTAAATGATTTTGGACAGGATTCGGGATTCCTGGCAAGTGTCAGAAATTACAGAAACACGTGCAGCTCGGGAAGCGAGCGGTTTGGACGGTGTGTGAGTGGACGTTTGTTTTATAAACCATGATGCATGCATAGTTAAATATTTTACATGATTGATTGTATGATTTGGGTTGCAATGATTTCTTGATAATGTGACATGCTTCTGTGTGATTTAATGAATATTTTAATCGGTCTTTCGTGCACGTTCTTCGAGGAAATGTGCAAATGGTATTTTGGGCTAGGCCCGGAGTCAAAATGATTTCAAAATGGATATTTTGATGAATTGATAGGTCAAGGATGATTTCTGGATTATTTTAATGTTTTCGTTGTAATTTCACGGATTTACGTATAATTGGTATTTGAGTCTGAAACTCTGTCGGGAATGCTTATGTCTTGATTTGAGGTCATGAATATGATTGATATGTGTTGTGGTATGGATTGTGATTGCGATTGTGGTTACTGGATACTGGATCATGCTGGATGATGCGAGTGCAGTGCCTAGATGTGACTCGGATGTTGCGTGAGTGCAGTTCCCGGGTATGAGACGTCTAGAGGATGCATGTGCAGTTCCCAGACATGATGGATATGACTCGGATGGTGCCTGAGTGCAGTTCCCGAGGTTGGCCTGCGCGTAGTGCAGATGTGACAGTGTGATGGTTTGTGCATTTGTGAATAGTGCGGCTTGATTGATTGATTGATTGAGTATTGATTGTGCACTTGTGAGTAGTGCTGTTGATGTTGAGTGTGATTACGTACTGGTCTTGAGTACGAGTTCTGGTCTGTGTGGCCAAGTGACTATGTTTTCATGTGTTTTGGCCTGAGAGCCGGGATTTGACTTGTTATGTGGTGTGGCCGGTGATTGTTATTCATATATTTTTCCCTATGCATGCATGGTTTGATAAACTGGAGGGTAAATGATGTGTTTCAAGCGTATTTGAAATGATCTTATTTTTGTCCACTCACACCTTTTCTGTTTTGCTGACCCTCCAGGCCGTGGCACAACGTTCGGGGCTGCTCACGAGGCGGAGGCATGAGCGGAAATCAGCGCAGCTATCCCTTGTCTGATAAGTGCTGAAGGATCGTTTCGGGACTTCAGTTGACTTGTCAGACGGGAGCAGGACCAGACACGGTTATCGAGGTCCAGTTGGGACGGGTCCTGTCACCAGAGCATCCTGGCATTTCAAAGTAACAACGGGAGGTCACCAACAATCCATATAGCCTTGTATATAGACCCCCTAAACCCCGAGATAGTACTCGCATCCTCAACATGCAACCCGAGGCTTAAAACGCCCAAAACTACCCATAAAAGAACTATGATGGACCTGAAACCACTACCATTGGATTCAAATCATCGAAACCTTTTAAACAAGTCCAGTTGTGCCTCGAAACTCACGCCCCTGTACGATTCCGAGCCGCTAATGTCATCTCTGATGTCAGCCCCTATTGATGCGGCACCCTACAGACTCACCCTACCTGTTGATGTGGCCTGACACCTGGCATGCTGACGTGGAACATTGCCCATGTGGCATGCTAACATGGCGCCCTTGCAATGTGGCATGTTGATGTCGCTCCCTTGCCGGGAACAACGGTGGCGTCGCCGTGGCCGCTGTCGGCCACCGAAAAACCTCCATTGTTGCCCTGATTTTCAAATCTCCATAACTCCTTCATTTCTCAACCAAATTAGACAAATTTTATATCAAAATCTATCTACTCAATCACAGGAATCCAAATCCAAGCCCATAATTCAAAGAAAATACATGGAGTCCAAGTTATGGCCCTTGAGAGCTGTGGGTTCCTTCCTCTTCATACACCAACCGTGTCCTACGTCGTTCCACCTTTAAACTTAAGTTAATCTTAATCGTGAGGCTTCAAAGAATGTGATTCTTTCCTTGGTTTAAGCTCAAAAGGTCTCATAAACACAACTTGAATTATGTGTGTGTGGGGGTTATTTTGGTTGCATGGGAAAGAGAGAGAAGTGAGAGATGAGTGATGTAAAATGTGACAAAATGGAGGTGGACTCCAAGCCACTCATCCAAAACCACCCCCAAAATATCCCAAATGTCCCACCTTCCAAAAGTTTTCTTCTCCAAAACTACTCGTAAAGTCTGAAATTTAAAATCCGGGTCGTTACACATCATTATTGTTATTTGAACCGTGTGTTGTTTGATACATATTGATCACTATATTAGCTCTAATTTCATCAATTTTTTGGTACAAATGACCTTAGATATATATTATTTTAAAAAATCAATTATTTCTATTAGCACAGTTACGAAAAAATTCACAAATCAACTGTAGAGGAACGAGTACACCCATTTTGAAGTGGATGTATGTTTTTCCAACCGCATAAAGTATTAAAACTTGAAATAAAAAGTAGATAAGCACAATGAAATGTTTTTTCTAATGATTATCGAAATTTAATATAGAATTTTTGTAAAATGTTAGAATTTTGGAGGGAAGATCGCCACTTCTGGTCGAATTGTAGCTCCTTCCCTGATTTACAGACCTAGTTGCAGGTGGTTAAAATAGTTTACCTTATTTCGAAGTCTTGTTTGTTTTTAATTTCCTTATATTATTTGTGTTTATAATAATACAGTTTAATAATATTACTCTATAATAATATCGATTATCGTGAAAAAAAAAATACCTGATTTATGATCTCTCGCCCACAAAATCGCTCATTTAAAAGAGTAATAATTTGGGTTCTAAGCCAATCCGCCGGACCAAGTGGGTGCGGGTCGGACCCTATATTTGGTTTTTTGGAATATCGAAGAAACAGAAAAATAATTGGTGGGATAACAAGCAGGCAGCGTACAAGCGCGTGCAAACTCCAAGTAAAGGAAAGGTATGTATGAGCTCATACGATGATTGGCAGTTGCCTTCTCTCGGCCTAAACGCACGTGTCTTTGACTCGCCTCAACCTAAGAAGCTTCTGACGAACACCGTATTGCCTACTTGCCCCATGATTATGAGCCACCACTGATCCAACAACAACAAGCACACTGCCACCTCCAATTCTCCTTAATACTTTCTAAATTCAGGTTGGTCTTCTCTTCCCTACTAAATTTGACTTGAGTTTTTTGTTTCAGTGCCTCAAATTGCTTTTTGGGGATTTAATTTTCTTGGTCAAATTCCCAACTGGGTCCTCGAAACAAGTCGATTTTTACGTACTTTGAAGTGTTTAGGCTCTAATTCAGTAGTTCTTGAAGGTTTTGGTGGTTGCTTTGTTGTTTATCTCTGTTTAGATTAGTGGCTTTGAGACTGTGAGTTGCTTTGTATTGACTGCACTGAATTTTCTTTCAATTTGGTCTGTAATTGCGGGATTTGAGTGTTGTTTTAGTTTAATGAAGTAAACGTGTTTCCTTTTTAGCTGAATCATTATCTGGGTTTTGTGCCTTTTGTTTCGAATTTTGCCATTCAGCTTGTTTCCGCAGGTTCTGTTCAATCTGATTTAGTGGAACTGTGGAAGTCACTCGGTAACAAAATCAAATAATGTCATTTGGGTTTTTAAAAATTGGGAATTGAGATCTGGAAATTGGAATGCCGGTTATTGGGTTTAGTGGGTGTTTTAATTTATAATTCTAGGCACCGTGTACCACGCTTGTTTGTGCATTTTGCTTTTGTTTCGAGTACTTGAATTGCTCTTGGTATAATTGAAATGCTTGGTGTTAAGCTGTAATTAGTAACAAGATTCATGTTTTAGCTGAGTTTCTTTATGTTATGGTTTTTCATTTTACATTATATATATCAATGGGTATTGTTGATTCTTTGTTTAGCTTAAATTCGGGGAAAAATTAAGGCATGATCAAGAACAAGGGGGAAACATTGATGGTTGTTTTTGGTTCTTTATGATTGGTTTAATTCGATGAATTTTGATTTTGATGATAGTGAGGAATTTGAAACCAGAATGCCACCAAGTAGGGAATTTTCGCGGGTAGACACTTCAGAGCTGAAAACTCAGATTGAGAAGAAGGTCGGGAGCCAAAATGCAAAAAAGTATTTTAATCTTGTGACGAGATATTTGAGTCTCAAGATTAGCAAACCTGAGTTTGATAGATTCTGCATTGCAACAATAGGGAGGGAAAATGTCCGGCTTCATAATCATCTCATCCGTTCAATACTTAAAAATGCATGCCTTTCAAGAACTCCACCACCAAAACCGGCCAAGATTGCAGCTTCTCTGAGTGTTAAAGTGCCAAATGGATATCAAAGAAGTAGCCTTGAACAGCTATGCAGAAGTTTTCCCTTATCTCCCCGAAAGGGGAGAACTCCAAATCTTCGTGACCGGAGATCAAGGGACCGTTTGCCCCCTTTTAGTCCTCAGGGGAAGAACCACGGTAACACATGTGAGGATCCTAACCCTAAAATTCTGGAACAAGAAAGGGCAACGGAACTGCTTTCATTGGGAAGCAGACCACCTGTCTCTGTCGAAGATGGGGAAGAGGTTGATCAAGCTGCTGAAAGCTCAAGCATTCACAGCATGAGCCCTCTTAGAGCTCCTCTTGGCATCTCCACAAACTTCGGAAGGGCCAAAAAACTGTTACTTAAAGGATCCACACCTGATATTCACAATGACATTTGTCAGAACAGCAGTGAGCTACCTGATACTTGTTCTTTAAGGAAGATGTTGGCGCAAAGGCTGGAGCTGGAGGGAATGGAAATTTCAGAAGATTGTGCCAACTTGTTGAATAATGGCCTTGACATTTTCCTAAAGAGGTTGATAAAGCCCTCTTTGGGGTTAGCTGGTTCAAGGTCCATGGACAAACAAATAGATGAAGGATATCATCGGACAATCACTGGTTTGAATGGGACGCTTCCAGTGAAATACATACAGAGACCAAACATGTCCAGTTCGTCATCTTTGTTAGACTTCCAGGTTGCAATGGATTTGAACCCTCTAGTACTCGGAGAAGATTGGCCAACGAAACTTGAAAAAGTTTGTTTGCAGGCGTCTTAAAGACAGAACTGACTGACTCGTATATCTTCTGGCTCAAGCCATAAGTTTTGATATACCATCTGGCCTCGTTTTGATAATTAAGCATTGTCAGAGTTTATAAGTAGAAGTGTTGGAAAATTTTGGATTAAGGGATTTAGATTGTACATAGGTTCGGAGCTGATTATAGCAAATACCGTGACATTGTGAGGTATAGACACCTGGGGTCATGAATGTAGCTGTAACAAAAATAGGTCAGTGGCACTCCTCAACTCAACATATATCTATTGTTTTTATTGACTTTATTGTTCTTATTAAAGCTCGCTTGCCAAGTTTCCGGGCGTGTGATTGTTGATTATCTTATGCGTGTGATTCTTGATCATTATTTGATAAGACAACATTCATTCTGTGTGTGTTTGTGTGATCTGTGATTGCTGCATAGCGTTCATCAAGTTTAAGATTAAATTGTACATAAATGATTTGTAGCGCTTCATTTTGTATTACCTTTGACCTTGATTTTAGAGCATGCACCCGTTCAGACACTTGCACAAAAATATACACGAAGAATTTTTCACGTATAGCTAAGGTTTCTGTGAAGCTTTTTGCATATATCATATATGACCTTTTGTGCATTATATGTGTACGGAAGAAATCGTCATTTTTCCTTCCTTGCTCCAGAAAATCACCAAACACGGATACATGTGTCACACAGAGAAAAGAAGCAGACGACTAGAATCATCGTTGTACTCAAATTGGTTGCTAATCTTTGTGGCTAAGTTTCTGTGACAAATTTACTGGCTTTAGGTGCTTCTGCATGCTAATTTTAATATATCATAGAACAATTTACTATCATACAGGCTGTCCAATAGCACTCCCAAATTACAATGCTACAGCCTTAACTTGGGCGTGTTTTCTAAGCAATGTTTTGTCTGTTTTGCATGGGGATTCAAACTTGGTCCCTGGCCGAATAAGCAGCTTGTTTATAGGGTGCCATATTTGTCAAAACTGTTGGCCTACAACTATAAATAGCCCTATAGATAAAGGACATGTTATTTAGAAAGAATGCAATAAAGCAGTCAAGGTCATGAATGTGAAGTAAATAGATTGTATATCAATTAGATGGAGAAGGAAAAGGATTGGTATGTATCTGTAGATGACTAGGAGGTGGCTTGTGAGTTGTGATGTTTGCTTTAAGACTTTTCCTTCACTAGGAGCCAGAGGTCCATTCTAATAACCCGAAACGTTTTATTAAACCCGTTTTAGTCATTTCGTTTTTAATTTTTATTGTGTGTTAAAGTTAGAAAGAGTTACATGTGAAAGAAATACGGGACAAAATCGAAAACTTTGAAATTAAAAACGAGATAGTGGTGTATGGAGTAGTATGGATGCATGATCTCTGAATGTGCCTGCATAACATCATCTTAGCCAAATAAAGTGGATGCTATAAGCATATTGAAATTTCCAACCCCTCTGGCGGCCTCGTCTACAACGTAAAAGAAAGACTTAATTTGTAGCCAAAATTAGGAAATTATTGGAGCCTTCTTGGTCACAAACTCATGTAATATCAATATTTCTACTTGAATAATGGTAAAATCTAAACTCATACTTGTTATTTTCATAACCAATACAATCAAGCATTGCTAAATTTATTTCGATGTAATTTTATTTGGTGCGTGGTATTTTTTTTCCTTCAATTAAGTTGAAAACTCCGATTAATTTAAAAGAGAATTCATTAATGAAGCATATCCAAACATCTTCCAAACACAAAAAAGAAAACAAAAAAGAAAATAAACAATTAGGCCCTGAAGTTGCGTCTCAGCTATGAATTATGATATACACTTTCCATCCTATCCATTATTCCATATGCAACCAGCTCAATCATTTGGATTATTGAAATGACCATATATCTCCTATGTTCTTTTTTTTTTTTCCTTTTCATACCAAAAACAAACAGATAAAAAGCCGAAGCCGAATTTGTAGAGCCTGACCTTCCATTTTATTTCTTTCCACCAAAAATTCAATTTTCTCCTTTATTTTTTTTTCAATTAAAAACACTGCAATCGCGGCGAATATTTCCATTCTTGCCGCCGGTCTTGACTCCGACCCGGCCCAACTTGGTCATCGCGGTAATAAAGGCCTGTTCGAAAGACGCCTTGTTACGGGCCCATGTTTTTACAGTGGGCTGCGACCTCGTGTCTGTAAAAAGGACCTGGTCTGAGGTAAACAGGCCTTGTCCCACTTCCAGATTCTTAAAATATACGTTGTCGAATTTTCTCGGTGTGTTCGGGTCCATGTCGATGGCTATGTCGGGGTCCACATTCGTTGGACACATCTGTTGGAGTTGTGTTGCGTATGTTTTGTTCAGCGTGGGATCCACTGGGTTGCTGGAGCTGAAGCTGTAGATCCGATTCGCAAACTTGTTGCAGTGAGAGAATCCAACAGTATGCGCAGCTGCAAAATACATCGTGCGTCTTTAATCAGTGCGTGTCCATGAAACGTAATGCGGCTTAGTAGCACAAAATAACGATCGATAATGATTTGTTCATAATTTGTTTCAGCAATTTAATGTGAACTTTGTCAAAAACATAATAATTCGAAGAAAGTTCCATTTGAACTTGTCAAAAAGAAAATGTCAATGTAAAATTTTGTAATAAATTAACCGTTTTACTTTGTGAAGACTATAATCTTTATTCTTAATCTAGTGCATGTTCCCACACAAACACACGCAACACTCTTCACAATATAATTGGTTGAATGAGGACACGTGTGTATACCTGAAAGAGCAACCATGTCTTGCTGAGTCAAGCCATTGGCAGCAAACATGGAATTGAGCTGGTTCAGATTGAAGGTTGGCTGAGGGAGATTCCCCTCCACACTGCTAGAAGTTGAACTCAATCCATCCAATCTTCCCAATTCAACCGCATATGAAGGCCCACCAGACTGCATCAAATTACCACAATTTTAATTTACTGTAATCTACCGCATATGTACAGGTTCTCAGATTTTGAATCTGAAACAAGGAAAATGCTAGAGAGATCATATTGGTAAACTACAAATTCATATAAACTGGCCGACCAACATCTTGTGCTGGGGCTTCCTTATATTAGTACGCAAGTGCTGATTTAGAAATCTAGTTTATAAATATGGTCTCTCCGACGTTGCCCATGTTCAAATTAACCGTGCAATTACGAACTAACAACATTACGATGCTAATAGTGAGCAAGACTAACCAGAACAATGACATCTCTGGTGGCCAAGGCAAGAATATCGGCACAGGAGACTTTGTTTGTGCATTGGGAAACTGCATCGACGGCTGCCTTTGCTTTGATCACTGTGTCAAATCCATCTCCAGCTAATGAAAGATTATCAGGATGCTCCTTCTCGGCCTTGTTGCTTCCACTTGAAGCGACTAGAACTGAAGCATCACATCCCTAACAAAGAATAAATAAATTAAAGATCAGATTTTGATCGAAACCGCGGGTGAGAAAACGTGTGACTTTCGGGTTTTTTTTTTTTTTTTGGGTTACCTGGACAAAGCAATCGTGGAAGAAGAGGCGGATGGTTGCTGGGACTGTGACAAATGTTTGTTGAAATTTCTTGGTGACAGCATTTTTGACAATGTTTTCAACGTTGGGGCAGATGTTGGCATAGTAGTTTGTTTTTAGCTGTGCCGATGTGGGATAAACAGCAAAGAGGCATAAACTAAGGCAGAGTGACCAAGCTAGTATGAGATTCATCCGAACCATATGTCCAAATTTGGGTTTTGGAGGACAGAAAGGAAGAGAGAGAGAGAGAGAGATTTGTATATAAAATGGGACTGAGATATTGAGAAAATTGAAGAAATATATAAAAGAGAAGTGGCTGATCATGGATTCTTATAGCTAGGGTTCATGACCACATGTCACTTGGATTAAAATATTTCATTTTACATAAAATATAGCAAAGATGGCCGATAAATAAGAAAGATACTGATTTCATATTTAAGATCTTCTGTAACGTATTAGATATATTTTTAATAATTGAATTTTAATATTTTAAAAATTAGAAATAATTTAACTATTGAAATATATGTTACATTCGATAAATTACATCACTTTCATTATATTAAAAGGCATGCATGCATTTGGAATTTGAACTAACTAGGGTTTTGAAAGAGACATTGATTTGAGGATCTGTCAAATTTTTCAATTGGCCGCCTTTGTCAAGCAATTACTTAAAAAGTTGATTGGTATTTAAAAATCAAAATAAAAAATGAGACAAAAAGATGAAAACGTGGTCCTAATTGTCCTAAGTAAGTAAGAGGTACCTAGAAAAAGAGAGGAAGTTTGGTTTGGAGGCTGCTAAAGTAGTAGAATACACACACGACACGACTAGAACGTAGAATGCACGTTAAGGTTCCCATGGGCGAGGTTTGGTTTGGCTTGGCTTGCCATGGTCCATACCACAAAAAAGTGTACTGGACCAGTTAAGTGACAGAGATGTCATGTAGCAGGTCCAATTTTCGGCACAACATATATGATGTCTTGGTTGACTAATTGCCGTTAATAAAATGTATTAGTGTATACATATCAGTACTCAACTAAAAAATTATATGCGTGCGGAGAAAATATATTGGAATATACATGTAATACTCTCACGAGCCAAATTCCCGAACTTCCAGGCCCCCAACCAGTCTTAGGAGGCAGGGATTAGCCGGATCTCCTCAACGGGTGGTTGATTCCTAGCCCAGTCCTGCCTCCCACTACTCTAGCATTTTCCTCTATTTTGGCTTCCAATTCTAAGCGATCCTTTTTTTTTTGTCGGATTGAGTTCCTCATCGCTAGCTTATGAGTGGTGCGATGTCGAGGAGTGGCGGCTTTGGGCGGAGGGCAAAGTGGCGATGTTGACATTTTTGTTCTCATTGGGCTGTCTAGATTGTGCATATATAGTGCCCATGAGATTTAACCATTAAAGGCTATGTGGTCGGCTAACAAGGCATAAGGGTGGCTTTCAGTGGCAGAGCCAGGAACTTATGTAGCGGGCATTTTAATGCTTATAGTTTTTTTTTTTAAGTAACCGAATTCGTATTTTGCTTATATTTTGAATTAAGAAGTTAACGGTAAGAGAAGAATTTCATATAAACAATCATAATGACGGAAAAACACAAAATTAATATAAGGGTGCGCAATGCCAATTAATTGTAAGTTGAGATAATTTTATGGAATATATGATATCTATTTTCCAAATTCAATTGTGATATCATCTATTTTGAATATTCAAAACTATGTAAAATAGTTTAGTGGGTCTATTTCAGTTAGTTCTAGTGTTGACTTGTAGACAATTGGTCTCAAATTTGAATCCCAATGACATATTGTATAGATAATTTCCAAAAATTCTCTCTCCCTTGTAATAAAAAAAATCTATTATGTATATTTTTTTAAAAAAAACTATGTAAAATAAATATTCATGCATTTATATTTTTAATACTTATGACGTGAATGTGACATTAATTAATAAATAATTAGAAAAATGAAGAGAAATAAACTTTAATAATTTTAATAATATCGGTGTAATTTGCATGTACATATACAATAAAAAAATGTAACGAAAAAAAAATCACAGAAAAGGCTTAAGAGTTAGGACCCGTCTAGTCCTAATTAAGGTGGCTCCGCCCTTGGTGGCTGTTTATTGGCTCTGGATGGAGCTATGGTGGAGTTGCGGTCATATAATGTGTGAATCTGGGTTGTTGCGCGGTGGGGCTTTTTTTTTTTTCAAACAACTCTTTTCTGCTAGCTGTTGTAGCCCTCATCATTGGGCTGAGCCGGGCAAGTCCGACCCAAATTTTTTGGGCTTAGGCCGGGTCTATTTCATAATTTAAAAAATATCAGGCTGGGTCGGGCGGGCATGATCATAAATATGAAAGCCCATGCACTTTGTCGGGCCGGGTTTGGGCCGAGCTTTTATCGAGCTTTATGAGTCGGGCCTACTAAACCCATTTCTACCTACCTAATTATAAAAGTGTGAGTTGAGTTTAAATATCATTATTGAATATTGAGACAAAGTAAGGATGGGGACCTATTGGGTTTGGAGAATTGACTTAATCTTTCAATCACAAAGTAGAGACATGGAAAGGTGGTCACTAATCACAAATCTAATTGAATTGTAGTAAGTTTTATGAATAGTTACCCGAAGGGCTAGCTCCTGAGAGATTCTTAGTGGAGCTATGCTATTCCTAAGTATCACTCAGTGTAGTAAAAGTATCAGAATCACAATGGGTCAAAAAGAATGAATTTGGTGAATTCCCTATGTTAAATTGTAATGACCCAAGTAACCTTTTCGGTAAAGATGAAACAGTGGGATGTGGAGCTGTATATAAAAACATGCACTTCTAAAAGAACTAGGTTGAGTTTGGGTTGAAGTTTAGGGTTTGTGTTGAAATAGTAGTAATAAGATTTGACTAGGTATTAATTCTTAATTTATAACTATTTTATATATTCGGACTTATGGGTCGAGTTTACATGAGCGGGTCGGACTGAGCTTATAGGGCCTTATCTGGCTCAGCCCTATCGGATTTGAATACCCTAAGCCCAAGTCTAACCGGTCAACGTGCCGGTCGGGTCAAGTTTTTTGTCACCGAGCCTACCGGGTACCCACAAACCCATAAACTTCTGGGCCAAATGGTAAGGGCTAACCTGTTGCAAGGCATGAGATCGTTGTGTGCATTCGATGGTGCGTATAGTTTTTCAAATTGTATATATTAGTTATGCGCAATTTCTTCCATAATTATTGTCTACTTTTTCGACTTTAGCTTGTCTTTATTTGAATTATTATTTTATCAAAAAATTATCACCTTCGATTTTTTTAAAAAAAAAAAACAAAACTAAAGATAAGATATTACGTGCAAGGACAGGGCTACACCTTGGGCTGGGTGTGCTATAGCCCATCCAAGTTTCTAATCAAAATATAATTGATATTTAAAGTTATAGTCAAATTCAAAATTTTAATGCATAAAAATTAACATATTACACTTATTAAAATGTATGAAAATGAATATTCCACTTTCTAATTTTCGAAATATGCTGATAGTATCAATAATGAAGTTTAGTGGAGAATTTTACACTCTTAATGACCCCTGACTTAATAGTATTCTTTTCTACTTGTTATATGAGAGATCTCGTATTCGACTCTCCTCGAGTGAGGTGAATACCCAATATTTATATAATGTAATTTTTCTCTCCCAATATCCTTGTATCAAAATGACTCAAGGGGTACAACATAAATGTAAATAATGATATTCTATATGTGCTTTGAATATTTAATAACTTATGTTTTTTGTTGTATTCCTTTCGAGTTTTTATTTATATACGAATATGCAATTACGAGGTAAAACTTATTATATTCTTTGTATTATGTGTTTTCTGTTTATGTTTAATAGTATATTTTGTTAAATGTTTTTTTTTTAAAATTAACATGTAAGTTTAGTCCGTCCAGATTTTAAGTGCAGGAACCGTCCCTGATTACGTGCACAGCTAGAAAACTGCAATGAGCACGTGAGTTTGTAATGTACATATATAAAGAAGGCACGAAATTGACGATTTTGTTTTTATTTGGTCAATAATGTGAGCTTACATGATATATTGAAATAGTAACACAATCGCAATCTTATCTTCATAATAAGATGGGGCAAATGGTCAACAAATTAAGATAGCATATGCTCCAAAGATTGTGATCCCCATTATAATTAGAGTATTCACGAAACGGATGGACCCAGCACCTTATGAGATTAGGTACTAATACGAGTCTAGAAATTAATGCTTAGTCATGAATGGCGAACAAATAAAAATTTGGCGCGATAGATGGCTGTCAAGACCAACTCTTTCTATGATACTCTCACCAAGTCACCATGACCAGGGTGTGAATTTTACCGTGAATTGTCAGTGGAAGCACGTGGAATGACCAACTGGTGATGGAATTATTTCATCCTGAAGAAGCTAGACTGATTTTGGGTATCCCTCTTAGCATTCATTAGAAGGACACATGATAAACTGATGTGGCAGGGGGAGAGATTGGGTTCGTTCACAATCAAGATATACGTGTGAATAATTATTAAGGGTTGTTTTTAAAATGTAAACACTAACTTATTTATTATGGCTAAATGAATATATCATATTGCTTATTAGGAAAATATTCAATATTAATCAGCCTTTGACTTAGAAGTATTAAACAACAAATGGTTCAATATCTTTTGTTATTGAATTTTGGTGGATCATGTTTGTGGGCTCAAGATATAATAATTACGGATAAATGAAATTAAATAAGGGTTGTGATGGTCTAATAGTTGTTAATAAAGGACATAATGATGTGATTACTGATTAGGATGGAATTTGGGATGATCAATCATGCACGAAACGCAATTAATTATGTTGATTTCTCATTCAAGTTGTCACGTTCTTGTATGGAACTACCTACTTTAGCTACGACAGCTTCTTAGTTCTTACTCGGCTAATTTGGACAAAGTCCTCTTTGTTTTTACCCTAAACATAAATTTGATTTGACGACTAGAAGGTATCAGATTTTACTAGTCTAAACTTTTCAAATGTAGCTTTGATCTAAAATTTATCTAGAAGTATTCAAATTGTCATCCAACACTCCAACAGACTCGCGATCTACATTTAAATTCAAAGTATATTAGATTAACAGTAGTTGGCTATATATAGATAGTATTATCTATTATGTATTGAAAGTAGAGAGTTTGCTAGAGGGATGTTTTGATGCTTTTGAATGAATTTTGGGTCATATTTATCCAAACCCAAATTTAAATATTCTGTTGGAAATATTTTGGTAGCTTTTAGACACACTTTTATCATATTTATGAGATACAGAAAGTACTAATTTTAATAGCATTTAAAATTAGGAACCATCGGAGAAATAGCGCCTTAATTTAACCTCAATTATTTACTTCGTCTCTAAACTTGAATTTTGATTTTTTTGGTCCCATTACTTTATTAAAATCGTTAATTTAGTTCATCCATTAAAAAAAACTCACAAATTCTATTAAATTAGGGGTTGTCCAAATTGAAAATTTTACGCCAAAAAATAGTGAAACACCAGCATAAGGATTGTGGTGATTATTCAGTATTTGTGTCAAACGTTAGAATCTAACATGTGCCTTGTGAGCCCCACCCAAAAATAAATAAATTATATTAATTTTTCTTTCTTTCTCTGTTCTTCCTCCTCGTTCGTCCTTCCTCTATCTGCAATTTGCAGACCCACCACCATCAAAAACCATCACAATAAACGAGCACCTCTTCTTCCTCAACCAAACTCCAAAACCCACACAGCCACAACCACCACGGAGGTCTTGAATGGACTATAGCCCTATGAAGATTATTTGGCTTCCTCGCTTCTATATCCCATCGCCAATTTTGGACTGTCCCTTGCCCACCTCAGCTTCTCCGTCGTTGCCATCGGCACTGACGTTGGCCTCTGCAACCTTGACTTACTCCTCGACCTTGAGAATCGCGTCAACTACACCATTGTCGAGGTCCTCAACGACGATTTCAGGCTCGACCAGGCTCTCGTCGAGGACAAGCGTTGGTCTAATTTTGAATTGCTCTGCATCTCCAAGCCTAGGTCCAAATTGTCGATGGAATTCGGCGGAAAAGCCTTGGTCTGGGTCTTGGACGTCTTGAAAGCTAGGCAAGAGGGCTGCCCAAACTTCATTCTCATCGATTTTCCGACGGGCATAGATGCAGGGTTCATTACGACCATTACGCTAGCCAATGAAGTCGTTCTGGTTATCACATCGGACATCACGAGCTTGAGAGATGCTAATAATAAAGTCATTGGGATGCTAGAGTGTGATGAAAAAATGGACATAAAGATGATGGTGAACCGGATTCGGACTGATATGATCGAAGACGAGGATATGATGTATGTGTTGGATGTGCAGGAGATGTTGGGTTTGGCATTATTGGGGATGATTTTGGAGGACACAAAGGGGGTCTGCTCCTTGGAGGGAAAAGGAAAGAGAAGATGCAGATGTCAATTTTGATAGATGTTAATTGTTAAGTCTAGATTTGATTATCAATTTATTTCAATTTAGTACATTCTTAAGGCAGAAAGGTAATTTTACTATTCACAAAAAAAAGAGAGAGAAAGAGAAAATAGAGGAAAAATCAATAAAACACTGTGCGTAAATAATATTTTTGAATTTAGTTGTAATTAAGGATCAATTTGACATGAATTGACAAATATGCCCTTAATTTTTAGCAAAAATTGTGAGTTTTAACGGAGGGATCAAATTAACGATTTTGATAAAGTAATGGGACCAGAAAATTCGAAATTCAAGTTTAGGGACAATGCCAATAATTGAGTTTAAATTAAGGGATCATTTCTCCAATTTTTCTTTAAAATTAACTAGCTATTAGTAACTTTTGGATAATTTTAAAAAATATTTGGTCACACATTGTTGTAACGATCCGTCTTGAATCTACGAGATTAATTAAGGATTAATCGGGATTAATCGAGGATTATCGGACGATCAGGGTAAAATGACAATTTTGCCCCTTGAAGGGTGAAAATGTTGACTTTTGATCTGTGAAGTCAAATGCACATGGACAAAGATCCATCACGTAGATCAAGACGCTACAAGTCCGTAGACAGGTGACACGTCGAGATCGGACATCAAATGGGAAAGTTACGAGTCTAGAATGAACTATTTTATGATTGCACGAATTACGATACAGTTTAACTTACGTTTCTTATGGGCCTAGATATTTATCACTAGAACCAATGGATGAGTGACAAGTCCATTGATGGCTATCCCACATACATGCACTATCCTCCTTTCTCTTTGGTTTCAAACACCCAAAACCCCTTCCCTACTTTATCTTCATCTGTTGCAGGATGAGAGAGAGAGAGAGAGAGAGAGAGAGACCAAGAGTGAGGCTTAGAGAATGAGGTGATGGTGGAGGACGGCAGAGGCACGAAGGGGTTGCCTGGAACCCAGAAAAAGGTAAAACCCATAAACCCGTTTAGGTTGAATTTCTGGGTTTGGTTTTTTAGGGTTAAAAACCCAGTTTTCTAAGCACCTTCATCTTCTCTGATTTCATACGAGCTCAAGGGGCCAAAAATGGAAGGAAATGGACGATTGGACTGGCTGGGAGATTGGTTCGAAGGTGACCCATGAGGATTCGAGGTTGGCCAGCCATTTTCAGGTAACTTCTTCTTGTTTTGAAGTTATATATCTTCTCCTAGGAGTAAGACGAGTGTGTAGGAAGAAAAATGGAGGAAAACGGTGGTCGGATAGCTGAATTCTGGTCGGGTCGAGTTCGCGAGTCAAATGACCCGTTACAGTCAAATAGGTCAACCCGTCTAAGGGTTGAAGGCGGTGACATGGCATGACACATCATCATGTCAGGCCACGTGGCCAACGAGAGTGTGACATGTGGCTAGGTGTCAGTCCAGTCAACAGCTGACGTGGCAGGCCCACTTCAACCATGTTATACCACGTGGACCAGTAAGAGGGTGCCACGTGGCATGGTGTCAGGATGTAACGACCCATCCCAAATTTCGGGATTAAATTAGTGACTAATGGAGGATTAGTGAGTTTAATAGGTGATTAGTTGAGCGAAATCAGACGAACGGTGTAAAATGACCGTTTTGCCCCTAATCTTGGGTAAAATGTTGACTTTTGACTCGGGGAGTGAAACGTGCAAGGACCAATGACCGTGACATAGAGTGGGACGTCACGAGTCCGTAGACAGGTGGCACGTCGAAATTTGACGTCGAATGGAGAAGTTATGGTCACGGGAGTGAAATCGGGGATTTACGTCTCGGGATCCGAATAAAATAATAATTAAATCTAATTGGGGGATTAATTAATTGTGGGGCCTTTGGATGAATGACAAGTGTCACTCATTCCATTGGTGACTTTTTCCCTAAAAAGGGGATCTTGGATCTGATTGGTCCATTTTTAATTAATTTTTTTCCCTCATTTTCTCTCTCCTTCCCGCGATCATCTTCTTCATTTTCTTCTGCAAAACTCGAACCCCAACCCAGCCATAACCCCTCCAAAACCCATACATAGCCCCTGGAATGTAAATAAAAAAGGAAGAGTAGAATGAGACAAGGAGAATGGTGGCCACGGCTTGCGCCGTCGTGGACGGTGGCTGGAGAATCCATGGAAGGTGAGTTTTGTGTTCAAAATTGGAGATTTAGTTTTAGATGATTGTTCAATGGTTTTATTGGTGGGAAAGTATTTTGGGAGTTACTACGGACCTAATGGACCTGAAATGGTGGCCAACGGTGGACGGATTGATGGGAAACCAACGAGGTGGCGATCGGCCGGTTCAAGGATAAAATTAAAGGTACGGTTTTTAGACTTGGTTTTCATGTTTTGACTACATAAATTGATTAGGATTGATTATGACAGGACCCGTCCCAACTGAACTTTGATAACCGCGCTCGGTCCTGCTCCCGTCTGACAAATCAATTGAAGTCCCAAAACTAGCCTTCAGCACCTGTCAGACCAGGGATAACTGCATTGATTTCCGCTCATGCCTCCGCCTCTCGATCAGCCCCGAACGTCGTGCCACGGCCTGGAGGGTCATCAAAGCAGAAAAGGTGTGAGTGGACAAAAATAAGATCATTTAAAATCCATTTCAAAATACATCATATACCCTCTAGTTTATCAATTCATGCATGCATAGGGAAAAACATATGAATCATCGGCTTTCAAGCCAAAACACAAAACAAGTATCAAATCCCGGCTCTCAAGCCAAACATGTGAACGCATAATCACCTGGCCACACAGACCAAAAACTCGTACTCAATACCAGTATGCAATCAATATCAACATCAAACAGCACTACTCACAAGTGCACAATCAATCAATCAATCAATCTGCACTATTCACAAGTGCACAAACAATCACACAGTCACATCCGCACTACGCATAGGCCAACCTCGGGAACTGCACTCAGGCACTATCCGAGTCATATCAGTCATGTCTGGGAACTGCACACGCACCATCTAGACGTACCACATACTCGGGAACTGCACTCACGCAACATCCGAGTCACGTCTAGAAACTGCACTCGCACCACAATCCATTCCACAAACACATATCAATCACATACATGACTTCAAACCAAGTCAAAAGCATTCCCGACAGGGTCTCAAGCCCAAATGCCATGTACACGTAAATCCGTACAATCACATTGAAAACATTAAAATGATCCAGAAACCATCCTTGACTCACCAATTAAGTCAAAATATCCTTTTAGAAACCTTTTTGACTCCGGGCCTAGCCCAAAACATCATTTGCACATTCCTCGTAAAACGTGCACAAACGACCGATTAAAATAATCATTAAATCACAAATAATCATGTCAAATCACCATGACATCATTGCAATTCAAATCATGCAATAAATCATGTAAAACATTCAACTATGCATGCATAATGGTTTATAAAACAAACTTCCACTCACACACCGTCCAAACCGCTCGCTTTCCGAGCTACACGCGTTTCCGTAATTTCTGACATTTTCCAGGAATTCCAAGTCCTGCCCAAATTCATCATTAAAGGTCACTAATGACTCAATGAATATAATATTAATTTCCCACAATTTTTTAGAAATTAAATATTAATTAAAAACGTAACATAAACCTTCGGACCCTCGAAACAATATTGAAACGGTGTCCGATTAACTCAAAACTAACGCCAAAATGTTCGTTACATTGCATTGAACAAAAGTCATGTTGAACTCACCTCCGGAATCGTGCCCACGTGCCCTCACGCGCCGTCGTGAGTGGCTGGCCGTGTGAGCCACGCGCCTGCACAGTAAAGTGCTACAGTGCATCGTCCTCACTCGTATGTCTGTAAAACGGGTCCGGTTGGCCCGCGAAGCAACCTGATTCAACCCCCATCAAAACTTCATCATTTCTTGTAATTGAATCATCTAACACTATCGTTTAATCTTTAATTAAAGGTCTGTGATTTAAATTACAAGATTCATTACCTCAATCCATTCGATCAAACCTCGAGTTTTCTCGTAGAAAGTTCAACATCTGACCCTTTCAATTTACATCGATTCCTTCAAATTGATTCAGTCAAAAGCTTCGTAGAAGTCTCCTAAGTATATTTCCAATTTCAATTTCATCCTTCAATCCCTCCAATTGCTCGACTCAAATTCGAAAATCCGAAGTCTTCATCTCTTCGATTCTAAGGCAAAATAACCTCAATTCCTTTCATTTCTGATTGGGTTCAACTCGCTTCAATCTCAGAAAGCTTAATTCAAGGCCAATTATAGCAAATCGTGGTCCATAAGTTCCAATTCGAAAATTGATCAATTCAAATTCCATGAATTTGGGTTTCAGGTTTTCTTGAGTGTTTTACTTAAGCCCTTCGAATTTCCTCTTCTTTTTTTCTCTGAATTCTAGTTTCAATCTCTCTGTGTGTCTCTCAACATCTGAGGTTCCATTTTTTATCAACACTGGGCATGTATATCGATATGTATATATTGTACTGTTTTCAACTTTAAGCGGCAACAATTTCCACTAATTAATCTAGGATGGTGACAGATGTCACCAAGTAATACTCTCTTACCCAACGTTCATGGCCAAAAGTCCAAAAGGCATTCCGAACAAAAAGTCAACTTTCGGCCCCATAACCAAGGGCAAAATCGTCATTTCCTTCAAATTTTCCAAATTTTCCTTTTTCGAATTTCCGGGTCGTTACAGATTAGAGGAAAGTTTAGGAATGAAAATGGAAGGAAATGGACCAAAAACACGAGAGGAACAGGCCCGAACCGGTCACACCGATCCAGTTGGACCGGACCAGACCAAACCGGTCTGCCAGTGGTAGGAGGAGGTGAACAGTGCCGTGTGTGGCTTTCACGCGCAAGGGGTGTAGGCCGCGTGTGGGGGCACGTGGAGGGTCTTTTGGGGAAACTTTCAACACGTGAAATTATCTATTTGATGTAACGAATATTTTGGGACTGATTTCATGTCGATCGGACATCGTTTCGATATGGTTCCAGATGTCCGAAGGTTTAGGATCGAATTTAAAAATAGTAAAAAATTCGGGAAAATTACGGGACTTCAATGAGAGGTTAATGAAGTAGTTAGTAACCTTCTAGTATGATTTGGACAGGTTTGGGAGTCCCAGTAACAGTGATTAGCCCTGGGAGGCTTACGACACACATATCGAGGCAGCAGCATAGGACGGTCTGTGAGTGGACCTTGATTTCTAAACTGTGATGCATGCATAAATGTTTTATATGTTTTATAGATATGATTTCTATCATGATGATTATGGATTGGTGAATTATATGATTTCAAATATTTCTAGGCGATTTACGTATTTGCACATATATCGAGGTTTATGGTTTTATATTGTGGTTATACGTGCTTATGGTTTCGGTAATGGTTTAATGAAATGGTTTTGGATTTGAAAAGGTAAACTCGGGCACGAGACCCATTTGTTTTGGAAACCCCCGGACTTGAAGTCCATTTAGTTACGTTATCGGGCCAGAGGCCCAATTTGTTCATGAATTGATTTCGGAGTTGAAAATATGGAATCGGGCTTGAGGCCCATTTGATTTAAGAACTGTTTTACTTGGAGTCCATTTGATTTAATAAGGCATCGGCCGGAGGCCCAGTTGGTTTACGAAATTGGGCTTGAGGCCCAGTTAGTTTACATAATCGAGCACGAGGCTCAGTTGGTTTATGAAATTGGGCACGAGGCCCAGCTGGTTTCCAAATCGGACACGAGGCCCAGTTGGTTTACGAATTCAGGCTTGGGGCCCAATTATGGTTTATGATTGTGATTTCGGGTCGGGGACCCATAAATGGATATCTAGTTTCATGATGGTTTATGGGGAACATGCATGAACCCTTTGAAAGGTTTGAAAGGGTTTGAGAATGATTACAAAATGGTTTTCATATACCATCCTTTATTTATGGATTGTCTCATCCAGGGAGGGTCGTTGGCTTGGGTGGACCCCAGAGTAGTCACGGATCACTAATTGAGTGGAGTCGCCCTCGTTGGGTACCTTACTCTCAAGAAGGCTTATATGGATTATAACCCCCAGGGAGGGTCATTGATCTACGAACATTGACCTGGGTGGACCTTGGAGAGACTTGAGATTTGAGACCTCGGGGTAGCACGCACGTATCTTTGGAAACCGTGACAGGATTGGTTATATGATATTTGGTAAACATGACTTCTTGGATTTGTGAAATTATGTTTTGTGAATAGTAAATGGATTTGGGCAATAACCCACATACTCGGATTTACGATTTTGGGCTGAGTTCCCACATATGGTTGAGTTTATGGAACTTGGGGCTGAGACCCTAATAAAGGTTATTTGAACATGTGGTTTGATAAATGACTTTCGTATACATGCATGCTTTTTAGTGAAGGGCATAAATATCTTTATGAAATGTGTTTTTATGAACTTATTGATTTTCGTCCACTCATAGTTTTTCTGGTTTTTAATGCCCTTCAAGTTAGTCATGGATGCGGACTGTAGCAGAGACTGAGACATCACACTATTCCACCAAATCCTAGCGCGCTCTGAAAGCCGGTCGGGCTAAAGGTTTCAAATTATCCCTTTTCTGACACTTGGTGTGACAGGACCCATCCCAATCCCCCCGGGATTACCGTGGAATGTGCACTGCTCCCGTCCAACAAGGGGTGTCAGACAAGGGATAACCAAGAGCCACTGCCCAAACGGGGCATCCAGAGTGCGCAAGGATCGATGGAGGAGGTGTGCAATGTCCCAGTCTCTGCTGCAATCGCACCCGTAATCAACCTGAAGGGCATTAAAACCAAAAGCTGTGAGTGGACAAAACCAATAAGTTTATCAAATACATTTATAAGACATTTATGCCCTCCAATAAAAACGTATGCATGCCACGAAAACCAGTAACCAAAACGTTTGCTCAACCGAGCCATTAGGGCCTTAGCCCAAAAACCGTTAACCAAAAACCAAATGTGGGAACTCAGCCCAAAACTGTGGAATACCACCACCAGACATATTAAAACCATGTGGGCCACCGCCCGAAGCCATAAATATAAATCCATAAATCCAAAACCATTTAGGGTCCCCGACCCGACATACCATTTCATAACCAATAATCCATTTTTACCACATAACACATATCCAACCGAAAAGCCATTTCATAGATTCATTAATCCATATTTTACCATTACCATCGCCAGCATCCCAGATGCTTAGCGTCCCAGACGCTAGACGTCCCTGACGTCATATCTCACGGTTTAATAAGCTACACGTGCTGCCCGGGGTCTCTCCGGGTCCATATATCTGACATTCCTGATGTCTGAAGTCCCTGACGTCAATCATAGCAATCCTGCTCCTGAGTCATCATACGGTCCGGCTGCTCCGTACAATGACCCCTCGCAGGCAATGCACCGTGACTTCCCCAGTGTCCCAGACATCTGGAGGAGACCATCATATATCCTTGTATCCAGATGGTATATGGAAAACAGTTTTATTTATTCCTTTTTTCACATCATTACAATTGGGCCCTGCCCGAAATTTCCATAAAACAACATAATTCCATTTAGGGTCCCTGACCAAAAATCACAATTATTAAACATAGGGTCCCTGACCCGAAATCACATTTATAATTCAACTGGGCCTCATGCCCGATTTTATGAACCACTGGGCCCACGGCCCGATTTGCAAACCAACTGGGCCCGCAGCCCGACTTATAAACCCACTGGGCCCACTGCCCGAATTCCTAAATCAACTGGGCCCCTGGCCCGATAACATAACTCAAATGGGTCTCAGCCCGATTTCATATCAACTGAGCCCCTGTCTCGATTTCATTAACCAACTGGGCCCTCGGCCCGATTACGTACTCAAATGGACTCCAAGTCCGAAATTTCCAAAACAAGTGGGCCTCAAGCCCGAGTTTATATTTCCAATTTCAAAACCATTTCATCATATTATATCCAAGTCATAAATACGGAAAATCCATGTAAAATCGGAAAACCTCGATTTACGTGCAAGCACGTAAATCGCCTCGAAATACGTGAAATCGTACAATTTACCAATAACCAAATCAACATCATACAATCACAATCACAATCCATATAAAACAGTTAGGCATGCATAGAATTTATAAAACCAAAGTCCACTCACAGACCGTTTTAACAGTATGCCTCGATACGGGTGCCACCGACCCTCCCGGGCCTCACCACTATCACCGGGACTCCCAATCCTGTCCAAATCACATTAGAGGGTTACTAACCTCCACATTAACATCCTATCAAAGTCCCGTAATTTTCCCGAATTTTTAACTATTTTTAAACTTGATTTAAAACCTTCGGACATCCCGAACAATATCGAAACGGTGTCCGATCGACACGAAACCAATCCCAAAATGTTCGTTACATTAAATAGGATAGAATTCATGTTGACCTCACCTCGAGATTCGTGCCCACGCGCCGTCACGCGCCGCCGTGAGTGGCTGCGCGTGAAACCCACGCGCCTGCTACAGTGTCACCATCTAACCTGTATCTCTGGTAAACGGGTCCAATTTGCCCGCAATACGACCCGGTTCCAATCCTATCAATTCAGCCTTAATTACATCAATTGATCATTCAATTAGCTTCGTTATAAGTTTAATTAAAGGTCTGCAATCACAATTACACGATTACATACTCCAAACCTCACGATTCGATGATGAACACCAAGAACACCCGGTTACTGTTCGTTCATGGAATTCCTTCAATTTCGATCGATTTCCTTAAATTGATGTAACCAGAAGCATCAGTGGACTCCGTTAAACACTTCCCCCAACTCAATTTCATCAATCCATTGCTCAATCTCCACGACTCAAGCTCGATAGCCGTCACTGTGCAACCATGGAAGTCCGTCAATCTCCAGTGTTTTCCTTCAATTGATGAACCCAGAAGCATCGTGGGATCATGAGAAGTAGTTTTCCCACGTCAATTGAATCATTCGAAGCCTCAAACTCCTCGACTCAAGGTCGAATTTCCTCCTCTGTCACCAAGTGTGTTCAGAGCCAATACGTTGCCAATTTCCTTCGTTCATTTGACGATTCTGATCGTTGTGATCCCAGGAAGCTGAATGTGAGCTCCAATTTGATCCTCACGGCCTTAGGATTTAAATTTCGAATTTTCCCTCTCAAACCCCAAATTTCGATCTTTGATTTCTAGTTCCCCATTTGTCCCTGTAATTCCCTAGTTCAATCTGTCTCCCAAAGCTCACAATTTCCCCCTCACAGCTGATTGTGAAAGAGAGCTCAATTCTCCCAATTATGATGCTCAATGCTCACGGGTAAGAAAAACAAAGAAGAGGAAATGGAGGAGAAAATGGAGGAAATGATGAAGGATAAATGATGATGTTGTAATGATGGTGTTGGGAGGGAAACATGGATCAGATTTCAGGGGATGGGTGACACTTGTCACTCATCCGGATGTGCACAGTCATCGGTTACTATTTATTATTATATTATTATTTTAATCCGAGCCTCGGTTCATAAATTCGTTTCCTTGACCATAACTTCGTCGTCGGAACTCCGATTTCGGCATGCCGCCTGTCATTAGATTCGTATCGACGAGACCTACGTAATGGTTCTTGGCCCTCGTCCATCGGACCTCCCGGTCAAAAAGTCAACATTTGACCCCAATTGACTAAAATTACCAAAATACCCCTCAACTTCCGAACATCATAACTTTCTCCTCGGATGTCGGAATCGAACGTGCCGCCTGTCTATGAACTCGTGACGTCCCGAACTACGTCACGGTCATCGGTAAAAGTCCATTTGACCGCCCGATCAAAAAGTCAACATTTTGCCCACGACCAAGGGCAAAACGATCATTTTGCACATTTTGTCCGATTCCGCCCTACTAACCACCATTCAACCTCACTAATCGAGATTAGTGACTAATCTAATCCCGGAATTCGGGACGGGTCGTTACATGGTGTCAGACGAGATCATGACACATTCCGTGTTAATCCTGGGGAGATTGGGATGGGTCGTGACACAGGATCTATCAGGTGATGTGGAAGCTGACGTGGCAGGTCCACGTCAGTATTGTCAAACCACGTGGATCAGTGGGGTGGTGCCACGTGAGAATATGTCAGAGAGATGTCAAACTTGTCAGTGACATGTGGCACCAATCAGGCAGTGTTAGGTGTCATGTTGTTAGATTAGAAAATGTCAAAGTTGTCAGGCTAACGTCAGCATTGATCGATGTGACGTCAACGTTGACTAGTGTTGACAAGGCACGTGAGTGGTTTGACTAACGCGTGGGCACGAATTTTGTGGTGAAACTGATCTTGTTCAAAAAAAACTTCAACGATCTGAATCCAATGGTGGTGGTTTCAGATCGATTAGTGATTGTTTGATAGGTCATTTAGATGTTTTTACCCTCGGGAAGCGTGTTCGGGACACGTTGACTGTTATAGGAATTTTGAGGGTTTATGGTTTGGACTTGTATAGGTTGATAGTGTGTAAGGACCCGTCTCGAATTTACCGATTAATTAAGGATTAATGATGAATTATCAAGGATTAATTGAGGAATAATCGAGGATTAATTGAGGAATAATCGAGGATGTAAATAATTGACTTTTGACATGTGAGGTCCATTACAAGAGGATCAAGAACCATTACGTAGATCGAGATGATACGAGTCTGTAGACAAGCGGCACGTCGAAATCGAACATTGTACGGGAAAAGTTTTGGGTCACAGAAGGTTCTGAAAACTATTCATGATTATACGGGTTTCAACATGGTTTGTTTTTAGTGGGACCTAAATATCTGATTTTGGACCATAGGATGAGTGACACTTGTCACCCACCCTATGACCTATTTCCATACACACATGCATCATCATCATCATCATCCTTCATTCATTCATCTTCTTCATTTTTCTTCCAAAACTTGTACCCACCGCATTCTCCCTTCCACCATCTTCTTCCTTGGCTATTGAGAGAGACATAGTGAGGGGTGAGACAGAGAGGACAGATGGTGAGGATGGGTGGTGGCTGCGACGGAAGTGGCTAGAAGAGGTAAGGCCGTGGGCTTTCAGGGATTTGGGTATAAGTTTTGGTTGTTTTGGATCGATTCTAAGCCCATGGTTATGTTCTTTGAGCTCATACGAGCTTGTAGGTGCAAAAATGGAAGGATTTAGATGACGGGAGTGGCCAGAATGTCGATTTGAAGTTTGGACGAAACTTTGGGAGGTTATATCTTCAAAATCAAGTACTTTCTCCAATTTCTGGGTTCAAATTTCGATTCCTGGGCTCGAGTAACATGATTTCCATATATAGAACGTAGGATTTGGTTGAGAAATGAGAGAGATATGAAGGTTTGAAAATTAAGAAAAAATGGGGTTTTCCAGCCGTCGAAGATGGCGGCACACGACGACCCTGGTCGTCTTTTCGGCCGAGCCGTTGACTGGTTGACGTCAGCATTCACTTTGACCAGCTGATGTCAGCGTTGACTTGCTGACGTCATCGTTGACTTTAACCATTGACCATGATGACATAACCGTTAAATTTGCTGATGTTAGCATGATGACGTCAGTGTTCACTTTGTTGACATCAATGTTGTCTTTGCTAATGTCAGTGTTAACCGTTGACTTTTTGGTTGACCAAACTTTAACACGGGCGTAGGGGCGTGTGGGTATGAATTTCGAGGTCAAACCGATCTTGTTCGAAAGGTTTCAACGATTTGAATCCAATGGTGGTGGTTTCAGGTTGATCGGTAGTTGTTTGATAGGTCAAATAAAGGTCTTTCTCCTCGGAAAGCGTGTTCCAGACACGTTGACCGTTCCGAGATGTGTGAGGGTTTATGATTAGGACTTGTATCGATGGTTAGTGACCTTTGAGTATGATTTGGACAGGTCCAAACGTCCTGGAGAGTATGGATTAACCCCGGAGTGGCTTACATCGAGAGTTTCAGAATGCGCAGCACGGACGGTCTGTGAGTGGATGTTTGCTTTATAAGTAATGCATGCATAAATTTTTTATATGTTTTATGAGCATGATTTGAGATGCATAGATTACATGGGATTTAAATATGATTTGTTTGACATTATTCGTAGAAAATGCGTTATTACACGTAGTTCGAGATTTCTATTTTATACGGTATTTGTCATAGGCCAAGTATTCTAAGTGCATTTTTTTAAGTGATTTTGATGGTTTCATGGAGAGGCGTAAAATCGAGGATTGAGTATTGATTTTGAACGATTTCATGGGGATGCGTGAAATCGATATTTGGGCATGAGTCCTTGTTGATTTAGACTTTGACTTAGATGATAGTCAAAAGTGGTTTTGAATGAGGAAAAACATTTTCGGATTTAGAAATATCTTTCGGGCGTATGACTCTGTTGAATTATGGTTTGACTTAGAGTATAGTCAAACATGTGATATATCAGGCTGTGACCCAGTTATGAGATTTATGAAAGATATTTTGGGCATGAGACCCAGTTGTGGATTTGATAGAATTCGAGGAATCCTCAGTTTATGAACTGTTGATAGACACTGTTTTCGAGCTTGTGACCCTATTGATAATATCTGGGCTAGTGCCCTTGTTGATGATAATATATTTTTGAGTTTAAAGACTCGGATTTTATGAGAAGGCCTCTGGTTGTGAATATGTTTCCCCGGAGAGCACCTTAAAGATATGCTCGCCTCCGAGGTACGGAGAGGTCACGATGCGGCTGCTGTCGAGCAGCCGAGAGAAGTAGCAGTCGTGGGAAGCTCGACTCATGAGTGCAGTATATGAGATCGATCGACGATATGTTCACGACAATCTAGTGATTGTCGGCCGGTGATGTGTTCACAATGACATGCTCAGGATCAAAGAAGTCCTTGAGCTTATGGGCACGCGTTGATGGGATTGGAATCGTGACTGATGATATGATATTGAGTTTACAGACTCGGATTTTGACACCATGATTTGATTTGGACTTATATCTCACATGTTTACGTTTTTGGCCTGAGATCCCACATGTTGTTGATTTGGGCTGAGACCCTATATGATTTGGTTTTGGGCTGAGACCCAACTGAGAAAATGGCTTCAATTGAGAAGCATTTTTCACTGTGTTTTGATTTGAAAAGCAATACATCTTGCTTTTGAGGAAGTATTTTAAATACTGTTTTCTGATGCATGCATGATTTTACGTGAAGGGTATGAATGCCTTTTCGATAAACTATTTTTATAAACAATTGTTTTTTTCCACTCACAAGTTTTATGGTTTTTGATACCCTTCAGGTTGATCGTGGATGCAGACTGTAGAAAAGATCGAGACATCATATGTCATCGCAAATCCTTGCGTGCTCTTGATAACCTTGAACGGGTTACAGTTTTATCCCTTATCTGGCACGTGGTGCCAGACGGAAGTAGGTACATCCCGGGATAATCCAGGGGTATTATGATGGGTCTTGTCAAAGTGGTATCAGAGCACTAGGTTGCTCTTGTGGTGTTGCGCAGGTGCCAGATGTGATGTCTCTATGATAAGAACAATCCTTCGTTAACCTGATAGTGAAGGTAGGAGTAGGAAAGTTAATAAGAAACGAACCTCGGGTAGGTTTTGATTGGCATGGTATGCCATGATTCAGTGTATTAGGCCCTGAGGAGGGCTGAGTATGACAACTTTTGAAAGTCATGGCCAATGATTGGTCAAGATGGATGTGCTGCTATGAGCAATCGAGGTCGTGGATGACCTTAGCTTGAGATTGACTGAACAAGCTACTAGGAGAGTGGTACTACTAGATCGGATCATGGAGTGGACCGATCGGTGGATTATACGGGCTGAGTAGTGGGTACATGAGGTGAGTTGCCCGTATGAGTACGAAGTCTCGATAGCAGAGTGTTTCTTGGTTGGGTCTACACGAGGTTGTGGCAGACATGGATATCGATGGACGTAGATGAGTCTTATCGACCTTGGTATGCTCATGGCCCAGTAACGATTGTGACGATGAGGATTCGTTAGTCGTGTCGGCAACTCGACACGTTGTCGAGAAATGAAGTTCCTACATTTGGTGCAGATGTATGTGATTGTTGCTCCGGACGAGCAAGGATTTTAGGTTTTAGCCCGGGTGGCACTGTGTGCGACCATGATAGGAGATGTTAAGCTTTGGGCGCTGATGATTGCGTCTAGATCCCACATCATATAACGACCTATCCCAAACCTACGAGATTAATTATGAATTAATCGGTATTAATCGAGGATTAGTATACGATCATGGTGAAATGATGATTTTGCCCCTCAAAGAGGGTAAAAAGTTGACTTTTGACTCAAGATGTCAATGGCACGTGGACTGAGGTCTATTACGTAGATCGAAACGATACGATTCCGTAGAAAGGTGGCACATCAAAGTTGGACATCGTATGAGAAAGTTACGGGTCTGAAACGAATCATGGTAGGATTACAAAATTTACGAGGCAGGTTCACTTTTGTTTGTAGTGGGCCTAAAATATCTGTTTTAGGGACAAATGGAAGAGTGACAAATGTCACCCATCCACTGATCCTCATTTCTCATTCATGCATCTCATTCCCTTCCCATTTCCCATTCACCCGAAACCCAAACCCCATTTCCCCTCCCCTTGTTCTGGTTTAAGGGTCACAGAGAGACAGAGAGTGAGAGAGAGGAATGGAGGGACGGAGGATGGCAGTGGTGAGAGGCTGGACCTCCATGGACAGCTGAGGAAACCAGGTAAATTGCGAAACCCGTTTGGGCCATTTTGAGAGTTATGATTATGGGTCGTTAGGAATCTTTTCTGATGCTTTTTGTGTGTTTTTGGTGTTTGTACGAGTACTGTGAGATTGCAATGGATCGAAATGGACCGCGGGACAGCCCTAGACGATGGTTCGAAGAACAACCATGGAAGATTGATCTCGACAGGTTAGTTTCAGTCCTTGTTTTCATGTTTTGAAGTTAGTGATTTGTTCCTGGGTTAGAGATGATTAGAATGGTGAAAGAATGGTGGAAAAATAAACTGAAATGAGGGAGAACAGATCAGGTCAGGGTCACGGGTCGAATGACCCGGTTGCAGAAAAACGGGTCGAATAACCCGGTTGTAGAAAAACAGGTCGACCCGAAAGAGGTTGACAATGATGATGTGGCAAGCCACTTCATCATCTGTCAGAACCTATCAGTCCACGTGGAACATCAGATGATGCCATATGGCAAGCTGTCAGACATAGTCAGCTTACCAGACCACCTGGACCAATCAGGTGGTGCCACGTGGCAGGGTGTCAGGACCTATCAAGCTTATGTGGTAGCTGACGTGGGAGGTCTAGTCATCATTGTCAGAACACGTGGACCAATAGGGTGGTGCCACATGGCAGTGTGTCATAGGTGTCAAGGACACGTGACATGACACATAAACCAATCAGAGAATGACACATGGCAGGTGTCAGACCTGTTAGGTTGACGCCAGCCGTTGACCAGCGCGTGTGGACTTTGACTGGCCTGTGAGGGTGCGTGGGCATGAATTTTGAGGTGAAACTGGTCATGATCGAAAGATTTCGACGATCTGAATCCAATGGTAGTGGTTTCAGGTCGATTGGAGGTCATTTTATAGGTCAATTGGAGGTTTTAAGCCTCAAGAAGCTTGTTCGAGGACATGTTTACTGTTCTGAGAGTTTTGACGGTTTATGATTTAGACTTGTATAGGTCCATAGTAACGTTGGATGCAATTTGGACAGGACCGGACGTCCTGGAGACTGTGGATAAGCTTCGGATTGACTTACGGCGCAGTTTTGTAGCGAGCAACGTAGACCGTGTGTGAGTGGACTTCGATTTATAAATGATGCATGCATATATGTTTTAATGTTTTATAAATATGATTTGAAATTCAATGTTTCATATGGATGGATTGATGAAATGCATAAATATTTTGTATGCTGGTTGATTATTGATTTTGAACAATTTTATGGAATTTTGTGAAAATGGATTTTGGGCATGAAAATCAATTGGATTATAGTTTTGACTGGGATTATAATCAAATGTTTTATGAAACTATGTTTCGGGCTTGTGACCCTATTAAAATGATGTGTTAGGCTTGTGACCCTATTAAGATGACATTCCAAGTTTGTGACCATGTTGAGAGTCAGTTTTGGGCAGAGATCCCACGAGAAACACATCATTTGATTGTGAAATGAGAACTGGACACTAATTTTTTTAGTTTTGTGGAAACCATGTTTTGGGACGAGACTTTGTGCAAAAATAACTGTTTTGATTTGAGAAACAATAGGTTTGAAATATGTTTCCACTGTTTTTATCATGACCATTTTCCGCAAGGATGAGAGGGCTTCCAGTTGTGAATATGTTTTCCCGGAGAGAACCCTGGAGATACCGCTCGCCTCCGAGATGGGATGTGTTCGCCTGGAGAAGTCACGAATCACTGCCTGTTGTCATGCAGCCGAGGGAGGCTCGACTGAGGAGTACTGGTATTATATGGAGATCAATCGGTGATGCATTCACGACGATCTGGAACGGCGGCCGGTGATGTGTTCACGGCGACGTGCTCAGATCTGAACGGTTCTGGAGCTAATTTGCACGCGTTACTTTGGATATCGTGTCTGATATAATGATACGATGATGTGACGGTCTGAGAGCGATGTCGGATATGAGAATGGATTTCGAGGTTTTCGACTTATTGATTGTGTCCAGATGTTATTTTTTATTACGTGTTGTTTTTACGATAAAAGTACTTGTTTTCCATATGTACTGTTTTATTAGAACGTACTATTTTAAATTGATATGCATGCATGCTTTCGAAAACGGAGTGTGAAAAGGTATATTAGGAAAATGGTTTTAATAAATGCTTATTTTTGTCCACTCATACATTTTGTTGTTTTTGGCACCCTACAGGTTGATCAAGAATGCAGGCTGTAGTTGAGACAGAGACATCACATCCCCGCTGCACACTCTGAAAATCAATGCGCCTTCTGGATAACCCCGAGAGGGTTACAGACTTATCCCTTTTCTGACACGCGGTGTTAGATGGGAGCAGGCACATCTCACAATAATCTAGGGGGATTGATATGGGTCTTGTCACATCATCTCCACCGGTAGGATTGAGATGACTGAGATGAGTTGGATGGAATCCAACAACAATCAAGATGAATAGATGGAATTCAACAGTGGTCGGATGGTTCCGATTGATGCT
Source organism: Prinsepia uniflora (assembly GCA_032719365.1). Classification (NCBI taxonomy): domain Eukaryota; kingdom Viridiplantae; phylum Streptophyta; class Magnoliopsida; order Rosales; family Rosaceae; genus Prinsepia; species Prinsepia uniflora. Next base: position 14,465,829 of record CM064862.1, on the reverse strand, counting down.
GAGTGCGACTAGATGCTATCTTGCTAGGGAACTTAGACGTGTAGCAGACATGCGAGATACGGTGAGAGCTGAGCGGGAGATGGAGTGGATCCTGAGCAGCTCATTGAGAGACACGGGCTATGCCTAAATAGGAAACAGGTATTTTGTCTTACCTTGGCAAGTGTGCACGAGTGTGGTGTGCAAGACTTGATCCCATAGAGTTGGGGCATGCGAGCTAGTACTTTGACCAGTACTATGATGAGTGTAGTTGGCAAACCGAGATTATCCGGTTAGATAAGATGGTAAGACAGATTGGGTTCCAAGGCACATGGATTGATGTCCGAGTGATTTGCGACTTGGAGATACTGTAGGAGAACTGTTCGAGAGATGGGACACATGTTGTTGTAAGACCTGTGTCTTGGGAAGAACGATAAACAATCTCACATCGTTCGGGGAGGGAAAGGTGAAGTGTCTTATATGTGTGGACACTTATCTATCTAGCGCGAGGTCTTTTGGGAGCTCATTAGCTTTGGGTTTGGTTGGAACTCCAAAGTTAAGCGAGTTGAGACTGGTGCAATCCTAGGATGGGTGACTTATTGGAAAGTTGCACGTGAGTTCCTAGAAACAAAACTGTGAGGACTGGACCCAAAGAGGACAATATTGTGCTAGATAAGTCAGGCCGTGATAATTTGGTATTAGAGCTGGACCCCGACCGGAAGTGTGCCAGCGAGGACGCTGGGCCCCAAGGGGGTGGATTGTAAGACCCGTGTCTTGGGAAAAATGATGAATAATCCCACATCGCTCGGGGAGGGAAAGGTGAAGTGTCATATATGTGTAAGCATGTATCTATCTAGCGCGAGGCCTTTTGAGAGCTCACTGGTTATGGGTTTGGTTGGAACTCAAAAGTTAAGCGAGTTGCAGCTGGTGCAATCCTAGGATGGGTGACCTACTGAGAAGTTGCACGTGAGTTCCTAGAAAAAAAAATCGTGAGGGCTGGGCCCAAAGCGGACAATATTATGCTAGATGGGTCAGATTGTGACACAGACATAGTGGAACTTGATCTCTCGACTCCTTCTGAGCTTCAAAGGAATATCTAATTTTGGTTCGAGTCTCACCGGACATCTTAATCATGTAATGAATCCATATCCAATTCCTCGAAGTCCTCAGAGAATCACATGTGTTTAAACTAGAACATCGTCACAACATATATATAAAACTACCCTTAAATAAAATCCAAAATCCTCGAAAATTGTACTAATGGATCTACAAAGTCAAAAGGAGAAAGTGTTGGCGTACTCTGAGGGAACGTCGCACGAGCCGTCATGCGCTGGTGGATGGTCTGCGAGTTGGCTTCACGCGCCTTGATTTGCAGGCACATACGTACTTGCCTCTGGGTCAGCTCGATTTTCTTTAACAGGTACCCAGAATCGGACTTCCACATCTTCTTCAATTCTCATAAAAAAGACATGACATGACTCGTCCCTAAAAACACCTCGATAGTCACAATTGGGTGATGCTCCCGTTTGACAAGTAACCCAAACTATACGACTCGTGTCTATGGAAGAAAGGTCAGGTCGTGACAAAAACTACTGAAAGTGCCTTTAAAACTTGTCAGACAAGGGATACTCATACTCTCGGCAGCTCATGCTTCCACCTCTCTAGTAGCCTCGATTCTCGTGCAACGGCCCTAGAGGGTTTCAAAACTAAGAAAACGTGTGAGTGGACAAAACTAATATTTAAACAAACAGACGTGATTTTTCTTCCATTTTATAAAACTATGCATGCACACAAAAACCATCAAAGTCCAATTAAAACAAATACAACTCATGACTTAGAAATAATCTAAAAGAATCCACAAGTCAAAAGCAGTATTAAACTATCAAAGGCAGCAGTAAACCAACACAACAATCTGTCATATAATCACCACAACACAGTAATCACATACAGCCAACCCATCCTCGGTGCATGAATCTCAATCATCGTAGAATATCCGCACTTGTCAGGACCCGCCCCAATCCCCCCGGGATTAATGAGGGACGATCCTGATCCTGTCTGACACAGAGTGTCAGGCAAGGGAAAATTAAAATCATTAGCCCGATCGGCTTCCAGAGTACGCCAGGATCCTGTGGATGAGTGTGATGTCTCAGTCTCTATTATAGTCCGCACCAGTAATCAACTTGAAGGGCAGTGAAAACAGAAAAGACTGTGAGTGGATGAAAAGTAATAATTTGATAAAACACATTTCATAAAAGACATTTATGCTGTTCACTAAAAAACATGTATGCATAGCCAAACCATTTATCAAACCACATATGTTTAAAAGACCATATTTAGGGTCTCAGCCCCAAGTTCCGTAAATTCAAGTCATACGCAAGGATGAAAATATCAATATCGACGGATATATCGTTAGTCAAATTTACGGATATCTCGTCTCAAATATCGATATCGATATCGTTTACGGTCAACAAAAATGATGAAAATTCTATCTAAAAGTTGGAAATTTGGAATGAAACTTTGAGGAAAACTTAAGTACCCAATTATGGTTATATAGGACTAATAAAAACTATAAAATGACTATGATATAATAAATATATAATGAATAATATAATACAATAGGGTTCTGCTGATGACTAATAATAAAAAAATTTAAACATAAACATAAACTGAAGTGAATTACTATAATTGAATGTTAGTATAATTAAAAACATAACAATAAGCATAAAAAAATTAAATAGAAGAAAAATTATAAAATAAATAAATATATGTAAAATTGAAAAAAAAAAAACATGATGAAAAAGTCAATTTTTGTTTAAAAGTTGGAAAGAATTGATATATTTAAAATTGAAAAATAAAAGACAAATAAAATTGAAGAAAATAAAGAAAAAACGAAAAGAAAAAAAAAATTCGCAACTTGCAGCACCTAGGGTCGAACCCAGGTTGCTAGCAATTTAATAAAGGCCCAGAACAGCCCACAACCAACTGAGCTAACAGGCTCAGTTTGATAATATAGTAACCCACTAATATATAAACTATATTAATTAACTTAAAACCAGTCATCTCCTACCTCGTGCGGGTTTGAGATTCGGGTTTTTTGACCCGCGCGACATGACCCGACTGAAACTCTATGGTTTTACGTCCGATTTTCATGAAATTTAGCCCTATCTCGATCATTTTTATGAAATAAGGAGATCGGTGGTCTTAAAACAAGGACAAATGTCGATATTTCGCTCAATTTCTTTCCCCCCTCTTACATGCCGCCGACCAATATTTCCGATATATCGACCGATATATCGGCGATATTGCCGACATTTTCATCAATGGTCATACGGGCCCCTTCCAAAACCATTTACAGAAATCCATTTTCATAACAAACATATGTGAGATCTCAGCCCAAATCCATTTATCATCATAAAACACAATTTCGCAAATCCAAGAAATCATGTTTATCAATATTTCATATAACCAATCTTGTCACGGTATTTAGAGCTACGTGCGTGCTACCCGGGGTCTCGAATCTCAAGTCCCCCCAGGGTCCACCCAGGTCAATGTCCATAGATCAATGTCCCCCCTGGGGGTTATAATCCATAATAGCCTTCCTTAGAGTAAGGAATCCAACGGGGGCGACTCCACTTAGTCAGTGCTCTGTGACTACTCCGGGGTCCACTCAGGCCAACGACCCTCCCTGGAGGAGACAATCCATATATATAAGGATGGTATATGAAAAACCATTTTGAAATCATTCTTAAAACTTTTCAAAGGTTCATGCCCGGTCTCCATAAACCTTCATGAACCAGAAATCCATTTATGGGTCCCCGACCCGAAATCACAATTCGTAAACTATAACTGGGCCGTAAGCCCGGATTCATAAATCAACTGGGCCTCCGGCCCGATTCGTAACCCAAATGGGCCTCATGCCCGATTTCGTAAACTAAATGGGCCTTGTGCCCGATTTCCTAAACTAAATGGGCCTCGTGCCCGATTTTGTAAACTAAATGGACCTCGTGCCCGATACGTAAGTGAATTGGGCCTCGAGCCCGATTCGCAAACCAACTGAGCCTCGAGCCCAATACGTAACCAACTGGGCCTTCGGCCCGATGCCTTGTTAAATCAAAAGGACATCAAGTCCGGAAGTTCATAAATCAAATGGGTCTCGTGCCCAATTCATATATTTTCAAATCCGAAATCAGTTCACGAACCAATTAGGCCCCTAGCCCGATAACGTGACTAAAAGGGACTTCGAGTCCGAGGGTTTCCAAAACAAATGGATCTCGAACCCGAGTTTACCTTTTCAAATCCAAAACCATTTCATTAAACCATAAACACGTATATTCAGTGAAAAATCGTAAATCTTGATTTACGTGCAAGCACGTAAATCTCCTCGAAATGCGTGAAACCATGTAATTCACCAATATCCAAATCAGCATCATAGAATCATATCCATAAAACATATAAAATATTTATGCATGCATCACAGTTTAGAAATCAAGGTCCACTCATAGGCCGTCCTAAGCTACCGCCTCGATTTGTGTGTTGTAAGCCTCCACTGGCTAATCACCGTCACCGGAACTCCCAAAGCTATACAAATCAATCTAGAGGGTTACTAATTTCCTGAATTTTTCACTATTTTTAAACTCGATCCTAAACCTTCTGATGTCCCGAACAATATCGAGACGGTGTCCGATCGACACGAAACCAGTCCCAAAATGTTCGTTACATCGAATAGATTAAAATTCATGTTGAAGTCATCCCCAAATTATCCTCCACGAGCCACCACGCGCCTCCGCAAGCGGCTGCGCGTGAAACCTACGCTCGGTGAACAGTTCATCGTCTTCCTTGCACTGGGCCCAGTTCACTGGTTCAGACCGGTTCGATCGAACCAGTGAGCCTACTCGGCCAGTTCTCACTGTTTTCTCAACCGTTTCCTCCCAGTTTCAACCTAGGTCCTCGTTTCATTCCCCCAATCGATCTAAAGCTTCAGAATCGTGAAATAGGGTCGAGATCATACCTATGATCGAAGGGACAGTACGCCCAAGTTCCCTCCGTCGATTGCTCCCAGCTCCGGCCACCATTCGTTACGATTTTGAGCTCCCTGAGCTCGTCTCACCTCCACAAACAACGTCCAAGCCACCAAAATGATCGACACCCCTTGGAACTCGATCCACCATTTTTGACTCGAAAACAGAACTCACGGTTTTCGGCCGTCATCGACCACTTCCGGCCATGATTCCAATCCTAATTGACTCCTACGATCACCAGAAAACCCTTCCTAATGTTAAAATCAACTAAAACTCCTTAAAACTCACTTTCAAATTTTCAAACCACATACCTCGCGGTTTCCGATTTTCCTCCGCCGTGGCCACCAATGTGGCTCATCGTCCAAGTCCACTAGTCAATCACCTTCTCTCAGTCCTCATAGTTGATCACACAAGATGGATAATAGTGGTGAGGTGCTAACTGTGGTGTTTATCTCTCGGTTTTCAGAAGAACAAAATTAAGAAGATGACTAAGTGCACGGGTTTGGAAAGGGGGGGGGGGGGAGAAGGTGAGGTTTGTTGTGATGATCAGGTGAGTGAACGGTGAGGACGAGGGGTGTGAGGAAGATGGATGGCTGAGATTGAAAGGAAGTCAGTGAAGATATTATAAAATAATCCAAAACTTAATATTTTAATACTAAACCCACCAATCACATTTTAGATCCACAAATTAGGGTTAATGACCAATGGGATGAGTAACACTTGTCACTCATCCATGGGTCCCACTTAAATATCTGCCCAATCAGATATTTCCACATCATCCCCACCTCATAATGCGTGCATAGTGCAATCGAACTTCCCGTGACCATAACTTTTCCATCCGATGTCCGATTTCGGTATGCCGCCTGTCTACGGATTCGTATCGACCTAATCTACGTAATGGTCCTCGACCCTCGGCCATCGAACCTCTCGAGTAAAAAGTCAACATTTTACCCATGACCAGGGGCAAAATGGTCATTTTGCATCGTTCGTTCAATTTCGCCCAAATAATCACCGATTAACTTCACTAATCCTTCATTAGTCACTAATTTAATCCCGGAATTCAGGACGGGTCGTTACAACACTACCACTAGGCCAAACCACTCGGGAAAATAGAGTCCATCTCTGGACGTCCGAGTATGGACCGACCCAAGAAAATAGAGCCCTCGTCTATACGTTTGAGACTAATCAACCGCTCAGGAAAACAGAGCCTAAATCTAGTCAATCGTAACCGCATCCCGATGAGGGTTATCTATAACACCACAATTCCCACATATATCCATAAATCACATCACAGATATCGAGAAAACACACGTTTATAACTCATGTCAATTTCAAAACCCAAAACTATGTCTTGAAATCTGGGCCAAAGCCCAAATCACAAGTTATGTCAAACCTCGTAAAACATTCCATCAACATAATCCATAACATCGTCAAAAATTGTATACAAAATAACCATCAGTAAAATATCACCAAAATCATGTAGAAAATTCATGTCGATTCTAAAACCAATTTATAAACTCAGAACACGATATATGTAACTTCCTCGTAAAACGTCTATTTTAAATAATTCCTAAATTCACCAAAGATCACATAAAAGTCATAACCACTCAAGCATCACCAAAACCACATAGAAATGTATTAGAAACATGAAAATATGCATGCATAAGTTTTGGGAAAAGTAGCCATGAACAGTGAACAGTAGCCTTGAACAGTTATCTCCTTCGCCCGTTTACCTGGTAAACGGGTCTAGCTAGCCCGCGATGCAACCCGACTGGGTTTCTGCCAATTCGACATTATTTTCTTCAATTCAATCGTCCATTTACATCATTAGAAACTTAATTTAGGTTCTGTAACTCGAATTACATCAAACATTACCTGAATCACATTGAACTGAACTTGATTCCACGAAGAACAACCGTACACTGTGCTTTCATGGAACTCCCTCATTTGCCATCGTTTTCCTGCAATTGATGCATCAAGAAGCATCGTGGAATCATAAGGAACACATTTCCAAGATCAATTTCACCGTCCCATGGCCTCAAATCCACGACTCAAGATCGAAAATCCAGTTTCCTCCCTCGTTCTGTTCTAAGTCAAAACACCTCGAATTGCCTTCGTTCTTGATCCAGTTCGACTCGTCTCACTCCCAGGGAGCTAAAGGAATCATCAATTTCATTCAAAAACAGCTAGGAAATCGAAATCGATTTTGAAGCCCTTTAATGGTTTTTCGGGTTTCCTCTCGGGTTCACAGTATTCCTCCCCGTTTTCTCTCCTATTTTCCTTTCGTTTTTCACTCAAAATTCCCTTTGAATCTCCCTGTGTTCTCTGGTTTCCTTCTTGATCAATCTAAGTTAGTAATTTAAACAAGGTTAGGAGGTTGTTCTTGTCCGTATTAGGCATTCAAACATGCCACTAATCAATCTTAACAATTGCCAAATGTCAATTGAGACTTAACCCTTATCCCAATTGGCTGAATCAGCCATGTTAAACTATTTAAAATCCTATGTGGCACCGTTTAGGGCTTTAACGACCCAAATTACCATTTTACCCTTCATGTGACAATTTACCGTTCTGCCCTGAACTTTCCAGACCCATAACTTTTTCGTTCGGACTCCGATTCACGCATGCCGCCTGTCTATGGATTCAGCGTCCCGAGACCTATCCAACGGTGCTCCCGGAAAGTCCAAACAAGGTCCCGATCAAAAAGTCAATTTTCGGCCCCTTTCACTAACTTCCGCACGTCATAACTTTCTCCTCGAATGTCGAAATTGGGCGTGCCACCTGTCTATGAACTCGTGACGTCCCGAACTACGTCACGGTCATCGGTCAAAGTCCGTTTGACCTCTCAAATTAAAAGTCAACTTTTTGCCTAATTCCAGGGGCAAAATCGTCTTTTTCCTCAAATTTTCCAACTTTTCATGTTTCGAATTTCCGGGGCGTCACATCACGCGCTCCCACGAGCCACCAGAAGCAGTTACGTGTGGTGTCCACGCGCCAGCTACAGGGTCATCCCTAACTTGGAATAAGGTTGATCTGTTTTCCTGCGTTTTCTACCCGACCCGCAAGGCTGAACTGATTAGAACTCAGCCATTTCTGATCCAAAATCTACGTTCTAATAATCGATTTTCATCTTCTTGATCTAAGGAATAGTTATATGTTGTCCAAATGAGGAAAAAACTTACTTAATTTTTCTGTTTCATGCTCCAAAGTTTCGGTCATGGTTCCAGCATCTTTCCTACAACTCTTCCTACCTAAAACTTCCTCGTTTATGTTCCAATTTGATCTTAAGGACTCCACCAACGTCCTAGTATCTTCAGTTTGGCGCCATGAGGCCTCAAAATCATCTCACGAGCCATAGCAAAAAACTTGGCTTACAGGTTTAGAATCAGGTTTCACCTCAGCCATCATCATTCACGTCCTCACTTCCTTTCTTCTTTTCCTTTTTCTTTCTCTCGTCTCTTCCTTATCTTTCCCAGGTTCTCTCCCTTTTTTTTTTCTCTCTCAGGTCACCACCCTTCATGGATTCATCCATGCTCCACTGAAGCCCTCAAAACTAGCACATCTACATATATATTTAGGAACAAGTCGGTGGAATTTGAGGAGGGAGAAGTCCAAAATTTCTTGGACAAATGACTTCACCCAAAAGATCTTTCAAGCAGAAAGACCAAAATACTTTTTAAGCAAATGTACCAAAGTACCCTTAATCATTTTTAACCCGTATCGCAACCATTCGACTTCCAATTTTAGCGTACCGCCTGCCTATAGGCTCAAGACACTAAGACCTTTGTAATGATCTTTTTAGAACGTCCAGTAGATACCCGAGGTAAAAAAGTTAACATTTACCAGTTCAAGGGAAAAATCGTCATTTCCATAAAGTTTCCCATATTTATTTTCCTTGAATTTTTGGGTTGTTAAAAGACAAGTCCCAGTAATCGAACTTTATCTACTCGATTTCAGGAATCTATATATGACATTAGATTCGGATAATATTATCTGGGTTGAATAGAAACTAACCTCAAAGTTCTAGTATTTCATGTTCCATCTTCTCCGTCGTCCATGGTATGCCTCTCACCTGAGGACACGGTCAATCGACTCGAAAAGAACGTAAGGTTATGATTTTGTCCTTCAGTTGAGTCGAAATGGCCTTAGTATAGGCTGAGGAAGTATGTTAATACTTTTTGGTACTCCTCCAACGAAATGGAAGTTCCTATAAACCCTTCCTCTATTCCTATTCCTAGAGAGTTATGGTTATCAACACAAGCCTTCCTCTTTCTTCCCTACACTCACCAACAGGCAGAGACTAGGAAAACCCCCCCTCCCCCCAACCCCGAGGATCTAGAGGTGACAAGTGTCACCACCCAAACATATAGCTAACCCCAAGGTGCTGAATCACCACATATGTAAAAGGACTAAAATACCTCTGCCCTAAAATTACCAAGATGCCCTTGAGTGTTCAGACCCGTAATTCCTCCATACGATCTCCATTTTTTGTGTGCCATCTATCTATGAACTCGTGAGTTCGACACGCACGCATCGGTTCAATCGAAAATTTTAAAAATTTCCCAATTTAAAATTCACCTTCGGACCCTAGACCCTTAATATGGATAAGGGTATATACGTCCTTTATTCAAATTAATTTACGAAATTGCCCCATGTTTTTGGGATGGATGATTACAACAATGGTTTGAAGACCACGATGGAGGGATTGCACAATAGCATTAGGGAAATGGGAAAGTCACACCTCATTACCCAACACCTGTTCCAGATTCTGTTTAATTAATAACCCACGAAACTAGAGACTACACCAAGTAAGATGCTTTACTAGTGTATCCCAAATCATTAAGACTCGCATCCCGCAGACAAACGTTGAAATCAAAGATGGCACTAAGTTGAAATCAAAGATGGCACTAACACGCCCATCGATGATGCTACCAGTACTATAATTAAGGTATTTGGTGATGTTGAAATCACCCAACACTGCCCAAGGCACCTTTTCTGCAAGAGTAGCAAATGAAATCAGACTATCCCAAGGCCCTTTTTGGTTAGAATCAACATGAGAACCATAAACCATAGGAAAAAAACTCAAACCACAGTGCTCAAAATCTAGAAACTACAACTTACCATCTGATCAGTGACATTCAACACAGACACCATAATCACATTAGGATCATATCCTAACCAAATCCTCCTGTTATAGTGATGAGGGTAGTTATTGTAGAAATTCCAATTTTTAGGAAAATAAACGAAGAAAAGGAAATAGGAAGAAAAATAGTAGCAACGAGTGGGAAAAAATTAGAAAAATAAAATAAAAAGCAAATACTACTTATACTAGTTTTTTTTTTTTAATTTTCATCTGTACATGAACTCTATAACATCTTTTATCCACTTTCTATTTATTAATTTTTAAACTTTAATTTCAAAAAATAAAGCAATGATCAAATGCAATTAAAAGTTATTTCAATATTAGTGCATGATATGTGAAGTGTTGATACAGAAATCGTCCGGCTCCGTGAAGTTCTTTCTCAATCCCTACACACAAGAACGAAAATCAAACGGGGTTATGGTTGAATCCCAGGGAGGTGGTGGTTCAACCAAAAACGCTTTGATACTTAAGTTAGCTTCGAAAGAGAAATCTCAAGAGCTTAAGTAGCGTTGAATCGAATTACCTTTATTGAGAAATGTGTACCCCATATGTAGGGGTGAGTGAGATATTCAATTTCCATAGTTTCGATGTGGGACAAATGCTCCTTGATTTGCGTGCTGACACATGTTACACAAATCGAGGGTGAGAGGCTTCCACGTGTCATCCCAGTTTGGGCTCAATGTTTGGGCTATGTAAGCATTGTGCGCTTGAGCCATGTTTGGTGCTTGGGCTTTAACTATTATTTTCAGGGGCAATTTGGTTATTTCGGGAATTATGGGCCACGTGGTAGCTCCACATTCTTCCGGTGATTTATGGTTCCAAAAATACCCCCACATTGCTTAGGAATTTAGGGAATCCTAAGGGATGTAATTTGTATTGTGGTTACGATAAATTATATATCGGAGTAGGACTCCACTTGATCTTCAATTTCGTTGTACCTCTATCTAGGAGTCTCTAATGTCACAGTATGCTACACGCTTGTCCGAGAGACTTTTGAATATTTCTTTAATTGTTGGGCTTTACATTTTTTTCACATTTGGAGAGCTGTATGAGTCCAATTGCAATGATTCAAGCGGTGGTGCGCTCTACTCTTCGAGACGAGCATTTCAAGATGTACAAAGGCATACTTCTGTTGTAGTCTTAAAGACCTCACTTTGTGGAGTACCATCTGGTGGCATGTCCGGGTCTTGTTAGAGCTTCTGATTTCAAGAGATGACGGACTTGACATCAAGACGCTCCTCCGTTTGACATGCTTGTAGTGCTTTGTGGATGAAGGAACTTAGCGTATCGACGCACTTTTCATCTTTAAGTGCGAGCGGAGCCAACATCAAGGCCTTCTGTCAGGACCCACCCCGGTTTTACCCCGAAACCCGAGGTAAATCCTGCTCCCGTCTGACTCCCCAACACAACACTAAGGTAAAACTCACTCGAAACCACCAAAATACTCAGTCAGACGCAGGAGAACTATACAATACATCCCAAAATTTAAAAGTTTTACAGAGCATAGTACCACAGTACAAAAGAAAGAAAACCGAAAAAAAACTAAATACACGCACACGGAAAAGTTTAAAACACTTCGGGATCCCTTCCGCAACTTCTATGCCTCAGACGCTGCCTCGACGCCGAAACCCCGCTCTAGCTCCACGAACTGGAGGGCAATTGAAAACAGAAGGTGTGAGTGGACCAGAATAAAATAAAAGTTTCCAAAACCATTTTATAAGTAAACCGGGTTTTAGCCCTCCGTTTTGAAACCACATGCATAACCCAGTTCCTGAAACAGTTATAAACCAATCGCCATAAAACATCATAAGAAACAGAAACACTGTAAGAACAGTTATAGAATCATATCATAAGCATCATAAAACCGTAACGTAAAACATAAAGTTCAACCAATCATTTCCGATCAAACCTGCTGGACCTATCCGAGTCTTTAAACTCAATCCAGGCCTCATAATATCCGAGTCTTTAAACTCCCGAGTCTTTAAACTCAACAGGCCTACGGGGGAAATATCAATATATCCGAGTCTTTAAACTCCCGAGTCTTTAAACTCAATCCGGGTCTTTAAACCCAATCCGGGCCCGTCCCACGTCAAATCAATATCCGGGTCTTTAAACCCAATAACCAGATCCAGCAAATCCAATCCAAAACCATTTGAAAACCATTTCCATTCCATATCCAAACTCGAATCCGAAATCACTGGTCTGATGCCCTTCCAGCATCCAAAACCGTTATTCCGAACCCAAATCCGAAAATCCACTTTTCAACTTTAAAACCAAATTCCGCTTTCCGAAATCCGATTCTAAAACTGAAAACCTTGATCATCGAAATCATGTTCCAAAATCCCTTAACAAATACTAAAAACCATTTATCATTTGAAAATCCCAAAACCATAACATCATAATTAGAAATCAAGTCTTTCTCGTAAAACGTGTCAAATACGTTATTTCTCGAAAACGTGCAATTAAGTCAAACAGTTATAGCATATTCAAATGACCATGAAATCACATATAAAACCATAAAACAAGTAATTAAAAGCAGTTATGCATGCTCAGTTATAGAGAAGGGGTCCACTCAAGGTACCGAGCCCTCAATCGCGTCCTGAACGTCTCGTACGTTCCTCAGCTTCCTCGGGAACTCTCGATCCTGTCAACAACCACCAAAATACGTCACTAACACATCTACGAAGGTCCACCTAATTTCCCTCAAAAAATCCCCGGGTCCTAACCGGAACGAATCGGAACCCTAAGCCTTCACCCTCGCGAAACTATTTCGATTCGACGTCCGATTAACCTGAAACCAACGCCAAAAGACTCGTCACAACACCTAGACCAAAAACCATGTTAACAAATTCCCCTGCCGCCACCGCACGCGCCCCCACGCGTCACCCAAAGTGGCTGCGCGTGGCCCTCACGCGCCAGCTACAGTGCATCTTCAACCTCGAGCAGACCTGGTTCAGCACAGTTCCTGCACATCGAATCGGCGTCAGCGGTTCTCCGTCGTACCTGCATTAAAACTGCTCCTCTCTTCACCCACAGCATCGTCCAGTTCTTAGCTATCCATCCCCCTTACTCAACCACCTCGACACAGCTTCTAACTCATCGTCCCTAACTCGAAACCAGACCCGTTCAGTCCCCTGTTTCCTTCTCCGGCCACCCAGGTCACCCCCCATCACGGTGGGAGTCTCAACCTCTGCCTAAGACCATCCTAAACCTCACCCAACTCACCAAGACCGTCGACTCACTCCCTAAGTCCATGACTTTCAACCTGAGCAAAACGGAAAAACAGAGTACATCTGTATGCTCCGTCGTGCCAACCTCCACCGTGCACTCCCCGTCACGGCTGCCCCACCAGAAGACTCCTAGGACTCCACTGAACTCCCTTGACCTCACGGAACTCCTCGATTCAACCCCTAAACCTACGACTTAGCTCCTAAACCCAAACGACAAAACAGAGCAAAGAAACGAGGATGAGGAATTACCTGTCCTCCTGTCGCCGTCGTGAGCTCAGCCGTGAGGTAGTAGTTCCTCCCGTCCTCCTCCGTCCTCTGGACACTTACACTGGCCTCGATTGGTTGATCACGGCCACAACACCCCCCACAAACACTCACGTCCTCCCTGTTTTTCTCTGATTTCCCGTGGCTCTCAACTCACACACAAACCATCACCGCACCTCCAAACCTCCTCATTGTCTTCCTCTCAAACTCTAAGTCACTCCTCACTCACCAGAACACACCAACCCTCACCATCGTCTCTCAATTTCTCTCAACTCTCTCCCTCTGTTTCTGTCTGGTTCGAAGAACAAACACACATACACGGTTACACATTTGAACACACACCGTGCACGGCCTAGAAGCCACTACACACACTGCACGTGTCACCATCCCATGGTCCCTTTCCAAAAATATCTCCATCTCACTGTACACTTGTCCTGATCTGGTTGCACACTGCCCAAACGACCAAAAGACCAAAAGACCAAAATACCCTTCCTTTTAAGTCAAATTTACCATTGTGCCACTACCTTTCTAGACCCGTAACTCACACATCATAAGTCTGATGCATATGTGCCGCCTGTCATTGAACTCAGGATGACGAGATCTATCTAACGATCCTAGGTCAACGTGTCAAAACCCGTTCGTAACAAAAGTCAACTCTTCCCCCTAGTTTAACCAAATTACGGTTATGCCCTCAACCTTCCGAACATCATAACTTCCTCCTCGGATGTCGGAATCGGGCGTGCCACCTGCCTATGGATTCGTGACGTCCTAACCTACGTCCTGGTCACCGGTCAAAGTCCATCGGACCACCCGAACTAAAAGTCCACTTTTTGCCCGGACTAGGGGCAAAATCGTCATTCTAGGCTAATGACCTTATTGGGACCAACTAACCCCCGATTAAGCTCACTAATCCCATCTTAATCACTGTCTTAACCTTAATTTTTGGGACGGGTCGTTACACCTTCAACAGGGGAAATGCAGCAAAATGCAATGCGAGGTGTAGTAGAGTGCAAGGCGAGGTGCAATAGAGTGCAAGATGAGGTGCAGCAGAGTGCAAGATGAGGTGCAGCAGGGTGCAAGACGAGGTGTAGCAGGGTGCAAGACGAGGTGCAGTAGAGTGCAAGACGAGGTTCAGCAGAGTGCAAGACGATGTGCAGTAGAGTGCAAGGCGATGTGCACCAAAGTGCAAGACTATGTGCACCAGAGTGCAAGGCGAGGTGCAGTAGAGTGCAAGATAAGGTGTAGTAGGGTGCAAGAAGAGGTGCAGCAGAGTGCAAGGCGATGTGCGCCAGATTGCAAGGCGAGGTGCAGCAGAGTTCCAGGCGAGGTGCAGCAGAGTGCAAGGCGAGACATGCTGCAAGTGCGAGGTGATGAGTCCCATTACTTGGAGTGCGATGTGTCACAACCCAGTATGTGGCTTGTTCTAGCTGCAAGGCAATGTGTGTTGTAACTACGAGGCGAGATACGCTTCATCTTCAAAGCAAGGCTTCCCATGACGCGAGGAGAAGTGCATGTGGTGCCATGAAGTAACTGAAGTTTTCCAAGGAGTTTCTTTGGATGACGGATGACCTTCTAGAGACTTGATCTTCAAGGCCTTTTTGAGCTCAAAATGGGGTGTAGCAAGGCTGGACATAGAATGGAGGATCGATCATGCCCCTTGCAAAGCTCAAGATGCTATACACCATCGCCTAATTGAAGGAAGAGAGCTTGGAGATTCCATCATCTAGACGCTGAAGCCAAGTGGCGTGAAGACACATGACACCAAACCATTGTTTCGTCTTGGAGTTTAAAGTCAAGCTGCTTTGTAGCCGTCGCCGAGTCAAGCAGTGGTGAAGTTGATTTTGTGAAGCCAACTAAGCCAAGTGGGCAATGTTGAGGAGGTTTCCCCCATTGTTTGAAGAAGGTCATGGACCATGTGTCACTGGAAGTCCATGATGGGATGATCGAAGGCCTCCAAGGCTTGCTCATAGGTTGATGGAGAGACTCTGAGGTCGTGCCGGTCCTGATGATGAGCTTCATGATTCTTCTTGGCTCGTAGCTTGATCTTAGCATTGAATACATGTTTGAGCATTCAATGACAGGACCCATCCCAATCCACCCGGGATTAACATGGAATATGCCCTGCTCCCGTCCAACAAGGGGTGTTAGACAAGGGATAACCAAGAATCACTGCCCAAACGGGGCATCCAGAGTGCGCAAGGATCGATGGAGGAGGTATGCAATGTCCCAGTCTCTGCTGCAATCGCATCCGTGATCAACCTGAAGGGCATTAAAACCAAAAGCTGTGAGTGGACAAAAACCAGTAAGTTCATCCAATACATTTATAAGACATTTATGCCCTCCAATAAAAACGTATGCATGCCACAAAAACCAGTAACCAAAACGTTTGCTCAACCGAGCCCTTAGGGCCTTAGCCCAAAAACCGTTAACCAAAAACCAAGTGTGGGAACTCAGCCCAAAACCGTGGAATACCACCACCATACATATACGACCATGTGGGTCACCACCCACTACCATAAATGAACATTAATTCATTAAAATCACACAATCATAAATCCACCCGGAAAGCCATTTCATTAAATCGTATTTTACCATTACCATCACCAGCATCCCTGATGCTAGACGTCCCTGACGTCATGTCTCACGGTTTCACAAGCTACGCGTGCTGCCCGGGGTCTCTCCGGGTCCATATATCTGACATCCCTGATGTCTGACGTCCCTGACGTCAATCATAGCAATCCTGCTCCTGAGTCATCATACGGTCCGGCTGCTCCGTATAATGACCCCTCGTAGGCAATGCACCGTGACTTCCCCAGTGTCCCAGACATCTGGAGGAGACCATCATATATCCTTGTGTCCAGATGGTATATGGAAAACAGTTTTATTTAATCCTTTTATCATATTATTACCATTGGGCCTTGCCCGAAATTTCCATAAAACCACATAATTCCATTTAGGGTCCTTGACCCAAAATCACAATTATTAAATATAGGGTCCCTGACCCGAAATCACATTTATTATCCAACTGGGCCTCATGCCCGATTTTATGAACCACTGGGCCCACGGCCCGATTTGTAAACCAACTGGGCCCGCAACCCGACTTATAAACCCACTGGGCCCACGGCCCGAATTCGTAAATCAACTGGGCCCCTGGCCCGATAACATAACTCAAATGGGTCTCAGCCCGATTTCATACCAACTGGGCCCCTGGCCCGATTTCATTAACCAATTGGGCCCCCGGCCCGATTCTCAAATGGACTCCAAGTCCGAAATTTCCAAAACAAGTGGGCCTCAAGCCCGAGTTCATCTTTCCAATATAAAAACCATTTTCTCATAATATTTATTTAACCACAAGCATGCAAAACCACAATAAACCGTTAATCCCGATACACGTGAAATACGGAAAACACCTCGAAATACGTGCAACATATCCAAAATCAATACTCACAAATACCATCATAGAAATCATGTATATAAACCATATAACACATTTAAGCATGCATAGGATTTATAAAACCAAAGTCCACTCACAGACCGTTTTAACCGTGTGCCTCGATACGCGTGCCACCGGCCCTCCCGGGCCACACCACTATCACCGGGACTCCCAATCCTGTCCAAATCACATTAGAGGGTCACTAACCTCATTATTAACATCCTATCAAAGTCCCGTAATTTTCCCGAATTTTTACTTATTTTTAAACTTAATTTAAAACCTTCGGACATCCCGAACACTATCGAGACGGTGTCCAATCGACACGAAACCAATCCCAAAATGTCCGTTACATCGAATAGATTAAAAGTCATGTTGGAAGTTTCCCCAAAATACCCTTCACGCGCCCCCACGCGCCAGGTCAACACTCAGGTCAACAATGATGACGTCATGCTACAGTACCGGGTTCTGAAACCGGGTCTGTAACCGGGTCGCCGTCGACCCGCGGCTTGACCCGATCACAGATCGAGTTCCAGACCACCATTTTTGATGCGGTTTGATCCTATGGACTCGTCATAATCTCCTCTACGGTTCTGTGACATCCAAACTCATTTCTAGGTGGATTAAACTACCTGAAAACTGACGGGAAAATCGGCTGAGAACTCAGGTCATCCTCTCCGGCGACTCGTCGAGATTCCGGCCGTGGTTCATGGTCCAAAATGGTCGTCTAGGTTCCTAGGACATGTCTCAAAAACAAACAAACAATTTCAACGTCAAAAACGGACGTTTCGAAACAGGGAAGTAAATCGGGTCTTCACGGTTTTTCAGACTTACCGCCGCCGTGTCGCCGCCGTGGCCCGTCCAGTCGTGGTCTGAGTCGTCCTAAGGTTCCAGTTTACCAATCCCTGCGTTTGTTCGAGCCCAGATATGAAGGTTTAGATGGTTGGACAATTTTGGGCCGATCGGGTTCCTCTCGGGTCTGGGTGGTTTCCGGCCGTGCAGGGCGGCCGTGGTGGTGGTGGCCGTCGTCTGGAGGTGGCTGGGGTCTGTCTGGAGGTGTCTGGTGTGTGAGGCTGGGCTGTGAAGTGGTGGAGTGATCGTGCAAGGAGTGAGAGTGCACGGGTTGAAAGAAATGAAAATGTGAGGGAATGTGAGTCTGATCAAATAAAGAGAGAAGGAATGAGATCTAACGGCCCAGATTCAATCTCCATATAAAATGAAGGGTGAGGATTTGAGGAGAGGAAATAATTAATTAACCTAAATGGCCAACATAGATCCCTGATTTAAGGATTGAAGGGGATGATGACATGTGTCACTCATCAAGGGTCCAGATTGGTTTGGATTAAAGTAATCAGATTTTATTATTATATTATTATTTTATTCCGAGTCTCGGTTAATCGCGTTTTACGTCCTTGACCATAACTTCGTCGTCGGATCTCCGATTTCGGCATGCCGCCTGTCGTTGGATTCGTATCGACGATACCTACGTAACGGTCCTTGGCCCTCGCCCATCGGACCTCCCGGTCAGAAAGTCAACATTTGGCCCCTAATAAGCCAAATTACCAAAATACCCCTCAACTTCCGAACACCATAACTTTCTCTACGAATGTCGGAATCGAACGTGCCACCTGTCTATGAACTCGTGACGTCCCGAACTACGTCACGGTCATCGGTCAAAGTCCATTTGACCGCCCGAACAAAAAGTCAACATTTTGCCCACGACCAGGGGCAAAACGGTCATTTTGCACATTTTGTCCGATTCCGCCCTACTAACCACCGTTCAACCTCACTAATCAAGATTAGTCACTAAACTAATCCCGGAATTCGGGACGGGTCGTTACAACCTTCCCTCCTTAATAAATTTCGTCCTCGAAATTCCAACCGATCTAATCTCAACGTACTTCCCTCCTTAATAAGTTTCGCTCTCGAAACTCGACTATCCTGATTCCACAAACACCCCGCGGAAAGTGGAATCGACCACGCAACACGTGTACACCCGTACACCAACTACTTAGACAAAACTTGTCTACACCCAAACGTACCACTGGTACTCAAGACGCAACGACTACATTCGACCCCGTCGAATGACTGAAACTACTTGTTTCGAATTTGACACCACTTGTCAAATCAACCCTCTCGTTGACGCAACAACTCGACGGTTCCTTTCCCACTCCCACTAGGAGTCAGCTGACCCCACTCAACGATCTATGTTGACACATCCTGACAATCTGTCACCACACAGTTGTTGTCAGTCGAAAACTGACACTAGACTCACTTGTGGCTACACATGCCACCAACGTACTCGACTCACCAATACCCTTACCGACATTTCACACGACCTGTGTGTAATTAAACACACCGGAATTACCATGACCCATTGCATAGTAATGTCCGATCCACAACCAATCCCATGGTATCGGAACCAATCCGACTACCAACACGTTCACCGACACACCTTGCGTATATCCGTATACCGTAACTAGACATCACAAGTCTACACGATATTGTACCTCGAACCAAGTACGAAGTACACAAATCTACCTAATAACCAGACTACAACCACCTAGGTCATAGCCGAACGCGTTCCAAAAATGGAGTACGTTTGCCCCATCCAGCATGAGACAAATCGAAACTCCACCCAACATCTAGTTCCACTTCCGAATCTGAATCCGCAACTTCGTAAGAAATCCCGGATCCAAACCCAGATATCCCATTTTAACTCATTTCCAAATCCGAATCTGAAATCATTATTCCGTAAGCTAGCATTTGGAATAACCATTCCGTACCCAAATCCGGAAATATACTTTCAAGTTCCAAAATCGAATCCTGAATCGTCACCCAGAAATTCGATTCCAAATCCCGAAATCTCGTTCACATTTACCAAGACACACCAAAAACCGAACCTATCGGTCACCTGTTCAATACACTTGATTGACTTCATAGGGAAGCCAATCCAACCTCCACACGTCTAAGGTTGACAAAATTCAACTACCTTGAAAACCTACTCACCCGAGTAGAATACCATACGGGCCCCTACTTCGAAAAGAAGTTCAACCTCGTCATTTACGACTCACGTACCATGGTAAGAGTGATATACTCTCCCCCTATCTGAATCATCAAGATCACGACCTGGATAGACACTGCGTCCCTGACAATAACGGCAAAATCCTAGATCGCCACAACGATCGGCAATCGACTCCCACAACTAGACAGATCAGTCAACGACGAGACACGTCGAGACTGCGGATTCTCACGGATTACCTTGTATCAATCCTTGTCATTCCACCTAGGAAAAACCAAGGATGATCCAAAATGATGACGTCCAAACTCATCCTACGTGGATGCAACCAAAACTCGATGCACTCACCACGCCATGTACCCCAACATCGTTTGCCACCAAGCAGAAAATGAAGAATCTCGTTTACCCAATGTCGAATACGTAGCTCCTCCCAGTGACCTCACAACACACACGACTCACCAACCAATACACGCTCAACGTACTGGTAACTACAGTCAATGTCTGCCAGGGCAGAAAACGATATGTCGACCCCAAGGACTTCGGACTACCTATCACCAAAAACAAGCACCACTCTCGTTCCCTAATCACAACGCTTCTCGAATCTAAGGTTCCAACCATGTTGGAAACAGACATGCTCCCAACAAGACGTCAAGTCTAACCACTAGACTTCCTACCTCCTCAATTCACTTGGACAACCCCGTGTCCACAATCAATCCGTTATTGTTCCGTTCGCACATCCCGACCTTTACAGGTTCAACACTCGGTTTCCCAAGTTCTCAATTACAAATTCCTACCTTTATACCACTAATGGTTTTTCCTCGTCTTTTCCAGTTTTAATCATTTCCATGTACATTTTAGGGATATTAAAAACATAAAATCGCACAAATTTTTGGAGTTGCCTACAACTCCCCCAAATCCACTAATCATCACAAAATTTCTTAAATCTTAATTATACCATTTTAATCCACTCCTTACTGGTTATCTCACCACTATTGGGACTTATCCCAACACCTCACAATCTTAACTGGATCCCATCCAGTCCATCATTCAGCCATACCAATTCCAAAGACCGAACATATGTTCATCATGACGGAGTCACACCCCAACTTGTGGCTCATCGTCAACACCATTACTGACACTAGCACCAGCGCTAGTACCAGCACCAACATACTATCAACAACACTAGTATCAGCACGAAAGTACCAACCCACAAACATTCATACTTGCACACCGTGTGCAAATACGACAACCCTGGATCTCCGTTCATACCGAACGACGATCCCGTACCTCACGACTATGGGTACCACTATTCTGACAATCCCTATCAGGAAAATGAACGTTCCCCGAACGTCCCCTGATCCCTAAGTATTATGACCACACTGATTACCCTCGATAGCCAGTCATCTCCATATGACTTCCGACTAACTGTCCTTGCTATCGAGATCCGCATCCATACCTCACACTAATACCCGATCCAACACGGGATTCCATAATTTATCTCAGAACCGTATCCGTAGATCGGATCTCATAATTCTGCCTAGACTCACCAGAGCCATCCACATGGTCATCCATGACCTCAGCCGCTCGTCGCAGCACACGTTCTCATCCACTAGTCACAATTAAGGTTTACCTTTTAACACTAGGGTTCCACAATCACACCCTATGGTTCAACCGAACCAAACAGTTTTCCGTAATATAAAACTCACAACCTGACCGACCCCGCGGTCTAGACATCGAATAGACATCAAATCCAATCCTACCATCCCATCAACGTGGGTTCCACCACTAAGGTCATCGGCCAACTCCGATGAACCAACATCCCTCACACTAGAAAACACCACAAGGGTTCACATTTTAGACCATTACTCACATGAGGTTCCCCGAACCTGGCTGCACCTAGCAGCACAACAATCCAATATCACATGACCGAACCGACGGTCCCACTATACCAGTTCACCACAATCAACCCCACTTGGGTCGAATCACATTAATGCACGGCGTATCGGGCCAATCGCACTCCATCCACTATCCAAACCCAACCACTATCTATCAGGTTGATAACGAATTGCAGCCCAATGAGACATCACACCCTCGACCTGCGCGCACAAATAGAGCAACCATGCTCTGATACCAAGTTGACAGGACCCATCCCAATCCACCCGGGATTAACATGGAATATGCCCTGCTCCCGTCCAACAAGGGGTGTTAGACAAGGGATAACCAAGAATCACTGCCCAAACGGGGCATCCAGAGTGCGCAAGGATCGATGGAGGAGGTATGCAATGTCCCAGTCTCTGCTGCAATCGCATCCGTGATCAACCTGAAGGGCATTAAAACCAAAAGCTGTGAGTGGACAAAAACCAGTAAGTTCATCCAATACATTTATAAGACATTTATGCCCTCCAATAAAAACGTATGCATGCCACAAAAACCAGTAACCAAAACGTTTGCTCAACCGAGCCCTTAGGGCCTTAGCCCAAAAACCGTTAACCAAAAACCAAGTGTGGGAACTCAGCCCAAAACCGTGGAATACCACCACCATACATATACGACCATGTGGGTCACCACCCACTACCATAAATGAACATTAATTCATTAAAATCACACAATCATAAATCCACCCGGAAAGCCATTTCATTAAATCGTATTTTACCATTACCATCACCAGCATCCTTGATGCTAGACGTCCCTGACGTCATGTCTCACGGTTTCACAAGCTACGCGTGCTGCCCGGGGTCTCTCCGGGTCCATATATCTGACATCCCTGATGTCTGACGTCCCTGACGTCAATCATAGCAATCCTGCTCCTGAGTCATCATACGGTCCGGCTGCTCCGTATAATGACCCCTCGCAGGCAATGCACCGTGACTTCCCCAGTGTCCCAGACATCTGGAGGAGACCATCATATATCCTTGTGTCCAGATGGTATATGGAAAACAGTTTTATTTAATCCTTTTATCATATTATTACCATTGGGCCTTGCCCGAAATTTCCATAAAACCACATAATTCCATTTAGGGTCCTTGACCCAAAATCACAATTATTAAATATAGGGTCCCTGACCCGAAATCACATTTATTATCCAACTGGGCCTCATGCCCGATTTTATGAACCACTGGGCCCACGGCCCGATTTGTAAACCAACTGGGCCCGCAGCCCGACTTATAAACCCACTGGGCCCACGGCCCGAATTCGTAAATCAACTGGGCCCCTGGCCCGATAACATAACTCAAATGGGTCTCAGCCCGATTTCATACCAACTGGGCCCCTGGCCCGATTTCATTAACCAATTGGGCCCCCGGCCCGATTCTCAAATGGACTCCAAGTCCGAAATTTCCAAAACAAGTGGGCCTCAAGCCCGAGTTCATCTTTCCAATATAAAAACCATTTTCTCATAATATTTATTTAACCACAAGCATGCAAAACCACAATAAACCGTTAATCCCGATACACGTGAAATACGGAAAACACCTCGAAATACGTGCAACATATCCAAAATCAATACTCACAAATACCATCATAGAAATCATGTATATAAACCATATAACACATTTAAGCATGCATAGGATTTATAAAACCAAAGTCCACTCACAGACCGTTTTAACCGTGTGCCTCGATACGCGTGCCACCGGCCCTCCCGGGCCACACCACTATCACCGGGACTCCCAATCCTGTCCAAATCACATTAGAGGGTCACTAACCTCATTATTAACATCCTATCAAAGTCCCGTAATTTTCCCGAATTTTTACTTATTTTTAAACTTAATTTAAAACCTTCGGACATCCCGAACACTATCGAGACGGTGTCCAATCGACACGAAACCAATCCCAAAATGTCCGTTACATCGAATAGATTAAAAGTCATGTTGGAAGTTTCCCCAAAATACCCTTCACGCGCCCCCACGCGCCAGGTCAACACTCAGGTCAACAATGATGACGTCATGCTACAGTACCGGGTTCTGAAACCGGGTCTGTAACCGGGTCGCCGTCGACCCGCGGCTTGACCCGATCACAGATCGAGTTCCAGACCACCATTTTTGATGCGGTTTGATCCTATGGACTCGTCATAATCTCCTCTACGGTTCTGTGACATCCAAACTCATTTCTAGGTGGATTAAACTACCTGAAAACTGACGGGAAAATCGGCTGAGAACTCAGGTCATCCTCTCCGGCGACTCGTCGAGATTCCGGCCGTGGTTCATGGTCCAAAATGGTCGTCTAGGTTCCTAGGACATGTCTCAAAAACAAACAAACAATTTCAACGTCAAAAACGGACGTTTCGAAACAGGGAAGTAAATCGGGTCTTCACGGTTTTTCAGACTTACCGCCGCCGTGTCGCCGCCGTGGCCCGTCCAGTCGTGGTCTGAGTCGTCCTAAGGTTCCAGTTTACCAATCCCTGCGTTTGTTCGAGCCCAGATATGAAGGTTTAGATGGTTGGACAATTTTGGGCCGATCGGGTTCCTCTCGGGTCTGGGTGGTTTCCGGCCGTGCAGGGCGGCCGTGGTGGTGGTGGCCGTCGTCTGGAGGTGGCTGGGGTCTGTCTGAAGGTGTCTGGTGTGTGAGGCTGGGCTGTGAAGTGGTGGAGTGATCGTGCAAGGAGTGAGAGTGCACGGGTTGAAAGAAATGAAAATGTGAGGGAATGTGAGTCTGATCAAATAAAGAGAGAAGGAATGAGATCTAACGGCCCAGATTCAATCTCCATA
The DNA here is from genome assembly GCA_032719365.1 of Prinsepia uniflora. Classification (NCBI taxonomy): domain Eukaryota; kingdom Viridiplantae; phylum Streptophyta; class Magnoliopsida; order Rosales; family Rosaceae; genus Prinsepia; species Prinsepia uniflora. The sequence goes on along the minus strand of CM064862.1, from coordinate 14,441,046 downwards.
TAAAATGAAGGGTGAGGATTTGAGGAGAGGAAATAATTAATTAACCTAAATGGCCAACATAGATCCCTGATTTAAGGATTGAAGGGGATGATGACATGTGTCACTCATCAAGGGTCCAGATTGGTTTGGATTAAAGTAATCAGATTTTATTATTATATTATTATTTTATTCCGAGTCTCGGTTAATCGCGTTTTACGTCCTTGACCATAACTTCGTCGTCGGATCTCCGATTTCGGCATGCCGCCTGTCGTTGGATTCGTATCGACGATACCTACGTAACGGTCCTTGGCCCTCGCCCATCGGACCTCCCGGTCAGAAAGTCAACATTTGGCCCCTAATAAGCCAAATTACCAAAATACCCCTCAACTTCCGAACACCATAACTTTCTCTACGAATGTCGGAATCGAACGTGCCACCTGTCTATGAACTCGTGACGTCCCGAACTACGTCACGGTCATCGGTCAAAGTCCATTTGACCGCCCGAACAAAAAGTCAACATTTTGCCCACGACCAGGGGCAAAACGGTCATTTTGCACATTTTGTCCGATTCCGCCCTACTAACCACCGTTCAACCTCACTAATCAAGATTAGTCACTAAACTAATCCCGGAATTCGGGACGGGTCGTTACAACCTTCCCTCCTTAATAAATTTCGTCCTCGAAATTCCAACCGATCTAATCTCAACGTACTTCCCTCCTTAATAAGTTTCGCTCTCGAAACTCGACTATCCTGATTCCACAAACACCCCGCGGAAAGTGGAATCGACCACGCAACACGTGTACACCCGTACACCAACTACTTAGACAAAACTTGTCTACACCCAAACGTACCACTGGTACTCAAGACGCAACGACTACATTCGACCCCGTCGAATGACTGAAACTACTTGTTTCGAATTTGACACCACTTGTCAAATCAACCCTCTCGTTGACGCAACAACTCGACGGTTCCTTTCCCACTCCCACTAGGAGTCAGCTGACCCCACTCAACGATCTATGTTGACACATCCTGACAATCTGTCACCACACAGTTGTTGTCAGTCGAAAACTGACACTAGACTCACTTGTGGCTACACATGCCACCAACGTACTCGACTCACCAATACCCTTACCGACATTTCACACGACCTGTGTGTAATTAAACACACCGGAATTACCATGACCCATTGCATAGTAATGTCCGATCCACAACCAATCCCATGGTATCGGAACCAATCCGACTACCAACACGTTCACCGACACACCTTGCGTATATCCGTATACCGTAACTAGACATCACAAGTCTACACGATATTGTACCTCGAACCAAGTACGAAGTACACAAATCTACCTAATAACCAGACTACAACCACCTAGGTCATAGCCGAACGCGTTCCAAAAATGGAGTACGTTTGCCCCATCCAGCATGAGACAAATCGAAACTCCACCCAACATCTAGTTCCACTTCCGAATCTGAATCCGCAACTTCGTAAGAAATCCCGGATCCAAACCCAGATATCCCATTTTAACTCATTTCCAAATCCGAATCTGAAATCATTATTCCGTAAGCTAGCATTTGGAATAACCATTCCGTACCCAAATCCGGAAATATACTTTCAAGTTCCAAAATCGAATCCTGAATCGTCACCCAGAAATTCGATTCCAAATCCCGAAATCTCGTTCACATTTACCAAGACACACCAAAAACCGAACCTATCGGTCACCTGTTCAATACACTTGATTGACTTCATAGGGAAGCCAATCCAACCTCCACACGTCTAAGGTTGACAAAATTCAACTACCTTGAAAACCTACTCACCCGAGTAGAATACCATACGGGCCCCTACTTCGAAAAGAAGTTCAACCTCGTCATTTACGACTCACGTACCATGGTAAGAGTGATATACTCTCCCCCTATCTGAATCATCAAGATCACGACCTGGATAGACACTGCGTCCCTGACAATAACGGCAAAATCCTAGATCGCCACAACGATCGGCAATCGACTCCCACAACTAGACAGATCAGTCAACGACGAGACACGTCGAGACTGCGGATTCTCACGGATTACCTTGTATCAATCCTTGTCATTCCACCTAGGAAAAACCAAGGATGATCCAAAATGATGACGTCCAAACTCATCCTACGTGGATGCAACCAAAACTCGATGCACTCACCACGCCATGTACCCCAACATCGTTTGCCACCAAGCAGAAAATGAAGAATCTCGTTTACCCAATGTCGAATACGTAGCTCCTCCCAGTGACCTCACAACACACACGACTCACCAACCAATACACGCTCAACGTACTGGTAACTACAGTCAATGTCTGCCAGGGCAGAAAACGATATGTCGACCCCAAGGACTTCGGACTACCTATCACCAAAAACAAGCACCACTCTCGTTCCCTAATCACAACGCTTCTCGAATCTAAGGTTCCAACCATGTTGGAAACAGACATGCTCCCAACAAGACGTCAAGTCTAACCACTAGACTTCCTACCTCCTCAATTCACTTGGACAACCCCGTGTCCACAATCAATCCGTTATTGTTCCGTTCGCACATCCCGACCTTTACAGGTTCAACACTCGGTTTCCCAAGTTCTCAATTACAAATTCCTACCTTTATACCACTAATGGTTTTTCCTCGTCTTTTCCAGTTTTAATCATTTCCATGTACATTTTAGGGATATTAAAAACATAAAATCGCACAAATTTTTGGAGTTGCCTACAACTCCCCCAAATCCACTAATCATCACAAAATTTCTTAAATCTTAATTATACCATTTTAATCCACTCCTTACTGGTTATCTCACCACTATTGGGACTTATCCCAACACCTCACAATCTTAACTGGATCCCATCCAGTCCATCATTCAGCCATACCAATTCCAAAGACCGAACATATGTTCATCATGACGGAGTCACACCCCAACTTGTGGCTCATCGTCAACACCATTACTGACACTAGCACCAGCGCTAGTACCAGCACCAACATACTATCAACAACACTAGTATCAGCACGAAAGTACCAACCCACAAACATTCATACTTGCACACCGTGTGCAAATACGACAACCCTGGATCTCCGTTCATACCGAACGACGATCCCGTACCTCACGACTATGGGTACCACTATTCTGACAATCCCTATCAGGAAAATGAACGTTCCCCGAACGTCCCCTGATCCCTAAGTATTATGACCACACTGATTACCCTCGATAGCCAGTCATCTCCATATGACTTCCGACTAACTGTCCTTGCTATCGAGATCCGCATCCATACCTCACACTAATACCCGATCCAACACGGGATTCCATAATTTATCTCAGAACCGTATCCGTAGATCGGATCTCATAATTCTGCCTAGACTCACCAGAGCCATCCACATGGTCATCCATGACCTCAGCCGCTCGTCGCAGCACACGTTCTCATCCACTAGTCACAATTAAGGTTTACCTTTTAACACTAGGGTTCCACAATCACACCCTATGGTTCAACCGAACCAAACAGTTTTCCGTAATATAAAACTCACAACCTGACCGACCCCGCGGTCTAGACATCGAATAGACATCAAATCCAATCCTACCATCCCATCAACGTGGGTTCCACCACTAAGGTCATCGGCCAACTCCGATGAACCAACATCCCTCACACTAGAAAACACCACAAGGGTTCACATTTTAGACCATTACTCACATGAGGTTCCCCGAACCTGGCTGCACCTAGCAGCACAACAATCCAATATCACATGACCGAACCGACGGTCCCACTATACCAGTTCACCACAATCAACCCCACTTGGGTCGAATCACATTAATGCACGGCGTATCGGGCCAATCGCACTCCATCCACTATCCAAACCCAACCACTATCTATCAGGTTGATAACGAATTGCAGCCCAATGAGACATCACACCCTCGACCTGCGCGCACAAATAGAGCAACCATGCTCTGATACCAAGTTGACAGGACCCATCCCAATCCACCCGGGATTAACATGGAATATGCCCTGCTCCCGTCCAACAAGGGGTGTTAGACAAGGGATAACCAAGAATCACTGCCCAAACGGGGCATCCAGAGTGCGCAAGGATCGATGGAGGAGGTATGCAATGTCCCAGTCTCTGCTGCAATCGCATCCGTGATCAACCTGAAGGGCATTAAAACCAAAAGCTGTGAGTGGACAAAAACCAGTAAGTTCATCCAATACATTTATAAGACATTTATGCCCTCCAATAAAAACGTATGCATGCCACAAAAACCAGTAACCAAAACGTTTGCTCAACCGAGCCCTTAGGGCCTTAGCCCAAAAACCGTTAACCAAAAACCAAGTGTGGGAACTCAGCCCAAAACCGTGGAATACCACCACCATACATATACGACCATGTGGGTCACCACCCACTACCATAAATGAACATTAATTCATTAAAATCACACAATCATAAATCCACCCGGAAAGCCATTTCATTAAATCGTATTTTACCATTACCATCACCAGCATCCTTGATGCTAGACGTCCCTGACGTCATGTCTCACGGTTTCACAAGCTACGCGTGCTGCCCGGGGTCTCTCCGGGTCCATATATCTGACATCCCTGATGTCTGACGTCCCTGACGTCAATCATAGCAATCCTGCTCCTGAGTCATCATACGGTCCGGCTGCTCCGTATAATGACCCCTCGCAGGCAATGCACCGTGACTTCCCCAGTGTCCCAGACATCTGGAGGAGACCATCATATATCCTTGTGTCCAGATGGTATATGGAAAACAGTTTTATTTAATCCTTTTATCATATTATTACCATTGGGCCTTGCCCGAAATTTCCATAAAACCACATAATTCCATTTAGGGTCCTTGACCCAAAATCACAATTATTAAATATAGGGTCCCTGACCCGAAATCACATTTATTATCCAACTGGGCCTCATGCCCGATTTTATGAACCACTGGGCCCACGGCCCGATTTGTAAACCAACTGGGCCCGCAGCCCGACTTATAAACCCACTGGGCCCACGGCCCGAATTCGTAAATCAACTGGGCCCCTGGCCCGATAACATAACTCAAATGGGTCTCAGCCCGATTTCATACCAACTGGGCCCCTGGCCCGATTTCATTAACCAATTGGGCCCCCGGCCCGATTCTCAAATGGACTCCAAGTCCGAAATTTCCAAAACAAGTGGGCCTCAAGCCCGAGTTCATCTTTCCAATATAAAAACCATTTTCTCATAATATTTATTTAACCACAAGCATGCAAAACCACAATAAACCGTTAATCCCGATACACGTGAAATACGGAAAACACCTCGAAATACGTGCAACATATCCAAAATCAATACTCACAAATACCATCATAGAAATCATGTATATAAACCATATAACACATTTAAGCATGCATAGGATTTATAAAACCAAAGTCCACTCACAGACCGTTTTAACCGTGTGCCTCGATACGCGTGCCACCGGCCCTCCCGGGCCACACCACTATCACCGGGACTCCCAATCCTGTCCAAATCACATTAGAGGGTCACTAACCTCATTATTAACATCCTATCAAAGTCCCGTAATTTTCCCGAATTTTTACTTATTTTTAAACTTAATTTAAAACCTTCGGACATCCCGAACACTATCGAGACGGTGTCCAATCGACACGAAACCAATCCCAAAATGTCCGTTACATCGAATAGATTAAAAGTCATGTTGGAAGTTTCCCCAAAATACCCTTCACGCGCCCCCACGCGCCAGGTCAACACTCAGGTCAACAATGATGACGTCATGCTACAGTACCGGGTTCTGAAACCGGGTCTGTAACCGGGTCGCCGTCGACCCGCGGCTTGACCCGATCACAGATCGAGTTCCAGACCACCATTTTTGATGCGGTTTGATCCTATGGACTCGTCATAATCTCCTCTACGGTTCTGTGACATCCAAACTCATTTCTAGGTGGATTAAACTACCTGAAAACTGACGGGAAAATCGGCTGAGAACTCAGGTCATCCTCTCCGGCGACTCGTCGAGATTCCGGCCGTGGTTCATGGTCCAAAATGGTCGTCTAGGTTCCTAGGACATGTCTCAAAAACAAACAAACAATTTCAACGTCAAAAACGGACGTTTCGAAACAGGGAAGTAAATCGGGTCTTCACGGTTTTTCAGACTTACCGCCGCCGTGTCGCCGCCGTGGCCCGTCCAGTCGTGGTCTGAGTCGTCCTAAGGTTCCAGTTTACCAATCCCTGCGTTTGTTCGAGCCCAGATATGAAGGTTTAGATGGTTGGACAATTTTGGGCCGATCGGGTTCCTCTCGGGTCTGGGTGGTTTCCGGCCGTGCAGGGCGGCCGTGGTGGTGGTGGCCGTCGTTTGGAGGTGGCTGGGGTCTGTCTGGAGGTGTCTGGTGTGTGAGGCTGGGCTGTGAGGTGGTGGAGTGATCGTGCAAGGAGTGAGAGTGCACGGGTTGAAAGAAATGAAAATGTGAGGGAATGTGAGTCTGATCAAATAAAGAGAGAAGGAATGAGATCTAACGGCCCAGATTCAATCTCCATATAAAATGAAGGGTGAGGATTTGAGGAGAGAAAATAATTAATTAACCTAAATGGCCAACATAGATCCCTGATTTAAGGATTGAAGGGGATGATGACATGTGTCACTCATCAAGGGTCCAGATTGGTTTGGATTAAAGTAATCAGATTTTATTATTATATTATTATTTTATTTCGAGTCTCGGTTAATCGCGTTTTACGTCCTTGACCATAACTTCGTCGTCGGATCTCCGATTTCGGCATGCCGCCTGTCGTTGGATTCGTATCGACGATACCTACGTAACGGTCCTTGGCCCTCGCCCATCGGACCTCCCGGTCAGAAAGTCAACATTTGGCCCCTAATAAGCCAAATTACCAAAATACCCCTCAACTTCCGAACACCATAACTTTCTCTACGAATGTCGGAATCGAACGTGCCACCTGTCTATGAACTCGTGACGTCCCGAACTACGTCACGGTCATCGGTCAAAGTCCATTTGACCGCCCGAACAAAAAGTCAACATTTTGCCCACGACCAGGGGCAAAACGGTCATTTTGCACATTTTGTCTGATTCCGCCCTACTAACCACCGTTCAACCTCACTAATCAAGATTAGTCACTAAACTAATCCCGGAATTCGGGACGGGTCGTTACATTCAAATTGTGAATTGCCAACTTCTTTAATTTTCATTAATAGAAGCCTTCCATTATTTTTTGAGTGTTTTGTGATTTTCGGCAAATTTGATCTTTGTGTAGTAAATTTGGTCTTCTGACTTCAGTTTAGCTCCGAATTGAGTGTCATTGGTGGCGTTGGAAAGTTGACTTCCATACCTTTTTTGTGCCATCAAGCTCTCTTCAAGGAAGTAAAATTTGATCTTGGTACGTTCAAATCAATCTCGAAGTTGTGTTTGTGCTGGAATTTGTAGTCGCATGCACTAAGACATTTGCCCAAGATTTTTCATGACATGACCCGGCTGTTGCTCCTCTTGGTGGGATCGGGAAGCGATATTTAGTAGCTTTTCCAATTTCAACAAGCCCGTTTGTTGGGTATGAGTGACAGATCCTTGGGAATGCGTTTGAGTAGTATGTACCTCATTGTTGGTCAATCGCATTGAACTTAGTCGTCAAGTTGCTTGAGGTGGTGACTTAGCTCTTTGAGGTGAAGGTTGTACTTTTCCTTTTAGAGAGGAGCTTCGAGCCCTTTAGAGGTGAAGTTTTTGAGTGTTCCGTCTGCGGACGCCTTTGGTGCTTCACAAGGCGCAAGTGCTGATAGGTTGCGAGCTGAAGGCATTATGGCTTTGACGAACAAGGATATTGATGCGTCACATAGTGATTGCCTTGACGCGTCGCGGGACGACCACCTTTATGCGTCGCGGGGCGATTGCCTTGATGCGTCACGGGGCGATTGCCTTGATACGTCGTGGGGCGATTACCTTGATACTTCGTGAGCGATGTTTTGCTTCGTGTGTGAAGACTTAGAGTGCTTTGCTAGGTAAAGGCTTGGATTGCTTCGCGGGTCGAAGGCTATGAGTGCTTCGCGGGGTGAAGGCTCGGAGTGTTTCACGTGGCGAAGACTCGGAGTACTTCGCGAGGCGAAAGCTTGAAATGTTTCGCGAGGCGAAGGCTTGGAGTGTTTCGCGGGGCGAAGGCTTGGAATGCTTCACGGAGTGAAGGCTTGGAATGCTTCACGAGGCAAAAGCTTGGAATGCTTTGCGAGGCAAAGGCTTGGAATGCTTCGCGAGGCGAAGGCTTTGAGTGCTTCGTGTGGCGAAGGCTTAGAATACTTCGGCATGACGAAGGTTTAAAATGCTTCACATGGCGAAGGCTTAAAACGCTTCGCGGGGCGAAGGCTTGGACTACTTCGCGTGACGAAGGCTTGGAGTGCTTTGCAGGGCGAAGGCTTGGAATGCTTCGCAGGGCGAAGGCTTGGGTGCTTTGCATGGCAAAGGCTTAGTATGCTTTCTAAACAATAGTGTAGGTGATAAGACAATTTCATTAGACGTTGGGATGAAACATCTTGAATCTTATTAGAAGATACTATGTGAGCAAAGTAGGCATTGAACCGAATTTTAATCACAAACTTCGTGCCTTTGATGATGACTTGGTCACTGATTTAGTTTTCTAGTTGTTCCCTGCAACTCGGACTCGGCAATGACAGTGTCCACGTGGATCATCTTTTGTTCGGGTTCCTGGGGGCCTTTGTCTCCGAGACGTTCCGTTGCCTTTTTTCTGACATACTCAGTGCAGTGTCTTTCCTTCAAGAGGTCCTGGAGGTCTCTTTCGAAGGTGTGGCAGGAGCTTATGTCATGCCCATAGCAAGTGTGATAGGCACACCATTTTGCCTTGTCGGCCCTCTCTTGGTTGCCTTTAACGGGAGCTAGTCTTTCGAACCACGGATTTTCCTTTATCTGATTGTACATTTGGAAGACGGGTACCAAAAATTGTGTGTTTGGCTTTGCACCAGCGAACGTATTGGATGGCGGGTTTCTTTTGCGCTTGTTGGCTTTCTCGACTGAGTTCCCGTGGTGGGCGCCATCCTTTAACTGCGCAAACACCTTTGTGGGATGTCCATCCTCCTCAACGTGGTTGACGGCATGTGTGGTGTTTTTCTTGTCCTCCCAGCATGCATGTCGTTCTGTTAGGGATAACATCTTGGTGAGACTTCGAGCGTTGATCATGACAATGTCTCCATAGAGCTAGCTCTCCCGCGGTAGGCCTGGCTTAAATGCCATGGTCGCCACGAGATCGTTGCATCCTACGATGCGGGACTTTTCTTAGCAATACCTCTGGATGTATTACCGCAAGGTTTCCTTAGACTTCTTTTGGATGGTAAAGAGGTGGTCATCCCTGACTTCAACGGTGTGAAGCTGTGAGTACTCTTTCACGAAGGCCAGGGCCAACTCTTCGAAGGAAGGGATTGACCTCCGGGGGAGATGGTTGAACCATGTCGTTCTTGACCTTGCAGCGAGGTTTGGAAAACTTTGCACATGAGCTCTTCGTTGTGCCTGTGAAGTACCATGACCCCCCGATAGTAATTGATGTGCTTCAATGAGTCGGAGGTTCCTTTGTACTAATTGAGGTTGGGAGTTGAAAATCGATGTGGGAACGGCTCTTCCTCAATGTCCCTCACAAATGGTGAAGATGATGACTTCTGAATCTGTCACCAAAGTTCATCCTCCAAGTCAATGTTGCGTTGAACACCTTAGAGGCGTCGGTCTAGCATCCTTCAGACGTCCTCAGCATGCAATGGACCTTTGTGATGGGGATTTCCGCGTCGGGTCAAGTGGCGTCGACTCCCTCGAGTTGCAGCGGGAATGGAACTCGAGCGTGTTGGCGAGTAGGTCTCGTCCTCTCGCTGTGATCGTCTATGCTTCTTGAGTTACGATGGGTCTGTTCATCTGAGTGAGTGCGTGACGCACGGGAGACTGCTTGTTACCGTGGGCTGTTGCACGGGTACTCAATGCGCGAAAGTGCTCTGGGGCATCCTCCGAGTCGCTCTCAAGCTGGACGCCTCGATCGTTCTTGGCCTTTTGCTATGGTGGTGCATCTTTCTTTCCTTGAGTCGTTTAGCGACGTGTCTCGGGACATTGTCCGGAAGTGAACATGCTCCTTGCCAGCGCTTCTCGGGATGTCCCTTGGTGCCCCGCGAGGTTCCCTACACTTCTTGGAGGTTCTGGATGTCCCGATATCTCCCAATAGTTTTTGTAGGAGCTATGATTGGGCTCGAACTTGGTTGTTCAATTTCTCAACCTGTTGCATCATTCCAAGTCGCGGAGGCGAGCCCCTAGATGCTTGCTCGTGACGAGTAAGATGTCGGGGCGCACGTCGCGCGCCTTTAGTCGGATGTGATGGGTTACGTCTCTCTGGAGCTTAGGTGTTGGCCTGCGGGTTGTGCAGGGTGTCCAAGTGCCTCTTTAGGTCCAACTAGGCAGGGAGCTGATTCGGGACTCTTAGAGATGTTTCTCCCGCTAGCAGTCCGTCTGTTCGTTGAAAAAAAGCCACACCTACCCTCGTCGAAGGTAGGGGATTCACGGTAGCAGTAGCTATGGGGAATGTTCCGAAACTAAACGTAGGTATCCAATCTGGCATTCCGGATGGTATGTGAATTGATGCGTGGCGTGGGTCTTGCGGGAGAATGGAAAATTGTTCCTCTAGAATCTCAGGTAGCGGTTCGCTCACGACAGCTATCGCAGCAACGGATATGGCAGCCTCAGAGGCCCGTGCAGATCGGCATGTTCTGGCCATCTGAGGAATGGTAAGTGTTGAAAGTAGAATTGAGTTTTTTTCGAGGAAAAACTAAGGAGCACGCTTTGAGTATTTCTCAAATCGGCTCTCAATGAAAGCACCAGTTGTTGATGCAGAAATCGTTCGGCTCTGTGAAGTTCCTTCTCGATCCCTACACACAAAAACAAAAATCAAACGGGGTTAAGGTTGAATCTCAGGGGGGTGGTTTAACCGAAAAAGCTCTGATACTTAAGTCAGCTTCGAAAGAGAAATCTCAAGAGCTTAAGTAGCGTTGAATCGAATTACCTTTATTGAGAAATGTGTACCCCTTATATAGGGGTGAGTGCGATGTTCAATTTACATAGTTTTGATGTGTGACAAATGCTCCTTAATTTTTGTGCTGACACATGTTACGCAAAGGTGAGAGACTTCCACGTGTCATCCCAGTTTGGGCCTAATGTTTTGGCTATGTAAGCATTGTGGACTTGAGTCATGTTCGGTGTTTGGGCTTTAAGTACTATTGCCAGGGGCAATTTGGTCATTTCAGGAATTATGGGCCACGTGGTAACTCCACATTCTTTCAGTGATTTTGAGTTCCACATAAAAAAAAAGTGAAAACAACTTAAGATAATTTTTCAATTAGTTTTCATTTTCGTGTCATTTGTCCTTATATATTTCTTACATATACATCTCTTTATCATTGTTTCTTCATTTTTTGTGATCCTTCTTTTGTGATCCTTCTTTCTTCCCATATCTCGATAGAAAAGTGAAAATAAAAAATCGATTATCAAACAAAATATAATTAAACTAAATAAAAGAGCAATAATTCTAAGGAATATAACATGGGCTTATCTTTCGTTTCCTGTGATAATACATTGGACTTACTACTTACTACGGGATGAGAACAGGTAAGCCCAGTAATAAACCCTAACTCCAGAATCCCGGCCCATCTAAAGTCCAATTTGTATACCATTCTATAACGAATTCATAAAAATAAAAAATACTAATATATTGGGTGTTTGGGCTCGGTTTTCAAACATGGAGTATCTGTTTCTAATGTTTGAAAATTTCCGTGTTTTAGTAGCATGAACTTGTGATTAAGGAGGACATTAAATGACTGATTGTTTGAGAGGCTTACAAAAATTTAAAATTTTTACAACAACTTAAAATTACAAATAAAAGTTTGGAAAGATTGTAATAGATATAATAATTAATAAATCAGATTAGTGTAAGTTTAACGCGCATATATATATATATATATATATTATATAGTGTATATATATTGATTTATTTATTCTAGCTCATTTGATCAATGATTGATGACCCTTTAATTTAGCTCTGGGCGTAGTTCAGTGCGGTTTGGTATGGAGGTGATATTTAAATCTTACCAATTGATTTTAACTGATTCGTTATGGTATGATATTTCAAAATGTGAAATTGATACCGGATCGTACAATATCAATTGTGTTCGGTACAGTTTCATTACGATTCAGTTTTGAGCCAAAATTGCTCAACAAAAATTAGAATCAAAATTTTTACAAAAAAAAAAAAGTTCTAACTACGGTCTAGACCCTTCACTATCTTTGGTACATTTTCACTCTCAACTCATCATCCTTCACTGTCTAAATTATTAGTGGGATGAATTGAGAAGCACAAATGTAGTTGTTTTGGCTTTGAATATTCAACTGCAAGAATGTGGTGAAACTATGTTTTATTGACAACTATGTATTTTTTGGAATAAAAATTTGATGTTTATATAATATGCAATATGTTGCTCTATTTGGATAGGATGTGAAGTGGCTTCAGACAATCACTCAGTTGCCTATTCTAGTGAAGGGTGTTCTCACCGTCGAAGATGGTATCGTTCAACTTTTTTTCTCTCCATCATTCTATTAGCTTAATTTGTAATGCGTCAATAACTCTTCTATGCTCATCATGCAGCAAGGCTTGCCGTACAATCCGGAGCAGCTGGGATTATTGTCTCCAACCATGGAGCTCACCAACTCGACTATGCCCCATCAACGATGATGGCCCTAGAAGAGGTACATAACTAGCTTGATTATAACTATTTATGTTAAATAAGCATGACCTTCTATGATCCTATTTTTACAATGTTCTGATATGATGGCACTGTCTTTATAACTAGGTTGTTAAAGCTACACAAGGGCGTATTCCTGTTTTTTTTCGATGGTGGTGTTCATTGTGGAACAGATGTCTTCAAGGCACTGGCATTAGGTGCCTCTGGCATATTTGTAAGTAGAGTTATTAGACAGTCGTTGACAAAATGGTTTACTAATTAATTCCCATAATATGAAGGGTGATATTCTCCCAAACGAATATGCATGTTTACTTATTCATCTTTAGTTTTCTCTTCTTCATTGTATCATCTAACTGAGATGCATTTCTAGGACAGATTGTTCGCTCTGTGGCGTTCTCTTTAGCTGCCGAAGGAGACGTTGGAATAAAAAAAGTACTCCAAATGTTGCACGAGGAGTTTGAGCTAACCATGGCCTTAAGTGGATACCGTTCGCTCAAAGAAATCACCCGTGACCACATTGTGACTAATTGGGACCTTCCTTGCCCCTCGGCATCTGCCCAGGTTATAAAGAAAGAAACATTCAAGAGCAATGAGGGATAAACATGTCCACAACCTGCATTTTCTCTTGAATTCCTTATTTTCTGCTTTCTGTAATGATATTGGATGGTTAGATCATATTTCCATGGCTACTGCTGCTGCCATTTACTGTATATTCTTTCTATAAATACTGGATGATGAGATGATTATTGATCTCCTTGCTGGGATTTATTTCCGATATCAAAAAATGTTTGGTTGGTTCCTCTTTGGTTATCAGTAATAAAAACTTTTAAACCCTACAATTTATGTGGAAACCTGAGAGAAATGAAACTTAAGTGAAGGAATGAGAATGAGTTGTTAATTTCTTATTGAAAGGGATATGACAAATCGGATTCCTCTATATGCATCTAAGTTTGAATCTATATGTTTTAGAAAAAATTCAAAACCGGTTCGGTTTCGATATCGGACGGTATTCCTCAACACCAAAATTAATTATTTACCAGCTTGAACCGGTTCGGTATCAATACCATACCGAACATCCATTCGATTTTACTATTTATTTTTTTTCCAATTTGGTATGATACGGAACGAGACGATTTCGATATTTCAAGGCGATATGTCCAGAGCTACTTTAACTAGACATCCTTAAAAAGGACTTACACATTCGAGATTCTAGAACATATATATGTAGACACAAAGTCAGGATTGAAAATAGAAGTAGACTGAATCCAAGATTGAAATAAAGGTAAACGTATTTAAAACCAATTTTCTAAGTACAATAATATTTAATAGAAATTTAATAAAAAAATACATTTAATTTGTACATTTTTTTTTTTAACATTGGAAGTGGGTTAGAGCTTACCCTAAAGTAGCCTGAGTCCGTGCCCGTATATATTTCAACGCAACATGTGCCACGTTTCACAACACCTAAGCCCATGCACGGTGGGGAAGCCGAATCACCATAAAACATACCCTCAATCCAGCGTTATAGGCTACGGTTATTAACACACTCCGACTCGGAAAGTCCCATTTTCGGCACAAAGGTCGAGGCGTGTTGACCGACATCTGAACAATGATGTTCAGATGACGAAGCCAAATTAATAAAAGAAAACCGTTTTACTAGTCGTGAGAAACATAGTCGGTAAAAAGCGATCTTATTTCAAATATAGCGGAAGCATAGAGCGGGGTCTAACTTGATGATCATACTGTTACTTTCTACTACATGAAGTACCCGATCATTGTCAACTATGTCCCAAGACTCGAGAGCGAGTGTTAGAGCAGCAACCAAACTCCTCAAAATGTGTGCGAGCCACAGAAACCTGAGGGGTTTAAAACACAAAGAGTGAGTGGACCTAGTTGTTATTTCAATGTAAAACCATTTTCAATAAATAACATTTAACCCCTCATTTTAGTACGAAACCCAAAAAAGTTATAACGAACTTACACGTGATAAGAGAAATATAATATCCAATATGTAACGACCCGTCCCGAATGCCGGAATTAGATTAGTGACTAATCAGGATTAGTGAGGTTAATCGGTGATTAGTTGAGCGAAATCGGACGAACGATGCAAAATGACCGTTTTGCCCCTAGTCGTGGGCAAATAGTTGACTTTTGACCTGGGAGGTCCGATGGCCGAGGGCAGAGGATCATTACGTAGATCGGGGCGATACGAATCTGTAGACAGGCGACACGCCGAAATCGGACTTCGAACGGGAAATTATGGGTCACGGAAGTTCGATTGCACTATGCACATATATCGAGGCGACGATGAGGTGGCAATATCTAATTGGGCAGATATTTTAGTGGGACCCATGGATGAGTGACAAGTGTCACTCATCCCATTTGTCAATTCCCTAAAAAGTGGATCTATCCTAATTAAATATTATTATTACTATTATTTTATAATTTAATCTACCTACCTCTCAATCATAACCCTCCATCTCATATAATCTCTCAATCCTCACCATCCATCTCATCCCTCTCTCTCTCTCTCTCTCTCTCACCTGATCATCATCTTCTCTGCTTCTTCAAACAAACCCGAAAGCCCATTCCCCTCTATTTTCCATTTTCTTGAATGAACACACACACCACATCCCACCACCACCATCACCTTGCATTAATACTGTCGTGTGAGGAATGATGAAAGGTTGAGAGTGGTAAGGACGGCGGGCCACGGCGGCCGTCCACGACGGAGGAACCAGAAACCGTGAGGTCATGTTTTAAAATTTGGATTTTTGGGTTTAAAGGTTTTGAATCGATTCTAAGGGTTGGTAAATGTTTCCAAGGGTCATTTGGGTCTTTTGGAATCAAAATCATGGACGGGGGATGGCTGAGCTGCCTATGCAGAGGAGGAGAAAAACAGGGGCCATGAGTTCGATCTTCACAGGTAGTTTCTTGGTCCTTTTAGGTGTTTTAAATCCATAGGTTGGTTGGAAATGAGTAGACAGAGGTTTAGGAATAAGAATGAACAAAAATGGAATGAAAATAAGGGTGATTGGACAGTGAACCGATCGCGCCAGCCAGACTGATCCGGTTCAAAATCAGAGCACCGGTTCGACAGAGGTTAGGGATGAACAGTGTTAGGCGCTTGGCTTTCACGCGCAGCCCCTTTGGGCGGCGCGTGAGGGCGCGTGGGGAGTCTGATGAGGATGACTTCAACATGACTTTTAATCTATTCGATGTAACGAACATTTTGGGACTGGTTTCGGGTCGATCGAATACCGTCTCGATAATGTTCGGGACATCCGAAGGTTTAGGATTGAGTTTAAAAATACTTAAAAATTCGGGAAAATTATGAGGCTTCAATGAGAGGTTAATAAGGTAGTTAGTAACCCTATATATTGATTTGGATAGGTTTGGGAGTCCCGGTGACGATGATTAGCCCGATGAGGCTTATGGCACGCAAATCGAGGCGGCAGCTTAGGACGGTCTGTGAGTGGACCTTGATTTCTAAACTGTGATGCATGCATAAATGATTTATATGTTTTATGAATATGATTCTATGATGTTGATTTGGATATTGGTGATTTATATGATTTCACGCATTTCGAGGCGATTTACGTGCTTGTACGTAAATCGAAGTTTTTGGTTTTTCACTGATTTTCCGTGCTTATAGTTTTGGAAATGATTTCATGAAATGGTTTTGGATTTGAAAAGGTAAACTCGGGTTCGAGACCCATTTGTTTTGGAAACTCTCGGACTAGAAGTCCTTTTTAGCTACGTTCTCGGGTCAGAGACCCAATTGGTTCTTAAATCGATTTCGGATTTGGAAATATGGATTCGGGCTCGAGATCCATTTGATTTACGAACTCTCGGACTTGATGTCCATTTGATTTAACAAGGCATTGGGCCGGAGGCCCAGTTGATTTACGTATCGGACTCGAGGCCCAGTTGGTTTAAGAATCAGGCTCGGAGCCTAGTTGACTTACGTATCGGGCACAAAACCCATTTGGTTTACGAAATCGGGCACGAGGCCCATTTAGTTTACGAAATTAGGCACGAGGCCCATTTAGTTTACGAAATCGGGCACGAGGCTCAGTTGGTTTACGATTCGGGCTGGAGGCCCAGTTTGTATGTGGATTCGGGCTTGGGGCCCAGTTATGTTTTAAGATTGTGATTTCGGGTCGGGGACCCATAAATGGATTTATGGTTCATGACGGTTTATGAGGACCAGCATGAACCCTTGAAAGGTTTTTATGGTTCATGACAGTTTATGGGGACTGGGCATGAACCCTTGAAAAGTTTTAAGAATGATTTCAAAATGTTTTTCGTATAACATCCTTTATATATGGATTGTCTCCTCCGGGGAGGGTCGTTGGCCTGGGTGGACCCCGGAGTAGTCACGAAGCACTGACTGAGTGGAGTCGCCCTCGTTGGGTTCCTTACTCTCATAAAGGCTATGAATTATAACCCTCATGGAGGGTCATTGATCTACGGACATTGACCTGGGTGGACCCCGGGAAGACTTGGGCTTTGAGACCCCGGGTAGCACGCGCGTAGCTCTAGATACCGTGACAGGATTGGTTATATAAAATATATGATAAACATGATTTCTTGGTTTTGCGAAATTGTGTTTTATGGTTGATAAATGGATTTGGGCTGAGATCCCACATATGTTTATTATGTTCTACATTTCTGTAAATGGTTTTGGGCGGGAGCCGTATGGATTTAGTTGTTTAAACATATGTGGTTTGATAAATGGTTTTCCTATGCATGCATGCTTTTTAGTGAAGAGCATAAAGGTCTTTTATGAAATGTGTTTTATCAAACTATTACTTTTCGTCCACTCACAGTCTTTCTGTTTTCAATGCCCTTCAGGTTGAATACGGTGCGGACTGTAACAAAAACTGAGACATCACATACCTCCTCCGGATCCTGGCGTACTCTGGAAGCCGGAAGGCTAAAGGTTTTAATTTTCCTTGGTCTGACACTCCATGTCAGACGGGATCAGAAGCATTACTCGTTAATCCCGGGGGGATTGGGACGGGTCCTGACACAATATGCACAAATGAGACAAGCAGAAACCAAAAGTATGCCACAATATCAACCTACATCAAATTTTTCTTGAGTCGCATCGAGTCTTATACTCATAACACAACTAGGTATCTTGCTCGCGTACCTCGACCACGTGAAGGACTAGGTGCTAAGCACCGTCACATCGAGTCCCTAGAACTCGGGGATAAGACTGGCGCTTTTTAACTAATATAGTGAGTAGCGCGGGTGAACAATCACGTGGAGGGCTGGTTTGCGACCTACATACGGGTACTAGATACCAGCAACTCCTAAGTGGGTTCTATCACTATTCAGTCTCATCAATAACCCGGGGGACTCTTATGCAATGCAATGTATGACTCAATACATAAAACTATGCGAACTTACCATATTACCGTAGATAAACATAACCGGATATGCATAGTAACCATTCCTCATAATCATATATCACAACTATCAGACAGTAAATCATGCATGCTGAACAAATATCAAATGTGCAAACATCGTAAAACGTGCGAGTAATAGATAATATAAAAACATAGGTTTAGAGAAAGAAGGTCCACTCACACTTGTCGGGGAGTCGGATCACCCGACAAAATCCAGCTAACCGCAAGTTCCTAATAGATCCGACCCTACAAGACCATTTACGGAGATCAAAGTCAATTTCTCGTTCAATCTATTCATCTAAATTCACAAAGGGTAGCCCAGCATGGCCTAAAATCACTTAATAAAAATCCTAGTATGTTCAGGGATGTCCTAAGCTCCTCAAAACAATACTTATGCGCTCCTGAGATCGGGAAAACAGCGCATATACGCTGCGGGGGGTCGAAAATAGACTCTACATGCCTTTTTAGGGCCAGAAAACCACCTAAAACGTCCCAAAATGGTTTGAAAGTGTGCCCACGCGCCGCCGTGGGCCCGGAAATGCCTCCACGCGCTGACGGAGGGCTGGAAAAGTGGCTCACGTGCTCCCACTTGTCGGCTGGAGGTCACACGTGCCGGCCACACTCACACATTCGCGGCCATGCGGCCCCCACGAGAGTCTAGTGCGCGTCACACACGCTGCATGTGCCACACGTGTAGGGAATATTCCCTGAAATATTTTGTGGAATATTCCTTATAATATTCCATGGAATATTCTATCTATTGAGTGTTAACTTTAACGTTGACCCTAACATTAACTAAGATATGACTAACGGTGTTGACTGGTCATCGCTGGAGCTTCGCCGCAAACGACAATCAGACCACCTCCGTTGTCGTCGTTGACAATGGCCAGAATCTGGAATCTTCGTCGGAAAAATTCCAAATTTCGGTGAGGCCTAAATTCTTTGATTTCACACCCAATTTCAACATGCAATCTATTCTACTCAACATGGGGATTACGAAAATCGTGTTCTAAGGTCGAGATTATACCTGTATAGTTCAGAATGATGTCGGGAAGGACGATAACTCTGCAACTTTGGTGACCACCTTCGTTGTCGATGCCCGAACCAAACAAAAGGACGATTCGGCACGACAATGGGTTCAAAACGAGAGTAATCTATTAGTCGAAGTCTAGAGGCTCACCCTTACCTGGATTGTGTTCGAAATGGCTCGAGAGTTTTTCTGGTCTGAGTCGAGTTCACGGGTAGGCTGAGCTATAGGGCCAATTCGATTCACAAATAGCTCTCTGGGCTTCACAGGAGGGAGGCAACGATGGTGACGTTCATTAATGGTGTAACACCCCGGAAATTCGAGGATTATAATAATGTAATTTAATGTATGAATTGATGTTTTTACCCTTGTGATTGGTATGTCCAAATTGTTGACTTTTTGATTTGAGAGTCAAATGGACTTTGACCAATGACCGTGACATAGTTTGGGACGTCACGAGTTCATAGACAGGTGGCACGTCCAATTCGGACGATCAGGGAAAAAGTTATGACTATCGGAAGTTCAGGGGCATTACCGTAATTTGGACTTTAGGGGCGAAAATGTTGACTTTTTGTTTGGCAACTAATTTTCACATGACTAAAGGACCGTTAGGTAGGTCTCGATGTCCTGAGTCCGTAGACAGGCGGCACGCCGAAATCGGACTTCGTATGGCTAAGTTACGGGTCTAGAAAGTGAGGGGCAGTTTGGTAATTATTTGAACCAGGGGCATTTTGGTCATTTCACCCTGTTTACTGTAGCAAACCGCGGGGGAATCGTGGGCGGCACCACCATGTGCGGTGGTTCTGAGTCCCAATTGTTTAATCAATGTATGGGTTGGAAAGCTAGGATTTGTTTAAGCCCTATAGGCATCAGCACATGGCTGGATTCATCCAGCAAAGCCACCATTTTTAATTTGAAGATTCGAAGCTTTTCGGGTGACAAATCTCAGTGGACAGTGTGGACTTCCACGAGCAGCTGGGACGGCTCAGTTGGTTTAAACAGAATGGAATTTGAGAGAACATCACTCTGCTATTGAGGGAGCTGGAAATTGGAGAGAAAACCAGAGTTTGAGTTTCGGGAAAATTGGTGGGAATTTCGGATTTCAATTTTTACGGTCTGTTGGACCAACCTAAGCACTGAGCGAGCTTTCTGGAGTGTTTAGAACACCTCCATATTGAAATCGAGGGCAACCAGCCACGGTGGAGTTGGGACGGAGGCTGCCGTTTTCAAAGGAATTTCAGAGGTTTGGACGGCTACTTTCAGGTAATGTGTTGTTCAATTGATCATTCCTTATAGTTCGTATTAGCCCTAGGACGCTCCCTGTTAAGTTAATTGGACAATGGTTGGGAAACCAGCAAGTTCTGGTGATTGACCCGTTTGGTTGATCACGGGTCGATGGGTCGATTGAGGACTTGTCGAGGGTGATTAATGTCTCAGAACCTAAATTAGATGTTTATGGAAGATAATTGAATCAAAAACGAAGGAAATTGATTAAGAATTGGGGGTTAATTAACCGGGTCAAGCCGCGGGTGGCAGGCCCGTATTACAGACAAACGGGTGAAGAGGGTGACACTGTAGCAGCTATAGTGTCAGGCGCGTGACTTTCACGCGCAGCCACTTTGGGCGGCGCGTGAGGGCGCGTTGAGCCTTATCTCCGATCACGATCAACATGACTTTTGTTCCTCTCATCATTCTGAACATTTTTTATGAATTAACCATGTTGATCTGAGATAGTTTGGGAGGGTCAGTTTAGGGCCGGTTGTCTCGGGAAACGTGTTGGACGGCTTCCCCGAGCCGGTTTCTGTTTCGGACTTTTTGGATAAATGTTTAAGACTTGTAGTGACTCTTACAAGTGATTTGGACTGACAGGAATTGTACGATAATCCCGGTACAAGTTCGTACGCGCAGGTTTACCGCGGGATTGTACTGTGAGTGGGCCCGATTTCATTAAACCCTTGCATGCTTAAATGTTTTCTGATTTAATTATATGTTCACATGCTGGAATCAAGAAATGGTTTTGATGATATTGAAATTACGGTTATGGTACGTTTCACGGTATTTGGGTTTGAAACCCGTCTGATGAAACTTAACGATCGGTTTGGATTTTATCTATGTATATATATATATGTTTTGCATGTGGATATCAATAAAATGTATTTGGTACTGCACTGTATAGATCCATTCTTATAATACTGTCTCCTCCGGATGTGGTACCCCAGAGTGGTCATAGCGCATTGCCTGCGAGAGGTCATTCTACGGAGGAACCTGACCGTAAGATGACTCAGGAGCAGGATTGCTTATTTGACGTTAGGGACGTCGAGCGTCTAGGACGCTAGGCATTTGAGATGCCGTACCCGGACAGGGTTCGGGGATTGGACTCGGAATTGAGACCCGAGTGGCACGCGTAGCCTTGAGACTGTGACCTTATTAGACGTCAGGAACGTCAGACATCGGGGATGTCAGGATTGGAGTGTATAGTGCAGTGGCTAAAATTATGTTATGGTTTTATTACATGCCTTATGGTTCATATTATATGATTTATGGTTTAAAATCCTGATGCATGCATGTTTGGAAAACGGAGGGGTAAATTATATGTTTTACTTACTAAACGATTTTATAAACTTGAGTTTCGGCCCACTCACCCTTATTGTTTTGGTAACCCCTCCAGGTCGTGCTACTGAGGTTGAGGAGGAACCTGAGGCTGAGGCATAGATCTACTTATGCGTACCTGAATCCCTGTTGGGTGATTTCACCCACAGGTTTATGTTAGAGTCGTGCTCGCAACTTGTAATTTTGGATTTCATCCCTTGTCTGACATCTGTTTAATTCGGATTTGATGTATAACTTTAATTTGGTTATTTATGCATTTGATGTTTTGAGGTTAAAATTGGTATGAATTTTGGGTGTCAGACGGGAGCAGGACACGTCCCCTTGTGGTCCCTGTGGGATCGGGACGGGTCTTGTCAGCTTGGTATCAGAGCACTAGGTTGTGGTCAGCATGCTAGACTAGCGATTAGTACTAGTTACTTTTCGAGTTTAAGGATAATGTTAACTGATCTATGCCTCTTGACAGTTGGTTATGCCTCCAAGGAGGATTCCTCATACACGAACTGACGAGGATCTGGAAAGGGAAATGGAATGCGCAAGCATTGAGCGGGCTCAACGTCTGGGAGCCACACCTTTCAACGGGGGATCGAACCCCGAAGATGCTCATGATTGGATCACCAAATGGGAAAGGATCTTCACGGTGATGCACTGCCCTCCGAGCGAATGGGTAACTTTGGCGGCCTTCTAGCTGGAAGGAGGAGCCTACTAGTGGTGGCACGGCCTTGAAATGTCTGGGTGGTCTGTCCATACCACTACTTAGGATGCTTTCCGTTCCCGATTTCTGGACCAGTACTACCCGCGATCATTTCACGCGGCACAGGAGGCTGAGTTCCTGCGGCTGGAGCAGGGGGATATGTCCGTTGCGGACTACGAGCAGACTTTCGGAAAACTATCCCGGTTCGCTGCATCATTCGTGAGCACGGAGGAGGACAAATGCCAAAGGTTTGAGCTTGGACTCCGAGGGGAGATCCGGGCAAGTGTGACTGCTGCTACTCATGCTTCTCTGAGAGATATGGTCGACGCTGCGGTGCGTGTCAAGGCCAGTCTGGCGGCACACCAGACACGACAGCCTTCGGGCGAGGGGCGACGTCAGGATCGCCCACAACGTGGGCCATCAAGCCAGAAGAACAACAAGGGAGGGGGCTACACGGGAGCACCCTCATCCTTCAAGGGTTGTGGCTGGTCAGGTCGACGTGGAGGCTCTCAGGGCAGGGGATCAGGATACAACTCTGGGCAGTGTTCATCCTGGAGCGGAGCTTCTGGTGGGCATTCGGACAGGCCGAGGCCAGTAACCCGTTTTGCTTGCGGAAAAGAGGGCCACTATGCCTGTGATTGCCCGCTGTTGTCCAAGAGCAACGACGCTGGGGGCTTTATTGTGGTGCAGAGCACGGCTTCCCACACTAATGGAGGTCGAGGTCATGGAGGTGACCGTGGTGCTGGGCGTGGCGCGCGCGGGCGCGGACGGAATGGAGGGCCTAGGGCTCAAGTGTTTGCAATGACCCAGCAGCAGGCGAGGACTGCCCCAGGCGTGGTTACAAGTACACTACATATCTTAAACCTTCTTGTACGTGTATTGATGGATGCGGGGGCTACACATTCTTTTATTTCAAGGAGTTGTGCTGGTATGCTTGATTGTGTGGTATCAGCCTTAGATTGCGAAATGGGTGTTGGCACCACGATGGGCATCGTGTACCTTGTGAATCAGGTGATTCAGAGGTGCCCGGTGAGAATTGAGGATGTGGATTTGCTAGCGGACTTGATTATTCTGGATATCCACGACTTCGATGTAATTTTGGGGATGGATTGGCTATCGGAGCATGGGTCGCTCATCGATTGCTGTAGCAAGCAGGTGATTCTGCGAAGCCCGGGTTTGCCGGAGGTTATCTTCCAGGGGGAACGTGACGGTTCACCTCCTGAAGTGATTTCTTCACTTATTGCTACCAAAATTCTACGGAAGGGATGCCAGGGTTATCTAGCGCATGTTGTGTCGGAACAGGTTGATACTCCGGGTATCGACGAGATACCAGTGGTACGTGAGTTTCCGGATGTGTTCCCGGAAGACTTACCTGGATTACCGCCATCGCGGGAGATCGAGTTTACGATTGAACTACTCCCAGGTACCCGACCTATATCCCAGGCACCATACCGGATGGCGCCGGCCAAGTTACGAGAACTCAAAACTCAATTGCAGGAGTTGGTGGATTTGGGATACGTCCGACCGAGTACTTCACCATGGGGAGCACCGGTGTTGTTCGTAAAGAAGAAGGAGGGGAGTCTCCGTTTGTGCATTGACTATCGGCAACTCAACAAGGTGACACTGAGGAACCAGTATCCTCTACCCATGATCGATGACCTTTTTGACCAGTTGCGGGGAGCACAGTGCTTTTCAAAGATTGATTTGCGGTCTGGATATCACCAACTGAGGATTTCGGAGGAGGATATTCCGAAAACTGCTTTTCGAACCCGTTACGGACACTATGAGTTCCTTGTTATGCCTTTTGGTTTGACGAATGCTCCAGCAGCATTCATGGATTTGATGAACCGGGTTTTTCGACCCTACTTGGATAAGTTCGTGATTGTGTTCATCAATGATATTTTGGTGTACTCGAGGAGTGCCCGAGCACATGAGGAACATCTACGGTTGGTTTTGGAGAAGCTGCGACAAGAACAGTTGTACGCCAAGCTGAGCAAGTGTCAGTTTTGGCTAAGCAGTATTGGTTTTCTGGGACACGTGATATCGACGGATGGGATTAGCATGGATCCCCAGAAAACAGAAGCGGTGACTAACTGGGCTAGACCGACAACGGTAACGGAGGTGCGGAGTTTTGTCGGGTTAGCAGGTTACTACCGAAGATTCGTGGAGGGTTTCTCCAAAATTGCTGCACCATTGACTCGTTTGACTCGGAAGGGAGTGAAATTCATTTGGGACGAGCAGTGCGATCGGAGTTTTCAAGAGTTGAATGATCGATTGACCACTGCACATGTCCTTGCATTGCCGGATGACAGTGGAGAATTTGTGGTCTTTAGTGACGCATCACTACAAAGTCTGGGCTGCGTGTTGATGCAGACTGGCAAGGTTATCGCCTACGCATCCCGGCAGCTAAAGACTCATGAGTTGAACTACCCTACCCATGATTTGGAGTTGGCAGCGGTGGTTCATGCTCTAAAAATCTTGAGACATTACCTATTCGGCGCAACGTGCCGGATATACACCGACCACCAGAGCCTAAAGTACCTATTCACTCAGAAGGAGCTTAACATGAGACAACGAAGATGGTTGGAACTGCTGAAGGATTATGACTGTACAATTGAGTACCATCCGGGTAAGGCCAATGTGGTGGCAGATGCACTCAGCAGGAAGTCAGCGGGATCTGTTGCACACCTAAGGATGGTGTATCTTCCTTTGCTGGTGGAACTCCGGAAGGCGGGAGTTATTTTGGATACAGATGAGCATGGAGCTTTGTTGGCCAGCTTCCATGTACGACCTGTACTGATTGATCGGATCATCGAAGCACAACTACAGGATCCGATACTCTGTATTTACAGGATTGAGGTCGATGCGGATGGGAGACAGGATTTTACCATCCAGGATGATGGAGCGCTTGTGAAATTGGGCCGTTTGTGTGTACCTGCAGTGGCAGAGTTACGGGCCAAGATTCTGGAGGAAGCCCATAGTTCGGCTTATGATATGCATCCGGGAGGTACAAAGATGTATCGTACCCTCCGGAATCATTATTGGTGGCCAGGAATGAAGAAGGACATTGCAGAGTTCATGAGCAGATGCTTAACCTGTCAGCAGGTTAAGGCGGAACGGCAGAGACCTTATGGGGCTATGCAGCCACTTCTGATTCCCGAGTGGAAGTGGGATCACATCACCATGGACTTCGTCTTTAAGTTACCAAGGACTCAGAGTGGAGTTGACGGAGTGTGGGTGATCGTGGACCGGCTAACCAAATCAGCCCATTTTCTGCCAGTTTAGGAGACTTATAAACCTAACCGACTGGCTCAATTGTTCATAAAGGAAATCATACGATTGCATGGTACGCCGGAATCGATCGTGTCCGATCGTGATCCGCGTTTCACTTCCAGGTTCTGGCGGAGTTTGCAAGCTACTTTGGGAACAACCCTACGTTTCAGTACTGCGTTCCATCCACAGACCGATGGACAGTCTGAACGGACCATTCAGACCCTGGAGGACATGATGAGGTCCTGTGTGCTACTGTTTCAGGACTCATGGGATACTCATTTGCCATTGATGGAATTCGCTTACAACAACAGCTATCAGACAAGCATCGGGATGGCACCCTATGAGGCACTGTATGGTCGACAGTGCAGTACACCGATCTGCTGGATGGAGATAGGGGAGCGAGCGGCGGTAGGGCCAGAATTGGTGGACTTAACCCTGGAAACTGTTCGGGTTATCAAGGAGAGATTGAAGGCGGCGCAGGATCGCCAAAAAAGTTATGCCGATCGACGGATTCGAGACTTGGAATTTGAGGTGGGAGATTTTGTCTTCCTGAAGTTATCACCGTGGAAAGGGATTATCCGATTTGGTCGACGGGGGAAACTGAGTCCGCGTTTTATCTGACCATATGAGATCGTGGAGAGGATTGGCAGGATTGCATACAGATTGGAACTACCTCCAGAACTTTCTAGAGTTCACAATGTTTTTCACGTATCAATGTTGCAGAAGTACGTACATGATGCTTCTCATGTACTGGAGGAACAACCTATCGAACTCCGAGGGGATTTGAGCTTTGATGAACAACCAGTTCAGATTTTGGATCGGAAGGACAAGGTACTACGTCGGAAGACGATCCCTCTCGTGAAGATTCTCTGGAGAAACCAGAGTGTGGAAGAAGCCACATGGGAGCCTGAGGCTCAGATGCGAGAACAATTTCCTCATTTGTTTCTTTGAAATTTCGGGACGAAATTTCTTAAGGGGGAAGGTTGTAACACCCCGAAAATTCGAGGATTATAATAATGTAATTTAATGTATGAATTGACGTTTTTACCCTTGTGATTGGTATGGCCAAATTGTTGACTTTTTGATTTGAGGGTCAAATGGACTTTGACCAATGACCGTGACGTAGTTTGGGACGTCATGAGTTCAGACAGGTGGCACGTCCAATTCGGACGATCAGGGAAAAAGTTATGACTATCGGAAGTTCAGGGGCATTACCGTAATTTGGACTTTAGGGGCGAAAATGTTGACTTTTTGTTTGGCAACTAATTTTCACATGACTCAAGGACCGTTAGGTAGGTCTCGATGTCTTGAGTCCGTAGACAGGCGGCACGCCGAAATCGGACTTCGTATGGCTAAGTTACGGGTCTAGAAAGTGAGGGGCAGTTTGGTAATTATTTGAACCAGGGGCATTTTGGTCATTTCACCCTGTTTACTGTAGCAAACCGCGGGGGAATCGTGGGCAGCACCACCATGTGCGGTGGTTCTGAGTCCCAATTGTTTAATCAATGTATGGGTTGGAAAGCTAGGATTTGTTTAAGCCCTATAGGCATCAGCACATGGCTGGATTCATCCAGCAAAGCCACCATTTTTAATTTGAAGATTCGAAGCTTTTCGGAGACAAATCTCAGTGGACAGTGTGGACTTCCACGAGCAGCTGGGACGGCTCAGTTGGTTTAAACAGAATGGAATTTGAGAGAACTTCACTCTGCTATTGAGGGAGCTGGAAATTGGAAAGAAAACCAGAGTTTGAGTTTCGGGAAAATTGGAGGGAATTTCGGATTTCAATTTTTACGGTCTGTTGGACCAACCTAAGCACTGAGCGAGCTTTCTGGGAGTGTTTAGAACACCTCCATATCGAAATCGAGGGCAACCAACCACGGTGGAGTTGGGACGGAGGCTGCCGTTTTCAGAGGAATTTCAGAGGTTTGGACGGCTACTTTCAGGTAATGTGTTGTTCAATTGATCATTCCTTATAGTTCGTATTAGCCCTAGGATGCTCCCTGTTAAGTTAATTGGACAATGGTTGGAAAACCCGCAAGTTCTGGTGATTGACCCGTTTGGTTGATCACGGGTCGATGGGTCGATTGAGGACTTGTCGAGGGTGATTAATGTCTCAGAACCTAAATTAGATGTTTATGGAAGATAATTGAATCAAAAACGAAGGAAATTGATTAAGAATTGGGGGTTAACTAACCGGGTCAAGCCGCGGGTGGCAGGCCCGTATTACAGACAAACGGGTGAAGAGGGTGACACTGTAGCAGCTACAGTGTCAGGCGCGTGACTTTCACGCGCAGCCACTTTGGGCGGCGCGTGAGGGCGCGTTGAGCCTTATCTCCGATCACGATCAACATGACTTTTGTTCCTCTCATCATTCTGAACATTTTTTATGAATTAACCATGTTGATCTGAGATAGTTTGGGAGGGTCAGTTTAGGGCCGGTTGTCTCGGGAAATGTATTGGACGGCTTCCCCGAGCCGGTTTCTGTTTCGAACTTTTTGGATAAATGTTTAAGACTTGTAGTGACCCTTACAGGTGATTTGGACTGACAGAAATTGTACGATAATCCCGGTACAAGTTCGTACGCGCAGGTTTACCGCGGGATTGTACTGTGAGTGGGCCCGATTTCATTAAACCCTTGCATGCTTAAATGTTTTCTGATTTAATTATATGTTCACATGCTGGAATCAAGAAATGGTTTTGATGATATTGAAATTACGGTTATGGTACGTTTCACGGTATTTGGGTTTGAAACCCGTCTGATGAAACTTAACGATCGGTTTGGATTTTATCTATGTATATATATATATGTTTTGCATGTGGATATCAATAAAATGTATTTGGTACTGCACTGTATAGATCCATTCTTATAATACTGTCTCCTCCGGATGTGGTACCCCAGAGTGGTCATAGCGCATTGCCTGCGAGAGGTCATTCTACGGAGGAACCGGACCGTAAGATGACTCAGGAACAGGATTGCTTATTTGACGTCAGGGACGTCGAGCGTCTAGGACGCTAGGCATTTGAGATGCCGTACCCGGACAGGGTTCGGGGATTGGACTCGGAATTGAGACCCGAGTGGCACGCGTAGCCTTGAGACTGTGACCTTATTGGACGTCAGGAACGTCAGACATCGGGGATGTCAGGATTGGAGTGTATAGTGCAGTGGCTAAAATTATGTTATGGTTTTATTACATGCCTTATGGTTCATATTATATGATTTATGGTTTAAAATCCTGATGCATGCATGTTTGGAAAACGGAGGGGTAAATTATATGTTTTACTTACTAAACGATTTTATAAACTTGAGTTTCGGCCCACTCACCCTTATTGTTTTGGTAACCCCTCCAGGTCGTGCTACTGAGGTTGAGGAGGAACCTGAGGCTGAGGCATAGATCTACTTATGCGTACCTGAATCCCTGTTGGGTGATTTCACCCGCAGGTTTATGTTAGAGTCGTGCTCGCAACTTGTAATTTTGGATTTCATCCCTTGTCTGACATCTGTTTAATTCGGATTTGATGTATAACTTTAATTTGGTTATTTATGCATTTGATGTTTTGAGGTTAAAATTGGTATGAATTTTGGGTGTCAGACGGGAGCAGGGCACGTCCCCTTGTGGTCCCTGTGGGATCGGGACGGGTCTTGTCAAATGGTGGTGGAGAGATCGTGATTTGAGCATAGCCACCTTGGGTCGAAATTAGGTCATTCACGGGTCGAGCTAGAAGGTTCAGGTGATAGTGATGCTCGAGACTCCCCAAGAATGTTCTTAAGCTCGTGATAGTAAGACGATAAGGACGAGCAGAATTGAGCGTCCTCGTTGCACAATTGGGGACTTCTCTGAGTTCGAAGGTCGACGAGGGAGAAAAACAGTGAGGTGACGAAATAGAAATAACCCATAATAAGAAGGACTGAGATGGCTATTCAACGAGATTGATAGCGATTGACCAATAGGGAGCGACCATGGTGGGTCTCTTGGTGGCGACGATAACACCAGGGCTTCGATGGGGTCCCTGGTTAAGGGTCCAGTAAAGAGGACGAGTGGACATGTGTATGGGTTCTAGGCGTTTCCAGTGTTTGAACCGTGTGGAGGAACTCAATGACCACTGGTGAATGGTTTTGGGTTTGGGCTAATAGGCTCCTGGGCCCAACATGAAGTGAGAATGATTAACGCTGAAACTTATGGCCAAAGAGTTTGGGCCTAGCAAGAAAATGAAAGGGGTACTCACACCTAATTGGGCATCAAATTTGGGTTATGTATTTTGGGCCCTCAAAATAGTAACTTACAAGGCTTAGTCCAATTAAGAAGAGATATCCAACCCAAGCCCAACTCAGATCTAACTCGAACATATAGGGGTAAAATGGTAATTCCCTTACATAGGGTTTAAATTTTTGGTACGGGTCGTATCAGCCGGCCTTGTGGTTGGTACAAATTATGCGAGCTACTTTGGTGAACCCTTTCTAAAAGGACATGATTAATGAACAGTCTAAATTCTTTTGAAACCCATAACTGAAGGATGTTCTGCGCACTAGGCAGACGCGAGTTGGTGATGAAGTGATAGACTATCAAATAACCCACAAACCCCATATATATATTTAGGCCTCATCATTTGGCCCAGAAGTCCACGGGCTTATGGGTACCCGATAGGCCCGATGACAAAAAGCCCGACCCGGCCCGATATGGGCTGTGGGCTGGCCCGGCCCGCATGTTGACGGGCTGGACTTGGGCTTAGGGTATTCAAGCCCGCTAGGCCCGATAGGCCCGAGTCAGATAAAGCCCAGTAAACCCAGCCCGACCCGCCTAGGTAAACCCGACCCATAAGCCCGAAAATATAAAATAATTATAAATTAAGAATTGATACCCAGTCCAATCTTGTTACTACTATTGACAGGACCCACCCCGATTATCGCCTCGATAATCGGGAAGCATCCTGCTCCCGTCTGACAATCGAACCCAAAAGACCGGAGAACTAATTAATATTACAACACACCCATTGTCAGACCAGGGAGATTAAACAAATACATCCGACTGGACGTCAAGTCCACAGTTTCACAGAGCAATATTACAAAACAAGTTAAAGAAAACAAGTCCTACTCTGTGAACTAACTACTCCGCAACGGAAAACTTTATGCCTCCGCCTCTGCCTCGGCGCTTGCCCCCGCACTCGTACCACGACCTGGAGGGAATTTAAAACAACAAAGTGTGAGTGGACCGAAACATAAGTTTTAAAGGAAATCAGTTTTTCCGAAATCGGGTTCGCCCTCCAGTTTTGTAACACGCATGCATAACCAAACATTCCAAATTTGCATATTAACTTTTGAAACCTCATTTTCCGAAACACATGAAAAACGTTACAAAGGATCGCCATAATTCATGTAAAACCCATTTAATAATGCCAGGTTTCAGAAACCGTCATTTTGAAACGTTAATTGCACAAATCAAGTAAAACGTGAATCAATAACCACAATTATGCTGTTGGATCCATCCGAGTCTTTAAACTCAATTAGGCCTTCCCGGGATATCAACGAGTCTTTAAACTCAAAACATGATTAATAGGCCTCGGGGGTATCATAATAATCGAGTCTTTAAACTCACGAGTCTTTAAACTCAATTCGGGTCTTTAAACCCAATTTTCGGGCCCGCCCCCGTCATTAAATAACCGGGTCTTTAAACCCAAAATCAGATCCAACCATTAACCGGGTCTTTAAACCCAAAATCGTTTTTTAAACATAATAAATCAGGATTCATCACAACCGTTTCCCCAACATTATTCCGAAAACATTTCTCATCGTAACAGGACTCATGTCCGAATTCACATGCAAATCCCAACACATGCAATTTCCAAAAATTACCTCACAATGTGATCAAACATCATAAATCCGAAACATGCATATTCATATCCAGGTACTTTATCAAAATCATCACGCATGCATAAGCGAAAACCGTAACCTCGAAATGCGTGAAACACGGTAAATATCTCAAAAAACGTGAAAAACACGTAAAACCGATATAACATATCACCATCATAAAATCGTATGTAAAACCATGAGATAAATAAGCAAAATAGTCATGCATGCCCAATTTAGAAAATCAAAAAGTCCACTCACGGTTTTAGGACGCGTCAATCGCGTCCCGCGTGCTCCTCCATAGCTTCGGAAGTGTCCGGGCCTGTAAAAATGTACAAGAAAGGTTACAAACATCCCCAAATAGCTCGTAAGATTTTTCCCTAATTTCCCGGATTTTTCGGCAAAATAAACCTTAAGGACCTAAACTTCCGGGCTCCCGAGATTATCCCGAACGACTCCCGAACAACTCGAATCCTAAAGGGAAAATGTTAATTAGACTGAAAGGGACAATTCCCATGTTGACCGTGATCGGAGATGACATTGCACGCGCCGTCACGCGCCGCCCAAAGTGGCTGCGCGTGAAGGCCACGCGCCAAGCTACAGTGTCATCGTTCTTACCCGGATAGTCTGATAAACGGGTCTGTTACCCGCGACTCAACCCGACCAGTTCAAGCTCAATTCTCAATCAATTCCTCTCGTTTTTGATCCTATTATCTTCTCTAACTCATTAATTTCAGGTCTGTGTTGATGGCTAACCTCGACTGACACCAAATCGACCCAACTCAAGCTCGAACAGTCGAACAAGTCGACTTCTGGAACTCACCCTACACGGTTCCATTCCCAAATTAACTTCACCAGTAGCATTAAGGGACCCATACGAACACAATAGCACAAACAATTGAACTCGTCGTTACCTGGAAGTCGTCGTCCTCAAGCTCGAAAATTCTCAGAACCAGGGAGCTAAGTTCTTGGCCAATTCGTGGGTGTCGTCCTTCGAATTCGACGTGGTTGGTTCCCTCTTGCTCCCAGAAGACTAGAATGGCCCTTGGTTTCGATCAACAAGCCTCAGAAATCGAATTCAAATTTTTCCCTCCAACTGGTTCGTCTCTGAACAGGTACCTGAGTTCCTGAGCAATCCTTGCTCAATTTGCTTGATTTCGTGCACGGTTATGCTGCTGCTGCTCCCAGAAGACTCTCAGTGTGTCCAGTGTGATCCCTAAGCCAGTAGAAACTGAATTCTGAGATTTCCCCCCAAAAACCCGAAACTGAATTCTCACTGTTTCTCTCAAACTCAACCTTCTCACTAATGCACAAATGACCCCAATTCAATCCTCACTCCATTCCCATACACGGTTAGTCGATCGGTGTGGCCAGCAGCCCGTGGGAGACCAACTGGGGTTTCTGAAAATGTCTCCCACGCACACAGAAACCATGGCCATTCCCTGCACTCCCGTGCCCTGAATTCTGCCCAAACCGTGCACCAAGGCCACTCAGTCATGCTTCCACTACCTAAATCCACATAAACAAATTGTCTGAGCCATTCCACTAGCCATAAACAATTGCACGCACAAGACCCACGGCCGTGCACTCTGTTTTTCACGGTGGTGAACAGTAACCACCGTGAAATGACCAAAATGCCCCTCTGAGCAATAATTACCAAAATGCCCTCCAACTTCCGTGACCCATAACTCGGTCATCCGACGTCCGTTTCAAGCGTGCCGCCTGTCGTTGTACTCGGGGCGTCGAGACGAACATAACGGTCTTCGAGTCAAATGAATATCAATTGTCAAACAAAAAGTCAACTTTTCCCCCTTAATAACGTCCAATTACGATAATGCCCCTGAACTTCCGAACATCATAACTTTCACCCTGTTCGTCCGAATCGAACGTGCCACCTGTCTATGAACTCGTGACGTCCCGAACTACGTCACGGTCATCGCTCAACGTCCGTTCGACCCCCCAATCAAAAAGTCAACAAATGGACCACACAAATCACAGGGCAAAAACGTCATTTTATTCAATATTTTATAATATTACATTTCCAGAACGTCCGAGGCGTTACAACTATCATAGCCAAAATCCAAAACTCTAACCAAATCTCAACCTAGCGTCATTTAAAAGCCCAATGCCCAAACCAAACCCTAACCCCAAATTCAAAAAAACTCACTAGGTCTCTGACTCTCTTATCGACCTCCTTATCCTATCTGGGCTTTATGGTCGAAAAGTTAAGTCAATTCTCCAAATCCAATAATACCCCGCCTTAGCTTATTTCAATATTCGATAATAATATTTAAGCTCAACTCATTTTTTTTTTACAATTAGGTAGGTTGTAACGACCCATCCTAGGAACTAGGGTTAAGATAGTGATTAAGATGGGCTTAGTGAGCTTAATCGGTGGTTAGTTGGTCTCGTTGGGGTCGTTAGGGTAGAATGACGATTTTGCCCTTGGTTTGGGCAAAAAGTTAACTTTTAGTTCGGGTGGTCAAATGGACTTTGAATGGTGACCAGGACGTAGTTTAGGACATCACGAATCCGTAGGCAGGTGGCACGCCCGATTCCGACATCCGAGGAGGAAGTTATGATGTTCGGAAGGTTGAGGGCATAACCGCAATGTGGGTAAAATAGGGGGGAAAGTTGACTTTTTGAACGATCGAGTTTTGGTATGTTGACCTAGGACCGTTAGATAGATCTTATCGTCCTGAGTTCGATGACAGGCGGCACGTATTCATCGGACTTACGATGTGGGAGTTACGGGTCTAGAAAGGTAGTGGCAAAACCGTAAATTTGCTTTAAAAGGAAGGGTATTTTGGTCTTTGCACATGGGGATTTGTGCAGAAGAGAGGGACAGATGGATGGATGGGATTGGGCCAGTTGTGAGAGGAAGGGTAGGATTGGTGACACGTGTAGGGGTTCTGGTTGGTTCCAGGATCGTGTGCACGGTCCCAATTATTTGGGACTTAAATCGTGCCCGTGTGTGTGCTTCAACCAGAGTGAAACAGAGAGGGAGATCGGGGAAAATTGATGGTGGCTGAGAGTGTTGGTGAGGTTATGAGTGGGTAAGGAGTGACTGGAGAGTGGAAGAGAGCTTGGGAGGAGATAAGGAGGTACGGTGGCCGTGTGTGTGAGAGGAGTGACCCACGGGAACCAGGGAGGAAATTCAGGGGGGGGAAACAGAGAAGTTGGGTGGTGGTGCAGCCGTGATCGATCATTCGAGGCCAGCGGAGGTGCTCAAAGGACGGAGGAAGACAGGAGGAACTACTACCTCACGGCTGAGCTCACGACTGCGATCGGAGGACAGGTAATTCCTCGCCCCCTTCTATATGCTCTGTTTTTCCGTCGAGGTTCAAGGTGGAAGTCGTGACGTTAGGGATGGAATCGAGGAGTCTAATGAGGGTTAGAGGACTCAGTAGGGTTCTAGGTTTCTGCTGGTTGTGTCGCCGTGACGGGGAGTGCACGGTGGAGGTTAATACGACGGAGAGTACCCTGTGTACTCTGTTGCTCCGTTTTGTTTCAGACGAAGAGTCGTGAAGTCTGGGATAGTGTCGATGGTTTTGGTGAGTTGGGTGACTCTTAGGAAGGTCTTAGGAAGAGGTTGAGACTGCCACCGTGATGGGAGGTGACCTGGGTGGCCGAAGAAGGAAACAGAGCAGTGTACGGGTTTTTGTTCGAGTTCGAGTCGATGAGGTTTAGGGTGAGTCGAGGTGAGTGAAGTACGGGAATGAGTAGCCTAGGACTAGACGAAGTTGTTGGTGAAGAAATGAGGTGTTTTGGTGCAGGTACGGCGGAGAACCGTCCTCGCCGGTTCAGGTTGCAGAACTGGTGTGAACCGGGTCGACGTGAGGAAGACGGTGACACTGTAGCAGACGCGTGAGGGCCACGCGTAGCCACTTTGGGCGGCACGTGGGGGCATGTGCGGCGGTCTTTGGGGAAAGTGTCAACATGGTTTTTGGTCTAGGTGTTGTGACGAGTCCATTGGAATTGGTTTCGGGTTAATCGGACGTCAAATCGAAGTAGTTTAGCGAGGGTGGAGGTTTAGGGTTCTGATTCGTTATGTTTAGGACCCGGGGATTTTTGAGGGAATTTAGGTGGATCCTCGTGGATGTGTTAATAACGTACTTTGGCGGTTGTTGACAGGATCGGGAGTTCCCGAGGAAGCTGAGGAACGTACGAGACGTTCGGGACGCGATTGAGGGCTCAGTACTGTGAGTGGACCCTTTCCTTAAACTCGAACATGCATAACTGTTTTCTATACTTGTTTTATGGCTTTAATCATGATGCTATGCTTATCGAATATGTTTTGTTGGTTTTACATTGTTGCACGGTTTTCAAGAAATAACTATTTGGCACGTTTTACGAGACAGTGTAATTTCGGAAAATAAAGCTATGAATTTGGGATTTTCAAATGATAACTGATTTCTAATGATAATAACGGGATTTTGAAACGTAATTTTAATAATTGAGGTTTTCGGTTTTAAAATCGGATCTCGAGAATCGAGAGTTGGTTTTAAGATTGGAACGTGGAATGTCAGATTTGGGTTCGGAATGACGGTTCGGAATGCCGGAAGGGCATCAGACCGGTGATTTCGGATTCGGGTTTGGATGGGAATTCGGAAATGGTTTTCAAATGGTTTTGATTGGATTTGCTGGATCTAGTTATTGGGTTTAAAGACCCGGATATTGATTGACGGGGGACGGGCCCGGATTGGGTTTAAAGACCCGGATTGAGTTTAAAGACTCGAGAGTTTAAAGACTCGGATATATTGATATTTCCCTCGTATGCCTGTTGAGTTTAAAGATTCGGGAGTTTAAAGACTCGGATATTATTGAGGCCTAGATTGAGTTTAAAGACTCGGATAGGTCCAGCAGGTTTGATCGGAGAATGATGATTTGATATTCATGATTTATAATACGGTTTTATGATGTTCTGATATGTTTTATGATGATTGATTGATAACTGTTTTCATAACTGGGTTATGCATGTGGTTTCAAAATGGAGGGCTAAACCCGGTTTTTCTTATAAATGGTTTTGGAAACTTTTCTTTAATTTATGGTCCACTCATACCTTCTCTTTTTAACTGCCCTCCAGGTTGTGGAGCTAGCGCGGGGTTCCGGCGTCGAGGCAGCGTCTGAGGCATAGAAGTCGCGAAAGGGATCCCGGAGTGTATTTCTTTTCCGCGTGCGTGTATCCAGTTTATCGGTTCTCTTTCCTGTGTATATGAGACTATGCTCTGTAACTGTTAACTTCGGGTTGTATTGTATAGTTTCTCCTGCGTCTGACCGGGTGTGTTGGTGTGTTACGTGAATTTACTTTGGTTTTCGTGTCGGGTTGTCAGACGGGAGCAGGATTTACCTCGGGTTTCGGGGTGAAACCGGGGTGGGTCCTGACATAGGTACAAATGGGCTTAATAGGTCCGGCCCAAGTGGGTTTAGTAGGTCCGGCCCAAGTGGGATTAGTAGGTCCGGCCCAAGTGGGCTTAGTAGGCCCGACCCGTAAAGCCCGGCCCAAACCCGGCCCGACAAAGGGCATGGGCTTTCATATTTATGATCAAACCCACCCAACCCGGCTCGGTATTTTTTAAATTATGAAATAGGCCCGATCTGGCCCGGTCCAAGCCCAAAAATTTTGGGTCGGGCTTGCCCAACCCGGCCCAATGACGAGACCTATATATATTCCCCAGATAATCAGCAATTAG
The DNA here is from genome assembly GCA_032719365.1 of Prinsepia uniflora. Lineage (NCBI taxonomy): Eukaryota > Viridiplantae > Streptophyta > Magnoliopsida > Rosales > Rosaceae > Prinsepia > Prinsepia uniflora. The sequence goes on along the minus strand of CM064862.1, from coordinate 14,403,746 downwards.
CTAGGAATAGGGAGTCATGGAGAGAAAGGACGCATGTCACCTTCAAAAGGGAATACTTCCCTGCATTAACCTTAGACTTTTCACCGTTCCTTGTGTGGCCCCAAATACATGGACACATGCACAAAGCCAGTATTGGAAATAAAAGTGAGCTAATCTAAAGCTAATTTTTCTTAGTAATAGTATTTAATAAAAATTTAGCATAAGTTTTTTGGTTTTTAAAACTTGTAAATTCTTCTAGTTTATATTTCATTTTTTATCGTAGCATACGTAAATAAAATGTCATATTAAATTATATATTGGGTTTCTAAAATAATGAGAAACAATAAGAGAGGCCTAAATATCTTAAATAATATTAAATGAAACAAAAATAAATATTCAAACTGATACAAAATAACTGGATTGGATAAGTTAGATGAGAACTATTATATTTAAGTCTTTATTTTTCCCTCAGATTTGAAGTGGGCTGGAGCACATCCAAGCGACCACCTTGGCCGTACCAGCATGGACACATGTCCTCAAGGAGGTTCTTATAAATAGAGACCTTTCTTCATTATTTTGGTAACAACTCTTACATCCTAAGAGCAACTCTAACGAGACCAATGTGGCCTAGTTAGGCAGAAAACAGCCCTTGGACTGAATAAGGTTTGCCCAGGGGCAAGGCTGGTCCATTTGCATGCGAGGATTGGGCTGATAGCCCAGTAAGCAAAACCTGCAGCAATCTTGCTCTCTCCATGCCACGCACACACTACATCTCGATAGCTTCTTTTATAATTTTACAAAACTACATTTAACAAAAAAAAAAAAAAAATTTACAAAACTACAAAACTTAAAATATTTTATCATTTTTGTTTTGTGATAAAGGCCACAAATCTTTATTCTCTATTTATTTACGTTTTCGTTGTTTTGTCAATTTATCTCTCAATTTGTGCATTCACGGTATTTTTTTCTTTGAACTTTTATTTCAATCCATTCACCCCCTGACCTATATGTCCAAATTTCATAATTTGTACATTCTTGCTAATTTTTCTTTGAACTTTTATTTCAAATAAGATAAAGTGGAATCAAATAATATTTTAGATATATTATATAAATAAGATTTCTACATTATTATCTTTAAAAAAATAATTGACAAAAAATTGAAGTCTCGCTCCTTGCTCCTCCTCATTAGAATAACAAAAAATCGCTTTGAGCAAAATACATGCATTAGTGTCACAAAGAAGGACTAAACTTTGACTCTAACTCCTTATTCTTACATTTACCGTTAGATATGCTCGCTCTAATAGTTATTATGCCTTATTTCATTCAGGGTCGACATGTGTACTTAACCATCAGAGGAATAAGTTGGACTACCCCAGTCTCCTTCTGGCACTCTCGTGTTTCACCATGTGCAGATTCACTAGCATCTAGCCAGGTGATCATTAGTGCCACACTGCCCTGTTGGCCAACCCTGAATGTCTAGCTGATCATCATCAAGGTATTGACTCATTGAAGATTTATAACAATTTTGACTCAAGTCTTGCATTATTAATCTGTACAATTAGAGGTTTACAATTATAATAATGGTTGATAAATGACATTGTACATTAAAACTTTAAAATAATCAATGCCCTTGCTAATTAATGAATTGCATGTATAGTTTCAAACATAACATATGAGTTCGTAATTAACGTACGTGATCGTGAATAGAAGACGATAAGAAGGGGAACAAACTGCGGCTAAGTAGGTATATACAAAAATTTATAGAAAGTGACAGATAGTGGGAAGAAATTGGTGAAGCGGACATAGCAGCTGGGGTTGAAAATAATTGGAATTTTGAAATTATAGTAGTATTTCACTATGTCAACCGGGCCGACCACTGCATGTATAAAAAGTAGAGGAAGTACAATATGGCCAAGTAAGGTCACGATGGAGGATGGAGGAACAGGAACTACATCTACTATACGTAGGTGCGCTAGGCAAAGGGATATTGCATGTCTTATACATTTACAATTATCTTTGTACGTTTATGTTTTTCGGAGATATTGATGATAAGATTTCGATGGGGTAGTAATTTTATCATGGACCAACAAAAGAGCTGCAAATCGACCATATGCGTGTTGAATTATTGGTGTACGTACGTACAATTATCATGTAGTTGGAATTGTCGAGATATATATTCTTCGACAGGTTTTTTTCACATTCCGAAAATAGTTGGAATATTAAACAAAATATCGATGAATAATTTCTATAAGATAATGTTGTTGCAGCTTTAAAAGGAAGTGTGCGAATCAATCATTGGTAACAGCCAACAGCATTTGGACCATTTCTCAGCCCCATTTTCGATCATGATGACTTGCTTACCAAGATCCCCTACAGTACTTTGATGCTCTTCTTGCACAACTTAAGGAATATATATGTAGCACAAAAAGACAGCATGCATGACACCAAGTTAGATCATTGATCAAAATTTGTACATATCTCAGCATATACACATATATGTATATATATATATACATCATTCATACAATATCGATGAATGAGTGTGATAATCGCTGTGATTATTAAGCTGTCAACGTTTTGCTAGTGATGAGGTGGAGAATTAGGGTCGGCCGATGTCAATGGGGGCCATGACTGACCTGGTTGGGGATATCTATGTATGCAGCACTTAAAACAAGGGAGGTGATCCAGGAGACTAGGGTAGCTCATTTTATTCGTCTTTGATAGTGAAATTAGTGTCAACTATGAATAGAAATTGACAGATTATATATATATAGCTATTTATAGACTTCTTCGAGACATTCCTCCATGAATTGAGAGCCATAGAAGGTGAAAGCATAGTGATCAACATAAGGCCTTTCTCTTTTAGAACTCTTAACATTCAATGTGATTATATATCCGTCAGATCACCATTTATTTTTTATATGCTTTTTATAAGTAAATACATAACCATGGCATTAGTCATTGATCAAGTTAACAACATGCATGAGTCTCATATAAACGAGTGCACTTGGAATATAGTCCAACGTCATTAAGAAGAACAGTCATTATAAATCAGCAGTGCAGCCGTACTATAGCTAGATACGGTGAACCTCAACAATCTCTTGCACAGTCGAGTGAGCATGCATGCATGGTCCATAATCCATGGGAGTGGAAGGAAGATGTGCGGTAGAGAAAACACCACGTGTAAACCACTAACTCCCAATTCACGCATTGCTGGCTTTCCACACAGTTACTCTCCTCTAATTTGACATTAAATTAGATCGAAGATTCCACCTTAGATCATCATTAGCATGAATATTATATAATAACATCATCGTTAATTTGTGTGTTTGGTTCCCCGTAAAATGGCAAGGGAAAATCATTACCCGATAGTTTATTGGTGGCTTAGTTTTATTATTCACCCCGTGATAATGAACGGGACCAATAATTTGCATTGACAGAAGGTATTAATCTTCTCGATGGTGGGGAAATAATAAAAATGAAAACCATGACTTGCCCACGTCTCAGAAAAGAATCTTAGGGTCAATTTAATAACATTTTAATTTTTTTTTAATTTTTATATTTGAGATATAAAATAGTAGAAACGAGAAAGATCGAATAAACTAAACAGTGTAGTATTTTTTTAGACAAAAAAATAGATTTTTTTTCACGTACTATTTGCATTTGAAAATAAACCACTAGTACTTTAAATGTATATATAGCATTTTAAAATAAACATATGGTATATATTTTTAGTTAAATGAAAGGGTTTGAAAGTGTTTATGATTCTTCAAATTATATGTTGAGTGTGAAATTTTGGAGCAAAAAATATTTAGAGAACTCCTAAAATAGTTTTATAATATTTTTATAAGTCAAATTTTAATTCAAGGAATATATATGATTGCTAGTTCTAAAGAAAAAATAAATTGAAGAGAAGGAGGAGAAGATCACCCTCTTTCCTCCTCCCCTCCTCCCCTTATATGATTTTGTTATTCTTTCAATATATTACCTTACCCAAAAGATTCCTTTAAATTTTTTGTTTTCCTTAAATCTTATTCTACGAGGAGTTTGCTCTAATATCTTTCATTGGTTTAGTCTCAGCTATTAGATTAGAACTTTTTGTCTTTTATTCGTTTTTGTGTGCTCAATTTGATGGCAGGAGGTCAAACCTTCCTTAGATATCCATCATGTTTTTCAAGTTCTGCAAGACCATATGTGACGTGTTTGACGACATTGACTTTTTTTTTTTTAGTGGAGATAGTTTGTTTTGGATTATGGCGTCATTAGGTTTTGGGTGTTTTAGGCATTGTGGGCTTGATTGTAATTTTTTTATAATTTTAGTAATGTGAGTTGTTAGCTCAACTGTTAGTGCAGCTTAGTCAGCGTTAGTGTTGTCATATTGGTTTGTACGTCTGCTGTCATAACTTGATTTTGATGACATAGTTGTACTATTTTTTTATGATATACAATACTATCAATTTTGATTATATATATATATGATTGGAGATCAATACTATAAGCATTTTTTCTATAATTTGATTAAAAAGTTTATTTAGTTGGCCTATTAGAGATGCTACACCGCATGGCCACATTTCGTGAGTAGGCTTGAATTGGATTGGATAACTTTTCAAATGTAATGTATTTAGAATGTCCAAATGGATGTCATTTCATTGTAGAATGATTAATTATATAGAATTAAACATATATATACCGAGACTTATCTTTTCTATACTACTATTTTAAATAGATTGGAGTCAATTAGTTTTCTTTTATGTCTACTCCCTATAATCCTGTTATCAAAAAAATACCTCTAATGTTACGTTTAAGATACTTGAATTTGATAAAGTATCTACTCTAATCCATTTAAAAAAATGTAAACTCCCTTTAGGGGAAAATTTGGGTTGGGTAGAAATGAAGGGAAAAAAGAAAAAGGAGAAAAGACGATGATCATCTAACTAGCTCCCCTTTGCCATTCATGCACAGAAAAATAGCTTGTGTGTATTTATATGGCATGCTAATTAAGTAAACAGACGCATGCATCACATAATCTCCTTAATTTTATTTTTTTTGTTTATAAATATCCACTTGCATTTTGAAAACTAATTAATTACACTTATTGTTTTCTTGGTTGAAAAGACGATGCCTAATACGCCAAAAGAGTAGCAGTGCCTTAATTATATATGATTAAGACAAATTAGTTACATAATAAATAAATATATAAAACTAAATGTATACACTAATATGTAATCCCCTGACAAGTAAAAAGAACAAAATCTTTTAATGTACAAATTATTTTTGTACTCGAGAAAATATCATGGATGATTATTCGATATACTTCTGTACGTTGTTCATGTCCCAATTTCTTTACAAGTACTTGATAAACAACGTACACCTCAATTATGTTAATTTGCTTAATTTGACGACTGACAAAAATAAAAAATAAAGAACCGGATAACAATGATGTGTGAAAAGTATAGAAAGTGTAACGGCAGCTCGGCGACCTTTTCAATAAATGGTGCAACTTATTATGCTTATAATTTCGATCAAAAGATTTCAACCCCAATATATAGGAAGATGATCGACCACATCCGACCTCATTCCAATTTGGAAACCAGCAGGGTATTTCCTTCAACCGACGTCTAGTTGTTTGAAACCAAAAGGCGTGAAATTTGGTATTTGATTACATGGGAGAGTGAGTGAACTTTTAATTTTATTAAATTATTATGCATGCATATTTGAAGATTTTAAATGCTTTTCTATGTGATTTTGGTAATAGTTTATTGATTGGGATTTTTGTAAGACTTTTGAAGAATTTTCATGGGAATTGTTAATTGTGCATGTTTTATGAGGTTTTGTGCAAAATGTGTTTTTGGTTGTAGGCCCGTTTTCTAAAACAGGGATTTGGTTATGAAATCGATATATGTTATAAATATATGATTTCTCGATATTTGTACATTATGATACGAATTAATGTGTGGACAACCTTCCTCATGATGCATGTTGATTGATTGGTCAGTCTTAGACGTCGAGTTGGACTCTGATTCCCGAGACTAGTGACTCGAACGTTAAGTTGGGCTCAAGTTCCCGAGTGATGTGCCTACTGGTAGTGTGAATGATATGGCGATTGATATTGGGCATCAAGGATGGGTTGATCGTGTGTGACTGCTGTGATGGTTTATGCATGAAAGTTGAGACGATTACTGATGTTGTTTTCTTTACAAACATTTTCCACGTATTTCGAGGTTATGAACGATGTTTAGTTTTAATTGAGTCTTAAATGGCTTTATATGCATGCATAATTTTAGAAAACAGAGGGTAAAATGTCTTATGTTTTTTGAACTATATTTTTAAATGATTTATTTTTCCACTCGCATGGTTTTCGTGTTTTTTTTTTTAACCCTTAAGGTCCGTTGCACGAAGATTGGGGCTGAACGAGAGGCGGAGGCAAGAATGATAAGGAAGTGTGAGTATCCCTTGCCTGACAAGTTTAAGGGTAATTACGGTATTGGAGACTATTTGTCAGACAGAAGTAAGACCGAAATATAGTTATTAAGGTAAAATGGGAATAAGTCCTGTCAGAAAGAGATGTTCAAGGTGATATGAATGTTCAGCATGCGTCCTTGGGTGATCAAATTGTTGGTATCTTTACTAAAGCCCTCACTGATGATCTCTTCCTCTTGCATTCTCCAACCTATGCTCGAAGCACCTTCTTTATCAGCTTGCAGGGGCATGTTACTAGTCCAAGTTATGGACATGCAACAATAAAGTGTTGGTGTAGTGTAGCTCATAATCTGGTGCAATGAAATGCAGCTGATATGTAGCTCATTGAGTGTGTAATTGAGTTATTATACAACTATCATAGTTTGTTAAGAAGCAGTTATGTTAGTTAAGGAAGTTAGAGAGTTAAGTGAGATTTCTTAGCCTTCAAGCTACGGTTGTTAGTTACACATATTAATATATAAGCTTGTACTAGTGTACTTGTTGTTAAGATTATGTTGTAATCAAACAAGCAAAACAATCAGATTCATCTTTCTTTTCAAACATTGATCTCTACTTCTTCCCTTTATTCTTCTTCTCTTATAAAACCTATCGATTATGAATATCAAACAATCTATAGGTAAAGAAAAATTTGTTTGTGTGGTATCCTGATCGGGAGTTCGTTTTCGATATAATTACACTAAGTTTTAAGAGGGAACCGTTGCAATGGATTGTTGCGTTAATTTTTCAGAAATTTTATTTAACATGTTTGAGTCGATTTTAACTCTATCTTAAACGGATTACATATTAAAAGGAAAAAAAATTGACCTTTAAGAAAAATCAAAATAATATGTAAATAGAAATAGGAAAAAAAGAAAAAAGGGGCAAGCTTCAAAGTAATTGGTGAATAATGATTTAAACATATAGTGCAGTTTCTGTCAACTTGAATACATAGTGTCGTTTTTGTCATTTTGGATATATGGTGCAATTTCGATTATTTTGGATATGTAGTAAGGTTTCGGCTATTTTGGACATATATATATAATACAATTTTAGTCATCTTGAATATAAAGTGCAGTTTGAATCTATATTAGATATGAAAAAGAAGCAGCTAACGATAGGACACCTGCAATTTATATATCTTGCACATTTAGATTAGTTGCAATTTATTTTGGACATACAATATAATTTTGAATTATCTTGAATATATTATTAAATCACCTTTAATTTAGTACGATTTTATCTATAACCTAACATTAAAGGTGACATGTTTTTAGAAGATTCCAATGTACACATCAAACAATAATTTTTTTTAAAGTTGTTGTGCGTAATATTATAAGGATTAAGCGTGTTGAGTTATATAATGGAAAAGGTATTTTAAATTGTTAAGTGTCGTTATATAATGCAAAAAAAAAATAATAATAATAATAATTTAAGAGTACTCACTACTCACCCAATAGCAAAAAGCATTTGAAATGGAAGGGGACACGTCAGAAGCTAGGGACCTGTGATTAAGAAATTTGTAGGCAAAGTCCTTACTGATTTCAGTATTTCTATTTCAAAGGTTTAAAGTAAAAGAGGAACCTGTCAGTGTCAAGGATTAGTAATATTAATTCTGGCCTGTATACATACTTGCAAGAATCGTCACCCAACTTTAAACCCGATCGCAATCTCTTTGTTTAAGCAAAATCTGATTACCGTGAAAATGTGAAGATTTAAAATTTAGTAAAATTATACAATTTTGTAAATGTTTATAAATAATTGGGCTTCTAGCGTCATTGTCAATTAATTTTGGAACGAAACTCAATTTCCTTCTATTACACCCTAATTATAATGTATAATATTTTCTTTTTAGTTAAAATTATTATTAATGAATATTGTCGTACGGATCGGAGATTAGTAGAAATTTACAAATGTGGCCGGCTTGATCGAGGTGGCAGAAATGGAGATATATGATAGATGTACGTTGGTGGTTGAGGATCCAATGGACACCGACATCCATATGGCAGTGGCAGCCATTAGATTCCTCCGCTCGGGGAGTCAAGTCTTCAAATCTTGAGACACATTCATCTAAACTCCATCTGTATCCTAATAATCATTAATCATGCAATTAGGCGAGAGTACAAATTCCTTAAAATTGCTAATTGATTCATCTAAACTCAATCTGTATCCTAATAATCATTAATCATGCAATTAGGTGAGAGTACAAATTCCTTAAAATTGCTAATTGATTCATTTTAAATTATTATTTATTTAACCGTTTAGATTTAACCAAATAAAAGTTAAAAGGTTTGAGAATCCAAATTCCTCCATTAATAACAATTTGGATTAAAATTTTTGTTTTGAAAATCCATTAAATATAAACCAAATCGTTAAAAAAAATATTAATTTTTAAATCTATTATTAATACAAAATAAAATAATAATAATAAGATACCAAGATATATCCAAATAAATATATGTATAATCAAATAAGAGTAATAAAATATTATTAAGTGGTAATGTTTGTTTGATAAATCTTAATATAGTGATAACGTTTGCAATCCAATTCTCCTAAGCTTATACAAAATTTTGAATATTGATCATTTTTTTATTTTATATATCCTTGTTTTTTTTAATATTCTTGTTTTTTTAGGCCTAAACGGTTTTAAACCATTTTTTATCCAAACCGAACAATTAGTAACAGTAAATCGAAACAGTTTTAATTCTAATTTTAAAAAATTCAAACAGTATCAAACCATTAAAATTTTAACAATTTAGATATTATCAATATCCATATGAAAATGTCCATCTCTACATGCTACACATCCTCCACCATATGCACTCTAAATTCGAAGATTTATTGTTTCGATATGTAAGTAGCTAGGCACATATATAATATTATTCATATATATATATATATATATATATATAAAACGTGACTAGAGGGGAGTTATATTAAATGTGCCTATTACTTATATATTTATATTTATAATAGTGTACGACTGAACATACGAAGACAAAGTTGGAGTACCTGCGAATTATTTTCGCTAGCTTTATGTCAGTCATAATGTATGTGGCGTATTTTTTGTGATGCATCTAGTTAGGGCTGAGTATATAGTGTACACACGAATTTAGGGAAAATAGAAGTGGATTAATATAAAATCAATTATTTTAGTAATACATAATGTTATATTAAATTATATGTTAGTTTTTTAAAATGATCAAAACAATAAGAGACGATTTAAATATTTCAAATATTAAATTAAACGAAAATAAATATTCAAACTAATATGAAATATTTAGATTGAGTAGGTTGAGTGAGAACTATTATACCTAAGTTTTTTTTTATTTCTCGCACATGTCAGGTGGGCTAGAGCGCACCTAGCCGGCCACCACCAGGATCCGTGCCTAGCTGAGTATAAATCTATCAAAATCATTAACTAATCTCGTGGACGGATCCAGAAATTCAAAATTTGGTGGGCTAACTTCGTCAAGTTTTAAGAAAAAAAAATTGAAATGTAAACTAAATTCATCAAATTTTATTAAAAAATTGAAGAAAATGATAAAATAGGGCCAATTTTATTCAAATATTGGAAGACAATTGATAAAATAAAGCCAAGTTTATTAAAAATTTGGAAAAATGTTAAATTCATAAAGTTCTAAAAAAAATTGAAGGGTAAAATAAATTTATCAATATTTAATTAAAATTTGAAGAAAATGATAAAGTATTGCCAAATTTTATTCAAAATTGGAAAAAATAAATGATAGAATAAGTTCAAAAATATATTCAAAATTGGAAAAATGATAAAATATGATTAAATTTTATTTATTCAAAAATGGGAAGAAATTGATAAAACTGGGCTAAGCCAACGACAAAAACAACTGGGCTAAGCCAACCTTGATGCAAACTTAAGCTAGTATAAGACTGCCCCCTTACCAGGTCCGTCACTAACTGATCCGCTACAAACCATTATTTATTCAACAATTTTGTTTTCACAAGAAAAAAGTCAAGGGTATGAGAATTCAAACCGCTCCAATATTAGTTATGGTTTGGTTGTTAATTTTCATTTTTAGAAATTCGCTAAATCCAAACCAGACAGTTAAGGAATATGTTATTTTTTATTAATTTTTGAATCTACCATATACCTTTACATCTGATGTGCTAAACTTTTTTTATGCTTTACTTTTTATATTTTAGTTAGAATGCATGGATGAATGGGGGACTTAAAGATTTTGAATGTATAAATAAAGTAAACTTGTCCGAAAGTATGATGCCTAGATACTAATACATGTTCTGAATGTATAGATGAAGAAATCTTAAAATGTTTTGATTGAAAATATGATTATTTGAATCCATATTATCTATATTACATATTTTTATCATGCATAAACTGTTCATATCACTTGAAACCAAAATTCAAACCGTTAAGATTTTAATGGATTAGATTTGAATATTGCCAATATCCGTATCAGATAACATCGCGCCTACCCTTACTTTTAGTGTCATACTACAATATGGAGTATTCATTTGTAGTTTTTTTTAGAAGTTTATAACTTGGTGTGATTTCGAATCTGGTAGACACTCAATTTGTTTTTAATTAAATCTAACAAGTGAAGTATCCTTGGCGCGAAATTATCAAATCAACCATTTTTTAATTTCAGTTTTAATTTGAGGTTTTACACATGTTATTCATCATCAGACCGTTTTGTATCATATTATATATCATATATTCATTATATCAAAGTCATTTTATAATTTTTATTGGTTTATGTATAACTATTATTGGATACTGAAGTTTCTTTCCAAAATTTCATTAAAAAATTTCAACTTTTAAGCTAAATTTCCAACATTTTTGTTTAGCGTAAACGATATATTGTTCTAGATTTTTGTAAATTTGACTGTTGATATTTCCGTCGATACCAATATTTTTATCCTTGATTAATATTAATCTAATTGAAGGTTATAGTTCGGAATCAAACTCAATAATTATAGGACATTAACCCAATTGAAGGTTAGAGTTCTCAATCAAACTCAAGAATTATAGGGTTTTAAAGTGTTAAGACTAAAATTTAGGATTTTTAGTTGGTGATATATATGATTCTAAATCCTAATTTAAGTTGAACAACATACACATTTATTATCAAGTGACAATTCCGTTGTCAAGTAAAAATTAATTCCCCTAATTTTAAATTTGGTATAAATTGTGCATGCATGGAATATGGATGAGGATGATGATTATCAATTTATCATGATGATGATGAAGTGACTGTGGCAGTTTGCGGGACCAAAGAACAGCACAGGGGGTGGCTCAGGCTTTTCAGCAAACCCAATGGACCCACCATCCCATACGACTGCACCTCCCCTCACCGGCAACGCGTGCTTCCCTATCCACCCGGCCACCACCAACGCACTCTCCGTTTCTCTCACTCTGTTAACAATAAAATAAAACAAAAACAAAATTATACATCACGAGATCATAAGGAGAAAGAGAAAAGGTATAAAATACCCGGAGAGAGAGAGAGAGAGGAGATATAATCACGACCTCGATCCACAGATACACAGTCACATATTGCTTTCCAATCTCTATTTTCTTATTTATAAATTAATACCTATCCTAATACAGATGTAAATATAATTATCAATCAGTAATTATTAGTTTGTTTTGTTTTAAATTAGCATGCATCATGCAACACCACTTTCAATATCACAGAACAAAACAGCTAGTACGCCGTAGTTCTTCGATCTCATTATGTCCCAGCTTGATTTCTAATTTCAAAAATGGACGATTGATTAGACCATTTGTTTGTTGAAATAATTCTGAAAGGGTTCTTGCATTTTTCATTGAGATATCATGCAATTAACAATTGTTTATTTTTTTAGCTTAAACTTTTTTGTATGCTTACATATCATCTAAGATCCTATTTTGTTCAATTACCTTTCCTTGTTCCTCTATTTACTTCTTTGTAAAACTCCCTCCCCCTCTTCATTTTTTCTTTATAAAAGTTTTTTTTTTTTGAAAATTAATGTCTAGTTTATTTTCTTCGTATTGTACCATTTTTGTCTGCGTTAGTTCTATCATATATATCTTATTATCATAACTTTATTTAGACCATATATGTTTGTAAATGACATTATGATATAATAATATTAATTTTGATAAATAAAAAACACATTGTTCCAAAAAAAATAGTAAATTAATTACTTTTTGTCGTGGTGTTTAGATTAGTGAAACATGTCAAATTTAAAAAAAAAAATATTTTATACAAATTAACATCAAGCCTTTTTATATGTTTCCATTTATCACTTTCTTCTATCGATATTTTTGTATATAAAATTCACCTTCTAATCTCAATATTCGTTTTATGAATAAAGATTATTAATTATGTGATAGATTATTAATTATGTGATTTTCCCCAATTTCATTCGTCTTATAAAATATGTGTTATGAAATTAAAAAGAAAAATGGCATCGAGCATCATGGTGGAACCAAATCCATACTCCATCGACCCTTTTTTTAATTTCAGAATTTTGATGGTCTTAATTGGATTGGATCTTCTCTCTCCCAATCTGTCTCTACACCCTAACCCAAAAAAAAAAATTATTAATTTGATAGTAAAATGACAAAACCCACTCCACCAAGAAACAGAAAGCATATTGTTTATCCATGAAGATGAGGATGATCGATCTGCTGTGTGTTCTTGCCATCGAATTTTTGTGTTTTTATAGCATGCAGCAGTTGCACATATTATTAAATATTCGTATATTATTGGGGTCCACTTATCTGGACGGTTTAAAATTTTCTAACCCCCCCACTCACATGTCCAACAAACGGCTATAATTAATCATTGTACTGCTACCTACCTAGCTCTTGGTCTTTGCTAAATTATACTCATTTTCCTCTACATATGATACTGTTCATTTTCAGAATTCGACACCTCAGCCCACCCCCTACATATGATACTGTTCATTTTCAGAATTCGACACCTCAGCCCACCCATCATACACTTAATGTACGCATACATGGAATAAAATGCATGATTCTTCAACTTGACCTTTCATCAATTAAAATATAATTGGGTTGCAAAAAGTATATATAAAAATGTGAAAACTATAACCTAATAATAAAATGGAAATTCATGCTTCGGTGTGGAGTGTTGGATATGAATGGATATATGATACGACTATATGAGAATTTGAGATCCTGTGTCCCTTCTACAGGCTTTTTATTTTTTGAACAAAGTCAGGATTAATTTTATTAATAAACAAGTCCAATAATACATTTAGTACAACAGACACATCTATTAATAAATAGATGTCAAAAATAGAAATAAAAAGTTCAACAATAAACGGTCTAAAATTAACTAACATACACAACAGAATCAAATCCAAGGAAACCCTAGAAACTAAGCAGGCTTCCAGTAGCCGCCACCGCCGAGAACTCGACCACCGCATCAAAGAACCATCAAGTCGTGAACCCAAGAGATCAAACAGAATATCATCGTTTGGAGACAAAACATAAAAACATGATTTGGAGATACAAAATCACCAAAGATCGACTTACTCAAGTGATTAACTAGATCGATATTGACCGACAAATTCTACAATCCAAACACTCAAAATCAAAACGTGGTGAAGTGTTGTGGATGAAGAGAAGTGCCCATTAGAAGGGCCGAATGAGAAACCAAAGTAGCGGAGGATGGACTGCCAAATAAGGTACCCACTTATCGTACGGTCCTGATCTAATGTCCGTGGGCCAGGCTAATATGATAAAGAAACAAACAAATTCTTTATCATGCCTCTGCACATCCAATTATATTTTTTCTCCATTTTGAAATATGAGGTTTATGTGGGTTTTGGTAGCCTGAGTTTACAATAAAGAAGGACGCGCGTATATTCATAGTCCCGAAGGGGTATGATCCTACTCATGATCATAAATAGCTGACAAATAATAAATTTACATAATTAAATGATGACAATTTACAATTTTAAAGAAACATATTGTTTGATCAATTTTATTATTTTCATCATAATTTAAAGTAGAATATCGTGGTTTTTAACTTTATATAATAATAAAAAAATATGAATACACATATATAATGAAGACAACTGTAGGTTTGGATATATAATTGTGGATGCATGTGATTCATTTGATGTAGAGCTAGTCAGCTAGATTAAGCTGTTATTCTAATGATTGTCTTGATCTTGATTCTTGAGCTAAGAGCAATGTACCTTCGTTGTTTCTGATCCTTTAATTAATTAAAACAATTATATTATAGCTAATTAATTGCACAATCATAATTAAACAAATGAAATATATAATAATCTGATCTCAATATGTCAGTTATATTTAATATGTTGCCAGTGCTGGAGTTGTCTGAGGAGGCATCTCTTTCACAAATCTTGAACCACATTGGCCAAGGCACTGGGATTTGTTTGGCATGCCTCCAAACCCCAACAGCACCACCTTTGGTTTCTGTGTGTGTCAAAGTGAAAGAGATTTATATTCTTAAATTCCTCAAATCATATATATATATTTATATATATATATATGTATATTAGTTTTTCAGAAGTATATACTGATGGGGAATGTGAAGGCAAGCTGCTAGGCTCAGGCTCTCATGTATTCTCTCAGCTGACTACAGACTCTGTATATATCTGTGTTTTCTATCTATCGCCTTCAATTTGCTTCTTCTTCTTCTTCAAAAGAACACAAGTTGGAAATTTCATCTCAGGTCAGAAATTCAAACCTCATTTGATCATGCACCTTCTTTTTGAGTTTTTATGTTCTTTCGCATAATCATGCATTTGGGTTCTGAAATTTCTTGGAATTTAAGCAAGTATTGATTTTTTGTTTTTAGAAATAGAAAGTTTTATTCTTTTAATTTTTTTTTTTTGTAATTGATTACCATCATGTACTATTTGCAAGTTGCAACTTTAAATGACACTGTGATAGTGAGAATGATATCACCATCATCTGGAAAGCAGGGAAAATAAGAAGAGAAAATGAATTTTATTATTTAAAAAATGGGAAAAGAACAAAATAAAATTCCAAAAAAGGGGTCTGAGATGGAGGAAAATGAGAAGAAGATAAATAATATTACATAGAATTAGCTATATATGGTGAGGTGTATAGTGGGTGGGTAGTGGGTTCTGCGATGTCCTGTTAAGCTGGAAGATATTTTTTTGTATATTGTGGTCCAAAATGGCTGATGATGAAAGGGGAAATTAAGAGGCCAAAGAAGCAGACAAATTATTCAAAAAAGCAGTTTGCTAGGTATCATTTTAATTTGTAGGACATTATTATGATTGATCCTAGAAGCACTTGTCTGAATATATTTTCTGCTTCTGCTTATTCAAATTCAGCTACTTTCAACATGGAGAAGCTTCTCAAGCCTTATGACAAGGAGTTCATGAGAATGGCCATTTTAAAGCATGAAGAAACATTCAAGGAGCAGGTAATTAATATAATTAATTCATCGATCGAGCTACTTTGATTTTTCAGTCATTTTGGTTTTCTGAAATGGGGTTCGCGTTGCAGGTTTATGAGCTTCATAGATTGTATCATATTCAGAAGATTATGATGAAGAGCTCCATTGCGAAAATGAGGCCGAAGGGTCAGATGCAGGAGATGAGTTGGATTAATTTAAACAATGAAGATGGAGATGGCGATGATTGCGATGAAGATGGGGTGCTGGAGATCGTAGATGAAAGTCAAATTGAGTTGACTTTAGGACCCACTAGATTGAAGAACAACAGAACTAGGAAGAGAGGTGGTGGTGATCAGGCAGTTTTGACATCAGATTCAGGAGGAGGGCTGAGTTTTTCTTCATCTTCAACTGGATCAAACCATGTCATGAACAAGACAAGAAGTTTTTCATCAAACAGAAGTGGAATTAAAAACAGCAGCAGCAGTGTTGTTATTAATGTTGGGGAAGAACAAATGATGAGACAGGATGAGAGGCTCAAATTGCCTCCTTGGCTTTTCCAAGTTTTGAGCTTGAACATGACTTCTTGATTTTTAGATTTAGATCTCATTTTGTGATTGACTAATTTGTGATTTGATGTTTTATAGTGTGATGGGTGGAGTTTTGTATAAAGATCCTCACTTTGTCTCCCTTGTTATATTCTTATTTTCATCATCTTCTTTTCTAAGCTTGTCTCCTTTCAAAAGAATGACGATGAATTTGATCAAATGGAGATGTAAAAGATTAGAAGTAGAATATTCATCTCAGAAAATTAGCACTTGAACTTGACAAGATTTTTTTTAATGTCTTATTTGTTGATATATATTTTTCAGCAACTTTGTTGAAAAAGGAAAACAGATACAGATAAGAGGTCATTAATATCTTATCACACGGAAACCGTTCCCAGTAAGTGTTCTTAACGGGGATTGATAGCCTGAAACATACAGATAACCTGTAAAATGCAGTTATGAGTTTAATCCATGGTGAAAACAAGAGGAGGCCAAATAAAGTTTTTTTCTTTTCTGTTAAAATAATCATTGAAATTCTTTGGAAAGTGAAAGTCTGAGGAATCTAAAGTCATCAGAGCTTTGAAACTTTGAATTATATGGCTCAACTTTCATTCTGTTCTGCAGGGAAAAAAAACACAAAAGAAAGTCATTGAAGAAACTCAAAGAACATGGAACATTCTCAATGATTCATACACCTTCCAATTTTTGTCAATCTTCCCAGACGAAGATCAATTAATTTAGGCTTCAAGGTAGAAAAAGACCTTAAATTTGGTTAAGTTGATAAGTATTTTTATAGAGTCAAATATATTGGAAAGCATCTCTTTTGGGTTCCATCATAAATTTTCCTTGAGACATGATCAACATGCTCACTGCTAGGCTGTCTGTCTATCAAGCTATATATTTCTTGCTTTTTCAAAGGCTCTTTAATGTCAAAAGACTTAATAATTAAAAACACAGACCCCACAATACACAACATTAATGATCTGGTAGACTGCTACTGCTCCTCTGGGCCAGAAGGTCTAGCTTTTTTTTTTTTTTTTGGGGATTTGATCATTAACAATTGCTTAAGGATATGCAATGTCTCCGATCTTTCGAAGTATTTTTGAAAGGAGAAAGCTTCCGAAGTTATTTTTAACACTGAGTTCATCATAAATGATTTTTGAGGAGGTTTTCAGCAGATTTTTCAGTTTTTTTCAGCTTCACTTTCACCAGGTCTATCTTCAGCACCTCATTTTACCGGGTGGGATATTGTTCAAGTCCTTCTTATAACGAAGTCATAAAAAGAGATTTTCATGGACCGTCTGTCCAATTTGCAATCTTTTCATTAGAAGTTGGATTTCTTCGTGCACAAGTTTTGTCGTTGTTATTCTGCCTATTGGGATTTTCCGTGCTGTTACTGTAACACTCATAAGTCACAACTGATACAATCTTTTTCAGGTTATATGTTCTTATTTTATTTGTGCAGTGTTCTTAAGTAGGGATTTATTTACACATATTAGTGATACCGAAGACAAAGAGAGAAAACGAAGAAACTTCAGAAATCTAAATTCCTATATGCAATTTCAGTGTTCCAATTTCATTTTGTTCTGCAGAAAAAAGAAAACGAACTGGCACCATATTATCTGGAAAAAAAAAAAGGAAAGAAAAAAAGAGCCATTCTTAAAGGATATGAATATTGTGAATGATCTATACCTTCCCATTTTTGTCAATCCCAGAAGATTAATTAATTTAGGCCTCAAGACACAAAAACTTTAGATTTGGTTAGTTCATAAGTCTTTTTCATGGAGTAAAAAATATTGAAAATAAAATCTTTTTGGGTTCCATGATAATTTGCCTCTAGACATTATCAACATGCTACGTTGCTAGCCCGTCTCTCTAGCTAGTCTTTTCTTTTCCAAGGGCTCTTATTCTCAAAAGATTTAATAATTTAAACACAGACCTCACAATAAACAAATAAACAGCAATGTTCTGGACCAGAATCTCTAGCTTGGTATGTTTTGATCACAAACCATTACTTAGGGTTATAGGATAATTAATTAACTCACTTCTCAATAAATTTGGTAATGGATATAATAGTGTGAAATCATTCATGCGGTTATGCACTTTTCAGAAAAGCCAGGAAACTATTTTCTTAAAGAACCTGGCTTATTTAGTGTTGAGGAATATCTATTGATCCGATTGATTGCGTACATAATCAGAGAAAATATACTTAATAACGGTTCTTTTCTATTATATTAACATTCCTTGAAAACTTCATGTGATAGGCAATTAAGATTCATGCACCTTTTTATTTTTGGTTTTTCCTATGCTTACTACTAGTTGGAGATGACATCATTACATAAAAATCTATTTTCACTCCATGATTTTGAATTATGCAGTCTTATTCAAAGCACAATGACAATTATATTTACAATAGCATCAAATTGATCATAAAAGCAGATAACAAAGGTAGAATATATAGATATTGAAGCTATTAATTTTCTCAAGCCACAGACACAAAGCAAACAGAGGCATTAGCTTCCTCATAAAGTAACTATAAAACTCAGTACCAAACCAATGCTTCAAGATATGGAATGCCGTCGGTCTTTAGGAGGCTTTGTCCGGCCTTTAGGATTGGAAGGCGTCACTCCATCCGTGCGCACAAAAGGCGACAACTTGCCTAGCTTTTTAGACACTGAGTTCATAAATGATTTTCGAGGCAGAGGCGGCTTATCAGCCGATGTTAGAGTGCTTCCCATTGGACTGCTCATAGCTGTTCTCATTGTTGATGTTTCAAGTTCTTTCAGTTTCATTTTCACTTTCACCAGCTCGGTCTTCAGCTCTTCGTTTTGTCTACGAAGGACGGAGAGCTCATGGGAAACCGGGTGGGTATCAGTAGAGTACAAGTTGTTGGTGCTGGTGTTGGTACCCTTAGAAGGAAGAGCTGAGGAGTCATCACCACCACCTATGAGACTTCCATTCATGACATCTCGGAGGCGTTGCTGCTCATAGTAGAGAACTTGCACCACCGTCTGGACAGGAAGCCGGTCATTCTGAGCAGCGTGAGCGCAGGCCTCACGGGACAGCTTCTGGCAATCCATTATGCTGCACACTTTCTTCCTCTCCATGTCACTCAAAGCCGGATGAGCCTAACATGTAAAAAGAAGCTTTACATGATTTGGATATGCCAAAATGAACCGGTAACAAAACTTTGCTATAAAAGATACAGCAAATTACCTTTTAGCATTCCTTTTTTCACACCAAATTTCAGGATTATATTTGAGTTTTCAAATTTTACATTTAATTGGTAAGAGCCGTACTTTTAAATATTTTATCATCTTCTAAGAACTGTACTTTAAAATATTTCATCATATTCCATCCGTTATAATTTTCATTATAAATCCTATTTATTAATGACAGATCTCATATAGACCCATCCAAAACAATTATATACAACTGAATATAGGGAAAAGAAGAGAAGTAATATTGGGTCACTTTATCTGCAAATAAAATTATGCAAAATCTCCACTCTACTTATATAGTAATGCAAAATGGCTATTTTGTCCCTGAATTCGGTTTTACAACCTTTTTTTAATGGTCTTGCATAAGACATGTCATGAGTTAACATGATATGTGATGAAAAATTGACTATCGCAGCATAATGTTTTCAAAGAATTGAAAATATTTAAATGTAAAATTTGAAATAAAACCGTAATTTGCTCTTAAAAAACTTGACAGTTTTAAAGTAGTTGTGCACCTTGAGGTAGATATCTACGGCTCTGTACATCCCATCTTCTGTTGCCCTGGCTTGCTCCGGGATGAGTTCAGCAATGCCTATGAATCTCGAGACAGATAAGTTGCGGTCGGTGGCGATTTCAGCCAGATAGTTCTCCAGTAGCTTCCCAATTCTCTCCATGTCAGTTGCAGCAGGAGAAACAAACTCGTCACCATCTTCATTGTGTCCCAATTGGCTCCCTTCTGTTGCATGCTCAAGAAAATTTGTCACGATTCTTTGCACTGTGTCCACATCAAACAATGTGTCCCCGGTGAAGGAATATGATGGAATCAAGAGATCATCCAAAACAGCCTGCGGCAGTTGCAGCCCAATTCTCTTCTCCAAATCCAGCTGACATGCCACCGTGGTCTCGAGAGTTTTCGCCGCACGAAGCAGCATTGAAAGAAGGCTTACTGACATTGCATTCTTCTCCCTTGGAAGAAGACTCACAACTGTTTCTAGCACAACTCTCTTCTCATGCTCTTGTCGCGGCTCGATTTTCTTCCTCCCCTTCCCAAATGATTCCTAGTGAAAATATATAGGACTTACTGATTTAAATTTGAAGACATGAAAGTTTAAAGCTTGGAAAAAGAAATTGAACTTTGTGGAGTGAGTGAGATCTCACCAAACCTCTAAGAGATTTCTGAGCATAGAGCATGAGGACTGGCCCAAGAGCATATTGCTTAAACCCTCTTGCCATCATTGCAATCAAAACCCTCTGGAAAATATCAATTCTAAGAACAATCAAGTCTTCAGCCCACCAATCAACAACGGATTTCGGTTGATACGCGGCGGAATCATGAACATTATTATCAGACCTAGCAGACAGAGTACTGAAATGGCTCTCTTTGCATGCAATGAAAGCGATTGCGTCGATGCAGCGGCTGACCAATTTCACCTTCTCTGCCATTTGAAGAAAGCTCTCTGACATGTGCAAAACAGAAACTGCACCTGCTAGGCTCCTGAGTGCCACTTCATTCAAATATGCATCTGTTCTTCCCACAAGATTTCCAACGGCATACTCCTCTGTCATCGCTAGATACTCTGCCACGCATCGCAGCATTGCAATGTTTTCTGTGCTGATCTCGAAGTTTATCCCGTAGCAGAACTTCGCTGCAAGCTCAAACGCCTCTGATCCGCCCGGAACATCATAGAGTTCAATGGTGGATAAATCGGCATCACTGGATTCTGACACCAGTTTTCTTATGTAACCGCACTTTGAAATTAACGGAAACTGTAATTTTAATTATCCAAATTAGCATCAAAACAACAAAACTAAAGTCAAATAAATTTTTATGTAAGAACTAACAGTTATTTGTTCTTAGTCAAGTAGATAAATTTTACCTTATGCAATGAGAAAGAGACTCCTGCAACATGAATACTAACATCACTCGGAATTTCCTGCGAAAAAATCCTGCATATTTCAAAAACTTATTAGAAGGGGCACATAAAAAGGAAATTAAAATAGAGAAGAAGAGAAATGAAGCAAACCATTCACTGGTTCTTTTCAAGGCAGAGGAAAGAAGGTCCTTCTTCTTGGAGGACATAGTATTATTGTTGTTGGCAGTGGTGGTGGTGGGTGCAGTAGTACTTTCGCCAGGATGATCATCGATGATATCCGCCATGGCAGTGATTGTGGAACCGCTATCATGACCAGTCCATCATATAGTTTCGATTGAAGCAAAATAATAGCAGAGAGAGAAGATGTTTACTGTTCAACAAACACTAGCTGGTACGGTATTTCGGATACATTGTTGTTCCCTTTTAATCCTTCTTCAAAATTTCAATTTATAAAAAAGTCGATGAACAAGCAAAAAAAGTTAATAATTTTGCAATAATTAGAGAGCCATTTGAAGCTCGTCAAGCCTCAAGCTCTCTCAAAGCTGCTGTAACAAAACCTGCATTATCCATCTACAGCCTCACAAGTAATATCACATTTGACACAAGTTACCAAAAATGGCCTCGGACTAGCATTTCTGCTCACATCAGCATTACCATCACATTCATTACCATTTGAAGATAGGGCTAGTAATGGGTCGTGTTGTGTCAGGTTCGTGTCGTGTCATGAATTTTGTTTTACCCAAATATATCAAATCCGAACCCGACCCGTTTGATAATCATGTCAAGGATATCCAACTCGAGCCCCACCTGTTAATGACTCAAGTAACTCGTGTAATCCGTATAACCCATTTAATAAATAGGTTGTACTCGAAACCCAATTAACATATGACCCGTTTTGACCCGTTTAACCTATTTAACATGTTTAACCTATTTAAACTATACGATTTAATAGGTATTTTAGTAGGTAAATATGTAGATATGAGTTAGTAATGACACGTTTATTAAACGGGTCAATATATAGGTCAATATACGGGTTAACTTGAAATATACTCATTTATTAAATGGATTAACATATCATTATACGGGTTAACAGGTTGACCCGAAACTCACCCGTTTATTAAACGTGTCATAATAGATTGATTCGAAAATGACCGGAAATTTTAATCATGCGGATTGTCCTAGATAAATCTCATGCGAATTTTCGAATCGTATTAAAAATTGCCATCTATTTGCCGAGACATATCCATAATAATTCTCGATTGAGGAATGAAGGGCATTTGTGGAATTATTGGCAGGAAAGTGGCCAAAGAATGAGGAAGATTTAGATTATGGTGTGTGTGGCGTGGGCATAGGGGGGAGGTGGACTGAGAGGATGAGATGATTTTGCATGTTGACTGGCGGCTAATTTTTAAGTTATCCACGTGGAAAAGAAACATTCCCATCCACATAAAGGTGCCCCCCATCTTTCTTTCTTTTATTTCAATTATTTCTTCCTTTCAATCTTAAAATCACGAGGCCAAGGTTAATTAACAAGAACCAACATATCTTCATTAATGGATGGAGCTTGGAGGACAAATTCAAGGCGAGTTTTAACACAAAAGTGAGTTCGATAGAATTCTCCGAGGCAAAGATAGACATAAACCAACAAGTGGAGCATTTAGAGATTAGTTCGGCTACAGTTCCAACATCTACAAATACCACATTGCGAAGGTCATCGTTGCCTATTGAGTGACATTTGAGTTATTGGATGGTGTACACCATTTCATCCTAGTCGTGTAAAAATACCATTTATTGTTCTTAGCATATACATAAAGCACCAACTAATGGGCATTTAGAAACTGTTACAGTTCCAATATACGAAATACTACAATATTCGTTAAATCTTCATAACAGAGCATTTGATTGATTATTGCCCTAATGAAAATGAAAATGAAAATGAAAATGATAATTATAATTTTGCTTTATATTCTTCCTTTAATGGAAATTGGTAAATATAATTTATAGCAAATGAAGCGAGGATTATATCCCCACCATGACCTATTTTAAAGGGCTACAAACAAGGGATTTGGGAGTTTTATGTGATGAAATTCTACAGTTTGAGAAAGAGTGACTTTCAACAAATTTCATCTGCAATCAATGATGCTTCACAACTTAACGAAAAAACAACACATCAAAGGGCTCCACACAGAATATGCCTTCACTATCATCAATTTAAGGACCCTTTCACTAGATATAGTGATGGATCATTAGGCACAAAATCAATAAATTGATCTCTCACTTCATGAAATAATTTCATGTCCATCATTCCGATGATATCAAATAATGCAGAAAACACAAAGTCTAGCTAGCTACTTTCATGGCCCCTCAATCAGCTACCTACCTTTAGCCAGCCAGCAAATATGAAATTACAATTTTATTTCACGTGTAAGATGATCGAGTGAAAAACACATGACAAAGAAAATAAGAAAGTTTTATGTATCCAAGTGTTTGATACTTTGATTTCATTCACTAAGGTCTTGAGTGGGGTTGGGGCACAAAGAAATCAAAGTCTATAGGAAGGGCCATGACCAGGGCAATAATTTTTCAGGAGAAGATTGGATTCAAATCAATGAATTATTGAATCTCCGGCCCCCATCAGACACGATCACTGAAGGTTTTATCTGTAAAATTGCACATGAAAAACTTCTTGTGTGAGTGTTCTTCAGGACCTGTCACTTCAGACCAACATGGATGTCTCCATACTCACTGGCCGGGGTTTCTGTTGACAATGCTTACAAATTATTAGCCACAAAATGACGATGAGCATCCCTCTCTGAAAACAAAGACACTTAATTGTGAGTTGTAACTAAAATAAAGACCATTAACTGTGAGTAAGACTACATATATAAGTGGGTGCCCCATCACGTGTGAGGTGCAGATGAATCCTCCAAAAACAAAGAAATTTGATGACTCAATCAATAATTGATCAACAAGGAAACTGAATCAGATACTATTGATGCAGTAGAAGTAACATAAGACGCTCACCCTGTCAAGAATATTATTTGACTAAATAATTGATGTACAAGGTTTATGAGGTTACTGAAATTACAATAGAAAGCCAAATACAAAGCGATTTTTACAGGGGTAAAAACTTAATAATAATCTAATTCGTATAAGTAATTGAAAACCTTATTGGTAATGATAACACGTAAATCAAGTAACAAAATATATTATAAAAATCAAGTTAGAATTAATTTAGGATTTGATTTTTAACACTCCCCCTCAAGTTGGAGAGTGAACGTGTGAAGTCCCAACTTGCTGATTAAGTCGGTGATGTGTCGTCCAATGATGTGCCATCGGATGATGTGCTGTCATATGTTGTATCGTCATATTTTGTGTTATCAGATGATGTGCCATCAGGTATTGTGTCGTCAAGTGATGCTATGGTGTTGCTATCAGACAAGTCGAATGGATTGGAATTGGATGTGTGTCCGAAACAACGGCTTGAATGAGGAGGCTATCAGATTATGTATTTATATTGAAAATAAAAATTGAAAATTGAAATTGAAATTGAAATTGGAGAAATTGAAATTGAAATTGAAATTGAAATTGGAGAAATTGAAATTGAAATTGAAATATTTAGTCATTTTAGAGTATGTATCTCATGGGACTGAGTATTCGTCCCGTGGGATTATGGAAGATTTAGGTTCCGCACACCCATAGGGGAGGAAGCGCAGCGAATTTGTGTCTCGGGATCATAATTGCTTTGATACTATTGGAAAATCAGGCAACCTAGATAAGCTCTCTAAATTATACAAGTCCTATCCTTGAGCGTACAAATAATAGAAGGTACAGGGACAAGTAAAGGTCGAATCACTGGGACTGATAACAACTTAGTAAAATAAATGCATTAATAGAAAACTAGATAATGCATATACACAATTTTGGGGGGTTTGGAGTTGGTTTCGGAAGATGGAAATCAAAATAGAAAATAAGGACAAAATTGAAAGAACTTGAAAGTAGTAGACAAATGCAGTACGATTTATGTATTAATCTATGAACTAAAAGGAGTTAATGCATGCAATCCACTATGAACAATCATGAATCAATGCTATGAATGTCTAACTTATCAATTTCTATGCACAATTAAGATGTTCACAAATTTAGATGCATGGCATATATATAAACTTATATCTCTAGGTGCAACCTAGCATGGCATATACTCAGATTTAGTACCTAGAAACTTACTAAGGACAAAGAGAATTATGAACATCACATGAACACTAGAACATCACATCTATCCTAGATCTTCATGAAATTAGCTTTCATGACTAGTTCTTAACCTAAACACATGTTGCTAAACAATGAAATAAGTTATGATAGTCAACCTAACATTCTCAATGACAAACAAACATAAAGAAGGTAGCTAAACTTGTAAACAAATGCTTGAAAACAATAAGAACAGAAAACTGATTCTAGTTGCAATAAGAAATTGATAAACCAAAACTGAATCGTAACATTAATTCAATCATGTTGAGGGCTTCAAAGTAGTCATAACAATTACAAGACTACTCCATAAACGAATTCCAAAGCTCAAAAAAATACATAGAAGGTTTTAGAGTACTAAACCTAGAAAAATGCATGGAACTAAGGCTCTTGCTCTCTCTCCTTCTCTTTCTCCAACTTGGAATAGCTCCAACTTTGTATGCTTATGTATTTTTGTTTTTATGTGTTATTGCAAAATTTGGCCTCTTTTTGTAGGTGTAGAAGTCATCTTAAATAGTCACATTCAAAAAGTTTAATGCAATTTACAGCCATGAATTGATTTCCATTCATAACTCATTGTAATCATCATTTAGTATAGATTCTAAGATTGAAGACTAGTTGTTTTGAAACGAAGCAATGTCCCATTATGACATGATATCTCCTTGTAGAAACGTCCAAATTATTAGTTGTCAAAACCATATGAAATTAGACTTATAGGCCTTTCCAACCTTATATGGCCCATTGTAATTCGTTCGGAGCACTTCGGGGCGAAGCTCGCAATTTGGGTGATTTGCAGATAACTCTTCGGATTGATCCTAGACCACTTGTGAGCTGGGGACTTATCTTGAATTTCTTGGGCTTCAAGTAATCCATTCTTAACAACTCGTCAAAAATAAAATAATTCCTTCAAACTTTTACTTTTATCTTGTAAACATAAAAAACAACAAAATACCCTATATTGCATAGAGATTTCAATGAAAAACTAAAGTAGAAGAGGGTGTAAAAATGTATCTTTATGCACCCGGAAAATACCATGTCAAGAATATTATTTGGTTGAATAATTGATGTAAAACGATTATGAGGTTACTGAGATTATAATAGAAAGCCTACTAGAAAACCCTTTTTATAGGGATAGAAAACCCTTTTTATAGGGATAGAAAACCTAATAATAATCTAACTCCTATAAGGAATTGGAAACCTTATTGGTAAAAATAACAAGTAAATCAAATAACTAAATCTAATAGAAAAATCAAACTAGAATCAATTTAAGATCCGATTTCTAACATACCCCACGACAAAGAAGTCATTTGTGGCATGCACAAGAAGGAGAAGTCAAATTTCCTCATGAGACACTAGAAAACTTGAACAATGGAGTCACTAAACTACAATGTGATAAATACGTTCTTCATTGTCTGAGCTCATTCATGTATATACTAAGACTAAGTTATGAAATTTAATAGTGTTTTGACGATATTCCGATTATTATTTTTTCTTTGTTGTGTATAGTAAAATTACAAGTTTACCCTTATATATATTCATTTATCATTATATTGAATAATTACTATTAGTTAATTATTCAATTTGGGAATATTATCCAATACCTTGATTCTAATGAAATATTACAAAAATTATTATTACAACAATTACTATTATTATTAATATTATATTATCATTTTGTTAATTAATTAAAAAAATATATTAGCACATAATAAATTATTTTTTTGGTTATATAACTTATATTAGACTATTAAAATTTATATTCTATATTTTATTTCTTGAAAAACAAAACAACGTTTTTACGTTTTACATCTTAGAGTTATTATTGAATAGTCTTTATAATTGTTTATAAATATATATATATATATATATATATTATATCATGTGTATGGTTAATTATCCAATATTGCTATATTAAATGTAAAATTATATAAATAAACACATGATAAAGTATGTAAATAGTTAATCATCTTTTCAACATTTTCTCATATCCTAATTAATTTATTTATAGATTAAATTACACTTTACTACCCTGTATTTCACACTGAATTTCAAAGGTTATATTTAACGTTGCAAATGTTGCATTTTCGTAACCTGAATTGACACGACCTATCCCAATCCCCCCGGGATTAACGTGGGAGGTGCCATGCTCCCGTGTCAGACAAGGGATATTACATACCTTAGCCCATACGGGGCTCCCAGAGCGCACCAGGAACAGTGGAGGAGTGCGATGTCTCGGTCTCTGCTACAAACCGCATCCGTGATCAACCTGAAGGACATTAAAACCAATCAGAACTGTGAGTGGACGAAAATCAACGATTTCATAAAAACACAACCATAAAAAATATTTATGCCCTTCACTAAAAAGTATGCATGCATCGAAAATCAGTAATCAAAACATTTTCTCAAATAAGCCATTAGGGCCTTAGCCCAAAAATCATAACTCGAAACCAAGTGTGGGAACTCAGCCCAAAACAGTAGAATACCAAGATCCGTAGATCCAAAACCAAGTGGGCCACTGCTCAAATCCATAAACACAAATCCAATCGAAAACCATTTCATAGATCTAATAGTCCATATTTACCACATAACCATCCTCGGCATCTCAGATGCCTAGCGTCCCAGACGCTTGACGTCCCAGATGTCATATCTCACGGTAATAAGCAACGTGTGCTACCCGGGGTCTCTTCGGGTCAATATCTCTGGCATCCCAAATGTCTGACGTCCCAGAAGTCTAATCATAGTATTCCTGCTCCTGAGTCACCATACGGTCTGGTAACTTCGTATAATGACCCCTCGCAGGCAATGCACCGTGACTTCCCCAGTGTCCCAGACACCTGGAGGAGACCATCACATATCCTCATATCAAGATGGTATATGGAAAACAGTTTTACAAAGTCATTCCAAAACATCTTAATGGGCCCTGCCCGAAATCTCCATAAAATATCACAAATCCATTTAGGGTCCCCGACCCGAAATCACGTTTATGAAATATAGGGTCCCAGACCCGAAATCACATTTATAAAACTCAACTGGGCCTCATGCTTGATTTTGTAAACCATTGGGTTCCAGACCCGATCACATAGCGTAAAAGGGTCTCAGCCCGATTTTGTAAACCAACTGGGCCCCTGGCCCGATCACATAATTCAAATGGGTCTCATGCCCGAGTTCATCTTTCCAAAACAAAAACCATGCTATGGAACCATAATTAGACTCACAATCACATAGCCATAGCATAAACTCGTAAACCTCGAAAAGCGTGTAAATATGGGTTTACCTCAAAATATGTGCAATCGTATAATTCACCAGTGCCATAATCATCATCATAGAAATCACGTATGTAAAACATATAAAATAGTTATGCATGCATCACAATTTAGAAAACGAAGTCCACTCACAGACCGTCTTACGCTGCCGCATCGATACGCGTGCCATAAGCCCTCCCGGACCCTATCACTAACACCGGGACTTCCAAACTTGTCCAAATCACACTAGAGGGTTGCTAACCTCTTCATTAACCTCTCACTAAAGCCCTGTAATTTTCCCAGATTTTTACCTATTTTTAAAATCTATTCAAAACCTTCGGACACCTCGAAACATATCGAAACGGTGTCCGATCGACACGAAACTAGTCCCAAAATATTCGTTACATCGAATAAATTAAAAGTCATGTTGGAAGTTTCCCCAAAATACCTTTCACACGCCCCCACGCGCCATTTGAACTCCCTACGCATGAAACCCACACACTGGGTACTGTTCATCGTCAACCTCCAGCGAACCTGATCCACTGGTTTGAACCGGACCAGACCGGCCTGGACCAATTTTCATCATTTTCGACCTGTTTTTCAGTCATATTCCTACCATTCGACTCGTCCAACCATTTCTAATCAATCTAAGACTTCAAAACTAAAAACCAAACCTCTAAATTACCTTCTCGATCAAATGTTTGAACCGGCCACCTGCACCCACGGTTTGCCGTTGACTCGGACCACCATTCACCTTAAATCCAAGCCCAAACGAATTGTATGAGTTCCAGAAACATCCTAGGGTCATCCAAGTCGATTAAACATCTTCCAAAACTAAACTTACCATTTTGAACCGAAACAGGGCTCACGGTTTTCTGGTTCCAGCCACCACCGCCGTCCACCAAGGTCATCGTCACTAACACTATCAACCTCGCCATCCCTCACACCTCAACATTCATTCAGGGTCCACAAGCAAAAGAGGAAGTTTGGAGGGTGTTCACGTAGGATTTGGGTTTGGTTGTTCGCGGGTTATGGTTCTAGTTTTCCCCTACTGTGTCGCCGTGTCTCAGCCACCCTGGTCATTCCCTCATTATCTCAGTCTCTCACACACAAGCACAAAAAAAGGTATGGTGATGAAGTGGTGTGTTTGTGGAAATGGTTTCTTCACGAGTAAAGGGAGGATGAGAGTGAGAGAGAGAGAGAGAAATATCTGATTAGTTAAAAAAGAAAGGAAAATAGAATGAAAGGTGCATATGCAATCTTGAAAATAAGATGGACGGTTGGGATTGGTTGAGGAAATAAAATCATATTTTAAATGGGCCAATGGGACAAGATCCCCATTTTAAGGAGATTGACCAATCAGATGAGTGATAAGTGTCACTCATTTGGTGGTCCTTCCAGAAGGTTCCCCAATCAGAACCTGTCACATGTCCCTGTTTCTCGGTTTACGTGTAATAGTGTCGTTTTCCGTTTTAGACCCATAACTTCGCCGTCGAGCCTCCGATTTCGACGTGCCGCCAGTCTATGGACTCGTGACATCCCGATCTACGTCACAGTCATCGGCCCTTGTACGTTTGACTCCCTGAGTCAAAAGTCAAAATTTTACTCCTTTTTAACCAATTACCAAAATACCCCCGAACTTCCGAACATCATAACTTCATCCTCGAATGTCGGAATAGGATGTTCCACCTGTCTATCAACTCGTGTCGTCCTGAACTACGTCACAGTCATCAATCAAAGTCCATTTGATCTCCCGAACTAAAAGTCAACCTTTTTGCCCATTCTAGGGGCAAAACCGTCATTTTGCACCGTCCATCCGAAATCTCTCAACTAATCCCCGATTACTCATTCTGATTCATAATTAATTAATATTTAATCCCGTTATTCGGGACGGGTCATTACAACCTTCCCCCCTTAAATAATTTCGTCCACCAAATTTCAACTATCTTGATTCCACATCCACCTCGTGGAAAACCATTCGATCTCACCTCACGTGTACACCTATACACCCACTAACCAATACAATACTTGTCTACACTCAGACGTTCCATCACGAACTCACATCGCATCGACTACACTCAACCGCTTCGAGTGAAATTGATCACACGATCCGAGTTTATACCGCTTGACACTTCTACCTTTACTCGGACACATTCAGCTTGACGGTTCCTCTCAATCACTAATACATCCTGACATTTTCTCCCACTGGAAGTCACCAAGTCTCACTCGTCAATCCACGCTGACACTACCAGCCGAACTCTCACCACAAGCTCTACCACCCTAGTAAAGCTCCAACCATTATCCAGTCAGTGACATCACCTCGTACCACAACTCCCTCAATGTAGCGTAAGATCAACAGCAGGATCTCACCTCGCAGGGCAAGCTCAATCCTGCGACATATATCGATCTCAGTGTCCACAACTGTCAACTCCCTCAGCGATCCATGACGCTGGTAAGAGTCACAGAGTAGTAACTTCACGCGAAGCAACCTGTGGTTACACTAACCACCAACTCCCTCATCCTGCGTATACATATACCATCATCTCACTTAATCAGGTGGTGTAACTGGAACACATTGAACACCAACCCAGCAGTGATTACACATCTCAACACTAGGGTTTCACTAGCCATCCATGGCTAAAAGCACCTGCTCATACAATCACGGAATTCGTCAAAATCACTCTGCCCAGTACATAGTATTCAATGTCCAGTTCACGTCCTCAACTAATCCAATGATATCAGAACTAAGCCGACTACCAACACACTCAACCACACACCACTGGTACATCCTATGTACCGTCACTAGGCCTATCTAGTATCGATTCTCGTTCAACGTACAGGGTACGTACATCCATCCTCCAACTAGTCCACTACATGGTTCATAGTCAATCACGATTTAATATTGGGGTTCATATGCTTAATCTCGTACCAGACAAATCGATTATTCCATCCCATCATCCATTCGGAGTCCTATGGTCACCCAACCAGCATCACTGTCAGGACCCACCCCTAATCCCCCGGGATTAAGGGCTAAATCCCGATCTCGTCTAACTTACGCATGACACGAAGGCTAAACTGACGTCCAACCTTCATGTGACACGTAAGTCGGACAAGGGATTTATGATTCAACCGTCCAGAACTTTCAAACATCCCCGAATGCGCAAAGTCTACTGTGGATCGTACGTATGATGTATCCGTCTTACTCGACTAACAGCCCCCACCGCAACAACCTGGAGGGTATCGAAAACACGAAAAGACTGTGAGTGGACAAAAATAAAGTTTAAGTTCAAAAATAGTTATCAGAAAATACATACATTTATACCCTCCGCGTAAAAACCACTGCATGCATATAAATTTCATATCATAAAACCATGTACGAAAACCAAACACATTTTCCTTTTTCCAAATCCCGGGCCTCAGCCCAAAACCACTAAAAAAACCGTTTCATCCGGGCCACTGCCCAAAACATCATCATCAAAACTCAGTGAATACCAAACACATTTAAAACCACATTCTCATCCATCGAACCTGCTGGATCTATCCGAGTCTTTAAACTCCCGAGTCTTTAAACTCAACAGGCCTACGGGGGAAATATCAATATATCCGAGTCTTTAAACTCCCGAGTCTTTAAACTCAATCCGGGTATTTAAACCCAATCCGGGCCCGTCCCCCGTCAATCACAATATCCGGGTCTTTAAACCCAATAACCAGATCCAGCAAATCCAATCAAAACCATTTGAAAACCATTTCTAAATCCATATCCAAACCCGAATCTGAAACCACTGGTCTGATGCCCTTCCGGCATCCAGAACCCTCATTCAGAATCCAAATCCAGAACTCATATTCATTTCCCTTCCGGCATCGTCTGCCATGGGTAGAAAATAAGAAGTCACCCCGATGACTTCAGAATACTCATCACTAAGGCTGAAATGAGCGCTCCTTTCGTCTCCTCAATCAAAATTTCTCTCAAGTCTGAAGTTCCAACCACGTTGGAAATAGATATACTTCTAACAAGATGTCAAGTCCAACCACTGGACTTTCCAAATCCTCAACTCACTTGGACAGCCACGTGTCTGCAACCAATCTATTACCCGGACCTCTTGTCCGTTCATAACCGTTTATGCACATCCGAAAGGATGTAATTCGTTACTATCTCGTTCTCATATCTCAACCTTTACAGTCTCAACTCTGGGTTTCCATGTTATTCACAATCACAAAATTTCACAATCTCACATAAACACCAATGATTCTCTTTGGCTTCTACCAATTTCAATAATTTCCTTGTACTTCCTCGGAATACTAGAACACACAACCACTCATGTTTTAGAGTTGACGATAACTCCCCGAATCCACTAATTTCCATGAAGTCCCCTGTGCCATACAAAACTTCTCATGTCTCAATCGTACTCTTTCATCCATTCATCACTTAGTCCTCTCATAACTGTTGGGACTTATCCCAACACATCACAATCCCTGCTGGATCCCATCCAGTCCATCACTCAACCTCTACCGAATCTTAAATACCGAATTTATACCCATGACGACGGAGTCACATCCCAACTCGTGGCTCATCGTCATCACAACCACTAGCAAACAGCATACGAATCAGACAACCCTAAGTCGTTACTCATACCGAGCAACAACCCCGCATCTCCGCTTAGGTGAAAGGAACTCTGCCTCTCTCGTACCCCACAACTATAGGTACCACCATCCTGACAATCCACAGTAAGATAATGAACGTTCCCCGAACGTCCCCCGATTCTCAACTACTACAACTACACTAATTACCCTCGATAGCCAGTCATCTCTACAAGATTGTCGACCAATAGTCATCTCTATCGAGATCCGCATCCACACATCACGCTATTACCCAGTCTAATGTCAGGGCCCACCCCTAATCCCCCGGGATTAAGGGCTAAACCCTGCTCCCGTCTAGCTTACGCATGACACGAAGGCTAAACTGACGTCCAACCCTCATGTGACACGTAAGTCGGACAAGGGACTTTCGATTCGACCGTCTACAATATTTCCACACTTCCCAGAATACGCAGAGTCTACTGTGGATCATACGTGTGATGTCTCCGTCTCTCTCTCGACCGACAGCCCACGCTGCAACAACCTGGAGGGTATCGAAAACACGAAAAGACTGTGAGTGGACAAAAATAAAGTTTAAGTTCAAAAACATTTCATAAAAAATGACAGTTATACCCTCCGTTTCAAAAACCAATGCATGCATATCAAATGTATGACATAAAACCATGTAAGAAAACCAAGTAGTTTCTTTTTCCAAATCCCGGGCCTCAGCCCAAAACCATCGAAAACCATTTCATCCGCACATAGCCCAAAACCTCAGAAAAACCATTATTGAACAGCATACCACATTTCCGTTCATCGAACATGCTGGATCTATCCGAGTCTTTAAACTCCCGAGTCTTTAAACTCAATTCAGGCCTCAATATAATCTGAGTCTTTAAACTCTCGAGTCTTTAAACTCAACAGGCCTATGGGGGAAATATCAATATCCGAGTCTTTAAACTCCTGAGTCTTTAAACTCAATCCGGGTCTTTAAACCCAATCCGGGTCCCTCCCCCGTCAAACATAATCCGGGTCTTTAAACCCAATAACTAGATCCAGCAAACCCAATCCAAAACTGTTTGAAAACCTTTTTCCAATTCTGAATTCGAATCCGCAATCTCATCATGATCCCGAATCCAAACCCAGAACTCATATCCATCTCCTTTCTAGATCCGAGTCTGCAACCATCATTCCGTAAGCCGGCATCCGGAATAACCATTCCGAACCCAAATCCGGAAATCCATTTCAAGTTCCAAATCGAATTCCGAATCGTCATCCGGAAATCCGATTCCAAAACCCGAAATCACATTTCTCAAAACCAGTTTTCTGAACTGGGCTTCAAGCCCGAAAACACTTTCCAAATTCCTTTTACTTTCTTTGAATTCAAATCGGATTTCAAATCCCGAAATCAAATCATTAAAACCAGGTTCAAATCACAATATCCATCAAAATCTCGTAAAACGTAAAATACCGTAATTTCCTCGAAAAACGTGCACAAACCGTAAACCATCACAATCATAAATCAAATCATAGAATCAAGTATAGAAAACATATAAAAATGTATATGCATGCATCAAGAGTTAGAAAGCAAAGTCCACTCACAGACCATTCTGTCGTCGCCTCGATACGCGCGCACTTACGCCGTTCCCAGCCAGTTCGCTATCCTCGGCTTTCCCAAACCTGTCCAAAATCCATAACGAGGTCACTAACTACTTCAAAAAAGTCCTACTCAAGTCTCATAATTTTCCCGTATTTTTAACTATTTTTAAACGAGCCCTAAAATCTTCGGACAGCCCGAAACATATCGAGACGATGTCCGATTAACTCGAAACCAGCGCCAAAATGTTCGTTACATCGAATACTTTAAAAGTTATGTTGGAACTATCCTCAAAAGCCGTGTCACGCGTCCTCATACGCCGCCTGAAGTGGCTACGCGTGGGAGCCACGCGCCCAACACTGTTCATCTTCAACCTCTACCGAACCGGGTCCAGACCGGTTCGGTTCAACCCGGTCTAGCCGAACCGACAAGGGCGGTTCTTCCTTGTTTTTTCATCTTTTTCAATTCCGTTTAGCCCACTAATTTCGTCCTAATTCCTCAACTGTTTTAGCTAATTAAATCATAAAATTAAAACCTGTTTTCTTACCTGTTCAATCAACCTTCAAACACTGTTCTTCCTCCATCGGTTTCTCGTGTTTTTAGCCTACTAATTCCCTGTCTTCGACTCCAAAACACTCTGTGTAACCTCCAGAAACATTTCCAAACAACAAAATGAACCAATAAACACCACATCGTGATTGATCATTTCCTAAGTCCAACTGAACCGCTAACGAAAACAGAGGACTTACCATCATCGCCGTACTCCGCCGTGGACACCACCACGTGTGTTTGAGTCCCCTGTCCAACCCTCCTTTGCAAGCTCTGGTCAAACAGTGAGGTTTGAAGTTGATTGTGTACAATTAAGGTTCACGGGTTGTAAGGGATTCCTGGTTCAGAGCCGCCATCCACGACAGGCTTCACGGTGGCACCAACTTAGCATCTAATCCCTCAATTTCCTTCCCACTCATCTCACGATTGAGGAGGACTTGGGTTGTTTCTCACGGTTCACACACACGCACAATCCCAGCCACTCTGCTCCCCTGTTTTCCCAACCCGTGCACAGCTTTGGTTTAAAAGAAAATAAGGCGGTCGTCCAGCCAATGTTCCACAAGTCTCTAGAGGCCAAGTGTCACCCTTTATGTGGACAAATGTGTTGGAACAGCCAAGTGTCCCCTGACCACTGGGCCTTAATCCCAATGCTAGCCAAAAGACCAAAATGCCCTTAGATGGCAAATTACCATTTTGCCCTTCTTACTTTTAGACCTGTAATTTGTCGTCCGACGCCCAATGACGGCGTGCCGCTTGTCGTTGTACTCAGGGCATCGAGACCTTCTCAACGGTCATCGAAACATGTGAATTTGACTTGTCGTCTAAAAAGTCAACCATTGCCCCTATTCCATCAAAATTACCAAAGTGCCCTCGAACTTCCGAACGTCATAACTTTTTCCTCGGATGTCGGAATCGGACGTGCCACCTGTCTATGAACTCCTGACGTCCCGAACTACGTCACGGTCATTTGTCAAAGTCCATTTGACCATCCGAACAAAAAGTCAACATTTTTGCCCATTCTAGGGGCAAAATCGTCATTTTACACCGTTCGTCCGAAATCGTCCAACTAATTATCGCTTAACTTTACTAAGACGTCATGAACAACTAATCTAATCCCGATTCTCATGACGGGTCGTTACACTAACCCGAGAATCCATATCTTATCTCGAACCGTACTCGTGTATCAAATCCCATCATTTTACTTCATGTCGGGCCAACCAATCTCCATCGTTTTGACTAGACTCACTAGAGTCATCCACATGGTCATCCACGATCTCAGCTTCTCTTTGCGGTACACGTTCCAATACACCAGTCACAATCTTGGGTTCGACTCGACAAACCACCGCGACTTCGGGAAGTCGTCCAATCCGCAACAACTACGGACTCCCACTTCCAATCATCAATCACAACTAAGGTTTACCTTTCCAGTCCATCCATCATATATTAGGGTTCCATAATCACACCCTATGGTTCCTCTGAACCCAACTACCCTCTGCAGTATAATCCACAACCTGACCGACCCCGCAGTCCTGACATCGTATAGACGTCAAATCCAATCCTACCATCAACTCAACATGGGTTCCACCACTAAGGTCATCAGCTAACTCATGTACTAACATTCCCCATATCAGCAATCACCACTAGGGTTCACATTCTCAGACCATCACTCAAATGAGGTTCCCCGAACCCAGCTGCTCCCAACAGTACCACAATCTAACATCACATGACCGAACCAACGGTCCCACAATATCAGTCGTCACATACAACCCCACTTAGGTCGAATCACACTAACACACGACGAATCGGGCCAATCACATACCATGCACTATTTGATTCCAATAACTATCTATCTGGCATCTTACTATCAGGTTGATAACAGGCTGACCACGTAGAGACATCACATCCTCGACCTTCGCATACATCACTAACTAGTAAATAGCGAACACCTCGCTCTGATACCACATGACACGACCCATCCCAATCCCCTTGGGATTAACGTGAGATGTGCCATGCCCTCGTCTGACATGAAGTGTCAGACAAGGGATATTACATACCTTAGCCCATACGGGGCTCCCAGAGTGCGTCAGGAACGGTGGAGGAATGCGATCTCTCGGTCTCTGCTACAGCCCACATCCGTGATCAACCTGAAGGGCATTAAAACCAATCAGAACTGTGAGTGGACGAAAATCAATGATTTCATAAAAACACAATCATAAAAGATATTTATGCCCTTCACTAAAAATTATGCATGCATCTAAAATCAGTAATCAAAATACTTTCTCAAATAAGCCATTAGGGCCTTAGCCCAAAAACCGTAACTCGAAACCAAGTGTGGGAACTCAGCCCAAAACAGTAGAATACCAAGATCCGTAGATCCAAAACCAAGTGGGCCACTGCCCAAATCCATAAACACAAATCCAACCAAAATCCATTTCATAGATCCAATAGTCCATATTTACCACATAACCATCCTCGGCATCTCAGATGCCTAGCATCCCAGACGCTTGACATCTCAGACGTCATATCTCACGTTAATAAGCAACACGTACTACCCAGGGTCTTTCCGGGTCAATATCTCTGACATCCCAGATGTCTGACGTCCTAGACGTCTAATCATAGCATTCCTGCTCTTGAGTCACCATACGGTCTGGTAACTCCGTATAATGACCCCTCGCAAGCAATGCACCGTGACTTCCCCAGTGTCCCAGACACCTGGAGGAGACCATCACATATCCTCGTATCAAGATGGTATATGGAAAACAATTTTACAAAGTCATTTCAAAACATCTCAATGGGCCCTACCCGAAATCTCCATAAAACATCACAAATCCATTTAGGGTCCCCGACCCGAAATCACGTTTATGAAATATAGGGTCCCAGACCCGAAATCACATTTATAAAACTCAACTGGGCCTCATGCTTGATTTTGTAAACCACTGGGCCCCCGGCCCGATCACATAGCTCAAAAGGGTCTAAGCCCGATTTTGTAAACCAACTGGGCCCCTGGCCCGATCACATATTTCAAATGGGTCTCATGCCTGAGTTCATCTTTCCAAAACCAAAACCATGTCATAGAACCATAATTAGACTCACAATCACATAGCCATAGCATAAAATTGTAAACCTCGAAAAGCGTGTAAATACAGGTTTACCTCGAAATACGTGCAATCGTATAATCCACCAGTGCCACAATCATCATCATAGAAATCACGTATGTAAAACATATAAAATAGTTGTGCATGCATAACAATTTAGAAAACGTAGTCCACTCACAGACCATCCTATGCTGCCGCCTCAATATGCGTGCCATAAGCCCTCCCAGGCCCCATCACTAACACCGGGACTTCCAAACCTGTCCAAATCACACTAGAGGGTTACTAACCTCTTCATTAACCTCTTACAAAAGCCCTGTAATTTTTTTGAATTTTTAACTATTTTTAAACTCGATTCAAAACCTTCGGACACCTTGAAACCTATCGAAACGGTGTCTGATCGACACAAAACCAGTCTCAAAATGTTCGTTACATCGAATAGATTAAAAGCCATGTTGGAAGTTTCCCTAAAATACCTTTCACGTGCCCCCACGTGCCTTTTGAACTCCCTGGGTGTGAAACCGACGCGCTAGGTACTATTCATCGTCAACCTCCAGCAAACTCGGTCCGTTAGTTTGAACTGGACCGGACCGGCATGGACCGTTTTTCACCACTTTCAACCTGTTTTTCAGTCCTATTCCTACCATTCGACTCGTCCAACCATTTCTAATCAATATAAGACTTCAAAACTGAAAAACCAAACCTCTAAATTACCTTCTTGATTAAATTTTTGAACCGGCCACCTGCACCCACGGTCTGTCGTCGTCTCTGACCACCATTCACCGTAAATCCAAGCCCAAACGAATTGTATGAGTTCCAGAATCATCCTAGGGTCATTCAAGTCGATTAAAAAACTTCCAAAACTAAACTTACCATTTTGAACCGAAATAGGGCTCACGATTTTCTGGTTCCGGCCACCATCGCCGTCCACGACGGTCATCGTCACTAACACTATCAACCTCGCCATCCCTTACACCCCAACATTCATTCAGGGTCCACAAGAAAAAGAGGAAGTTTGGAGGGTGTTCACGTAGGATTTGGGTTTGGTTGTTAGCGGGTTATGGTTCCAGTTT
Source organism: Prinsepia uniflora (assembly GCA_032719365.1). Taxonomy (NCBI): domain Eukaryota; kingdom Viridiplantae; phylum Streptophyta; class Magnoliopsida; order Rosales; family Rosaceae; genus Prinsepia; species Prinsepia uniflora. Next base: position 14,363,888 of record CM064862.1, on the reverse strand, counting down.
TCCCCTACCGTGTCGCCGTGATCACCGCCGTGTCTCAGCCACCCTGGTCATTCCCTCAGTATCTCAGTCTCTCACACATAAGCACTGAGAAGGTATGGTGATGGAGTGGTGTGTTTGTGGAAATGGTTTCTTCACGGGTAAAGGGAGAATGAGAGTGAGAGAGAGAGAAATATATGATCAGTTAAAAAAGAAAGGAAAATAGAATGAAAGGTGCATATGCAATCTTGAGAACAAGATGGACGATTGAGATTGATTGAGGAAATAAAATCATATTTTAAATGGGCCAATGGGACAAGATCCCCATTTTAAGGAGATTGACCAATCAGATGGGTGATACTTGTCACTCATCTGGTGGTCCTTCCAGAAGGTTTCCCAATCAGAACCTGTCACATGTCCCCGTTTCTAGGTTTACGTGCAATAGTGTCGTTTTCCGTTTTAGACCTATAACATCGCCGTCAAACATCCGATTTTTACGTGCCGCCAGTCTACGGACTTGTGACATCCCGATCTACATCACGGTCATCGGCCCTCGTACGTTTGACTCTCCGAGTCAAAAGTCAACATTTTGCCCCTTTTTAACCAATTACCAAAATACCCCCAAACTTCCGAATATTATAACTTCCTGTCCATGAACTCGTGACGTCCCGAACTACGTCACAGTCATCGGTCAAATTCCATTTGACCGCCCAAACTAAAAGTCAACCTTTTTGCCCATTCTAGGGTCAAAACCGTTATTTCGCACCGTCCGTCCAAAATCTCTCAACTAATCCCCGATTAGTCATTCTAATTCATAATTAATTAATATTTAATCCCGGTATTCGGGACAGGTCGTTACATGAACTATTTAAAACACAACAATTTAGCTCTACCGGTTAAAATTTTTTTATATGTTGATGTGCCACATTTGGGATGCACAATTTAATTTAAAATAAATGAAATGGAAAAAAAATTAAATTATTCTTAAATTTTTTAAAAAAAATTTGGTTCTTTTCTTTCTCTTCTACTTGATTTCACCTTTTTTTTCTAATCAATTTTTCTTCCTGTTTTTTTCTCTTCTTCTTTGGTGCATCACTCATCAGAGAACACAAATTCTCAGTTTTTTTTCCGTTTTTTAAGAAAAAATGATGAATTTTTTTTCCGGGGAAAAGCTTTGGACCACCTTGTCCTTTTTCTTCTTATTCTTCTTTTATTTTTTTTTCTGGAATTTCTGGAAGAAAAGATGAAGTTGTCGTCACTAAAGCTAAATATACCTTTAGTAGCGAAATTTATTATGAACAATGTTGAAAAAAGAGTTTTTGCGACAATGTTCATTATGAATTTGTTCAGTAAAGGTATATTTAGCTTTCGTGACGACAAGTTCATCTTCTTTCCAAAAATTCCAAAAAAAAAAGGAGAAACAGAGAATGAAGGAGGAGGAAGAAGAAAAAATTGAGAAGAAAAAAAGAGAAAGAAACCCCGAGAAGAAAAATGAAGGAGAAGACGAAGAAAAAAAAGGAAAAGAAAGAAGAAGGAGAAATCAAGAAGAAAAAAAATTGAAGTTTTTAAGAATAATTTAAAATATTTTTTTAGCTATATCACTTATTTTAAATTAAATTGTGGGTTTCAAAATTGACACATCAGCATTTAACAAAGATCTTAACAGAATAGTTAACAGTAAAGTTAAGTTGTTACGTTTTAGAAAGTTCAGATACGTAAATAAATCATTTGAAATATTAGATATAACTCTGAAATTTAATATAAAAACAGAGTATTAAAGTGTAATTTGTTCTTATATATATCATTTTGTAGAATTTATGTTTATAATTAATTAAACAGTGTAGCAAAAACACGTGGGTAATTCTTGCTAATATGACTCACATGGTTGTTAGTACTAGATGTATTATTCAAATTTTGGTCTGAGATAATAATGTTGATAATTATAAGAAAAACTACATAAAAATACTCAAACTATAAAGACAATTTCGAAAAGGTACCCCAACTAAAAAAAATTGAATTTTTTGTATCCAAACTATATGATCATTAACAATGCAGTACCTCCGTTCGGTTTTCCATCCAATTTTCTGTTAAAAGTACACGTGGTAATTACTTAGTCTATTCCGCGCATGATTTGGCCAAAATTATAAGGGTATTTTCTTAATTTCACTATTTTACCTTCTTTATCATCTTCCTTTCTTCAACTTCCCCAATTCACCATCTTCATCAATAATCGAAAAAAAAAAATCAATTATCAAGCATCAACTTCTCTCTCCCCCCGAATCTGAAACCAAAATCTGAACCCAGATTAGTTAAAAAAACAATGAAAAATAAAATAAACAAAACCAGCTTCTCCATAGAAGCACTGAAAGCCCAAAAAATAAACATCCCAGTCAAACCCAACTACACCAAACCCAGATTTGCAGACTTCGCCAATCCCAACTACACCAAACCCAGATCTGCAAACATCCTAATCCCAAACTTCACAATTCCGTCCTTGTTCAAATTTGGTGGTTGATGAAGATGATGGCCTTACTTGATGAGGTGGCTAATCTTAGATTTGGGTCCCAAGAAATCCAGAAATCTGCTCCGTTGTCAGATCCAAAGGCAGAAACATCATCATGGCTGGGATGGAACAAATGTCGTTGATGATTGATGATTGATGATTGATGATCAAAGGCAGAAACATCATCATGGCTGGGATGGAACAAATGTCGTTGATGATTGATGATTGATGATTGATGATCAAAGGCAGAAACATCATCATGGGGGGTGTGGGGTGGTGGAGCGAGCTAGAGAGAGATGATTGATGATTTATAAAGATGATGAACTGAGGAAGATGAAGAAGGTAATAGGATGATGAAGATAATAGTGAAATAACGATGATACTCTTATAATTTTGGCCAAATTATAAGCTGATTCGACTGAATAATTGCCACGTATACTTTTAACGGGAAATTGGATGGAAAACGTAACAAAAGTATTGATTTATTAATGGTTATATAATTTGGGTAAAAAAATCCAATTTTTTTAGTTGGGGTATCTTTTTGAAATCGACCATATAATTTGGGTACTTATATATATATATATATATATTAATTATAAGGATAAACTATATAAAAGTACTCAAACAATATGAGCGATTTCAAAAAGTACCTGAACTATAAAAAGTTTCAATTACGTACCAAAAATATCAAAATCTAACATTTAAGTACCCAATGTTAATAATCTGTTAAATGTTAAAGTGGCATTTATGGGACCATTTTTCATGCTGAGTTGGACACCATGTGGATAAAAAAATAATTAAATATTAAATTATGTAAAAAATAATTAACAATTTAATTATATTAAAAAAATTAATAAAAATTAAAAAATAAAAATAAATTCCCTCATCTTCTTTGTCCTCTCCAACTCCACCAAACTGCTCAATTTTCCATGGCTTCAAAATCCAGATCCAAAACTCAGTTCCAAACTTAGATCTATTATTGATTTCATCATCAATTTCATCTAACTATGCTAGTTTTGGATCTGGATTTTGAAGCCATGGGAAATTGAGCTGGGTTTGGCATCGCAATGCGAGGGATATTTTGGATCTAGATGAGTTTTGCAATTTCAACCCTCTTAGACATTGAACAACTCAATTTCCTATGGCTTCTTCTGACAGCATACACTCCAAGGATGCCATTGTAACCTTAACCTTTCTCCCTTCCTTTTCTCCTTGTTCTGGAGCTTCACAGTCATGCTCATTTTCTTCAAGTTCCACCATTTTCGGATCTACAACAACTTCAACCAAACCATCTTCTACTAATGCTACCTCTGTTGCATTCAACTTTCCTTCTTCCCCCACTAAAACCTCCTATTCCACTCGACAATCAGCTTCTTCTTTTTCATCCTCTTCCACTTCATCATCAAGCTGCTGCCTTTTTTCTGGGTTATCACCCAAACCATCATTTTCAACCTCCTCCAAATCCAATGCTTATTCCAATCCTCCATCTTCGTTACCTTCATGAACCACACACACCATCAACATGTACCTCCAATGCATTCTCCAGCTTTCCAACTACTTCTCCATCTGCCTTTTCTTTAAGACCCTCATCTTCATCCTCAATTTCCTCTTCATCTTTGCCTTTATCAGCAACCGGCATCTCCCAGAATCTGTTTGCAAGAGCAGTGATTTTCACCGGATCAGATCTGCACCTATAAGTAAAAGCGCATTCTTTGGAGGAACACAACCACTCACTCTCCCTGCTTCTTCTTCTCTGTCCATTACACTGTAACGACCCGTCCCGGAACTCGGGATTAGGTTAGTAACTAATCATGATTAATGAGGGTTAATCGGTGATTAGTTGGGCGGAATCGGACGTACGATGCAAAAATGACCGTTTTACCCCTAGTCGTGGGTAAAACGTTGAATTTTTATTCGGGTCGTCAAATGTACTTTGACCAACGTCCGTGACGTAGTTTGGGACGTCACGAGTTCATAGACAGGTGGCACGTTCGATTCCGACACTCGTGGTGAAAGTTATGACGTTCGGAAGTCCAGGGGCATTTTCGTAATTTGGTCAGAAAGGGGGAAATGTTGACCTTTTGATCGGAAGGTCCGATGGCCAGGGACCGAGGACCGTTAGGATGGTCTCGATGCCCTGAGTCCGTAGACAGGCGGCACGCGTCAAACGGAGTTCGATTGACCAAGTTACGGGTCTAGATTGCATGAGGGCATTTTGGTAAATAGTCAACTGAGGGTAAAATGGTAATTTCCTGCGCGCGGGGGGGGGGGGGGGGGGGGGGGGGGACTGTTGAACCGTGAAACAGAAGGCGCAGCGCCCGTGCCGTGGGTGTCCTGAAATCCCACAATTGTCTAACCAATTCAGTGACATTGGGGAGATTTATTTATCCCGTTAGTGACATTGAGGATTGTGTGTGTGCTGGGCGTGCACGGGCAGGTTTTAAAAAAAATGGTGTTGGGTCTGTTTTGCGGGAAACAGAGACTCAGTAAGTCTGAGTGAGTTCCCCACCGGTGTTGGGTCGCTTTGCAGCTAACTGAGAGTGTTGGGAGTGAGAGGGGTCCATTAACGTGACTGAGGGCTGAAGGGAATGGTCTGTGCTGGTGAATTGCGGAGCACGGGCCTTCGTTTTGCAGAACAGAGCACTGGGCGTGTGGGAGGATTTAGTTTGTTCAATCCATTCCTGGGACAATGAAAGGGAGACTCAAAATTAAAGAGAACCAGAGTGATGGGTAGAGAGGAGGAATGAGCGGACTGGGTGAGAAAATGCTCTGGAAACCCGAAGTTCTTGTTCAAAAAATTCAAAATTTCAATTCGGATTGTAGGCCAGCCCATGGCAAATTATGGCCTCCATGAGTCCTCTGGGATTAGTTCAAGTCGATCGCATACTAGTGGGAAGAGATTTGATGCCGTTTTCGACTCTGAAGGGACCTGCTGACCGGGAAGAAAATCGAGCTTGAGTTGTGGTTTTGGAGGAGTTTAGAGGAGCAATTGGCAGGAGAAACAAGTTCATACGAACACTACGAAGCTTCTGGGTGGGCCAATTTCAAGTAAACAATCGAGGTAGGTCGAGTTTGATGATTGAACAGTACCCACCTGTTCTTCAAAGTTCGACTTCTAATCGTCTGGATTCAGGTATGTTGTCACTGATTGGAGGTCACAGGACCCAAATTAGATGCTTGGCGATTCTATTGAACGTTTGAATTGATGCTCATAGGTCGAGATTGATGGATTTCCAGCCGGGTCATGCCGCGGGTCAACCAGACCCATTTACCAGACAGTCGGGTTGGGACGACGACTGTACCTGGCACTGTAGCTGGCGCGTAGGTGTCACGCGCAGCCGCTTGCGGCGGCGCGTGACGGCGCGTGGACCCGAATTTCAAAGTGAGTTCAACACGACTTTTGTCCTATACAATGTAACGAACATTTTAGCGTTGGTTTCGAAATTATCGGACACCGTTTCGATGTGGTTCCGAGGGTCCGAAGATTTCTATTACGTTTGTAATTAATGATTAATTCCCGGAAAATTATGGGAAATTAGTATGCTGTTATGCAAGCCCTTAGTTACACTAAAGTATGTTTTCGAACAGGATTTGGAATTTCTGGAAAATATCGGAAATTACAGAACCGTGTGCGGCGTAAAACCGAGCCCTATTGGACGGTGTGTGAGTGGACGTTGCTTTCAAAATTTAATGCATGCATAAATTATTTCTATAATTTTATGATTATGACTATAAGTTATGACTAATTTTGGTTTCCGCATTTATACGTATTCGATCCCCGTATTTATACGTATTTCTACTATACATGTGAAATTACACGTATTTCGAGACTATGGTCACTCGTGTGCTTAACGATGGTTTAATGAAAGAAGTTATATGAAATGGGTGTAAAATGATTTAAGAAGGTTGTTTATGATTTGCGAGTGTGACTTACGATTTTGACACGTTTTTCGAGAAAGTTTCGGATTTGCACGTTTTACGAGATTTTGAGTTATTGTGATTTGATCACTGTTGATGTTTGAATTGGGGAATTAAAATGAGACTTGTGATTTTGAGGATTTTAAATGTGGGTTTTGAGTATGTTTTGCTTGGATTGTGATTTTGGTAATTATGATTGTGGCCTTGATGTTTTGATAATGAGAATTGAGAAATGAAGTGATTTCAAGGAATTAAAATGGATTTGAAAAAGGTGATTTCGGGCTTGATGCTCGGGGCATAAAAGAAATTTTAACGAACGAGGTTTCGGTTTTCGGAAATTCAAAGTGGATTCTTGGTTTGGGTTCGGGATGATGCTTCCGGATGCCAGCTTACGGAATCATTGTTGCGAATTCGAATTCGGGAATGAAAAAGGATTTAATAAAGTCATTTGGTCTGTTTTTGCATGCCCCGTGTTTCATGATGATTTGAACATGTTTGTAATGTATGATTTGGGGAAAATGAATGTGGAAATTCGGACCATGGGTCCTGTTGTGGGAAATGTGATTTTGGGATGGATCCCACGTTGTCGTGATTGTCAATCTGTTTTGGGGTTTAAAGACTCGGGCGCACATGATATCCAGCAAAATGATTGACTTGTGATTTATTGATGATTTCTAGTGTTTCAGTTGAGTTGGGCAGTGGCCCGGTATATGGTTGTTGGTTTTGGGATCATGTTGTGCATTTGGTTTTGATTCGTGGTTTTGGTCTGCGGCCCGGTGATTGTGATTGCGGTCTAAGACCAGATGGTTGAGGAAGGAAAAATGATTTTGAGGTTCATACGAGTTTTTCCTTATGTTGAAATCTGATACACAGTTTTTCTTATGTGGAAAATCTTGACCGATTGCGAAATGATTTTTTGTATGCATGCATTGGTTTTTACGCGGAGGGTAAAAACGTTTCTGTAACTGTTTTGCTAAACTGATTTATTTTTGTCCACTCACACCTTTTGGTTTTTTTTATTGACCCTCCAGGTCGTGGCGCGTTGTTCGAGGCTGTATGAGGGGCGGAGGCATGAGTAAGCACATGTGGCTATCCCTGGTCTGGGACGTACTGAGGGTAACTTGGGTATTTCAGTCGACTTGCCAGACGGGAGCAGGACCGGGCACGGTTATCGATGCCCCTTCCGGGGGCGGTCCTGTCATACACCCTCATTCAATCTCTCTTCTCTGAACTCAATCCCTTCAAACACTTGTCTTCTTTGGCTGTGCCCACCGTTAATCTCACTACATCTCTCTGTTCTCTCTTGATCTTCCCCCACCATGAACTTAATCTCCCTCAATTTCCCATCCCCTTTCCCACCGCTACTCTCCCTTTCCCAGATTTATCATTGATTTCATAATCAATTTCATCCTACTGTGCAAGTTTTGGATTTGGGTTTTGAAGCCGTAGGAAATTGCCAAACTCGCACTGAAATCAATGATCGATCTGGGTTTGGAATTGGGTTTTGGATATGGATTTGGAAGCTATGGGAAATTGAGAAGTTCGATGGAGTTGGAGAGGACGGAGAAGATGAGGGAATTGATTTTTTAATTTTTAATTTTTAATTAATTTACTTTTAATATAACTAAATTATTAATTACTTTTCATATAATTTAATATTTAATTATTTTTTTTATTCACATGGTGTCCAACTCAGCATGAAAAATTGTCCCCTAAATGCCACTTGAATATTTAACTTATTTTTTAATAGATTATTAACAGTGAGTACCTAAATGTTATGTTTTGATAATTTGGATACGTAATTGAAATTTTTTATAATTTAAGTATTTTTTGAAATCGCGCCAATAATTTAGGTATTTTTATATAGTTCGTCCTAATTATAATGTCCTAATTATAATGACTCAAGTTAGATGGCAATCTTAAAAATTCACAAGGACATGACAAACAAATGATCTGTACATCTTGGAAACAAATGATGAAGGGAAAGGAAGTAATCTGACTCCGTTTCTTCTTTAAAGAAAAAATGCGTAAGTAGAGAGGAGTAATTAATTACCTGAAACGTCGTTGATCATTAGAAAGAGACACAACTCCCAAGCATTTTGATCTTGATGTTCCGTGGATTGTCTGACTTTGACGAAGAAAACTGCGCCGTAAAAACCCCGACTATTATTGTTTTTGTTTCATTGGCTCGGTTCCGAACCTTAGCTCTTCTAACGCCGTTCTATGTCCCGCTTCCTTCCTTTGGCAATTATTTTAAGAAGAGAAAAAATGGAAAATTCATAAATAGTTTTTCCATATAATTGTAATTATGAAAAATATGGTGAATTAAGATTGAGTTATTTTCCACCCGTAAGAAAGACTAGATCGAAATCATATAAGTTCAAGTAAATTATAGACTCATCACCCATTCGATTAAAACTGTTATTGACACTTTGATTCGTAGATAAAAATATCTGTAATATCCGTAAAATTTTCGTCGATATATTCATATTTTGGAATCTCGACATTAAAATAAAGGGAAAGAAATATCTGTGATATTTCCGTAAATATATCCGTATTTAAAGGTCTTGACATAAAAATAAGGAGAAAAGAAAAATCTCTCCTCAATTTTTATGATAGAGATATTAGTCTTATACAAATATTATTGGGTCCTTAAGGTATTCATTCAAAATTTTCAAGTTTTGGACCAAATCTCCAATATTTTTTTTTTGGAAAAATTATAGAATCGATTTCAGAAAGGTACTCCAACTATAAAAATTGTATTTTAAGTACCTAAACTATACAATCAATTTCAAAAGGGTACCTCAATTACAATTTTCGTCTAAAATTCTGTTAACAGTCTATGTGGTAGAAAGTAATGGCCACTCTGCATGTGATGTGGCAAAATTTGGATGGGTAATTTCAAAATAATAAAAAGTTGGAGCTTCTTCTCCTTCATAGTTCGAAATTCCCAACTCCCAGGCCTAGATTTCCAATTCGAAGAGCATGAAGAATCATCCTTCCCATAGTGAAGAATTTTCGAGTCCTAAGGTTTCACATTTCTCTAGCGGCAACGATTAGGGCTCTGGGATTTTGGCAAAAAACCCAGGCTGACCCAATGGATAGAGGTAGAGATGTAGAGCTTAAAGCGTGTGTCAGGACCCTTAAAGCGTGTGTAAGGACCCGACTCTAGCACGATATTGTCCGCTTTGGGCCTCCCCGCCCTCACGGTTTTGTTTTCGGGAGTTCACCATGCAACTTCCCAGGGGGTCACCCATCATGGAATTGCACTAGCCTCAACTCGCTTAACTTTGGAGTTCCAACCAACTCAAAGCCACTGAGCTCCCAAAAGGCCTCGTGCTAGACAGGTGTGTGCTTACACCTTTAAGCCACACCACCAATTCCCTCCCAGACCATTCCCCTCGCAGGAATGTGGGATCGTTCACCGTTCCCTACAGGACACGGGTCTTACAATCCACCCCCCTTAGGGCCTAACGTCCTCGCTGGAACACTTCCCGATCGGGGTCTAGCTCTGATACCATTCTGTCCGGACCCGACCCTCCTCGGTCAGGACCCGACTCTAGCACCATATTGTGTAAGATTCAGTCTTGGAAGCAAGAACGGTAAGTAAGACCCATGAGCTTGAGAAGCAAGAACACTAAACAAGACCCGTGAGCTTGGAAAGGCAAGATCGGTGAACAATCCCACATCGCTCGGGGAGGGAAATGTGAAGTGCCTTATATGTGTGGACAAGTATCTATCTAGCACAAGGCCTTTTGGGAGTTCACTGGTTTTGGATTCCTTGGGAACTCCAAAGTTAAGCGAGTTGAGGCTGGTGTAATCCCAAGATGGGTGACCTATTGGGAAGTTGCACGTGAGCTCCCGAAAACAAAACCGTGAGGGCTAGGCCCAAAGCGGACAATATTGTGCTAGATGGGTCGGGTTGTGACATGATGGTATCAGAGCTAGACCCTGACTGAGAAGTGTGCCAGTGAGAACGCTGACCCCCAATGGGGGTGGATTGTTAGACTCGGTCTTGAAAGTAAGAACGGTGAGCAAGACCCGTGAGCTTGAGAAGTAAGAACGGTGAGCAAGACCTGTGAGCTTGGAAAGGAAAGATAGGTGAACAATCCCACATCGCTCGAGGAGGGAAAGGTGAAGTGCCTTATATGTGTGGGCACGTATCTATCTAACACAAGGCCTTTTGGGAGCTCACTAACTTTGGATTCCTTGGGAACTCCAAAGTTAAGCGAGTTAAGGCTGGTGCAATCCCAAGATGGGTGACCTACTAGAAAGTTGCACGTGAGCTCCCGAAAACAAAACCGTGAGGGCTGGGCCCAAAATGGACAATATTGTGCTAGATGGGTCGAGTCGTGACATATTGTCCGCTTTGAGCCTCCTTGCCCTCACGGTTTTGTTTTCGGGAGCTCACAGTGCAACTTCCTAGGGGGTCACCCATCATGGAATTGCACTAGCCTTAACTCGTTTAACTCTGGAGTTCCAACCGAACTCAAAGGCATTGAGCTCCCAAAAGGCCTCATGCTAGATAGGTGTGTGCCTACACCTTTAAGGCACACCACCAATCCCTTCCAGACCATTCCCCTCGCAGGAATGTGGGATCGCTCACTGTTCCCTTCAGGACACGGGTCTTACAGCGTGTGGCACAAAGCCATGTCATCTCTCTCTCACTGCCGCTTCTCCACCGCCATGTAAACTCCCTCACTCTCCACCTATCATGTCCTATAACTCCATCCTTTCTTTTTCTCAAAACGACGCTGTTCCGAGTTCCTCTCTGCATTTTTAAGACTAGGGTGGATGACGGTAATAGAATCGAGAAACCTACAATGGAGGGACCCAAGTTGGGAACACTAAGGAAACTGGTGGTGACGTTCGAAAAGTATGTGGATGTAGTTTCCGATGAAGACAGAGGAGAAGATGAGACTTAGGTTGATTGGAAAAATGAGACTTTGGAAGTAACGGTCCCTCTAGCTGGGTTTGTGAGGATGATTCTTCATTCTGGGAAGTATAATAGTGGAAGCTTAGGGCTGAGAAATTCTTCCTTCTGTGAAGAATGATTTTTCATGCTAGTTGAATTAGAAATTTAGGGCTAGGAATTGAATTTCAAACTATGAAGGGGAAGAAGCTCTAATTTTTTATTATTATGAAATTACCCATCTAAATTTTCCACATCACATGCTGAGTGCTCGTTGCTTTCTTCCACGTGATTATTAATAGACTTTTGGACAGAAATTATAGCGGAGGTACTCTTTTGAAATTGACAGTATAGTTTGGGTATTTCAAATCCAATTTTTATATTTGGGGGTACTTGAAAACTTTCATCTTTCCCATCTACCAGGTGTGAGCTTTCCAAACCCTAGTTTTTTTAGGGTTTTTCCATCCTAGGTTTTTAGGGATCTTCGTGCTCTACTTCGTTCACAGTTTTGATGTTGTTGTCCTCTTCTTCATGTGTCGTGCGTCACAATGGAAGAAGTCACCATTTTCTTTAACAGGACTCACACTCTCACAGATGAGGAGGGAGTGACGTTCCTTTTGATCCCAATGAGGAGGATGATGTGGCTTCCACCCTTCAACTTTCCTTGGTGGCCAAGATTCTTACGACGACTGTTTTTAATAGAGAGGCCGTCAAGCAAACCATGCTAAGGATTTGGAACATAGTAAGGGAGGTTTCTGTTCAAGACCTGGCCAAGATCTGTTCTTATTCCATTTTGAAATAGATGCGGATAAATGTAGGAATTTTCGCGGTGGTCCTTGGAATTTTGACAAGGCGTTGGTGCTTTTGGAGGAGCCCAACCTCAATGCACCCCTTTCTTCCTTGGAGTTTTACTATGCCAAGTTCTAGATTCAGGTCCACAATGTACCCATTCTCTGAATGACGGTGAAGATCGGAGAGCTTATCGAGAATCAGATTGGTTTCTATGTGGATGCAACCCAGGGCATGGGAAGTGACTGCATGGGTAAATTTCTGCGTATTCGGGTTCGTTTGGATATCACAAAACCACTCAAGCGGGGGATAAATCTCTTGATGACATCCGTAAAAGAGGTTTGGGTTGATTTCAAATATAAACGCTTGCCTGATTTCTATTATAATTGTGGAAGTATTGGTTACATTATGCATGAGTGCAATTTCGTGGATGATTCTACGAATTTTTTTTTTAAAGAAGGCTTATGGAATATTCTTGCGAGTGCATTATGAGTATACTAAGCCACGGTGGAGAAGCCCACGTCGTGCTTGGTCTGCTACTGGGCTTCATACCAGTAGTTGCTCTCCAGAAGGGCAGCACCAATCTATGCATGATCAATAGAGCATCATTTCTGGCCCCATAAAAGAGGTTCACACTAAGGGTGCATTGACTTTGACTGCGGGAACTTCTACTGAAATGGTGGTGGAAATAGAGACTGGTCCGCTTTCCAAGGCTTCATCGAATACCTCCCCGATGGAGGATGGCCAAACACTAGCGGATATTATCAGGACTCAGTGAGAGCGTGGTGATGCTCTTCGTCTGGCCCGTACAGCTGAGTGGGAGCAGCTAGAGGCGGTTAGTCCTTGCCCACGTGGGCATGTGCCTAGTTCGGTGGTGGTAACCTCTGTTGTAGGCATAAATGACAGAGCTGCTGCGTCTCGAGCAGCTTCCCATGCTTGGGTACAGGCAATGGCAATGAAGTGTTGGTTTATCCTTCTACCATCTTTCCTAGCTCTGCAGGAAAACCTCCTGTTTTGGTTTCTCCTGCAGTAGGGCAGACACTGCCGTCCTCAAGCACTATTGTGGTTTTTTCGGGTTTGGGACCTCCTACCACATACAACGGAGAAGGGGTGGAGCTTTGAGGTGTGGGGAAGCAAAGCCGTTGAAAGTGGTAAGATCATATAAGTCTCTCATAATTGAGGCTATTTCCATAGTCCATTAGGTGTAAGGAAAACGCAGGTAGCTGCTGGAGGAGGATGGCTCGAAACCTATGCAGGATACATCCACATTGCACTCAGTTTTCACAGGGGCAAAGTGCCTCAAGGCGGGTTTTAATGAGGGGACTGGCCAGCTCGAATGTTTGTTCTAAGTTGGAATGTACGGGGGTTGGGCAACCCTCGTACTCTTTATGCTTTCAAACATCTTCTAAAGTGAAGAAACCAGATCTAGTTCTTTTTTTATGGAAACCCGTATGAATAAAAATCAAATGGAAGCTATTAGGAGGTAATTAGGGTTCTCTCAGGCTTTTTGTGTGAAACGAATTGGCAGGGGGGGTAACCTTTTGATGCTTTGTAATTTTGAGTTTTCTATGTCACTTTTGACTTGTTCTCCAAGGCATATTGATGTGATGGTTTTAAATTCTGATGGTGTTCAGTTTCATGTTATAAGTTTTTATGGTCATTTGGAGACACACCTCCGTCGTCATTCATGGACCCTCCTTTGGCGCATTGCTTTGGCAAGGCAATATCCATGGATTGTGATGAAGGAATTGAATGAAGTTCTCTCTGAGGAAGAACATGTGGGTTGTCAGGACCCACCCCTAATCCCCCGGGATTAAGGGCTAAATCCTGCTCCCGTCTAACTTACGCATGACACGAAGGCTAAACTGATGTCTAACCTCCCTGTGACACGTAAATCGGACAAGGGATTCTCGAGCCAACTGTACAAAAGCGTCCGGACTTCCCAGAGTGTGCCGAGCTACTGTGGATCGCGCGTGTGAAGTCTCCGTCTCTCTCTCAACTGACAGCTCGTGCCGCAACAACCTGGAGGGTATCGAAAACACGAAGAGATTGTGAGTGGACAAAAATAAAGTATAAGTTTAGAAACAGTTCATAAAACAAGTACATTTATACCCTCCAATTAAAAGAACAATGCATGCATATCAAATTTATGTCATAAAACCGTTCAGTATTCCGGTTAAGCAAACCATGTAAGAAAACCGAACACAGGTTCCTTTTTCCAAATCCCGGGCCTCAGCCCAAAACCATCGAAAACCATTTCATCCGGGCATAGCCCAAAACCTCGGAAAACCATTATTGAAAAACCATACCACATTTCCATTCATCAAACCTGCTCGATCTATCCGAGTCTTTAAACACCCGAGTCTTTAAACTCAATCCAGGCCTCAATATAATCTGAGTCTTTAAACTCCCGAGTCTTTAAACTCAATAGGCCTACGGGGGAAAATGATAATATCCGAGTCTTTAAACTCAATCTGGGCCCGCCCCCATCATAATCATATCCGGATCTTTAAAACCAATAACCAGATCCAGAAAATCCAATCCAAAACCGTTTGAAAACCATTTTCCATTTCCAAATCCGAATCCGCAATCTCATCAGGATCCCGAATCCAAACCCAGAACTCATATCCATCTCCTTTCCAGATCCGAGTCCGCAACCCTCATTCCGTAAGCCGGAATCCGGAATAACCATTCCGAACCCAAACCCGGAATCCACTTTCAAGTCCCAAATCGAATCCTGAATCGTCATCCCGAATTCCGATTCAAAAATCCGAAATTACGTTTCTTAAAACCAATTTCTGATCTGGGCTTCAAGACCGAAAACACTTTTCCGAAATCCATTTTAAATCATTGATTTTAAATCATATTTCAAACCCCAACATCAAATCATGAAAACCAGGTTCAAATCACAATATCCATCGGAATCTCGTAAAACGTAAAATTCCGTAATTTTCTCAAAAAACGTGCAAAACCGTAAACCATCAAGATCATAAATCAAATCATAGAATCACGTATGGAAAACATATAAAAACATGTATGCATGCATCAAGAGTTAGAAAACAAAGTCCACTCATAGACCATAGCGTCGCCGCCTTGATTCTCGTGCACTAATTCTTTCCCGGCTAATCCGCTATCATCGGCTTTCCCGAACCTGTGCAAATTACATAATAAGGTCACTAACTACTTCATTAATCTTCTACTAAAGCCCCGTAATTTTTCTGAATTTTTAACTATTTTTAACCAAGGCCTAAAACCTTCGGACATCCCGAAACATGTCGAGACGATGTCCGATTGACTCGAAACCAGCGCCAAAATGTTCGTTACATTGAATACTTTAAAAATCATGTTGGAAGATTCCCCAAACTACCCTTCACGCGCCCCCATGCGCGTCTGGAAGTTTCTGCGCGTGAGACTCACACGTGTGAACAGTGTCGTCGTCAACCTCAGGTGAACCCGGTTCACCTGGTTCGAATCGGTCCGGTCCAGGTTAAACCGGCGTTCACGGTTTTCATGCAATTTCATCCAGTTTTTTCCTTCTTTTAATTCCATTACCTTCGTCCTATTCCAAGCAGTTGATTTACCTATGAAAGTCTGAAAATTAACAACAAATCCTTACCTTCCAATCAAGGTGTAAAAACTCGAACTGGCCCCCTTCTTTGTTCCACGATTCCGGCCATCCCACTCGGTTTTTCCAGGTCCATTCCATCCTTCCCAACCTCTAAAACAAAGCCCAATTACTAAATTCGACTATCTAGCATCAAAACAGTAATTACCATTTTCAAAATCTACAAAACATTTCGCGGGAAAACACCCTTACCTCCTCCGTCGTGGCCACCAATGGTCTCCTCTCCACTTCCTCTCATTTTTTCATTCAGAGATCACAAGCAAAAGGTCATATTTGAGGAGAACATAGCCCACTCATTCCTCACGGCATATAGGGCTCTGTTTCGACTGATATCGTGGCCACCGTCCACGACAAATCGTCGTGAGCACACACCACCCTCTCACTTAGCACACGACCACCACCCTCTCACTTCCTTCTTTCCTTTTCGTTTACTTCTTAAGAGCAAAGGATGGGACTTCACCATTTAATTGGGGTGGGATTCCACAGCATAGTCATCCTCTCTGTTTTCTGGTTTTTCCCTACCTTCTCTCAGTCATCTCACTCGATCCAACACCAAAGGTCACTCACCAAGATCACAACTCCTCTCAGATCACTCACCACTGCATCTGAGCTCCCACACCACTCACTCAAATGGAAAAACGGTCATATGCTTCCCAGTCTCTGTTTCTCTCATTGCACGACAACAATCCCAACAATTTTAAACGGACCTGTGAAATCGGCTAGAAGCCACTAGATAGTGGCTAGGTGTCTAACCCCCAATGGACACAGCCCCAAATATCCAATTAACACTGTCCACTTGTCCTTATCCGGTTTGCACAAAACCCAAGGAGTAAAAAGACTGAAATACCCCTACAAGTCCAAATTACCATTTTGCCCTTCATCTTTCTAGAGCCATATCTTATCCGTACGAAGTCCGATAAAGGCGTGCCGCCTGTCGTTGTATTCGGGACGTCGAGACCTATCTAACGGTCCTCAGTTTTCGTGAAAACTAATGGTCAAACAAAAAGTCAACAAAATCCTCTTTTTTACCCAAATTATGAAAATACCCTCAATCTTTCGAACATTATAACTTCCTCCTCGGATGTCGGAATCGGGCGTGCCACCTGTCTACGGACTCGTGATGTCCCGAACTACGTCACGGTCATCGATCAATGTCCATTTCTCCGTGCGAATTAAAAGTCAACATTTTACCCATTCCAAGGGCAAAATCGTCATTCTGCACCGTCCGTCTAAGTAAGTATCCAACTAAGCACCGATTATCATCAGTAATCCGTAGTTAAGCTCTAATCTAATCCCGACTTCCGGGACGGGTCGTTATAATCTAACCTCCTTAAAAGAATTTCATCCCGAAATTCCACATCTCGTACCTCTGTAACTAGCGGGGAGAAATCCAATGGTTCTTACACTTGGGTCTCCTACCCGGTATCCATCTCCTGTCAATCCAACTTCTCCTGACAGTTCCCAACCTGTCATCTCAACTTAATTTAGACGGACCAAACACCTGAGCCCAATCCCAAGTAAGCCACAATACCCCTACTACCAGTTTCAACCCTCCTAACGCCTTCTCGAGTCGAACATACTTCGCACCAGAGTTACAACGTACTCGCCTCTACCCTGAACCAGTCATTCGTTCGGGATCACCCTGATCCGATCCACATGTTCCCTCCAACAATATCCAACTTCTGGGAACGACGCCAATCGTCCGTCTATCCACAACGTACCCTGGCACTAAGCCAATCACCAACACTTCTACCACAATTGCACGTACAAAGCAACAGTCTGGTTCCAACCACTGTAAAACTATTACGTATCTTCCACGTACCTTCGCCCAACACTACCAACTAGAACTTCATTGCTTACGCAAGGGAAACTCTACGAACTTAAAATCAACAAAGGTATTTTAGAATACCTTAAACATAGTTCATATAGTACATCCTCACGTATTTCCACCTACACCTTCTAGGAACCAACTCAAAGTCTGAACCAGGAGTAATCCAAACCTGATCTACTCACCCTTAAAGGGGATTCTACCTACCGACTCACTACTTCGTCTTCACTTCCCACAACTGCTCAGATCACCCCGTCGAATCAATCGACAAAGTCATTAACACAACTAAAGGCACTCCTAGATTGTGGGTTCTCTTCAATAACCTCATATCGATCATGTAATGACCCGTCCCGAATTCCTAGATTAGATTAGTGACTAATCACGATTAGTGAGGCTAATCGGTGATTAGTTAGGCGAAATCGGACGAACAATGCGAAATGACCGTTTTGCCCGTAGTCGTGGCAAAACGTTGACTTTTCGATCGGGCTGTCAAATGGACTTTGACCGATGACCGTGACGTATTTCATGACGTCATGAGTTCATAGACAGGTGGCACGTTCAATTCCGACGTTCGAGGAAGAAGTTATGACGTTCGGAAGTTTAGGGGCATTTTTGGTAATTTTGATAAAAAGGGGTCAAATGTTGACTTTTTGACCGGGAGGTCCGATGGCAGAGGGCCAAAGACTGTTACGTAGATGGGGATGATACAAATCCATAGACAGGCGGCACTTCGAATTCGGACGTTCGACGACGAAGTTACGGTTCACGGAAGTTCAAGTGCACTATTGCACGAATTATGAAACGACTTAAGTTTTGGACTTTAGTGGGGCCCAGATTTTATTCCAAGGCCCAATGGATGAGTGACAAGTGTCACTCATCCACTGGACAACACCTTACATACATGCATTTCACCCTTGCTTTTTCATTTGGATCAAACCCGAAACCCCCCCTCCTCCTTAACCGTGCAAACCGATCTTCCATCTCCCCCAAACCTCATCATTTGTGGCTGGAGTGTGAAGGGAGATGAGAGAGGGTCGTGAGGTGATGAAGATGGTGGCTGAGGGACGGGCTGGGCCGCCGTGAACGGCCGTGGAGGCCAAGTGGAAACCGAGAGCTCGGTAAGCCCATTTCTCCCTTTTATTTTGATTTTGGCATCATGGACTGTATTGGATGATTAGGTTGAGTTTATTGAGGTTTTAGGGAGGTTTTAAGGAGGTCTGGGTGGTGGTTTTGGACTGAGCAGCCGTGAGGGTGGCTGGGAAAACATTGAACCGTTTGGTTCAAAATCAAACGAAGGGTTTTAGACGTTTTCGGTTGCGTTTAAGGATTGAAATGGATAGAAAACATCAAAATAGGAAGAAAGGAATCGAAAAGGAAGAATTAGGATGAAAAATGGGATGTCTAGGGCTGTGAACCGGTCACGCCGGTCCAGTTGGACCGGCCAAACCAGGTGAACCGGTCCAGCACAGGAAAACCGGTCCGCTGGAGCTTGCTGATGATGAACAGTAATCTGGCCCTTCTTGGGGCGTGTGAGGGCACGTGGTCCATAATTTGGAAAAGTGTTCAACACGGGAAATCTTCTATTCGATGTAACGAACATTTTGGGACTAGTTTCGTGTCAAGCGGACACCGTCTCTATATGTTTCGGGGCATCATAAGGTTTAGGGTCGGCTTAAAAATAGTTAAAAGTTCGGAAAAATTACGGGGCTTTGATGGGAGGTTAATTAAGTAGTTATTAACCTTCTATTAAAATTTGGACAGGTATGGGAGTCCCGGTGATGGTGATCAGCTCGAGGAGCCGAATGGCACGCAAATCGAGGCGGCAGCTCGGACGGTCTGTGAGTGGACCTTGTTTTCTAAATTGGTGCATGAATAAATGTTTATTATATGTTTTATTACATGTTTGATGATGTCATGGGTGCATTTGTATGTGATTACGTATAAGCACGAATTTCGAGGTTTCGGCCTTATACAGTGCTTATACGGGTCTGTATTTCTTTATTGATTTAAATGATTTGGTTTTGGATTTCTAAAAGAATAATGTAATGACCTGTCCCGAATATCGGGACTTAATAATATTTAATTGTGATTTACTAATCTGGGATTAGTTGGGTGATTTCGGACGAATTGTGCAAAATGACCGTTTTGCCCTTGGGCGTGGGCAAAACGTTGACTTTTAAATCGGATGGTCAAATGGACTTTGACCGATAACCGTGACGTAGTTCGGGACGTCACGAGTTCATAGACAGGTGGCACGTTCGATTCCGACGTTCGTGGTGGAAGTTATGTTGTACAGAAGTTCATGGGCGTTTTCGTAATTTAAACATAATAAGGGGGAAATGTTGACTTTTTGATCGGGTGGTCCGATGGCCGAGGACCGAGGACCGTTAGGAAGGTCTCGATGCCCTGAGTTCGTAGACAGGCGGCACGCATCAATCGGAGTCCGTATGACCGAGTTACGGGTCAGGATGCGTGAGGGGCATTTTGGTAATTTTCTGCACAAGGGCAGAATTGTAATTTCACACGGGGTACTGTTTCATTGAACAGCCGTGAAGGTGGATGCTTTGTACGATCGATCCCACGATTTGTTTATCAATTAATTGAGTTAATTGGGTCAGTTTGAGGTGCAATTGCACATGTGATGGTGCTGGCAATCAATCACATGAACATGGGCATTGTTTTATCATGTTTTCGGGTCAGTGCAGGGAATTTACACAGTGGACTGAGGGGCACTTTAGGATGCTTTTAATGGTTGATTTAGATCGATAGAATGGAGAGTGAGTCGAGAGGATGACTCTGAGATTGAGAATGAGAGGAATGGAGTGAGAATGGTGGAGGAATGCTCAAAAACCCGAAACTGGTTTCTGGGAAAATCAAATTCAAACTTCCAGTTTTAGGCCAGCCCAAGCCTAATTGATGATGGATTGAGCTTTCTGGAACTTCAACGTGTCGAACCAGATCAAATGGGGCAAGCTCTGGGGCTCCTAGGGCCGTGAACGGACGAGGTGGACGGCCGGAAAACTCAAGCTTGAGTTGTGGTGATTGTGGTAACGTTGTGTTCAATTAATCATGCTAATTGGTTCGTGTTAATCCTTATATGCTTCATATGAAGTTAATTTGACAATGGCTGAGGATTGATGGAGTTTTGGTGATTGACCCGTCTTGGGTGATCACGGGTTGATGGCTTGATTAAAGAATGGTTGATGTTGATCGATGTCACAGAACTGAAATTCATTGGTTAATGATTGTTATAGGATCAAGAACGGATTGAATTGATGTCGAATTGGGTGCGATTGAACCGGATCCTATCGCGGGCTTTCCAACCCGTTTACCAGACATACGGGTGAAGATGGTGACTGTAGCAGTCACTGTAGCAGGCGCGTGGCTTTCACACGCAGCCACTCACGGCGGCGCGTGACGGCGCATGGGCACGAATCTCGAGGTGAGGTCAACATGACTTTTTTCCTATACAATGTAACGAACATTTTAGCGTTGGTTTCGTGTCGATCGGATCCCGTTTCAATATTGTTCGGGATGTCCGAAGGTTTTAAATCCAATTTAAAAATACTTAAAAATTCGGGAAAATTACGGGACTTGAATAGGATGTTAATGATGAGGTTAGTAATCCTCTAATGTGATTTGGACAGGATTGGGAGTCCCGGTGATAGTGGTGTGGCCCGGGAAGGCCTATGGCACGCGTATCGAGGCGTTCGGTTAAACGGTCTGTGAGTGGACATTGGTTTTATAAATTCGATGCATGCATAACTGTTTCATGATTGTTATAATTATGATTAAATGATTTATTTTGGATATCGGTGAATTTAAATGATTTCACGTATTTCGAGATGATTTACGTATTTACACGTAAACCGAGGTTTTCTGGATTTGCACCGATCTCCATAAATGTGGTTGGATGTGATTTCATGAAACGGTTACGAACTTGAATAATGTGAAATCGGGCCAGGGGCCCAGTTAACATGTGGATCGGGCCAGGGGCCCAGTTAACTTGTGGAATCAGGCCAGGGGCCCAGTTGATTTCTACATACGAATGCGGGTCGGGGACCCTAAATTGGAATTGAATAAATGTTTTCTGGTTTACATTTTATATATGTTCACATGCTGGAATCAATAAATGGTTTTGATGATATTTCGGTTATGGCACGTTTCACGGTATTTGGGCATGAGACCCGTTTGATGAAACGTAACGATCAGTTCGGATTTTACCTATGTATACCTATATGTTTTGCATGTGGATATCAATAAAATGTATTTAGTACTGCACTGTATAAATCCTTCCATATTATATTGTCTCCTCCGGATGAGGTACCCCGGAGAGGTCACGGACGTCTAGTACGTCCAGCGTCTATGACGCTAAGCATCGGGGATGCTGTACCCGAACGGGGTTCGGGGATTGAACTCGGAAATTGAGACCCGAGTGGCACGCGTAGCCTTGTGATTGTGACCTTATTGACGTCAGGGACGTCAGACATCAGGGATGTCGGATTGGAGTGTATAGTGCGGTGGCTAAAATAATGGTTATGGTTTATATTATATGCCTTATGGTTCATATTACTGGGTTTATGAAATAACTCTTGGATTAACTTTTGGAATTTGAAACTATGCTTTGGTTTCCGGGCTAAGGCCCTAATGGTTATTTCTAAATAAATATGGGATTATTGGTTTTTGGTGCATGCATATGATTTTACTGAGGGGCATAAATTTCTTATAAATGTTTTTAACAGACTTGTTTATTTTCGTCCACTCACAGCTTTTGTTTTCAATGCCCTTCAGGTTGATTCCGGATACGACTGCAGCAGAGACTTGAGCATCGCACACCTCCTCCATCGATCCTTACGCACTCTGGAAGCCCGTTTGGGCAATGGCAATCGGTTATCCCTTGTCTGACGCCTCTTGTCAGACGGAAGCACGTCACATTCCATGGTAATCCCGGGGGGGATTTGGATGGGTCGTGTCAAGTGGTATCAGAGCAGGTTTTGCTCTTTTGTGCGCGAAGGTCGAGGGTGTGATGTCTCTAGGGCTGCTGTTCCGTTGTCAACCTGATAGATAGTTTTGAGTTTGTATGGTGGATTGGGTGTTTTTGGCCCGATACGCCGTGCCTTGATGCGATTCAACCCAAGTGGGGTTGTATACGATTAACTGGTAATGTGGGATCGTCGGTTCGGTCATGTGATGATGGATTGTTGTGCCAATGGGCACAGCTAGGTTCAAGGAACCCCATTGGAATAATGTTATGGAAATGCGAAACTCAATTGAGTATTGGTCTAGGTTTTGGACCCTAGTAGTGTTGGCTAGTGTACGGGGTGTGGGTGCATCGGAGTTAGCCGATGACCTTCGTGGTGGAACCCACGATGGAACCCACGTTGAGTTGACAATTGGATTGGATTGGACGTCTATACGATGTCAAGACCGCAGGGTCGGTCAGGTTGTGGATTTTACTGCAGAAGGAAGTTGGGTTCGGTGGAACCCTAGGGTGTGATTTTGGAACCCTAATTTATAATTGATGGATCGTAAGGTGAACTTTAAATGCGAACTTGTGCTGCGACGTGCGGCGAAGGTCGTGGATGACCATGTGGATGACTCTAGTGAGTCTAGTCAGGATTATGGGTTCGATCCACGGATGCGGTTATGAGATAAAATATGGAATCCCGTGTTGGATCGAATATTAGTGTGAGGTGTGGTTACGGATCTTGACAACGATGACTGTTGGTCGACAGTTGTGTCCAGATGACTGGCTATCGAGGGTATTTAGTGTGGTTTTGACACTTGGGGATCAGGGGATGTTCAAGGAACGTTCATTATCCTGATGTGTGGATGGTCAAATTGGAGGTACCCATAGTCATGGGGTACGAGTGGTGTTACGGGATCGTCGTTCGGAATGAACGGAGATCCAGGGTAACAACTTTGCACACAGTGTGCTAGCATGGGTGTTCGTGTGCTATGTATGGATGTTGGTATGGTGATACCTTTATGCCAATACTAGTATGGATGCCTGTGTGCTGATACTAGTGTTGATGATGGTGCGTTGGTGCTGGTACTAGCGCTGGTGCTGGTGACAGTAATTATGATGACGATGAGCCACCAGTTGGGGTGTGACTCTGTCATGATGAACAGATGATTGGTATCTGCGACTCAGTGGTGGTTGAGTCTTGGACTGGATGGGATCCAGTGGAGGTTGTGTCGTGTTGGGATGAGTTCCGACAGATATACAATGACTTATGATGAATGGATCAAATGGTATGATTGAAACTTGGGGAATCTAGGGACGATGTTCCCTATGTCATGCGAGTTGTTGGATTTGTGGAGTTGTGGTCAGCTCCGAGATTGGTAAGTTTGTGTACTGCTTATATCCCCTGAGAGTACAAGGAAATTGTTGAAATTGGAAAAGTCGGGGAACCCATTCGTGGTATTGACGTGTGATTTTGTGATTGCGAATCACTTGGAACCTGAGGATTGAACCTGTTAAGGTTGAGATGTGAGACGAAGGTAGTATGGTATGCACATCCAGGCAGAGTTGAGGAAATTTCTGTTCGGAATCGGGGTGTGTGCATACATGATTATTGGCGGACGTGAGGTCCGAGTAATGAATCGATTTTGGACACGTGGTGGTCCAAGTGAGGTATGGACATGGGCAGTCCAGTGGTTGGACTTGACATCTCATTGGGAGCATGTATGTTCCCAACGTGGTTGGAACTCCCGTTTCGGGGAGAGTTGTGATTGGGAGACGAGAGGAGTGCTCGTTTCCGCATCGGTGATTGGTATTCCGAAGTCATTGGGGTTGACTTCATATTTTCCTGCCGTGGCAGATGATGATTGTTGCTACTAGTACGTTGAGCGTGTATTGGTGGGTGGACCCATGTTTGGCTTGGGTTCATTGGACACAAGAAGTTTTGTATGATTTTGGATTTGGTGGTGATATGCGTGGTCATCTTTCCACCAAGGGAAATTTGGCGAAGGATTCAATTGAGGGTGTAAGACCCTACGATCAGCTTCCAGATGGATTGTTAGCTAGGTGAGCATGTGTGGATCCTAGGTGGATCTGATTTGTGATGTTGTCGACTTTGGTCGATGTGACGATCTAGGATCGTGATGTTACTTGTCGGGTGACGTAGCGATGGATATGGATTGTGATCTTGATGATCCAGATGGGTGGAGAGTTTATCACTCTTACCTTGATATGTGAGTCGTAAATGACGTGACTGAACTTCTTTTCGGAGTGAGTCCATATGGTTTGTGACTTGGTTGAGTAGGTTTCCGATGTGGTCGGATTTTGTCAACCTTTGACGTGTGGATATTGGGATTGGCTTCCCTATGAAGTCAATCGAGTGTTTCGGACAGGCAACCGATAGGTTCGGTTTTGTTACGTCTTGGTGGACGTAAACGAGATTTTGGGTTTTGGAATCGAATTTCTGGGTGACGATTCAGGATTCAATTGCGAAGCTCGAAAATGGATTACTGGATTTGGGTACGGAATGATTATTCCAATGCTAGCTTACGGAGTAATGATTTCGGATTCGGATTTGGAAATGGATTAAAAACATGATGTCTGGGTTCGGATTCGGGATTTCTTACGAAATTGCGGATTCGGATTCGGGATTGGAACTAGATGATGGGTGGAGTTCGTTTTGTCTCATGTTGGTTGGGCAAATGTACTCCGTTACTAGAATGTGTTTGACTATGACCTGGGTGGTTGTAGGCGGATTGATGGATTGATGTACGTACATGGTACGTTGTGCGAGGATTGATACTGGTTAGGCTGAGTGATGCCTAATGGCGGTACATGGGATGTACCGGTGGTGTATGATTAAACGTGTTGGTAATCGGCTTGGTTCCAATATCATTTGTTTGGTTGTGATTGTGGACTGGACATTGGATACTGTGCGCTGTGCAGAGCGATTTTGTCGGGTTCAGTGATTGTATGAGCAGGTGCTCTTGGCCATGGTTGGCTAGTGGAACCCTGGTATTGATATGTGTGATCACTGCTGGGCTGGTATTCAATGTGTTCCAGTTACACCACTTGATTGAGTAAGTTGACGGTATACGTACACTCAGGATGAGTGAATTGGTGGTCTAAGTGACCACGAGTAGCCTTGTGTGACTTGATCACACCGTGATTTCCCAGCGTTTTGGTTCGTTGAGGGAGTCTGCGATTATGGACATTGAGATTATTTTGTGTCGCAGGATTGGGCTTGCCCTGCGAATTGAGATCTTGTGGGTGATTTTACGCTACATCGAGGGTGATGTAGTACGTGGTGTTATCACTGACTGGCTGATGGTTGGGGCCTTACCAGGGTGGTAAGGTTGTGTGATGACAGTTTGACTGATGGTGTCAGCATGGACTGACAAATGAGATTTGGTGACTCCCAATGGGAGCAAATGTAAGGATATATTGACAATGGAAGGGAACCATCTAGCTGAAGGAGTCAGCTAAATGGTTGGGCGATCTTATCGCAGATCAGGTGATTATGTCCACTCGAGGTGGTCGAATGTTGTTGTTATGACGTATGACTGTGATGGGATGTCTGGGTATAGACGAGACTGGTGTTGTTCCAGTAAGTGGGTGTACAGGTGTACACAGATGCGGGGTCGAAATGTTTTCCACGTGGTGGTTGTGGAATAAGGAGATTGGTAATTTCGAGGACGAAATTCTTTAAGAAGGGAAGGTTGTAACGACCTGTCCCGAATATCGGGATTTAATAATATTTAATTGTGATTTACTAATCTGGGATTAGTTGGGTGATTTCGGACGAATTGTGCAAAATGACCGTTTTGCCCCTAGGCGTGGGCAAAACGTTGACTTTTAAATCGGATGGTCAAATGGACTTTGACCGATAACCGTGACGTAGTTCAGGACGTCACGAGTTCATAGACAGGTGGCACGTTCGATTCCGACGTTCGTGGTGGAAGTTACGTTGTACGGAAGTTCATGGGCGTTTTCGTAATTTAAACATAATAAGGGGGAAATGTTGACTTTTTGATCGGGTGGTCCGATGGCCGAGTACCGAGGACTGTTAGGAAGGTCTCGAGGCCCTGAGTTCGTAGACAGGCGGCACGCATCAATCGGAGTCCGTATGACCGAGTTACGGGTCAGGATGCGTGAGGGGCATTTTGGTAATTTTCTGCACAAGGGCAGAATTGTAATTTCACACGGGGTACTGTTTCATTGAACAGCCGTGAAGGTGGATGCTTTGTGCGATCGATCCCACGATTTGTTTATCAATTAATTGAGTTAATTGGGTCAGTTTGAGGTGGAATTGCACATGTGATGGTGCTGGCAATCAATCACATGAACATGGGCATTGTTTTATCATGTTTTCGGGTCAGTGCAGGGAATTTACACAGTGGACTGAGGGGCACTTTAGGATGCTTTTAATGGTTGATTTAGATCGATAGAATGGAGAGTGAGTCGAGAGGATGACTCTGAGATTGAGAATGCGAGGAATGGAGTGAGAATGGTGGAGGAATGCTCAAAAACCCGAAACTGGTTTCTGGGAAAATCAAATTCAAACTTCCAGTTTTAGGCCAGCCCAAGCCTAAATGATGATGGATTGAGCTTTCTGGAACTTCAACGTGTCGAACCAGATCAAATGGGGCAAGCTCTGGGGCTCCTAGGGCCGTGAACGGACGAGGTGGACGGCCGGAAAACTCAAGCTTGAGTTGTGGTGATTGAGGTAACGTTGTGTTCAATTAATCATGCTAATTGGTTTGTGTTAATCCTTATATGCTTCATATGAAGTTAATTTGACAATGGCTGAGGATTGATGGAGTTTTGGTGATTGACCCGTTTTGGGTGATCACGGGTTGATGGCTTGATTAAAGAATGGTTTATGTTGATCGATGTCACAGAACTGAAATTCATTGGTTAATGATTGTTATAGGATCAAGAACGGATTGAATTGATGTCGAATTGGGTGTGATTGAACCGGATCCTATCGCGGGCTTTCCAACCCGTTTACCAGACAAACGGGTGAAGATGGTGACTGTAGCAGTCACTGTAGCAGGCGCATGGCTTTCACGCGCAGCCACTCACGGCGGCGCGTGACGGCGCGTGGGCATGAATCTCGAGGTGAGGTCAACATGACTTTTGTCCTATACAATGTAACGAACATTTTAGCGTTGGTTTCGTGTCGATCGGATCCCGTTTCAATATTGTTAGGGATGTCCGAAGGTTTTAAATCCAATTTAAAAATACTTAAAAATTCGGGAAAATTACGGGACTTGAATAGGATGTTAATGATGAGGTTAGTAATCCTCTAATGTGATTTGGACAGGATTGGGAGTCCCGGTGATAGTGGTGTGGCCCGGGAAGGCCTATGGCACGCGTATCGAGGCGTTCGGTTAAACGGTCTGTGAGTGGACATTGGTTTTATAAATTCGATGCATGCATAACTGTTTCATGATTGTTATAATTATGATTAAATGATTTATTTTGGATATCAGTGAATTTAAATGATTTCACGTATTTCGAGATGAATTACGTATTTGCACGTAAACCGGGGTTTTCTGGATTTGCACCAATTTCCATAAATGTGGTTGGATATGATTTCATGAAACGGTTACGAACTTGAATAATGTGAAATCGGGCCAGGTGCCCAGTTAACATGTGGATCGGGCCAGGGGCCCAGTTAACTTGTGGAATCAGGCCAGGGGCCCAGTTGATTTCTACATACGATTGCGGGTCAGGGACCCTAAATTGGAATTGAATAAATGTTTTATGGTTTACATTTTATATATGTTCACATGCTGGAATCAATAAATGGTTTTGATGATATTTCGGTTATGGCACGTTTCACGGTATTTGGGCATGAGACCCGTTTGATGAAACGTAATGATCGGTTCGGATTTTACCTATGTATACCTATATGTTTTGCATGTGGATATCAATAAAATGTATTTAGTACTGCACTGTATAAATCCTTCCATATTATATTGTCTCCTCCGGATGAGGTACCCCGGAGAGGTCACAGACGTCTAGTACGTCCAGCGTCTATGACGCTAAGCATCGGGGATGCTGTACCCGAACGGGGTTCGGGGATTGAACTCGGAAATTGAGACCCGAGTGGCACGCGTAGCCTTGTGATTGTGACCTTATTGACGTCAGGGACGTCAGACATCAGGGATGTCGGATTGGAGTGTATAGTGCAGTGGCTAAAATAATGGTTATGGTTTATATTATATGCCTTATGGTTCATATTACTGGGTTTATGAAATAACTCTTGGATTGACTTTTGGAATTTGAAACTATGCTTTGGTTTTCGGGCTAAGGCCCTAATGGTTATTTCTAAATAAATATGGGATTATTGGTTTTTGGTGCATGCATATGATTTTACTGAGGGGCATAAATTTCTTATAAATGTTTTTAACAGACTTGTTTATTTTCGTCCACTCACATCTTTTGTTTTCAATGCCCTTCAGGTTGATTCCGGATACGACTGCAGCAGAGACTTGAGCATCGCACACCTCCTCCATTGATCCTTACGCACTCTGGAAGCCCGTTTGGGCAATGGCAATCGGTTATCCCTTGTCTGACGCCTCTTGTCAGACGGGAGCATGTCACATTCCATGGTAATCCCGGGGGGGATTGGGATGGGTCGTGTCAAATAAACTCGGGTATGAGACCCATTTGATTTTGTCTTGGGCATATGACGTTATTTACGACCTTCGGGTCTAAATCGTGGTCGCGACGGGTGCTATGTGCACAACGATCGACGATACGATGCTCGCCTCTAGATTGGGATGTGTTCCTTCCGGAGAGGTCACGATGCACGATTTGTGGTCGAGCAGCCTGGGGAGGCTCGACTTCGAAGTGCTGACGGTTCAGGATAGCGATCGGTGATGAGTGCACCATGATCTTGTGGTGGTCGCGTCGGTTGATTCGTTCACGTCGACATACCAGGATTGAGAATGGTCCTGGATGGATGGTTGCACGCATCACTATCATCGGAGTCGTGACTGACCCTTAGATATCGGGCACGGTGCCCAGTTGAGTCGTATGTTCGGGCACGAGACCCAGTTACTTTACGATTTATAATTTCGAGTCAGGGTCCCTACGTGGATTTCCATGTTCATGACGGTTTATGGGAACCGGTATGAACTCTGGAAAGGTCATTGTGGTTCATGACGGTTTATGGGAACCAGCATGAACCTTTATCAGGTCATTCTGGTTCATGACGGTTTATGGGAACCGGCATGAACCCTTGTTATGGATGTTATGGATCATGACGGTTCAAGGGAACCGGGCATGAATGTTATGTTATGTATATATATGTATTCATATACCTTCCTTTACTTGTTCTTCTATCTCCTCCGGGGAGGGTCGTTGGCCTGGGTGGACCCCGGAGTAGTCACGGAGCACCGACTGAGTGAAGTCACCCCCCCAGTTGGGTTCCTTACTCTCAGGAAGGCTATGATTACTATTACCTCGGGTAGGGTCAGTGGTCTGCGGACATTGATCTTGACTTTGAGAAGACTCGGATTGAGACCTGGGTAGCACGCGCGTAGCTTTGGAAACCGTGATAGGATTGGTTATATATGATATAAATATGATATATGATATGTGATGTGTGGTTACACAGGATTTGGGCAGTGGCCCGTACGGTCGTTTTCATTATGGTTTTGGGCTTAGTTCCCACATATGCTTATTTCAATTAAATGGTTTTCGAATGCATGCATGCTTTTTAGTGAAGGGTACAAATGTCTTCTCGTTAAAATGTTTTTATAAATTCTTGTTTTGTCCACTCACAGCTTTTAATGTTTTGACTGCCCTTCGGGTTGACATCAGATATGGACTGTAGCAGAGACCGAGATATCACATACCTCCTCCGGATCCAGGCGTACTTTGATAGCCCAGGAGGGCAAAGGTCGGAAATATCCCTTGTCTGACACTTTGTGTCTGATGGGAGCAGGATCATCCCGCACTAATCCCGGGGGGATTGGGATGGGTCCTGTCAGATCAGTTATAGTCACTCATTTTCCAAGTCCTTTTGTCATCCTTCAACGGAACTCACCGTAGTTCTACCTTAATCCAACGTACCGTAATCTCTCGACACTTCTAAGTCCAGGATTCCAATCATGGCACGTTATCCTTAAGTATGCCAAACTCTCGGAATCACAATCAAAGCTTACGAACCTCGGACTCCTCAGTAACTACCCTCGAAGCCGTCAATCACCAAATCTCAAACAATTTCCAAGCATGGGCTTCGACATTACCCAAATGCCAACCTCGGCATTTCTAACACACTAGAATGAGTCCACTAAATTAATCCCACCAATGATCAAACCTGTCCATACCAACCTAGCCCGATCCAACGCGAAGCTAGGTCCACCGCGCTTCCACTGCGCTAGTTTGATCAACCAACGACATCCTGACCGTTCGTCCTGATACATGACCTACCCATGGTCATCACTACCTCGCTCTGAGTATGAACCCTCGTCCAGACTCATCCACCAGGCACCCATTCCCTCTGCTGCACCTAGCAGCACCATCTCCAGTTCGGCCGTAAGTCGGCCCAACCACAAGGACTACGATACCACAAACCCCAACTCACAGTTTCTCAGACTAAACACTTACTCCGGGGTTCCTCAAATCGTCCCCGTCGTCCGGGTTATCCAAACCCGCAACTGCCACAGGTTCACGACAACCTTACCACTCGGGTCGTCACACCAGACTAAGACTATTCCTCACCAATCCATACTGTCAACATCAAAGCACTAACCGGCCCAACCGGCTACCGTCAACTATCTCCTAGCTCAACGGGCGACTCTCGGGCCTCACAAGCCAACCAGCCTACTCAAACGTAGCTCACTGGCTACCATCCAGGTTAATCGAACTGGCAAACAACACATCCAATCGCGTATCGGGCAACGCATCACCCTGGCACTTAACAATCGCCGCTAACTAACAACAAACGAACGTACTATTACTATCGTGTCCAGGTTTCTAACGGCCTGTTCCACGTCGAGACATCACATCCACAGTAGCATCACACCATCCAAGTCGATGAACCTACGACTCGGGGAACCAAACCTCATGCAGAACAGACGAAACCTCGCTCTGATACCAATTGGCAGGACCCACCCCTAATCCCCCGGGATTAAGGGCTAAATCTTGCTCCCGTCTAGCTTGCGCATGACACAAAGGCTAAACTGACGTCTAACCTCCTTGTGACACTAAGTCGGACAAGGGATTCTCGAGCCAACCGTACAAAAGCTTCAGGACTTCCCAGAGTGTGCCGAGCTACTGTGGATCGAGCGTGTGAAGTCTTCGTCTCTCTCTCAACTGATAGACCGTGTCGCAACAACCTGGAGGGTATCGAAAACACGAAGAGACTGTGAGTGGAAAAAAAATAAAGTATAAGTTTAGAAACAGTTCATAAAACAAGTACATTTATACCCTCCAATTAAAAGAACAATGCATGCATATCAAATTTAAGTCATAACACCGTTCAGTATTCCAGTTAAGCAAACCATGTAAGAAAACCGAACACAGGTTTCTTTTTCCAAATCCTGGGCCTCAGCCCAAAACCATCGAAAACCATTTTCCATTTCCGAATCTGAATCTGCAATCTCATCAAGATCCCGAATCCAAACCCAGAACTCATATCCATCTCCTTTCTAGATCCGAGTCCACAACCATCATTCCGTAAGCCGGCATCTGGAATAACTATTCCGAACCCAAACCCGGAATCCACTTTCAAGTCCCAAATCGAATCTCGAATCGTCATCCGGAATTCCGATTCAAAAACCCGAAATTACGTTTCTTAAAACCACTTTCTGGTCTGGGCTTCAAGCCCGAAAACAATTTTCCGAAATCCATTTTAAATCATTGATTTTAAATCATATTTCAAACCCCAACATCAAATCATGAAAACCAGGTTCAAATCACAATATCCATCGGAATCTCGTAAAACGTGAAATTTCGTAATTTCCTCGAAAAACGTGCAAAACCGCAAACCATCAAGATCATAAATCAAATCATAGAATCACGTATGGAAAACATATAAAAACATATATGCATGCATCAAGAGTTAGAAAACAAAGTCCACTCACAGACCATAGCGTCGTCACCTCGATACACGCTCACTAATGCTTTCCCGGCTAATCCGCTATCACCGGCTTTCCCAAACCTGTTCAAATTTCATAATAAGGTCACTAACTACTTCATTAAGCTTCTACTAAAGCCCCGTAATTTTTCTGAATTTTTAACTATTTTTAACCAAGGCCTAAAACCTTCGGACATCATGAAACATGTCGAGACGATGTCCGATTGACTCGAAACCAGCGTCAAAAATATTTGTTACATTGAATACTTTAAAAGTCGTGTTGGAAGCTTCCCCACACTACCCTTCACGTGCCCCCATGCGAGTCTAGAAGTTTCTGCGCGTGAGACTCACACGCGTGAACAATGTCGTCGTCAACCTCAGGTGAACCCGGTTCACCTGGTTCGAACCGGTCCGGTCCAGGTTAAACCGGTGTTCACGGTTTTCATGCAATTTCATCTAGTTTTTTCCTTCTTTTAATTCCATTACCTTCGTCCTATTCCAAGCAGTTGATTTACCTATGAAAGTCTGAAAATTAACAACAAATCCTTACCTTCCAACCAAGGTGTAAAAACTCGAACTGGCCCCCTTCTCTGTTCCACGATTCCGGCCATCCCACTCAGGTTTTCCAAGTCCATTCCATCCTTCCCAACCTCCAAAACAAAGCCCAATTACTTAATTCGACTATCTAGCATCAAAACAGTAATTACCATTTTCAAAATCTACAAAACATTTCGCGGGAAAAACACCCTTATCTCCCCCGTCGTCCTCCGTCGTGGCCACCAATGGTCTCCTCTCCACCCTCTCACTTTTATTCAGAGATCACAAGCAAAAGGTCATATTTGAGGAGAACACAGCCCAGTCATTCCTCACGGCGTACAGGGCTCTGTTTCGGCTGATATCGTGGCCACCGTCCACGGCAAATCGTCGTGAGCACACGACCACCACCCTCTCACTTCCTTCTTTCGTTTTCGTTTACTTCTTAAGAGCAAAGGATGAGACTTCACGGTTTAATTGGGGTGGGATTCCACGGCATAGTCATCCTCTCTGTTTTCTGGTTTTTCCCCATCTTCTCTCAGTCATCTCACTCGATCCAACACCAAAGGTCACTCACCAAGATCACAACTCCTCTCAGATCACTCACCACTGCATCTGAGCTCCCACACCACTCACTCAAATGGAAAAACGGTTATCTGCTTCCCAGTCTCTGTTTCTCTCATTGCACGACAACAATCCCAACAATTTTAAACGGACCCGTGAAATCGGCTAGAAGCCACTAGACAGTGGCCAGGTGTCCAACCCCCAATGGACACTGCCCCAAATATTCAATTAACACTGTCGACTTGTCCTTATCCGGTTTGCACAAAACCCAAGGAGTAAAAAGACTGAAATACCCCTACAAGTCCAAATTACCATTTTGCCCTTCATCTTTCTAGAACCATATCTTATCCGTACGAAGACTGATAAAGGCGTGCCGCCTGTCGTTGTATTTGGGGCGTCGAGACATATCTAACGGTCCTCAGTTTGTGTGAAAACTAATGGTCAAATAAAAAGTCAACAAAATCCTCCTTTTTACCCAAATTACGAAAATGCCCTCAATCTTCCGAACATCATAACTTCCCCCTCGGATGTCGGAATTGGGCGTGCCACCTGTCTACAGACTCGTGACGTCCCGAACTACGTCACGGTCATTGGTTAATGTCCATTTGACCGTTCGAACTAAAAGTTAACATTTTGCCCATTCTATGGGCAAAATCGTCATTCTGCACCGTCCGTCCAAGTAAGTATCCAACTAAGCACCGATTATCATCAGTAAACTGTCGTTAAGCTCTAATCTAATCCCGAATTCTGGGACGGGCAGTTACATAGGTAGTAGGGTCAGGCCTGCCAGTTGAATTCAACATTTCTAAAATGCTCTTCGGGATTGTAGTTTGATTTTTTTTCCTTTTATGGGGTATCTTTTTCTCTTGGTCATGCAAGAGGAATTTGAAAACCGACACGGAGGTCTGCTTGGATCGTTTTCTAGGGAACCCTAACATTTTGGCCTCATTTACCCATCTCATTATACAACATCTCTCGACAATTGGGTCCGACCATGTGCCTATAATTTTGGATGTTTATGCTAGTGTGACTATTCACGCTCGGCCACCCCAACGATGTAGGTTCCATTTCGAGAAAATGTGGGTGAATGAGGAGACTATTAAGAATGCGTGGGGCAGTGGTGGTGGGAGCGTTTTCCTTGACAAAATAGCATGTTGAACTACAACCCTCACCTAGTGGAGCACTCGCCATTTGGGTTCCACCTAAAATAAGCTTAAGGCTACCCACCTTGCTTTGAACTGCTTGAATACCTCAACCCCTATTCTGGATCCTGAGGCGAAGTTGGCAGTGGAGAAATTGATACACAACCTATTGGAAACAGAGGAGGTTATGTGGAAACAACGGTCCAGAGCTGATTGGCTTAAGGAAGGGGATTGCAACACAAAGTTCTTCCATGAACGAGCGAAAGCCCATGGCAACAGGGACCAGATTCGTGTTCTCTTTGATGTGAACCAGGTATGGGCTATTGATTCTAATGCTATTGGGACATTTTATGTGATTATTTTTCTGGTTTGTTTACTTAGACAGGCGGCCATGCTATGCACAAAATTATGGATACTATAACTCTGTGTGTTACAAATTCTATGTACCAGATTCTGTCTAAATCGTTTGCTAAATTGGAGTTGGAGTTTGCTCTTCCTTATATAGGCCCCACAAAGGCCCCCGGTCATGATGGTATACCAGCCTTATTTTATCAGAAATATTGGCATATTGTGGGGATGATATTAGCACCACATGTCTTCGTATTCTAAATGGCTAGGTTAGTGTTCATGATTATAACCATTCTTTGATTGCTCTTATACTTAAAGTCTGTATACCTACTATTATGGGGGGAACTTTTCCCTATTAGTTTTTGCATTGTTCTTTATAAACTAATTACAAAGACTCTCACTAATCGCCTCAAGTGTGTGCTTCCTGATGCGATCTCCCCTTCTCAGAGTGCTTTTGTTCCCGGTCGTCACATTATTGATAACATATTGACATCCACTAAGTGCATCCATAATATGAGGGGATTGAAATCTTCTGGGATCTGAAGATGGCTCTTAGGCTTAACATGGCTAAGGCATATAATCGAGTGGACTGATGCTTCATGGAAACTATGATGAAAAAACTGGGTTTTGAGGCTCCATGGGTTAATACAATTATGGACTGCATCTCTACTGTCTCTTTTTCGGTTCTATGGTAGAGAGCACCTATAACGGCCCGAAAAATAAAAAAAATGTGATTTCTTAAACTTAAATTGCAATTGACAATTTTTCCCTTAAGAATATTAAAGTTGACTTTTGACTCGAATTGTTGTTTGGACTTTTCATGAGGACCATTGCGTAGGTCTCGG
Organism: Prinsepia uniflora; assembly: GCA_032719365.1. Taxonomy (NCBI): domain Eukaryota; kingdom Viridiplantae; phylum Streptophyta; class Magnoliopsida; order Rosales; family Rosaceae; genus Prinsepia; species Prinsepia uniflora. Next base: position 14,327,845 of record CM064862.1, on the reverse strand, counting down.
AGTCTTGAGTCTGTAGACAAGCGGCATGTCGAAATCGGAGGGCAAATGAATGTGTTACAGACCTAGACTTATCAAAGGCATTTTGGTAATCTTGACTTGAAGGGTATTTTGGTTATTTTGCAAACCAAATTTTTTGTGTGAGTTGGTAGAATTGTGACATGTGTCCTCCCATTTGTCCATTGGATGCACCGAAATATACACGAGGGAGTGATATATGTGTATGTTTGTGTGAGTGTTGTATGGTTGTTTTTTAGTGTTTTGTGTGGAAACTACCCAACCTGAGAGCAATAAAACAAGAGAGAACCAGAAACAGTCTGAGAGAGAAGGAAAGAAGAAGGAGAGAAGAAAAACAGAGAGGAAAAAGAAAGAGCGAAGAAAAGAGGAAGGAAAACTGAGACCCGAAAATTGGAAATTCACACATGTGAGTCCCTAAGCCATTCAAGGAGTCCAACTTCCAAAGAAAGATTACTATCAACCTCTTTAAGCTTTCAGGAACCTAAAACGTCGAAAAAAGAAGGTTTGGCACGTGAGAAGGCCTGGAACCCATAATGTAACGTCCCATCCCAAATTTATGGGCATTATCGAGAATTAATTGAGAATTATCAAGACTAATTGGGATTAGTCAAGGTAAAATGACGAGTTTACCCTAGAAGGGTAAAATGTTGAATTTTGACCCAGGAAGTCAACTGCACATGGACCGATGATCATTACGTAGATTGAGAGATTACGAGTACATAGACAGGTGGCACGTCAAAATCGGACTGGAAAGTTACGGGTCAAGAATGATTGGATGTATTATTTACGGTTGCACAAAAATCGAGACTATTGAATTTTGTTTCGTTTGTTAGTGGGCCCAAAATATCAGGCCTAAACCAATGGATGAGTGACAAGTGTCACTCATCCCATTGGCCCATTATCCCACCTACATGCATATCCCCTTCCCCTTCGATTGAACACCTGAAACCCTTACCCATTTTCCCTTTAATTTTGTTCTAGTTCGAGGGCTACAGAGAGACTGAGAGTGAGGTTGAGAGGGACTGAGGAGGACGGTGGTGAGAGGTTGAGCCACGGCGGTGGCCTGAGGAACCCAGAAATAAGGTAAACCCATAACCCGTTTACATTAGATTGTGGAATTGTGATTTTTGACGTTTGGGTCTCATTTTAACGTCTGGGTTATGTTCTATGAGTTGGGAAGAGTTCACAGGGACAAAAACAAGGGGGAAAGACTGTTGGAATCATTCTGGGGACTTCTCGAATGTTGACCCATGAGGTTTTAATCATGACCAAGCTTTTCAGGTAAGGTTTCTTCATTTCAACCTTGTAGATAGATTTCTGGGTAGATTACGAGGAAAATGGCAGAAAAATGGAGAAAAACGGTGTTGGGACGATGGAGATACGGTCGGGTCAGGGTCACAGGTCAAACGACCTGTTATAGGGTCACGGGTCGACCTAATTGAGGGTTGAAGATGCCACGTCATCATGTTAAGCCAAGTGGCCAACCAGAGGGTGACACGTGGCTAGGTGTCAGTCTAATCATCTCTGCCGCGTCAGACTTGTCAGACCACATGGACTAGTGAAGTGGTGCCACGTGGTAGGGTGTTAGAAAGGTGTTAGCCTTATTAGTGACACGTGACATGACACGTGGCCGTGATGACATCAGCACATGCTGTCATCATGTAACGTGGTAGTGTCAGAGGGTGACATGTGGTACCAATCAGGGTGTGCCATATAACCAAATCAATTCTTTCTCTTCTTTGTTTTTCTTCCTTGCTTTCCTTGTTCTTCATTTTCTTCTTTTTCGACCCTCCTCTCTCGCATGCCTCCAAATCAATTCCACACACATATATATAAAGGAGAAGGTCGTTGGAGGAGATATTAGAAGGGAAATGTAGAGAAAATTCTAGAATATCCTAGGTCATTCTTTCAAAATTACCAAAATTACCAAAATGCCTTTAGTTGTTTTTGACTTGTATCGAGCTTATTTAACTTCCGATTTCGGCATACCACCTGTCTATAGACTTATGAGTTTGAGACCTTTGTAACAGTCCTTGTAGAATGTCCATAAAGTATCCAAGTAAAAAAGTCAACATTTGACCTTATAAGGGAAAATCGTCTTTTTTATTTTTAATTTTCTACTTTTACGTCTTCTGAATTTCTGGGCCATTACACTTCACTTGACGCTCTATGCTTTAGAAGCATGATCTTTTGAATAATGGGATTTTCTGGCGGTGGATAATGGGCATATGATCCGAGTATATAGGGACAAATAGGTCCCTTAGCCTCAGACTTTCATGGTTCGTACTCCTTCTCATTTACCACTTGATAGCTATGTGTGTGATTTAATTACAGATACAGGTACTTGGAATCGGCATATGGTCTCCCATGCATTTTGGTCACAAAAGGCGGAGGCAATTCTTGGCATTCCGCTACTTACTCAGGGTTTTAGAGGATACTATGTTGTGGCACTATGATAAGAATGGAAGCTACAATGTCAAGATCGGATATTGGTTAGCTTCCAGCATTCGTGACTGTGCAAATGGAGGTGCTGGTGTGTCTACCCTGGGTATGTCTAACATGTGGGTGAAACTCTGGATGCTGAAGATTGCACCCAAAATCAAGATTTTTCTTATGGCGATGTATGCATGAGCTATTACCTTGTAAACTGCAATTGGTTCGGCTTCGTATTTGTTTTAACCCCACTTGTGATTGTTGCCACATTGGTGAGACTATTTTGTATGTTATATGGGAGTGCAGAATTGCTAAAAAAGTCTGGAAGGCCTCCAGCTTATGAAGGGTTTGGGTCCTTGGACCGGTGGGACTTTTAAAGATCTATGGTGTTACTGTGACAAAACTCGTTCTTAAAACTTTGATAATCGTGCCCGGTCTTACTCCCATCCGACAACGATCTCAAAATACCGAAATTACTCCCAAATTTTGTCAGACTAGGGATTCTTGTACTACCTTACTGCCCATGCCTCCACCTCTCGATCCGCCCCGATTTCCGTGTAACAACCTGAAGGGTCAATAAAATCATTAAATAGTGTGAATGGACAGTAATACATATTTAAAAACACATTTTTGAAACATAAACCTTTAACCTTCCATTTTTATAAAACATGCATGCATAAAATGAAATGTAAACAAACGAACAATCGAATTTCAAATCACGCAAATCATAGACCATGGGACCACAACAATCATAAAACATAGTATACAGCTTGTGGCGTACATTTCCCAAAATTCATGTTCATAAAATCATATAGAATTGCATGGACACAAATATCAGTAACTTGGACCAATGTGAAAACATCCAACACTAGCATAAATAATCAAACACAACCAACCAATCCTCGATGCTCGAATATCAATCTCAATAAGCAAACCACATAAGCAACCTCGAGAACTGTACTAAGCACCGTCTGAGTCATATCCAAGAACCTGTCATAACAATAAAGAACATAATCTATAGATTAAATCACACAAGCCTCATAAACAGGAACTACCAATCCAATATCATTCTCATGTATTAGTCACGGTGAACAACAATACTACGTGTATGCTAGCTCGAAAACTGCACGAAGCACCATTCGAGTCAAGTCTGGGAACGACACTATGCATCGTTCAGACACGTTTGGGAACTGTACGTAGCACCATCCAAACAATAATAATATTCTATGGAACTACATGTAGAACCATCTGGGACATGTTTGGGAACTCCACTCACGCACCATCTGAACACGTCTAAGAACTCATCAAATCTCCAGCCGCAAGAAAATAGAGCCGTGCTCTAGACGTCTGAGTGGTAACCATATCCGAGATTGGTTGATCGTGGATAACAGTCCACAAAACTGAGAAAAACTCATTGAACATTTTTGACCCAAAACCAAGTCAAACACTTTCATAATTGGGCTTGAGCCCAAAATACTATTTCCACAAACAATCGTATAACCGTGTCCATAAACCAATCGATAAGTCTAGAAATTTAACAAATAATCATTTAAAAATCATATTCAATCCATTTCATCATAAATCATGCAATGAAGAAATTAAAACATTTAAATATGCATGCATAATAATTTATGAAAGAAAAGGTCCACTCACACATTATCCTCACAGTTGAATTTTGAGCTGCACGCTCCTCCATAATTTCTAGGAATTGTACCGCCTATCATAAATCACCACTAAAGGTTACTAATGTCCCAAATAATCTTATATTTAAATTCCCTAATTTTCTCGGATTAAATATGAATTTTATATCTAACATAACACTTATGATGCACAAAACTATCCCAAGATGGTGTCTAATCGACTCGAAACCTGTGCCAATAGATTCGTAACATCGAATACATGAAAAACCATGTTGATCGAATGTAAGACCTGTGTCTTGGGAAGAACGGTGAACAATCCCACATCGCTTGGGGAGGGAAATGTGAAGTGCCTTATATGTGTAGGCACATATCTATCTAGTATGAGGCCTTTTGGGAGCTCACTGGATTCAGATTCCTTGGGAACTCCAAATGCGAGTTTGGGCTAGTGCAATCCCAAGATGGGTGACCTACTGGGAAGTTGTACATGAGTTTCCAGAAACAAAACCGTGAGGGCTAGGCCCAAAGCGAACAATATCGTGCTAGATGGGTCGAGTCGTGACAGAATGGTATCAGAGTTGGACCCCAACCGAAAGTGTGCCAGCGAGGACGCTAGCCCCTAAGGGGGGTGGGGGGTGGATTGTAAGACCCGTGTCTTGGGAAGAACGGTGAACAATCCCACATTGCTCGGGGAGGGAAATGTGAAGTGCATTATATGTGTGGACACATATCTATCTAGCATGAGGCCTTTTGGGAGGTCACTGGCTTTGGATTCCTTGGGAACTCCAAAGTTAAATGAGTTTGGGCTGGTGCAATTCCAAGATGGGTGACCTACTAGGAAGTTACACATGAGTTCTCAGAAACAAAACCGTGAGGGCTTGGCCCAAAGCAGACAATATCGTGCTAGATGGGTCGGGTCGTGACATCGAACTTCGAGGTAGGGTGACACACACCCCATGTGCTGCCCCTAGCCACTGCGTGTAGTGCCCACGGGCCTGTACAAGTTGTCTTCAACCTTGGAGCCGGTTTAACCCAGTTTGTACAACTCGGGTCCTCGACCCGACCTAGGATAGGTAACCTACTGGTAAGTTGCACGTGAATTCCTAGAAACAAAACCATGAGGGCTTGACCCAAAGCAGACAATATCATGCTAGATGGGTCGGGTCGTGACATCAAACTTCGAGGTATGGTGACACAGAGCCCATGTGCTACCCCTAGCCACTGCGTGTAGTGCCCACGCGCCTGCACATGTTGTCTTCAACCTTGGAACCGGTTTAACCTAGTTTCTACAACTCGGGTCCTCGACCCGTAAACTCTGACACACCCTGATCCAAAAAATCCACCAGGGCACCAGGATCGAGACATACTAGTTGACATGTGGACATTGGCATTTAGATGATGAAAGCCAATTAATTAAAAAATTTGCGTTTTAAGAAGTCGGACGAAACATAACCAGCGAAAACCGATTACATTTCACCGTGACATCGGAAGTATAGAGCATAAACACTAATGATGATCATACAAATAAGTAGCTACTTGAGTTATCCCAATTTTTGATGCACCCAGACTGTTGGCGTGAGTGTCAGAGCTGCTACCGAAGCCTCATTGAAGAATGTAAAATACCACCGGGTCCAGAGGGGTTAAAAAAAAACGGGTGAGTGGGCCCAATAGTTTAAGTGTGAAACCACAAACAATAAAATATGCTTCAACCCCTCGGTTTTACAGAAAACCAACATAGTAATTTTAGACTTTCTTGTAAAACGAGAAATAATATTAGAATAATAAACTACCGAATGAGTCATGCTAAATATAAATACAACACATGTCAACCCACTAAACACTTTCTCATGAGTTACTCGGGTCATACGCATATGACCGAATTGCATAACCTTGCTCGCATACCACGACCACGTGAAAGCTGGGTGTTGAGCACTGTCACCACATGTTCCCTATAGCTCAAGAAAAACCTGGCGTTATTAACTAGTATTGCGAGCAGCGCAGGTAAACAATCACGTGAAGGTTGGTCTGTGGCTTACAGACATGTATTAGATACCAGCGACTCCTAAAGTAGGTTTTAACATATGTATTTCAATAATGCCTCGGGGACTAATATGCACTGACTATCAACCATGAAACTATCTAAATACATATATACAGCAAATAGCACAACCATACAAATAAAAAACTTGTGATAAAGCAATATCTCAAACTGCCATGCAAGAATGGTACCATAAGATAAGTAATCATAACATGGCCAATCAAGGTATAAATCATCATAAAGTTAACCATTCAAGAATGCTCTAAAAGTAACTCACAATAAACATCATAAAATGTACAAGTAAACATCATTATAAGGGCAAGTTTGAGAAAATGGGTCCATTCACACACTAGTCGTGGAGTCGGACCACCCGAAAATTGAAACTAATACAAGATCCAAATTGCTCCAACCTTAGGAAAACCATTTTCAAAGGTTACAAATGACCCAAAAGTCAATTTCTAAGTCAACCCTCTCTAGGGTAGCCTAAATAAAGGCTTAGAAACACTAAAAACCAACCTAAACAGGTTAAAAACTGTATGAAATGCCTCAAATTTGCGCCTACACGTTAGCTAGGGGCTGGAAAACCGCCTTACTCATTGCCACGCGTCGGCTAGTGGTTGAAAACCTACCTCACGCTCAGTCACGCGCCAGCTAGAGACTCCACGCATTGGCCACGCACGGACATATGTGACTCACACACGCGAGAATATACCCTAGAATATTTCATCATGATGTCATTAGTTGACTAACAGTCCTAATGGTTGACTAACAGAAACTGACCATTAACTAGTCATCGCTAGAGCTACACCGGAGACGGTGACCAGTCCGCCACCGTCGTCGTAGTTGACGTTGGTTGGATTCTGGAAAAACTCGCCAAACAATCTAGTTTTTCAGCGAGGTCTATATCCTTCAAATCTAAACCATTTTCGACATAAAAAACACCTAATCTCCTCTACTCGACCCTTAGAGTACGAAAATTTAAGTCCCAAGTCCAAAAATTACTTGCTTCAGTAGTAACAATGCTGGGAAGGTGGTGGCTCTGGATTTTCCTACAACGTGCCTCCGTCACGACCCTCGTACCAAAACGAACTTGCAATCATATTAGGGTGGAGCTAACAACTAGGAGAGTTCAATAATCGTGGTTAGAAGTTGAGGAGATACCTGGTTAGTTCAGATTATCACAATGAAAATGACATGTAAAGCCATTAGAGTAAATCTCTCATCAACACGACTTGATTGGTATTGAATTCGAGTTTAGGAGTTACCTTCATCATGATCACCATCTTCGAGTTTCTCTCGGGTCCTGACTGGGTCAAGCTTGCTTGTTTGAGTTGCGGTGGTCTTCTTGACTCCACTGTGTGCCCACCGTCGTGAGAACTCAAGGCGATGCCATTGGTGATAACTGGAGTGTGGTTTATGTTGCTTGGTTTGGAGATCACAGCTCGGGATCATGGTTGGCCACGGTAAGCAAGGTGGTTCTCGTGGGATCGTTTGGGGAATCACACAGGAAAAAAAATGAGGTGGTGATGGTTTGGTCATCCTTTTTCTTGGGATCGAGGTACACGGGGGATGCTGGAAGCTAGGGGTGGATGGTATTGTTTCTCGATGGTTTGCTGAGTTGAGAGAGAGATGGAGACATTAAAGGAGGGTTTCTAATAAACAAATGGATGTGGGCTTGTGAACACAACCCAATAGGTATTTGGGCTTCCCAAACAAAAACAACCTTAGCATCTCTTTGAGCTTGGCATAGATTGGGCCTAAGGGAAATTGGATTACAAGTTACATCAAGCTAGTAATTCACAGACGAGGCCCGAGCGAATTTCATTAAGGGTAATTTGGTAATTTCCAAAATTTTAAGTTTACGTTTACGGGACGAGATGTATCAAACTCAACCCGGCTAAAACTCGGGTCACTTGACATCCAAATTCCACGTTCCAATAGTCAATCTTCATCTAATTGACCTAAGTAGGGGATATATGGTATCAAAACGAGGAAAAACTTACCCAATTTTGTTGTTTAATCCTTCCAAGTTTCGGCCAACATTCAAGCTTGGGTTCCAAGCCTTCCCACATCCAAACTTTCACTTTTTATGAACGAAATCAATATGAGGAATTGAATTAGGAGTTTGAATAACCTGGTTACAAGCTTAGAGGCTTTACACAACTCACACGATCAAATTACAGTTTTTTGGACTTTCAATTTTTCGATTTTCCTTTTCCATTCCTTTTCAATTTTATTTTTTTCTTTCTCTTTTCCCCTTTCTTTCTTCTTCTCCTTCTTCTTCTTCTTCTTCTTCTTTTCTCTTCCTTCCCATGTTCTCTATTCATTCCTTCTTCATAGTTTGCAAACCCAAAACACACACAAAAATAATATATGTATCCCACTTTGTCGGTGCAACCAATCCAAAGAGATAAGAAGGGGAGGGGGATGGGGATGATAAGCATGGGCGCTTCTCATTTTCACAAAATATTTCCTTTGTGAAATTACAAAAATGCCCCTAGTATCACAATTACCAAAATACCTTTGACTAGTTTAGACTCGCAACGAACTCATTCGATCTTCAATTCATGCCTACCACCTATCTAGGGATTCAAGATTTTGAGACCTATGCAACGGTCCTCGTAAAAAATCCAAAAAGCACCCGGAGTGAAAAAATCAATTTTTGACCCCAAAAGAGCAAAATCATCAATTCCCGTAATTACCTTTTTCGAATTTCCGAGTCGTTACATACTTGGTGGCATCTCTTTCTACTGAGGAACTAATGTAACGACCCATCCCGGAAATCGAGATTAGATTAGTGATTAATAACGGATTAGTGAAGTTAGTAGGTGATTAGTTGGGTGATTTCGGACGGATGGTACGAAATGACAGTTTTGCCCCTAAAATTGGGCTAACAGTTGAATTTTCGTTTGAGCAGTCAAATGGACTTTGACCGATGACCGTGATGTAGTTTGGGACGTCACGAGTTCATAGATAGGTGGCACGTCTGATTCCAACATTCGAGGAAGAAGTTATGGTGTTCAGAAGTTAGAGGGTATTTTGGTAATTTGGTTAAAAAGGGGAAATTTGTAAACTTTTTACACGACAAGTATTTTTCACGCACTTTGAGGACCGTTAGGTAGGTCTCGATGCCTTGAATACAACGTCAGGAAGCACGCGGTCATCGAAGTTCGGACGGTTTCGTTATGAGGCTAAATAGGTGAAGGGAAAATGGTAATTTGAGAAGGAAGGGGCATTTTGGTCCTTTTGATGCCTTGGGATCTGTGCCCAGTTGGATCTGGACACTTAGCTGTTTTGGGAAGTGTTGCCCACAGAGAACTGGACACTTGTCCCAGCTCTAGAGGTGTGTGGAACCTTTACACAAATTTAAAGTGGGATGAAATGGTTGCATGGGCTGGAGAGAAAAACAGAGGGCTGGTGAGTATGTGATCGTGAAACCAGTTCCCTCAAACCCTGAACTATGCCTGTGAGTAAAACAAAGAGATGAGATGATGGGTAGAATGGTGATGCCACCGTCGTGGTGGTCGTGAACGGTGGCTCTAACCGTGAGGAAACAAAAAACAGAGAATGGTGATGCCACCTCCGCCCAAACCAACACGTGGGAACTCGTCCCAAAATCATCTCATGTGGGTCTCAGCCCAAAACCAATACGCGAGGGTCTCAGCCCAACGCCATCTCAGTGAAAACCTGTCCACATATACATATATACATATATAACCCATCCTAGGCTCTTCCGGAGAAGATGCCAATCTCGGGGCACACAGCCCCTAGGGAACACATCCCCGATATAGTCACGATGTCATCATATCTATCTAGTGTGCACACTACTCGGGGTCTCACTCTGAGTCTTCTCCCAGGAATCTCCATCTAGGAGGCTCAATCTCTGGATCTAGTCCGAGCTCTCTCTCTAGATCTAGTCCAATCATCTTTCCGGAATCTGGTCCGGGGTCACAACATCATAAGTAACCTCCACTCCTGGAACGGGATCTGACAGGACCCGTCCCAACTGGACGTCAAAAACCGTACCCGGTCCTGCTCCCGTCTGACAAGTCAACTGAAAGTCCGAAACTACCCTTCAGTACCTGCCAGACAAGGGAATTTTTGCGCCTGTGCCCGCACATACCTCCACCTCTGGAATAGCCTCGATCAACGCGCCACGACCTGAAGGGTTAACAAAATAGAAAAGGTGTGAGTGGACAAAAATGACCTCTTATAAAAACATTTACCAAAATACATTCTTACCCTCTAGTTTTCACAAACTTGCATGCATATCGTAAAACATGAGTAATAGTATGAAATCATTCAAGTATGAACAGTGGACCGATAAAATCAAAACATATTTTCCCATGGTCCACAAAAACTCATGTTCACCAAATCAGTTTAACATCTCAAAAAGTTCACAGTTTCTTTAAATCATTTTAACCGCTAAACCACGGTTTCCTCAAAATCATTTTCCATAATCCACGGGACTTATTTCCATATCCTGTTGCTTAGAGTCACGTTTATCCCTGCAACGCGTGCATCTCAATAGGCTCAAGGACCGCTCAAAATCCGAGCATCCGCTGTTGTGAACACATCACCAGTCAGCAATCCGTCGCTGGGAAAAACCCTCACCAGCCGACGATCCGGATCTCGTGAACACATCACTTACCGATCCATATAATCCAGCACATCTGATCTGAGTCAAGCCTCCCCTGGGCTGCAAGACAAAGATCGTGCTACGTGACCTCTTCGGGGTAAACACTTCCATCCCGAAGGCGAGCGTTATCTCCAGGGTGCACTCCGGGGAAAAAAACATATTTTCTCCCAAAAGCCCTAAATATCCGCAACATATCACCATCACAAAAACCAGTGAAAAACAGTTGCATTAAAAACCAAATCGTATATCAACACAGGGTCTCAGCCCCAAGTCCCGATTTACTTTATAAATCCGAAAATCATCAATATCATCATGTCATCACATGGAAATACAAATCCAATCAAAATCACAATTCCATTGGGTCTCAAGCCCAAAATATCAATATCACGTAAATCCGTGCAACCGTAAACCCGAGTTGCCACGATCACGTAAATCCATGAAATCAATCACTGACTCATAATCCGAGTCCAAATATCATTTTCAACTTCCTGACTCATAACCCGAGTCAAAACATCATTTTCAATCCGGGCCTAGCCCAAAACATCATTTGCACGTTCCTCGTAAAACGTGCCCGAAAGACTGATTAAAATAATCACAAAATCACGAGGATACCAAAAATCATCAAATTCATCAAATTCACATGTAACTCCAATTCTGAGTCAAAATTATTATTTACTTGGGTTCTCACGCCCACAATATCATTTTTAACCAATTTCGTGATTTCTCGAAAATCGTGCCAAAATATAATAATATAATAATCATAAAACCGAGAAATCACCCGAATGAAATACCAATCATGCCAAAGCATCTCAAACCATATAATAAAGAATTTTAAATCATGTATGCATGCATCACGGTTAGAAAACAAAGTCCACTCACACACACCGTTCAAAACGGTTCGTTTCCGAGCTGCACGTTTTTCCGTAAATTCTGGAAATCACAACTCCTGCCCAAAATCATTATAGAGGGTTACTAACATATCAAAATACTTCATATAATTTCCCCCAAATTTTTCCGGATTTTAAATACGTATTTTAAACGTAAAACAAAACTTCGGATACGCGGAACATTATCGAAACAATATCCGATTTCATCGAAATCAACGTCAAAATGTTCGTTACACTGAGAGGATCAAAAGTCATGTTGACCTCACCTTGAGACTAGGCCGGGCGCGCCCTCACGCGCCGCCGTGAGTGGCTGCGCATGAAACCCACGCGCCAGCTACAGTGTCACCAGCCTAACCCGTTTGTCTGATAAACGGGTCCTTTAGCCCGCGATCAGACTCGGTTCCAATCCTGTCAATTTGACATTAATTCCTTCAATTGAACATTCATACAGCTTCGTTACAAGTCTAATTAGAGGTCTGTAATAACAATTACACGATTACATACTCCAAACCTCACGATTTAATGATGAACACCAAGAACACACGATTACTGTTCGTTCATGGAATTCCTTCAATGGCTGCAGGTTTCTTCAAATTGATGCATCCAGAAGCATCACTGGACCATGAGAGACAGTTCCCCTCCATCAATTTCGTCGTTTGATCACTCAATGATCACGACACAAGCTCGATAGTCATACACTGTGCAACCATGGAGCTTCATCAATCTCCAACGTTTTCCTTCAATTGATCCTTCCAGAAGCATCGTGGGATCCTCAGGAAGATAATCCCCAGCTCAATTTCAACAATCCACTGCTCAATCTCCACGACTCAAGCTCGAAGTTCCTCACTGTTAACAAACCCGTTCAGAGCCAATTGGGCATGAATTCCTCTCGTTTTTGATTCGAAACAACTCGTCTCAACCTCAGGAAGCTGAATGTGAGCTTCAATTTGATCCTCACAGCCCCTCACTCGACATTTGAATTTCCCCCCAATTTTCTAAATTTTCGATTTTGATTTCATCCTCCCTCACTCTGTCCCGTGTGTTTCTCTCAGTTAATACAATCTTCAAGTCTCACAATTCCCTCAATTCTGCCACGAGAAGGCAGCCAAGTCCCCCAGCTCACACACTCAATTGATGTAGTTCACGGTATAAGGAAATATGGAGGAAATGGAAGAGAAAATGGAGGACAAGGATGATTAGGGATGATGATGATGTTGTAATGATGGTGTTGGGAGGGAAACATGGATCAGATTTCAGGGGATGGGTGACACTTGTCACTCATCCGGATGTGCACAGTCACCGGGTACTGTTCATTATTAAAATATTATTTTATTCTCGATTCGTTCAGTTAATCGAGCCCGATTCCGTGACCATAACTTCGTCGTCGAATCTCCGATTTCGGCATGCCCCCTGTCATTGGATTCGTATCGACGAGACCCACATAACGGTCCTTGGCCCTGGTCCATCGGACCTCCCGATCAAAAAGTCAACATTTGGCCCCTAATATGCCAAATTACCAAAATACCCCTCAACTTCTGAACATCATAACTTTCTCTACGAATGTCGGAATTGAACGTGCCACCTGTCTATGAACTCGTGATGTCCCGAACTACGTCACAGTCATCGGTCAAAGTCCATTTGACCGCCCAAACTAAAAGTCAACATTTTACCCACGCTAGGGGCAAAATGGTTATTTTGCACGTTTCGTCCGATTTCACTCAACTAATCCCCGATTAGTCATTCTAATTCATAATTAATTAATATTCAATCCCGATATTCGGGACGGGTCATTACAGGATCCCTATGGGGATACCCACTCTGGTCTGTGGATCGTGACTCTCCAGGTCGACGTTGGAGGAGACCAATTAATCATCTCGTAAGGAGGGTATATACACACCAGTATATCAAAACCCATAAAAGCGGGACTCACGCCCGATAACACAAAGGAAATGGGCCTCCAGCCCGAACATAGAACTCAACAGGGCCTCTCGCCCGATTTCACCATAATTGGGCCTCGAGCCCGAACTTAAATCAACTGGGCATCGAGCCCGATATCTCTGGGTCAGTCACGATCCCGATCGTAGCGATGCGTGCAACCATCAATCCAGGACCGCTCTCAATCCTGGTATGTCGTCTTGAACACATCACTGCCGCGACCATCTCGGGACCATGGTGCACACGTCGCCGATCGATCCTCTAAACCGTCAGCACACCGAAGTCAAGCCTCCAGTGGCTGCTCAACAACGGAACGTGCATCGTGACCTCTTCGGAAGGAACGTATCCCAATCCGGAGGTGAGCGTCACGTCGTCCGTCGCCGTGCACACAACACCCATCGCGACTACGACTCAGACCTACGGGTCATCAATAGGGTCTCATGCCCGAGTCAAACCAAATCCAAATGGGTCTCATGCCCGATTTTACCTTTTCAAAACCATTTCATTAAAACCCGAAAACCTCGAAGTACGTGCCCACACCTAAACACACACCAAAATGCACTCAAGGCATCCCAAAACACATATTAAAACATATATAAAACATTTATGCATGCATCGATTTCAGAAATAAAGTCAACTCACAGACTGTCCGCGCTGTTGCCTCGATATGCGCGCCGTACGCCTTCCCGGGTCAACCGTCGCCTTCAGGGTACCCAAACTTGTCCAAATCACTTTAGAGGGTTACTAACTAGTTAATTAACCCCTCAATAAAGCCCCCTAATTTTTCGGGAATTTTAACTATTTTTAAACGCGCCTCGAAACCTTCAGACAACCCGAACTATATCGAGACGATGTCCGATCGACTCGAAACCAGTCCCAAAATGTTCGTTACATCGAATAGATGATTTGACAAGTTGGAACCATCCTCAAATTCCTCCCCACGCGCCCGCACGCGCCGCCTGAAGTGGCTGCGCGTGGGAGCCATGCGCCAGTGAACAGTGTCGTCCCCTACCTCGCGTCGACCGGTCTGAACCGGTCCGGTCCGGTTCGTCTGCAACTTGGACCGGCGTGACCGGTTCAAGCTCATTCCGGCCCCATTTTTCACCGTTTACAATCCTAATCAATCCTAACCTTCCTATAATCATCCTAGGAACCTAACCCAATCGATTAAAAGCCCCAAAACCCACGAAATCCGGCCGGTCCAATTTTGTCCTCACGGTTCAAAAATCCAAAACCTTCCCCAGGGCTTCCCCGACGTCCAACCCTTCTCCAAACCTTCCTAAAAATCCCCTAGCAACCTAATTAGTTCAGTGAAACCATCCAAATTGGCCCATAACAATTAAAATGGAAAATGGACAAAATCGGGTAAAACCGATTACCTCGATCGCCTCCTCCTCCGCCGTCCACGGCGGTGCTTTCTGGGGCGGCCACCACGTCCAGCCGGTCCCCTTCATCTCTCTGGCCTCTCCTCAATGTTCAGGGGTCAATGGTTTGGGTTGTGGAGGAAAAATGGTGATCGGGTTTGGACGGGAAAAATGGGGAAAAATGGTTACACGGGGTGGTTTTGTGCATGAGAGAAAATGAGGGTGAATGGATGAATGACACCTGTCATTCATCCATTGGCCCTGAGAAAAAAAAGGTGGGGCCCACTAAAGTCCAAAATAGCACCCGTCTCGAAGAACGTGCAATAGTACGTTCGAATTTCCATGAACCGTAACTTCGCCGTCGAACGTCTGAATTCGACGTGCCCCCTGTCTACGGATTTGTATCGTCGTTATCTACATAACGGTTCTCTGTCCTCGGTCATCGGACCTTCCGGTCAAAAAGTCAACTTTTGACCCCTTTTTACCAAAATTACCAAAACGCCGCTAACCTTCCGATCGTCATAACTTCTTCCACGGATGTCGGAATCGAACGTACCACCTGTCTATGAACTTGTGACGTCCTGAACTACGTCACGGTCATCGATCAAAGTCCATTTGACCGTCCGAACGAAAAGTCAACATTTTGCGCATTCCAGGGGAAAAATCGTCATTTTTCCTTGAACGTCCGTTTATCCTCGTCTAATCCGCGATTAGCCTCGTTAGTCCATCATTACTCTTTAATTAATCCCGTTAATTTGGGACGGGTCGTTACATACAAAGTTATTAGGCTTAAATGGGTTGAAAAATGAACTGAAATTGGACAAAACTGCCCACACCGGTTCAAAGCTGGACCAAATTATAGTGAACCGGACTGAACCCGGTCCACTAGAGGTAGGAGATGAACTGTGCAGCCGCTGGCGCGTGGCACTGTTCATGGGAAAGTTTTCAACACGAGTTTTATCGTATCGATGTAACGAACATTTTAAGACTATTTTCGAGTCGATCGGACATCGTCTCGATATGTTTCAGGATGTCCGAAAATTTTAGGGCTCGTTTAAAAATAGCTAAAAATTCGAAAAAAATTACGGGGCTTTGGTATGAACATTGTGAAGTAGTTAGTGACCTTATTATGGGATTTAGACAGGTTCGGGAAAGCCGGTGATAGTGGATTAGCCAGGAGAGCAGAAATGTACGAGTATCGAGGCAGCGACGCTAATGGTCTGTGAGTGGACTTTGCTTTCTAACTTATGTTGTATGCATAAATGTTTTTATATGTTTTCTATATGTGATTTCTATGTTTATGATATGATCTTGATGATTTACGATTTTGCACGAATTTTGAGATAATTACGTATTTGCACGTTTTACGAGATTACAATTTATGTTGTGATTTGACCATGGTTTTGATGATTTGATTTTGGGATTTGAAATATGATTTGATTTCAAGGATTCATAATGGATTTTGGAAAAGTGATTTCGGGCTTAAAGCCCAGTTCATAAAAGGAATTTCGATAAACGTGATTTAGGGTTGTGGAATCGAATTTCCGAAAAATGATTCGGTTTTGGAGCTTGAACGTGGATTTCTGGATTTGGGTTCGGAATGATTTTTCCGGATGCTAGCTTACGGAATGATGGTTTCGGATTCGGATTTGGAAATGGATTATGGATTTGGATTCGGGATGATGATTTCGGATTCGGCTTGGAATTCGAAATGGTGATTTCGAATTCGGATTTGAAAATGGTTTTCAAATGGTTTTGGATTGGATTTGCTAGATCTGGTTATTGGGTTTAAAGACCAGGATATGATATATAACGGGGGCGGGCCCGGATTGGGTTTAAAGACCCAGATTGAGTTTAAAGACTCGGGAGTTTAAAGACTCGGATATTGTTATTTCCCCCGTAGGCCTATTGAGTTTAAAGACTCGGGAGTTTAAAAACTCAGATTATATTGAGGCCTGGATTGAGTTTAAAGACTCAGATTACTATTGAGTTTAAAGACTCGGATAGATCCAGCAGGTTCAATTGGTTGAAATGGATTTCAAATGTGTTTTGGATTTCGATGATAGCTTGATGATTTTTAATAATGATGATTTTCACTAATGGTTTTCCGATGATTTGGGCTATGACCCGAATGAGATGGCTTTTGATGGTTTTGGGCTGAGGCCCTGGATTTAAGAAAAGGAAATGATTTTGGTTTGCATAAATGGTTTTGATTATCTCGGAAATGAACTGGTTTGTGAATGCATGCATTAGTTTTTAAATAGAGGGTATAAATGTCTTTTTATAAATTGTTTTATACTTATCCCTTATTTTTGTCCACTCACAGTCTTTTTATGTTTTTGATACCCTCCAGGTTTTATACGGTGCAGGTTGTGTTTAGAGAGACGGAGACATCACACACACGGTCCACAGTAGATTTTGAGCGCTCTGGGAAGTCCGGAAGTTTTTGAACGGTTCATTTAGGAATCCCTTGTCCGGCTTACGTGTTACATGGCGGTTGGTCGTCAGTCAGCCTTCGTGTCGCACGTGATTTAGACGGGAGCATGACTTAGCCCTTAATCCCGGGCGATTGGGGGTGGGTCGTGTCAAATTGGTAGCAGAGCAGGTTTCGTGTGCTCTGGGTGAAGTTTGGCTTCCAAAGCTGGTGGTTTGTCGACTGCGTGATGTGATGCTATTGTGGATGTGATGTTTCAACGCGGAACAGCCCGTCATCAACCTGAATACGTGAGTGATAGCTAGTTGCTTAGTTAGTGGTGAGAGTACGAGCAACTGGGTGATGCGTTGCCCGATACGCGATTGGATGTGTTACTTGCCAGCTTTGGGTCGAAAAGGATAACGTGTTTGACTCTCGATATGCTCGATAGTTGGTTGGCCTTTAGGGTCATATGGAGTATCGCCGATAGATGGTCGGCTATGTGCTAGGGTGCTTCAGCCGGATGGTGAGATACGATTAATGATTGACTGGTCAGCATGTGGAGCCTGTTGACAGCTGATAGGTCCTCAAATAAGCATTATTTTATATTATTTTATACCCTTTATACTTGACTTTTAATATTAAAATATTAAATAAATAGATAAATTAATTTATTTGTGTTATTTTTATTTAAATAAATAAAGTTTGTAATTTGGAGTATTTTTGGCGAAAGAATCGTCCCGATCGAAATTATAACGAATAAATTATGGCCGAATTTCGGGGAAATATTACTAATTAATTGTTTAATTAATTTTGCAGCCCAAACCATTTTTTCATTCTTCTGCAGCCCAAAGCAAGTAGCAGCCCAGCTCCAGGCCCAACCTGCTTCAACTCCAGGCCCAACCTGCTTCAGCCTTCAGCCCAATCTACAGTGCAACCAACTCAGCCCAAATCCTGCACAGCCCAACATGTTCAACCCACTCCAAAACTGCTCCACTTTCTCATATTTTTCTGATTTTTCAAGCCACTTTCCAACCCAATTTTTGAACTTTACAACTCAAACCACTTCTAAACATCATCACAAATCTTTATTACTCATCATTCCATTATTCCACATTTTTTTATTTTATTTCTATATTATTTTTGATAGCTTTTTTCACCTATAAATAGGGATTCAATTCTTGTATTTTGGGAGTCCCCCATTAGTTTCATTCTTCCATTTCTTTCATTTTTCTTAGTTCTTAGTTTAGTTCTTTTGTTTCTCTCTTTTGAGAGACATTTTTGGGGACCATTTTTACTTCTTGTAGATTTTCTTATTAATTAGTTTTCTTTTAATTCTTATTCGTAATTTATGTTATTTTTATGTTATTTTCATTTCTTCTTTACTATTGTTCTTGGTATTTTCTTTCTAACATTTGTAAGTAAGAATGCAATCTCCATGTGTTTTACTTTTTGAATTTCTTTTACTTCATATGTTTTAGTGCTTAAACTTCAATTTGATGTTAAGTGTTTTATCCGCTGTCGGTGCACTTAGAGTAGAATTGAAGAGATTAAATGTTGATCGCTGTCGGCGCATTTAATTATAAACTTAAGGTAAATCATGTTGTAAATGTTTGAAGCATATTGATGTTTGACGCACATTAATGGTTGATGCATTTATAATATTGAAAGATATATGTAAGTATTTGAGATGATGAAGGTAGGATTTCGTGATTGGTTTATTATGAGCAAAATGTTAGAAAGAAGTCTATTTTTAGGAGTAGTTTAAATAATGTGATTGTTAATTCGAAATTACTTACGTAAAAGTGTGGGTTTTGTCTATGAAACTACTCTATGGTTTGTAAATTCCAATTAGCATGAGCATTTGCATTTTAATTCTTAATTAGTGTTTTCTTTAATTTAGTTATAAATCTTTTCAAAACCCCCATTCTTTATTCTTTTATTATTTTAATTCTTTTATTCTTTTATTCCTTTAATTCTTTATTCTTTAATTCTTTAATTCATTATTCTTTTATTCATCTCTCACTAACACATTATTAATGTTCCCTAATTTCCCCGGTTAAGAACGATCCCTATTTACCAATACTACATCTACACAAAAAGGGTTTAAATTGCATAACACTCGAATTACGTGTTTAATTTAATGCGTAGTTTGGGCGTAGTCAACAGCTTGTTGCGCTGGTGGTACACGTGGGCCGAGGAGGCCGGTTGACAGTGGCTTGTTAGGCCGGATGACCTTTTGGTGACCTTTTGGTCAGTTTGGTTGAGATTGTATTTGTGCGGCTACGAGTAGCCGGATGCCTCGAGTGACGGGGTATAGGAAACTACTTTGAGGATTTGAGGGATTCCCCCTAGTGTTGGTTACTAGTTGACGTTGGCGTGTAGACTTTACGATAAGGGATGTCCTTAGTCGGGTGTGACGACCCAAGTGTTGAGGGTGTGGTGAGCTAGTAGAGGCCGTGGGCTTTCGATAACCCGTATGACGAGGATGATTTGAGAAACCCTGTTGTGAGGGCTAGCTTGTCACTGTGAGTACCTTGAGTGACGGGGTATAGGAAACTACTTTGAGGATTTGAGGGATTCCCCCTAGTGTTGGTTACTGGTTGATGTTGGCGTGTAGACTTTACGATAAGGGATGTCCCTAGTCGGGTGTGACCACCCAAGTGTTGAGGGTGTGGTGAGCTAGTAGATGCGGTGGGCTTTCGATAACCCGTATGACGAGGATGATTTGAGAAACCCTGTTGTGAGGGCTAGCTTGTCACTGTGAGTACCTTGGTGAGAAACCCCAGAGTAAGTGCTTAGTTTGGGAAACCTGAGTTGGGGTTTGTGGTTAGTTGGTTGTTGTGGCTTGGGCCGATTTACGGCCAGATTGAAAATGGTGCTGCTGGGCGCAGCAGAGGTTTTGGATGGTTGGGTGGATGACTCTGGACGAGTCCAGTGCGATCGTGGCATTTGGTTGAGCATTGAGTTGCTCAGAGTTATGGATTACGAGGGATGTTAGTTCCCCCGACCCGAGCGTAGATTGAGGGTTTTGGCTCGGTAGGAGCGGAGGTTCGGGCTTAGTGTGCTATGAGCCCTGGATCATAGATGATGTGCCACGAGCTGGAACACTTGTGACTGGTAGGAGGGGCACATCGTGAGTTGCAGTTGTGACCAGTCATAGGTCATGTTTCGGTACGAACGATCAGGATACCGTTAGGTGGATCAGAGTAGCGCAACGGAAGCTCAGTGAACCTATGCTTCGTGTTGGATCGGGTTAGGTTGGTATGGTCGGGTTGACCATGAGTGAGTTGGTTTTCGTAGCTACCGCAGGATGCGAGGAATGAGCTGGTAGATGTTGGCTGTATCAGCATATGTCGGGGTTGGCATGTGGGGATGCCGAGGCTGGTACTTGGTAACTCCTCGAGACTAGGGATTGACGACTTCGAGGGTAGTGATTGAGAAGTCTGTGGCGAGTGTCAGGGAATGGTGTTAAGATGACTAGTGATGACATGGTTGAGGACCATTGTGTGTTCCATTGAAGGATGACGGAAGGAAGTTGAGAATGAGTGACTATAACTGATTGATATGAGGTTATTGAAGTGAACCCACAATCTAGACGTGTGGTATTCGCGATAGATTGGATTCGAGGCGATGGTCTGAAACACAGTAAGTAGGATCTACTTAGGAGTGAGTGGATCGGGATTGGATCGTTTCTGGCTCAGGCTTGAGTTATTGTGGATAAGGAGGATTGTATGTGAGACATAGGTTGGATATCTTGGCCATCTTAGAGTTGTGCATGACGTGTGTGGTACGTCTCTCGTACCTATGGGTTTTGGTTTTGGATCTAGTGCTGGGCCTGCCCTGTGTACATAATTGAGATATGATTGGAGTTCATATTGGTCGGGAGACCAGGAGACCGGGAGACTCAGAAGAGACTCGAGTTGGACTTCCCCGGAAGACTTATAGTGCAGCCTAGTGGTAGGATTGGACCGATGGACTGCAAAAGTAAAGTGTGCTTGACTTGTAGGCAGATGGTAATCAGTAGAATTACGAAGATGCTTGTGTACCCTGGAGATTACACTGTGAGAGTGACAGGTACACTATGGTGTTGTTGGATGGACTTACCGTAGGATGTTGTTGGATGGACTTGAGGATGTACTCTGCGAGCTGTGTTTAAGGTATTCTACAATATCTTTATTTTATTCAAAATTCGTAGGGTTGTGGTTGCGTGTGTTTGGTGGTATGCACTGTGGGTGCATGTATTTGAGATGTGTCCCGATGCGATTGGACGTGCATCATGATGTTTTGGTGGAGATATTGGTGATCGGCATTGTGCCGAGATATGTTGTTGGTTGTCTTGGTGAATCGGAACAGTTTCGATGTGATTGATCGGTTGAGATATGTACTGAATCCGAGTGATCCTGAGTGATCTAACTGGTTGGTAGAAGTTAGTACTGATATTACCTGGAGGCTCAGCCGTGAGTGGCTGGTGGGACCCTGATATTGAGATGTGTGATCACGGGTTAACAAGTATGTGCTAGGCCCTAGTTGTAGACAAGTGGTGTAGGACGTGGATAGAGTTTCCACAGGTTGACAGTGCTGGTGGTTAGTGGAACCACCTGTGGAATGATTGGTTGAGTTAGTGGGTGTGAGCGAGTACGTTGTGACTTCAGTGGGGTCGGCGCGAATAGCTTACGTGACAGGACCCATCCCAATCCCCCTGAGATTAACAAGGGATGACCCTGCTC
Source organism: Prinsepia uniflora (assembly GCA_032719365.1). Lineage (NCBI taxonomy): Eukaryota > Viridiplantae > Streptophyta > Magnoliopsida > Rosales > Rosaceae > Prinsepia > Prinsepia uniflora. The sequence goes on along the minus strand of CM064862.1, from coordinate 14,305,754 downwards.
CCGTTTGACACGGAGTGTCAGACAAGAGATATTTCCGACCTTAGCCCTCCCGAGCTATCAGAGTACGCTAGGATCCGGAGGAGGTATGTGATATCTCGGTCTCTGCTACAGTCCGTATCGTATCCAACCTGAAGGGTATTAAAAACAGAAAGACTGTAAGTGGACAAAAATAAAGAGTTTATAAAAACATATTTCATAAAAGACCTTTATACCCTTCACTAAAAAGCATGCATGCATAGTAAAACCATTTATCCAATCACATATGTTAAAATATCCATAATTAGGGTCTCAGCCCCAAGTTCCATAAATACAAGTCACACGGGCTCCTGCCCAAAACCATTTACAGAAAATCATAACATCATAAACATATGTGGGATCTCAACCCAAATCCATTTATCATCATAAAACACAATTTCCCAAACCACTTAAAATCACGTTTATCCATTATATTTCATATCCAAGAACCTGTCACGGTAAAATAAAGCTACGCGCGTGCTAACCGGGATCTCAAACCCAAGTCTCTCCAGGGTCCACTTAGGTCAATGTCCGTAGATCAATGACCCTCCCTGGAGGTAACGAACCACGCCCATCCTGAGAGTAAGGAACCCAACTAGGGGGCGACTCCACTCAGTCAGTGCTCCGTGACTACTCCGAGGTCCACCCAGGCCAACGACCCTCCCCGGAGGAGACAATCATATATAAAGGATGACATATGAAAACTGTTTGAAATCATTCTTTAAACCTTTCAAGGAGTCATGCCCGGCCTTCACTAGCCGTCATGAATCATAAATCCTTTCAAAGGTTCATGCCAGTTCCCATAAACCGTCATGACCCGTAAAATCCTTTTCAAGGGTTTATGTCGGTTCCCATAAACCGTCATGACCCGTAAAAATCAGTTGTAAACACATAGCTGGGCCCTAGGCCCGAATCCACATAAAAACTGGACCTCTGGTCCGAATCGTAAACTAACTGGGCCTCCGGCCCGATGCCTCGTTATATCAAAAGGGTCTCATGCCCGATTCCATATTTCCAAATCCGAAATCAATTTTAGAACCAATTGGGCCTCCGGCCCGAGAACGTAACAAAAAGGGACATCGAGTCCAAGGGTTTCTGAAATAAAGGGGTCTCGAACCCGAGTTTACCTTTTCAATTCCAAAACCATTTCATGAAATCATAACCAAAACCATAAGTACGAAAAATCAGTATAAAATCAGAAAACCTCGATTTACGTGCAAGCACGTAAATTGCCTCGAAATACGTGAAACCATATAATTCACAACCATCCAATTCATAATCCATATAAAACATTTATGCATGCATCACAGTTTAGAAATCAAGGTCCACTCATAGACCGTCTGAAGCCCCGCCTCGATACGCGTGCCATAATCGTCTCCCGGGTCAATCGTCGCCATCGAGATTCCCAAACCTGTCCAAATTCATTTAGAGGGTTACTAATAGCCTCATTAACCTCTCATTGAAGTCCCATAATTTTCCCGATTTTCTAACTATTTTTAAACTCGATCCTAAACCTTCGGACACCCCGAAACCTATCGAAACGATGTCCAATTGACACGAAACCAGTCCCAAAATGTTCTTTACATCAAATAGAGTGTTTCATATGTTGAACACTTCCCCAAATTATGGGCTCGCGCCTTCACATGCCCCAAGAGTGGCTTGTACATTGTTCATCGTCTCCTACAATGGAGTGAACCGATTTTCTGGTTCTGGACCGGTCTGAACCGGTCTGGACCGATTCAACCCCTAAACTCCACTATTTTCGGTCCATTCTTTCCCATTTCAATTCCTAAAGCTTCCTAATCTCCATTCCTATCACTTTAGTCGTTAAAAACCCAAAAACAAACTCCAAACCTGCACCTTCAAGCTCGGCCATGGCGGGGGTGAGTACCTCCGCGGTCCACCGCCCATTCCAAGCCGTTCTACCCTTCAAAACCAATCCTAAAATTCTCCTAAGGTCCCCAGAAACCGTTCATAATCAATGAAAATCACCCAAACACTTTAAAACCCGAAAACAAAATTTTGAAACCATACCTCACGGTTTCGACCTCCCCGCCGTGGCCACCGTCCTCAGTCGTTGTCCTCAGTCCCTCACTCTCTCACATGGTCACACATGAGTACCCTAATGATTATGGTGGTGTGGTGTTTGTGTGTTTAAAGAAAAATGAAGAATGAAGAATATTGTTGGGGGGGGGGGGGGGGGTTTCGGGTTTTGTGAGGAAAAACAAGGAAAGGAAGGTGATGATGTTTGATCTGATTAGAGGAGAGAGATAGATTAGATGAGTGGTGAGGATTAAAAGTTTAAGTTGGAATGGATGGTTAGGATTAATTATATAATAATAGAAATAATAATATTTAATTAATGAGATCCACTTTTTAGGGATTTTAGCCAATGGGATCAGTGACACTTGTCACTCATCCATGGAACCCACTGAAAATATCTGCCCAATCAGATTTTGCCAAATCATCATCGTCTCGAAGTACATGTATAATAAAATCGACCTTCCGTGACCTATAACTTTCTCGTTCGAAGTCCGATTTCAGCGTGCCGCCTGTCTATGGATTCGTATCGTCCCGATCTACGTAACAATCCTCGGTCCTCGACCATCGGACCTCCCAGTCCCAAAGTCAACATTTTGTCCCTTTTTAACCAAAATTACCAAAATATCCCTAAACTTCCGAACTTCATAACTTCCTCCTTGAACGTCATAACTTCCTCCTCGAACGTCGGAATTGAACGTGCCACCTGTATATGAACTCGTGACGTCCTAAGCTACGTCACGATCATTGGTCAAAGTCCATTTGACCTCCAGAATGAAAAGTCATTTTTTTGCTCACGCCTGGGTCAAAACGGTCATTTTGCATCGTTCGTCCGATTTCGCCTAACTAATCACCGATTAACCTCGCTAATCATGATTAGTCCACTAATCTTATCCTGGAATTCGGGACGGGTCGTTACACGACGAAAGTAATATGGATCCTTGACTGGAAATTGGGATTAGATTAGTGGTTAATAATGGATTAGTGAAGTTAATCGGTGATTAGTTGGGTGATTTCGGATGGACGGTGCGAAATGACGATTTTTCCCTTAGAATTGGGTGAACTGTTGACTTTTCATTCTGGCAGTCAAATGGACTTTTACTGATGACCGTGACGTAGTTCGGGATGTCACGAGTTCATAGACAGGTGGCACGTCCGATTCTGACATTCGAGGAAGAAGTTATGGTGTTCGGAAGTTCGAGGGTATTTTGGTAATTTGGTTAAAAAGGGGCAATTTGTTGACTTTTTACACGACAAGTATTTTTCACGCACTTTGAGAACCGTTAGGTAGGTATCGATGCCCAGAGTACAACGTCAGGTGGCACGCGGTCATCGGAGTTTAGACGGTTCCGTTATGAGGCTAAATAGGTGAAGGGAAAATGGTTGTAATTTGAGAAGACAGGGGCATTTTGGTCTTTTTGATGCATTGGGATCTGTGCCCAGTTGGATTTGGACACTTGGCTGTTCTGGGAAGTGTTGCCCATAGAGAACTGGACACTTGTCCCAGCTCTAGAGGTGTGTGGAACCCTTACACAAATTTAAAGTGGGATGAAATGGTTTGCGCGGGCTGGAGAGAAAAACAGAGAGAAACAGAGGGCTGGTGAGTATGTGATCGTGAAACCAGTTCCCTCAAACCCTGAATTGTGTCTGTGAGTAAAACAAAGAGATAAAATGATGGGTAGAATGGTGATGCCACCGTCATGGTGGCCGTGAACGGTGGCTCTAACCGTAAGGAAGCGAAAAACAGAGGATGTGGATACCCGTGAGGAACCATGGTTGAACCGCCTTCACACGTCCCAAATTGCTTGTTCTGTTTGAACGAGAATGCTAGAGGAAGGTGAAACGAGTCGATTGGCGGCCATGGGTTGAGCCGCCGTGGTCGGTGGCCAATGAACCCAACACGATAAGCTACGGTTTCAAAAGTTCATAACGGTTTTTTCGTGGTTCTTGGTTAATCCTAACTATTGAAACACGATTCTGGAAGGTATATGAGGTAACTAGGATTGCATTCGAAGCTGGAAGAGGTTAGCATCACTGGAGGACTTGGGTGGAGAGCACCAATTGGAATCGATCGTCGAAAGGTAAGGTTTCGACTGGTTTTTCATAGTTTGGACACCATAGATTTACTAGAAACAATGATACAAAGTTATTAGGCTTAACTAGGTTGAAAATGAACTGAAATTGGACAAAACCGCCCACGCTTGTTCAGAACTGGACCGGATTACAATGAACCAGACTGAACCCTGTTCACTAGAGGTATGAGATGAACTGTACAGCCGCGCGTGAGGCCCACGCGCAACCTCTTTGGGAAGTTGTCAACACGACTTTTTATCGTATCGATGTAACGAACATTTTAAGACTGGTTTCGAGTCGATCGGACATCGTCTCGATATGTTTCGGGATGTTAGAATTTTTTAGGGCTAATTTAAAAATAGCTAAAAATTTGGAAAAATTATGGGGCTTTGGTATGAACATTGTGAAGTAGTTAGTGACCTTATTATGGGATTTGGACAGGTTCGGGAAAGCCGATGATAGTGGATTAGCCAGGAGAGTAGAAATGCACGCATATCGAAGCGGCGTCGCGAATGGTCTGTGAGTGGACTTTGCTTTCTAACTTATGATGCATGCATAAATGTTTTTATATGTTTTCTATATGTGATTTCTATGTTTATGATATGATCCTGATGATTTACGATTTTGCACGAATTTCGAGATAATTACGTATTTGCACGTTTTACGAGATTACAATTTATGTTGTAATTTGACCATGGTTTTGATGATTTGATTTTGGGATTTGAAATATGATTTGATTTCAATGATTCATAATGGATTTTGGAAAAGTGATTTCAGGCTTAAAGCCCAGTTCATAAAAGGGATTTCAATAAACGTGATTTCGAGTTTTGGAATCGAATTTCGGAAAAATGATTCGGTTTTGGCGCTTGAACGTGGATTTCTGGATTTGGGTTTGGAATGATTGTTCTGGATGCTAGCTTACAGAATGATGGTTTCGGATTCGGATTTGAAAATGGATTATGAATTTGGATTCGGGATGATGATTTCGGATTTGGCTTGGAATTCGAAATGGTGATTTCGAATTCGGATTTGGACTTGGATTTGAAAATGGTTTTCAAATGGTTTTGGATTGGATTTTCTAGATCTGGTTATTGGGTTTAAAGATCCGGATATGATATATAACGGGGGCGGGCCCGGATTGGGTTTAAAGACCCGGATTAAGTTTAAAGATTCAGGAGTTTAAAGACTCGTATATTGTTATTTCCCCCGTAGGCCTATTGAGTTTAAAGACTCATGAGTTTAAAGACTCGGATTATATTGAGACCTGGATTGAGTTTAAAGACTGGGATAGATCCACCAGGTTCGATTGGTTGAAATAGATTTCAAATGTGTTTTAGATTTCGATGATAACTTGATGATTTTTAATAATGATGGTTTTCACTAATGGTTTTCCGATGATTTGGGCTATGACCCGGATGAGATGGATTTTGATGGTTTTGGGCTGAGGGCCGGGATTTAAGAAAAGGAAATGATTTCGGTTTGCATAAATGGTTTTGATTATCTCGGAAATGAACTGGTTTGTGAATGCATGCATTGGTTTTTAAATGGAGGGTATAAATGTCTTTTATAAATTATTTTATACTTATCCCTTATTTTTTTCCACTCACAGTCTTTTTATGTTTTCGATACCCTCTAGGTTTGATGCGGTGCGAGCTGTGGTTAGAGAGACGGAGACATCACACACGCGGTCCACAGTAGATTCAGCGCGCTCTGGGAAGTCCGGAAGTTTTTGAACAGTTCGTTTAGGAATCCCTTGTCCAGCTTACGTGTTACATGGCAGTTGGTCGTCAGTCAACCTTCGTGTCGCACGTGAGTTAGACGGGAGCATGACTTAGCCCTTAATTCTGAGGGATTGGGGGTAGGTCGTGTCAACTAAGGCTATGCACCTACCTTTGTTGGGGCTTGTGGACTCTCATGAATAAAGATCCACCATGATCCCCCCCCCCCTCCTCTCTCAGTGGCCTCAGCTGTTCGCCTTGCACCATTATGATGCCCTCCCCCTCGGCATGTGTACAAGGTGAATGTTGATGGAGCGTGTAGACCTGACTCTATGTCTTAGGGGTTTGCATTGTGATCCAGGATCATGAGGGTCGTTTCATGGCTACGGCTTCGTGGCCTTTGCTGGGTGGTTTTTCCCTTCTTACAGAACTCTATGCAGTTAGTTTGGGCATGCAATTTGCTTTTAATGTTGATTTCCATAATTTTTTGGTGGATCCGATTCGATGGCAAGGGTGCATTCGGTCAATCCAACTTCGAAACCTCACAGAGTGGATGGTACTATTGTTTATGAGATTAGGGCTCTTGCTCATTCCTTCAGGTATGCCTCTTGTCAATTTGTGTCGAGAGTACGCAATCAACCAGCTCACTAGTTGGCTCAACATGTTCTCTCTTTGACTAAGCAGATGGTTTGGTTGGCAGACCCTCCTCCTTGGCTTACGGTTTTTCTGGAGGGTGATTCTACCTCTTTGTAATTTTTTTTTGTGTGGCACTCTTTTTCCTTCGTTGGGTTAAAATCCCCAATAAGGTTTTAACGAGACTACAAATTGAACCTTCGTGTATTCTAATTCAATTCAATGAGAACTCTACTTTTCTTAAAAAAAAAAATTGGGGTACCTTTTTGAAATTAAATAGTTTTAATACTTCTATGTAGTTTTTTTTATCGAGCGTAAACGATATCGAAATCGATATCGATATTTTTATAAATTTAGCTATTGATATTTTTATGACCTTTTTATAAATTTAACTATTGATATTTTTATAAAAAAAATAATATTTTTATCCTTATTTTGATTTTATATTAATAAAAAAAATATCAAACATTTAGTTTTTTTTTTCTTTCAAATAACGATTCAGTTTTGAATTCTGGTAGATTTTGATCTCCTTTTATTCAATTTTTTTTATAATGTTATTAAGAAATGTATAAACTTGAACCACATATAAGAACAACGATGAAGTAAAGGCACGCGTAGGGGGGCTTACGGGGTATTGTGGTTGGTCAGGTTACTATGGGTGAAACGATGAGGCCTTGTGAAGGAGTGCAGGTCCGAGGTTGGCATCGACCTAGCCCTGGAGTTCTCAAACTCAATTGTGATGGAGCTTGGTCTAAAGGCACGCTTAGGGGGGCTTATGGATGGGTTCTACGATCATGGTTAGGCTCTTTCGAAGGGGCAGGGGGGTACTGGTATGCTCGCCTGCGCGTCGGCCCTTTAGGCTGAGGCTTTGGCTGTTCGTTCAGGATTAGAGGCATGTGTGACAGCTGGTCATATTACCGTCATTGTGAGATCTGACTCATTGCAGTTGATTTAGCTGTTATCTATGAAGGGTAATGATAGTACTATTACCAATATCTTTCATGATATTTATATACTTTGTGAGTCTTTCCTGTCAATTACTTTCCAATTTGCCCATAGGGCATGTAATATGGCGGCTCATGCTGTAACTGTCCATGTTAAGAGTATGAGTGTGTACTATGTTTGGTCCGAGTTGGAGCCGACTTGGTTGTTTAATCTTCTCGCCAAAGGTGTTGATATTGCTATTTATATTTAATAAAGATGCATTTCAGGAAAAAAAAAAGAAAAAAAAAAGTAAACCAACCGAACCAAGTTGGTTTTCAATGCAACCAACTGAACCTGAACACATTACATATAAAAAGACTTTTCCCACCTATATTTGCATACGAGCTTATTACGCTAAGTGCATTAGGAACACGCCACGAAATTTCAAAATGCACTAGAAATGAAAATTTGCCTCAGTGTGCTGCGGAAACGGTAACACCGTCAATACCGTTGCACCAGCCGTCCATTTCCATTATTAACACCATGAAAACTGATGACGTGACAGTCATATTATAAACTTTTAAGGGTAATTTAGACATTTGATGTCTTTTATTAAATTTTCTATTAATTTCTTTATAAAAAAACTAATAAACACATTAATTTCTCATATCTCTCTTCCTCTCTCTCTCTCTCTCGAAGACAACACCATTTTCTTCATCATTCTTCTCAGACCGGAGGGAGACCCAGCAACCTATCTCCATTGTGTGTGTGTCTTTCTCTCTATTCTAACTCCTATTCCACCACTACAAAGCTTATGGCATGGAGAGAGATTCTATGGTTGGTGCTGGTGGTGGCTTTAATGATGCAAGGGAAGCAAACAGAGGGACAGTTAGTAGAAAACTTCTACAGCTCTAATTGTCCAAACCTTGAATCCATAGTCAACCAGGCAGTCACCACAAAACTATCTCAAACCCTTACCATTCCAATCCCGGCTACCATCCGACTATTTTTCCATGAGTACTTTGTTGAGGTGCTCGGTGCTCCCAAACGAACATGTATCATTTTCTTATTTGATCAAATTTTGTAAAGTTTGAAGCTTTGGACTTTGCAATCCATCGCAGGGATGTGATGCATCGGTCTTGATTTCGTCACCCAAACGGGGACGCGGAGAAGGACTTTACACACAATCTGTCATTGGCTAGAGACGGGTGTGATACCATCATCAAGGCCAAGCAAGCCGTGGAAGCACAATGCCCTGGTGTCGTCTCTAGTGCAGACATTTTGACGCTTGCAGCTAGGGACTGTGTAGTACAAGTAAGTCCTGCACAAACTTAGAAAGTAACTGTCCAATTTACCAATCACTTGCACCTAGGGGCTGTGTAGTACTAGTAAGTCCTAAACAAACTTAGAAAGTAGCAATCCAAATTACTAATTTTCTCATTTTTCAGGCCGGAGGTCCTTCATTCAATGTAGAATTGGGACGGAGAGATGGACTTGTCTCACAAGCTTCCAGGGTTGCCGAAAATTTTCCAGAACCGACGTTCAATCTGAATCAACTCAAAACCATGTTTTCCAGACACAATCTTACTCAAACCGACGTCATTGCATTGTCTGGAGCACATACCGTTGGGTTCTCGCACTGCATTCGATTTTCAAACTGAGATGACAATGGGAATAGGAATTTGCAGTGGTGGAATATGAGTTAGCATAGAGAGAGACACAATGGAAATGGGTTGCTGGGTCTCCCTCCGGTCTGAGAAGGATGATAAAGAAAATAGTGTTGTCTTCGAGAGAGAGAGAAGGGGAGCTAGAGAGAGATGAGAAATTAATGTGATTATTAGTTTTTTTTATAAAGAAATTAATATAAAATTTAATAAAAGACATCAAATGTCTAAATTACCCTGACAAGTTTGTAATATGACTGTCACGTCATCAGTTTTTACGGTGTTAATGACGGAGATGGACGACTGGTGCAACGGTATTGACGGTGTTACTGTTCCCGGAGCACACTGAGGCAAATTTCCATTTCTAGTGCATTTTGAAATTTTGTAGCGTGTTTTTAGTGCACTTAGCGTAATATGTCTTTGCATAAGCCACCAAATCAGCTATCCGACGCCAAGCGTCTATACGTCACCGTTTCACTTGCCAATATTTCTTCACCATCAACAAAATTATCCGACGAGCAAACGCTCACAGTCGCGCAACGCTTTCTCTACCTTATCCAACTTCAATTTCCCAAAACCGGACAAAAACCCCCCATCAATGGCGGACCAACTTCATACTCAAGCTAAGACATCCTATTTCTTCTAATTATCAAATCCTTTCATGCCCATCATCTACTTAAATTTGATACCAAAAACCCACATCTCTCATGGACCTTTCTTCTTCCTTTATACAAGTCTCAAACCCCTCCAATGTCCGTAACTACTCATTCTCTTCCTCACTTTCACAGTTCCCAACTCAAATTCGACTTAAAACCCCCAAGTTCACAAACCCTTCGCGAAATTTCAATGTTCTCGCTGTTGCTGTAGACCCACAACAAGAGCTCCCCAAAAACAGCCCCCAAAGGCTGCTGAAAGAGCTCTCTGAGCGAAAACGAGCCACTTCTCCGAAGAAGAAGGTGCCTCCGAAGAGGTTCATACTCAGGCCGCCGTTGGACGACAAGAGACTAGCTCAGAGGTTCCTCAACAGCCCACAGCTATCGCTAAAGTCGTTTCCTTTACTCAGTTCTTGCTTGCCCTCGTCACGGCTTAACAATGCTGATAAGGCATGGATTGAGGAGTACATGCTCGAGGTCAAGCAGGCTCTTGGGTACCCACTAGAGCCTTCAGACCGGTTCGGGGACGATAACCCAGCAAAGCAATTCGATACTTTGCTGTACATGGCGTTTCAGCATCCCTCATGTGAGAGGACTAATGCCAGACACGTGCGGTCTGCGCATTCGAGGCTGTGGTTTTTGGGGCAGTATGTGCTTGAATTGGGTTTGGCTGATTTTTTTCTGCAGAGGTATCCGAGAGAGTCTCCTGGTCCAATGAGAGAGAGGGTGTTTGGGTTGATTGGGAAGAGGAACTTGCCCAGGTGGATTAGAGCAGCTAGTTTGCAGAACTTGGTGTTTCCTTTTGATGATATGGATAAGTTGCCTAGGAAGGACCGAGAGCCGCCTGTGAAGTGAGTTCAATGATCTTTTATCTTTCTTTCATTTGGGTTTCAGTTTTATTGCATTGTCTTAAATTCTTGAAATTTATGGTAATGAGTTGAATGTGACTTGTAGTGTAGTTCAGAACTTTAGTTGGATATGAAAATAATGTGAAGGAGATAATTGCAATCTTATTATGGAAATGGTAGTTTTTATCACTAGATATTGCCATGACTAACTCTTCATCTCTTTCTTGCGACTTTGAGGAATGAACTTTGTTAAAGGTTATTGATTATACATGCTTGTGATAAGGTTCTTCTTGTCTTTGTCCACGATGCATATTGGTGAATGGTTGTATTGGTAACCATATAGGTTGGTGATAAATTATATAGCATTTATAGTTTTACAGCATGAAGATTGTTGGCGAAGGAATATAGGGAAGATGTAGGCTGTGGAACTGGCTTATTTGGTAACAAAAAATGATAGGCCCTTTCCTAGCTTCAATTTGGGTGTGTTTTATATCTTTGTTACCTAAATCGTAAATCCACTCTTTAGCTGATTTTCATCACAAATAAATCTGTAAGTTATATATCTATATCATAGTGATTAGCTTAAGTTATTTTTTGTTGCTCAATTGGTTCATAGATCTTAACATAAAAAACAAGGTCATAGTTTTTGGCAATACATAACTGCATTGTTTGCTTTTTATTCATGCAAATGAATAGCTTTCTTTTGTGGCTTGATGGATCATACTTGATAAAAGAATTCATTAGAGCTTCAAATTTATCATGTCTTTTGGGCAGGTCTGTATTCTGGGCTTTGTTTGGTGCAATATATTTGTGTTTTGGTATGCCGGAGGTATATCGTGTTCTTTTTGAAGTATTTGGAATGGATCCAGAAGCTGAGGAATGCCAGCCAAAGTTACGAAGACAACTTGAAGACGTTGATTATGTTTCTGTAGAATTTGAAGGCAAAAAGCTCAGCTGGCAAGATGTTGCAGGCTACAAGGCAAGCTCTCTACTTTTTTCTGTACATAATTTATGTTGTTTACCCATAAAAACAAAACAAATAAACACTCCAAACTTGCTCTGGGATCTTCTGAAGGTCATAAAATTTGATTAGAAAGAGCGTAGTTTTTATGTCTGCATTGGAAAAGCCTGAGGGTTCTGAATATAAAACTAGATTATCTAAGGCTCATCAAAGAGCACTAGTTTTAACCTGACTGTTGCGGTGATTTAAGATCATATGTTAAAGGCACTGTTAATATTCTAGTCTTGGATATGCGTTGCAGTAGTTTCGGAATCATTGAAGTGCAGTGAAATTTTGGATAAATTCTTCATTATTATATATTGGAGTGACTATTTAAGTCTCCAGTACTCCATTTTGGTTGCCATATGTTTAAGTAGATAGTTATGCTCTTTTTGGCTTCTTAATGCTGGAAGATTCGTGCAAAATAATATGCTTTCCCCCTCTACAGCCTCCAGAAGATGCTCTTTTCGCCCATCCACGGCTCTTCAGGGCCTGTGTTCCCCCAGGTATGCATCGGTTCAGAGGAAATATATGGGACTATGAGAGCAGACCTCAAGTCATGCGGGCATTGGGATATCCCTTACAAATGACTGATAGAATCCCTGATATTACTGCAGCAAGGAACATCGAACTTGGCCTTGGGCTACAGGTGTTTACATCAAACTAACCTTATTGTAATATAGTGGATAATCTGAACGAAAAATAAAGCAAAATAATGAATCAGTAAGCATAATGATCTGCTACAATCTCTATATGTGTGTAGCCTGACATCTAGCTAGCATTCACTTCCGATTACATTCCATGTTTACTAGGGTACAACGGTGCAGATCATCCTGTTCCCAAATGCTTAAAATCACCAAATGATATAGTTTGTGGGTAGAATATGTTTGTTAAGTTAATTATACACGTATTTGCTAATGATTTGAATCTGTTCAGGCCCTGCATCTTGATGCATTTTTTATTTTATTTCTTATTTCCATACAGCTTTCTTTCTTGCATCCATCGAAGCACAAATTTGAGCATCCTCGATTTTGTTATGAGCGATTAGAATATGTTGGCCAAAAGATCCAGGTAATAAGATACATGTCATCAACTGCTAATTACTTGTCCTCATTTGTGTAGGAGAGTCCAATTTTTTCTTTTCGGGCTAATTAATATGTCAGTTGACAGTTGGCTGTGTTTTTACATCTTTGTTTAGGACCTTGTAATGGCTGAAAGGTTGCTGATGAAACATTTAGATGCTCCTGGAAAGTGGTTAGCAGAGAGACATCGGCGTCTTCTCATGAACAAATTCTGCGGGAGGTATTTGAGGGAGAAGCGTCTCCATCAGTTCATCATTTATTCCGACCAGGTTTGTGATGCGTTTGAGCACAACCGAAGATTAAGAAATCCGGCGACAACTGCTGTTCAACAAGCCCTTCATGGTCTCTCATATACAATCTATGGGAAACCCGATGTAAGACGGCTCATGTTTGAGGTTTTTGATTTTGAGCAAACCCAACCTAAAGCTGTCACTGTGTGAAGATGAAAGAAAGATTCATGTTCCAATCCCAACAGTTGTCACAAAGCATTCTTTTTCATTTCCTTCAACTTTTCTGTTTTTTCTTTACATTTACAGTTCTAAAGAGGAAATAGTTGCTTGGGACAGTAGTATGCATCTACAACACTAATGTAATATAAATATGTAATAGTTTAATTAAAAGGTTATAAACACAAATTATGTTCAGTTTCAGTTTGTGATTAGAGCACAATATTGCAAGTGGAGTAGCACAATGTGGTTAAACTATTAGCCTTTTTGTATTGTGTCCTTTTTTCCTACCCACTAGGTGTTTGTCCTGCATGAAAACCATTAACAAAAAAGAAAGGAAAAGTTTTGTAAATATTTACATCTTTTAACGTTGAGAAAAAAATCATTATTATTTAAAGAAAATGCTATTAAATCATCTAAATGTCAAATAAGATGAGATTCGTATTTTAGAGATAGAAGTATAGGATAAAGTTTCCATGGCCTAGTCATGTACACGACACTTTTCACAAACAAGGCAAAGGGGTGTGAAAGATGCCTCGTATATGTAGTCAGTGCATCTCTGTGGAAGATCTTCTTGTTGCAAGGAATTTTTAGTTAAAGTGGATAAACAGGTAGCGAGACTAAGGGCAAGTTGAATTTTAACATTGAAATGAACTTGTAGTTTAAGTGAATAAACATGTCACCAAGTTAAAGACGTTACTCTCAATTCCCTCGTTCCTCAATATTGCTTATTTTGATGCATTTATCAAAACCGAAAGAACTCTCACTAATAATAGACAATGGCAGTTTGCCATGTTATAATATCCCCCACTTAGACCCCAATAATTAGGACCCTGGCATAACCCCCAAGCAAAACTTCCCAGACACTAACCACCAAGGGTGGTTCAAGTGGCAAGAGCACAAGTTTGGGATATCCCAAATAAGTTCAGTTCTTTTTAAGTTATTCTTATATGACCTGCCTTGAGCACTTAGAGAATTTAGTTTGAAGTAAGGAGAGTGGGTATGACTTTACATGAGTTGATTCCCAAAAAAAGAACTGAAATATGTAACTGTAAATGCAAGTAAGGTCAACTGTTTGATCCTATGCAAATTTCTAATTAATTCCCTCTTTTCAAGTAAAATCAGAGCATGAGGATAGTTTTTTTTTATTATTATTATTTTTATTTTATCAATACATGAGGATAATTTTTATGATTGAGCCTTGAGGAGCATACATGTTTCCTAGGTAACAAAAAAACTAAATTCCCAGGACTACGCCAGCCATAATTTAATTGGCGAAGGCCGAAATTACGAACAAACCAACCAAACAAACCTTAGAACTCAGGTTTTTGTTGGGCGTCGTTTGACCTTAACGGTGTTTGTCGTGGTAACTGCTAAAACGCACAGCACATGATATGTGCGCACAATCCAGCAATAATACCCCTTCGCTTCCTGCTAGTGTGCACCCTTGTTGCGTTGCGTGCGCCGGTTGCGCACCTTCCTATCGTGCGCACCCCCTCCCTCCTTCCAAACCCTCCCAACCATACACAGACTGCGAAAGCCACTCATCAGATCTCGGATTTGACTAATCTCACCACACCAGCCATGTCCAAAGCTCGCGTCTACGCTGACGTCAATGTCATCCGCCCTAAAGAGTACTGGGACTACGAGTCCCTCACCGTTCAATGGGGGTAACCTATCATTTTCACCTCCTAATTTCCTTTTTCTTGTTCATTTTGTTGATTTTCTTAATTTTACAATCCAATTTGTGACCTTTGATTTCTTGCTTTCTGAGAAAATTGATGGTACTGAGTTTATATCTAAGCTTTGTTGGAGTGTAAGACGCAAAGCTATAATGAGCTGAGCAAGATTTATAACCTACAAAAAATATTAGGGCTTTATTGAATGTTTACACTGCTCTCTGTGGTAGTGTACCCGGCCCTTTTTAAGTTTTAATTTTCTAAAAGGCGCCACTTTTTATTTTATTTTATGGTTCTCTGTTTTTTCCAGTGATCAAGATGATTATGAAGTTGTTCGGAAAGTAGGAAGGGGAAAATACAGTGAGGTATTCGAAGGTATAAATGTCAATACCGCCGAGCGCTGTATAATCAAGATCCTTAAGCCTGTGAAGAAAAAGAAGGTAAACTAATTGCTTAAAACGAAAATAGGGTTTTGGGTTCTGGTGATTTGTTTAATTCAGTTGCCAACTTTTAATATGAGTTGAAGAAAGGGGATTAACAATATGGTGTTATCAATGGCCCCATTGTTTGCTACTAGTGGATCGTTTTTTGTGACATTTAGAAAATATTTTGATATATCTGGTGGTCTTTGTGCAGATTAAGAGAGAGATCAAAATTCTCCAGAATCTTTGTGGTGGCCCGAATGTCGTCAAGCTTCTTGATATTGTTCGAGATCAGCACTCCAAAACTCCAAGCTTGATATTTGAGTTTGTGAACAGTACAGATTTCAAAGTTTTGTACCCCACACTGACTGATTATGACATACGCTACTACATATATGAGCTTCTCAAGGTAACTATTGTAATTTGTTTTTGCTTCTTACATTCTTCTCCTGCTCAATTTGTGGAACAATGAGCAGTTATAATTCATTGTTGGTCAATATTGGATTCTTTTCTGGTGTTACTGCAATATTAGTTTGTTAAATAAGAGGAGAATTTTAGGAATGAGAGCCTTGTTATAGAGATTTTGTTCAAACTGTGCTAAAAATTGTTTAAACTGTGTTATTGACTTTTGTACTTTTGAAATGTCTTTGATTTCTCTAAGGAGGGAGGGATTTGATTCGCTTTTTGCCAGTTGGGAGGGACTGATTTCAAATTTAGGACGTAGCTGCTACTAGATGATTCAGTTGCTTATTTGGATATTAGGCAACACAGATATGCAAAATTTTATGAGATAAAAAAAGTACAAAACAAAATATCTGTTTTGAATTTCTCATCGAATGCAATTATTTCAAGTTCATTCCATCTAGTTTTTCTGTGGTCCTTTTAGAAATAAGAGAAAAGAACAATCCAATTTTTATTGTCAAATCCAAATCTTTCCTTTACACGTCTGACTCTATCCAATTGGACCTCAAAGTGCTTTCTGGTGTGCACTGTTCCAATCTGCTGGGATTCTGAAATTTCAGTCGAAATGAAGGTCTGCGTTACAGATAGATTGAAATTAGCAGATCTTGGTTGCTGTATTCTTTTATTAGAAGCCGAATACTTCTCTTAACTACTTTGATATTGTCTTGGTCCATTGTCCTGCATACATTCTCTTAAAGGTGGTGGTATGTCACCTTGTGGGGAAGGGATTGACTCCCTTGCTACAATGTTTTTCAATTCAATGCGCCAACCTTAATGTCTTGATACCAAGCACTGCTATCAGCTTTTGTTTGTGTTTTTGTATGATAGGAATGTTGTGTCGGCATCTTTTTCTACCATTTTTTTCACAATGATTACTTTTGGATTTTTTGCTCCAAAACGAACCATCTTAGTAGTTTTTAAGTTCACTTTTTCATAAGTGTATTATTATCTTTGTGTTTCAGGCTTTAGATTATTGCCATTCACAAGGAATAATGCATAGAGATGTCAAGCCTCACAATGTTATGATAGATCATGAATTGCGAAAACTTCGCTTGATAGATTGGGGTCTTGCTGAATTTTACCACCCTGGAAAGGAATACAATGTCCGTGTAGCTTCAAGGTAATAGTTTACTGAAATATAGAATTATTGCCTATTCTAGGTCCTATAAAGAACATGCATGTAAATGAACGAGTGTTGAAATGCGAATTGTATTAATAGATGTAGGTGTCGTGTAAATTACTATTGATACTGTTACAGTGTACACTTGTCTCTAAGACAGACCCGTGTACACCTGTTCAAGAATAATTGGATATAACAGTTAGACTAGACGCCTGTTTAGAACTAGATGTGTATAAATATGCCTATTTGGCTTGTAAATCAAATATAAAAAATTTATACCATTCTACATGGTATCAGAGAAATCTATCTGACCACCATAAACCGATCCCTCTTAAACACTTCCTATGGCTGCCGATTCCTGTTCCTCTCCTTCCATCTCCCCCACTAATGTATCTACCCTGGTTTCTGTGAAATTGAGTGAAACCAATTACCTCATATGGGAAAGTCAGATTAAACTTTTCCTAATTGGCCATAATTACTCGCGTTTTATTTATGGCACTCATCCTCCTCCCCCTCCCTATTCTATCTTCCCTGACTCCTGAATCATCATCCCAATCTGACTCTGATCATTCTGCTTTAACCTCCCACCCTAAACCCGTGCCTAATCCTGCCTACCACCTCTGGTTCCAAATTGACCAGACCTTAGTCTACATGCTTCGGGCCACTCTTACTGAACCCATTTTGTCCCAAGTGGTGGGTCTCACCACCTCTCGTTACGGGTGGCAATGGGTCGTGTCGTGCCGGGTTCGTGTCATGTCATGAACTCTGTTTTACCCATTTATGCCGAATCCGAATCCAACCCGTTTAATAATCGTGTCAAGAATGTTCAACCTGAACCTGACCTGTTAATGACCCGCGTAACCCGTGTAACCCATTTAATAAATAGGTCGTACTTAAAACCCAATTAACCTATGACCCGTTTGACCTGTTTAACATGTTTAATCTTTTTAATTATAAGATTTAATAGGTATTTATGTAGGTAAATGGGTAGATATATGAGTTAGTAATGACACGTTTATTAAATTGGTCAATATATAAGTCAATATACTGGTTAACCTGTTAATCCGAAATTTATCCATTTATTAAACGGGTTAACAGGTCATTATACGGATTAACAGGTTGACCCGAAATCCATCCGTTTATTAAACGGGTCATAACGGGTTGACCCGAAAAATGACCCAAAATTTTAATCGTGCTGATTGATCCGGATAAATCTCATGCGGGTTTCGAGTCGTGTATCGAGTCGTGTCAAAAATTGCCACCCTTACCTCTCGTGCCATCTGGGATTGTCTCAAGTAAGAATGAAAATATCGATATCGACGGATATATCGTTAGTCAAATTTACGGATATCTCGCCCCAAATATCGATATCTATATCGATATCGTTTACGATCAACAAAAATGACGGAAATTCGGTCTAAAAGTTGGAAATTTGGAATGAAATTTTGGGAAAATCTTAAGTACTCAATTATGGTTATATATGAGTAATAAAATTATAAAATGACTTCGATATAATAAATATATGATGTAACATGATTCTGACGATAACTAATAATATAAAATCTTAAATATAAATATAAATTAAAGTGAGTTACTATAATTGAAAGTTAAAATAGTTAAAAATATAACAATAAACATACAAAAATTCATTGTAAGAAAAAAAGAAAAATGATAAAATGAGTTTTAAATATTTAAAATTGGAAAAAAAAAAGATGAAAAAATAGGACCAAACTTTGTTAAAAAAATTGGAAGTAATGGATATATTTAAAATTGGACATAAATGAAAAAAAAAAGGCCAACATTTGTTGAAAAATTGGAAAAATGAATAAAAAAGGCGGGAGGAAATGGAAAAAATAGAAAAAATGAATAAAAAGGGAGGGGGAAAAATTAAAAAAAAACTGAAGTTGGGATTTGTTGAAAATTTGAAAAAATGAATAAAAAGGGAGGGGGAAAAAAATAATAAAAAACAGCAGTTGGGACAAGGGGGTCGAACCCGTGACCCCCCAAACTTAAGCCAAATGACTAACACCATCTCTGCTACCCATCAGTTTTGTTATTATACAACATTTAATATATAAGTATACAAAATACCAGTCATCCCTAACCTTCAGCCGGGTTTGCAACTCGGGTTTTCCGACCCGGCGGCATGATCAATCTCCTTCGTTTTACGTCCGATTTTCACGAATTAATAGTGTATCTTCATCGTTTTGATCCCAGAAAATGATCTGTGGGCTCAAAACAAGATAATTGTTCGATATTTTCGGCGAATTTCTTTCCCCCCCCTTCTTAGGTGCCGCCGGCTCAAAATACCAAAATTTCGGCGAAATTTCGGCGAAATTTACCAATATTTTCATCCATGGTCTCAAGAAAAACTTCTCTCAACAGTCTTTTGCCAATGCCACTAATCTGCGTTTTAGATCATGTCTCTCTCCAAAGGGTCAAAAACCATCTCTGAGTACTTTACCCATGCCAAGACACTTGCTGACTCCCTTGCTGCCATAAATGAACCCTTCTCACCCGCAGACTTAGTCACTGCTGTCCTTGTGGCCTAGGTCCTGAATAGATAATGCTAGTCACTGCAATGCTCAATTTCCCATCCCTTCCTCCCTTCTTTGATCTTAGATCCCGCCTTCTATCTTTCGAAGCCCAAAAAAACTCTAGTTCTGCATATGCGACTGCTGCCACTCCCACAACCCTCTATACAACCAAGGATGAAAATATCGATATCGACGGATATATCGCTAGTTAAATTTACGGATATCTCGCCCCAAATATCGGTATCGATATCGATATCGTTTACGGTCAACAAAAATGACGGAAATTCGGTCTTAAAGTTGGAAATTTGGAATGAAACTTTGAGAAAAACTTAAGCATGCAATAATGGTTATATAGGACTAATAAAAACTATAAAATGACTTTTATATAATAAATATATGATGAATAAGATGTAATATGATTCTGACGATAACTAATAATATAAAATCTTAAATATAAACATAAATTGAGGTGAGTTACTATAATTGAATGTTAAAATGGTTAAAAATATAACAATAAACATACAAAAATTCAATGTAAGAAAAATGATAAAATAAGTTTAACATATTTAAAATTGGGAAAAAAAAAGAAAGAAAAAATAGGGTCAAATTTTGTTAAAAATTGAAAGTAATGGATATATATAAAATTGGACAAAAAATGAAAAAAAAAAAAAGACCAACCTTTGAAAAATTGGAATAAATGAATAAAAAGAAAAAAAAAAGGAAAAAACCAAAAAAACCAAAAAAACCAAAATGTGGCAGCTGGTTGGGGAATAAAAAGGAAAAAATAAAAAAAAAAACGGAAGGATGTGCAACTGGGGGGGTCGAACCCGAGACCCCCCCCAAGGACATAAAAGGCCCACGCCAACTCTGCTGGGCTTCAGTTTATTAATTTACCTAACGTTAATTATATATGTATAAACATTAATCTGCTAACAAAGTCTCCCCCCTACCTCCCGCCGGGTCTGCAACTTGGGTTTTTCGACCCGGCGGCATGACCCGATGAAATAACCTTTGTTTTACGTCCGATTTTCACGATTTAATAGTGCATTTTCATCGTTTTGATCTTAGAAATAGATCTGTGGGTTCAAAACAAGAAATCATTTCGAAATTTCGGCCAATTTCTTCCCCCCCTTCTTATGTGTCGCCGGTCGGAAATCGCGATATATCGGTCGATATATCGACGATTCCGGCGATATTTACTTCCCTGTATACAACCCATGCAGGCCCTACTGCCCCTATTGCTCGTGGCCGCTCTTCCTACTTCCGCGGCTCTCGACCTGGCCGTGGTTCCAAGCCCTTCAACCGTAGAGGTTCTGACCGCTATCCCTCCAACCCCTCCCTTGGCATTCTCGATTCCTATCCCTCTAATACTCTACCCTTCCAAGGACCTCAATGCTAGCCATGCAATCATTTTGGCCATGTTGCAGCCCACTGCCCACATATCTCCCAATCTGCAGAACATGACCTCTCATAGGCCTTTGCTGGCCTTCATTTGGCTGCTGTCTCAGACCCCAACTGGTATTCGGATAGTGGAGCGGCTAACCATGTTACCATGGCCCCTGCTGCTCCAAAGCCCTCAGCCCCTACCTCCCAAGACCAGATCATGGTCGGTAATGGCCATACTATGCCCATATCCCACACTGGTAATGTTACATTCTCCCCTGGTCCGTTTGTCTTTAAACTTACAGATGTCCTTCATGTTCTCTCTATCCGCAAAAACCTCCTCTCTATTGCTCAGTTCACCCAAGATCAAAATGTTAGCCTCACCTTCTTTCCTACTCACTTTATCATCCGGGATTTAACTACGAACTCTATTCTTTTTCAGGGCCTTTGTAAGGATGGATTATACCCCATCAAGCCTCAGAGTCCATCACAAGCTTTACTCACCATCTTCCCCCACTCTGTGGCATCAAAGGCTAGGCCATCCATCTCACCAAGTCCTACGCATGCTGGCAACCCAGAAACATCTCAGTCCTTCTGTTATTTCTACTACTAGGCCCTTTTGTAATCAATGTGCCTTAAGAAAATGTACTAGACAGTCTTTTTCCTCTGTTAATCACACATCTCAACATCCGTTTTGACTTAATCCACTCAGATGTATGGATGCCCCCTGTATCTTCAGTTTCTGGATTTAAATATTATGTTCTCACTACACCCGTTTACTTGGGTTTACCCAATTCGACACTAATCTGAAGTTTTTGACATCTTAACCAGATTTTTTACTTATGTTCAAACTTAGTTCTCTACCACCATCAAACAATTTCAGAGTGATGGTGGCAAAGAATTTGCCAACAATTCCTTTAAAACATTTTGCACCACCCATAGCATCCATCAAAGGTTCTCATGCCCCTACCCCCCCCCCCCCCCCCCCCCCCCCCCCCCCCCCCCCCCGCCCGAAAAAATGGACTAGCTGAAAGAAAGAACAGACACATTTATGAGGTAGGACGCACACTCTTAATCATTGCTGGTCTCCCCAATTGCTACTGGGCAGAGGCCATTACCACGACAATTTTCCTTATAAACCTACTCCCCACCCATGTCCTCAATTGGTCATCACTCTATTTTACACGGCACCAGAAACAGCCTCCCTATCATCTCCTTCTCACTTTTTGATGTTCTGCTTCCCGTATCTTGGTGATTATACCAAACACAAATTAGAACCCCGTTCTGTTTCATGTGTCTTTCTCGGGTATAGCCCCAACCATGCTGGCTATTGATGTATACACGTTCCCACTGGACGTGTTTACATCAGCCGCCATGTAATCTTTAATGAATCTGCCTTCCCATTTGATAAAAACCCTAATCCTACCCCTACTTTCTCCTTTATCCCCTACAACACCAGTTCAATGATCTCGGCCCAATAAATGAGCCCAACTTGTCCTCTGCCCACCCACCCCCAAACATACCCGTTGACCCTGCTTCTCCCACCTCTCCATCACAATCTTCCAGTTATCCTTCACCACAAACACTGTCTCCAATAACCCCCACCTCCTCACCAACCTCTGAGAGTCCTACTTCCAATCCACCATCTCCCACCACCACAGAAAACTCGCCAATTTCCCCCTTTCCCACCCCAATTCCTGCAAGCAACACCCACCCTATGATCACCCGTAGCAAGACTGGGCTCTCCAAGTCCCGTAACTTGTTATATGTCTCCTGTTATCCTCTCTTACAACTTTACACTACTTCTCTTGTCCCCACCTCAGAACCGGCCACCTACAAGCAGGCCTCTAAATCCCCTCAATGGATTCAAGCCATGAACACACAATACAGTGCTCTGCTCAAACAGCACACATGGACTCTTGTTCCCCTGCCTCCTCAAGCCAATACTGTGGGTTGTAAATGGGTCTACCACATCAAGCGCAACGCTGATGGCACCCTTGAGAGATATAAAGCCCGCCTTGTGGCCAAAGGCTTCCACCAGATGGAAGGGCTTGACTATCAGGAAACTTTCAACCCTGTAGTCAAACCAGCAACCATCCGTGTTGTCCTTACCATTGTTGTCTCCCTCAACTGGCCCCTCCATCAAATGGATGTCACTAATACTTTCCTACATGGCACACTAACCAAAAAGTATATATGCAATAGCCACCTGGCTTTATTGACCCCAACCGGTGCACCTATGTTTGTCGCCTCAACAAAGCCCTCTACGGCCTCAAACAAGCACCTCGTGCCTGGGTTGAACGCTTCAGTTCATTCCTATTTCAACAAGGCTTTATCTAGAGTCGAGCTGACCCATCTATGTTTGTGTTTCACCACAACTCCTCCCCCGTGTTCCTACTTCTCTATGTTGATAACATCATCTTGACAAGAAATTTTGCAACTACAGTATCATCTTTCATGCAAACCTTAGCCCGTGAATTTGCCATCAAGGACTTGGGTCCTTTTCACTACTTGGTGTCGAAGCCACCAAGACAGCAGCTGGCCTTTATCTCACTTAGAATAAGTACACAACCGACATCCTACAACGAAGTGGGCTCACTGATTGCAAATTAGCCCCCACTCCAGTTGCTGCCAAAACCAGCCTTTCTGCCTATGATGGACAGCCCCTAACCGATGCCACTGTCTACGGACAACTAGTAGGTGCTCTCCTCTATTTAACCTTAACTAGACCAGATATATCCTATGTTGTCCAACAGGTTGCCCAATTCATGAGTTCCCCCACAAATATCCACCTCACTGCAATGAAACGTATCATCCGTTATAAGGGTACATTGGGTACATGCATCCACATTCAGGGCAGCCCCTTGCCTCTCCACAACCGTGCCTATTCAGATGCTGATTGGGCAAGATGTCATGACACAAGACAATCAGTCACTGGCTTCTATCCCTTCTTGGGTCCAAACTTGATCTCTTGGTGTGCAAAGAAACAGAAAACTGTCTCCCTCTCCAGTGCAGAAGCCGAGTACCGTGCTCTCGCCTACACCTGTGCAGACACTCTGGATTCGCAGCCTACTTCGAGAACTCCATCTTCAGCCTCAACTACCTATTCTACTTCACTGTGACAACCTCAGTTCTACCTACATGACAAGTAACCCTGTTTTCCATGCCAGAACAAAGTACATTGCCTTGGATTATCACTTTCTACGTGAAAGAGTAGCCTCTGGAACCCACCAGGTCCAGTTTGTTCCTTCTGCCCACCAACTTGCGGATTTGTTCACCAAAGGTCTCCCAGTGACAAGACACCGCAGCCTTTCCAACAAACTCATCACCCAAAGGGTGCCTAGTTTGCGGGGGGATATTACACTGTGTACACTTGTCTCTAAGACAGACCCGTGTACACCTGTTCAAGAATAATTGGATATAACAGTTAGACTAGACACCTGTTTAGAACTAGACACCTATACCCTAGTTAGTTTATAGCAGTTAGTTACTTAGGAATATGTCCTAATCAGATTTAGATGGGAGATCACTGTCAAATCTTATCTCCCAAACAGATGTGTATAAATATGCCTATTTGGCTTGTAAATCAAATATCAGAAATTCATACCATTCTACAGTTACTATTAGATTTCCAGGAATAAAGTTTTCTTACTTAGGTTCTCTTATTGCATATACCACTACATATTTAAAACCTGTATACAGGCTTGTGTACATCCGAAACTCAGAGGATAGTTAATTTCTAAAATAGGTGCCAGTATCAGGAAGGCAAATAGGTGCCAGTATTAGGAAGGCTAGAGTAGATAATCTCTTTACTGATTCTAGTGTTGAGGTTTCCTTTGAGCTTTCTAAAATTCTCATTTTTGTACATCCATCTTTGTGGAATCATTGAAATTTCTTATGTTGTTTTTTCTAGATACTTTAAGGGTCCTGAACTTCTTGTTGATCTGCAAGATTACGACTATTCTTTGGACATGTGGAGCCTTGGTTGTATGTTTGCCGGAATGGTGAGAATTACAGTTGGTGGACTTTAGTTAGAATGAATTCTTGTTTTCGTTACTTGAACTCCAATTTAGAATGTGCCTGTGCTGCAAAAAGCGTATAATCATTTTGTTGCTCACTAAGCTTGTTTTGCGTAGATATTTCGGAAGGAACCTTTCTTTTATGGCCATGACAACCATGATCAGTTGGTCAAAATTGCCAAGGTAATGATAGTACTTTCTCGGTTCACATGATGTAATGAGTATCCTTCATACCTACTGGCAGATATTTCTGCAATAGCGAAATAAAATGCATGGAGAACCGAATTTTTTTCGTTTCTGATTTTTACTACTACTCCTTATGAATGTGTAGATTCTATATATGTTAGGAGAGAAACTCAAGGATTTTCTGTTTGTAATTTTGTCTCTCAATTTCCTTTCCGAAGGTGACTACAGTATTGTATAATCTAGGGGAGTTGCATATGGCCACTATTGTCCAGCCAATGTCGTTTAGTATAGGGGTTTTTTTTTTTTTTTTTTTTCTATTCAGTTATGGTAATTTATGTACATTTTTTCTAGGTACTTGGGACTGATGAGTTGAATGCATACCTGATTAAATATCATTTAGAGCTCGATCCTCAGCTCGATAAGCTAGTTGGCAGGTATGTTCAGCATAAGTCTCTTCTTCTAAGTAGCTCTGTAATCCCGTGAAAGGTCAATTTTGTTATAATGTGAATTCCTTATGAAAATGTCTTGGCACCCCAAGTAATAAATGTGAATGTGAATGACTCCTGCCAAGTAATAAATGTGGAATCAGCATCTGTATACATGTATTAATGCTTTGCTACACTACTGCAGGCACAGCAGGAAACCCTGGTCGAAGTTTATTAATGCAGATAATCAGCATCTAGTTTCTCCAGAGGTCAGCACTTGAATTTATTCACAATAGATGTCATCGAAACATCTGAACTTAAATTCCTTTTCTCTATTTTGTATTTTACAAATGACGACTCCTTTATTGACCAACATTTCATTAATGTTACCATGGTAATTGAAATGCAGGCCATAGATTTTCTGGACAAACTCCTTCGGTATGATCATCAAGACAGGCTAACTGCAAAAGAAGCAATGGTAATTTCCCTATACTAATATATTTTACCGTTGACACCCGATTTCTTCCCTCTTTTTTGTCATTAATTCACCTAGTTCTATTTTCCCGAGCATTGTTCTATCTATATATATATGTGTTTGGTAGTCGATAGCTTTCCACGATTATTATTTTGAGGGGTGATGAAAACTTGATGTCATGCTTCTGCAGGGGCATCCATATTTCTCCCAAGTGAGGGCAGCAGAAAGCAGCAGGATGCGTGCGTAAAATCATTTGATAATATGAAAGTTCAATATGTAGACTAGAATTCCTTCTTTTTGGGGAGTGTGTTTTATGAAAGTTCAATGTCACTCTGGTTGCCGTTGTCAATTGTTGTACGTTAACATTGTTGAATCTGATTTATTGTCGTAAGTTGCCGACCCTTCTATGGATTTATCATCAATTTAAAGCATGATTTTCCTTGGACATATATTTTTTCTTATCGTTATAAATCCTCGCTGGTCTTTATGAAAGTTTCATTAGCTCTTTACAGCATTTTTTTATATTTATTTATTAAAAATGGTATATTGCATATCATAAAGAAAAAGGATTTTACTTCCCACGATTTATAGAGATCAGCATCAGAATGGATTAGTAAGATTTAATTTAATTATTTAATTATATATGATTTTGAGATCACATTAATTTATTATATATTTCAATAATTAAATTATTAATTAAGGGTATTTTTAGTATTAATTAAAAGGCTTACACAGGTTATTTTACTAATTATTTTGATTCAGCTATTATTTTAAATCAATATATTAGTATAATTAATTTAACTTGATGTGAATGTAATGTTCTTGTAGTTTTTTAAATGCACTAATTTAAAAGAAAAAATAACTAAATCAAATTAACTAGTTTTTTAATCAAAAATAAAATGGATAAAAATTTATAATGAATATTAAGAATGTCTTTAATTTAATTGATGATTTACTAATAAAATAGGCAGATAAAATATCTTGATGTGATCTCAAACTTGTGTGTAAAATGATATTTGCCTAAATAATAAGTACAATCAATCATCAAAGTTAAATTTTGATAGTAAGATCCACAAACCAATATAACAATATTATTATTGAGAAAGCTACATTAACAATTAATAAATTCACATCAATGAAAAATTGACAGGACCCACCCCGATTATCGCCTCGATAATCGGGAAGCATCCTGCTCCCGTCTGACAATCGAACACAAAAGACCGGAAAACCAAATAAAATTACATGACACCCATTGTCATACCAGGGAGATTAAACAAATACAACCAACTGGACATCAAGTCCATAGTTTCACAGAGCATAATATTACAAAACGAGATAAGTTCAAATCCTACTCTGTGAACTAACTACTCCGCAACGAAAAACTTTATACCTCTGCCTCGGCCTCGGCCTCAGCGCTAGTGTAACAACCCGTTCCGAGAACCGGAATTAGTAGACCAACTAAGGTGTGATTAGTAAGGTTAATCCGTGGTTAGTTGGTCCCGATAAGGTCTTTGGTGTAGAATGACGATTTTGCCCCTAGTTTGGGCAAAATAGTTGACTTTTAGTTCGGGTGGTCAAATGGGGGTTGACCAGTGACCAGGACGTAGTTTAGGACGTCACGAATCCATAGGCAGGTGGCACGCCTGATTCCGACATCCGAGGAGGAAATTGTGATGTTCGGAAGGTCGAGGGCATAATCGTAATTTAGGTAAAATAGGGGGAATAGTTGACTTTTTGAATAATCGAGTTTTGGTAGGTTGACCTAGGATGGTTAGGTAGCTTTCGACGTCCTGAGTTCGATGACAGGCGGCACGTACTCATCGGACTTACGAGGTGAGAGTTATGGGTCTAGGAAGTTTTGGTAAAACCGTAAAACTGTGTAAAACAGGGGGGTATTTTGGTCTTTTTGGTTTCTGGGGATTTGTGCAGAGAGAAAGGAGATGGACGGCTGGGGTTTAACCAAGTGGGATAAGGATTGAGTGGATGGTGACATGTGGCCAATGTGGAGTGGTTTCTGGGATGTTCTCGTGTGCGCGCACCACCCAAATAATTGGGGTGCACTCGTGCAACCCGTGCAGTTCTTCGATACACAGAGAAACAGAGTGAGCTTGTGAGGAGGAATTGAGGAGTGATCGTGGCTGGTGAGGAATTCTGGTGAGTGAGGGAGGAACAAGAGACGGAAGGGAGGCTGGTGGTCGTGAATTGGTGGTGACATCGTGCACGGCAGCACGGCGGAGGTGCGGAGAAGTTTTGGGGAAAACAGGGAGCCTGAGAGTTCGAGGTGGTGGCTACGCCGTGAGGTGAGGCAAACCAAGGCGAGGGGAGGCTAAGGAGGTTGCAAGGAGTCCAACGAGCACCGTGGTAGGCGGCGGTGCGCACGGCGGAGCTGCAATCGAAAGGTAAGCTTCCTTGCTCTGTTTTCCCGTGAAATTTCATTTGGAAAGTCGTGAGGTTTGGTTGAGAGTCGAGAGGTTAGAAGGTTAGGGTGATGTTCAGGAGGGTCCTAGGTGTCGACTAGGATGGTCGCCGTGACGAGGCCGTACACGGCGGGGCTCAGGCAAAGATGAGCACTCTAGTGCTCTGTTTGGCCGTGAAATTCAAACGGTGAGTCGACGAGTTTGGGGGTGAGTCGAGGGTAACGGAGATTGGTTCTAGGTTCAGTAAAGCCTTAGGGATCGTCTGGTGTCGCCACCGTGACGGGAGGTGACCAGAACAGGTGAATCGTGAAACAGAGGGAAAAGGGCCGTTTGGTTTGAGCTTCAGTCGTGAAGCTGGGAGTCGAATCGAACCAGGAGAGTGTGGGGAATGGATTCGTGGTGTCTGGACAAAGCTGCAGGAGAAGAGAGGGAGTGAATTGGTGGCCGGACGGTGGAGAATGCTTCTCGCCGGTCCAAGCCACGGCGGCCGGTTCAGCACAGTCATCTCGAGGTAGGGGATGTACTGTAGCTGGCGCGTGAGGGCCATGCGCAGCCACTTTGGGCGGCGCGTGGGGGTGCGTACGGCGGCGGATGGGAAAGTGGTCAACATGGATTTTGGTCTAGAAGTTATGGTGAGTTCAGTAGAGTTGGTTTCGGGTCAATCGGAAGTCGTATGAGTTTGGTTCCGCGAGGGTGAGTGTTTAGGGTCCCGGGTTCTAGGTTTTCGATTCGGGGATTTTTGAGGGAATTTAGGTGAACCGTCGTAAACGTGTTAGTGACGTAATTTGGTGATTGTGGACAGGATCGGGATTTCCCGAGGAAGCCGAGGAATGGGCTGGACGTTCGGGACACGATTAAGGGCTTGGTATTGTGAGTGGACCCCTTCTCTATACTTGAGCATGCATAACTGCTTTTCTATAATTGTTTTATGGTTTTACTCATGATTTCGTGTTTATTGAATATGCTATGTTGGTTTTACATATTTGCACGTTTTTCGAGAAAGTCTAGTTTTTAGCACGTTTTACGAGAAAGTGGTTTGTTTCTGAAATGGATGCAATGATTTTGGGATTTCAATTGATAAGTGGTTTTCATTGGTTATAAAGGGTTTTTGGAACATGATTTCGATAAGGGCACTAACATGATTTTGGAAGTTGGTTTTAAAGTTGGAAAGTGGATTCCGGATTTGGATTCGGAATGACGGTTCTGGATGCCGGAAGGGCATCGGACTAGTGATTTCGGATTCGGGTTTGGATGTGGATTGGTAAATGGTTTTCAAACGGTTTTGGGATTGGATTTGCTGGATCTGGATATTGGGTTTAAAGACCCGGATATATGTGACGGGGGACCGGCCGGATTGGGTTTAAAGACCCGGATTGAGTTTAAAGACTCGGGAGTTTAAAGACTCGGATATATTGATATTTCCCCCGTAGGCCTTGAGTTTAAAGACTCGGACATGATTAAGGCCTGGATTGAGTTTAAAGACTCGGGAGTTTAAAGACTCGGATAGGTCCAGCAGGTTTGATCGGGAAAATGATGATGTGATGTTATGATTTCTGATATGGTTTTATGATTCACATGCTGTGGTTTTTCTAACTGTTTTATAGTGTTTCTGTTTCTTATGATGCGGTTTATGGTAAATTGATTTATAACTGTGTTCATAAATATTGGTTATGCATGTGGTTTTCAAAACGGAGGGTTAAACTCGATTTTCGTGTAAAATGGTTTTGAACTCTTGTACTGTTTGGTCCACTCACATCTTCTGTTTTAAATTGCCCTCCAGGCTGTGGAGCGAGCGCGGGGTCTTGACGTCGAGGCAGAGTCCGAGGCATAGAAGGGACGTGAGGGATTCCAGAATAGTTTAAAGGTTTCCGTGTGCGTGTACTTTATCGGGTTTTTTTTTTATTTTCTTTGTATTTTGTACTACGTTCTGTAAACGATAACTTCGGGATATTTTGTTCAATTACTCCTGCGTCTGACTGGGTTTGCGTGAGTTTTACTTGGGTGTTGTGTCGGGGAGTCAGACGGGAGCGGGATTGACCTTGGGTTTCGGGGTGAAACCGGGGTGGGTCCTGACAATTGGTATCAGAGCATAGGTTTGTCGGATTTGTGGGGTTTGTTGGTTTGTGAGGTTGTGTTCCAGTTGCTTAACTACTTCTATGCCTCTTTCAGCGTGTGGTTGACGATGCCTCCGAGACGTAGACCCTCTCCACAACCTGAAGAAGTAGCAAGAGAGACGGAGAGTGCCACGATTGAGCGAGCCCAGCGGCTCGGAGCTACTACGTTTAGTGGTGGGGCTGATCCTGAGGAAGCCCAGAGGTGGATTATCAGACTAGAGCGGATTTTTGCGGTGATGCATTGTCCGCCGGAGGAGCGAGTATTGTTGGCTACCTTTTTACTAGATGGTGCGGCGTATGAGTGGTGGTATACCCTCGAGTTGTCCGGGTGGGATGTCCATAGTGTAACCTGGGAGACGTTTAGGGAACGGTTTCTGGAGCAGTATTATCCTCGTTCTTTCCGGGATGCCAAGGAGGCGGAGTTCCTGCTACTCCAGCAGGGGACTATGGCAGTGGCCGAGTATGAACGGATGTTCCAGATGTTGTCTCGGTTTGCTCCTGCTTTTGTGGCCACTGAAGCCGAGAAGTGCCGAAGGTTTGAGTTAGGTCTGCGAGGCGAGATTCGAGCCATAGTGACGGCTGGATCTTTTACTACTCTCCGAGACTTGTCAGATGCTGCGGTGCGAGTTGAGGCTAGTTTGCCGGTGCGACGCCGGGAACCATCTATTCCTGGAGCTTCGAGCCAGCGGAAACCGAAAAGGGGTAACTTCGGTGGATCGTCCTCGTCAGGCGATGAGCGTTTTGGTAGACCTGGCAGTTTTCAGAGTTCAGGATTTTGGGGTTACCGAGCACCGCCGACTCCGCAAGCTAGTGCGACGTCGGTAGCGTCCACAGGGAGACCGAGCAGTGGACCAGGTTGGAATGTGTGTTTCTACTGTGGGGAGCGAGGTCATTTCCGACGTGAGTGTCCACAGTTGCCACAGGAAAGTGGTGTAGATCGAGGAGTAGCGGAGCCTGGACAGAGTACAGCGTCAGGGACAGCAAGCCCGAGAAGAGGGGGTGGCACTGCCACGAGTAGTTCGAGGGGACGTGGTAGAGCATCGGGATCTCAGGCCCTGGTGTTCTCGATGACTCAGCAGGAGGATCAGTCGACACCAGATTTGGGGACAGGTACTTGTTTTACTTTTGGTTGTGCTGTCGGTTTGGTTGTTGGATCCCAGGGTAGAGTCTAGGAGTTCGCCTAGAGGACTTGGAGTGTTACAATAAGTTCCGTAGCAGGTTGACGGAAGGTACAAGAGAGGAGTGACTATAACTGATCGATATGAGGTTATTGAAGGAGAGAACCCACAAGCTAGAGTTTGCCTTTAGGACTTTGTAGATTTCTTCCGATAGTGGTCGAGTTGGTTTGGGAAGGTAGGGTGGTTGTATACGAGGATGTACTCTATGACTTCTGTCGGGTACTGTGAAATAAGGTATTGTGTAATACCTTTGTTTTCTGTTCATAGAGTTTCCCTTGCGTACACCATGCAGCTGTTACATAGCTAGGGTTGGCCGTAGTAACTGTAGTTGGGGCTTGGAGTAAAATACCCAAGGTGGAGATGATAGACAAGGAACCCAGGAAAGGTTGTTCTTTACCGGGTAGGAAACTCTAGGTGTCGGGAACTAGCTGTGGAATTTCGGAGACGAAATTCTTTTTAGGTGGGTAGATTGTAACAACCCGTTCTGAGAACCGGAATTAGTAGACCAACTAAGGTGTGATTAGTAAGGTTAATCCGTGGTTAGTTGGTCCCGATAAGGTCTTTGGTGTAGAATGACGATTTTGCCCCTAGTTTGGGCAAAATAGTTGACTTTTAGTTCGGGTGGTCAAATGGGGGTTGACCAGTGACCAGGACGTAGTTTAGGACGTCACGAATCCATAGGTAGGTGGCACACCTGATTCCGACATCCGAGGAGGAAATTGTGATGTTCGGAAGGTCGAGGGCATAATCGTAATTTAGGTAAAATAGGGGGAATAGTTGACTTTTTGAATAATCGAGTTTTGGTAGGTTGACCTAGGATGGTTAGGTAGCTTTCGACGTCCTGAGTTCGATGACAGGCGGCACGTACTCATCGGACTTACGAGGTGAGAGTTATGGGTCTAGAAAGTTTTGGTAAAACCGTAAAACTGTGTAAAACAGGGGGGTATTTTGGTCTTTTTGGTTTCTGGGGATTTGTGCAGAGAGAAAGGAGATGGACGGCTGGGGTTTAACCAAGTGGGATAAGGATTGAGTGGATGGTGACATGTGGCCAATGTGGAGTGGTTTCTGGGATGTTCTCGTGTGCGCGCACCACCCAAATAATTGGGGTGCACTCGTGCAACCCGTGCAGTTCTTCGATACACAGAGAAACAGAGTGAGCTTGTGAGGAGGAATTGAGGAGTGATCGTGGCTGGTGAGGAATTCTGGTGAGTGAGGGAGGAACAAGAGACGGAAGGGAGGCTGGTGGTCGTGAATTGGTGGTGACATCGTGCACGGCGGCACGGCGGAGGTGCGGAGAAGTTTTGGGGAAAACAGGGAGCCTGAGAGTTCGAGGTGGTGGCTACGCCGTGAGGTGAGGCAAACCAAGGCGAGGGGAGGCTGAGGAGGTTGCAAGGAGTCCAACGAGCACCGTGGTAGGCGGCGGTGCGCACGGCGGAGCTGCAATCGAAAGGTAAGCTTCCTTGCTCTGTTTTCCCGTGAAATTTCATTTGGAAAGTCGTGAGGTTTGGTTGAGAGTCGAGAGGTTAGAAGGTTAGGGTGATGTTCAGGAGGGTCCTAGGTGTCGACTAGGATGGTCGCCGTGACGGGGCCGTACACGGCGGGGCTCAGGAAAACATGAGCACTCTGGTGCTCTGTTTGGCCGTGAAATTCAAACGGTGAGTCGACGAGTTTGGGGGTGAGTCGAGGGTAACGGAGATTGGTTCTAGGTTCAGTAAAGC
Organism: Prinsepia uniflora; assembly: GCA_032719365.1. Taxonomy (NCBI): domain Eukaryota; kingdom Viridiplantae; phylum Streptophyta; class Magnoliopsida; order Rosales; family Rosaceae; genus Prinsepia; species Prinsepia uniflora. Next base: position 14,272,523 of record CM064862.1, on the reverse strand, counting down.
CTTAGGGATCGTCTGGTGTCGCCACCGTGACGGGAGGTGACCGGAACAGGTGAATCGTGAAACAGAGGGAAAAGGGCCGTTTGGTTTGAGCTTCAGTCGTGAAGCTGGGAGTCGAATCGAACCAGGAGAGTGTGGGGAATGGATTCGTGGTGTCTGGACGAAGCTGCAGGAGAAGAGAGGGAGTGAATTGGTGGCCGGACGGTGGAGAATGCTTCTCGCCGGTCCAAGCCACGGCGGCCGGTTCAGCACAGTCATCTCGAGGTAGGGGATGTACTGTAGCTGGCGCGTGAGGGCCACGCGCAGCCACTTTGGGCGGCGCGTGGGGGCGCGTACGGCGGCGGATGGGAAAGTGGTCAACATGGATTTTGGTCTAGAAGTTATGGTGAGTTCAGTAGAGTTGGTTTCGGGTCAATCGGAAGTCGTATGAGTTTGGTTCCGCGAGGGTGAGTGTTTAGGGTCCCGGGTTCTAGGTTTTCGATTCGGGGATTTTTGAGGGAATTTAGGTGAACCGTCGTAAACGTGTTAGTGACGTAATTTGGTGATTGTGGACAGGATCGGGATTTCCCGAGGAAGCCGAGGAATGGGCTGGACGTTCGGGACACGATTAAGGGCTTGGTACTGTGAGTGGACCCCTTCTCTATACTTGAGCATGCATAACTGCTTTTCTATAATTGTTTTATGGTTTTACTCATGATTTCGTGTTTATTGAATATGCTATGTTGGTTTTACATATTTGCACGTTTTTCGAGAAAGTCCAGTTTTTAGCACGTTTTACGAGAAAGTGGTTTGTTTCTGAAATGGATGCAATGATTTTGGGATTTCAATTGATAAGTGGTTTTCATTGGTTATAAAGGGATTTTGGAACATGATTTCGATAAGGGCACTAACATGATTTTGGAAGTTGGTTTTAAAGTTGGAAAGTGGATTCCGGATTTGGGTTCGGAATGACGGTTCTGGATGCCGGAAGGGCATCAGACTAGTGATTTCGGATTCGGGTTTGGATGTGGATTGGTAAATGGTTTTCAAACGGTTTTGGGATTGGATTTGCTGGATCTGGATATTGGGTTTAAAGACCCGGATATATGTGACGGGGGACCGGCCGGATTGGGTTTAAAGACCCGGATTGAGTTTAAAGACTCGGGAGTTTAAAGACTCGGATATATTGATATTTCCCCCGTAGGCCTTGAGTTTAAAGACTCGGACATGATTAAGGCCTGGATTGAGTTTAAAGACTCGGACATGATTAAGGCCTGGATTGAGTTTAAAGACTCGGGAGTTTAAAGACTCGGATAGGTCCAGCAGGTTTGATCGGGAAAATGATGATGTGATGTTATGATTTCTGATATGGTTTTATGATTCACATGCTGTGGTTTTTCTAACTGTTTTATAGTGTTTCTGTTTCTTATGATGCGGTTTATGGTAAATTGATTTATAACTGTGTTCATAAATATTGGTTATGCATGTGGTTTTCAAAACGGAGGGTTAAACTCGATTTTCGTGTAAAATGGTTTTGAACTCTTGTATTGTTTGGTCCACTCACATCTTCTGTTTTAAATTGCCCTCCAGGCTGTGGAGCGAGCGCGGGGTCTTGACGTCGAGGCAGAGTCCGAGGCATAGAAGGGACGTGAGGGATTCCAGAATAGTTTAAAGGTTTCCGTGTGCGTGTACTTTATCGGGTTTTTTTTATTTTCTTTGTATTTTGTACTACGTTCTGTAAACGATAACTTCGGGATATTTTGTTTAATTACTCCTGCGTCTGACTGGGTTTGCGTGAGTTTTACTTGGGTGTTGTGTCGGGGAGTTAGACGGGAGCGGGATTGACCTCGGGTTTCGGGGTGAAACCGGGGTGGGTCCTGACAGCTAGCCCCCGAACTTGTACCACGACCTGGAGGGTATTTAATACAGCAAAGTGTGAGTGAACTAAAACAAAGGTTTACAGAAAAACAGTTTAATGAAATCGGGGTTCGCCCTTCAGTTTTATAAAACGCATGCATAACCGGATATTCAAAAACCGCATACTAAACATTTGAAATGTAACGACCCGTCCCAAATTCCAGGATTAGATTAGTGACTAATCACGATTAGTGAGGCTAATCCGTGATTAGTTGGGCGAAATCGGACGAACGATGCGAAATGACCGTTTTGCCCCTAGTGGTGGCGAAATGACCGTTTTGCCCCTATTGGTGGCAAAACGTTGACTTTTTAATCGGGCGGTCAAATGGACTTTGACCGATGACCGTGACGTAGTTCGTGACGTCACGAGTTCATAGACAGGTGGCACATTCAATTCCGACGTTCGGGGAGGAAGTTATGACGAGTTCATAGACAGGTGGCACATTCAATTCCGACGTTCGGGGAGGAAGTTATGACGAGTTCATAGACAGGTGGCACATTCAATTCCGACGTTCGGGGAGGAAGTTATGACGTTCGGAAGTTTAGGGGATTTTGGTAATTTTGGTTAAAAGGGGTCAAAATGTTGACTTTTTGACCGGGAGGTCCGATGGCCGAGGGCCAAAGACCGTTACATAGATGAGGACGATACGAATCCATAGGCAGGCGGCACACTGAAATCGGACTTCGAACGGGAGAGTTATGGGTCACGGAAGTTCGATTTCACTATGCACGAACTTCGAGACGGGGACGTTTCGGCGAAATTTGATTGGGTGGATATTTTGGTGGGCCCCATGGATGAGTGACAAGTGTCACTCATCCCATTGGCTTAGACCCCCAAAATGTGGATCTATATAATTAATTAATATTATTTAATTATTTTTATAAACCAAACCCACCCACCATTCAATCTCAACCCTCCAATTCAATTCTAACTTTAAATCCACACCCTCCATCCCATCTCTCTTTCTCTCATCAGCCATCTCTCCTCTCATCTGATCTCATCAACTCACATCTTCATTCCTCATTTTCCTCACAAACCCGAAAAACCCCATAACCCTCCATTCTTCATTTTCTTCAAAACACAGCCAACACCCACACTCCCTCATCATCTGCGACTGAGACCAGAGAGATAATGTGAGGATGTGACGATGAAGGACTAAAGGACACGACGACTGAGGACGACGGAGGACACGGCGGGAGGAAACCCGAAAAGGTAGGTTTTGTGGTTGAATTTGAAACTTGAGTTTTATTGGGTTTGAATCGAAACTAATAATTAGGTTGTGATTCTGGGGACTTGAGGAGGCTAACAGGATCGAATGAAGTGGGGGGGACTACGGTGCAGCCCAGACGGACGGCCGGAAACTGGGCGACTATTCTCGGCACCGTAGGTAATTATCGCGACCCGTTTCATAGTTTTTAAGCCCATGGATCTTTAAGTTAGGTTGAGACGAGTAGAATGGGACAAACGGGAGGAGAAATGGTGGCCGGAGCAGGGAGAACCGGCAGGGTCAAGCCACGGGTCACGGCGACCCGGTTACTGGTATTCGGGTCGACCCGCGGGAGGACAGAGATGACAGGTGACGTCATCCTGCTGACGTCATCATGTCAGGGATGACGTCAGCATTGTCAGATCTGACAATGTCAGCTGACATGTCAGAAAATGGGCCAATAGGAGTGCGACACGTGTCACATGTCAGTGCACAGTCAGCACTGACATGTTAGTGACGTGGCCCAATCAGGGGCTGACAGGTGGCATAGACGTGGACTAGTGTCGTGATGACACGTGACACATGTCAGACTGCCACGTGGCACTGACAGCACAGTGACGTGGACCAACGGGAGCATGACACGTGGCACCTGTCAGAGTCTGACATGTCAGACCTGACAGCTGTCAGATGACGTCATGCTGACGTCAGCGATGACGTCAACAGGTACTGTAGCAGGCGCGTGAAGCCCACGCGCAACCACTTCAGGTGGCGCGTGAGGGCGCGTGGCAGGGAATCTGGGGAAGGTTCTAACATACGAAATCTTCTATTCGATGTAACGAACATTTTGGGACTGGTTTCGTGTCGATCGGACACCGTCTCGATATGTTTCGGGGCATCGGAAGGTTTAGGTTCGGGATTAAAAATAGTTAAAAATACGGGAAATTTACGGGGCTTTGGTAGGAGGTTAATTAAGTAGTTAGTAACCTTCTATTACGATTTGGACAGGTTTGGGAGTCCCGGTGACGGTGATCGGCTCGGGGAGCCGTATGGCACGCAAATCGAGGCGGCAGCTCAGACGGTCTGTGAGTGGACCTTGTTTTCTAAATTGGTGCATGCATAAATGTTTATTATATGTTTTAAATGCTTGTTTGTAATGCCATGGGTGCATTTGTATGTGGTTACGTATAAGCACGTATTTCAAGGTTTCGGCCTTATACGGTGCTTGTACGGGTCTGTATTTTTGTATTGATTTAAATGAACTGGATTTGAATTTCAAAAGGATAAACTCGGGTATGAGACCCATTTGGTTTTGTCTCGGGCATATGACCTCGGATTTCGGGCACGGTGCCCAGCTGATGTCCTATGTTCGGGCACGAGACCCAGTCACTTTGCGGTTTTGATTTCAGGTCAGGGAACCTTAAATGGATTCCCAGGTTCATGACGGTTTATGGGAACCGGCATGAACCCTTGTTATGGTATCGTGGTTCATGACGGTTTATGGGAACCGGCATGAACCCTTGTTGGTTATTACGGTACATGACGGTTTATGGGAATCGGCATGTTACCTCGGTTATGTTATTACGGTACATGACGGTTTATGGGAACCGGCATGTTACCTGATTATGGATATTATGGATCATGACGGTTCAGGGGAACCGGTCATGAATGTTTATGTTATGTATATATATGTTCATCTACCTTCCTTTACTTCTATTATCTCCTCCGGGGAGGGTCGTTGGCCTGGGTGGACCCCGGAGTAGTCACGGAGCACCGACTGAGTGGAGTCACCCCCCAGTTGGGTTCCTTACTCTCAGGAAGGCTATGGTTACTATTACCTCGGGTAGGGTCAGTGGTCTGCGGACATTGACCTTGACTTTGAGATGACTCGGATTGAGACCCGGGTAGCACGCGCGTAGCTTTGGATACCGTGACAGGATTGGTTGTGTGACTTATATGTATATATGATATAGGATATGTGGTGTACACAGGTGTGCACAGGATTTGAGCAGTGGCTCGTGTACTTGGTTTCTTTATGGTTTGGGACCGAGTCCCGTATGGATTTGGGCAGTGGCCCATATGGTCGTTTTCATTGTGGTCCTTTCGACCTTGGTTTATATCTGCTTTAGGCTTAGTCCCACATATGGTTTGTTTTGGATAAATGGTTTTCGAATGCATGCATGCTTTTTAGTGGAGGGTACAAATGTCTTATTATTAAATGTTTTTATAAACTCTTGTTTTGTCCACTCACAGTTTTTAATGTTTTGACTGCCCTTTAGGTTGACATCGGATGTGGACTGTAGCAGAGACCGAGATATCACATGTCTCCTTCGGATCCTGGCGTACTCTGATAGCCCGGGTGGGCAAAGGTCGGAAATATCTCTTGTCTGACACTTCGTGTCAGACGGGAGCAGGGTCATCCCGCACTAATCCCGGGGGGATTGGGATGGGTCCTGTCAACGTGGTATCAGAGCGGGGTTGTCTCTATTCGAGCAACCGTGCAGATCTTGGAGTATGTACACAGGTCGAGGATGTGATATCTCAATGGGCTACAGTTCATGGTCAACCTGATGTTGAGGTGCCGGTACGATAGTTAGTAGGATTGGCATGCCTTGGTTCGGCATTTGAGGCCGGGGTTGCCATAGTTCTGTCAAGGTTGACAGTGTGGGACCCTACGGAAGGATTAACGTGTTCGTATTCTGGAGTGTGATCGTGAGACGGTTAGTTGGGATCGTCTTCACGATGTCGTAGGATCGGTTCCGACGACTGATTCGATGTTGTGACCATTAGATGGTCAGATTATGTTGAGTTAAATGGATTTACTGCAGTCGGCAGTTAGCAGCCGGATTCGAGGATCCTGATTGGACTTACGGTAGGATTGGATTGACGTCATTACGATGTCAAGACCGCGGAGTCGGTCAGATCGTGGATTTTACTGCCTTATGCAGTTGGGTTCTGGGGAACTCTATGTGTGATCGTGGAACCCTACCGTATGTGTATGGTTCGGAAATGGGAGTTGACGAGTGGTTTGACTTGGACGACTATTCGGATTTGGATTTGTTAGTCGGTGTAGTCATGTCAGCTTGTGTTGGGACTGCACTTCGCAGTCGAGGTTATATTTATCGGTTAGACATAGTTGGTTGTCATGGTACTTTAGTTGTCGTTTGGTGCAACTAAGGTCATTGGTGACCTGGTAGACGACATTGGCATAGTCGAGTTACGACTGGTTAGAGTTTGGTTGGACAAGTTATCAAGGTTGGTACTTGTCGATGGAATCCCGGAACGGGGATACGGGCGGTTGATTCCGTTGGATGCGGAGTTTGTATATCGTGATTCCTGGTAGTTAGGTCTGCACGAGGTTGGGGTAGACGCTACTATCGATGGACGTAGTCGAGTCTTATCAGGTCGAGTAGACTCAGGTTACCGTGACGATTGTGACGATGGGATTGTCAGTTGTGACGATGATACGGGGTGCGTGAGTAACCCATATGTACGAGCAGTGATTCTGGATTCGACTCGGTTACGGCTGAGTGCGATCGCAGAATGAGTTGGGGATGTTCGGGGAGCGTTTCCTTTTCTCGTATGAGTTGTCAGAGTGACCGTACCCAGAGCTGTTGGGCACGAGGGAGGCAGAGTTTCTCCTATTCGAGCAGAGGTACGGGGTCGTCGCTCGGTATGAGCGGAGATCCAGGGTTGTCAGTTTTGCACATGGTGTGCTAGTGTTATTGTTGATGCTAGTGTGGACACTTTGTGCTGATACTGACACTAGTGTTGGTGATAGTGCGTGGTGCTGGTACTAGCGCTGGTGCTGGTGCCAGTGATCTTGATGACGGTGAGTTACGAGTCGGGATGTGACAACCGTTGTGATGGGCATATGTTCGGTGTCTGTGGTCCCAGAGTGGATCACGGATAGAGTTAAATTGGTGATGGACACGTGGTTGATGTCCGGGTATGTTATTCCAATCTTGTTGGAACTTCGGAATCGCTAGAGGTTGCGATTGAGGTGACGAGAGGAATGCGGGTTTTCCGCATTAGTATTGGATATTTCGAAGTCGTTTTGGGTGACTTCTCAAGTTCTACCATAATTGATGGTGGTAGATGATGTAGATGTTATTGATGTTGTTGGTTGCCACTAGTACACTGATCGTGTATTGGTTGGTGAACCTGTGATTTTTCTTGGGTCATCAGGTGGAGTGAGTATATCGAAGTTAGGTGACTGCGATTCCTCATTCTCTACTTGGTGGCAGACGATGTCAGGTTACGTGACGTGGTGAATGCAGCGAGTTTGGTTGTATTCACATAGGATGAGTTTTGATGTCACAGTCTTGTATCATCTTTGATTTTCCACGGTGGAATACCAAGGATCGATACGAGGTGATTGGGGAGGACCCACAGTGTCGATTGTGACGTCTATAGTCGTTTGACGTAGTGGTGGATCTGGATCGTGATCTTGATGATCCAGATAGGTGGAGAGTTTATTACTCTTTCTTGGATGTTGAGTGAAGCATGATGGGACTGAACTTATTTTCGAGGTAAATCCCATATGGCTTATTACTCGCCTGAGTAGTTGTCCAATGAGTAGGTGTCTGACGAGGTCGGATTTTGTCTGACCTAGTGTTGTGTTGATGTTGGGATTGACTTCCCTATGAAGTCAATCGATCGTATTGTGGTAATCGGTTGAGCGGGTAACCGATAGGTTTGGTTTTGGTATGTCTAGGTAGACGTGAACGATATTTCAGGTTTCGGAATCAGATTTCTAGATGACGATTTAGGATTTGATTTTGGAACTTGAAAGAGGATTTCTGTATTTGGGTTTTGGAATCGGATTCTGGGTGACGATTCAGGATTTGATTCTGGAGCTTGACTATGGATTTTCTTTTATGGATTTAGGTTCTGAATGGTCATTCCTAATACTAGTTTGCGGAATGATGATTTCGGATTCGGATTTGGACATGGCTATGGATATGATTTCTGAGTTTGGATTTGGGATTTTTTACGAAATTGCGGATTCGGATTCGGATTTGGAAATAAATAATGGGTCGGAGTTTCGATTTGTCTAATACTGGATTGGATAAATGGACTCCATCGTAGAAACGTGATTGGCTATGACCTAGGTGGTTGTAGTCTGATTGATGGGTAGATGTACGTACCTTGTACGTTGTTCAAGGTACGATACTAGGCAGACTTGTCGTGCCTGGTGACGGTATATAGGAGATACCGGTGGTGCGTTGGAGAGCGTATTGGTAGTCGGATTGGTTCTGATACCATCGGATTAGTTGAGGTCGTGGACTGGACATTGGATACTGTGCAGTGGGTCATGGTATTTCTGATGGGTCTAGTTACACACAGGTCGAGTGAAATGCTTGTGGTTAGTGTAACCACGGATGTGTGTCATATCAGTTTTTGACTGGCGACTGTCAAGTGGTGGCAGTTTGTCAGATGTGTCAGCGTGGATCGTTGAGTGGAGATTTAGTAAGGAACCGTCGAGTTGTTGTGTCAACGAAATGGTAGATCTGACAAGTGGTGTCAGTTCGGAGCGTACGACTTCTGTCATTCGACGTGGTCGAATGTAGTCGATACGACGTGAGTGTTAGTCGTACGTCTGGTTGCAGACGGTTATCGTTCTGGTTAGTGGGTGTACGAGTGTTTGAGTTTCGAGGTCGATTCTACTTTCCACGGGGTGGATGTGGAATCAAGATCATTGGAGTTTCGAGAATGAAACTAATTAAGGAGGGAAGAACGGTTAGATTAGGTCGGTTGGAATTTCAAGGACGAAATTAATTAAGGAGGTAAGGTTGTAACGACCCGTCCCAAATTCCAGGATTAGATTAGTGACTAATCACGATTAGTGAGGCTAATCCGTGATTAGTTGGGCAAAATCGGACGAACGATGCGAAATGACCGTTTTGCCCCTAGTGGTGGCAAAACGTTGACTTTTTAATTGGGCGGTCAAATGGACTTTGACCGATGACCGTGACGTAGTTCGTGACGTCACGAGTTCATAGACAGGTGGCACGTTCAATTCCGACGTTTGGGGAGGAAGTTATGACGTTCGGAAGTTTAGGGGCATTTTGGTAATTTTGGTTAAAAGGGGTCAAAATGTTGACTTTTTGACCGGGAGGTCCGATGGCCGAGGGCCGAAGACCGTTACGTAGATGAGGATGATACGAATCCATAGGCAGGCGGCACACTGAAATCGGACTTCGAACGGGAGAGTTATGGGTCACGGAAGTTCGATTTCACTATGCACGAACTTCGAGACGGGGACGTTTCGGCGAAATCTGATTGGGTGGATATTTTGGTGGGCCCCATGGATGAGTGACAAGTGTCACTCATCCCATTGGCTTAGACCCCCAAAATGTGGATCTATATAATTAATTAATATTATTTAATTATTTTTATAAACCAAACCCACCCACCATTCAATCTCAACCCTCCAATTCAATTCTAACTTTAAATCCACACCCTCCATCCCATCTCTCTTTCTCTCATCAGCCATCTCTCCTCTCATCTGATCTCATCAACTCACATCTTCATTCCTCATTTTCCTCACAAACCCGAAAAACCCCATAACCCTCCATTCTTCATTTTCTTCAAAACACAGCCAACACCCACACTCCCTCATCATTTGCGATTGAGACCAGAGAGATAATGTGAGGATGTGACGATGAAGGACTAAAGGACACGACGACTGAGGACGACGGAGGACACGGCGGGAGGAAACCCGAAAAGGTAGGTTTTGGGGTTGAATTTGAAACTTGAGTTTTATTGGGTTTGAATCGAAACTAATAATTAGGTTGTGATTCTGGGGACTTGAGGAGGCTAACAGGATCGAATGAAGTGGCGGGGGATGACGGTGCAGCCCAGATGGACGGTCGGAAACTGGGCGACTATTCTCGGCACCGTAGGTAATTATCGCGACACGTTTCATAGTTTTTAAGCCCATGGATCTTTAAGTTAGGTTGAGACGAGTAGAATGGGACAAACGGGAGGAGAAATGGTGGCCGGAGCAGGGAGAACCGGCAGGGTCAAGCCGCGGGTCACGGTGACCCGGTTACTGGTATTCGGGTCGACCCGCGGGAGGACAGAGATGACAGGTGACGTCATCCTGCTGACGTCATCATGTCAGGGATGACGTCAGCATTGTCAGATCTGACAATGTCAGCTGACATGTCAGAAAATGGGCCAATAGGAGTGCGACACGTGTCACATGTCAGTGCACAGTCAGCACTGACATGTTAGTGACGTGGCCCAATCAGGGGCTAACACGTGGCATAGACGTGGACCAGTGTCGTGATGACACGTGGCACATGTCAGACTGCCACGTGGCACTGACAGCACAGTGACGTGGACCAACGGGAGCATGACACGTGGCACCTGTCAGAGTCTGACATGTCAGACCTGCCAGCTGTCAGATGACGTCATGCTGACGTCAGCGATGACGTCAGCAGGTACTGTAGCAGGCGCGTGAAGCCCACGCGCAGCCACTTCAGGCGGCGCGTGAGGGTGCGTGGCAGGGAATCTGGGGAAGGTTCCAACATACGAAATCTTCTATTCGATGTAACGAACATTTTGGAACTGGTTTCATGTCGATCGGACACCGTCTCGATATGTTTCGGGGCATCGGAAGGTTTAGGTTCGGGATTAAAAATAGTTAAAAATACGGAAAAATTACGGGGCTTTGGTAGGAGGTTAATTAAGTAGTTAGTAACCTTCTATTACGATTTGGACAGGTTTGGGAGTCCCGGTGACAGTGATCGGCTCGGGGAGCCGTATGGCACGCAAATCGAGGCGGCAGCTCGGACGGTCTGTGAGTGGACCTTGTTTTCTAAATTGGTGCATGCATAAATGTTTATTATATGTTTTAAATGCTTGTTTGTAATGCCATGGGTGCATTTGTATGTGGTTACGTATAAGCACATATTTCAAGGTTTCGGCCTTATACGGTGCTTGTACGGGTCTGTATTTCTGTATTGATTTAAATGAACTGGATTTGAATTTCAAAAGGATAAACTCGGGTATGAGACCCATTTGGTTTTGTCTCGGGCATATGACCTCGGATTTCGGGCACGGTGCCCAGCTGATGTCCTATGTTCGGGCACGAGACGCAGTCACTTTACGGTTTTGATTTCAGGTTAGGGAACCTTAAATGGATTCCCAGGTTCATGACGGTTTATGGGAACCGGCATGAACCCTTGTTATGGTATCGTGGTTCATGACGGTTTATGGGAACCGGCATGAACCCTTGTTGGTTATTACGGTACATGACGGTTTATGGGAATCGGCATGTTACCTCGGTTATGTTATTACGGTGCATGACGGTTTATGGGAACCGACATGTTACCTGATTATGGATATTATGGATCATGACGGTTCAGGGGAACCGGTCATGAATGTTTATGTTATGTATATATATGTTCATCTACCTTCCTTTACTTCTATTATCTCCTCCGGGGAGGGTCGTTGGCCTGGGTGGACCCCGGAGTAGTCACGGAGCACCGACTGAGTGGAGTCACCCCCCAGTTGGGTTCCTTACTCTCAGGAAGGCTATGGTTACTATTACCTCGGGTAGGGTCAGTGGTCTGCGGACATTGACCTTGACTTTGAGATGACTCGGATTGAGACCCGGGTAGCACGCGCGTAGCTTTGGATACCGTGACAGGATTGGTTGTGTGACTTATATGTATATATGATATAGGATATGTGGTGTGCACAGGTGTGCACAGGATTTGAGCAGTAGCTCGTGTACTTGGTTTCTTTATGGTTTGGGGCCGAGTCCCGTATGGATTTGGGCAGTGGCCCGTATGGTCGTTTTCATTGTGGTCCTTTCGACCTTGGTTTATATCTGCTTTGGGCTTAGTCCCACATATGGTTTGTTTTGGATAAATGGTTTTCGAATGCATGCATGCTTTTTAGTGGAGGGTACAAATGTCTTCTTATTAAATGTTTTTATAAACTCTTGTTTTGTCCACTCACAGTTTTTAATGTTTTGACTGCCCTTCAGGTTGACATCGGATGTGGACTGTAGCAGAGACCGAGATATCACATGCCTCCTCCGGATCCTGGCGTACTCTGATAGCCCGGGTGGGCAAAGGTCGGAAATATCCCTTGTCTGACACTTCGTGTCAGACGGAAGCAGGGTCATCCCGCACTAATCCCGGGGGGATTGGGATGGGTCCTGTCATGAAATCCTTTTTTCCCGTATCAGATGGAAAACATTACAGTAACAGTTATAAACTCGTATGAAATGATATAATATTATCAAAAACCAGAAATCGTCTTTTCGGAACATTAACCAAACCAAATCATGTAAAACTGCATTAATAATCACAATCAAGCCATTGGATCTATCCGAGTCTTTAAACTCAATATCAGGCCTTCCCGGGATATCAACGAGTCTTTAAACTCAAAACATAATTAATAGGCCTCGGGGGTATCACATTAACCGAGTCTTTAAACTCACGAGTCCTTAAACTCAATCCGGGTCTTTAAACCCAATTTTCGGGCCCGCCCCCGTCATCAATTAATCGGGTCTTTAAACCCAAAACCAGATTCAACAATCATACCGGGTCTTTAAACCCAAAACCATTTTATAAAGCAAAGGATCCCTCGTGATCCGTTTTCCAAAAATCATTTCGAAAGCATATATTGTCATAATAGGACTTATGTCCGAATTTCACATGCAAATTTCCGAAAATCACTTCACAATATAATCAAAACATCAAAAATACGTAACATGCATAATCATCTCAAATTACTTCATCAAACCATCATTCATGCATAGGAGAAAACTGTAAACTCGAAATGCGTGAAATACGATAATCCTTGAAAAGCGTGAAATTACGTAAAACCGAAATATCATGATTATCAACATAAATCATATATGAAAACATAAACAAAAGAGTAAAAATAGTCATGCATGCACGGTTTAGAAATCAAAGTCCACTCACGGTTTTCGGACGCGTCAATCGCGCCCCGTGTGCTCCTCGGTAGCCTTGGGAAAGTTCGGGCCTGTAAAAAGGTACAAGAAGGGTTACTAACATCCCCAAAAAGCTCGTATTAATTTCCCTAATTTTTTCGGATTGTTCGACGTAATTAAACTTAAGGACCTAAACTTCCGAACCCTCGAAACTATCCCGAACGACACCCTATCAACTTGAACTTTAAATCAAAAATGTTCAAAACACTAAAAGGAGTAGATCTCCTGTTGAATGTGATCGGAGAGGAGGCTTCACGCGCCGTCACGCGCCGCCCAAAGTGGATGCGCGTGTAGGCCACATGCCTGCTACAGTGTCACCATCTTCACACGACTGGCCTGCAATCCGGATCCTTTACCCGCGTCTCGACCCGGTCAATTAGCCTTCAATTCCCATCCAATTCCCTTCCTTTTTGATCCTAACATGTCCATTAATCATCTAATTAAAGTTCTATGACCCTGATTAACCTCGACTGTCCCTAAATCTGACCGTCGACCCGTGATCAACCAAACCCAAACTCCATGGTTTCTAAACCAAATTGAAATTAACTTCACCGGTAGCTTAAGGGGACCTAAACGAACCAAAACATCCAATCAATTGACCAAATACTAACTTGGAAGTGATCGTCCCAAGCACTGAAAATCCTCTTAAATTGGGACTCAGGTTTCCGGCCAACCAGTCCTCATCCTCCTTCGATTTTTGCACGGTTGTGCTCGTAGTGAACCCAGAAGTCTAACACGGCCCTTGGTTTCCTTTAACAAGCCTCAGGAATTAAACTCTATTTTTTCTCTCCATTTTCTGGTTTTTCTTCCCCGTCAGTTTATCTCAACTCTCAGACCTCACTGTGGTTCGAAATGAACCCTCACTCATCTCCCCTACTCGGTTAATCGATCAACATGGGCAGCAACTACTGGGAATCATTCTGATTCCACTGGGAAATTGTTTCCCGCAAACAGAACCCCAACCAATTTTTAAACCTTCCCCGTGCACTGATGCAGTCCACACCACACAGCCCTGTCTCCATTATCCTCAATCCAAATAAACTACTCATTCTGGCCATCCATGTAACAACCCGTCCCGAGAACCGGAATTAGTAGAGTGATTAAGGTGTGATTAGTGAGGTTAAACCGTGGTTAGTTGGTCCCGATAAGATCTTTGGCGTAGAATGACGATTTTGCCCCTAGTTTGGGCAAAATAGTTGACTTTTAGTTCGGGTGGTCAAATGGGGGTTGCCCAGTGACTAGGACGTAGTTTAGGACGTCACGAATCCATAGGTAGGTGGCACGCCTGATTCCGACATCCGAGGAGGAAATTGTGATGTTCGGAAGGTCGAGGGCATAACCGTAATTTGGGTAAAATAGGGGGAATAGTTGACTTTTTGAATAATCGAGTTTTGGTAGGTTGACCTAGGATGGTTAGGTAGCTTTCGACGTCCTGAGTTCGATGACAGGCGGCACGTACTCATCGGACTTACGAGGCGAGAGTTACGGGTCTAGGAAGTTTTGGTAAAACCGTAAAAATGAGTAAAACAGGAGGGTATTTTGGTCTTTTTGGTTTCTGGGGATTTGTGCAGAGAGAAAGGAGATGGACGGCTGGGGTTTAACCAAGTGGGATAAGGATTGAGTGGATGGTGACATGTGGCCAATGTGGAGTGGTTTCTGGGACGTTCTCGTGTGCGCGCACCACCCAAATAATTGGGGTGCACTCGTGCAACCCGTGCAGTTCTTCGATACACAGAGAAACAGAGTGAGCTTGTGAGGAGAAATTGAGGAGTGATCGTGGCTGGTGATGAGTTCTGGTGAGTGAGGGAGGAACAAGAGACTGAAGGGAGCTGGTGGTCGTGAATTGGTGGTGCAATCGTGCACGGCGGCACGGCGGAGGTGCGGAGAAGGTTTGGGGGGAAACAGGGAGCCTGAGAGTTCGAGGTGGTGGCTACGCCGTGAGGCGGCTCAAACCACGACTGTGGGACGTTCAGGAGGTTGCAGGGAGGCCAACGAGCACCGTGGTAGGCGGCGGTGCGCACGGCGGAGCTGCAATCGAGGGGTAAGCTTCCTTGCTCTGTTTTCCCGTGGAAGTTCATTTGGAAAGTCGTGAGGTTTGGTTGAGAGTCGAGAGGTTAGAAGGTCAGGGTTATGTTCAGGAGGGTCCTAGGTGTCGACTAGGATGGTCGCCGTGACGGGGCCGTACACGGCGGGGCTCAGGCGAAGATGAGCACTCTGGTGCTCTGTTTGGCCGTGAACTTCAAACGGTGAGTCGACGAGTTTGGGGGTGAGTCGAGGGTAACAGAGGTTGGGTCTAGGTTCAGTAAAGCCTTAGGGATCGTCTGGTGTCCCCGCCGTGACGGGAGGTGACCGGAACAGGTGAATCGTGAAACAGGAGAAAAGGGCCGTCTGGTTTGAGCTTCAGTCGTGAAGCTGGGAGTCGAATCGAACCAGAAGAGTGTGGGGAATGGCTTCGTGGTGTCTAGACGAAGCTGCAGGAGAAGAGAGGGAGTGAATTGGTGGCCGGACGATGGAGAATGCTTCTCGCCGGTCCAAGCCACGGCGGCCGGTTCAGCACAGTCATCTCGAGGTAGGGGATGTACTGTAGCTGGCGCGTGAGGGCCACATGCAGCCACTTTGGGCGGCGCGTGGGGGCGCGTACGGCGGCGGATGGGAAAGTGGTCAACATGGATTTTGGTCTAGAAGTTATAGTGAGTTCAATGGAGTTGGTTTCGGGTCAATCGGAAGTCGTATGAGTTTGGTTCCGCGAGGGTGAATGTTTAGGGTCCCGGGTTTTCGGTTTTCAATTCGGGGATTTTTGAGGGAATTTAGGTGAATGTTTGTAGACGTATTAGTGACGTATTTTGACGATGATTGACAGGATCGGGATTTCCCGAGGAAGCCGAGGAACGGGTAGGACGTTCGGGACGCGAATAGGGCTCTGTACTGTGAGTGGACCTTTTCTCTAAACTCGAACATGCATAACTGTTTTCTATAATTGTTTTATGGTTTTTAATCATGATTCTATGTTTATCGAATATGCTTTGCTGGTTTTACATTGTTGCATGTTTTTCGAGGAAGTTCGGTTTTCAGCACGTTTTACGATAAAAGGTTGATTTCGAATGATAAATTATTTTTAATGGTTATAAGGGATTTGGAACGTGATTTCAATGATCAAGGTTTTTGGTTTTAGAAACGGATTTCGGAAATGGAAGTTGGTTTTAAAGTTGAAAAGTGAATTTCCGGATTTGGGTTCGGAATGACGGTTCTGGATGCCGGAAGGGCATCGGACCAGTGATTTCGAATTCGGGTTTGGATGTGGATTGGTAAATGGTTTTCAAATGGTTTTGGGATTGGATTTGCTGGATCTGGATATTGGGTTTAAAGACCCGGATATATGTGACGGGGGACCGGCCGGATTGGGTTTAAAGACCCGGATTGAGTTTAAAGACTCGGGAGTTTAAAGACTCGGATAATTACGATATTACCCCCATAGGCCTATTGAGTTTAAAGACTCGGGAGTTTAAAGACTCGGATTTGTGTGAGGCCTGGTTGAGTTTAAAGACTCGGATAGGTCCAGCAGGTTTGATCGGGAAAATGATGATGTGATGTTATGATTTCTGATATGGTTTTATGATTCACATGCTGTAGTTTTTCTAACTGTTTTATAGTGTTTCTGTTTCTTATGATGCGGTTTATGGTAAATTGATTTATAACTGTGTTCATAAATATTGGTTATGCATGTAGTTTTCAAAACGGAGGGTTAAACTCGATTTTCGTGTAAAATGGTTTTGAACTCTTGTACTGTTTGGTCCACTCACACCTTTTGTTTTAAATTGCCGTCCAGGTTGTGGAGCGAGCGCGGGGTCTTGACGTCGAGGCAGTGTCTGAGGCATAGAAGTGACGTGAGGGATCCCAGCATAGATTAAAGGCTTCCGTGTGCGTGTACTTTATCGGGTTTTTATTTTCTTTGTATTTTGTACTAGGCTCTGTAAACGATAACGTCGGAATATTTTGTTTAATTACTCCTGCGTCTGACTGGATTTGAGTGAGTTGTACTTGGGTGTTGCGTCGGGAAGTCAGACGGGAGCGGGATTTACCTCGGGTTTCGGGGTGAAACCGGGGTGGGTCCTGACAATCCACTAACACCCATAAACAATTGCACGCTCACGCACTCATGGCATGGCCGTGAAACCTGTTTCCCACAGTGAATGAACAGTACCCTGTCGTTCAAATGACCAAAATGCCCTCAGTTGGAAAATTACCATAATGCCCCTCATCTTCCGTGACCCGTAACTTGGTCACCCGATGTCCGTTGGACGCATGCCGCCTGTCGTTGTACTCGGGGCCTCGAGACCTACCTAACGGTCCTCGAGTCGTGTGAAAATCTATTGTCAAACAAAAAGTCAACATTTTCCCCCTAATCGTCCAAATTACGGTAATGCCCTTGAACTTCCGAACGTCATAACTTTCGCCTCGAACGTCCGAATCGAACGTGCCACCTGTCTATAGACTCGTGACGTCCCGAACTACGTCACGGTTATTGGTCAACGTCCGTTCGACCTACCAATCAAAAAGTCAAGAAATTGACCATACTAATCACAGGGGTAAAAACGTCATTTTATTCATTATTTTATAAAATTACATTTTCCGAATTTCTGGGGCGTTACAAAAATAGCACCTATGCATAAAGAATTTGAAAAAGTCCTTATTTTCAAGGATTAAATTGCGCATAAAAGTAAATAAAAAACAAAAAATCCTAATCTAACAATTGTGATAAAAATTAATGGGCGATTGATTAAAGAAATAGCAAAAAATGGTCACTATTCAATTTTTATCCATTTATTTTAAATTAAAACCTAAGTCCTAAAGAACTCTAAATCCTAACTAATCTTGGCTCGATCAAAATAAAAGAAAATTACTCATTGATCAGGATCAAACTCTGTTCGATAATTATTTGTAACGACCCGTCTCGAATTCCGGAATTAAATTAGTGACTAATGAAGGATTAATGAGATTAATCGGTGATTAGTTGAGCGGAATCGGATGGACGGTGTAAAATGACCGTTTTGCCCCTGATCGTGGATAAAATGTTGACTTTTGACCCGGGGAATCAAATGTACGAGGACCGATGACCGTGACATTGTTCGGGAAGTCACTAGTCCGTAGACAAGGGGCACGTCGAAATCGGACGTCGGACGGGAAAGTTATGGTTCACAGAAGTTCGATTTAACTATGCACGCATTACGAGGTAGGGATTAGGTGGCAATATCTGATTGGGCAAATATTTAAGTGGGACCCATGGATGAGTGACAAGTGTCACTCATCCCATTGGTCATCAACCCTAAAATGTGGATCTACAATGTGATTAGTCCATATGGATTAATATATATATATTTTTCCACCCACCTCTCATCGTAGCCATTCATCTCTACCTCCCCCTCTCATCTCCACCGTCCATCCTTCTTCTCTCTCGCCTGAGCATCAGCTATCATCCTCTCTGTTTCCATTCTCAAACCCGAACACCTCATTCTTCATTTTCCTCTAAAACAAACACACACATGTACCACCTTACCGCCATATTCACTTCTGTGAGAGACCGTGAGAAGGTGACCTGAAGGACAAGGTCGACGGGAAGGTGACAACGGGCCACGGTGGAGGAAAATTCAAATCCGTGAGTAAGTTCATTTGAATTTTGGACTTTGAGTTTTAAGGGGTTTTAGTTGATTGTAAAAATGCAAATGGCTTTCTGGAGATCGTAGGAATTGATTAGGATTGGAATCGTGGCATGAGGCGATCAGAGATGGCCAGAAATCGTGGAGGAAAATCAGGGCACCTTTTTCGATCCAAACGGGTAACTTCTTAACCCATCTTCGTAGTTTTGATTGTATAGGATGCTAAGAAATGAGTAGAGGAAGGTTTAGGAATCAAAAGGGGCAAGATTGGATCAAAAATGAGTGAAATGGAGGCCTGGACCAATCACGTCGGTCCTGTCAGGTCGAGAACCAGTGAACCGGTTCAGACCCGGTTCGCTGGAGGTAGGGGTTGACACTATTTGGCACGTGGTTTCACGCACAGGGGGATTCAGGCCGCGCGTGGGGGCATGCAAGGGACTTTTTAGGGAAACTTCCAACATGTGAAATCATCTATTCGATGTAACAAACATTTTGGGACTGATTTCGTGTCGATCGAACACCGTCTCGATATTGTTCGGGACGTCCGAACGTTTAGGATCGAGTTTAAAAATAGTTAAAAATTCGAAAAAATTATGGGACTTCAATGAGAGGTTAATAAGGTAGTTAGTAACCCTCTAAAGTGATTTGGACAGGTTTGGGAGTCCCGATGATAATGATTAGCCCGGGGAGGCTTACGGCATGCAAATCGAGGCGGCAGCTTAGGACGGTCTGTGAGTGGACCTTGATTTCTAAACTGTGATGCATGCATAAATGTTTTATATGTTTTATGGATGTGATGCTATGATGATGATTTGGATATTAGTGATTTACATGATTTCACGTATTTCGAGGCGATTTACATATTTGCACGTAAAATTGAGGTTTACAGTTTTGCACTGAGTATACGTGCTTGTGGTTTTAGAAATGGTTTAATGAAATAGTTTTGAATTTGAAAAGGTAAACTTGGGCATGAGACCCATTTGTTTTGGAAACCCTCGGACTCGAAGTCCCTTTTAGTCACGTTATCGGGCCAGGGGCCGATTGATTCGTGAACTGATTTCGGATTTGGAAATATGGAATCGGGCACGAGACCCATTTGATTTACTAACTCTCGGATTTGAAGTCCATTTGATTTAACAAGGTATCGGGCCAGAGGCCCAGTTGGTTTATGTATCGGGTTCAAGACCCAGTTGGTTTGCGTATCGGGCTCGAGGCCCAGTTGACTTACGTATCGGGCACGAGGCCCATTTGGTTTACGATATCGGGCACGAGGCCCATTTGATTTACGAAATCGGGCACGAGGCCCAGTTGGTTTACGAATTGGGCCGGAGGCCCAGTTGGTATATGAATTCGGGCTTAGGGCCCAATTATGGTTTACCATTGAGATTTCGGGTCGGGGACCCATAAATGGATTTCTGGTTCATGACGGTTTATGGGGATCGAGTATGAACCCTTGAAAGGTTTTGAGAATGATTTCAAAATGGCTTTTCATATACCATCCTTATATATTTATAGATTGTCTCCTTCGGGGAGGGTCGTTGGCTTGGGTGGACCCCGAAGTAGTCACGGAGCACTAACTGAGTGGAGTCGCCCATGTTGGGTACCTTACTCTCATGAAGGCTATTATGGATTATAACCCCCCACGGAGGGTCATTGATCTGCGGACATTGACCTAGGTGGACCTTAGGGAGACTTGGGATTTGAGACCTCGGGTAACACGCGCATAGCTTTAGATACCGTGATAGGATTGATTATATGATATATGATAAACATGATTTCTTGGAATTGCGAAATTGTGTTTTATGAATGATAAATGGATTTGGACTGAGATCCCACATATGTTTACTATGTAATGGATTTGTGTAAATGGATTTAGGTAGGGGCCAGTATGAACTAAATTTACGGAACTTGGGGCTGAGACCCTATTTATGGTTATTGAAACATATGTGGTTTGATAAATGGTTTTACTATGCATGCATGCTTTTTAGTGAAGGGCATAAAGGTGTTTTATGAAATGTATTTTATTAAACTATTGTTTTTTGTGCACTCACAGTCTTTTTCTGTTTTTCAATGCCTTTCAGGTTGATTACGGATGCAGACTGTAGTAGAGACTGAGACATCACACTCCTCCACCGGATCCTGGCGCGCTCTGGAAGCTAGTCGGGCTAATGGTTCAAATCATGGAATTAACCTGAATCAACCCGACTCGATAAAAATTCGGGTCAACCCGCTATAACCAGTTTATTAAACGGGTGAATTTCGGGTCAACCCACGAACCCATTTAATAACCTATTAACCCGTTTAATAAACGGGCTATTAAATGATAACCTACTAACTCATAAACCCGCCAACCCATTTATTACTCTAGGGTTTTTTAAAATGACTAAATATAAATACTTAAATTTTATATAATTTATAACCTAAAGACTAACCACACACACGGCCGCACTCTCCACTTCTTCAGTCTCTCCCTATGAGAACCTTCCCTGTTAGATTTGTGGAAGCTCCGTAACCTCCAGTGTGATTCGTACTTTTCCTTTGACAACTGCCAACTCGGAGCCCTGACTCATCCCCAATTCCTCTGACAGTTGATTACACGCTTCGCCGAGTCTGACCCGGTACATCGTTGTAAGATTGCCCAAACTGTCACTCCATCGTCCGAATTTTCTTTGTGTTAACACGTAAAGATGGCATGAAATGGATCGTTTTGGCCTTCGATTAATAATTGTTTGGATGACGAGGAAAGCTGGGAAAGTGAAGGAAAGTTAATTTAGTATATAATCTCTTTGGCTGGAGTAGAAAAACAGGACGGTTAACTTCACAATCTCTCAATTTTGCGATCAAATTAAGCACCAAATGTAGCAAATTCAATTGAAAATAACGTATTTCATGTTCTTTAATTGTGATTTTGGGTTCTCAATTGTGCATTTGCCTGTGAAATTATGAGTTAGTGAACCTTTTAAAAAAAAAAAATTCTTGAATGTTAATGTTGCTTGAACGTGGTTGCACGTGTGAATTGAAGGAATTTTTTTAAGTTGTTTAAGTGGATAAAACCTCTTAGCTTGAAGTGGATCATGTTTACATTGGCTTAAATAATAGCCTAAAGTAATCATATATTCACTTTTTTACAGTTTTGATTTTACTACTAAATTCAGTGTATATCACCGGTTATAGCTAGTTACACAGTTATTGCTATTGGATTCTTCCCAATTGTACAAAAAGCTTGACAAAGTAATCAACATTTGTTGAAAAAGGTTGATTACACTAGAACCATTTGGGGCAGTTTCTTAAAATTTAAAATTCTTTTGACATATTTGGTGTTATATGCAGATAGATGAGATTTTTCTGGTGGCCAATAGGGTAGTGAGGGTATTGATGTTCATGAGAACTATCCTCATATCAATGTCTGCAAAAGTGATATTCATCTGTGACAAAACTAATATTATTGTTTATTGAGTATGACTATTGTAAAACCATAAGGTGGAAAAACTCTGTAGGTTTCTCAAGGTGTTTTATGATGTAACCTGCTTGTTTTCTGGCACTCAATATCCCACATCAAATCTGTATTTTCCTCAAGTTTTTGTTGTCCAAGATACTTTAAGAAAGACCAAGGAGGATTTAGATAGTTTTATGAGGACCATGACCATTGGAATAATGTCAAAGTTTGATAAGTATTGGAAAGACTACAGCTTGATCCTTTCTATTGCTGTAATTTTGGATCCTCGATACAAAATTCAGTTTGTGGAGTTCAGTCATAAGAGGTTGTACGGTATTGTCTCTAGGGAAATGGCTAATGTGTATGATAAGTTGTTTGAGATATTTGACTTATATATGCAACAGTATTCTAAACCTACGGGTCCAACAAGTAGCTCATCATCTTGTCGGTCTTCCAATGATGTTGATATGATTTCTAAAGAATGCATTGATGTAATGCGGGTACGAAAATAATATCTAGTATACAAATTCTTACTATATTTGTTTATGCGTCTAAAATTGTAGAATGTAATTACTGTTTTTTATGTATTTGTTGTCGTCAATATTAATTAATCTTGTAGTTTATAATATCATATAGGAATTTGATGACTTTGAGAGTGAGGAATTCACTTTTTCAGCCCAAAATAGTCTGCTGCAGCTATATTTGGACGAGCCAAAAGTTGATAGGAAGATAAAATTGAATGTTGATTTTTGGAAAGCCAATCAATTTTGTTATCCTGTATTATCTATCATGGCACGTGATATTTTGTCTATTCCTATTTCTACGATTGCGTCTAAATCGGCTTTTAGTGTTAGTGGAAGAGTTTTAGATCAGTATCGCAGTGCACTCAAACCTGAAAATGTCGAAGCTATAATCTGCACACGTGATTGGATATTTGACGATGATGGTTTGTTTTCTTATTTTCACCTTTTAGCTAGATTTTTCTTATCTATTGTTTTCTTAATTAAGAAATCTCATTTACATATTCAGTTTTGTAGATGATTTAGCACTTTCACCCAAGTTGGAGGATCTCACTGAGGATATCAGCAAATTAGAAATTAGTATCAATAATTCTCAATCTGTTGAATGCTCTAATACCATCCCTAATGATAGATAGCATTTAGGTACTAAAAAATTACATTCTAGCATGTCCTTTTTTTGGGTTATTAATTTTTTGGTTGAATTCTAATGTTTTCTTCATTCTATTGTAGGTGCTGATTAGTTGTGTTCTTGTGCAATTCACGAAGATTTAATCAATTTTAATACTTATTTTGCTAAAACTTTTCACTTAGAGTTTGCTAATTAAGCACTTAATTTTACTTGGTATTATGTACTAAATGAGTAAATATGATGCTTATTTTCTTTTGGAACTTAATATTACGTTGATAATATTGCATTGTTGGTCATGGATACTAAATTATTGTATGAACTTATGAATTATGAAGTTTGTTGAATTATAAAATTCGTGAATGGTTGATATAATATTTTAGTTAAAATTCTACTTCAAATATTATGTTAGATATATGATTAAATAGGTTAAATAAATTAAAAATATTAAACAGGTTAAATGGATTAAACAGATTAAACGAATTAATCAACACAACACGTTTAATAAACGAGTTAAACGGATGAGTTCGGATTACCTATTTAATAAACAAGTCGGGTTCGGATTTACATGAGTTGACACAATTAATAAATGGATCGAATTCGAATTAAGCTTAAACATGTAAAATAGAGTAAGTGACACAACACGAACCCGACACGACCCGATGAGACCGATCTGGCAATAATTTGCAACTCCTACAAAACCTGTAAAGAACAGGAAATTTCAGTACTAGTTCTGTACTCTGTGTGAATCAAGTAAAACCGAGAACTCATTTGGACGCTATTAAAGAGCAATACCAACAACATTCATGTTCATTTAGGACAGATTCAGTTTAACAAGACGATAAATCTCTTTCCCTCTCTTCCCCTCACTCATACTTAAAACACACAAACACTTTTAACAGATAAAATAGCTATCCATCTAGAAGAACTCTTGGTGAATTCAATCCAGAAAGAATAATATAGAGGACCACCCCATAACGTACACAATCTTTCTCTGCGACTTATCACACGTCCATTCATTTTTTGAGATGCGGAAAACAAGCGTAGACATCAGACTTGGGATGTTTTGCTTCAGCATGTTCCCTACATTTTACCTCCGATGTGGTGCACATAAATGCTTGCATACACACCTTACACTGCATACACCATTTGCATATATATATATATATATATATATATATTAATTAATAATGAAATAGAAACCCTGGAAGCTCAATTGATATACAACTAGACTAGCGTATCCCCAAGACTCATATGAATATGAATTATTCAAGTAGCACCAAATAAAGCCAGGCTTCATCACTAGCTACCTATTAGGTGTTCTTGAAACTACTACATTGTAACTAAAACTCACTCTTCCCACCCCACATAGAAAAATCTCTAGTGCATGGGTAAAACCAAAAGCCTTTCTTGGATTGTGCAAAGTCCTCTTAGCAATCTATTATAAATTTATGATCACCAATTCACCATCCCCCAAGTTTGCAATAAAGGATCTGAATTTATCATAAAGTCTAAAAAAAAAAAAGTAATTACAAAATACCGGCATTGCCACGCACGAACTTAAAGTTCTCTGATAACGCCCTTTCAATCCCCTTGGATTTAGCAAAATATGCAGAAAATTATGTATTCCTTTCAAAATTCAAACCCATCAAGACTATTGAAAGTCTGAAACCGACTTAATAAATGATTCTTTTAATTAAAAAGTAAGTATATCGTTAACAACTAGTTCAAGTGATAATCTTTACAAACAAAGAAGAATTAGAAACACTCGACAAAAGTTACCTGGATTGACATGGCTTTCTCGTTTGTTTTAAGCTGGCTTCCTGTGCAAATCAAACAATCAGCCAAATTGTATACGACAAACTACTAGATCTGACTGTAATCCTAAAAAGAGCTTTCAAGAGGAAAAAACTTCTATACTTTACCCATAAAAATTTAATTGTCCGTGAATTTATAAAAGACGAAATTTGTACACCTCATGATCACCAAATATAGATACAAAAGATTATTACTTTTTTCCTTAATTTATGCAAACGGAAATTTTTGTCTGTGAATGTTATAAAGACGAAATTTTACCCTTGCCGGCGGCTTTCTGCTTCTCCAAGTTCTTCTCACGGGCCATCTTGGCCTTCTGACCGTTGCCTCCTCCCATGTCTGGTAATCGAAATAAGAGGATGAAGACCTGAAAACCCTAATTTCGCAATTCAGCGCTCTCTCTGCCTTCTGCGCAAACGGGTAGAGATAATTTGGTGCGAATCAGTTAATTTATAGCCCGGATTAGTTATTTAGTCCATATCTACAGAAAACTCGCGATGAATTCTGTGACGGTCGTTGAGTCAACGGCACGTAATGGACTCGATTTTTTCGACCTTGGGCCCAATATCTGTACAATACACAAATGGGTTAATGAATTGAGCCCATTTTGTGTGGACCATTTGGGTTTTCTTTCAAGGGAGGAGCTTAATATGAAGCGTGTAATAACCGCCAAATTCATCCATCGAATTAAATTTTATATTCAATTTATAAAAGTGACTCTTATCCTACACGCATGGATGAAAAAATCGCTAAATATCGGTGAAATTTTACCCAAATTTTGCTAAAATTGGCCGGTGGCAAATAAGAGGGGGTGAAAAAATTGAGCGAAATTTCGAAATTTCGTCTTGTTTTAAGTTCATAGATCTCATTATTTGATTAAACCGATCGAAATATGACCAAATTTCACGAAAATCAGACGTAAAATAAGCGAATACCAGTCGGGTCATGTCGCGGGTCGAAATATCCGAATGACAGACCCGCGTGAGGTAGGGGATGACTGTTAAGAGTGTTAGTTTGTTTATTTTATATATTAATGTTCGAACCTAGCAATTGCCCCTTTGTTTAGTTTTTTTTATTTCTTATTCATTTCATTTTTTTTTCAATTTTAAATATATGAATTCTTTCCAATTTTTGAACAAAAATTGGCTCTATTTTTTCATTTTTTTTTCCAATTTTAAATATATTTACTCATTTTATAATTTTTCTTTCATTGAAATTTTGTTATGCTTATTGTTATGTTTTTAATTATATTAACATTCAATCATAGTAATTCACTTCAAATTATGTTTATATTTAAAATTTTATATTATTAGTTATCGGCAGAACTCTATTATATCATATTATTCATCATATATTTATTATATCAAAGTCATTTTATAGTTTTTATTAGTTCTATATAACCATCATTGGGTATTTAAGTTTTTCCCAAAGTTTCATTCCAAATTTCTAACTTTTAGACCGAATTTCCGTCATTTTTATTGACCGTAAACGATACCGATATTTGGGGCGAGATATCTGTAAATTCGACTAGTGATATATCCTTCGATATCGATATTTTCATCCTTACCTACACGGCAACTCTAAGACTCTTTAGTGACACTGTCCACTCAAAACTTTGACGACGTCAATATGTTCCTTAGCCTCTTTTTATTTTAGGAAAAACTATATAAAAGTATCCAAACTTAAAAGTCAATTTTAAAAGGTACCCAAATTGTAAAAAATTAAATTTTCATACCAAAACTATAATATCGATTTCAAAAAAGTAACTCCATTAGATTTTTCATCCAATTTTCTATTAAAAGTATACGTGACAATTATTTAATCAAGTCAACATAGATTTGGCCAAAATTATAAAGGTATTTTAGTCATTTCACTATTTTATCTTCATCCTTTTCCCTTCTTCATCTTCCCCAATTCGTCTTCATCAATCTTCATCTTCTTCAATTAATTATCTTCATCGAGCATCAATCATTTTAGGAAAAATAAATAAATTATCAATCATTATCTTTTTTTTTCAATTCAATTTTTTCTCTTCCCCAATTTTTTCTTTTCCCTCATTCCCAGCCCTAATTTGAATAAAAAATTGCAATCCCACACGATGAGAAAGCCATGAAGAGCAAACTTGGCCACTAAAAACCCATCACCGCTTCAGTCAAATAAGACAACATCAGTCCATTTTCTACTGCAAATCTGCTAAAGATAAGCCTCTAACCATGGCGGCCACATCGAACCAAAGTTTTAAAGGCTGATGGCGCAAAGAAAATTGGGCCATATTGGGGGTCGCCCAATTGCCATCTCGCCGTTTGAATTGGACCTTCACAACATCGAATTTGTCCAACAACCAAAACACATTAGAAAAGAGTACCAACTAATCGATATCGACTCCTTCCACTTGGAAACAATGAACCTTACCAATCCCTAATCCCTGGGAATCCATTTTCTTGAAAAACGATTTCAAGGTCTCGGACAAACCCAATTCCCTAGAAATGTTGTTATCGAACTCGGCCAAGGTCGCGGCTTTCTTTTCCTCTATTAGGGAAGCAACGGCAGACTCGTGCTCTAGGAAGGAGGTCGCGTGGAGTTTTCTGGATTTCAACATTTTGCAGGAATTAGAGTAAGAACGAAGTAAGAATAAAAATTGAAATTTTTTGGAATTAATCGAGAACGCATTAAGCTAATAGAGAAAGCCCTGAGAAAATTGTAGTGGAATTACCATTGATTTTGATTAAATCTATTTACTTTGTTAAGGGCTTTTCTCTTGAACTTGATTTGTGATTTTAGTTTGAAAGAGGAACTAGGTGGCTATATGCTAATAAACGAAAAATCCATTTGATTCGCGTGATTTGGTTTGCATATATTTTGTTAATTTTGTCAATTGGCGAATGATTTGGAATTCATAGAAATGACAAAGGGAGGGGATGTTGATTAGGGCGGAGATTGTGCAAACCCCTATTGGCGAATGATTTGGAATTCATGGAAATGGCGACCCGATCCACATTTTATTTTGTTTTTTTTTTAAATTTAAGTGGTTTTTTTTCTCCCATTCATAGAAATTCAAATCCAGATAATGTTGTGATGACGATATAGTAGGTGCAAATGATTGATTGGAAAAGAGATTAATTTGAATTGAGATGATGAATTGGGAAAGATGAAGAAAGGAGGAGGATGAATTAAGGAAGATGAAGAAAGGAGGAAGGTGATGAAGATAAAAGTGAAATGACAAAAACGCCCTTATAATTTTAGCCAAATTTGTGTTGACTATATTAAATAATTTCCACTTGTACTTTTAACAAAAACTTGGATGAAAGACCTAACAGGGGTATTCTTTTGAAATTGATATTATAGTTTGGGTATGAAAATATAACTTTTTATAGTTCAGGTACCTTTTGAAATCGACTATATAGTTTGGGTACTATTTGATCCTAAAATGGACCTCACGTGATGAGACCTGCTGGGGGATCTAGGACCTGCTGACGGGTGTTCGGACCCGCCGAGGGTGCTGATTGATCTCCTAATTCTACTCGGCCAGTGACCTGCAAGGCAGAGAAGAAACACTAGACACAGGTGAGGTGTTAGCCTAAGAGGCTCTGATGCGTAAGTTAGTAAGCGTACGGAACACCTGATAGGCAGTACACAAGGGTTGCCTAGTGGAGCTTGTGTATGCTTCTAGAGAGAGAAGTAATGAGAGAGTTATCTTTGTGAAAAGGTTTTAGGGGTATTTATAATAGCCATGAATGTGGTGGTTCGGCACTGTTTAGGAGCAGGTTCCAAGTTGTGACTGGGGATGCAGCCATATGCCCTGCAGACCCGGGCTAAGTGCCAGGTGGCGACCAACCTCCTGGTGTTAGGGGGATGGTATGTCAGAGAGTTGGTGTTGAGAGCTGGAGTGATCAGACCAGAGGGTGTTGATTACGTCTTCCGAGTGACGTAGAAGTCATGCCTGCTGAGCGTGGTACACTGGGGGTTCTGCCAACTAAGATCTGGTATTGTCTGCCAAACGGCGTCTTGCACTACCTGCCGACTGGTGGTTGTGCTGCTTGCGTGGGGCTTGGTTGGTCGATGTGGTATCAACATATACTTTTATGTAGTTTTTCCTTTATTTTACTATGTAAGAGTGTGTATTGAATTCAGATTTATACAAATAATTATAAAAAAAATTTGAAGTGATCGAATTTTATAGATTTATTAATTTACATAAATTTTTACAGAGTTAATAATAAAATCATATAGAGTTATGTGAAAGATTTTTACATAGACATATTGTGACGACCCGAAAATTCGGAAAAGGTAATTGGGAAATTTGGAAAGGGAATTAACGTTTTTACCCTTGATCTAAGAGGTCAAAAGTTGACTTTTTGGCTGGAATACCTTTTGGGCTTTACGTAAGGACCGTTGCATAGGTCTTGGAGCCCTAAGTTCATAGACAGGTGACACGTCAAAATCAGAGTTCAGATGGATTTGTTATGGGTCTAAAATGGTGAGAGGTATTTTCAAAATTTTGGACCTTTAGGGCATTTTGGTCCTTTTAGGATTTTGATGAGTCATCAGTGGAATTTTTGGTAGTTTGACACCTATCACTCGGATTAATGGATTAATGGCACCTTTTTCCAAGAACACTAGGTTTTTAATAAGGGTTTAATGCATGGGTTTTGGAAATATGAAATCGGGCATGAGACCCATTTGATTGGAAACCCTCGGACTTAGAGTCCATTTGATTTGACGAGAAATCAGGCTGGAGGCTCATTTGAGTTATACGATCGAGCTGGGGGCCCCGTTGGTTTACGAATTCGAGCTTGAGGCCAGTTGGTTGTAATATCGGGCTTGAGGCCCCTTTGATTGTGAAATCGGGCTCGAAGCTCCGTTGATTTATGGTTTCGGGCTTGAGGCCCCGTTCGTTGTGATTTCGGGCTAGAGGCCTAATTGATTGTGAAATCGGGCTTGAGGCCCTGTTGATCGTGAAATCGGGCTTGAGGCCCCATTAGATTGTGAATCGGGATTAAGTCCCAGTTTGGTTTATGAAATGAGAATTCGGGTTTGAGACCCTATTAAACTGTGGATTTAGGCCGAGGCCTGTGAAAGTGGATTTGAATCGGATTCGAGTAATCTTGTTGAGATGAATCGGGTATGAGACCCAGTTGAATTGAGTTGAGAAAGAAAGTGTTTTTGAAATGTATATACCCACCATGTGATTTGATTGGTCTCCTCGACGTCGACCTGGAGAGTCACGATCCATTACTTGGAATGAGTATCCTCATAGGGAGCACATTCCAAGAGTGGGAGTTATGGTATGGTCTCGGACTGGGTCCGGAGATAGCCATCCAGATGTCGTAGATCCTGGATGTTGGATAGAGCCTCCCATATGGATAATTCCTGAGGGTAGACTCGGAGTGAGACCCCGAGTAGTGTGCACACTTGTATAGAGATGAATCGTGACATATATCGAGGATGTGTTCCCTAGGGGTTGTGTGCCCCTAGTTGGCATCTTCTCGGAAGTGCCGAGGATGGGTTATACGTATGTCTATACGTATGAGGTTTTATTACGGAAAGTGGTTTGGGGAGGAAACCCCGTATTCTATGTTTTGGAAAGTGGTTTGGGGCGGAGACCCCGTATTCGATATTTTGGAAATGGTTTGGGGTGAAGACCCCGTGTTCTATGTTTTGGATATGGTTTTGGGCTGAGACCCGCGTATGTTGATTTGGGCTGAGTCCCTACTGAAACTGGTTTTGGGCTGAGACCCACATTACGTGTTTTGGGCAGAGTCCCGTATGATTGGTTTTTGGGCTGAGTTCCCATATAGTTTGATTTACGTATTGGGCCAAGGCCCTAATGGTTTTGTGAACGTTTTGATAAATGGTTTTCGAATGTATGCATGTTTTTAGTGAAGGGCATAAATGATCTTTTGATGAAATGTTTTTATTAAAATATTAGTTTTTTCCATTCACAACTTTTGATGTTTTGAATGCCCTTCAGGTTGATCGCGGATGCGGGCTGTAGCAGAAATCGAGACATCACACTCCTCCTCCAGATCCTGGCGCTCTCTAGTAGTCCCAGTTTGGCTAAGGATGGAATTATCCCTGGTCTGACACTTCGCGTCAGACGGGAGCAGGCACGTCCCATGTTAATCCCGGGGTATTTGGGACGGGTCCTATCATAAAACATATAAAACAGTTATGCATGCTTCATATTTAGAAAGCAAATTTCCACTCACATACCATCCTTACCGCACCTTGAAATTTGTGTCCTAAGCCTCTCCAGGCTAATCCAACCTCTTTGAGTAATCCGGACCTGTCCAAATCACACTCAAAGGTCACTAACCATCTATACAAGTCCTAAGCATCAACCCCCAAAACTCCCAGAAAAGTCAACGTGTCCCAAACAAGCCTTTCTAGGCTAAAAACCTCAATTTGACCAACCTAACGATATATGATCGACCCGAAACCACAACCATTGGATCCGGATCATCGAAACATTTAAAATGGTGCTGGTCTCATCTTGAAATTCGTGCACACGCGCCCCCACGCGTGCATCACAACTGCTGGTTAAAAAGTCAACATTGACATCACTACTGATGTCAACATGACATCACCCTGACAGCTGTCAAATCTGACATATGCCACGTGTCAGCATCACGTTGGTCCACGTGTTTGACATGTTAGTGACACGTTGGCATCACCTGATTGGTCCACGTCACTAACATGTCAAGTTGATTGGGCACTGAAAACTACCACGTGTTGACTCTTGATTGGGCCACGTGGCCTGACATCTGACATGTACTGATGTCATCGTCTTCAGCCTTTCGTTGGTCTGACCAGTTTCACTATTCTGAGTCGCGCCGACCTTCGACTTTACCTGGTTCTAAAACTGTCATTTCTAGCCTATTTTTATCCTAATTTGTTCCTAAGAACTCGTCTAATCCCCATCAACATCCCTAACTGATCAAAAACATAAAAATTGATCCACAAATTACCTGTTTCAAGATGAACAGTAATGAGGAATTTTCTCCTCTGTTTCCAACCGTCTCAGCCTTCTCCTTCCCTCGAAATCGAGTCCCACAAGCTCGTGTAAGTCCCTAGAACATTTTCCAATCACCTAAATCGACCAACACATGTCAAAACATGGTTTTCCATTTTTGGTTCAAAAACGGGTTACGGGTTTCTGGTTCTTACCTCCGTCGTGGGTCCCTGTCGTGCTCTGCCGTCCACTCAGCCTCTTTGTTACTCTCAATCCCCTCACTCTCTCTCTGGTCTCAACTGAAGGGGAATGGGAAATGGTTTTGGGGTGGGTAGTATGGGTTTCGGGTTAGGGAAGAACAAAAGAAGATGAAGGACAAATATCCCAAGTGTTTGGGTTTTGGGCCAATCAGGTGAGGGACATGTGTCACTCACTGATTGCTCTACTCAGATTTTCAACCCAATCTAAAAATGCCAGCTGTCCACTTTTCTCGGTTTGCATGAATAGTGTCGTTATCCTTCCGTGATCCGTGACTTTCCCGTTGAACGTCCAATTTCGACGTGTCGTTTGTCTACAGACTCATAACGTCCCAATCTACGTAATAGTCCTCAGTCCTCGTGCATTTGACCTCTCGGGTCAAAAGATAACTTTTTACCTATTCCTAGAGGCAAAATCTTCATTTTACACCGACTGTCCGAAATTCCTCGACTAATTTCCGATTAGTCACGATAAATCTTAATTAATCTTTAATTACCCTTAATTAATCTCGTAAATTTGGGACGGGTTGTTACATGCAGCCACTTCTGGCGGCATGTGAAGGCGTGTGAGTGAGAATATCAACGTACGATCAACACAATTTTCAATGTAATTAATGTAATGAACATTTTGGTTCAAGTTTCGAGTTGATTGGACACTGTTTCAGTATAGTTTTGGGTGTACAAAGTGTTATGTTACGTTTTTAAATGCGTATTTTACCCCGGAAAATTATGGGATTTTAATATGAAGTCACTTGGGATGTTAGTGACCCGTAGTGGTGGTTTTTTACACGATTGGTGATTCCTAGAATTTATGGAAAGGACAATGTGTGAGTGAACATTTTTTTTATAACTGTGATGCATGCATAGTTAACTGTTTTATATGATTTATTGCATGAATCAAGTTGCAATGATTTGATTGATGATTTGATATGATTACTTGATGATTTTGTGGATTTATTTCCTGATTTTTGGACAAGATTTTACAGATTTTTCTTGAAAACGGTATTTTGGGCTCGAACCCTATTTTAGAGATGGTTTTGACTTGTATTTGGAGTCAAAGGTGAATATATGATTGAATTGATGATTTTCAGATTTATGAAATGATTTATGGACACCGTTTTACGATCGTTTTGTGGAAATGATGTTTTGGGCTCATGCCCTGTTCGGAAAACGTTTGATTTGGTTTTAAGTCAAGAATTTTGTAAAAGCATAGTGCTTGACTTATGCGTTGTTTTTGTGGTACACTATTTTCTCATATGCGGCTGAGCCTGAAAGTACTACTCAGATGGGTCTGACCCTGAGGATGTGATATTCGCCCAAATGTGATTGGTCCCGTGGGGTTGTGCCTAGATGTGACTGATCCAAGGGTTGTGCCCAGATGTGTCTGATCCCGAGAATGTGGCTTGGTGGTTGCCTATGCGTAGTGCTAATATTGTGACATTATGATTGATGTATGTGCACTTATGAGTAATGTTGTTTGATCATTGTAATTGATGTTGAGTATTGATGATTGATTATCATTGACGTTGATGGTTGTGTCCTGGTGTTTTCATGTGGTTTGTCTTGAAACACGAAAATTCGGTTATTCGTGTGATTCTTTATACGTACATGTTTTAAGTTGGAGGGTAAAAAGTTCATTTTTGAAATGTATTTTCAAATGATGTTATTTTTGTCCACTCACACCTTTGATGTTTTTTATGACCCTCTAGGTCGTGGCACGAAGATCGAGGATGATTGAGAGGCGGCAGGCATGAGTGGGAATCAATACAGTTATCCCTTGTCTGATAAGAGTTAGGGGCATTTTTGGAAATTCAGTTAACTTTTCAGACAAGAGCAGGATCATACGCGGTTATCAAAGCAATTTTGGGAAGGGCCCTGTCAACTTGGGTATCAGAGCAGTATGGTATTGATTGTGTTGTCCATGTTATGCCTCCAAAACGCGAGCCCCATGCACGACCCGGTAATGAGATGAGTATACGAGGGGTATACAAGATCCTAAGATAGACTTCAGGATGGAATTGACCCTTGACTTGGGGGTTGGACGTTGGATACTGTAACGACCCGTCCCACATTTCTGGAATTGATTAGTGACTAATCAAGGATTAGTAAGGTTAATCAGTGACTAGTGGGGTACTTTCAGACGGACGGTGTGAAATGACAATTTTGCCCCTAGAATGGGCAAAACTTTGAATTTTCGTTCTGGCGGTCAAATGGACTTTGGTCGATGACTGTAACGTAGTTCGGGACGTCACGAGTTCATAGACAGGTGGCACATCCGATTACGACATGCGAGGAAGAAGTTATGACGTTCAGAAGTTCATGGGAATTTTGGTAATTTGGTTAAGAGGGGCAAATAGTTGACTTTTGATTCGGGAGGTCCGATGACCGAAGGCCGAGGACCGTTACGTAGATCGGGTCGATACGAATGCATAGACAGGCGGCACGCTGAAATCGGACTTCGAACAAGAAAGTTATGGGTCACTGAAGTCTGATTGCATTATGCACGCATTACGAGGCAATGATGATGAGGCAATATCTGATTGGACAGATATTTTAAGTGGGATCCATGGATGAGTGAGAAGTGTCACTCATCCCATTGGTGGCTTCCCCAAAAAGTTGATCTAAAAGGTGATTGGTGAGATTGGATTAAAATAATATTATTTTATTTATTTTATAATTCTCACTCCTCTCATCTCTCAATCCTAACCATCCATCTCTACCCTCCCTTCTCATCCTCACTGTCTATCTCACTTCCCTCTCATCAGATATCATCCTCTCTGTTTCATCCAAACCCGAACACCTCCATTTTTTTCCCTTAAAACAAACACCCACATGTACCACCTCACCACCATTATCCATCCTTGTATGTGTGCAACCGTGAGAGTGACCGCGATAATGAGAGACTGATATGGACATGAGGTTGCAGGGGCGGCAGGACTGTGTGGCCGCCGTGGACGGCGGAGGAGAACCAAAAACCGCGAGGGTAAGTTTGTTTAAATTTTCAAACTTGGGCTTTAGTTGTTGTTGGGCGATTTTAACGTTTGGGTTGGCTTTTTGGTGATCATAAGGACCATTTGGGATCAAAAACAGTGGCTGGGGATAGCAATGCAGCCCAGACGAACGGCCGAAAAATCTGACCGTGTTCTTCGATTGGAGAGGTAATTTTCCAAGGTCTTTCTCTAGTTTTTGAGTTGAGGAAACTTTAGGAATCAAACGGGAACAAAATGGACTGAAAATGAAGGAGATTGGATGCTGGACCGGTCCAGACCGATCCGGTCCGGTTTGAACCAGTGGACTGGGTTCGCTGGAGGTAGGGGATGATGAACTGTGATTAGCGCGTGGCTTTCACGCAGAGCCCCTTTGGGCGGCGCGTAAGGGCGCATGGGGCATAGTTCGATGTAACAAATATTTTGGGACTGGTTTCGTATCGATCGGACACCGTCTCGATAATGTTCGGGACATCTTTTAGGTTCGAGATTAAAAATAGTTAAAAATTTGAGAAAATTATGGGGCTTCAATGAAAGGTTAATAAGGTAGTTAGTAACCCTCTAGATTGATTTGGAAAGGTTTGGGAGTCCCGGTGACGACGATTAGCCCGGTGAGGCTTACGACACGCAAATCGAGGCGACAGCTTAGGACGGTCTGTGAGTGGATCTTAATTTCTAAACCGTGATGCATGCATAAATGTTTTATATGGTTTATAGATATGATTCTATGATGATGATTTGGATGATTGTGATT
The DNA here is from genome assembly GCA_032719365.1 of Prinsepia uniflora. Lineage (NCBI taxonomy): Eukaryota > Viridiplantae > Streptophyta > Magnoliopsida > Rosales > Rosaceae > Prinsepia > Prinsepia uniflora. The sequence goes on along the minus strand of CM064862.1, from coordinate 14,236,445 downwards.
TACATGGTTTCACGCATTTCGAGGTGATTTATGTGCTTGCACATAAATCGAGGTTTTCAGTTTTACACTGATTTTTCGTACTTATAGTTTTGGAAATGACTTCATGAAATGGTTTTGGGTTTGAAAAGGTAAACTCGGGTTTGAGACTCATTTGTTTTGGAACCCTCGGACTCGAAGTCCATTTAGTTACGTTCTCGGGCCAGAGGCCCAATTGGTTCTTGAATCGATTTCTAATTTGGAAATATTTACCAGGCACGAGACCCATATGATTTACGAACTCTCGGACCTGAAGTCCATTTGATTTAACAAGGTATTGGGCACGAGGCCCATTTGGTTTACGAAATTGGGCAAGAGGCCCAGTTGGTTTACGATTCGGGCCGGAGGCCCAGTTTGTATGTGGATTCGGGCTTAGGGCCCAGCTATGTTTTAAGATTGTGATATCGGGTCAGGGACTCATAAATGGATTTCTGGTTCATGACAGTTTATGGGGACCGACATGAACCCTTGAAAGGTTTTTATGGTTCATGAAGATTTATGAGGACCGGGCATGAACCTTTGAAAGGTTTTGAGAATGATTTCAAAAGGTTTTTCGTATACCATCCTTTATATATGGATTGTTTCCTCCGGGGAGGGTCGTTGCCCTAGGTGGACTCCGGAGTAGTCACAGATCACTGACTGAGTGGAGTCGCCCCCGTTGGGTTCCTTACTCTTAGGAAGGCTATGAATTATAACCCCCAGGGAGGGTCATTGATCTACGGACATTGACCTGGGTGGACCCTGGGGAGACTTGGGCTTTGAGACCCCGGGTAGCACGCGCATAGCTCTAGATACTGTGACAGGATTGGTTATATGATATAAGATAAACATGATTTCAATTGGTTTGTGAAATTGTGTTTTATGATTGATAAATGGATTTGGGCTGAGATCCCAAATATGTTTATTATGTTCTAGATTTCTGCAAATGGTTTTGGGTCAAGGGCCCGTATGATTATGGTTGTTTAAACATATGTGGTTTGATAAATGGTTTTCCTATGCATGCATGCTTTTTTAGTGAAGGGCATAAAGGTCTTTTATGAAATATGTTTTATAAACTCTTTTATTTTCGTCAACTCACAGTCTTTCTATTTTCAATGCCCTTCAGGTTGAATACGATACGACTGTAGCAGAGACCTGGACATCACATATGTAACGACCCGTCTCAGAAATTAGGGTTAAGACGGTGATTAGTGAAGGATTAGTGAGCTTAAGTAGTGTTTAGTTGGGTACTTTTGGACTTTAGCGTAGAATGACGATTTTGCCCCTAATTTGGGTAAAATGTTAACTTTGAGATCAGGCGGTCAATTGGACATTGACCGATGAACGTGACGTAGTTTGGGACGTCACGAGTCCGTAGACAGGTGGCACGCCCCGATTCCGACATCCGAGGAGGAAGTTATGATGTTCGGAAGGTTGAGGGCATTACCGTAAATTGGCTAAAATAGGGGGAAAAGTTGACTTTTCGTACGATAAGATTTTGCACGTTGACCTAGGACCTTTAGGCAGATCTCGTCGTCCTGAATTCAACGACAGGAAGCACGTGTTCAACGGAGTTAGGGTGTGTAAGTTACGGGTCTAAAACGCTAAGGGCAAAATTGTAATTTTGGAGTCAAAGAGGGGTATTTGGTTTTTTGCACATTGGGAATTGTGCAACAGGATTGGGACAAGTGTACTGATGAGATTGAGATATTTGTGAGAGGGTTGAGGGGATTGTGACACGTGGAGGGAACCTAGAGGTTTCTAGGTGGTTGCAATGGACACGGGTACATGTTGCACGATTTTAAACCGTGCAATTTGGCTTTGAAGCACAGAAAACAGAGAGGTGAGGCGGTGAGGATTTTGATCGATTCAGTGAGTGTGTGAGGTTTTGTGAGTAGTTAGAGTGACAGAGATAAGAAGGGAGCTGGTGATTGGGTTGAGAGTGAAAATTGGGCAAGTATTGTTGTGGGTGAGAGGTTCGATTTCTCTAGGAAACAGAGAGGTGTCGAGGTAGCTGGTGGTGGTTTTGCGGTGTTTTGATTCAAGAAAGGCGGAGAAGGAGGCTAGGGTGACTCTGTGAACGCCGCAGGACGCGGTGGTAAGCACGGTGGCTGTCGCTTAGCAGGTAAGCCCTTTGATTTTCTCTAAGTGCTCTGTTATCCCGTTTTACTTAATCCAAAAGTCGTGGGTTTTGAGTACGAGTCGAGGCTTTTGGTGGGTGCTATGAGACTCAGGAGGTCCCTAGGAGTCGAATAAGTTTGATGCCGTGACGGGGGAGTGTCTGATTAGCTGGGAACCGAAATAGGGGTTTCGGGTAAATTTCTTCGAACTTGAAGTCGACGAGCTAGGGGCTTTGATGTTGAGTTTTCAGGTGGGGAATAGATTAAGGAGGGTTGGACGAAGCTTTTGGGATTGGAATGGTTGAAAATGATAGAGGATTGACAGAGAACCGGGTGCGCCGGTTCAGACCGGTTCACCCAAGGAAGACGATGATGAACAGTGTATGGGTGCAGGCGCGTGAGGCCCACGCGCAGCCACTTTGGGCGGCGCGTGGGGGCGCGTGCGGCGGTTTCCGGTGAAGTGTAAAACTGATTTTTGTTCTAAATGTCATAAAGAATCCAATGGAATAGGTTTCGGGTTATTCGGACGTTGTTTCGGGTTAGTTCTGCGGGAACGAAGATCTAGGGTCTCGTTTAAAGTACGCTTAGAAGTTCGGGGAAGTTATGGGATTTGAGTAGGATTTTTGTGAAGTAGTTAGTAACCTTGTTATGGACTTTGGACAGGTTCGGGAAAGCCGAGAGTAGCGGGATGGCCGGGAATGGCGTATGTGCGCGCGTATCGAGGCGACGTCAGAATGGTCTGTGAGTGGACTTTGCTTTCTAACTCTTGATGCATGCATATATGTTTTATATGTTTTCATATGTGATTCTATGATTTGAATATGGCTTGTGATGATTTATGGTTTTTGCACGTTTTTCGAGGAAAGGACAGTTTTCACGTTTTACAAGGTTTTGATAACTATCGTGATTTGAACTTGGTTTAATAAATTGATTTCGGGATGTGAAATACGGTTGGATTTCAAGGAAAGTAAAAGAATTTTGGAAAGTTTTTTCGGGCTTAAGGCCCAGTTCAAAGTAGTTTTCGGAAAGGTGATTTCGGGTTTTGGAATCGGAATTCCGGGTGACGATTCGGGATTCGATTCAGGACTTGAAATGGATTGTCAGGTTTGGGTTCGGAATGGTTATTCCGGATGCTAGCTTACTGAATGATGGTTGCGAACTCGAATCTGGAATGAATGATGGACATGGATTTAGAAATGGTTTTCAAATGGTTTTGGATTGGATTTGCTGGATCTGGTTATTGGGTTTAAAGACCCGGATATTATGATTAACGGGGGACGGGCCCGGATTGGGTTTAAAGACCCGGATTGAGTTTAAAGACTCGGGAGTTTAAAGACTCGAATTATTGAGGCCTGGATATTGAGTTTAAAGAATCGGGAGTTTAAAGACTCGGATAGATCCAGCAGGTTCGATGGATGAGAATGTGGTTTCAAATGTGCTTTGGAGTTCACTGGGAATTGATGATAATGGTTTTCTGAGGTTTTGGGCAGTGGCCCGGATGAAATGGTTTTTGATGGTTTTGGGGCGGAGGTCCGGGATTTGAGAAAAAGAAAAATGTGTTTGTTTTTCGTACATGGGTTATGATATGAAATTGATATGCATGCATTGGTTTTTAAACGGAGGGTATAAATGTATGTGTTTTCTGATAAATGTTTTTAAACTTATACTTTATTTTTGTCCACTCACAGTCTTTTCGTGTTTTCGATACCCTCCAGGTTGTTGCAGCGCGGGCTGTTGGCCGAGAGAGATGGAGACATCACACGTCCAATCCACAGTAGACTCTGCCCGCTCTAGGAAGTTTGGAAGATAGTGAGACGTTTGGTTCGGAAATCCCTTGTCTGACTTACATGTCACATGAAGGTTGGACATCTATTTGGCCTTAGTGTCATGCGTAAGTCAGACGGGAGCAGGTTTAGTCCCTAATCCTGGGGGATTAGGGCTGGGCCCTGACAATTGGTATTAGAGCGAGGTTTTGGGTGTTCTGCATGAGGTTTGGTTCCCATAGTCGTTGGTTCGTCGACTTGGGTGGTGTGATGATACTGTGGATGTGATGTCTCGATGCGGAATAGTCCGTCAGCAACCTGGATACGATAGTGATAGTATGTTCGAGATGGTTAGATAGCAGCGTTTGAGGGTGCTAGTCGCTCGATACGCGATGCGAGGTAAGACGTACGTCGGCTTAAGACTGGAACGGTTAGTGTGTTGGCACTGGTTTTGCTTGATGGACGGACCATAGGGTCGGAAATATGCTAGAAGAAGTAACCTGGAAGGTAGCCGGAGAGCTACGGATGAGTAGGTTGGTCAGCCTGAGGGGCCTGAGACTAGCTCGTGGAGTTAGTGAGATATGGGGCCGAGGAGGCCGATTGTGGGTGGCCGGTTGGGCCAGATGGCTTTGGCTTGGTGACCTTTGGTCAGTTGGGTTGAATGGTAATTGCGGGTTTGGGTAACCTGAATGACGAGGATGATTTGAGGTACCATGTGGACTTACTGGATCGTAGTCCTTGTGGTTTGGGCCGACTTACGGCCGGATTGGAGATGGTGCTGTGACTACGCCCAAACTACGCATTAAATTAAACATGTAATTCGAGTGTTATGCAATTTAAACCTTTTTTTGTGTAGTTGTAGTATTGATAAATAGGGATCGTTCTTAACCGGGGAAATTAGGGACATTAATAATGTGTTAGTGGGAGATGAATAAAAGAATAATGAATTAAAGAATTAAATAATCAAAGAATTAACAATTTAAAGAATTAATGACTTAAAGAATAAAAGAATAGAGAATTAAAGAATAAATGAATCAAAGAATTAACTAATCAAAGAATCAATAAATTAAAGAGTAAAGGAATAAAAGAATAAAGAAATGAAAGAATCAAAGACTAATAAACTAAAAGTATGAAAGAATAAAAGAATAAAAGAATAAAGAATAAAAAGGGGGGTTTTGAAAAGGTTTGTGATCATGTAAATAAGTAAACGCATAGATAAACTAATTTTACTTCTATTCTAATTCATGTACAAGTGATCTTCTTAAAACACAAATTTTACCAACACTCTAATAATTGCAAATATTAAATCAATCACGAAATTTTACCTTAATCGTCTTAATTACCTTCATACATTTTTCAATATTATAAATGCACCGACAGCGGACAACACTTACCATATGATTCACCTTTTGTTTTTGATTGAATGCGCCGACAGCGATCAACATTAAGTCTCTTCAATTCTACTTTAAATGCACCGACAGCGGATAAAACACTTAACATTGAATTGAAGTATGAAGCACTAAAATGTATAAAATAACTCAAATTCATAAAGTAAGACACATGGAGATTGTATTTAACACTAACAAATATTAGTAAGAAAAACCTCACATATATTGTGACACGACCCATCCCAATCCCCCCGGGATTACCATGGAATGTGACATGCTCCCGTCTGACAAGAGGCGTCAGACAAGGGATAACCGGTTGCCATTGCCCAAACGGGCTTCCAGAGTGCGTAAGGATCGATGGAGGAGGTGTGCGATGCTCAAGTCTCTGCTGCAGTCGTATCCGGAATCAACCTGAAGGGCATTAAAAACAAAAGCTGTGAGTGGACGAAAATAAACAAGTCTATTAAAAACATTTATAAGACATTTATGCCCCTCAGTAAAATCATATGCATGCACCAAAAACCAATAATCCCATATTTATTTAGAAATAACCATTAGGGCCTTAGCCCAGAAACCAAAGCATAGTTTCAAATTCCAAAAGTCAATCCAAGAGTTATTTCATCAATCCAGTAATATTCATTTATTATTTTTCCATCTTCGGCATCCCCGATGCCTAGCGTCCTAGACGCTTGACGTTCCAGACGTCATATCTCACGATATTAAGCAACGCGTGCTGCCCGGGGTCTCACCGGGTCCATATCTCTGACATCCCCGATGTCTGACGTCTCTGACGTCTAGCAATCCTGCTCCTGGATCACTATACGGTCTGGTAGCTCCGTACAATGAGCCCTCGCAGGCAATGCACCGTGACTTCTCCAGTGTCCCCGACACTTGGAGGAGACCAGGATATATATATATCCTCATATCGAGATGGTTTTATGGAACACATTTTATTATTCATTTCCAAAATATCACAAGGGCCCTGCCCCGAATTTCCATAAAACCGTCATAAGTCCAAATAGTTGAATCAAATCCGAAATAGTTTATTCAATTCCATTTTAGGGTCCCCGACCCGAAATCACACATATAAGTCAACTGGGCCCTTGGCCCGATTTCATAAGTCAACTGGGCCCCTGGCCCGATTCGTAAGTTAACTGGGCCCCTGGCCCGAATCATAAGTTAACTGGGCCCCTGGCCCGATTCATTTTAACAAATCCGTAACCGTTTCATGAAATCATATCCAACAACATTTATGGAAATCGGTGCAAATCCAGAAAACCTCGATTTTCGTGCAAACACGTAAATCACCTCGAAATGCGTGAAATCATTTAAATTCACCGATATCCAAAATAAATCATTTAATCACAATTATAACAATCATGAAACAGTTATGCATGCATCGAATTTATAAAACCAATGTCCACTCACAGACCATTTAACCGAGTGCCTCGATACGCGTGCCATAGGCCTTCCCGGGCCACATCACTATCACCGGGACTCCCAATCCTATTCAAATCACATTAGAGGATTACTAACCTCGTCATTAACATCCCATTCAAGTCCCGTAATTTTCCCGAATTTTTAAGTATTTTTAAACTGGATTTAAAACCTTCGGACATCCCGAACAATATCGAGACGGTGTCCGATCGACACGAAACCAATCCCAAAATATTCGTTACATTGTATAGGATAAAAGTCATGTTGACCTCACCTCGAGATTCGTGTCCACGCGCCGTCACGCGCCGCCGTGAGTGGCTGCGCGTGAAAGCCACGCGCCTGCTACAGTGACTGCTACAGTGTTCCTTCTTCACCCGTTTGTCTGGTAAACGGGTCTGATTACCCGCGATCTGACCCGGCCAGATAACCAACAATTCAACCTTGATTCCATCCGTTCTTGATCCTAAAACAATCAATATCCAATAAATTTCAGTTCTGTGTCAATAATCAACATTGACAGGGATCAAATCAACCAATCCAAGCCCGAACAGCAAGACGGGTCCTCCTTAGTAATTCACCCAACTCAAGTCCATTCCCAAATTAACTTCACAGGAAGTATACTAGGATTAATATGAACCAATTCGCATGATTAATTGAACACGACATTACCTCAATCATCACGACTCAAGCTTGAGTTTTTCGGCCATCCATCTCGTCCGTCCACGGCCCTAGGAGCCCCAAAGCTTGCCCCATTTGATCTGGTTCGACACGTTGAAGTTCCAGGAAGCTCAATCCATCATCAATTAGGCTTGGGCTGGCCTAAAACTAGAAGTTTGCATTTGAATTTCCCAGAAACCAGTTTCGGGTTTTCAGAGAAATCCAACACCAATTTCCCTCATTTCCTTTCATTCTCAATCCCAGAGTAACCCACTCGACATATATTCCATTCCTTTAATCCAATTTAGCCGTTAAAGGCACCCAAAACTATCCTCAAATGAATGTGCAAAGTTCCCCTGCACAGACCCGAAACCATTAAACAAACCAATGCCCATGTCGTGCAATCGATTGCCAGCACAATACATGTGCAATCACACCTCACACTGTCCCAATTCAGCCATTAAATTGATAAACAAATCATGGGATCGATCGCACAAAGCATCCACTTCACGGCCAGTTCAATGAAACAGTTCCCCGTGTGAAATTACAATTCTGCCCTTGTGCAGAAAATTACCAAAATGCCCCTCACGCATCCTGACCCGTAACTCGGTCATACGGACTCTGATTGATGCGTGCCGCCTGTCTACGAACTCAGGGCATCGAGACCTTCCTAACGGTCCTCGGTCCTCGGCCATCGGACCTCCCGATCAAAAAGTCAACATTTCCCCCTTATTACGTTCAAATGACGAAAACGCCCATGAACTTCCGTACATCATAACTTTCACCACGAACGTCGGAATCGAACGTGCCACCTATCTATGAACTCGTGACGTCCCGAACTACGTTACGGTCATCGGTCAAAGTCCATTTGACCATCCGAATTATAAGTCAACGTTTTGCCCACGCCTAGGGCAAAACGGTCATTTTGCACAATTCGTCCGAAATCGCCCAACTAATCCCAGATTAGTAAATCACAATTAAATATTATTAAATCCCGATATTCGGGACGGGTCGTTACATATTGAACTATAATCAAAACCAATAACAAAAATGAGAGTTTGAGTAAATGGAGAGTAATTGTTACACTTTCAAGATGGATGAAAATAATGGATTGTTATTCATACGATTCTCCGACAGCGGACGGAACCTTATGAAGATGGAGGAAATAAACTTGGGAAATATGGACTCAAACTCTAAACTTTGTATTGGAGATACTTTGCCAAAGTTTCTCTCAAAGAAGGCTCAAATGTGTGCCTCAAAGAAGGTGTGTTTCAACAAGTGAATTGAAACCCTATTTATAGGTGGAGAAAGCTACAAAAAATAATATAAAAATACAATAAAAAATGTGGAATAATGGAATGATGAGTAATAAAGATTTGTGATGATGTTTAGAGGTGGTTTGAGTTGTAAAGTTGTAAAATTGGGTTGGAAAGTGGTTGGAAAGTGGCTGGAAATTGAGTGGAAACTTGCTGGAAAAGAGGGCAGGAATTTCGGCAGTAGGCTGCTGAATGGGAGGAAGAGCTGTCGACTGGGCGGCGCTGAAGAGAGGACATGCGGTTCGGCAGGCGCGCGCCGGATCTCTGTCTGAGCGTTCGGTACAAGGCTGCCGCGCGCTGGGAAAGGCTTGAGGCGTGCGGGCTGCGCCAGTTTGGGCCGCTGGTTATGCGGGCTGGGCCGAAACAGATATGCGCTGTTGGACTTCTTCGCTGGGCTGGCGGGCTTGGCATACGGGCTGGGCTGCTGAAATTGCTTTGGGCTGCAAAGAAAGTTAATTAATTAATTAATAACTAAATTAATTATTCCACCGAATTACGTCCATAATTTATTCGTTATAATTCCGATCGAGACGATTCTTTCTCCAAAATGCTCCAAATTACAAACTTTATTTATCTAAACAATAAAAATCACAAAATAATTTATTTTATCAATTTATTTAATATTTTAATACTAAAAGTCAAGTATAAAGGGTATAGAATAATATAAAATAATGCTTATTTAACGTCCTATCAAATACCCCCACACTTAAACTTTGCTAGTCCCTAGCAAATACTAAAATCAAACTACGAATTCAAAACAAGTAAACCCTTAACCATTTGTCTCAATATTTTATTATTATCATGGCATAAAAGATTTTCACTTAAATCATTTAAGCATATGGAATTCAAGAGTTAATACATGGTAACAAAATGTTTAACAAGTAAGATAATGAGTAAATATGGTGAAATGGAGTTCTGCATGAATAAGACAAGTATGAATCAACTCACAAGGATATGCACTCATAAATTCACTCAATTTGTGAGGGTTTGTGTTTGCACTCAAAGTATGTGAGAAATACTCACATAATCGGAATGAAGTACTTTTGCAAAATTTCAAACAAACACCTCAAGATAAAAACAAAACATACTTGCACAAATGAACCAAAACCATAAGCTTACTCAAGTGATTGACTCCACTAATCAAAATTTACCATCTTAAGGATCATAAGGTCTTTACGAAGGTTGTAATGGGGCAAAGTTTAGAGGCAAGGAAAATATAGGACAAGTGGTGCTCAATTCGTTCCAAGACTCAATAGACTCCCAAAACGTATCATAGCTTCCCAACCTTAGTGCAATGATGTCAGTAATCCATCCCTTCGAACATAGGCCTAATTTCATCTTGTTGGGCCTCGAATTCATTCTTTGTGTCGGATTTACAAATGTAAAGGACTTAACTCAAACATTCATAATCAAACCTTATTACCTTGATAAAAACTCAATATATTTTTGTTTTGTTTGTTTTTTGTTTTTTGTTTTTTTAGTTTTATATCAAGGTAATAACATGTGTAAAAAATACAACAATGTTTGAGTAAGTAAATCCACAAAATACACATAAAAGTCTTTCAATATCATCATTTTCTCTTTACAGAATCATTATATCTTCAACCGAGTCCTTGGAACAAAGGTAAAAGATGTCTATACTAAGATCAAGTGTTTAGATAATCGTGGTGATGAAAGAAAGGCTTAATGTGGGCTCAAAAGGGTTAGGGGGTCGCAACTTGTGCGCACAAAATAGGGAACATGGATGTTTGAATTTGTGGTGTTAACCCTACTGCCTTAATCATTTCCAAAATCAGAGAGTTTATTGACTTAAAAGCTTTGAAAATCACATAGAATAAGTTCTAGTACTCTAGAGTTCATTAAAAGCTATGGCAAACAGTTATGAGGCATATGTATATCAATTTAAACAAAGAACTTATGAATCACTCATCAAAGATGTATATAAAGTTCTAAAGCTCACATAAGGTTCAAATGATTCATACTTATCATATCATGCTCATTTATGTACCAATTTACATGCATTATCTTCAAGTTATAACACTTAATCACAAAATATTAACAAACAAATTCAAGTTGTAATGATCATCTTTATAGCCATAACATAATCATTTTCGTTCATTTATATCATTGACAAGTTAAAGGGTAACTTGATACTCGTAAAAACACTACGTTAAAACAAAAAGACTCAAGAAAGCAATAAAAAAAATTTTAATTTTTTTTTCCGTAAGAAAGACTTAATAAAACAATTTCAATTGCACAAAATAAAAAAAAAAATCATAAAAATACTAAGTTAAAACAAAAAGATTTAAAACAGTAAATTTTTTTTATCTTGTTTTTTTTTTCGTAAGAAAGAAATAAAACAATTGCAAATTAAGAAAGACTTAATAAAACAATTTCAAATGCACAAATAAATTTGTAAAACCATTCCCCCACACTTAAATTCTACATTGTCCTCAATGTAGGAAAATACGAAATAATTAAACATAGAATCAAAGTAAGGAAGATGATTTAAGAAAATGAAGTAAGAAAGAAAAACATAAACAAAGTAAAAGAAAGGGAAGGGTTGAAAGAAAGCAAATCTGTGTTGATGACTCCTTCACACTCGAGAACACATTGGGTTGCCTCCCAACAAGCGCTTGAAGTTTAACGTCCATCCAGCCTAGACCAAATTCTTTATCTGATGGGACGTAGAAGTACTCTGTCTGACTCCACATCGTGTCCTCCAATTGCCTCGATGTAAGGCTTCAATCGGTGGCCATTAACCTTGAACTCTTTTCCCGTTTCAATGCTTTTGATCTGTATAGCTCCATGGGCAAACACATTAGTAACAACAAAAGGACCTACCCATCTGGAGAATAATTTACCTGGAAAGAGTCTAAGCCGGGAATTGAACAACAAAACTTTCTGGCCAATGTCAAATGCTTTACTCTTGATCTGTTTGTCATGAAATGCCTTTGCCTTTTCCTTGTAGATCAGAGTGCTTTCAAATGCATCATTTCTGATTTCCTCAAGCTCACTCAGTTGGAGCTTCCGATGCAAACCGGCGTCATCAAGCTTGATGTTGAAAGTTTTGACGGCCCACCATGCTTTATGCTCTAGTTCCACCGGAAGGTGACATGCTTTACCGTACACCAACCTATAGGGTGACATTCCTATAGGTGTTTTGTATGCCGTCCTGTATGCCCAAAGTGCATCATCCAACCGTTGGCTCCAATCCTTACGATTAGGTCCCACGGTTCGCTCTAATATCTTCTTGATCTCTCTATTACTGACTTCCGACATTCCACTCGTTTGAGGATGGTAAGGTGTAGAGACTCGATGAGTGACACCATACCGTTTCATTAAAGCTTCAATGGTCTTGTTGCAGAAATGACTTCCTCCATCGCTTATTAGGACCCGCGGGATCCCAAACCTGGAAAGAATGTTAGTTCTGAGGAAATCTGCAACAGTTTTAGAGTCATTAGTCCTGGTGGCCTTAGCTTCCACCCATTTCGATACATAATCAACGGCAAGTAAGATATAGAGATAGCCATTAGATTGAGGAAACGGACCCATAAAATCGATACCCCAAACATCAAATATTTCAACAGTAAGAACATAATGTTGTGGCATTTCATCCCTTCGTCCTAAGTTTCCTGATCTCTGACATTTATCACAGGCTAAGCAGAATGAATGTGCATCTCTAAAAAGTGTGGGCCAATATAGTCCAGATTCTAAGATTTTGAGTGCAGTTTTTCTAGATCCAAAGTGGCCTCCACAAGCATGGCTATGGCAGAACTCTAGGACTGACCTATGTTCAATATCAGGGACACATCTCCTAATCAATAAATCTGCACAGTGTTTCCACAAATAAAGTTCATCCCAAATATAGTTCCTAGCATGCTTCTTAAGTTTATCTTTTTGTGCACGGGAGAGGGTGGTGGGCAACTGCTTGGTGACTAAATAATTGACAATATCAGCATACCAAGGAGTATCTCCCTCGATTCTGAAGAGTTGTTCGTCTGGAAACATCTCTTGAATCGCCACAGGATCCCGTTCATGTGCAATGCGACTCAAATGATCTGCCACCACGTTCTCTACACCTTTCTTATCTTTAATCTCGATGTCAAACTCTTGAAGAAGAAGAATCCATCGGATCAGTCTTGGTTTCGCTTCCTTCTTGGCTAGAAGATACTTCAGTGCTACATGATCAGTGTAAATAATGACTTTAGTTCGAAGTAGATAAGAACGAAATTTATCTAAAGCAAATACAACAGCAAGCAACTCCTTTTCTGTAGTGGTGTAGTTCATCTGGGCATCATTCAAGGTTCTGGATGCATAGTAGATGGCGTAGTGTCAGGACCCACCCCGGTTTCATCCCGAAACCCGAGGTAAATCCTGCTCCCATCTGACACCCCGACAGTACACAGTCAGACGCAGGATAAAACACTCAATAAATCCCGAAGTCAAAGTTTACAGAGTATAGTAAGAAGACAATGAAATAAAAACTGATGACAATTTCACGCACGCGGAAGAAAAACTTAAGCACCCTGGGACCCTGCTCGTCACTTCTATGCCTCAGACACTGCCTCGACGTTAAGACCCCGCGCTATCTCCACAACCTGGAGGGCAATTTAAAACAGAAGATGTGAGTGGACCATAATACAAGAAAAGTTCTAAAACCATTTATCAGAAAAGCAAAAACGAGTTTAACCCTCCGTTTTGAAAACCACATGCATAACCCAGTTCTCTAACAGAAAACATCATAAGAAACAGAAACACTATAAAACGGTTATAGAAATCACAGAACAGGAATCATAAAACCGTATCCAAACCATAAACATGAAATCATCATTCTCCGATCAAACCTGCTGGACCTATCCGAGTCTTTAAACTCCCGAGTCTTTAAACTCCTGAGTCTTTAAACTCCAAGGCCTACGAGGGAAAAATCATAATATCCGAGTCTTTAAACTCCCGAGTCTTTAAACTCAATCCGGGCCCGTCCCCCATAAAATCAATATCCGGGTCTTTAAACCCAATAACCAGATCCAGCAAATCCAATCCAAATCATTTGTAAAACCATTGTCCATTTCCATATCCAAACCCGAATCCGAAATTACTGGTCCGATGCCCTTCCGGCATCCCGAACCGCCATTCCAAACGCAAATCCGGAAATTCACTTTTCAACTTTAAAACCCAATCTCGTTTCCCGAAATCCGATTTTAAACCAAAAACCTTGATTATCAAAATCATGTTCCAAAAGCCATTTATAATCATTAGAAATCATTTATCATTTGAAGTCCCAAAACTATAACATTATCATCAGAAATTAACCTTTTATCGTAAAACGTGCCAAATACCGTATTTTCTCGAAAAACGTACAATTATGTAAAATCACATCATAAATCCAACCATCATGAAATCACATATATAAAACAAGTATAGAAAACAGTTATGCATGTTCGAGTTTAAGGAAAGGGTCCACTCACAGTACCGAGCCCTCAATCGCGCCCCGAACGTCCTGCGCGTTCCTCGGCTTCCTCGGGAAATCCCGATCCTGTCAACAACCACCAAATTACGTCACTAACACGTCCACGAGTATCCACCTAAATTCCCTCAAAAATCCCCGGGTCCTAAACGTAACGAACCGGAACCCTAAACTTTCACCCTCGCGGAACTACTTCGATTCGACGTCCGATTAACCCGAAACCAATTCCAATGGACTCGTCACAACTCCTAAACCAAAAACCATGTTGACCGTTTTCCCCAGAACCGCCGCACGGGCCCCCACGCGCCGCCCAAAGTGGCTGCGCGTGGTCCTCACGCGCCTGCTACAGTGCATCGGCTACCTCGAGCCAACCCGGTTCGCAACAGTAGCCTGCAACTCGGACCGGCGAGACCTGTTCTCCGCCGTCCGGCCATCATTCTTCTTCCTTCCTTCACCAGTCTCCTCGTCCCAGCCTACCCTATCGATTCCTCAACTCCTCTAACCTCGACACAGTCCCATCATCGTCGATTCTAGCTCGAAAGAAAACTCATACACGGCTCTACTTTCCTTCCCGGCCACCCAGGTAACCTCCCTTCACGGTAGCCATCCTAAACCCTTCCTAGGACCTTACTGAACCTAACCCAACTCTCCTAGACCTTCGACTCTCGCCCAAACTTCACGACTCGTCGTTTGAAACTCACGGCAAAACAGAGCAGACAGAGTCCCTCCGTCGTGCCATCCACCACCGTGCACCTCCCGTCACGGCAGCACAACCAATAGAATCCCAGACCTCCACTGAGTCCCCTAGACCTGCCTATGAACTTCGATTCGACCTCTAGACTCACAACTCTCGAGTTGAAACTCGACGGCTAAACAGAGCAAATAGAAGAGGATGAGAAATTACCTGTCCTCCGATCGCCGTCGTGAGCTCAGCCGTGCGGCAGTAGCTCCTCCCGTCCACCTCCAGCCCCTGGACACCTCCTCTGGCCTTGCTTGATCGATCACAGCCACAACACCACCCACAAACACTCACGTCCTCCCTGTGCACTCTGGTTTTTCCCGTGGCCCTCACTCCTCTCAAACACACGGCCAACACTTCCAAACCTCCTCCCTGTCACCTTCCCACTTCTCTGATCACCCTCGCACACTCACAAACTCACCAGCACTCATGATCAACCCTCAATCCTCTCAATTCTCTCCCTCTGTTTCTCTCTGTGTCGAAGAACACTCACACGGGCACTGCACGGTTGCACCCCAATTATTGGAACCGTGCACACACGCGAGAACTCCCCAGAACCCATTACACAATTGCCACATGTCACCATCCCCTATTCTCTCTCACACACATGGCCCCATCTCAGCCCTTCATCTGCTTCTCTCTGCACAAATCCTCAGATGCAAAAAGACCAAAATACCCTCCTGTTTAACTCAAAATTACGGTTTTACCACTACCTTCCTAGACCTGTATCTCCCACCTCGCAAGTCCGATGAATACGTGCCGCCTGTCATCGAACTCAGGATGATGAGATCTACCTAACCATCCTCGGTCAACGTACCAAAACCCGATTACACAAAAAGTCAACTATTCCCCCTAATTTACCCAAATTACGATTATGCCCTCAACCTTCCGAACATCATAACTTCCTCCTCGGATGTCGGAATCGGGCGTGCCACCTGCCTACGGATTCGTGACGTCCTAAACTACGTCCTGGTCACCGGTCAAAGTCCATCCGACCAGCCGAACTAAAATCAACATTTTTGCCCAAGTTAGGGGCAAAATCGTCATTCTAAACTTACGGACCTATCGGGACCACCTATCCACCAATAAACCTCACTAATCCCACCTTAAACACTATCTTAATCCTGGCTCTCGGGACGGGTTGTTACACGTAGGGCTTCTTATCCCGCCTTTGTCCGAGTACGGCTCCAACTGCATAATCAGAGGCATCGCACATTAGTTCAAAGGGTAAGGACCAATCAGGGGCACAAAGAATGGGGGCAGTGGTTAAGAGATTTGTAAGCTTCTCAAATGCTTCCTGACAGTCTGCATGAAAGACGAAGGGTGTCTCCTTCTGAAGCAGTCGGCACAAGGGCCTTGCAATGTGGGAGAAGTCTTGGATAAATCTTCTGTAAAATCCTGCGGTGACCAAGAAATGAACGGATTCCTCTCACCGAAGTGGGAAAGGGTAAGTGGCGCACAGTATCAACTTTAGATTTATCGACTTCAATTCCTCTTTCAGAGACAATATGGCCCAAGACTATCCCTTGTCTAACCATGAAATGGCATTTCTCCCAGTTAAGTACCAGATTAGTTTCGACACACCTTTGTAAGATAAGTGCTAGGTGTTCTAAGCATGCATCAAAACTATCCCCAAAGACACTGAAATCGTCCATAAATACTTCAATTATTTTTTCGACGTATTCAGAGAAAATAGAAAGCATGCATCTTTGGAAAGTACCTGGGGTGTTACATAAACTGAAAGGCATTCTTCGGTAGGCAAAAGTGCCAAAAGGACAAGTGAAAGTCGTTTTATCTTGGTCATTTTGAGCGATACAGATTTGATTGTACCCGGAATAACCATCAAGAAAGCAATAATAGGAGTGACCTGCTAACCTTTCAAGCATTTGATCAATGAAGGGCAAAGGAAAGTGATCCTTCCTAGTTGCTTTGTTCAGGCGTCGATAGTCGATGCAGACTCTGTATCCGGTCACTGTTCGTTGGGGCACTAGCTCTCCTTCACTGTTCGCAACAACTGTGACTCCACTTTTCTTTGGGACTACTCGGACTGGTGAGACCCATTTGCTGTCTGAAATTGGGTAGATGACACCACAGTCCAAGAGTTTGATGACCTCTTGTTTCACGACTTCCATCATTGGAGGATGGAGGGGACGTTGGGCTTCGCGAGAGGGTTTTGCATCTTCTAGTAAGATTCGATGCACACAGGTTGTAGGGATGATTCCCTTGATATCTGACAGAGTCCATCCAATGGTTGTCTTGTACTTCGTCAAGACCTGTACTAATCTGTCTTCTTGTGACTCGGTTAGTGCAGAAGACACTATGACGGGCAGAGTGTCGTCCGAGCCAAGATAGGCATACTTCAGGTGGTCAGGCAAAACTTTGAGCTCGAGAACGGGGGCCTGAATCACTGAAGGAGGAGTGGCATTAGTACAAATTGGAAGTGACGAGGGTACCTGATGATGTACCATTCTGGGGGCCTCATTTAGGGTCATGACTTCATCCCAAATTCGAGGCTCTAGTTTGAAATCCGTATCTACAACCAAGGCGTCCCCTGATTGCGTTAGGCCAACTCCTTCCTGGATTATCATGTTGAGTGTGTCTTCTCGAATTGAATCAAGATGTTTCTCTGCGAGAGAAGTGCACACGTCAATAGAAAAAGTAGTATGAGTTGTGGAACTAGGGTACCTTATGGCATCAAAAATGTTGAAGCCAATTTCCTCTCCGTCTACTTCCATAGTTAATGTTCCATTGAACACATCAATCTTTGTCTTGGCAGTTCTCATGAATGGTTTTCCCAACAGCATTAGTGGAGCTTGATTCGTAGGGGAATCCTCCATGTCTAGGACATAAAAGTCAGCGGGGAAGATGAGCTGGTTAACCTGCACAAGAACATCTTCGACGTATCCCTTAGGATACACATTAGAGCGATTGGCTAACTGAATGATAATATCGTCATGCTGTAATTTACCTAGACCTAGGGCAACATATAGTGAATATGGCATAACATTAATGGATGCTCCTAAGTCTAGCATGACTTTATCAAATGACTTGTTACCAATCACGCAGGGAACAGAAAAACTCCCTGGATCCTTCAACTTTGGGGGTAGCCGACGCTGGATTACAGCAGAAACTGTTTCACTCACCATCACAACCTCCTTCTCCCTCGTCTGGCGCCTTGGAGTGCATAACTCTTTCAAAAATTTTGCGTATTTCGGCACTTGTTTGATGCACTCGATCAAGGGCTTGTTGATTTGTACTCGATCAAGGGCATGTTGATTTGCACCCTTTTGAAGATCTCCAAGATTTCCTCATCGGATTCATTCTTCTTAGATTTGGAAAGCCTACTTGGAAATGGTGCATGCACAAACGGGGAATTAGTAACAACCGAACTTGAAGGGATTGGGTTATTACCTTGTGTGTGGGTAGGTTGAACTGGTGGTTGTGTCGTGGTGGTCTTAGTTGTCACCTTGTGCTTTTCAGCCTCAGAAACGGCTGGATCTGGCTCTATTTCTCCGAGCACTTTACCACTTCGAGTGATAATTGCATTGGCTTCAGATCTTACATTTGGGTTAGGCGTAGGTTGAGGTGGAAGCACCCCGCTAGCTTGGATCTTACCCATGAAGTCCACGACTTTTCCCATTTGGTCCTTGAGATCAGCGATGTCTTTTTGTTGATTTTGCTGACCTGTGACAAGAGCCTGAGTTGACGCCATTAGTGTTTGCTGCCCTTGGGAAAGAGCAGCCATCATTTTATCATAATCAGGATTAGAAGATGAAGAAGTATGATTATTTGCATGATTATGAGAAAAGTTAGAAAATGGGACCGGGGGCCTTGGTTGCCATGTGGGCCTTGGGAACTGGTCTGGGACACGGTTTGGCCCGGTCAACATGTGCTGATGGTTTAGGACATTGTTCGGATCTCTCCAACTGTAACCTTGGGTCTTTGGCCCTCCTTGAAAGCCTCCAATGGCGTGTGCCATTTCAGTTCCGGAGTCTTCCTCCCTTGCAGTGTAGGGACATTGTTCCTCAAGATGGCCTTGAGAGCATATGGAACAAACTGGAGCTACCTGTTTCTTTAGTTCAAGCATATTTGAAAGCATAGAGGTGATCTTATCTAACTTTGAATCATTTATGGCATGGGAACTTACCTCATGTACCTTTCTAGAAATAGGATCGGCACCTTCGTATTGTGCATCATTGAGTGCACGGCTTTCAAGTAGTGCACGACCATCTACTAGGCTCCGAGCTAAGAAACTTCTATTAGCTGCAACATCGAGCAGTCCTCTATCCCAACCTTTGAGTCCTTCGTAAAAGTAGGTTAAAATATAGCCTTTTGTGATCCCGTGAGTAGGGCATAAAGCCCAAAGTTCCTTAAACCTCTCGTAGTACTGGCTGAAATTCTCATCATGTTCTTTCTGCTTGATTCCAGTGATCTCTTTTCTTAAGACCGTAATCTTTGAGGCAGGGAAGTACTTGGTAAGAAACTCCTGAACCAACTTCTCCGGACAATGGGAAAGCTTTCAGCTTCATGATTTCCAAGTCTGCATCATCCGGACACATACTACTAATGATGAATTGGAACTCCGTTAAGTGTTTGTGTGGATCTTCATTTCTGATTCCACGGAACTTGGGTAGTTGATGAAGGACTCCACTCTTAAGCTCAATATCTTTCTTGTTGGTTCGAGGCTCGGGATACTGGATGCAGAAGTCTGTAGTGCCATTTGTGTTTGCACATGTCTGCTCCCGGATACTCAGGTTTCGTGCCATGGTTATCGGTGTCCCGAAAATCTGTTCTTCTTCTGAATTACTCTTCTCGCTTTTGGACTCACCGAATATTGGGGATGGAGGTTCGGATGAACCGGTTTTCTTAAGTGCGTCTCTGAATATCGCGTTGCTTGGTGAGATGTCAAGTTGTCTTCTCAGCCGATCAAGCTTAGATTGATGAGCACACATTCATAAGTTCGTACCTCTATGAAAACAAAACTCTAAGTTAGAAGGCAAGTATACACAAGAAGAGATAATAAGAGTAAGATAGTAGAGATTTGCATAAAGTATCACATAAATGGAAACCAGAATTAACAAAAAGTTACGTTAATGGAAAGAAAATGCACAAGTTCCAAATTCAAACTAATAATGCAATAAGTAGAGTTTTAGAGTGTCATGAATAACTTTCCCCTTCCGCTTCTCATAGTACTTTCCTGGGCGTACGGCCTGCGCGTATTGATAACCACCATTCCACCATTCAACATTAATCATGGCCAGTTGAGATAGATGTAACGCGAGAAGCAAGGATAATTTTAAGAGCATCCCGAGGCTAGCTTGGCATATACTCCATTGGTGTTCCTTTTCTTAATCCAAAACTTGTCACCAGTCATAACTCTCCTAGACACCATAATCAATCCAAATGACGACGTAGAGAATTACCAAACCCTAGTGTTTACAAACTCCGCCCCAACCTCATATCCATAGATTCGAGTCTATGGTGTGTGGTGATGAAATCCACACATCATGAAGGGTTAAGGAGAAAGTAAATAAAAGGGGCACTACCTGTTCCCGAAAGTAAGATTTTGAAGAAAAATGGACTAAGAGATTCATGCAACTCTAAAACAATTAATATGAAACAATACTTACACTTTAGGAAATTCAAAGATGAATAAAGTTTCATAAAAAAAAAATTTTAATTTTTTTAAAATTTTTTTTTTAAATTTTTTTTATTTATTCCGAATTTTCTTTTTTTTCATTTAAAATTTAAAGTTTAACAAGACATAAACAAATAATTGATTACATAAAAATAAAATAAGTGTAAACATAAAGTTAGTGGAACATAAAGGTTATGGAATAAAATTAAAAGAAAGTTAATGGAATAAAGTTAATGTAATATAATTAAAGTTAAGGGAATAAAGAAAAAGTGTGAATATTAAGTTAATGGAATAAATTATAATGGAATAAATAAAAGTAAAAGTAAAGAAAAGTGAACATATAAAATATGCATTTATGACAAGTACCAATTTTAATATGAACAAGTAAAAGTAAAAGTAAACAAATGAAATTAAATTATGAACAAGTATCAAATTTAATATGAACAAATATATAAAAAAAAATTATGAACATTTATGAACAAGTATAAATTAGAAATTAAGAATAAGTAAAGTATGAGCAT
This sequence comes from Prinsepia uniflora, assembly GCA_032719365.1. Taxonomy (NCBI): domain Eukaryota; kingdom Viridiplantae; phylum Streptophyta; class Magnoliopsida; order Rosales; family Rosaceae; genus Prinsepia; species Prinsepia uniflora. The sequence continues at coordinate 14,215,384 of CM064862.1, read as the reverse complement.
TATAAACAAAAATAATAAGAACAATAATAAGATGGATAAATAAAATATAAATAAGTAAGTAAATGTTATAAACAAATATAATATTAACAAAAATAAAATTTATAAACAAGTATAATATGCACAATTTATATACATACACTAACAAATTAAAAATGATTTTCAATTTCCCCGGCAACGGCGCCAAAAATTGACTACGCCCAAACTACGCATTAAATTAAACATGTAATTCGAGTGTTATGCAATTTAAACCCTTTTTGTGTAGATGTAGTATTGATAAATAGGGATCGTTCTTGACCGGGGAAATTAGGGACATTAATAATGTGTTAGTGGGAGATGAATAAAAGAATAATGAATTAAAGAATTAAATAATCAAAGAATTAACAATTTAAAGAATTAATGACTTAAAGAATAAAAGAATAGAGAATTAAAGAATAAATGAATTAAAGAATTAACTAATCAAAGAATCAATAAATTAAAGAGTAAAGGAATAAAAGAATAAAGAAATGAAAGAATCAAAGACTAATAAACTAAAAGTATGAAAGAATAAAAAAATAAAAGAATAAAAGAAAAAAGAATAAAAAGGGGGGTTTTGAAAAGGTTTGTGATCATGTAAATAAGTAAAAGCATAGATAAACTAATTTTACTTCTATTCTAATTCATGTACAAGTGATCTTCTTAAAACACAAATCTTACCAACACTCTAATAATTGCAAATATTAAATCAATCACGAAATTTTACCTTAATCGTCTTAATTACCTTCATACATTTTTCAATACTATAAATGCACCGACAGCGGACAACACTTACCATATGATTCACCTTTTGTTTTTGACTGAATGCGCCGACAGCGATCAACATTAAGTCTCTTCAATTCTACTTTAAATGCACTGACAGCGGATAAAACACTTAACATTGAATTGAAGTATGAAGCACTAAAATGTATAAAATAACTAAAATTCATAAAGTAAGACACATGGAGATTGTATTTAACACTAACAAATATTAGTAAGAAAAACCTCACATATATTGAACTATAATCAAAACCAATAACAAAAATGAGAGTTTGAGTAAATGGAGAGTAATTGTTACACTTTCAAGATGGATGAAAACAATGGATTGTTATTCATACGATTCTCTGACAGCGGACGGAACCTTATGAAGATGGAGGAAATAAACTTGGGAAATATGGACTCAAACTCTAAACTTTGTATTGGAGATACTTTGCCAAAGTTTCTCTCAAAGAAGGCTCAAATGTGTGCCTCAAAGAAGGTGTGTTTCAACAAGTGAATTGAAACCTTATTTATAGGTGGAGAAAGCTACCAAAAATAATATAAAAATACAATAAAAAATGTGGAATAATGGAATGATGAGTAATAAAGATTTGTGATGATGTTTAGAGGTGGTTTGAGTTGTAAAGTTGTAAAATTGGGTTGGAAAGTGGTTGGAAAGTGGCTGGAAATTGAGTGGAAACTTGCTGGAAAAGAGGGCAGGAATTTCGGCAGTAGGCTTCTGAATGGGAGGAAGAGCTGTCGGCTGGGCGGCGCTGAAGAGAGGACATGCGGTTCGGCAGGCGCGCGCCGGATCTCTGTCTGAGCGTTCGGTACAAGGCTGCCGCGCGCTGGGAAAGGCATGAGGCGTGCGGGCTGCGCCAGTTTAGGCCGCTGGTTATGCGGGCTGGGCCGAAACAGATATGCGCTGCTGGACTTCTTCGCTGGGCTGGCGGGCTTGGCATACGGGCTGGGCTGCTGAAATTGTTTTGGGCTGCAAAGAAAGTTAATTAATTAATTAATAACTAAATTAATTATTCCACCGAATTACATCCATAATTTATTCGTTATAATTCCGATCGAGACTATTCTTTCGCCAAAATGCTCCAAATTACAAACTTTATTTATCTAAACAATAAAAATCACAAAATAATTTATTTTATCAATTTATTTAATATTTTAATACTAAAATTCAAGTATAAAGGGTATAAAATAATATAAAATAATGCTTATTTAACGTCCTATCATGCTGCTAGGTGCAGCCGAGGTGGTGGTTGTTTGGTCAGGATGTCGTTGGTTGATTAGAGTAGAGCAGCTGACGCTCGATGACCCTAGGCTTCGTGATGGATTGGGCTAGGCTGGTATGGACAGGTTTGACCATCGGTGGGATTAAGGTCGCAGGGATGGTCGGGGACCGTTGTGAGTTCCGTTGAAGGATGACGAAAGGAATTGGAAAGGAGTGACTATAACTGATCGATATGAGGTTATGGAAGGAAGAGAACCCACAATCTAGGATTTGCCTTTAGGACTTTGTAGATTTATTCCGACAAGTGGTCGAAGTAGTAGCCGAGGGAGTGAGCCAGTAGGTAGGATTTCCTGTTTGGCCTAGATTGTTTCTAGGCTAGGATGTGAGGTATTTGGGGATGGTGTGAAATACCCAAGGTGGAGATAATAGATTGGAAACCCAGGAGTAGTGGAATTTCGGGGACGAAATTCTTTTAAGGAGGGTAGGTTGTAACGACCCGTCCCCGAAATTAGGGTTAAGACAGTGATTAGTGAAGGATTAGTGAGCTTAAGTAGTGTTTAGTTGGGTACTTTTGGACTTTAGCATAGAATGACGATTTTTTCCCTAGTTTGGGCAAAATATTAACTTTGAGATCGGGCGGTCAATTGGACATGATGACCGTGACGTAGTTTGGGACGTCACGAGTCCGTAGACAGGTGGCACGCCCGATTCCGACATCCGAGGAGGAAGTTATGATGTTCGGAAGGTTGAGGCCATTGCCGTAAATTGGCTAAAATAGGGGGAAAAGTTGACTTTCGTACGATCGGGTTTTGGCATGTTGACCTAGGACCGTTAGGTAGATCTCGTCGTCCTGAATTCAACGACAGACGGCACGTGTTCATCGGAGTTAGGGTGTGTAAGTTACGGGTCTAAAACGGTAAGGGCAAAATTGTAATTTTGGACTCAAAGAGGGGTATTTGGTTTTTTGCACATTGGGAATTGTGCAACAGGATTGGGACAAGTGTACTGATGAGATTGAGATATTTGTGAGAGGGTTGAGGGGATTGTGACACGTGGAGGGAACCTAGAGGTTTCTAGGTGGTTACAATGGACACGGGTACATGTTGCACGATTTTAAACCGTGCAATTTCGCTTTGAAGCACAGAAAACAGAGAAGTGAGGCGGTGAGGATTTTGATCGATTCAGTGAGTGTGTGAGGTTTTTGTGAGTGGTGAGAGTGACAGAGAGAAGAAGGGAGCTGCTGATTGGGTTGAGAGTGAAAATTGGGCAAGTATTGTTGTGGGTGAGAGGTTCGATTTCTCTGGGAAACAGAGAGGTGTCGAGGTAGCTGGTGGTGGTTTTGCGGTGTTTTGATTCAAGAAAGGCGGAGAAGGAGGCTAGGGTGACTCTGTGAACGCCGCAGGACGCGGTGGTAAGCACGGTGGCTGTCGCTTAGCAGGTAAGCCCTTTGATTTTCTCTAAGTGCCCTGTTTTCCCGTTTTACTTAATCCAAAAGTCGTGGGTTTTGAGTACGAGTCGAGGCTTTTGGTGGGTGCTATGAGACTCAGGAGGTCCCTAGGAGTCGAATAAGCTTGATGCCGTGACAGGGGAGTGTCTGATTAGCTGGGAACCGAAACAGGGGTTTCGATGTTGAGTTTTCAGGTGGGGAATAGATTAAGGAGGGTTGGACGAAGGCTTTTGGGATTGGAATGGTTGAAAATGATAGAGGAATGACAGAGAACCGGGTGCGCGGGTTCAGACCGGTTCACCCAAGGAAGACGATGATGAACAGTGTCTGGGTGCAAGCGCGTGAGGCCCACGCGCAGCCACTTTGGGCGGCGTGTGGGGGCGCGTGCGGCGGTTTCCGGTGAAGAGTCAAACTGAGTTTTTTTCTAAATGTCATAAAGAATCTAATGGAATAGGTTTCAGGTTATTCGGATGTTGTTTCGGGTTAGTTATGCGGGAACGAAGATCTAGGGTCTCGTTTAAAGTACGCTTAGAAGTTCGGGGAAGTTATGGGATTTGAGTAGGATTTTTGTGAAGTAGTTAGTAACCTTGTTATGGACTTTGGACAGATTCGGGAAAGCCGGAGAGTAGTGGGGATGGCCGGGGAATGGCGTAAGTGCGCGGCGTATCGAGGCGACGTCGGAATGGTCTGTGAGTGGACTTTGCTTTTCTAACTCTTGATGCATGCATATATGTTTTATATGTTTTCATATGTGATTCTATGATTTTGAATATGGCTTGTGATGATTTATGGTTTTTTGCACGTTTTTCGAGGAAAGGACAGTTTTCACGTTTTACAAGGTTTTGATAACTATCGTGATTTGAACTTGGTTTAATAAATTAATTTCAGGATGTGAAATACGGTTGGATTTCAAGGAAAGTAAAAGGATTTTGGAAAGTTTTTTCAGGCTTAAGGCCCAGTTCAAAGTAGTTTTCAGAAAGGTGATTTCGGGTTTTGGAATCGGAATTCATGGTGACGATTCGGGATAAATTGATTTCGGGATGTGAAATACGGTTGGATTTCAAGGAAAATAAAAGGATTTTGGAAAGTTTTTTCGGGCTTAAGGCCCAGTTCAAAGTAGTTTTCGGAAAGGTGATTTCAGGTTTTGGAATCGAAATTCCGGGTGACGATTCGGGATTCGATTCAGGACTTGAAATGGATTGTCAGGTTTGGGTTCGGAATGGTTATTCCGGATGCTAGCTTACGGAATGATGGTTGCGAACTCGAATCTGGAATGAATGATGGACATGGATTTAGAAATGGTTTTCAAATGGTTTTGGATTGGATTTGCTGGATCTGGTTATTGGGTTTAAAGACCCGGATATTTTGATTAACGGGGGACGGGCCCGGATTGGGTTTAAAGACCCAGATTGAGTTTAAAGACTCGGGAGTTTAAAAACTCAGATATATTGATATTTCCCCCGTAGGCCTATTGAGTTTAAAGACTCGGGAGTTTAAAGACTCGGATTATTGAGGCCTGGATATTGAGTTTAAAGACTCGAGAGTTTAAAGACTCGGATAGATCCAACAGGTTCGATGGTTGAGAGTGTGGTTTCAAATGTGTTTTGGAGTTCATCGAGAATTGATGATAATGGTTTTCTGAGGTTTTGGGCAGTGGCCCGGATGAAATGGTTTTTGATGGTTTTGGGGCAGAGGCCCGGGATTTGAGAAAAAGAAAAATGTGTTTGTTTTTCGTACATGGGTTATGATATGAAATTGATATGTATGCATTGGTTTTTAAACGGAGGGTATAAATATATGTGTTTTCTGATAAATGTTTTTAAACTTATACTTTATTTTTGTCAACTCACAGTCTTTTCGTGTTTTCGATACCCTCCAGGTTGTTGCAGCGCGGGCTGTTGGTCGAGAGAGATGGACACATCACACGTCCAATCCACAGTAGACTCTGCGCGCTCTAGGAAGTTTGGAAGATAGTGAGACGTTTGGTTCGGAAATCCCTTGTCCGACTTACGTGTCACATGAAGGTTGGACATCTGTTTGGCCTTAGTGTCATGCGTAAGTCAGACGGGAGCAGGGTTAGTCCCTAATCCTGGGGGATTAGGGGTGGGCCCTGACAACATACCTCCTCCGGATCTTGGCGTACTCTGGAAGCCGGTTAGGCTAAAGGCTCAAATTTTCCCTGGTCTGACACTCCCTGTCGGACGGGATTAAGAGCGTCCCTCGTTAATCCCGGGAGAATTGGGACGGGTCCTGACAGATACTGCACTCCGATAGAGGAGGACTTATGTGGGCCCATATAGTGATTAGGCGAGGGACATCCACCGGTGGTACATCCAGCGGTGTTTTTCTTGGTGATTAGGCAGACCAATGGTGGCATGGATTATGAATGTTTGATTAGGATTCAAGAATATTGAAGATATTGATATTGGACTCGTAAAGAGTTAGGATATTTGTTTCGGACTCGAGATGAGTCACTGTATTGTATCAGGGTTCGGGAAGAGCCAGAAAGTTGAAATAACGATTATAGTTTGTATAAAGGATGTGGGTTCATATAACGACCCGTTCCGGAAACCAGGATTAGATCAGTGGTTAATGAGATATTAGTGAAGATAATCGGTAATTAGTTGGATAATTTCGGACAGACGGTGCGGAATGACGATTTCGCCCTTAGAATTGGGTAAACAATTGAATTTTCGTTCGGGAGGTCAAATGGACTTTGACCGATGATCGTGACGTAGTTCGGGACGTCACGAGTTCATAGACATGTGACACGTCCGATTCCGACATCCGAGGAGGAAGTTATGACGTTCGGAAGTTCGAGGGTACGTTGGTAATTTGGTTAAAAGGGGCAAGTTGTTGACTTTTTACACGGCATGGATTTTTCACGCATTTTGAGGACCGTTAGGTAGGTCTCGATCCCTTGAGTACAACGACAGGCGGCACATTGTCATCGAAGTTCGGACGACAAAGTTACAGGTCAGGAAAAATGAAGGACAAAAGGGTAATTTTACCTAAAAGGGTATTCTGGTCATTTAGTGCATTGGGAAGTTTGCCCAGTTAGATTGGGACAAGTGGCTACCTAGGGATGGTTGCCCACCAGATGTAGGACACTTGTCCCATGACTAGAAGGTCGTTGAACTTGGTGGCCGCCTTCAATATGGTTTAAACGGGTTTTGGGTTGTACAGAAAACAGAGTAACCGTAAAAAGCCATGCTATCGCTGCTTGATCTTCAGTCTTTTGTTTGAAATCTGGGAAGGGAGTTAAGGGAGATTGATGAGGGGTTGCGGTGGTGGTGCCACGAGGGTCGTCGTGGACGGTGGCCACAACACCGTGAGAACAGAGCACACGAGCCACCGTGAGGAAGCAAGATTTTTCTCACCCTCATTTGTGGTCGAAAGCTCAGGGTTTCAGGATGAAAGTTTCTTGGAAGATCGAGTTGAACTCGTTGAACTTGAAGGTCAAGCTTGAATGAGACGGTAAGTAGAAATTCGTTAAAAATTTATTTTTGAAATCAAAAATGGTAATTTCAGTTTTACACGTTTTTACTTGTAATTATTGATTGGATGAGGATCGGGAGGATTTAAGGGACTGAACAAGCTCAAAACGAAGGGAAATGGAGGCTGGGATCGTGCTGGTGTGACGGTCGACGGTGGACAGTTGGTTTTTGAATCGGGAAGGTAAATTACAGACCCGAATTTCTTGTTTTAATTATCTGGATCGATCATACATGTTGGGACGAAGCTAAGGGTAGAAATAGGAGTATAAACAGATTGAAAATGGAAGAAAACTGTGACTGCCGGTTCGGTCGAATCAGACCAATTCGAACCAGGTGAACCGGGTTCACCAGAGGTTGACCACGACACTGTTCACGAGCGTGGATTTCAAGCGCAGAAGGTTCCAGACGCGCATGGGGGCGCGTGAAGGGTAGTTTGGGGAATCTTTCAACATGACTTTTAAATTATTCGATGTAACAAACATTTTGACGCTGGTTTCGAGTCAATCAGACATCGTCTCGAAATGTTTCGGGATGTCCGAAGATTTTAGGGCTCGGTTAAAAATAGTTAAAAATTTGGGAAAATTACGGGGTTTAAGTATGATCATTGTGAGGTAGTTAGTGATCTTCTTATGGGATTTGGACAGGTTCGGGAAAGTCGGTGATTGTAGATTAGCCGGGAACGGTATAAGTGCACGCGTATCGAGGAGGCGACGCTAATGGTCTGTGAGTGGACTTTGCTTTCTAACTTATGATGCATGCATATATATTTTTATATGTTTTATATACGTGATTCTATGATTTGATTTATGATCTTGATGGTTTACGGTTTTGCACGATTTCGAGATATTTATGGAATTACACGTTTTACGAGAATACGATTGATGTTGTGATTTGAACATGGTTTTAATGATTTGATTTCGGGATTTGAAATACGATTAGATTTCAAAGATTTAAAATAGATTTCAGAAAGTGATTTCGGGCTTGAAGCCCAGTTTAGAAAAGTGGTTTTTAAAGAACGTGATTTCGGGTTTTTGAATCGGATTTCAAATAACGATTTTGGATTCGATTTTGGAAACTTGGAAATGGATTTTCGAGTTTGGGTTCGGAATGGTTATTCCGGATGCCGGCTTACAGAATGATGGTTTCAGACTCGGTTTATGAAACGAATATGAATATAATACTGGGTTTGGATTCGGGATCCTGATGAGATTGCGGATTCGGATTCGGAAATGGAAAATGGTTTTCAAACGGTTTTGGATTGGATTTTCTGGATCTGGTTATTGGGTTTAAAGGCCCGGATATGATTATGACGGAGGCGGGCCCGGATTGGGTTTAAAGACCCGGATTGAGTTTAAAGATTCGGATTATATTGAAGCGTGGATTGAGTTTAAAGACTCGGGAGTTTTAAGACTCAGATAGATCCAGCAGGTTCGATGGATGGAAATGTGGTTTCAAATATGTTTTGAGATTTCACTGAGACTTGATAATAATGGTTTTCCGATGTTTTGGGCTATGCCCGGAAGATACGGATTTTGATGGTTTTGGGTTGAGGCCCGGGAACTGAAAAATGAAAATGAGTTCGGTTTTTCTTAAATGGTTTGAATAACTTGAATATAGCATGATTTTATGACATGGCTTTTGATATGCATGCATTGGTTTTTAAATAGAGGGTAAAAAATGTAATTGTGTTTTCTGATGACTGTTTTGAACTTATATTTTCTTTTTGTCCACTCACAGTCTTTTTGTATTTTCGATACCCTCCAGGTTGTTGCGGTGCGGGTTGTTGGTCGAGAGAGACGAAGACATCACATACGCGATCCACAATAGAGTCTGCGCGCTCTGGGAAGTCCGGAAGTTTTGAGCGGATCAGTCAAGAATCCTTTGTCCGACTTTCGTGTCACATGGAGGTTGGACGTCAGTTTAGCCTTCGTGTCACTCGTAAGTTAGACGGGAGCATGACTTAACCCTTAATCCTGGGGGATTGAGGGTGGGTCATGTCAGTTCATGTGGGAGCTCGAGGTACCGATGCGGACTTAGTCTCTATGGGTGTTTGAGGGATACGTTTGAATTTTAGGGACAAAATTCCTTAAGGGGCTAGATTGTGATGGCCCATAAATTCAAAAAAGGTAATTCCGAAAATTGGGAAAGGGAATTGACGTTTTTACCCTTGATCTAAGTAGTCAAAAGTTGACATTTTGGTCGAAATACCTTTTGGACTTTTCATAAGGATCGTTGTGTAGGTCTCGGAGTTCTGAGTTCCTAGACAATCGACAAGTCAAAATCGGAGTTCATACAGATTTGTTATGGGTCTAAAATGGTAAGAGGTATTTTTGTAATTTTGGACCTTGACGAAATTTTGGCCTTTTTGCGATTTTGATGAGTCAGCAGTGGACTTGTTGGTGGTTTGACACCTATCACTCGGATTAATGGATTAGTGGCACATTTTTCCAAGAACATCGTGTAGGTGTGTTTGTTTTTGGTATGCTGGGTATTTTGGAAAACCCAAAATGGAAACCCCTAAAATGATCAATGTTCATTTGAGAACTAGTAGAAATTGAACGAGGGGAAGAAATAGGAAACTGAGAAGGAACCAGACTCTAATACCTGAGAGGAAAAGACCAGAAAAGCCCAGACCCGAAACTCAAAACAAAACCCCAAAACCCTCATGAACCCATGAATTGGAAATTTGATTTTGGACGATTAATTACTGAAATTGAAGTTAGAATTGTGTTATTTCATGCTTAGCGAGCAGGATTGAGTGGTGGTTACATAGAATTGGGTGCGAGGAATCAAGTATTGAAGGACTGAAGTTTGGCTGAAACTTCAATTGTTCATCCAAGAGAATTATGGCGAGATTTTCATGTTTAGAGGTTACATAACTATTCCTAAACATCAATGGACTCAATTAGATGAAATAATATAGAAATTTGGACTCGAAAATGCAGGTTTTGACCCGGGTCAAGCCGAGTCGAGTCGTGTCTGAGTTGTAGACTCGACTGGAGGATGAAAATGATACTGTAGCAGCACGCGTGAGTCCTACACACAACCACTTCTGGCAGCTCGTGGAAGCTTGTGAGTGAGAATCTCGAGGTATGGTCAACACGATTTTCAATGTAATTAATGTAACGAACATTTTGACATAGGTTTCGAGTCGATCGGATACTGTTTCAGTATAGTTTTGGGTGTTCAAAGTGTTATATTATGTTTTTTAATGCGTATTTTATCCCGGGAAATTAGGAGATTTTAATGTGAGGTTACTTGAGATATTAGTGACCTGTAGTGGTGGTTTTTAACATGATTAGTGATTCCTGGAATTTATGGAAGAACATAGGCCTCGGAATCGAATCGCATGGACGATGTGAGTGAACATTTGGTTCATAAGTGTGATACATGCATAGTTAAACATTTTATATGATTTATTACATAAATCAAGTTGTAATAATTTGATTGATGATTTAATATGATTACTTGTTGATTTTGTGGATTTATTTCCTGATTTATTGGAGCGCTCCGATCCCTTTCTCTTCGAAACAACTAATGCTTCTCACTATAAATGGGCTTGAAATAATGTTATCTTTTTCATATTACTATATCTTGGAGTTAATTATTTATACAAAATTGATCTCATTTATTTGTTTTTCTATCCTTTCTATTCTATATCTGTTCAAATGAATTTGACTATCGTATTCCATTTGTCAATTAAATATTATATTATTTTTGGTGACTCAGTCCTTTACGCTGCCATTAAATATTATATTCTTTAACGTGCAAATGTGTATATTTTAGTTAGGTTAGGTTAGATACTCTCACAGATCCCAGAGGTTGGTCAAGCATGGCAAAGAGAGTTTGATTTGAGCTTATCCAATGAAATGACATGGTGGTGATTAGCTTTAAGAATTAAGGATTAATTAATTCCATTACTTAATAAGTACCGGATAGAATTTGATGTGGCATGGTTGAGTTGAGCTTTAAAAATTTTTTCAGCCCACATACGGCGCTTTCAAAAAGTCAGACTGGGTTTAGAATTAGGCGATTTTTTTTTCTTAAGGAAAAATTTAATAGATAAATAATAAAATAAATATCCTTAAATAAATCTAGACTAAAAATACATTTAAAAATAGATAACTTAAATTATAAATCATAAATGTCCAACATGAAAATTTTATAAAGAACATAAACATAAACAGCCAAAATACATAGGACCCAATCATAAATATATACATTTAAAATGTATAGGACTCACGCATAAATATAATTTAATTTTTTATTTAGTTCAATTCGATTTAGGCAATTACTAATCCAATTTACTTAGAATATAATAAAATTCAAATTAAAAGTACAACTTAAATTAATTTGATTTGTGAGCCAAGTTGAAGTTTTAGAGATAACTAGGCCATCAGTAACTAGCCCAAATTAAAAACAACTATTAATTAAATTGAAAGTATTTATTAATTAAATTGAAAATAACTATTAAGTGTATTGTTTGGCCGCATTCAGCATTCTTATTTCTTGCCATCCTTCCTAGTTTATGTCGCCATCATAAAGGCGAGGCATAGAGAGAGTGAGGGAGAGTCACAGAGATGGAGTGAGGGATAGGGAGAAGGCGAAGGAAACAGAGAGACACAAGCCATCGATTGATCAAGATTCGGGGGAGGGATTCAACGCCTTGAGACGGAGGCGATGTCCGATGGCGATGGTGCGATGAAGAACAGAAGAGCAGAAGGTGATGACGCCGCGATGAAGAACAGAAGAGCAAAAGGTGATGACGCCGCGATGAAGAACAGAAGAGCAGAAGGTTACGACATCACGATGTCCCAACGGTGGTGCGATTTCAACGGAGATGGTGGGGTCGAAGCCGCGAAGGATGAGTTTCGTTCTCCGGTCTCGATTTAAATCGCGAAGGGTGACTAGGTGGGTATTGGGTAAATCTGGGCTCTTCGAATTGGGAGTATTGAATTGAAGATTTGGGTTAATTTTGAATTATGTTTGTGTTGGATTGAAGATTTGTGAATAATTTTATATTGAATTGAAGATTTGGGTTAATTTGAATTATGTTTGTGTTTGGATTGAAGATGTAGGGACAATTTTATGTTATGGTGAATTTTTTTGGACTGATTCGTTGCGGCGCAACTAGCCGCCTAGGACCATTGAGGACCGCCTAGCTGCCGCCGAATCCACCAAGGCGCCGCTCAATCCCCCTCCCATGTTTTGCTGTCGCATAGCCATTAATCGCGGCAGCTCCCCTCCGCCTAGCACCTAGGCGGCTGCCTAGGCCGCCATTTAGAACATTGCATATTTTGGTAACCCTCGTGATTAACAATTTAATTACTACTTGAGTATCCAGGAAAATTCCATAACCTACTCTTTTACCAACTAGCCAAAAATGGAGCAATTTTGTCAGATTTTTACGCTAAAAGTATGTTAGATTTTTAGGAAAATAAAGTCAAATTGTAATCGATTTAGTTATGTCGAGTTTGACCTAGTTGAAAACTATCTAAATTGAACAAAATCGTCAATTGATTTATTATTTGTAGGCACTAGCCATGTGCTTCATGCTCACTCTTTTCAGGATCAATGCATTAAAGTTCATAGTGAAAGATGAAAATCAAAACCTAAAAATCCATTTGAAATTTGATAGTTGTTGAATTAATACCTTATTGGTTCTTGCTACTTTTTTTCTCGGTGAAAACATTCATCGTGAATCGCATCTTTTTCTTTTCTTTAGTAGAATTTTGATGGGTGAAACCATTATAGCCTCTAATTAATGATAAAGGTCTTCGGTTGCTCCGCATGCGATAGGTTTTCGTTAATTTTAAATATATATATATATGGCATATTAGTATTTTTAATTCTAATTTTGTGCCTTCCAAGAATTCCAATGAATAGTTTTGGAACACTGATTAGAAATTTATTTATTTTTTTGTAATTTATGATTATATAAATAGTATATTTATTCTAATATTCTTGCCATCTCACTCTCAATCTCAGTCACAAAATCATAAATTTAGTCTCAAAATTCTTGAATTAGTGATTAATTTGGAATTTTGGATCCAAATACTGAAAGAATGTTAAAAACTGACCTGTTCTCTTTTGAAATCCATAAATTCATTTGGTTGAATATTTTAAGTACTTCTAAATTTTTGTTATCTTTGAAAATTTATTTCTTTATCAAAATATTTTTATATTATTTTTTATCTCACTCATATTAATTTCTCATTTTATTGAAAGTATATGCATTGGCAATACATTTTATATTTTTACTTTAAAGTTTGGACTGCCCTGATTCTTTCGTACCTGCACTCCCGATGCATGACAAAAAAAATTACTTACTGATACAAAAATAATGGAACCTATAACTTCAAATTATCCCCTAGTCAATCACAAACAGTATGATATAATTGACAAACTATCACATTTAAAGGGGAAATTTTATTGTGTCTAATTAGTAGAAATTTAAAATTCATTAAGAATATTTGGTGGTTAAGCAGAAACTGCACTTCCAACCGAAATAATCTCCCCCTTCGAATTAGGGACACTTCATACTACATACCGTAGCCTAGACCATGATCTCATATGCATACACAAAACAAAAGTCAAACTATATCTATGAATGGAGTGACATCTAATTCCAAATCCGTCGAACTATATATATTCCCCCCTCATTATCCTTGCGGTTTTGTGATTGTAGAAGATAATATAGTCCTCTGCTTTTTCTTGAACAAAAATATTTGGTACTTTGTAGGTGAGTGAAGTAAGTCCCTTTCCAACACCGCACTTTACTCAAACCCAAAAAACACGCGTCACTTTTTAGTTTTTTATATTGTGGAGAAATGGGACCGACCAACCCCCAACTGTAGCTCCAGCACCAGATCACAGAAACAAGAAAGAAATTTTTTTCTATAGGATTGGAATTAGAATATACTTTCCTCTGCCTCTGCAAAATTCTTTCCTACCCTTTATCTCTCTCGTTCTCATCCTTATCGGAACTCAAGCTCTGTTTTTTACTTGTAAATTTTTTTTCTGGGTTTATCTGCAGAGCCATGGAGCTTCTTCCTGAATTTCTGTTTACAGTTGTTTTTTTACTCTTGGTTGCTTTCTTATTTTCTTTTGTTCTTCCTATAGTTAGTTCTCTGCGTCCAAGCAGGGATGTCAATGGCAAAAAATCTGTTCTTTATGAGTGTGAATCTCGAATTGAACCAGAAATTCATGGCTGGGTAAGTGAGCTGCGAGGTGGGTTTGTTGAAGAAGCTGGGAAAGTTGAAGAATTTGTGGGTGAAGAGGCAAAAGAGGAAACTCTTGTTCTTCAGAGTTTTGTTGTAGATGAAAGCTGTGGGTTAACAAAGGGACATGAGGTTTCAGAGATTGATGAATATGAAGTTTCTAGCGATGTTGGAATTGTTTGTTTGAAGGAGAAGAGTGTTGAAGAAGAAATCTGTGATGTGGATGCTGGTTTATGTGGGTGCGTAGATAACATGCTTGATGAAAGTTCTGAGAGGGCTGAGTTTGGAGAAATTGAGGTAAATTTGGCAAAAAACGGAGTGGGAATTTCAGAAAGTGAAGAGATCATGAAAGTTTCGGATTGTGAAGGCAGTGATCATGAAAACGATGGATCAAAAGAGAGTGTGGAAGATGGTGTGAAAATGGAGGAGGGGTTGTTTGGTGGGGAGGATGATTGGGAGGGAATAGAAAGAACTGAATTGGATAGGCTTTTCGGTGCTGCTGTGGCTTTTGTTGGGTCTAAGAATAATTCTGATAGAGTTTCGAGTCTTGGAAGTGATGTGAAGATGAGGTTAGATGGGCTTCACAAGATTGCCATTCGAGGGCCTTGCTTTGAACCCCAGCCAATGGCCTTCAAAATCTCTGCCCGAGCCAAATGGTAGCTTTTAACTTCTCTTTTACCATTTTTGTACTATGACTTTCTGGGATTCTATCTAATTTTTTTTTAAAATCTAGCTCTTTACGTCCACAAATGGTAACGCCTTGCTGCAACCGTCGTATTTGATTTAAGACCTTTCACTTGGTGATTCTCATTGTGCATTACTCCAAGTTTACTGTGTGTGAAATCGGGATAGAATTGCTTTGAATTTCTCGATGGTGTTGGTGGCACTATGTAGCATTTGCCTTGTATTCCTTGCACAATACAATTTTTGTATCTGAGGGATAGATCCAAAAACTTAAGGATATTTCTCAAAGGTTCATCTACTGCTGCGCATGCAGAGTTCTTTAAGGCTCAATGTCGTTATACTTTTAGTAATTAGTACTGTTATAACTTGTAGAAGTCGATGAATGGTATCACACTAGGGCTTTCACTCCAGGATGTAGTTTAAAGGATGAAAATAATGATTGATTCTGCTGCTTCCAATGAGTTGATAGAGGAAACTGGTTTACATTGTGCAAGGAATGCTTGGCAACAGCTTGGAAACATGAGTGCAGATTTAGCACTGGAACAGTATATCGCGCTTGTTTCAGAAAGTGTTCCCGGCTGGATTCAACATGTTCATAGTGTAAGGCTTTACTTTTGACACATTAGTGCCAGTGCTTCATTCAGTTGTTTTTACTGGTGAACATTGTAGGACAATATTCATTTCCGGTTGCGTTGGAGCAGGACTTTGTAAATGCCCAAATGTTTGAGAAGGTAGCCTCTGGTCTTAAGACATCGGCGCAAGGCCATGAAGAAGCTGTGGGAGTGAGGTGTTCAGTTTCTTCCTTGTAAATTGACCACTATGAATCATTTCCAAGGTTTTCCGATTTTACCCCCTTTTTGTTCTTCGTATATTTTACTGATTGTATTTATCTTCGCTGAATTGGAGAAAAGTAGAAGAACTAAAGGCTGGTGTTCAAGGTTTAGATGAGAC
This sequence comes from Prinsepia uniflora, assembly GCA_032719365.1. NCBI lineage: Eukaryota > Viridiplantae > Streptophyta > Magnoliopsida > Rosales > Rosaceae > Prinsepia > Prinsepia uniflora. The sequence goes on along the minus strand of CM064862.1, from coordinate 14,199,571 downwards.
TGGGGTCGGAGGCTTAACTCATTGAGCAGGTATCCATATTGCAATATTTGGCTATGTAAATTTGTTTAGCATCATTTTTAATTAAGTTGTTCCATATCTTATACCTTAGAGCTTTGCAAAATTAGAAGCACCAGAATTGCCATTTTTCCTCGCATCCGGATTGAAATGAAGTTTGATATGCGCTCAAAGTGGCTTATTAAACCGATTTTCATTTCATGGCATTAAATGAGTAGAGATAGTTCAGTAGTTCTGCCCCTTTGTTACATGTTGAATTTGAACATGGTTTTGGCGAAAGTAGCAAACATTCACTCTGAATTTCTGGTGTATTTCTACTTTGGAAATTCTAATTGTTGTCTGTTCTCTATCAGCCCCAGGAACTACTTGTTTGAATTGATTGGGAGATGGAAGAATTACTGATATCACAATGAGTCAGTTTATATTTAATAAATGGTTAACTTTGGTTTTTGACTCATCAAATTTAATATGATACAAGCTGACAAAACTTCCTCGTTTTATCATACATCATGCTTAGTTCGAATTATGTTGTAATCACACAATTAAAAATTAGGAAAAACAAGTGAAAAAGATAGGTTGAAATCACATCTACAACAACTTGTAATTCCGACGGGTTTCTTTTGATGTTTTTTGTTTCAAATCCAGGTTGATGCTGGGGGTTCAGTAAGCAGGGTTTAGTAGTTGACTGCAAGAATTGGAAACATCCAGTCTCATTTGTGACTAGTACATGTCTTTTATGATAATAAAAATTGCCATTTTAGTCGTTTGTTATGTTGTGTAATTATGTTTATTGGTACATCCCACTCGGCCCCCCTTGGGCCATGATTCTGTCAACAAACAAAGAAGGGAAAAAAAACAAGACAATCTAATGACATGTTTACTGATTAGTAATGATATTAAAAAGAAAAAATTATATCATGAAATTATACATTTATGAAAGAGTAAAGACCTATTCATTATCTAACTTTTCTTCAGCTACGTACCCGGTGACGGATGAGGGTTATAAACTCAGGGTCGTTACAACGAAGCAGAATGATTACAGTTTGAGCAATAAGAAAGGTACAAACATGTAGTTACATGATACAGTTGAGGTAAAAAAAACTTGGATTGAGATCAATAAGAGGGGGTTTAGGCCATGATTGTGACTTGTGTGCAATGTTATTGATACATTCAAATGGACTATAAAGTTGTGGTGAAACTATAGGGTACTCTAGTGCTTTTTGATCCACCTGATGCTTAATTGGTTTTTTATTTTTTTTATCTGACCTGATGCTTAATTGATAGATATGAAGTTCGAAATTTATTGGATGTCCTTTTAGATATGGACCATTTAAGTTTTTGCCCAAAAAAAAATGAAATTGGGCGAGCAGAAGATGGTGAGCCAAAAATGCTAGTAATCGGAAAAATAATACACAACTACAAAGTAGTCAAAAAAATAATCAGGTGGTGAGCCAAAAATGCTAGTAATCGGAAGAATAATACACAACTACAAAGTAGTCAAAAAAATAATCAGGTGGTGAGCCAAAAATGCTAGTAATCGGACAAATAATACACAACTCCAAAGTAGTCGAAAAAGTAATCAACAGGGAGGCCACGAATCGCGCGGTAATTGCTTCCCGTTGGAGCCTTGAATTATGATATAATCGAACGTGCCCGAGAAAACGACGTCGTAAACCGCGAGAGACAGTCACATCGACTCACAGGCGAACAGTTGTACACAGCGCTCAATTTCCATAGATGAACTTCGAGGTTTCAAAATCTAATCCTCTCCAAATTCAATCAATTTGGGATCTTCAAGACCAACCGCGAACTGGTTCTATTGAAATCTCTGCTCCCTGCACCAATGGCTCCCTTCGAATCCAGGAGATCCGAAGCTTCTCATTTTGATTGATTCGAATAAACTCGAATTGAATATCAGAACCAATGGCGGTGGTGATTGAGACCTCTGTTTGGGAACCAAATCCAGGCATATACATATTCATCTTCTTTGCGTCTCTCTTGTCCATCGTCGTCTTCCCTTATGTTTCGAGCAAGCACAGTGGCCGTAGCAGCAACAGCAAAGCTCCGTGTCTCTTCGACCATGGGATCTCCCCCACCACCTCCTCTCTTCGCTTCCAGAGGAACTTCCTTCTAATCTATTCTCTCGCCTCAGGTCGATATAGATCTTCTTTTCCTTTTGCCTCCAAGTTTAAATTCAACTTCTGATTGCTTGCCTAGAAATCAATCTCAGCTGACTTAGAACAGCTTCAGCTTTATTTTTGTTTTACATTTGTACTTAATTTACTTATTACTTGAAGTAGATATTTGAATTTTAATCTTAATTTATCCATTAGCTTTTAATCGCTGATTGGATTTGTATGAATCTTTACTGTCAGTGATGGAGGGACTTTGGTCTGTATTTGGTGAATTCGAGTTAGCTTACCACGGGTTAAGCAGAGAGCAAATGATGTTCTCTCTGTGTGTTGGCTTTGCAGCTTCTCTCTTTATTGGTTCATTCTTAGGTGCACTCTCTGATTTAATGTAAGTGCCTTTTAGCTTAAATGTTTTCTGGTTCAGTATTGGAATGCTTTGTAGTTCGGGACTGGAATGCTTGATGCTAATCCCTAATTGATTTCCTTATTTTTATTGTTTTATAAATCGTGTAGAGGTCCAAAGAAAGTTTGTTTCCTCTTTTGCGTTCTACACCTCTTTCTTGGCTTGTGGAAGAGAATCACTGATCGTCCGAGTGTTTTGGTGACGAGTATTTGTTCGTCACTCACAACTTCGATTTTTTCATTTAGTTTTGAGACGTGGATGGTTGCTCAACATGAAGAGGTTAGGAATTGGTTCATATTTCAGATCTGATTGCTCAACTTCGATTTATATTTCAGATTTGGTTTTGCACGTAGAAACACAAGTTAGTCTAGAAATGGGAATGATTCATATGGCAGGTTTTTGTGGACTAGCAATAATGCATAATGTTCTCGTATTGGACTAGATATGGTGCTAACAATGATTTTCAAAAACTTCATGTTTGCAGCAAGGGCATAGACAAGATATGTTGAGTGAAACATTTTGGTTAATGAGTTTCTTTGAGTCTGCATCTCTTATCGGGAGTCAGATGCTTTCTAACTGGCTCATTGGTGATACTGTGGTGAAGAATATGACATCTCATTCCACCGCAGCCATCTTCTTGGCAATAATAGGCTTAGTTTGTCTCCTCAGAGGATGGACACAAACCCCCCAAAAAGTTGCTCTCAAGGAGTATAGGGCATCTTTCTCTGCTTATATTTTTGGTGGTAAGAGATGCATTCTGTTTCTAAACCTTTGTCTACCTGGATTTTTTGTTTTCTTAAGCAAACTATTCTGCTTGGATGCATTCCGCATGACAATAAATTGGTTCTTAAATAAGCTGTAGTTCCACAAATAGTGAAAGCTTGTCAGTCTGGTTTTCATTTGTGTGAAAAGTTATTCTTCAGGATCACTTTTTTTTTTTGTAAAATATTTATTCTGTAATATTAAACTCTTAAGATTGTATGCTGCGAGGGACTGGGATCAAATTGCCTCCTTTGGTAATCAGCAGTATCTGTTTCCTGCACTAGGATTAACATGTTCTAGAAATTTATTTTTTTTTGAAGGATTTATTGCATAAGGATGCTGAATTAGCATTTGATGATTTAAGTGCTCTTCTGCATAATGCTTTAAAAATTATGTGTCTCCTACTCTGGGTGTGAGCTTTAACCATAAATTTGTTGTTTCTTACTGTTGCAACGTATGACTGGCAGATAAAAGAATATGGCTTTTGGCATGGGCACAAGCTTGCCTTCACTTCTCCATATCAGTATTCTGGATACTTTGGGCTCCTACTATAGTGGTATGGACATCTACAGTTAGAGTAAAATTCTGCATAAGTGAAACTTACCAGATTTAATATTTGAAGGACTTTAACTTATGTTAATGAGATTCTTTTTTGTTGAACTCCATAAATTGGATGAATATAATTCAAGTTTGGTCAAGATTATCAATCCAGTGAACAAAGAATTACTATTTCCATGTTAGTTAATTAGAAAGAATGATTTAAAGTTATTGGTCCTGGTCCTTTGATATGTGTTGATAGTTTCATCTGTCTTTTGTGAACTTTTAATTAAGACATGTTTTTAGGCTGATGGACGAGAAGTGCACCTAGGGCTGATATATCCGTGTTTCCTTGGCTCGAGAATGCTTGGAAGCACAGTATTTCCGTGGCTCATTAGTGGACTGTCATCCTTTAGAACTGAGGATTGCCTCATATATGCATTCATTATACTAGGGCTGGTATTATCCATAACAGCTTATGATTATCAGGTAAAGATGCTTTTTATCTTTTGGAATACGAGAAATACAATTATATATGCTAATTGAACATTCTGAAGTATGAACTTTGAATTGATGATATTCAGGAAATTGGAGTATTAGTGACACTATTTTGCATATTTCATGTGGGTCTTGGTATGGTTTTGCCTTCACTTGCCAGACTGAGGACCATGTAAGTTATGACCTTTCTAGCTTTCTGTCAGTTGATATCTCCTCTTAATTTATGCATCAGGTTCAACTTCTGTTGCAAGGATTTTCATTCGATAGTTTTCTTGCATCTACTTGGTTTTTAACAGGTATGTGCCCAATGCTCTGCGTGGAGGGATGATAAGCCTTTCTCAAGCCCCTGCAAATGCAGCAATTCTGCTTTTCCTGGTGCAAGTGAGTGTTCCTTCCCATGGTTATCTCATCATTGAAAACATAGTATTAAGCACCTCCCCCGGCCAGTGTATTGATGTGGCCAGCCAATGCCAGAGACCACAGCTAGTAACAAAAGCTGTTAAAACATTCATTGACTGAAATTTCTTGCTACCGTGATATTGATGCAGGGAAAGTACTACCATAACATTGGGAATTCAACAATCATAGCATTTGCTGCCCTTGGGCTATTCACAGCAGCTGGTTGCATGCATGTCTTGAAGCGATGGGGGAAGCAACCGTATCAAAACTGGCATAAACTGTGACTTTATACCAAATCATCAGCATGCTGATTGGCTTAGTTGGTGAGTCCCGGAGATCATTAATCGACCTCCGGTCTGCAGAAATGAGTGTTTCCAAGAAGAGATCTCTGCCTCTGAATTCTAACTGAGGTATGCCACTAAATAAGTATGGGAATACATAAATACAGCAGCAAAATTAGATTGAGACGGTGTTGTATATTCCTTAGGAGTCAACTGACTGACTATGTGCAAAGCGACAGTTAGCCACTGAGTTCAGTTCAAGTTGCCAAACCCATCTCAGCTTCTTAAAATTATGGGCAGTCTGCTCGTTAGGAGGAGGCAAGCAATTTACACGTTTACTATTCAGCATTGTGTGAAGACTATTTGTTGCAGTGTAGGGATTTAGAAGTCCGACTGGCAAGTCTTATTGATCGTATTATTTGGATTGTAAATTTTGCACCGAAGTCTGAAGTGACACAATTAGCAGCTTGATGAAGCCGCTTCATTTATTTAATTCAATTGCTAAATCTTACATGAGATATTAACACAAGCGAAAAGTTCTGATCATATAATGCAGCGCTCAGGTAAGGTTAAAAATCTGAGGCTTAGACAATCACATCGAAAACAACAACTGGAACTAATCCTCTTGTTCTTGATCTCTGATCCACTTTGTAGCCACCCATTTTTCCCCTTCGATTACTGGGCAGCTCCCGTGTATCGATAGCTGCAGAGACATCAAATCCGGCCAAGATTGAAATTAGAAAGTAACAAACAGTAATCCCGGGATAACTTTCACCAGATCAGATAAAGAAAAGCGATGGTTCCTTCTAATGAATAATACTAACCATATCAATTGTACCATTTGGGAGCAGGGAATAAAAGAGAAGTCCATCTCCTTTCCGTGGCTTCACTTTCAGACCGACACATGTCCGGAAATCATAGTTTCCGTCTGTGTTTGCGCCATTCTGCAGAACACCCAGAATGATGATCGAAAACGAAATAAACCAAGAAGGCAATGTAAGGAAAATAGAGGTCTTGGATCATCTTGCCTCATACGGAAACATGGTTTCACCGCCTTCTTGGACATCACTTAGATACAACAAGAACGATGCAACCTGCACAAGGTCAAATAAGACTGATCTTAAGCGGTTGCTAGTTTAAGTGTTTAATGAAAAAAAAAAAAAACCAAGTTTGACGGTGAAGATGTACCCTTTGGCTCTTCTGTGGACCATATTGATCAGGGTGGAATGCGTCATAATGCGAATTATACTTCTGCCCGATCTCATAGCGCAAGACATTGAATGCCTGAAACATGACGATATCCTCAGCTCAGAAAATTTTTACAAACTGACCTGAAATTAAAGGGTAACTTGTTCAACAAAGGAGATGAAAATATCTTCACTATGACTATGAGACCCAAGTATCTGATCAATACTTGGCTCATTTAACATAAATAACCCTCGAGGCTCGAGCAGATTATACGCAAGTCTTGTAAACCCACGAACAGAAGTAACTACTATGTGAACATAAAGATTTCCCATTTCTCAAACAAAGAAACAAATTTGCAAAAATGTGGTTGGTAAACAGCTGGGTTTGCTGAAAGAAAAGAAACATTATCATTTTGGAAACGCAAGAGAAGTAACTACTATGTGAACATAAAGATTACCCCTGGCTGCCACGAACAGTAGAGCATAACAATTTACAGTTTAAGGAATATTATCATTTTGGCAACGCAAGCGACATATCTAATGAAAGAAAAGAAAAGAAAAACCTCCACAAGCATTGCATCCAATGAAGCATCACAAATTGACAAGGCATTATGGACTTGTATAGCAAGAGAAATGATATGGACTTGTATAGCGAGAGAAATGATAAGGAAGATGATTATAAAAGCTAAACTCTAAACAATAGTACCTCTCCATGGGTCCTGGGAAGCATTGTTGCCCTTGCAATCTTTTCTTCAATTGCATCCAAAGTCCCAGATTTATCACCAGAAGCAGAAAGAAACATGCCGGAACTGCTTGAAAAAGACAGTGTAAGCATGATTGTGACATCTATAATCACTCATCGCATTTAAATTACTCACATGTAAACCCATTAGATTCATTCCTCAATAAATAAATTCAATAGATGCTAGCTGTGATAACCTTATATTAGCAATCTTTACATTTTGGTGCATATACAAAAATTCCTTGCATAACAACCAGTACTAATAGTGAAAAGTCATGAAAAGGGTTTGCCGATTGACCACACAAAATGTTGACTATGTACCTTGTTCTTATATCCTTTGTGTTCTCCACTGTTTCTCCCTCTCGCAAAGCCAAAGTGGATGGCTTAAGGCTTGGCTTTGCCAAACCGATTATGCTCTCACATTGCTTAGCAGTTGCAAAATTAGGAAAATACAATGCTCGCGGATACCAACTCAAGACCTACGCAGATTATGTGCCCATTTCTTGTTAGCAAATAAAGTTACAACCTTTGATGCCAGAAAATTGATAAACCCTAAAATGATCAAACAGTTCTTGACAGTCACAGCAAAAAATAACAACATAAACCTGAAAGGGAATGGAAGTTATAGAATCGTCACCGGACTCTCCATAAGGCATCGGTGTAGACTCTGTTTCCAACAGTCGCGTTCTCAGCCGGTTGCCGCCGCCGCGGCCACCCACATCCTGCCAAAATTTAACATTCCATAAACATAAAGGTTCATATTTTTATTTCGAAGAAATAGACAAACTAATTAAAGTTCTAGTTTAAGAGAAGAAACCCAAAAATTTGCCTGAGAAATGAGGGAGGAGCCATAGAAGCCAGCAAGGAAGAAGAAGGAGCAGAAGATGAAGGTGGTGGGTAATCCAAGTTTGGCCTTCAGCTTGAACTTGGAGCTCCAATTCCCTTTCCCGCTTTTGGCTCTCATTATAATTTCGATCCTCTTCAAACGCTGGTGGAAATGGTGGTTTGATTGGCGGCTTCAATTTGGCTTCATGTATATATTATCCTGTGCTTGTGTGTTTTGACGAATAACAGTCAATTCGACGACTGATCGCGGAGTCTTTGTCAGCAGCAGGAAAATAATAGCGAGCGTGGTCGATACGGCGGGAGTTTGGTTAAACAAAATGACTGGGATTTTTGTAATGTGAACAAAAATTGAGATTTTAGAACTAATTATTTGGGGTGTAGTCAATTTTGAGGCATTTGGAATCTAATCGTACGACGAATATTTATTTGGTGGATAAATTATTAGGCTGCACCTTTTGCAAAGTCATCACCCACAAGTCCACAACGACTGTTTCTGACGACATTGATAATTAGATTCTTCGCAATGGAGTTTGTTCCTTTCTTTTTACTCCTGCGTTTTTTCCCAACGGCCGGATTTGCTTCTCGTTGTATTAGCACACAGTAGTAGCTGTTAAATCCACGGATGTGTGTTCTCTTGAGGACTAAAGGAAATGGCAAAATGATGAATGTATGAATTGACTTGACTCCAACTCATTACCATTTAATTATGTTCACTGTTGGTTCCAATCGTTGGTCATTTTTAGCCTGTGGAAAGGATTCAGTATTCATCTTTCCTTATTTCAATTTTCAGCAAGAAATAGAACAGAGACTTTTAGCAAAGATGAGAAGAGAAAGCTGCTCTTTTTAGACTACATACTGAAAACCAACCATCGAAAAAGAAAAGACGAAAAAAGATGAGATAATGAAAGGACATTAATCCAGTGAAATATAGCCTAAGAAATTTACCCAAAAAGAAAAATGGTAAGACATAAATACCCTTGATAAGAAACCACAAAGGATAATTGATCTGCACTTCAAAGTTCTTTTCTTCGATTCCCACTAGCTTTTAGGCCCTGTTTGGTATCGTATGGTATTGTTTTTTTTTATTGAAAAATTATTTTATTTGAAAATGAAGCAGTATAAAAACATTTGATAAAAATAAAAAATTTTATTTTTTTTAAAAAATAATGAATTTTTGATAATAACTTTTAAAAGTAATATGTATGTTCCTTTTGAAAACTGCTTTTATAAAAATTATTTTAATATATAACTACTTATTATACAAATAAAGCATAAACAACTTTTAAAACAAAACAGAATTAAAATAGTTTATAAAAAAAAAACATAGCAATTCCAAACTAGCCCTTAGCCACCAAAAAGTACCAAGACTACCCTAACCTGATATCAATTTCATGCGGGCAGATCTCTAGGGGCAGACATATATTAGTCTTATATCAGTATGTATAAAGACAATTCATTCACAACCAAAATCAAATGTGGTTAATAAGATAATTTTCTTGCGTCCGGAAGCCAATTTATTTGGGCGGATTTTGGCTATTTGGGCGGTTCCGTCCCATGAGAGCACGAGGCGCACACACAAAACTGCGTGTAGGGCAAAGATCTCCATACTGCATGTTGCACAATCCACCTCCCCTACGCAACGTTTCCACACAAAAATTTGCGCATTTGGATAATCTTTAATATAACATACCTTGATAATAGACGGTCCAAAAGTACAAACACAGAAGAAGAGGCTTGCACACATGTCCAATCCAATTGAGTGGGTCCACCCCACTGCTTAATCCCCACCACACATTTTGTCTACCTGGCTTCAGTCACTCTCCAGACAAAGCCCAGCCCTTGGAAGCAATTATATATATATATATATGATTATGATTCAGTTGTTTTCCTCCACGTAAATAATGCATGGTCCCCGGAAAAACACAACTATTTCTTCTAACTAGAGACCTGAACATCATCTCCTTCCCCAGCCTTGATGCCAGGCCAGTTGAACAGACAAATTCGGAATATTCATCAGCTGACGCTTGGTTCGGTTCAACATAGTGCGACATAGATGCTCAGGGCAGAATTGTATTGCTCTCTTCTTGTTACTTCCCCACGAGTCAAATTAGTGAATGTTGATAGGAGCTCCAGCTCATGGCTGATCCAGTACCGTGGCGATCGAAGGCTACCCAAGGGCATTTCAGTCAAGGCCTTGAATGATGAGGCAGGTGGAAAAGGCGGTTCCCCTGGCAGGAGTTGGAATCCTGGAGCAGAAATTGAGGTTCCTTATGAACAAAGGCCGGTATGTTTTCACTTCGGCTATGTAATTCCACAGTAATTCAGGACAATTAAGTCTAGTTCTAGTCTTCTTCGATGCATATGAATAAAAAAGATGTATAAGAAATAATGAAGGAAAGTAAAGTGATGGTAGTGAGTGAAACGCTTCTTCATATGCTGTGAAAACAAATTTCAGGCTCCGATTTCATACTTACAGTTTCTTGGCTCCATAACAGGTGAACGAGTACTCATCTCTTAAGGACGGAATTTTGTACTCGTGGGGTGAGCTGGGACCTGGGCCATTTTTACGCCGTATTGGCAGTTTATGGTTGGCAACTTTCATTTCTTTAGGAGTGCCAATTGCAGCTGCAAGCTTTAATCCATCAAGGGTAAGATATACATATTCAACATTTTAGAATCATTATCAAGAGACAATATGCAAAATGACCAGATAGGATATATATCACTCAACAAATTACCGAGAGAGATACCTCTAAACCAGAAAAAGGTTATCTGATCTGTCTTTAGATTCTTTACTCTTTATCGATTCCAACGTTGCAGGACCCTCTAAGATTTGCACTAGCTGCTGGAACTGGAACTCTGTTTGTTGTATCGCTGATTGTCCTAAGAATTTATCTGGTAATTTTTCCCATACTAATTGATCTTACAATCAATATTGTAGAATTCTTAAAGCAAGTAAACCATATAATCATCCATATTGCAGGGATGGAGTTATGTCGGTGATAGGCTACTATCAGCAGTGATTCCTTACGAAGAGAGTGGATGGTACGATGGACAAATGTGGGTAAAGCCACCAGAGGTTAGCACTCTTCCTTGCCTTCTATGTTCAAAATGTAGAATGCTCTGCAGTGATACCTTATATAAGACATGTCTGTATCTGAAATAACCTAGCGGGACAAAAGTTAACCTTCTGAGTTCAATCCACGTCTTAAAAATAGTATTCAACTGAAGCAGGCTAAGTAGAATAATCAGGAAGAGATACAATATATTCAAAGGAATTAACTAATCACATGAGGCTTAATGATTATGCATGTATTGCTTCTGTACATTAAAATTAAGAAATGTATGACTGTCAGAAAATATATCCTCAGGCTCATACAGTGAACGAACCATCTGTGTGATCATGTTTGTGCATGTGCAAATGCATGACCTGAATAATCCATGATAGATTAATGCTGAATATAACCTATGACATATAAGTTAAGCAGGGTCATTGAACATGATGCAAGTACGAAGATATCTAAAATCGGTAAAGCCAGCCATATAAACATTTTAAACAATTCATAAATTGGAATCCTTATCCTGCAAAATGGGAATAAAAGGAGAAAAATGCTCAAAGCAAATTCAATTAAGGAAAGGAAAAGAGGATATAAACCATTTATTTAGGCAGAATGTACAACCAGAGAATGCATGGTCCATAAATTCAGCTTTTCATAAGAAAAAAACTGAACTCCACGTAAACACAGGATATGTACTTTCACAAAAACTATTCTGCCATAATTTGTGATTCCATGTTGCTACGCTGGGACTAATTCGTCTTATGGCCAAAAACCCGAATAGTCAATAGCAGGCTAGCAGCAGACCTACAAACATCTTGACTAAATTTGAGATTCAAAAAACACAAATGTGGAGAGTTTCCCATATTTAAGACTTTCAGCAACATCAAGATCAGCTTTCTGAAAAATGAATATGGTAAGGAAGGAGGCCATAAGATCATCCTTCACCCTCATTCCATTACTCATACAGTGAAGAGACCATTTGTGCATAAGGCAATTGAATACTAACAGATCAACAAAATCGATTGCAGGTCTTGGCTCGTGACAGACTATTGGGGTCTTACAAGGTACTAACAACATGAATTTAATTTTTGTGCAAACTATAAAAATAAATCCTCGAGAAGAATCATGTTAAGCAAAGTTATTTTGAGGTGATGGACAAATAAAATGCACAATGCATTCACCTCATTTTACAAGGAACAACATACGATATGAACTGCCACATACAAATTTCATTGGAATTATGAGATTCATATGAAAATCATACAAATTTCATTGGAATTACGAGATTCATATGAAAAGCTGAATTTATGCTTGCAGGTTAAACCAGTAATTAAATTGCTGAAACAGACTCTAGTTGGAACAGCGGCTTTACTTGTTACAGGAGTGCTTCTATTTATCTTTGCTACACCAGTAGAGGATTTCATTCACACCACATTTGGCACAAAAGATAACACATCAAATGTTTCTGCCTCAAAGCTCAACACAAAGTTCAATATAAGGTTTTATAGAAAAATAGAGATTTCAACCCTCTGATCAATTATACATATTATTTTTTCTACTTTGTTTTTAATGTTACCTAATCTTGCAGAAAAGAGGAATTGCTAAAATTGCCTACGGATGTGAGGTCAGATGATGATCTAGCAGCAGCCGCTGCCGAGGCTGCTGATGGAAGACCAGTCTACTGCAGAGATAGGTTTTATCGTGCATTAGCTGGTGGCCAGTACTGCAAATGGGATGATCTACTTAAGTGATGAATATAGGACAGATGAAAGCATAACTTATATGCAGTTACAAAATATAGCAAGTGCATGCTATAAGCACATAAGGTTCTACAAAATTGTTTTACAAACTAAAGTAGTGACCGTGTAGCAATGCCATGCCCATTAAGGAAAATCCACTAGGAGAGGGGAAACAAGAGCAAGGGGTAGCGTGATATGGTGGCATGCCATCTTAGTCACCACATAGTTTTGTACAACAGATTTTGTAAAGGCATTTGAACAATAGCATTTTCCTATGCTTTGCAATTTGTGACAATTAAGCAACAAAATGCAAAGGTTCCATCTCAGTTTTCCGATGAAAGGATTATTCGAATATCAGGGATAATATTGAAAATTGTAAAAACAAAATAAATTTAGCATGAAATGATGTAGAATAGATCATGTTTGGTTTACTACTTGGATGCACATTATGCCATTAATGGAAGAGGAAAAAATACCAACTTTTTAAAGAAGCTTCCACTTACTGCAGTAATTTTACATGATAAACATGCCAAACCAGGAAGTAAAAACAAAGGAATAAATGTGCATGTGCGTGTGCGTGTGCGTGTGCGTGTGCGTGTGCGTATGTACATATATATATATATATATATATATATATATATATATATATAACTAAGTGAGGCTCATCAAAATAACATTGGTTTACTCCCTTATTATCTACCAACTCAACGCTTTGAGACCAAATGAACTACCTGAAAGGGTCATTTAAGTCTTCAATCTCTAAACTAACCAAGTCGATGCAATGTCCAGGCCTAAAGAGCAATTCCTGGAGACAGCTTCCAAACAATGGCTGCGGGTACCACTAGACCGTTATGCTTCCTAAATATCCAAATGATAAGTCTTTATAAATCTTGATAGCAGGATGGAAAGTCATCTCCGTCAACACCAAACAGGAAGCAATTTATATATTCTGGACAAGGACTTCCAGTCATATTTGGCATTCTAGAAACCAGTAATGAGGTTTGCATGAAATCCACAATCTAGCCCCAAACGTCAAAAATCAATAATTCTACCATGGAAGATATCTCAGCCAAATTAGTGTAAAGCAATGGCAATGCGAACAAGTTTCTTGCCTGATTGCAAGACCTAATAGTTGTTCTTCAGCATTATGCTCCTGAATGCTAATTGCTACACCAAATTATAGTGTAAGGGAGCCCCAAACGGCACCCTTCACAAACAAGTGTCCTCCAATTGTATGCTTTCATTATGTTGGAAACTAGTAGCAGGATACAACACCATTGCTTTTGCATTAATTGCAGATGTGTAAGCAATCTGACACCATCCTTAGAGCAAAGAAAATACAATAAAGACCAGGGATCTTATAAATGAGGGATTTACCATGGAAGAGAGCTTTAGAATCCGCGGTGTATAATTCCCCAACTAGTATACCTCCTAAGTCCTAAACAAGTCTTTTGCATCAATTGAGAATTTTAAAAATCCGTCTGTCAACAGCATCCCCAAATTTAATTTTCCTTCTTTTTGCATCTTCAAGATCCAGCGTTCTATATGCAAGAGCGAGAAGATACATCGCAGGATGGAGTCTCCTGTATATACCAGATAAAGGATAGTAAGTGCATCCCAACAGGTATTAGAAAACCAATTAAAATCGAAATGGACAATATATGGATAAGATTCCAATAAGTCCCCTGAATAAATTCAATAATGCACATGAAAACAGGATGACCAAATAAAAACTAAAACACTATATTTTCACAAATTCACCAGATTTTAATATTTATTTTTCCAACCCTTAAAACACAGCTTGGGACAGAAAAGTGCACATTTCATTTGCAGTTGAATACGTTCTTTTAATTCATTGAATAAATTGTAAGAATTATTATGCTTTGAACCGAACATTAAAAATGAAGAGTCAGAGTTCATTGTTACTAATATAGGACCACCTCTTCCACTAGAATTCATTTCACTCTTCATTTTTACTAATATAGGACCACCTCTTCCACTAGAATTCATTTCCCAATCCTCTTATTTGAGAGGATGAATGCGAGGATTTGGAAATGAACTCTAGAGTTTTACAGTTCAAACTTCAGAAAATATGCTTTGGAATTGAAATTATTAAGAATCTCTCAATTTATTTGTTCCATGATAAATTTACAGTAAAAGTTGGTCTGATTCAATACACATTAAACAGAAATTCCAAAGTTCAAATCAAAGTCCCTGTCCTAATTAGTAAAGTGATTTAACAAATGGGAAAAACTGTGATTGATGAAATAGAGCTCAACCTCCAAAGCAGGTGACATACTTACATTTCAAGTTGTTTGCCTGTGTCAAAGCCATCCCAATACCGTTGTGATGGCAACATCCGCCCTTTCTTATCTCTACCGAATGTTTCAATATACCAACCACCTATGTCATGCATGCCACAGCGAGGCTCAAACAGCCAATATCTGTTAGTGCCAGTAAGTTAAGAAAATTGTTCCATTACAATCTGTTGGAGCAATCTCATATGATACAGATAGGACCAACAAAATCATTATAACAAATTTTTGAGAAGCGTAATAAAGAGTCTCACTTGAGAACAGAAAAGTAGATTTATAAACTATGTTCATATCCCCAGTACATGCTAATACATAAGAACAAGCCTTCACCATTTTAATCGGATATGACTCGAATAACCATTTCCCTTTGACTCTACGTGACTGAAACAAAAGGACCAAGTAAAGAATAACAAAGGTAGCACAATGCTTGCATATTTAAACATTAGAATCCGTCATTGTCTGATGATGCTAAAACTGTGAAAATCAACAGTAACTTATGAAAAGAGTGAAACTACACATGACAAAAGCATAACACGCACTTGCAAGGAAGAAAGTCACAGGTCTAACAGCTTACTTGCTTGGCGGTAACCGGGCTCTGCTGCATCTACACTCACAAACAGAAACCTTTTCTCCTAACTCATACCAATACATGTGTTTCACCTGTAAGAAAGTTGAAATATAGATATAAATACATGGACCAATACTAATTCAACAATAGTCTATATATTATAAAGTACCTCTAACAGATATAATTAAAATCACACAAACAGATATATTCCTCTGACAGAAACTAAGTTTTAGGCAGGCAATCATAGTGATCTATAGTTCTTAAGAAGGTGCTTCGTGCGATAATAACATTTATACAAAAACGAAGCCCCCTATAAACAGAATCATGTTGGAATATAATAGTTATGCAGGTAATACAAGAGGTCTAAATAGACAAGGAATGTAAGTATACCCTAACCAACAGGAAAAAGTTAATCATCAGTAACACCAAACTCATTTTAGTTTAAAGAAATATTGACACCCTACATCAGTACAAGTACAACTTAGAATATGCACCACTTTTACATACAAGAAACTGCTTAGAATCATGCAAAATCCGAGACGTATGGATTTTCCCTCTAAAATCTAAACAAGTACGGAAAATTGGAAAATCTAACACTGAATAATACATAAACTTTAGGCACGGAATTGGAAAAATAAGGATGAAGTCAAAGAGCATAAGATCTTAAGGAAACCAGGTTTACAAACCAGTAATGTTCTATGCTTCATAATCACATGGGTTTTGGTACCACTGCTATTGTAGACAAAGCAAGACCCTTCTTCAGAGCTAGTCCCTAATCCAGTTATAGTTCCCAATATAACCCTTGACCCATCGGCACCATCTGAAAACGAATTTTCGGAATGTTCTTTGCTGGTGTGCATAGGATTTCCATTAGAGCTCAGAAAAACCTGAATGTGATCAGACTCTTTATCCTGTGTCCCATCACACTAGCTTTTTGGAGGGACTCTGCAGGCAGTAGCAACCACCCTCCCAGATATATGCAACTCTAAATCTTTATATGCATCTGATGTGTCATTTTTAGCATCCCATGTTTGCCTATGAGCATTTCCAACATCAGCAACACCACCAGAATTCATAAAGACTTTCAAGTCCTCAGCAGATTGACAAACCCCCAAACCCACAGATGTGGAAAAAGAAAGTTTCTTATTGCTGTAAGATGATAACTCTGGAACTTAACAGACCAGGGAGACCATCCCAAAAAGATCACGACCTGAAACAACATGCAGTACCTCTGGAGTTTCATACACAGACCTCTCTTCAGCTTCAAAACAGTCAGGAAGAAAGTCCATAGACTCAATTACAGGGCCATAGTAAGCCGCATGTATGGCAGAATAAAAATCTCTCTCAAGAACATCAAAATAACCTGTTCCAACAACCACCTTCCTCTCCAACAACACATCATTTATAGCTAGCCTATACCACTTCAACCATTCAACAACTTCCATCTGCTTACATGTAGTTGGACGAGGCTTATGCATGCTCAATGTCACACGGCATCTTGAATGTGTCTGCCTAAGCTTTCTTTGAGATAACAGGTGAATGTCATAATGGGCCCTTTTTCACAATCTGAAAGAATCTGAAATCCATTATCGATTATGCAGTCAGATGCATGTATTTGCTTTGTAATTTGCAAATTCTATTGTTAACTGTTGCTCATGATAAGGAAATACCTGTGATCTTATTCATAGAAGACCTAGTATTTGAATCACTTCATTAGGGCATCAATCATCTTTTCCTTCACTATTTCATTGCTCTGAGACCACGACACTGGCTGTTTAGAAAAGTTAGGTTAAATTGGATAGTTTCATCCTTATTTATCTAGTTATTCTCTGAGGGTCATTACTGCTATGCAATATGGCAAATATGCTGCTATGTCAATTGATGAACAGTAATTTCAGTAGAAATCCTAATTCCTACTTGCTCTAAGAATGGCAGTAAAAACTTCCCCAAATTATAAGATTTTATCGAGCAAAAATACAAACCGAAGTCCTTATTCTCTAGATTTTAAAACTGGAGACTTTCTTCTTTTTTTCCATTTTGATTGATTGAATGCAAACCAAAATATAGATAATCACTTCCTAAACCATGCAATGTTCAACTTCCACATCCATATCAACCAAGAAAAAAATACAGAAAAATCGGATAATTAAAATCAGAGAATTCGAGTAACAAGTAGAGAACCTCATATGCGGCGAGGGTTTGCACGAATCGGCGGGAAGCATCCGAATCATTATTCGACTCGGCGAGGTCAGGGCGAGTTTGCTTCGCCAATTTGTGGAAAGGCGCTTTGATTTCGGCAATAGAGCTGGTCTCTGAAACGCCTAAGACCTCGTAGGCGTTCTCTGGATTTGAGGCGAACTTGGTTCTGGTATTGAACCACTGAGCTCCACTGCTGTGACTAAAGATACATAAGATATGACACCTTGAATGCGCTGGAATTGAGAGCTTAAGAATTTGACGACGGCGAAACAACACGGTGTCGCCGGGAGAAGCCAGGTTTTATTAATTTAATTTATCATTTTATTGGGGAATTTTGGAAATGGTGGAGTTGAACCTGAGAGTGTTTGTTGCCATCTTCAACGAAGAACAGTGAGGGCCTGCGGTCTGGAGAGAGTCTGAGGAGTGTACGGAAGTTAATACGTGGCGCTTATTACAAATAGTTCAGTATTGACACGTGTCAAATGGATTCTAAGCCCTTAATATTGGGCCGGGTCGGGTAAGCCCGGTCCAATTTTTTTGGGCTTAGACAGGGCTGGGCCGAGCTTATGTAATATTATGAAAAATACTAGGCCAGGCTGGGCAGATTTAATCATATAAATAAATGCCCAAGTAATTTGGGCCAGATTTTTATCGGATTTATCGGGTTAGACCAAATAACCCAATTCAGGGCGAGCCCAATTGGGTTTTTTTTAATTATAAATTCAGATTAGAAAAAAAATTAAAAAAATATACAAAACAAAAATAATAGTAGAAAAACATACTCGATGGTGCAAAACATGGCTTCATTAAAGATTACTGCAAGCACCCTTCAAGTTCAAATCATATTTACTATACTATCAATTTAAATGATTCATGGCCATGTTACAATTTGATCCGTTCAAAAATTATACTACAAATTTATCCATGAATGGTCTCACTATTACTCTCAACCACCTCAACATCACTATCTACCATCCAATCTGGTCTCGATGCTTTAACATTCATTAATTCTTCTGCTCATTTCTTTGTAGAAGAGTATCCTGCATTCTTGAACTAGCCAACATCCAATCTTTCAAACAAATTAATGCTTCTAACAATAAAATCTACAAGTTCTTTACGAGCAACAACAATATCATAAGCAAAATTTGTCAAATTTCAAGCAGAATTAGCATTCAATAACATTTGACTAGGCGCACCATTTTCTTTTATAAAACGAACCCTCGAAAAAAAATCTCAAACATCACTAGTTAATCTATGTTCAACAGGTACAGTTTGAGAATTAGCTGAATCATTTAAAGGTGCACCAACACTTGTTTGATTCACACTAGTATTATCCATTATAAAGATTTAAATAATGGCAAATATTACCTTCAAAGCTTGAGCACAATATCAAACTAAAACCAAACCTCAAACCTTTAGGCGCTTACAACTTTATGTGAATCCTTGTTCCTTGCAAATAAAAAATATTTCCAATTAAAAAACAGATTAACCATGAAGGAATCCAACTTTCCTTAAGGAAATAACAAATTCCCAAATAATGCATCAACATTTATAATGGACACAACTCAGATAGGTAGCGCATATTGGACAGAATTATAGGACACAACTCAAATATTAGCTTTTTTTATTCCCTGGAAATAGTTGGAAATTAATTCGATAAAAGGCATTCCAATTAACATGACCTGGTGTTCACAAATCTATGAAAAAGACTTGAATAGCTAGATTACTGCAAGATTACTGCATTCCAATTAACATGACTCAATGGCCACATTACATAGAATGATTCCTTTTTAATATGAGATGTGTAGGAGCTAGCATTGTTCATAGTAATTCTTCCGTGTATTAATAAATATGACATGCCATGTTTCACACTTATATTAGAATACGTATTCTTATTTTTAATTATTATTCTCTAACAACAGGGTATATCAAACTTACCCGTATTTATATTATAAAACATGATGTCAACACATATTCTATTCAAGTAATTTATTTCCCGTGAATCACAACTAATTAGTGCACCTCTTGTATCCAAAACGAAAAGGGGAAAAAAAAGGTGCACCTCTTTGTCCATGTATATATAATCCACAAGTGCACTCAAGTATTATCCTAGACAAAACAATGAGGGGGAAGTTCAGAAATCTAAGTACCTAATTCCTTATGTTGCAAACAAACTTAGCATCAGATAATTTAATCGATCAGAGTGTTCATCTTATTAGATAGTCTCTCTAACTCCATCAATGAATTCATTATTTTGACAAACCCTAGAGCCACACGAAGACCAACACGAAGAAATCGTCACCCAAGTTTTCACGAAAGTCAAACGAAATCTCAACTTCTTATATAACATTACTGTTTTATATTATAATGAAAATTGGGAAGCACAAAACAAAAATGAAAATTAACATCAAGCAGAATTGATTTTCCTCACATTGAATAACTCTGCAATGCACCAAATTGTGAAAGCATTAGATACCATAGAAATCTTTGATTCTCCAAACGATTGCTTTATGAGCTAATTCTTGTCACTTCGTGGTAGATTTCTTTATAATCCAAATTTGAAGCCTAAAGTTTTCGACTTTCAGCTCACAAGCTTAAGGTTTTAGCTATGTGCAATTACTAGAATTATAAATTATATAAAAAAGAAATTACAATTAGTATGCAATTTATGCAAAAACCCTAGCCCTATTAAACAAACAAACGAAAATCAAGTCATTAATCTTTAGCCCATACAAGTAATTTCATGAATGAATATGTGCAGAAAGCTTCAATCTTTCTTCCCCGGAAAAAAAAAAAGTTGGAACCCATCTGAACTCTAGAAAATCAAATACAAATTCAAAAAAAAAAAATTCAAAGCGCAAAGTAATCGATCGAAGAACAAAATCAAACGAAAAGATTATAAGATTTCAGCGGAGGGAGAGGAAGTACCTGAAGGCTGAAGGTGAGGCTGAATTTGAGGGTTTCATTGGTACGACATTGAATGGCCTTGTCTTGGTCTTTCTTGTGTTGACTGAATGTGATGTTGGGTTTTGTGAGGACTGAGATCTGAGTTTGAGAGTTGGTGAGTTTGAGAGTTGGTGAGTTTGAGAGTTGGGAGTGACTGAGTCTGAGTGAGAGAAGGAGAAAGAATGAGACATAATGCGGTTCGGAGGAGAATCAGATTCAAAATGTGTAATATTGAGAAAGTTGAGAGTCAAAATTTGTTTAAATATGTGCACATTAGGGCTAGGGTTTGTATTGGGTATTGAGCTGTATAAAATAAATGAGGTTAGGCTTGGGGTTGGGCTTGAGATTTGGGTTTGGGCTGAAATATTAGTATTAGCCTATTAGGAATGGGTTAGATATTAATTCTTAATTAATAAGTATTTTATATATTCGGGCCTATGAACCGAGCTTATACGGGCGGATCGGGCTGAGCTTACGGGGTTTTATCGGGTCCGGGCCTATCGGGTTTAAACACCTTAAGCCTAAATCCAACCTGTTAACCTTCAGGCCAGGCCAGCCCATGGCCCATATCGGACCGAGTCTAGCTTTTTTATCAACGGGCCTAACGGGTACCCACAAGTTCATGGGCTTCTCGGCCAAATGGTGAAGGCTAATTCTAATTTCTAAATTTTCCCCTCAAATTTATTATATATTTTAAAACAAGGCATAAAATTTATTATACTATTTATGAAACAATGAATAAACAGTGCATTTTCAATATTTCCTTTGTTGTGAACATTAAATTCACATGTTTACCTTGATACCGTCTTCTTAGGAGTTTCTTTATGTCATCTCCTACTTTCATTTTTTCGACTGAGGTCTTCTGACACGACCCATCCTAAATCCCCCGGGATTAACGCAGGATGTGTCATGCTCCCGTCTGACACGAAGTGTCAGACAAGTGATAACTCAACACCTCAGCCCGTTTGGGGCTTCCAAAGCGCGCCAAGATCGGTGGAGGAGTGTGATGTCTCGGTCTCTGCTACAGCCCGCATCCGCGATCAACCTGAAGGGCATTAAAACCATTAAAAACTGTGAGTGGGCGAAAAATCAACAGTTTAATAAAAACACATTTCATAAGAAGACATTTATGCCTTTCACTAAAAAACATGCATGCATTCGAAAACCAATAATCAAACCATTTACTTTAGTTAAATCATTAGAGTTTTAGCCCAGAACCATAAATCAGAGTATGTGGGAACTCAGCTCAAAACAGTAAATCCAAACCATGTGGGTCCCTGCCCAAATCCATTAACACAGAAATCCAAATCAAATGTCAAGTAGATCCATAGATCACAAATCCAATCAACCATCGTTACATACCAATCCTCGGCATCTCATATGCCTAACGTCCCAGATGCCTGATGTCCCAGACATCCAATAATAGCAATCCTGCTCCTGAGTTACTCTATGGTCTGGTCGCTCCGTAGAATAACCCCTTGCAAGCAATGCCTGACATTCTAGATGTCATGTATAGAGCTAAGCGTGCCCCTCGGCCCCCAGGGTCACCCAGGTCTATGACCCTCCCTGGATAGGCAATATCAGATTATAAGGATGGTATATGGAAAACATTTCATAATCATCTAAAACCGTTCAAATGGGCCTATGCCCGGGATTTACAGAAAACCATCGTAATCCACAAATCCGATTTCTCAAATCCAAATCCATTTATGGGTCCCCGACCCGAAATCACATTCATAAAATACAATTGGGCCTCATGCCCGATTTCGTAAACCAAATGGGCCATTATTTTTTGGAAACCCTCGGACTCGAAGTCCATTTAGTTATGTTCTCGAGTCAGAGACTCAATTGGTTCTTGAATCGATTTCGGATTTAGAAATAAGGAATCGGGCACGAGACCCATTTGATTTACGAACTCTCGGACCTGAAGTCCATTTGATTTAACAAGACATCGGGCCAGAGGCCCAGTTAGTTTACGTATCGGGCTTGAGGCCCAAATGGTTTGTGTATCGGGCTCAAGGCCCAGTTGACTTACGTATCGGGCACAAGGCCCATTTGGTTTACGAAATTGGGCACGAGGCCCATTTGGTTTACGAAATCGGGTACGAGGCCCAGTTGGTTTACAATTCACGTTGGAGGCCTAGTTTGTATGTGGATTCGGGCTTAGAGCCTAGTTATATTTTAAGATTGTGATTTTGGGTCGAGGACCCATAAATGAATTTATGGTTCATGACGGTTTATGGGGACCAGCATGAATTGAAAGGTTTTCATGGTTCATGACGGCTTATGGGGGCCGGGCATGAATCCTTGAAAGGTTTTGAGAATGTTTTCAAAAGGTTTTTCGTATACCATCCTTTAGATATGGATTGTCTCCTCCGGGTAGGGTCGTTGACCTGAGTGGACCCCGGAGTAGTCACGGAGCACTGACTGAGTGGAGTCGCCCCCGTTGGGTTCCTTACTCTCAGAAAGGCTATGTATTGTAACCCCCAATGAGGGTCTTTGATCTACGGACATTGACCTGAGTGGACCCTGGGGAGACTTGGGCTTTGACACCACAGGAAGCACGCGTGTAACGACCCGAACCGAGAATAATAATATTTTATTGTAAAAAGACTATTTTGCCCCTGAAGGGGGGAAACTTTGACTTTTGACCCGGGAAACAATTTGGACTTTGACCCATGACTATGATGTAGGTCGGGACGTCACGAATCCGTAGACAGGCGGCACGCCGAAATCGGAGTTCGTATGAAGAAGTTATGGTCAAGGAAGCGTTTTAGCGGAATTTACAAACCGAGAACAACGGAATAAAATAATGATTTATTATGGGAATCCGTGCCAACTAATATTTAAATCCAACCAGTGGATTGGTGACAAGTGTCACCCATCCAAGCCCATACTATTCCAATAAAGCAACATTACACTATTTAATCATTTTATAATTATTTATTTTCCCTCCATTTAATCCCAGCCCTTGGATCTCTGCCCAAATGAATCCCAGCACTCCATCCTATCTGCTTTTTCTTCTTCATGCACGATCACCTCCCTGTTTTCTCACAAACACACACATCCATCCCCCCTGACCCGTGCACTTTCTTCCCATTTTCTCTCCATCCAAACACACAAACCAGCCACCCTCATCGCACCAGGTGACCACCAGCAGCACCACCATCATCTACTCATCATCACCGGCGATCACCGGCTCGTTTTCCCCGTCTGAAAACCCCGTGCAAACTCAGACCCGAAACACAGAGGAATCGGGTCCAAGAAGCAAACCACGACATCCACCGCACCTCGACGCAGGGGAAGCTCCAGTCTACACCGTGATGACCCCAGGAGCGTAACTGGACGACATCGAAGCCTGCGGCGGCGACACGGCGGCGGTAAGGTCGAAAACCCGAAAGCCCCGTTTTTCTTCCCTGTTTCGAACCAACGTGTTTTAATGCTAGGAAATCGATTGTTTGGTGATAGAATTGTCCTAGGGTGAGAGACGAGCTGTTTGGGACCAGGTTGGACGACTGAGACGGCGTGGATCGCCGGAGACGACGATCGGACTGTGACCGTGAGTTTCAGCGACGGACTGGTGAGTTCCTTCTCATTTTCTTCCTGTTTTGAGATTGTAGAACCATAGAACAGACCTAGAAGACCCTATAGGGATGAACCCTGTCGAAAATGGTGGCCGGAATCGTACGGTGGAATCGGGTCAAGCCGTGGGTCGACGGCGACCCGGTTCCAATCAAACGGGTCTAACCCGGTACTGTAGCATGATGACGTCATCATGCTGACGTCACTTCTGACATCATGATGACGTCATCCTGTCAGATGTAATCAGACCAGGGACCAATCAGAACATGCCACGTGTCACCTGACAAGTGTCAGTGATGACGTCAGCATGACGTCACTGCTGACATCAGCAGTACTGTAGCAGCGTTGACCCACGCGTTGACCAGGCGCGTGGGGGCGCGTGTGAACAGTGATTTTGGTGGGGCCGATACCATTTTCAAGGTTTCGACGATACGGATCCAATGGAGGTGGTTTCGTGTCGATCGGAGATCGTTAGATTAGTCAAAATGGGGTTTAAAGCACCGGGAGTAGCGCCCGGGATGCGTTTTTGAGGCGGATCTGTTCTAGGGTCTTGGTATTGAGGTCATAGGGTCCTTAAGTAACTCTCAGGTATAATAATACAGGTTTTTAGAGATCGTTGAGCAGCAAGGACCGAGTGTGAGTGGGCTGTTTGATTTATAAAAGGCTTGCATGCATAAACTGTTTTACTATTTCCACTTATGATTTCGATGAGTCTTATGAACTGTTTATATATGTTATTACAATGTTTTGGGCATGAGACCCGTCTGGATTATGTGTGGATTTTGTTTGGGATGTCCGGGGGACATAGGGTAAACTATACTGTTATTGTACTGTACTTTCCTACCTGTGTATATGGTCTCCTTCAGGGAGGGTCGTTGGCCTGGGTGGACCCTGGAGTAGTCACGGGGCTCTGACTGAGTGGAGTTGACCCCCGTTGGGCTGCTTACTCTCAGGAAGGCATGTTTATATACCTCGGGCAGTGACCGGGATACCGGGAGCTGATGTACCTAGAGAGTCTCGGGTGTGAGACCCTGAGTGGCAACGTGTAGCCTTAGAACCGTGACATCATTTGGGTTGGGTTTTACAGTGCACTGATATGTTAGTTTCTCCTTTCGATTATTATTGTGGTTTTATGGTTATGATATTATGTTTTCACTGCATGCAAGATTTGGAAAACGGAGGGGGTAAAACCTTATGATTATTTTATTATTAAATTGATTTCTAAACTGTTATTTTTGGCCCACTCACCCTTGTTTTACTGACCCCTCCAGACCCTGACACGGAAATAGAGGAGGAGGACCCGGAGGAGGAGACAGAGGTTTAGTTTGCTTAGCTGTGCACCTGTACACCCACTTGTGGGTAGGTTGAGCACCGAATAAATGTACTCTGACTATTGTGCTCACATGTTGTATTTTACTTTCCCTTGTCTGGCAGTATCACTTTAAACACTGTGGTTGTAGGTTATCTATCTATTTAAGTCTTCGGTTTTTATTTAAGGGTAATTTAGGCATGTTTAGAGTCATTGTCAGACGGGAGCGGGGCACGTCCCCGGGTGGTCCCAGTGGGATTGGGACGGGTCCTGTCAACGCGCGTAGCTCTAGATACCGTGACAGGATTGGTTATATGATTTATGATAAACATGGTTTCAATTGGTTTGCGAAATTGTGCTTTATGATTGATAAATGGATTTGGGCTGAGATCCCACATATGTTTATTATGTTCTAGATTTCTGTAAATGGTTTTGGGCAAGGGCCCGTTTGATTTTGGTTGTTTAAACATATGTGGTTTGATAAATGGTTTTACTATGCATGCATGCTTTTTAGTGAAGGGCATAAAGGTCTTTTATGAAATGTGTTTTACTAAACTTATTACTTTTTGTCCACTCACAGTCTTTCTGTTTTCAATGCCTTTCAGGTTGAATACTGTAATAGAGATCGAGACATCACATACCTCCTCCGGGTCCTGGCGTACTCTAGAAGCCAGAAGGCTAAAGGTTTTAATTTTCCCTGGTCTGACACTCCATGTCAGACGGGATCAGGAGCGTTCCTCGTTAATCTCGGAGGGGATTGGCACGGGTCCTGACACTGCTGCTGGGTTTGGTTTCTTCCATCGTGAAGTTTCTTCAAATTTCAAGAATTTTGAGGTAAATTCATTTGCTTGTTGCAATGGTATTTGTATTTTTAATTCTTACTATTAGTAGCTGAAAATGATTGGTTAAGTTTTGACATGGTTTTATGGATGATGGTTGATGTTCGAATGTGATGGTGAATCCGAATTTTTGCTCACCAACTGTTTGATAAAAGTTTATAATTAAGAAATTGATGGTCTTTGAGTGAAACAAATATACCATGCATTATGGGATTTTTCCCCACTTTATTTTAAATTGCGATTTTGTTCAATTTTTTTATTTGGGTCTATTGGGTTTTGTTTTTTTGCAAGGATTGAAGAAGGTACCGTAAGTTTTGGAGTAATCTTCAGGTAATTTTTATTTTATTTAATTAGATTCATTTCTTTCAAGTTATAAATTCTGATTTTGAATTTATTGTTGGAGAATTTTAAGTAGGAAGTTGCATGAAGGTTGTGAATTTGGCTGGAGGTTGTGAATTGAAATTAAGATAGTTTATGTTATAACTCGTCCGGCAAAAGGAAATGGGAATTTGTAAATTTACCAAAATACCCCTACGAGTTTTCTTTAGGCTTTGATTTCTTCAAGAGTTCGAAGTTTGCTTAGTCTATATATGTGTATGGATTAAGCCCAAAGGACCTGAGATCCAAAGACTTAGTAGCCAGGCTTCGGTGAACCACTTCACGTAGTGGTGTTAGAATGCTAAAACACAAAAATATTTCCTTTAATGAAATAAGAAAAGAGAAAAATAGGTTTTGGAGTGGGTAAATTAAAGAGTTACCATAAGGGTATATGTGTTTTTTTTACTCAGGGGAAAACCAGCTAAATTAGGTTTTGTGGAAGTTGGTAGCGTTCATTGCGAAGAGAGGGATTTGGGGAAATGGGTATTCACATTAGAAATCCGTTGAAGAAGGTGTGGTCGTGGTGAAGAAGGTGTGGTCCTAGTGAAGAAGGTCGTAGTCGTAAGCTGGGGTTGATGTAGGTTGCACCATCGAATAGGCAGTTGTCAAAGTCGAAAGCCTTTGGTGCTTGCCATGCTATGTTTTTAGTAGGTTATTATATGTTTTACTTATGTTCGACATGAGTTATGTGATTGTTTAATATTTGATTATTATTTCTCATAGAATGTGCAAGTCAAAGGTTCTTGATTTAGTTTTCTTCAAAATTGAGGTGTCAATTATTTCTCATGTGTAAAAAAGATCTGATTTCTTTTTTTGAAGATTATAGAAAAAATGGTTTTGATTCTGCAATGGTCACTAGTAAAAATATAGCTTTGGAGGCAAAATATATGTGTCGCAAAAAGCCAAAATTTGCCAGCTAAAGTCTACCGAGGCAAAAATATTTGTCGCGAGCTTTGTCAGTAAAAACTCGCCAGCAAAGACCTCTCGTGACAAATTTTCAACTTTTGCAGCCTAAGAATTTCTTTCCGGCAAACCTTTCGTTGCAAATTATTTGTCTGGAGAAGTCTTCCGAGTCGAAACGAATTCGTCAAGGAAGAAAATCTCTCATGGCAAATGAATTTGTCGCCTTAACCATTATATTCTGACAAAACATATTTGCCACCATAGCACATCTATCATAACGAATATATTTGCCACAATAGAATATCTATGAACACGTAAAAGCCCTATACTGACAAACATCTTTGTCGCAATAGGTACTTTATAACGACAAATGAGATTTGTCGCGATAAAGGATCTATAGCGACAAATGCTATTTAATTTTTCGCAATAGAGGATCTATGACGACAAATTCTATTTGATTTATCGCTATAGAGAATCTATGATAACTAATTCCATTTGTCGTGATAGCTGTTCTATGTTGACAAACATCTTTGTCGCTTAAAACTTATCTAGTAACAGGAATGTACACATCAATTATTACAAGGATTTTTTACTTTTAAATGTCACAATAGAACTTGATTTATTGAAAAGTCACTACACAACAATTGTAGAAAAGGTAATCTTTATATAAATTAATAACATAATATACAAAAAGAGGAGTAGCTAAATTTCTAAATGTCAAATTAAGTTCTACATAAGTAAGGAAAAAAAGACTACCCTAGAGAATAAATGTTGATGATCGAGAGCTTTCAATCTCACGAACACGTTCATATCTCAAACCACGTATATGTGTTCCTGCCTTCTTTCCAAGTACATCCATCAAAATATTAAGGCCAATTAGGATTATCTCTACAGATATCTCATCCAATGGAGTATCCTCAAGATATTCTTTCGCGGTTACTTGGAGTATCCATCAAAATATTAAGGCCAACATTAGGATTATCTCTATAAATCAAGTTCTATTGTGACAAACATCTTTGTCGCTTAAAGCTTATCTAGTAACAGGAATGTACACATCAATTATTACAAGGATTTATTACTTTTAAATGTCACAATAGAACTTGATTTATTGAAAAGTCACAACACAACAATTGTAGAAAAGGTAATCTTTATATAAATTAATAACATAATATACAAAACGAGGAGTAGCTAAATTTATAAATGTCAAATTAAGTTCTACATAAGCAAGGAAAAAAACTACCCTAGGGAATAAATGTTGATGATAGAGAGCTTTCAATCTCACGAACACGTTCATATCCCAAACCACGTGTCTGCATTCCTGCCTTCTTTCCAAGTACATCCATCAAAATATTAAGGCAACATTAGGATTATCACTACAGATATCTCATCCAATGGAGTATCCTCAAGATATTCTTTCGCGGTTGCTTGGAGTAATCAGTATTTTTGGCTATCATCTCATCCTTCAAATGAAACCAACATTAAAAAAAAAACATGTTATATACACTATACACTCAAATAACCAAGTTCATATAAGTGAAGGAATGTATTGAATTTATGAAGTAGATATAATGAGATCAGTAAGACTAGATTTAGATCAATGGCAAGGACTCAAGCTTTTCTCACTTTACCATACACACACATGCATACATGGAGGCAGAGGAAAATGTAGAAAAGAAAGCAAGAAAACCATGAAAGGAAAGTTCATAAAGAGACTAGAGACCTCATCTCATACTCAAATAGAGGAGAAAAACTAAGATGATGTAGTTCATACATAAAGAAATACACCATTTTCAATCTAATCTAATTCAATCCAATCCACAGAGAGCAATAAATTTTTATTACAAAAATTGGCAAAATGGAATAGAAAGTTTCACGAAAATCCATCCAAACTAGACTGAGCTAAGGGTATGAAATGTGACCTAAAAGCTTTCATTTTTTTCATCATCCTTGGATTTCACATCTATTCAAAATGAGTTGTGATTTCCATTTCCTTCATAGTTGGTGTACGTGGAATATGACAAACATTCAAACTGAGTTGTAACAAAACAAGTAGACACTTCAAACTTATGGGATTCTTCTTCAACCCTATAATGGAGAATTAGATACAAGCATACCATATACCATACCATATGGTTCCTATAAGTTGTTACTAACACAGGATCACTCATACCAACAGTGATTTCAAGTCCCCAAAACATGTAAACAAATTGAAGTCTTCTTAACTTGTTCAACGTAAGCTCTACATAGTCAGCAATTACCATATTTGTTCCAAGATGTGTTCTGCAATCACCGATTGATTATAGCCTCTCTTCAACAATCCTCCACTACTATATAATAATTCTTCTCAATTGTTAGTTGTCACACTGAGTTTAAGTTGCACTCAAAATAATGGTATAACAAACCAATTTTTGCTAACAGTCAATGGATAAAGATGCCCCACGTAGTCCCATAGATGAAATTTCAGCCCTAATGAGAGTATGCATAGTATCAAATAGATAATTGGAAAAGATATTATTTGACAGTGTCTACTTCTAATGTATAATAGGCTAGATCCATCAATGCATATGAGAAGGGGAAAGCAACGCCAGGGCAGCAGCAAGTATGCGAGCAAATCCCACTAGGCTTTACCACAAGGTGCATGACTACCTTAGAATCAGAAAATAGGTAATTGCTCAGATGCCTTAATGTGCCAAGATCATCATACTTAGGAATTATTGGAAAAGTACAGAACTGATATAAGCATTTCAGCTAAAGCAGCTCAAATTGTCCCACAAACACATCTTGTTAGATGCA